>OY728150.1:237104052-239504052 GCA_963277665.1 Viscum album
GAATTAAAATGAAATTGAGAAATTCAATGGAGAAAAAGATTCCAATATATGAATAATTAAAATGAGATCCTTTCTCAGACAACAAGGCTGAATTGAATCCCTATATGGGCCCAAGAAACCCATTACGACTGTTAATGAAATGTTCAGACCATTGTAGAATACTAAGATGTTACCTCTAATATACATATTAAGTCTCATAGAACCCATTTACTTTACATAGGCGATGGGGTCCTTAGAGAAGTATATTATAAGTCTACCACTGTATAAATTTTCTAAAACCTAAAAATTTATACATGACTGCTTCATTAGTAAGAATAACATACTAGAATCATCATATGTTCGCATTCAAAATAAAGAATTGTACTTCAATAAAAACCTATTTAGAAGAGTTTAATAAATTCAAATTATATTTAACCAATATTAATGTTTCTATAGATGATGAGGATCAAAAATTAATCCTCTTAATCCCTCTTAACAATAGCTACATCACACTAATTGAGACCATGATATATGGTCGCGATTCTTTAACTAAAGAAGATGTTAAATAATCTATTTGGTCTAAGGATTTGCATTCTAAACTTAAGATAAAAGGAGAAGTTGAGTGTTTTTCACAAGGGGAAGACCTAAAAATTAATGTAAAAAAGAAACAGTTCAATAGATACAAAAGTAAGAGTAATAAAGAACCCAAATCCAAAACTAGTTCCTTGGATAGAAAAGTCACATGTTTTCATTATTTTAAACCCATGCACATTAATCCCAAGTGTAGGAAACTCTTGTGAGAGTTATAACAAAAAAAACCAACTGACCAGCCTTTTATGGTTGACTCAAGATATTATGTTATTGAATTCCGGAATATATCCATCCATACACTCAATCATGAGGGGGTCCTCAACTCTGGATATTATTGTAACTTGTGTCTACATATAGAGTCTTTTTTGAATCTATTGAAGAAGTTGGAAGGGTATGTCTTTTTAGGAAATAATAATAGGTGTAGGGTTGAGGGTAGATACTCTATTCTAATAGAGTAAGATGATCAATCCATCATCCAATTAGTTGATGTAAGGTGGGTCCCCAACCTTCAAAAAAATAATATCCTTAGGAGTCACTACTATAAATTTATGCTATATCCATAGACCTATAGCCACGGTTTTATAGGTCCGTGGCTATAGCTTCTCTATAGCCACGATTGAGTGAATTCCCATGGCTAAAATTTGACGTCGTTTTTTCTTCTCTAAAATGTGTCGGGCTCCCCCTTCCTTCTCCTCCACGATACTGCGTGCGAGGATATCCTCTGGCCACGATACTCCCAAAACTTCACGGTGGCGCCCTCCTCCCCGATGCGCGCGACCCTCCGAACCCTTGACCTTCATGGCGTCACCCTCCTCCCCGATACCCTCTATGTGCGACCCTCCAAAAGGGCGTGTTTCTAAGGATCCTCCCTCCTTACACGACAGGAGGTGGCTTATGGTTTACTGGAGTTTTATTTCTACGACGTATCATGATATTTCTCCATTTTCCCTCATCTTCCCAACCCATTGTTGTTGCAGTGTAAGGAATCAAATTGAATTTATGTCTGAAAATTCTGGCGTTGGAGTAATTGAGGTTCAATCGAAGCTGTAGATGACTCTATATTTCAGGTTAATTTATTTCCCCTTTATAGGAATTATTAAATTCACTTTATTGGGCATCAGCGGTTGTAGATTAAATCTCTTGTCATTTACCGTTTTAATCCGTGAGCTTTTAAGATTGAATTTCCCAAACGAATGTTCGCTCAATGTTTGAGTATTACTACTGTGTGTTTTCAGCAGTAGAGAAGGGTTTTACACTGCATTTGTTTGCTGTTTATTTTTTTATAAATATGGAAAATGTTTGTGTGAATATTTTTGGAAAATACTTTGGTACAAAGAAGTTTAAAGTACTTTGTAAATATCTCTTGAGAATAGTTTCAAGAATGAGAATCATTAAATGTGAGTATTCTGGGAATGGATTTTGAGTTTAAAAATCAGCACACATGTAATTACAGGAACTCCAACTGGGTTATTAAATACATGTTGTTTTATGTTTCTTGTTACCTTGTTCCCTTTATATAACATTTATTGTATTCTTAATAAAACAGAGAAATTAATGATCCACTCATTCACTTGAGTTTGAAGATCAAGAGAATTATAATAAGGGTATAAGGAGCTGTGGCTACTATGGTGATGAGTATTGATGAATTGAGAGTTGTGTTTTTGTTTGAGAAGTGAAGATATCTCAAAGAATAGATGATGAAGCCATTGCATGATATAGAAACGAATAATAATAATAAGTTGTCCATCACTACGAGATCATTTAGACAGTTCTAATGTGTTGAGAAGAAGAATATCCCATGACATCTTTTGTTGCATAATATTTATAAGGAGATACTGGTTTTTAATATCATGGAATATTATTCTGTGAGATGTCCAGGTGAATACATCCCTATGCTCTATGAATTTGAGCTATGAGTAGTGAATGAATTGTAGAGTATTCTTAAAGACCTGCTGACATTCAAAGAAGCTTCCTGTGAGAATAAGGAGATTAGTCTTATTAATTCATAGACATCATGTGTAGTGATTCTAATCTACTTGCAAGGTGTATTTGAAAGAAACTGTTATGTATACATAGAGTGAAGCCATCAAAACTATAAGACTCAGGGTATGTAAGAATACCACGGTGTAACTTGGTGACTATAATGGGAAACTGTTGAAGAAGACTACTAGAAAAATGGACAGATAAGTCCAATGAGATGAAAGAAAGTGGATGGCGAGTGTAACATCTTGTTACCTTTAAAACAGTTTGGTTTTAAATTTTTTTGTGGTTTTATTTTTTTGTTTCTTGGATAAGGATGATAAGGTATTGGGAGGAAACCTATAATACTGAAGTCAGAGATTTGTTGGAATTTTCTTTATAAAACTTATGGGTTTTGCAATCTACTGGGGATTTACACATTGTGTAATGATGTTACACGATTTGTAATTTCCACCCAACATATGACATGTAACTGGTACACAACATGAAAGGATACATGTCATGTATAGTTTACTTGTCATGTATAAATTAAAAATTAGGTTTTTAATAAAATCTGATGGGTTTTTTAGCGCATCGGGTACTTGAAATAGTGTTTATGTATGTTTTGAGTCTCAAAGTCCTTATAAGGTGTTCCTTAGACATATTTTCCCTCAATGAGATTCTATATTGTGTATTTATTTTCATTCCATATATTGTGTCTAATTGTTTCCATGTCAAATTATAGACTGAATATTTCCTTGTATCACTTCTTTTAGGACCGTGTTAGGCATTCGAGTAATTTTCCATGTATTATCAGATTACATATTGTTCAAGGTACCGTGGTTGAGCAGATTTGTATTAATCTGGTTTTTAATTTTACCAAATGTAGATATTTGTTCAAACTATTATCATTTTCTCTTCTGACGCCTCCTTACTGCGACCCTCCTCCTCACCGCGACCCTCCTCCCCGACGCCTCCTCCCCGACGCCTCTCTTCCGAAGCCGAGGAAAGTTTTTATATCCGGCTGGTGAGTCTTCTGGTAATATTCTTCCCTTGAAATCTGCTACCTGATTTCAGGTCTTCCCTCTTTCTACCGGTTTTTCATCCCACATTCTCTTGTTTTTAGCCCCAAAGATCTGATATATCACCCCCGTCATTTGGGTTATAGTTCCAAATTGTTTTTTGTAGGTACCATATTCCTTTCCTTACCCCCCCTCTTTTTGGTAATGTTATGTTGATTTTTTTCCCTTTCATTGACATAATAAAAGTAAAACTTTGTTATTTTTAAGCTATGCATAACCTGTGCTGAAACTGTATTCAGTTTATTCTTTTTTTCTAGCATCCTCAATTTTCCTATTCTCGTTTTAATTTTATATTTTCATTTTAATCACTAAAATTGTATTTGCATATTGTTGATAATTTTATTCACAGATCTGTAATGTATTTTAGAAATTATACCCGTGCATTGCTTCAGTGTTTTTTTTCACGCAGACCTTACTTTCCAAAGGAATTTAATTTGATTTTTAATATCAACAATTCAACACCATAGTTTGTCCATCAATGTCATCATTGTACCTAAGGGTATGTAATAACTTATTCCATCATGCGTTTTGTTTTATGTACTCTGAATTCTATATTCAAATTACAAAATTGTAAATGTGCTTTTCCAAATATTCACCACCATCAAAGACAATGAGTTCATGATTTGGGTATGGTTTATTCCATTTTTATTCTTTCATCCACCTATGTTCAATATATGAGTAGTCATTCAATTTGACATTACCGTTTATCTGCTTATAGGGTGCTTCTTCTGGTGCAAGATTCCAAACAACTGACTCAGGTACTATATCAATGTCATCATTGTACCTAACGGTATGTAATAACTTATTCCATCATGCTTTTTGTTTTATGTACTCTGAATTCTTTATTCAAATAAAAAAATTGTAAATGTGCTTTTCAAAATATTCTCTTAATGAAAAATGTAATTTTATCTTATGTAATTTAATTTCTCCATGCATCCAAATCTAACATATCATTATTTATACATTGAACATCAACTATTCTCTATACTTTCAAGGGAGTTATATGATTATTAGCTACTTTATTGTATTTATTACTCAGCTCGATTGTATTATTATCACATGATCATCAGTAGTTGCATTTTTTTGGGGCTCCAACTCTTGTGTATGTAGATTCATATCCTAGTCTTTCAACTTTTCTACTATCGGGTATGTTATACCTGAATCGTCTGATCATAGGGTGTCTACTTAGCGTAAAATTTTATTGGACCATCCGATGATCCTCCTTTGCATATTGTATTCTCACAGTGCATATTCTTTCCTCTGATTGCAGTGTACTCCATCCGATGATCAATCCGATATTCTAACTCTGCCCATTCGTGTCATTGCACGACACCTTCATTTAGTCGTTTTACATTAAAATTATCATACTGTGTGTGGTTATCTTGAACCATCTCATCCATGATTATAACCGTCTGATAGTTACTGCATGCGGAAGTATTGCTAGATCGCCTCTATCCGAGCAATGGAGTCTTGGTTTATCTGAGCATCTCGGTCGGTGTATTTATGTCTAAACATACCCCCTGCCCGAAACACCCAACCTGCCGCATTCGAATCAGCCCGCACCATCCCCCCAACACCTGCAACCATCCCCTTTCAACCAGCATTTCAGCCTCCTCCCGCTCCCTTTGCTCCTGGTCTGAAGATGTTGCCCCGCAGATGTCGCTGGATTGGGCCAACACGCTGCGGTCACTCCGCGGTCACGCGGCGGTCACGCCGCGGTCACGCTGCGGTCACGCCGCGGTCATGACGCGGTCACGCCATGATTTTTCCCTGCTCCAACAACATCCAGCCCACACCAGCCCCCTTCCACCTTCATTTCAGCCCGCTGCCACCAGCATTCCAGCCCGCAAAAGCCCCCCCCCCCCCCCCCGCCACCTTCGAATCAGCCCGCACCATCCCCCCAACACCTGCAACTAGCCCCCTTCCACCCGCATTCCAACCTCCTCCCACTCCCTTCGCTCCTGGCCGGAAGATGCTGCCATGCCGATGTCGCTGGATCGGGCCAACACGCTGCGGTCACGCCGGGGTCACGCCGCGGTCACGCCGCGGTCACTCCATGGTCACGCCGCGGTCACGCCGCGGTCACGCCGCGGTCACTCCGCGGTCACGTCGCGGTCACGCCGTGATTTTTCCCTGCTCCAGCCACATCCAGCCCACACCAACCCCCTTCCACCTTCATTTCAGCCCGCTGCCACTAGCATTCCAGCCCGCAACAACCCCCCCCCCCACCTTCGAATCTGCCCGCACCATCCCTCCAACACCTGCAACCAGCCCCCTTCCACCCGCATTCCGGCCTCCTCCCACTCCCTTCGCTCCTGGCCAAAAGATGTTTCCCTGCGGATGTCGCTGGATCGGGCCAACACGCTGCGGTCACGCTGTGGGTCACGCCGCGGTCACGCCGCGGTCACGCCGCGGTCACGCCGCGGTCACGCCGCGGTCACGCCGCGGTCACGCCGCGGTCACGCCGCGGTCACGCCGCGGTCACGCCGCGGTCACTCCGTGGTCACGCTGTGGTCACGCCGCGGTCACGCCCTGATTTTGCCCTGCTCCAGCCACATCCAGTCCACACCAGCCCCCTTCCACCTTCATTTCAGCCCGCTGCCACCAGCATTCCGGCCCACAACAGCCCCCCCCCCCCCACCCCCACCACCTTCGAATCAGCCCACACCATCCCCCCAACACCTGCAACCAGCCCCTTCCACCCGCATTCCAGCCTCCTCCCACTCTCTTTGCTCCTGGCCGGAAGATGCTGCCCTGCGGATGTCGCTGGATCGGGCCAACACGCTGCGGTCACGCTGCGGTCACGCCGCAGGGGGTGTTCAAGGGGGTTGCAAGGGGGTGCAAGAGGGCTGTCCAGGAACCTATGCCCATGCAGGTTATGAATGTCTCTATAGAGAAAATGCAATGCTGTCCAGATCTGGAAAATATCATAAAACATCCCACAAATACTTCACAGGCACCAGGTATAACTATTTCACCACCTATAGATAGTGAGCACGGTGCTATAAAATCTGGTTATTCTATTTCAAATCATAATTCCAATGTTTTGTTTAATGCAGTACTACATGAAATCTGATGATTTATGTTGATGACATGATTACAATTTGTAAGAACATGAGCCTCATAATTATTGTAAAATAACAAAATAATGGTAAGTTTGAAGTGAAAGACTTAGGCATAGCTAATAAAACCTTAGGAATTGAAATTGTTAGAGATAGACCAAATAAATTTTCTTACTTATCTCAAAATGGTTAAATATTAAATATTAAAAATAGACACATGTTTGAATCTCTCAAAATTTCCAATGTACTCCTAGTAAAACACTTTAAATTTTCTTCAACACAGAAACCCATTGCTGGTGATGATATTCAATTTAGGTGTAAAATCCATTATGATAATATGTTTTGGTAGCATTATGTACTCTGATTTCTATGCAAACAAGGCTTGTTTGTTATGGAAGAAGATACAACTGGAGACCTGGTTTTCTTGAAGAGTTTCCATGAAGGGTCTTCACTGTAGAGGAGACTAGCTCTGGTCTGTATTTGGTAGTTGCTTCCATGATGGTTCCCACAACTGTTTTACTGAATTTCACACCAAACCAAGCCCTACTAGTGACTCTTTTTCGATGCACTATAAAAATCGCATGGCCAACCCACCAAAATCAAACCAGCTATTCAAGGTCCATTTCCACTTTCACTAAAAAATCCAAACTCAAGCCCTACTACAATTCCAAGCTCCCACTTCAATTTAGCCACTATGAACTCCTTTCCAGTCCCCCACCATTTTTCAATCCACCTAGGAAACCCATCCACAACTTGACCACCAATCAGGCCTACCCACCTCTCAACTTCTAAGCCACCAACCCCACATTTTCCACCAGGCATACCACTTTAAAACCATTCCAAACCTCACCCAATTATAACCAATTAAACCAGACCCCTTAACATTTGAAGCCCTCATCTAAATTCATGTTCCAACTCACTTAAGTGGGGCGGGATGTCCAACAGGGGGCGAGGCTGTCCAGTAGGAGGGAGGGCTGTCCAGCAGGGGGGAGGGCTATCCAGCAGGGGGAGGGGTGTCCACCAGGGGGAGGGGTGTCCAGCATGGACTTAACTAGTTTTATGGCACCCAAAAATACTGAATGATATTATCTCATGCATAGTAACCGCTCTTAAAATTGATCAAAGGACCTTACATGCTGACTTGGATCTATTTGACAGAGTGATGGTTGAAATAAACATTGACTCAAAACTTCCCAGCTCAATTAACGTCAATGAAAATGAATACAAAACTGAAGATATAGTGGAATATGAGCGAAAACCCCCATTTTGGGATCACTATAATATCATAGGGCATACTATCTTCAACTGTAGGGTGATTAGGAAGCATGTAATACATCCATTTGAGAATTAATGGAAGGAAATGAGGAGACCTAAAAAAGAAAAACCCCCCATGATAGACATGCCTGAAATATCCAAAAAGAAATATGAATTTTGGGTCAAAAAAAACTCACAATTTGACTCACATAAGAGATAGATCAGGAACCAAATGGGTGTATGAAGTGGAGGAAGAAGAAAACTCTATTAATGATAAAAACCTCTCAATTGAAATTACAAACCTTTTACTAGACACTATTAGAGTATCAACCGAGAAGGAAAATATTTCTAGCTATCAACATGACCTAGAAAATCATAATCTCTATCACCCAATCTTGGATGGAGGGAATTTTTCTACTAATGAACTGAAGAAACTAACTTGTACTCCTAGTACTTCAATCCACAATAATGATGTTGGCACTAAAGAAAATGATGTTGCTGACACTCCATACTTAAGTGCCAAGCAGACCCATATTACTTCCACACCTAAATTAGGTATGCAAAAGGAAAATCAAGAAACCCCCTAGTATTCTAGCTCCATGGTGAAACCTGCCCCCATAGACCTAGAAGCTCGAGCAGGAATGAAGAAGATTCCAACACCTGTTTTATATGACAATTCAGTTTCGGTTCCCGTACCCTAACATATGTAGGTTTTTAATGTTCCCCCAGAGCAGAAGTAGAATCTCTCTCAGAACTCTATCGAACAACAATCTTCTCTAGATCCTGTTATTCCAGGTACTTCTTCTCCTCTTTCTTATGCTACTAATAACTATTCCATTCTGTCTCAAAAACTGCGTTATGATCAAAATGAATCTTCCTATATTTTTTCTCTAAGAATTCTACTTCTCTACACTGATGCAACCTGACCACTACTATCCCATCCCATATTGCTAAAAAACAATGCCACTTTTATGAACAGTAGCCTGGTTTTAACTACAGGTGACTCCACAATGGGAAAGTAGCATGAGACCAAATCACATGTCCATAATCCTGGGTCTGGGGGGGTCTGTCCTGGGGTGTCCAGGGTCAGGGGGCAGGGGCAGGGGTGTCCAGCAGGGGGAGGGGTGTCCAGTAGGGGGAGGGGATTTCCATCATGGGGGAGGGGTGTCCATCATGGGGGAGGGGTGTCCAGGGGGGTGGTCCAGGGGTGTCCAGGGTCTGGGGGAGGGGTCTGTCCGGGGGTGTCCAGGGGTAGCGGGAAGGGTTGTCCAGCAGGGGGAGGGGTGTCCAGCAGGGGGAGGGGCTGTCCAGGCAGGGGGAGGGGTGTCCAGCATGGGGGAGGGGTGTCTAGGGGTGTCCAGGGTCTAGGGGGAGTCTGTCCTGGGGTGTCCAGGGTCAGGGGGCAGGGGGGCAGTGGGCAGGGGTGTCCAGCAGGGGGAGGGGTGTCCAGCAGGGGGAGGGGTGTCCAGCATGGGGGAGGGGTGTCCAGGGGGGTGGTCCAAGGGTGTCTAGGCTCTGGGGGGGGGTCTGTCCTGGGGTGGGGTCTGTCCTGGGGTGTCCAGGGTCAGGGGGCAGGGGGGCAGGGGGCAGGGGTGTCCAGCAGGGGGAGGGGTGTTCAGTAGGGGGATCTAATATAACTCTTGAAATCTCATTCATGTGTTTCCAATGAGTTCTTCGACTGATGTAATAGTAGAAAGCATAAACCATTTAACAAAAAGAGATCTGACCCTCGTTAAGGAAGGTGCAAGTGATAAGCTTGCATGTCGGGTTTCATGTCCTCAAAGGACACAAAATTTAGAAAAGTTCTTGAACCGTACCTACTATTTTGTTTACATCCACATTGCCCAAATACTAATTCCCAGCTCACCACAATCCTGACAAGGATAAGCTCTCTCTTTTATCCAGTTCTGATACCGCCATCACTAGCTGGTCCATTATGGACACTTAATGAGTAGGTTTTCACTAAAGGTAACCTTACACCCTATGCTACAACTCTATTATGCTATGACAATATTGAGAAAATTTCATTTGGCCAACAGGGGGGCTGTCCAGCAGGGGGGTTGTCCAGCAGGGGGAGGGGGTCCATGGGTGGTGTCCAGGGGGTGTCCCGGAGTTTGGGGGGTCCAGGTGGTGTCTAGGAGTGGTGTCTAAGTATGTCTAGTGGGGGTCCAGGTGGTGGTGTCCAGGGGTGTCCAGTGGGTGGTGTCCAGGGGTGTCCAGTTGGGGCATGGGGGCTGTCCAGTGGGGTGGAGGGGGCAGGGGGCAGGGGGCAAGGGTGTCCAGCAGGGGGAGGGGTGTCCAGCAGGGGGAGGGGCTGTCCAAGCAGGGGGGGGGGGGGGAGGGGTGTCCGGCAGGGTGGGGAGGGCTGTCCAGGGGGTGCATTGGGTGTCCAGTGGGGCTCTCCAGTGGGGCTGTCCAGTTGGGGCATGGGGGCTGTCCAGTGGGGTGCAGGGGGGGCATGGGGGACTAAGGGGGGCATGGGGGTGCAGGGGGTGTTTTGATTCATGTGGATTTGTGGACTCACCAGATTGGTTGTTCCATTTTGAGGTACTATAGTGTAAGGGTAGTGATAACCCCTATGACCCAAGTATCTTCAAAATCTTGATCATTTGTATTTCTCATCCTCTAAGATATTTCTATAGGTTTCCTCTGGTGAAAACCTTGATCGCCATTGCTGCTTTGCTTCATCAGAGCTCTTTCTATACCTATCTCTCCTTGAACTCATATCATTTCTTATTTTATAGTGGAGATTACGTCCTTCCTTCAAGGAAGAAGTGAAGACCCTTCTTGGTGATAGTTTCACAAGTGCAGAAATGAGAATATGAACTTTTGGATCCTGGTGCAGATGGGCTGCGAGGGGGGGGGGGGCTGGTGCAAGTGGGATGGGGGGTTGCAGGGGGCAGGGGGGACTGGAAGGGTGGAAGGGGGGACTAGCAGGGGGATGGGGGCAGGGGGAGACTAGTAGGGGGGAGGGGGTGGGCTGGCAGGGGGACAAGCAGGGGGTTTGGCAGGGGGTGGCAAGGGGCAGGGGGCAGGGGGGACAAGCAGGGGAGTGGCAGGGGGGACTAGCAGGGGGCAGGGGGCAGGGGGGTGGCAGGGGGTGGCAGGGGGGACTAGCAAGGGGAGGGGGGGGTGATAGGGGGACAAGTAGGGGGACAAGAAGGTGGGTGGCAGGGGGCAGGGGGGACAGGCAGGGGGGTCGCAGAGGGGGACTAGCAGGGGGTGTGGCAGGGGGCAGGGGGGACTGGCAGGGGGCAGGGTGATAAGCAGGGGGGCTGGCAGGGGGGGTGGCAGGGGGCAGGGGGGGACAAGAAGGGGAGTGGCAGGGGGGACTAGTAGGGGAAGGGGGGCTAGCAGGGGGTGGGGGGGACTAGCAAGGGGCAGGGGGGACTAGCAGGGGGCAGGGGGGCTGGCAGGGGACAAGCAGGGGGACAAGCATGTGGGTGGTAGGGGGCAGGGGGGACTGGCAGGGGGTGGCATATGGGGACTAGCAGGGGGTGTGGCAGGGGGCAGGGGGGACTGGCAGGGGGCAGGGGGGCTGGCAGGGGGGTTGGCAGGGGGCAAGGGGGACTGGCAGGGGGGGTGTCTGCAAGGCAGTGGGGAGGAGGGCAGGTGGGGGGATGGGGGTCTGCAAGGCATAGGGGAGGGGTGTAGGAGGTGTTTAGGGGGGTGTCCAGGGGGTGTCCAGGGGGTGTCCCGGGGGGGTGTCCAGGGGGTGTCCAGGGGGTGTCTAGGGGGTTGTCCAGGGGTGTCCAAGGGGTTTCCAGGTGGTGTTCAGGGGGTTGGGGGGTATTTTTTTTATGTATGTGCACACCCTATAGCCACGGTTTTAAACCGTGGCTATTGGTTTATTGCCACGGTTTTTAACCATGGCTATAGACCTAACTCCACAGTTTCCAACCACGGCTATAAATCATGTCTAGCGTCTAATATAGCCACGGTTGAAACTGTGGCATTATGTATACTTCCACAGTTCCAAACCATGGCTATATACCTAAAGCCACGGTTTCAACTGTGGCTATAGGTCTGGGCCTATAGCCACGCCAAGCATAGCCACAGTTCCTCAAATCGTGGCTATTACCTATAGCCACGGTTTGAGGGCTTATAGCCACGGTTTAGAACCGTGGCTATAGCCCAAATTTCTAGTAGTGTAAGCTTAAAATCCATCAAAGTATGCTGACATAGATGAAATCAAAAATATTTGAGAGAAATATCTCAATTTTTTGAAATCATTTAGAAGTCACATAATTATAAAATAAAACCATTACTTTGAAAATATTCTTAAAAGCTTTTATGGGAATCTTAGAAGATTTTATAATGGTGGAAAATAGCCACACCTGCAGTATATGTTAAAAAAACATTCTTACCTTAATTCTGTCGAAAAGGTTAAAAATGTCCTTGTTTGGAAAATGACGGAATGTTGCCTTTACAAAATTCTTAAAAAAGTAAAACAAGGGTATAAATGAATTTAACCCATAGTCTGTAAAATAGTAATAATGATTTGAAATTCATTTTTATGAAACATGGATGTGGATGATAAAGAGGTCCCAGTAGATAATTACGTATAAACAACCTCAGATAATGAAGAGATTATGAAATAAACCATTACCTTGTACTTTTCTTTGGTTGAGGGTAGTTTAACCTCATGTATAATGGTGAAATAGTTGTTATTAAATTATACAAGAATCATATACATTAATATTATATCATATATGATCTTTTAACATTTATTTGTTAATAATATCTTAGTATTATCGTCGTTTCATGTGTTAACTTACACGTCTTCTTTTATATGTTTTGTTATAGAAGTTGTGTTTGTTATGGATAGGTTGTATATTATTCCTATCGAGAATGATATCAAGTCCTTAAACAATATTTTTATTCATCAAATGAGAATTAGACATGAATGGATACGATGGGGAATGAATCTCCTCGCGTTCGTGGAGACGGTAGTCCATACGTATGCACGAGCGACAATATCATTATTTTGATATTAAAATAATATATAATTGGATGGTATATCATATATACAAAATAATTATATTGTTATATTTATTATTTACATGAATTAAACATCATTATTATAACCATCCAAAAAGTAATGTTTTGAATAACAATTACACCACGACGTGGAGACGGTAAGCCGTACGTACGCATGTATGGTGACATGTCATTCAAAGGATGGATTGAATACTGAATATGGTTGTACCATATTTATAATAAAATAAAAGTATATAGAAGAAACTGGAGTTATTATTTTAGAATGGAAATAACAAATAAAGAAGAAGTTGATGAAGAAAGTAATTTGAAAGAGGGTGGTGAAAACATTACCTCTTCTTCGAGTTCATTATTTTGATTTGATCAAAAGGGCTCCATAGGTTGGATTTCTTATCAAAGTAAGGCCTCTAGGTTGAATTGAAGGAAGTTGAGAGAATATTTGGGTAGAGTTTGTCAAATCCAAAAGGCATTGAAGGTTTGAATTTGAGAGAAGAGGGAGTGCCCTTTTATAAGAGAGGTCAGGGGCACCTTAGGAAAAATGTAAAATATTATTTTATAATAAATTCATATTCGGTTTATAATGGCTCCAAAGTGACTTATTTCGAGTATAAGGTGGGGATGGGTCTACATAATTTCAACCAATAGATTTTAGATAGGTTTGGGTCACTATATTAACCTTATCATTTATATTTAACTCTTAGTTAAATAGTTTAACATATACCATGTCTCTTTGTATTTTTATATTATATGGTTAATAACCTTACTATATACTTCCAAGTTAACCAAAAGTGGTTCATTAATGATACAAATATCATTATATAGGTCTTTTGGACGAACCTTAGATTTTTAGGAATAGAATATTAATTAATAATATAATATTTGTTTTAAAAACTCTTTTATGTCAATTTTGACACTATTTGGTATTTGGTTTTTTCTAAATTCAGAACGTGATTATTACATTAAAAAAAATTCATATAACTAACTATAATATGTTAATTAACCTATAAAATTAGTGTAATTCATAAAAAGTCTCAAATTAAATTTATTTGGATATTTATAATATCAATTATTTTAATATTTCAATAATTAGGTAATTACTGCATCACCATTGTGTCATAAATAAACTAAATTATTTAATGTCTAAAAATTATAAATAAAATATAATTATGTAGGAAATATTTTTATCTTCCTAATTAATTTTTATAATTGAAATTATATTATTTATAATCCCATATTAATTTTTTTTTGTTATTTAACATTGATTTTATCTCTTTTAACTCTTCTTTAAATTAAATAATAATAAATGTCCTAATCTAATCCATGTGGACCAAAGAGGTTCATATTTTATTAATACGGTTGTTTTTGGTTGAATTATACTTAGCCAATATAATTAGGACATGTGTTAGGGTAATAATAATATCAATTTAACCCTTAATTACCCTATTTACTTTTAACCGTGATAAATAAAAGTAAAAAGTTACTATTCACCAAAAATTATTTTTATATTATTGAACCACATTTTTCTCCTTGATATGAACCATGTCTCTCGAATTTTTGAAATTACACTCACCAAAGTGGTAAAATTAAGTTTTATGTGAATTTTCAAATTCTCTTAGGAGATGGGTAAAAGACGATGAAAAGTTCAATAAAATTTTTATATATATAAAATTATTATAAACTAACTCTAATGAATTAAATTGAAATTATATAAGAATTATGTGTCTATTTTGACCTAAAATAAATTTAAATAAAATAAATAATTATTTAAATGAAAAATTCAATTTTAAATTATAACTCAATTATTTCACTATTCATCAAAAAATGAATGTTTTCTAGAAAAATATAAAAAATTCACCCTAAGATAATTTCGATAATCCGAATCCAAAAATGAATCCCATTTTGAAAGAAAATTTTTATAAAATTTCAAAAAGTGGGTATTACTATTCATAACGGCTTGTTTGAATGGTTGTGGTGTGTTAGAACTCGAAGTTGTGTACAACACACGCTACTGTATTATTCAAAAAGAAGCGTACCGTGGAAGCTTGGGGTGTTACATTCTCCCATCCTTCAAAAAATTTCATCCTCGAAATTTGTAGAATATTACTTTATAAAAATACTTGGGTGGTTCTTCATCATAAGTTCCTCGGGTTCCCACGTTGCCTCTTCCATCTTATGGTTTCTCCATAGAACATTCACCAGACGAGTCGTCCGGTTTCTCAGCACTTGTTCACTTATATCAAGAATCTTGACGGGCTCTTCGCAATAAGACAGATCAGGTTCCAATTCTAATTCCTCATAGGTGAGTACATGTGTTGGGCCAGGCATGTATTTTCCCAATAGTGATACGTGGAACACATCGTGAACTTTGGAGAGATTTGGCGGAATTTCTAAACGGTAAGCTACAACCCCAATTCATTCTAGAATTTCGAATGGTCTGATGTACCTGGGACTCATCTTTCCCTTCTTACCTAAATGTATAACACCCTTGCATGGAGATACCATCAAGAAAACATGATCTCTTACATGAAATTTCAAAACCTTCCTTCAGTTGTCAGCAATGCTCTTCTGCCTACTTTGAGCTTCTTTGATGTGGGTTTTAATTACCATTACCTTTTCAATAGTTTCCTCAACAGGTTATGGGAATACAAGTTTTCTTTCACCAACATCTTCACACCAGGTTAGTTTGAGAAATCTCTTTCCGTATAACACTTCCTATGGTGCCATCTAAATACTTGAATAAAAGCTATTGTTATAGGAAAATTCTACCAGAGGTAAATATTGATCCCACATACCCTGAAAGTCAAGTGAGCATGATCTCAACATGTATTCTAAGATTTGAATAGTCCGTTCTGATTTTCCATCAGTTTGGGGGTGGTAAGTAGTGCTCAAATGAAGTTCTGTATCCAGGGCTTTATAAATACTTTTCATGAATCGTTATGTAAAATGGGGATCATGATCAGAAATAATCTATAGAGGTACTCCATGAAGTCTCAAAACATCATTAATATATAGTCTCTCTAGGATTTCTAGTGGTAAATCCTCCCTTATAGCAAGAAAATGTGCTGACTAGGTAAGACGATCAACAATGACCCATATTGCATCATTCCTTTTAGGTTTCTTTGGTATTACCATGGAAAATTCCATCATGATATTATCCAATTTCCACTCATGTATGGGAAGAGGTTGCAATACTCCACCAGGCTATTGCCTTCCAGCTTTCAGTTGTTGACAAACCATACATCTTGACACAAAATCAGCATTCTCCCTCTTCATGTTGTCCCACCAAAAATGTCCTTCAAATATTTATACATTTTGGTGCTCCCAGGGTGTATAGAGAAATTTAAACTATAGGAATCATCCAACAATTCCCTTTTTAGATCAGGTATATCGGGAACACAAAGTCTTTTCCCAAATATCCAAATTCCATCTTCAAACACAAAGTCATTCAGTCACCCATCATTCACAGCTTTAATCTTCTTTTGAAATTCCTCATCATCGGTCTGAGAACTCTTTATACATTCAAGTAAAGATGGTTTGGAAACCATTTGAAAATGTATCGATGATTCACCTTCCATGGTTATTCCCATATCAACATTTACTTCATCGATGAAAATTGGATCCCTCTCAACTCTCATCTTGTTCAAAACTCCATGATCCTTTATGCTCAAAGCATCTTCCAACTTATTTGCCTTCCTAGGGTGGTAGTGTATCGTGCAATCATAATCCTTAAGTAGTTCAAACCATCTCCTATGCCTCGTGTTGAGATCTTTCTGAGAGAAAATATACATCAAACTCTTGTGATCAGTATAAATCTCACATTTTTCACCATAGAGATAGTGTCTCAAAATCTTCAAAGCAATTATTACAGCTACTAACTAATGATCATGAGTAGGATAGTTTTTCTCATGAATTTTTATCTATCATGATGCATATTAAATAACCCTACCATTCTTCATAAGGACCCAACCAAGTCCTTTCTTCGATGCATCACTTTAAATAACGAACCCATCATTCCCCGATGGTAGAGTCAATATAGGAGCATTGGCTAATATTCTCTTCAGTTCTTCAAAACATTCTTCACACTCTTTTTTCTAAACAAATTTAACCCCTTTACGTGTGAGATTTGTTAATGGGTCAGCCAATCGGGTGAAATTCTAGACGAAATGTCGATAATAACCTGCTAAACTAATAAAACTGCGTACCTCGGTTATACTCGTCATTGCTGGAAATTCTTGGATTGACTTGGTCTTAGAAGGATCAACATAAATTCCATCCTTAGAGACAATATGTCCAAGAAAAGAAATCTCTTGAAGCCATAATTCACACTTTCTAAACGTCCCATATAATTCATGTCTTATAAGAGTCTTCAGGATAATGCGCTAGTGATTTTCATGATCTTTGTCACTTTTAGAGTATACAAAAATATCATCAATAAATACCACTACAAAATCATCAAGATATTCCTTTAAAACTCTGTTCATTAGGTCCATGAAAATAGAGGGTGCATTTGTCAACCTAAAAGGCATTACAGTATACTCGTAATGCCCGTACCTAGTTTGAAATGCTGTCTTCGGAATGTCTTCCTTCTTCACACACAAATGATGGTATCCAGATCGAAGGTCAATCTTTGAAAAGTATTGAGCTCAATGTAGTTGGTCAAATAAATCATCAATGCAAGGTAGGGGATACTTTTTCTTTATTATTATAACATTGATCTCCCTGTAGTTGATACATAACCTCATAGATCCATCTTTCTTCTTAACAAAATGGGCAGGGGCTCCCCATGGAGAAACACTAGGGAAAATAAATTCCTCATTACTCTATTCCTCTAGTTGTTTCTTTAGTCCAACTAATTCAACAGTGGAAATTCTATAAGGGGTCATCGATATAGGCCATGAACCAAGAATTAAATCCATGGAAAACTAAATTTCTCATTCTGTAGGATGTCTAGGGAAATCTTCCAGAAACACATTTACATATTCTTTCACAATAGGCACATCCTCTATTTGAACATTCCTTTCCTTACCCACAGTTATTTCATTCTCTTCCTCCCCAATAATTGAATTTAGTTGAGCTACTGGGGGTGGATCTAGGTAAGAATCAGGTGGTGACGATTCTACTCTAAAGATAAGGTGTTCTTTATCATCTTCATCAAAAATCGTAACTTCCTTCTACTTAAAATAAATTTTCGTATCATGTTCTGAAATCCAATCCATACCGAGAATTATATCAAATTCAATCATGGGTATGACGATGACATCGGTAGATAAAGAAAATTTATATTCACCAATGGGAATGGATCCACAGAACATTGTAGCTATGATACTTCCCTTAGGAGTTTTAACGGACAACTCCCTTGTTAAATCAAATTGGAAATCTCTAATTTTCATAGAAAACTGGGAAGATATGAAACAATACGATGATCCAGAATCAAATAAAGAATTGGATAAACTTGAGAAAACCATTAAATTACCTTCCACCACGTCTTTCAGAGCTTATACATCAGCAGTAGTGATATCATAAGCTTGGCCTGGATCCCTTGGCCTTTTTTGAGGTAAGTTCCCCTGACACTTAGGACATTCATTTTCATAATGGCCCATCTCCCTACAATTGTAGCATTGAACATTAGTAGCTTCCTTCTTCCCCTTGCAATCACGAGCTTGGTGGCCTTTTTCACCACACTTGTAATAGACTCCCATTCCCATCAAGCAAGTACATGGGTGTTTATTACCACATTTTCTATAGGATGGATATTCAACTTTTCCCTTCTTACTCTTATTTCCATTTCCAGTGTGATCAGTAGATCTCTTCTTCTCTTGATTTTCCTTAAATTCGTAAGACTTAGAGAACTCTTTTTCTGTCTTGATAGCACATGAGACAATATCTTCATAAAAGGAGAAGGTTTGTGAATCTAATGCTCGGCGGAGAAAAAGTTTTAACCCATCAAAGAAACGATCAATATTACTTCTTGGGTTACGTATATAATCTATTGCATACCTCTCTATCCTTGTAAAGTTAGCCTCATACATTGCGACATACTCATCAACCTTTTGTCTCTGACTCAAAAATTGTCTTTCCATATCTGCACGATGTTCACGAGGAATGTATTTTTCAAAAAAATATCTTTGAACTCCCTCCATTATATATTTAATTCTTCATCATCTTCCTTTTTCTTTTGATTCATTGACCACCATTGATCAACATCTCCATTGAGGCGGTAAACTTCCATGATAACTTTTTCCCTTTCACTACTCCCCAAGGAATGGAATATTATCTATAAGAAATTTATCCATTTCTCATCTACTAAGGGATTTGTACTCCCATTAAATGTTGGTGGTTGGTGTTTCATGAAGTGATCTAACATTGACCCTCTACATTGAGAATCAGGGTGCTCCATACGGGTAAGGTTATTATTCATAACCTGAGTGAGTTGTCCCAGTATGGTGATAAACTGATTAGCACCAGTTGTATCACCAGCTCCACTATAATTATCTTGAGTAGGAGGGAAAACCCTACATGGAGTGTGTGAATTGATACATTTTCCATTTCTTCCACTAGGCGCCATTTCTTAACAATGGCATAAACTAGATTAGTTTATGAATTGAAATACATAATTCCAAACTTATAAAACACATATCATAAATTGAGCAGTTTGTGGATATAATATATAATCATAAAAAAAAATTTCTTTGATGAAGTGTATACTCATAAAACCTTCATAATGGTATGTAAAAAATTGATAATTATCTTATGAATATCCCTCGGGAGTGTCGTAACCAAGAGTGCAGCAAGGCCCGTTGCCATGCACCAGTTCTCGTTCGAGTCTAGCTCAAAGCGGTGTTTTTAGGTTTTACCCCTAGGTACATCTGTGCCATAGTCGCCTCTACCTGCTCGTATCCAGACAAGGATGTATTTCTAGGAAAACTCAAAAAATCTATACAGTACCAAAATTCTAGGAATTTCTTCTATACTAATCATCAAATTCTATCTTAGGGCTATGTTCTCTAATCAGAGTTTATCTAAATCTAGTTTCCACGGTTTATAATAAAATTACTCTAATTCCAACTATAACGCCCCAACCCCAGTTACCTAGAGTTGGTGCATTATTACATAACATTGTCATGATCACAAAAGATCTTGTCTCGAAATAAGGATTAGTTTAGTAGCCTTGGAATAACTAGATACATTCATAAAGTTTACATTACATCATAAAGTGAAAACTACAACAAAATATTTTCTCTACACTCATATCCCCTTATAATATCCCTACATGTAATTCATAAAATACTTCTTCACATCCTGGGAAAAATAAAACATATAAAGGGGTGATCTCAAATTCCTAGTAAGGATAAAAATATAGCGGAATCTTTCATAAATAAGAATAAGCATTTAAGGAAATGTATAACTAAAAAAAGCCATTTAAACATGTACTTCAACATAATATGGAAAAAATAAAATGAAATAATTCCATTTACATATAAACATGGATATTCTACTTGTCGAATAATCAAATTCAATATCAATAGCCACTTTCATAATGATGGAATGCATAATTCCATACTATCATAACAACATAGTCAAGGCCTTATGCTAAGATTACAAATATGATTTTGTCAAGGCCTTCTTCCAAGACACTATTTTTTCTCATGAGACCTATTGATGCATCGAGGATCTATAGAGAGCTCCACCCATCACTTATTAAGTCCAATGCATTCCTCAGATGAACAGGTTTAAACATAACATAAACATTCGTATTAAAAATAGCATACGAAATGTCAATATTTTATCTATAAACCATGAATGGTATAAAAATAACACATCCATAGTCAAACATATCACAAATCCTTCAACACTAAATGGAATTTTCGTATCATAATATCTCAACATCAAATAAGCTTAAAATCCATCAAAGGATGCTGAAATAGATGAAATCAAAACTATTTGAATGATTTATCTCATTTTTTTGAAATAATTAAAAAGTCGCATAATGATAAAATAAAACATTTACATTGAAAAATATTCTTATAATATTTTAAGGTAATCTTTGACGATTTTATAACGGAGGAAAATAGCCGCACCCACCGTATATGTTAAAAAAACATTCTTACCTTATTTCTGTTGAAAAGGATAAAAAAGACCTTGTTTGGAAAGTGATAGAAAGATTCCTTTACCAAATTCGTATAAAAATTCAAACAAGGGTATAAATGAATTAAACCCATAGTCTATAAAATTGTATGAATTATTTGAAATAAATTTTTAAGAAACATGGATGTGGATGATAAAGAGGTCATAGTATATAATTATGTATAAACATCCTCAGATAATGAAGAGATTGTGAAATAAACCCCTACCTTGTACTTTTCCTTGATTGATGGTAGTTTAACCTCTTTTATAATGTTGAAATAATTGTTATTAAATTGTACAAGAATCATATACATTAATATTATGTCATATATGATCTTTTAACATTTCTTTGTTAATAATATCTGAGTATTATCGTCGTATCGGGTGATAACTTACTCGTTTTCTTTTATACATTTTGTTACATAAGCCATGTTTGTCATGGATAGGTTGTATCTTATTAATATCCAGAATGATATCACGTCCTTAATCATTAATTTTATTCATCAAATGAGAATTATACTTGAATGGATACGATGCGGAATAAATCTCATCGCCTTCATGGAGACGGTGGTCCGTACGTACGCACGAGCAATAATATAATTCTTTTGATATTAAATTTTTTTATAATTGGATGGTATATCGTATATAAAGAATAATTATAATGTTATATTTATTATTTACATGAATTACACATCATTATTATACCCATCCAAATAATAAAGTATTGAATAACAATTACACCACGACGTGGAGACGGTAAGTCATACGTACGCACGTATGGTGACATGTCATTCAAAGGATGGATAGAATACTGAATATGGTTGTACCATATATATAATAACATCACAGTATGTAGAAGATAATGGATTTATAAT
Source organism: Viscum album (assembly GCA_963277665.1). Lineage (NCBI taxonomy): Eukaryota > Viridiplantae > Streptophyta > Magnoliopsida > Santalales > Viscaceae > Viscum > Viscum album. Next base: position 237,125,977 of record OY728150.1, read on the forward strand.
TTTATAATGGAAATTACCAAGAAAGAAGAAGTTGAAGAAGAAAGGAACTTGAAAGAGGGTGGTCAAAACATTACATCTTTTCAGGTTATTCCTTTTGATTTGATCAAAAGGGCTCCATAGATTCGCATTCTGATAAAACTAAGGCCTCTAGGTTTAAGTGAGGGAAGTTGAGAGAAAATCTGGGTAGGTGTAGGCTGATCCAAAAGGCTATGAAGATATGAATTTGAGATAAGGGGGGGGGGGGGTTCCCTTTTATAAGAGGGGTGAGGGGAACCTTAGAAAAAACATAAAATATTATTTTATAATAAATTCATATTTAGTTTATAATGGAACCAAACTGACCTATTCTGAGGCTAAGGTGGGGATGGGTTGAAATCCTTTCATCCAATATATTTTAGATAGGTTTTGGTCACTATATTAACCTTATCATTTATATTTAACTCTTTGTTCAATAATTTAACATATACCATGTTTCTTTGTATTTTTATATTATATGTTTAATAAACATTCTATATACTTCCAAGAGAACTCCAAGTGGTTAATTAATGATAAAATTATCCTTATATTAGTTCTTTTGCTGAAAAATATATTTTTATGAATAGAATATGAATTAATAATATAATATTTTTTTTAAAACTCTTTTATGTCAATTTTGACACTATTTGGTATTTTGTTTTTTCTAAATTCATTAAAACATTATTACATCGAAAACAATTTATCTAACTAATCCTGATATGTTATATTAACCTAAATAATTAGTTTAATTCATAAAAGTCTCAAATTACATTTATTTGGATATTTATAATATCAATTATTTTAATATATCATTAATTACGTAATTACTACCTCACCATTGTGTCAAAAATAAATTAAATTATTTAATGTATAAAAATTATACATAAAATACGATTATGTAGGAAATATTTTTATCTTTATAAAGAATATTTATAAATAGATTTGTCTTATGTATAACCCTATATTAAATATGTTTTTTTATTTAACATTGATTTTATCTCTTTTAACTCTTCTTTGAATTAAATAATAATAAATGTCATAATCTAATCCAAGTGGACCAATGAGGTTCATATTTAATTCCTAATGTTTTTTTGGTTGAATTATACTTAGCCAATAGAATTAAGACATGTGTTAGGGTAATAATAATATCATTTTTACCCTTGATTACCATATTTACTTTTAGCCGTGGTAAATAAAAGTACAAAGTTACTATTCACCAAATATTATTTTTATCTTATTGAACCACATTTTAATCCTTGATATTAACTGTGCCTCTCGGGGTTTCGAAATTCTACTCACAGAAGCGGTAAAATTATGTTTTATGTAAATTTTCAAATTCTCCAAGGAGGTGGGTAAAAGACAGTGAAAAGTTCAATAAAATTTTTATATATCTAAAATTATTATAAAATGACTCAAATGAATTGCATTGAACTTATATAGGTATTATGTATCAATTTTGACATAAAATACATTTAAATATAATAAATAATTATTTAAATAAAAATTCGGTTTTTAAATAGTAACCTAGTGTTTTCACTGTTCATCAAAAATTGTAAGTATTCAGAAAAATACAAAAAATTCAGCCTAGGCTAATTTTGATATTCCAAATCCAAAAATGAAGTCCATTTTGAATGATAAAATTTATAAAATTTCAAAAAGTGGGTATTACTATTCATAACGCCTAGTTTGATTGGTTGTGGTGTGATAGAACTCAAAGTTGCGTACAATACATGCTACTGTATTATTCAAAGCGAAGAAAATCGTGGATTCATTGGGTGTTACACAATGGATAATGTAAAGGGGTATATTATCGATGCTATTTTGGATTTCATTCAAGGGGGTAGTTTACCAAGAGTTGTCAGCACCACCATCATTATTCTTCTTCCTAAGATTAATATCATGTCTTTGCTATCTCATTAACGCCCAATGAGTATGTGTAATGTTCCTTATAAGATATTTTCTAGTATTATTAAATACATAATTGCTACTCATTTACCATGGTAAATATCCTTGGAAAAACAGTGATTAATCAATGGGAGATCGATACATGAGTCCATTTATATGGCTCAGGAGATGCTCAATGACATAAACTTCAAATCACAATGGTCTAACATGGTAATTAAACTATATATAAACAAAGCCTATGATTGCGATGAATGGAACATAATTAATCATGTTCTATCATGTATGGGTTTCAGCTCTGGGAATGTCGATATTATGTTCTGTTTCTTCATTTCTCCTTGGTTATCAGTGTATTTTTTCAGAAAATCAGACAGTTTCTTCAAGTATACTTATGGACATAGGAAAATGGAACCATTTTCTCCATCTATGTTTATTCTCATTTAGGATGTTTAAAGTCATTTCATCCAAATAATCATTATCAAATTGATAATCATCACTTATCATCTTCAGCTGAAGGAACCAATAATCAATCACCACATGTTCATCGATGATACCATTTTGTTCATGAATTCTAAGTGTAGATCCCTATGCAACATAAACAGAGTGCTAAAAGTTTATTGTCGATGGAGTGGCCAGATTTTTAGTGAGGGAAAGAGTGATTTATTCATTTCAAACAGGTGCTCTTCTATGTGGGTGTAGTGTGTCAGCAGGATTCTAGGCATAATAAGGGGGAGTTCCCAAGGGTTTATCTCAGTGCACCCATTTATTCAGGAAGACTTCGGATCTGGGACATTGATGATCTCCTATCCAGGATTACTAATAGAGTGATTAACTATAAAAATAATTTATTGTCTTTTGGTTGAATGATTTCTCTATTGAATATCATTATGGTCGCTTCTCCAGTCCATGTACTCTCATTAATCCAGGTTCCAAAGGGTGTTGCCACCACTATTGATAGGATTCTCTCCAACTTCACTTGGTATCCTTCTTCAGAATCGATGAAATATTGGGTGGATTGGTACAAAATGGTGAGGCCAGTGGGTGAAGGAGGTATCAACATGGACAACCTAAAGGATAACATATACTACATGCATGAAAGTCTCCCACGGGGTGAGAACAACATAATTTATGGGAAACACCATGAACGAGTGCGCATTGTGTCTTTGTGACAAGAGGGATGGGTGTCTCTCTTCCCCCTGGTTGAAGATTGGTTCCATCGTCAGTGTTCTTTGCCTCTTCTCTCGATGGATGGTTGGGATAAGAGATTTTTCCTTCTTCTTCCAGGATTGGGGTGCTTCCATTCTTGGTTTTCTGGGATGTTTGGCCACTGACATCTCATTCCGGGAAGTGATCCTTTATCCTGAGTTCATCAATGCAATTTTGGTTATGGACCAGCTAGAGTATTTTCACATAATAAAGTATAATGGATAGGAGTATAAATGAATTTTTAAAGCTTCCTCCTTGTTCCTATTATCTTTGAGGGAGTAACATAGTCTCATTCATGATCAAGGGAAATTTGGGTGTTGGGATGAGATCGTTTCGGTGAAAACAATTCCCACCAAATACGACTTTCTAATTTAGAGGGGTTAAAACTGAACCTTCCCTACTTATGATAATATACATGGACATGGTATTCCTCTTTCATCTTGGTGTGTGTGTTGTAGTGTTTATAAGGAGGAGGTAACTATTCACCAGTTCATCAGTTGTGAATGAGTGAGTAGGGTGTGGAACGACCTAGGGGAATACTCTGCGGGACACTCCCTTAATGAGGATATCCTTTTCTTTCATGTCAAATGGTTTCATGGATCTAAGGGGAGAGGACCGGAGAGGGAGGCTTGATCGCTTATACAATATCCAGGATGCTGGATTATTTTGAAGGCATTGAAAAATTTGAAGCATGAGGGAGGGTTTGTGATGGCTCATATCCTTACCGTTTGGGTAGAAAATATGTCACATGACATGAACAAGGCGGTGATATTTTATAGGAGGATCCTTAATTTCATTATTTATAGGAAGGATACATGGTGGGGTTTCATTCTAGCAATAGGTATGGAAACTGGTTCATACGAAGACCTCCTTTGGGTGGCTTAAAACATGACACAGACGACTTTTGTGTCCAAGGGAACATGTGCGATGGAGGAACTATTCATGATATTAATGGATCGGTTTAATTTTCTTTTTTGAACTAGGAAAGTCCATGGAACTTCCCTCCTAGAAGAGGCCCTGGCTATGCTCACCTCTCTTAGAATCTGAAGACAAAAGTGTCGGAGATATCTGATGTTGAAAGAGACACATTAATTTTACATGATGCATTGAAAGTATGTTATATCTCTCCTTAGTAGATCTGCTTTGCTATAAGAAAATGTAAAAGTATTCTCAAAATCTACATTAGTGTGCTCCAAATCTAGAGGGAGGGGAATAAGTTTAGGTACTACATGTCCTTAGTGGAGTTCCCTATCTTGGTGGTGGTGTTTCTACACACTGTTTGAAGCATTAAACATAATGGGGTTGATTTTATTAAAGGAGACACACTCATGATTCACTATTTAAGACCCCATTAGGTTCTTACGTAGGGGTATTTTCCTCCTCTTTGGCTTTATTTTTTTCTCCCCCTCTCATTTAATAAAATTTCATTATAATGATGATGGAATGTACTAGGATGAACACACGATGTGTAGTACACCTACAACTGTGGAGGTAGAGTTTTGGAAATGATAAGGACCACACACTATGTGACTATTTCACACACCATGTAACCCTACCTGGGTAGATAGGCCATGCGTATGGAGAACATAGGGAGCACCTCCTACAATGGACACACCAGGTATCATAGTACACAAACACATTCATGGTTACAAAAATACAATCGAGAGAACATGAAGAACTATAGGTGGCTATGGAATGCCATCTAATTAGCATACACACCATGTCGGGAACAGTAGGTACTGATCTATGTACCAATAAGAAAAAGACATGATAAGAGTGGGACAACATGTTGTATGGTCCCTGTATACATTTTAATCCCCTAAATCCATTTTGAGGAATGTTACACCACTCATATCTCATTCATTTATACTTATATATTGGCCCGTTTGTATCCTATATCGTGGTTTTTCAACATAGAATTCCATCATGGACATCATAGTAAATTTCTAGTTATGTTGTGAGCTTTTTTGAATCATACCCCTCCTTAGGCGGAGCTTCATGATCTTATTGGTCCTGTAGTATCTTTATACGGGCACCCAAATGGTGTTTTAGTTTGGGTCCTGTATCTATTGAGTGGTTCCCTTATGGAGATAGGGTGTGGGTCTTCTATTTAATGAGTGGCCACCCCCCCCCCATAGATTTATGGTTTCGGTCGTTAATCTACAGAGTGTTACCCACTATGGCACTATGGTGTTGGTTCACTGTCTACAAAGTGGCACCCCACTATGGAATTAGGTTGTGAGTCCTCTATATACCTAGTGGTAACCCCCTATGGTGTTTTCATGCATCTAAAATTTCTATAATGTGGTAACCACTATCATATAGGGTGTCAGTCCCCTATACAATGTGTTTTACCCTCTATCAGATAGGGGTCGTGTCATCCTTATGTTGTTTGGAACCCGTGTGATGCAGTGGTGTCTGGTAAATTTTGTTATATATGATGTAACCTCAAATATGAGACATATTGGAGAGGTATGGTCCCTTCACATGGTAAATTATATGGATAGGCACACGAGATGATAGGACTTGATAGTGGACCTTTGGTACTATTGGAACTCTTCCTGGGTTCGGATATGATATAGAGATTCCCTTTCCCTCTCATTCGGGATTCATTTGGTGAGAATATATATATCTACATCCTTGTAAATAGATATTTATACTCAATATATTTGGGTTGAGCTCTGTATTCCTATGACACCTCTTACTAATACCCCTTCATCTTTTGTGGTTTCTAAATGGGTATGTATTTTCGCACCCTTTTCTTGGAATTTATTATATTTGTCATGCCTTATAGATATTTGAATCTTGGATCTCTTGTTATTTAATTTTCTAGTTTTTTCAGGTTGGAAAATCATTCTAGTTGGTTGTGTATGCTTTCCATTTTACTTTCCAGTTTACACTAGATTACTGTAATACTCCCAAAAGGTTTTACATCCATGGATTATTCCCTAGATATTAAATTTTTATTTTTATTCCTTTATACTTCTACATGGATATTGTCTAGTGTTTCTATATAGGTAAAATATCCAAACGGCTTACATATTAGTTATTCCTTTCCATGCTTATCACCACCCCATGGGAAACAGAGGTGGTCTTGGGGTAGATATAGCTCAACCCCTATTTGTTAAGGTTATGATAGATTTGAATCAGAGTAGTTAATTCCTTGGGTTCTGTAATGCCCCGACCCCAGTTGCCCAGAGTCAGTGCATTATTACATAACATTGTCATGATCACAAGACAGATCAAGTCTCGAAAGTGTGATTAGTTTAGTAGCCATAGTATAACTAGATACATTAATAATGTTTACATTACATCATAAATTGAAAACTACAACAACATATTGTCTCAACACTCATAACCCCTTATACAATCCCTACTGGTCATTCCTAAAATACTTCTTCACATCCTAGGAAAAATAAAACATAGAAAGGGGTGAGATCAAATGCCGAGTAAGGATAACAATAGAGTGGAAACATTCATAAATAAGCATTAACATTTAAGGAAATGTATAACTAAAACAAAAGCCTTTTAAATTTGAACTTCAGCATAATATGGAAAAAATAAAATTAAATAATGTCAATTACTTATTCACATAGATATTCTACTAGTCGAATAATCACATGCAATATCAGTAACCACTTTCATAATGATGGAACACATAAATCCAGACTATCATAACCACATAGGCAAGGCCTCGTGCCAAGACTACAAATAAGATTATTTCAAGGCCTTGTGCCAAGACACTAGTTTGTCTCATGAGACCTACCAATGCATCAAGGAGCTATAGCAGGTTCCACCCGTCACTTATTAAGTCTAATTCATTCCTCATATGAACATGTTTCAAAATAACATAAACATTCGTATTAAAACTAGAATACGAAATGTAAATAATTTCACTGTAAAGAATGAATGGTATAAAAATAACACATCCACAGTCAAACATATCACAAAACCTTCAATTCAATATGGGTGTTTTGTATCATAATAAATAAACTTCATGTAAGTTTAAAATTCATCAAAGGATGTTGACATAGATGAAATAAAAACTATTTGAGAGAAATATCTCTTTTTTTGAAATCATTTAAAAGTCCCATAATTATTAAATAAAATATTTATTTTGAAAATATTTTTATAAGCTTGTAAGAGAAGCTTTGATGACTTTATAACGGTGGAAAATAGCTCCATCCTCCGTATAAGTAAAAAAGAGACATTCTTACCTTAATTCTGGGGAAAAGGTTAAAAAGGTCCTTGTGTGGAAAATGACAAAAAGATTCCTTTATAAAATTCTTATAAAAAGTCAAACAAGGGAATAAATGACTTTAACCCTTATTCTATAAAATAGTAAGAATGTTTTGAAACACATTTTTTATGAAACATGGACGTGGATGATAAAGAGGTCCCAGTAGATAATTACATATAAACAACCTCGGATAATGAAGAGATTGTGAAATAAACCCTTACTTTGTACTTTTCCTTGGTTGGGGGTAGGTTAACCTCTTTTATAATGGTGAAATAATTGTTATTAAATTATACAAGAATCATATACATTAATATGAAATCATATATGATCTTTTAACATTTCTTTGTTAATAATATCTTAGAATTATCGTCGTTTTGGGTGTTAACTTACTCGTTTTCTTTTATATGTTTTGATACATAAGCCATGTTTGTTATGGATAGGTTTTATCTTGTTCATATCCAGAATTATATCAAGTCCTTAAACATTATTTTTAATCATGAAATCAGAATTATATTTGAATGGATACGATGGAGAATGAATCTCATCGCGTTCGTGGAGACGGTAGTCCGTACGTACGCACGGGCGACAATATAATTCTTTTGATATTAAAATAATATATGATTGGATGTTATATCATATATACATAATCCTTATCATGTTAATGTTATTATTTACATGAATTACACATCATTATTATACCCATCCAAATACTAATATATTGAATAACAATTACACCACTACGTGGAGACGGTAAGCCGTACGTACGCATATGGTGACATGTCATTCAAAGGATGGATAGAATACTGAATATGGTTGTATCAAAGTATATAGAAGATACTGGAGTTATTATTTTACAATTAAAATTACAATGAAAGAAGAAGTTGGAGAAGAAAAGAACTTGAAAGAGGGGGGGTGAAAACATTACCTCTTCATCGGGTTCTTCCTTTTGATTTGATCAAAAGGGCTCCTTAGGTTGGCTTGCTGATCATACTAAGCCCTCTATGTTGATGTTAGGTAAGTTGAAAGACTATTTGGGAAAGGGATGGCCGAGCAAAAAGGCTTTGAATGTGTGTATTAGTGAGAATGGGAAGTTCCCTTTTATAGGAGGGGTGAGGGGCACCTTTGGAAAAGCTAGAAATGTTATTTTATAATAAATTCATATTCAGTTTATAATGGCTCAAAAGTGAATTATTTAAAGTTTAAGGTGGGGATGGTTCGAAAACAACTCAAACAATAGGTTTTAGACAGGTTTGGGTCACCATATTAACCTTATCAGTTAGTTTTAACTCTTAGCCAATTAGTTTGACAATTACCATGTCACTTGGTATTTTTATATTATATAGTTAATAAACATACTATATACCTCCAAGAGACCACCAAGTGGTCCATTAATAATACACATATCATGATATAAGTCTATTGGAAGAACCATAAATTTTTAGGAATTGAATATAAATTAATAATATAATATTTGTTTTAAAAACTCTTTTATGTCAATTTTGACACTATTTAATAATTGATTTTTGATAAAGTCTTAATGACTTTATTAATTCGAACCAAATTCATTTAAGAAATACTATAATGTCATATTAAGCAATAAAATTCATGGATGTCATCAAAACATTCATATTCTATTAATTTTAACATTTATAATACCAATTATTTGATTATTTCATTAATAAAAAAATATTTCATCATTATTGTGTCATAAATAATATTAATTATTAAATATCTAAAAATTATAAATAAAATAACATTATATAGGAAATAGTTTTATAATTTTAATGAGTATTTATAGTAAAAAATCCAACATATATAACCCTATGTAAAAATTGTTTTTCTAAAAGATATAAGCTTATGTCATTTTTGTATTTATTTTAACTTAATTAATATAAAGTGTCATTATCACTTACAAGTGGCTCCATGGGGTCCCAAAATAGACCCAAATATTCCCCTGGTCAGAAATTTATCAACCAATAATGTTAGGACACGTTTTAGGGTAATTTATTTTTATTATTATATTATTTGTTTACCCTTATTTACTGGATTTACCCTTTAACCATGGTAAATAAAATTTTTACCGAAGTAATTATTCAAAATTTCTAAAAATAAAAGTTACATATTTACAAAATTTGGACATCCTAATTCCAAATATGGAATCCATTTTTTCAAATTCAAAACACAAAAGTGGCAGAAATTAATTTAAAATTAATTTCCATTGTTAAAACAAAAAAAATGTTTTTAAGAGATAATAACTATCAAAAGATTGACACTTGTTCATGTCCAGTTGAACTGTGAAATTATGTCCAATGTCCAAAATTGTATTAAATGGTAAAAATATATTCTAAATATAATTTAAAACCACTCAAATTCAAAATTTATCACTATTAATTATTTCGATTGAAAAAGTTGTTTTTAATTTAAATTTAGTAATTTTCACTATTCATAAAAATTTAAATGTTATCCGAAAAGTTCCAAAATTTTACCCTAGGATAATTTCGATATTCAGAATCCAAAAATGAAGTCAATTTTGAGAGATAAAATTTATAAAATTTCAAAAGTGGGTATTACTATTCATAACGGTTAGTTTGATTGGTTGTGGTCTGTGTGTTAGAACTCGAAGTTGCGTACAACACACACTACTGTATTATTCAAAGGGAGCATACAATGAAAGCTTTGGGTGTTACATTCTCCCCTCCTTAAAATAATTTAATCCTCTAAATTTCTAGAATACTACCGCATGAAAAGAATCGGGTGGTTCTTCATCATAAGTTCCTCAGGTTCCCACGTTGCCTCTTCCGTCTTATGGTTTCTCCAAAAACCTATTACGAGAGGAGTCGTCCGGTTTCTCAGTACTTGTTCTCTCATATCAAAATTCCTAATGGGCTCTTCGCAGTAAGACAGATCGGGTTCTGATTCTAATTCCTCATAGGTGAGTACATGCGTTGGGTCAGGCATGTATTTTCTTAATAGTGATATGTGGAACACATCGTGAAATTTGGAGAGATTTGGCGGCATTGCCAAACGGTAAGCTACAACACCAATTCATGCTAGAATTTCGAAAGGACTGATGTACCTGGGACTCAATTTACCTTTCTTGCCAAAACGTATAACTCATTTCCATGGAGATACCTTCAAAAAACATGATCTCCCACCTAAAATTCCAAAGACTTTCTTCGGTTGTCAGTATAACTCTTCTACCTACATTGAGCAACATTGATGTGGTTTTGGATTACCTTCATCTTTTCCATTGTTTCCTCCACCAGTTCTGGGCCTACAAGTTTTATTTCACCAATGCCATCCCAACGGGTTGGTGTGCGGCATCTCTTTCCGTATAACGCTTCTTATGGTCCCATCCGAACAATTAAATGGAAGCTATTATTATATGAAAATTCCACCAGAGGTAAATATTTATCCCACATACCCTGAAAGTCAAGTGAGCATTATCTCAACATGTCTTCTAAGGTTTGAATAGTCTGTTCTGATTTTCCATCTATTTGAGGGTGGTAAGAAGTGCTCAAATGAAGTTTAGTATCCATGGCTTTCTGAAGACATTCCAGAATCTTGAAGTAAAATGGGGATCACGATCAGATACAATCGATAGGGGTACTCCATGAAGTCTCACAACTTCATTAATATATAGTCTTGCTAGAAGTTCGAGTGGTAAATCTTCTCTTATAGCATGAAAATGTGCTGACTTGGTAAGATGATCAACAATGACCCATATTGCATCATTCCTTCTAGGAGTCTTTGGTAGCCTCATGACGAAGTCCATCGTAATATTATCACTTTCCCACTTAGGTACGGGAAGAGGTTTCATGACTCCTCCAGGATGTTTCCTTCCAGCTTTCACTTGCTGACAAACCATACACCTTGAAAAAAAATAATCAATCTCCCTCTTCATGTTGTCCCACTAAAAATGTTCCTTTAATTCTCTATACATTTTGGTGCTCCCAGGGTGTATAGAGAATTTTGAACTATGAGCATCATCCAACAATTCCCTTTTTAGATCAGGTATATTGGAAACACAAAGTATATTCCCAAATTTAAAAGTTCCTTCTTCATGCATAGAGTCTCTCAATCTCCCATCATTCACATCATTAATCATCTTTTGAAACTCTTCATCATCGGTCTGAGAACATTTTATCCTTTATAGTAAATATGGTTTGGAAACCATTTGAAAAAGAATTGATGTTTCAGCTTCCATGGTAATTCCCATATCCATCTTCACTAGATCCATGAAAATAGGTTCCCTTTCAATTCTCATCATTTTCAAAACTCCATAATCTTTTCTGCTCAAAGAATCTTCCACCTTATTTGCCTTCCCCGGGTGGTAGTGTATCGTGCAATCACAATCCTTGAGTACTTAAAGCCATCTCCTTTGCCTCATGTTGAGTTCTTTTTCTGAGATAATATACTACAAACTCCTGTGATTAGTATAAATCTCACATTTTTCACCATAGAGGTAGTGCCTCCATATCTTCAAAGCAAATATCACAACTAGTAACTCGAGATCATGAGTATGATAGTTTTGCTCATGAATTTTTAACTGTCGTGATGCATCGGCAATAACCATACCATTATGCATAAGGACACAACCGTGTACTTTCTTTGATGCATCATTATAAATAACGAACCCATCATTCCTCGATGGTAGAGTCAATATAGGATCATTGACTAATCTTCTCTTCAGTTTGTAACAGTATTCACACTCTTTTGTCCAAATAAATTTAACCTCCTTACGTGGGATCATTGTTAATGGGTTAGCCAAACATGAAAGATGAAATTGCGATAATAATCTACTAAACCAATAAAACTGCGTACCTCAGTTATACTCATCGGTGGTGGCCATTCTTAGATTCCCTTGGTTATAGAAGGATCAACAGAGATTCCATCTTTATAGACAATATGGCCAAGAAAAGAAATATCATGAAGCAAGAATTCACACTTACTAAACATCCCATATAATTCATGTCTTCTCAGAGTATTCAGGATAATGTGCATGTGATTTTCATGATCTTCATAGCATTTGGAGTATTCCAAGATATCATCAATAAATACCACCACAAAATCATCGAGTTATTCTTTGAAAAATCTATTCATTAGATCTATGAATATAGAGGGTGCATTAGTCATCCCAAAAGGCATTACCGCAAACTCATAATTCCCGTACCTTGTTCGAAATGCTATCTTCGGAATGCCTTCCTTCTTCACACACAACTGATGATATCCAGATCTAAGGTCAATCTTTGAAAATTATTGAGCTTCATGCAGTTGGTCAAATACATTATCAATGCGATTTAGGGGATACATGTTCTTTATTGTTATAACATTGATCTCTTTGTAGTCGATACATAACCTCATAGATCCATCTTTCATTTTTACAAAAAGAACAGGGGCTCCCCAAGGAGAAACACTATGTAGAATATATCCCTTATTAGTCAATTCCTATAGTTTTTTCTTATGTTCAACTAATTCTACAGTGGCCATTCTATAAGGGGTCTTCAATATAGGCATTTATCTAGGAATTAAATTAATGGAAAACTCAACTTCTCATTCTGGAGGTTGTCCAAGTAAATCTTCCAAAAACACATCTACATATTCTTTCACAATAGGTACATCCTCTATTTGAACATTCCTTTCCTCACCCTTAGTCATTTCATTCTTTTCCTCCCCAATAATTGAATTTAGTTGAGCTGTTGGGGGTGGATCTAGATCAGAATTAGGTGGTGACGATTCTGCTCTAAAGATAAGGTGTTCCTTATAATCATCATCAAAAATCATAACCATATTCTTCTTACAATAAATCTTCGCATCATGGTCTGAAATCCAATCCATACCGAGGATTATATCAAACTCAATCATCGGTATAACGATGATATCAGCAGATAAAGAACATTTATGTGCTCTAATGGTGACTAATTCAAAAAACATTGATGCAATGATACTTCCCTTAGGAGATTTAACTGAAAACTCCCTTGTTAAATCAAATTGGAAATATCTAATTTTCTTAGAAAATGGGAAGATATGAAACAATGCGATGATCGAGAACCAAATAATGCATTTTCTAAACGTTAGGAAACCATTAAATTACCTGCCACCACGTCTTTCAGAGCTTCTACCTCAGCAGTAGTGATAGCATAAGCTTTCCATTTATCCCATGGCCTTTTATGAGGTATGTTCCCCTGACGCTTGGGAAATTCATTTTCATAATGTCACATCTCCCTGCAATTGTATCATTGGACATCAGTAGCTTCCTTCTTCCCCTTGCAATCACGAGCTTGGTGGCCTTTTCCACCACACTTGTAACAAACTCCCATTACTTTTAAGCAATTACCGGGGTGTTTCTTCCCACATTTACCATAGGATGGATATTCAACCTTTCCCTTCTTCCCCTTATTTCCATTCCCAGATTGATCAGCAGATCTCTTCTTCTCTTGCTCTTCTTTAAAGTCATAAGACATAGAGAATTCCTTTTATGTCTTGATAGCACACGAGACAATGGCTTCGTACGACGAGAAGGATTGTGAGACTAATGCTCAATAGAGAAATGGTTATAATCGATAAAATAAATGATCAATATTTCTCATTGGGTTATGTATATAATCTCCAGCATACCATGCTAACCTTGTAATGTTAGCCTCATATTTTGTGACATTCTCATCCTCCTTTTGTCTCAGACTCATAAATTTTCGTTACATATCAGCTCGATGGTCATGAGGAAAGTATTTTTCTTAAAATAGATATTTGAATCCCTCCATTCCATATATGATACTTCATCATCTTCCTTTGTTTTTTGAATCAATGACCACCGTTGATCAACATCTCCATTGAGGCGGTAAACTGCCATGATAACTTTTTCCCTTTCACTACTCCCCAAAGCCTAAAATATTTTCTCTATGGAACTTATCCATTGCTCAGCTACTAAGGGACTTTTACTCCCATTGAACATTGGTGGTTGTTTCCTCATGAATCTATCTAACATTGATCATCCACGCTGCGGATCAGGGTGCTCCATATGGGTAAGGTTATTATTCATAACCTGATTGAGTTGTCATAGTATAGTGATTAGCTGATCAGCACCAGTTGCATCACCAAATCCACTATAATTATCTTGAGCAATAGGGAAATCCCTACATGGAGTGCGTGCATTGATATGGTTTCCATTTCTTCCACTAGGCGACATTTCTAAACAATGTCATAAACTAGATCCGTTTATGAATCAAAATCTATAATTCCATACTTGTAAAACACTTAAAACAAATCGAAATATTTATGGATATAATACATGATCATAAATATGTTTTCTTTGAAGAATTATATACTCATAAACCCTTCATAATGGTTTGTAAAGAAAATGAGAGTTATCCTACACATATCCCCCGAGAGTGTCGTAACAAAGAGTGCATCAAAGACCGTTGTCGTGCACCAGTTCCCGTTCGAGTCTAGCTCAAAGCAGTCTTTTCGGGTTTTACCCCTAGGTACATATGTACCAGAGATGCCTCTACCTGCTCGTATCCAGACAGGGATGTATTCCTCAGAAAACTCACAAAATCTCTACAATACCAAAATTCTAGGAAGTTCTTCAATATTAATCCTCAAATTCCATCTTAGGTCTATGTGCTCTAATCAGAGTCTATATAAATCTATCTTCCAAGGTTTGTACTAAACTTCCTCTGATACCAACTGTAACGCCCCATCCCCAGTTGCCCAGAGTCGGTGCATTATTACATAACATTATCATTTTCACAAGAAAGATCAAGTATCAAAATACCGATTATTTTAATATCCTTGGAATAACTAGATACATTAATAAAGTTTATATTACATTATAAATTGAAAACTACAACAACATCTTGTCTCCACACTCATAACCCCTTATACTATCCCTACAGGTCATTCATAAAATACTTCTTCACATATTTGGAAAAATAAAACATAGAAAGGGGGAGCTCAAATGCCCAGTAAGGATAACAATAGAGCAGAAACTTTCATAAATAAGAATAAACATTTAAGGAAATGTATAACTAAAACAAAAGCCTTTTAAATGTGAAATTCAGTATAATATATAAAAAATAAAATGAAATAATGCCAATTACTTATTCACATGGATATTCTACTAGTCAAATAATCACATGAAAAATCAATAACCACCTTCATAATGATGCAATGTAGAATGCCAGACTATCATAACCACATAGCCAAGGACTCGTGCAAAGACTAAAAATAATATTTTGTCAAGGCCTTGTGCCAAGACACTAGTTTGTCTCATGATACCTACCGATGCATCGAGAAGCTATAGCGGGCTCCACCCGTCACTTATTAAGTCAGATGCATTCCTTATATGAACAGATTTCAACATTACATAAACATTCGTATTAAAACTAGCATACGAAATGTCAATACTTTCACCATTAACCATGAATGGTATAAAAATAACACATCCACAGTCAAAAATATCACAAAACCTTCAATACAATATGGATGTTTAATATCATAATAAATAAACTTCAAATAATCTTAAAATTCATCAAAGGATGTTGATATAGATGAAATAAAAACTATTTTAGAGAAATATTTCTTTTTTGAAATCATTTAAAAGTCCCATAATTATTAAATAAAACATTTAATTTGAAAATATTCTTATAAGCTTGTAAGAGAAGCTTCGATGACTTTATAACGGTGGAAAATAGCTGCATCCGCTGTATAAGTTAAAAGGAAACATTCTTACCATAATTATGTCGAGAAGGTTAATAAGGACCTTGTTTGGAAAATGACGGAAAGATTCCTTTATAAACTTCTTATAAAAAGTCCAAAAATGGTATAAATGACTTTAACCCATATTCTGAAAAATAGTAAGAATGTTTTGAAACACATTTTTAAGAAACATAGATGTGGATGATAAAGAGGTCCCAGTAGATATTTACGTATAAACAACCTCGGATAATGAAGAGATTGTAAAATAAACCCTTACCTTGAACTTTTAATTGGTTGGGGGTAGGTTAACCTCCTGTATAATGGTGAAATAATTGTTATTAAATTATAAAAGAATCATATACATTAATATGGTATCATATATGATCTTTTAACATTGCTTTGTTAATAATATCTTAGAATTATCATCATTTCGGGTGTCAACTTACTCGGTTTATTTTATATGTTTTGTTATATAAGCTATGTTTGTTATGGATATGTTGTATATTATGCATATCCAAAATTATATCAAGTCCTTAAACATTATTTTTAATCATGAAATGAGAATTATACTTGAATGGATATGATAGAGAATGAATCTCATCGAGTTCATGGAGACAGTAGTCCGTACGTACGCACGAGTGACAATAACATTCTTTTGATAATAAAATAATGTATGATTGGATGGTATATCATATATACAGAATATTTATCATGTTATATTTATTATTTAAATGAATTACACATCATTATTATACCCATCCATGTAATAATATATTGAATAACAATTACACCACGACATGGAGACGGTAAGACGTACGTACGCACATAGAATAACGAATATGGTTGTATCACAATATATAGAAAATACTGGAGTTATTATTTTAGAATGTAAATAAAAAAGAAAGAAGATGTTGGAGAAGAAATGAACTTGAAAGAGGGTCGTGAAAACATTACCTCTTCTTCGGGTTCTTCCTTTTGATTTGATCATAAGGGCTCCTTAGGATGGCTTTCTGATCAAAATAATGCATCTAGGTTAAATTGAGGGAAGTTGAGAGAGTATTTGGGAAGGGGTTGGCTGAGACAAAAGGCTTTTAATGTGTGAATTAGTGATAAGGGGAAGTTCCCTTTTATAAGAGGGGTGAGGGGCACCTATGGAAAAGCTAAAAATATTATTTTATAATAAATTCACATTCAGTGTCAAATGGATCCAAAGTGGATTATTTAAATTTTAAGGTTGGTATGGGTCGAAAACCACTCAACCAATAGGTTTTAGATAGATTTGGGTCACTATATTAACCTTATCTTTTAGTTTTAACTCTTAGTGAATTAGTTTGACAATTACCACGTCACTTTGTATTTTTATATTATATAGTTAATAAACACACTATATACCTCAAAGATACCCCCAAGTGGTCCATTAATTATATAGATATAATGATATAAGTCTTTTGGCTGAGCCTTATATTTTTAGTAATTGAATATAAATTAATAATATAATATTTGTCTAAAAAACTCTTTTATGTCAATTTTGACACTAATCAATAATTGATTTTTGTTAAAGTCATAACAACTTTATTAATTCGAACCAAATTCACTTAAGAAATAATATAATGTCATATAAAGCAAAAAAGTCATGTATGTCATCATAACATTCATATTATATTAATTTTAACATTTATAATACCAATTATTTGATTCTTTCATTAATAAGGAAAATACGACAACATTATTGTGTCAAAAATAATATTAATAATTAAATTTCTAAAAATTATAAATAAAATACTATTATGTAGGAAATATTTTTATCTTTCTAATGAATATTTATAGTCCAAAATCCAACATATATAACACTATGTAAAAAGTGTTTTTCTAAAATATATATGCTTATGTCATTTTTGTATTTATTTTAACTTAATTAATATAAAGTGTCATTATCACTTACAGGTGGCTCCATAGGGTCCCAAAATCGACCCAAAGATGCCACGATCGGACATGTATCAACCAATAAGGTTAGGACACGTTTTAGGGTAATTTATTATTATTATAATATTTTTTTACCCTTATTTACCGGATTTACCCTTTAACCATGGTAAATAAAATTTTTACCGAAGTAATTATTCAAAATTGCTAAAAAGAAAGGTTACCTATTTAAAAAATTTGGACATCATGATTTTAAATATGGAATCCATTTTTCCAAATTAAAAACACATAAGTGGCATAAATTAATTTAAAATTAATTCCCATTGTTAAAACAAAAAGCGTGTTTTTAAGAGATAATAGCTATCAAAAGATTGACACTTGTTCATGTCCAGTTTAATTGTGAAATTATGTCAAATGACCAACATTGTATTAAATTGTAAAAATATATTATTAATATAATTTAATACCACTCAAATTCATAATTTAGCACTATTAATTATTTCAATTTAAAATTTTGTTTTAAATTAATATTTAGTAATTTTCACTATTCATCAAAATATAAATGTTATCTGAAAAGATCCAAAATTTTACCCAAGGATAATTTCGATATTCCAAATCCTAAAATGAAGTCAATTTTGAGTGAATAAATTTATAAAATTTCAAAAAGTGGGTATTACTATTCATAACGGCTAGTTTGATTGGTTGTGGTGTGTGTGTTAGAACTCGAAGTTGCGTTCAACACACGCTACTGTATTATTCAAAGGGAAGCATACCATGGAAGCTTGGGGTGTTTCGGGTTAGTGTTTGGGGTTTTTATCTTATGATTATTTGGTTAGGATTTAGAAAATGAAATCATAGTTCTCGAGTGTACATTTTAGGCCAATGAATCCAGTGATGGGAAGGGAGATGAAATATCCATTCACAATGACCTTAACTACCTGAATGACAACATTGTATACGGATAAATTGGTTTTAGGGATCAATTGTAAAAAAATCATTTTAGATTGAGTCTTTTTATTTACCTTTTGAGTCCCTCCCTATTATATAAATATATTCTTTATTTTACCATCATATGTTTTGGTTAAAATTCTTAGGATTCCTCCATGAAGATAGCCATAAAGGTTAATGATTCCAAATTGCTATGAAAATCTATTGATTGTTGAGGCCTTTATTCATGTTTCATCCTTCGAGATCGTTCATCCTATGGACATGTAGAATTCCCCAAACCCGCATAGTAGTAGATCATACCTGTAGAATAGGATGAGAATGAATGTAGCCTTATAATACTATTTGAGTTCCAATACCATATGCCATAAAGGTTAAATAGTGAGAAAGATCCCCATATATTGTATGATTGTCTAGAGATGGTGATCCATGTTTGTATGATTGTATATGAACTGATTGATCTTGTTTTTGTTATGACATCTAGCCTAATACATTGACCAGCTGGGTTGTGGTGGAATATAGTCACAATGATTCATGGTGCGTCAATACTCTAATGGACTGACTTATTATTGTTGTTTTGTTAGGAGTACTACTCCACTTACCAGAACTAATTTTGGATTTATGAGCTTATTTATTGGATCCAAGGAGGGATGATGGTGTATGGGTATGGTATAAATTTAATAGAGCTTATGTGGTACTCCATTAACATGTTTTGGGATTGATAATTCCCAGAATGAATGTTTGACTAGGGTCTCCTTTGAGATATATGTGGTAGTGTGGTACCAGATTACAATCCCACCTATGTTGGGGTGTTGGGGTGGGAATTGGTAATAGAGATATTCCACTAAGAGGGACTCCACAGGGATGTAATTACTTGTGGGAATTTTAGGATTGAATTAACAAAAGTATCTATAAGACACCAGTCAATAGTTTCTTGATGCATGAGTCCTCCACATGAACAGAAATAGGCACATGGTCCTATAGAAAATGGTTGATAGAGAGGTCTAGGAAAACCTTGTGAGGGGATAGACTATTCATTTGATCAATGAGGTCACATGGAGTGTGATTTCCCAACCAGACGTGCTAAGGAGGGTTGTAAGATGGCATATTAACCCCCACAATAGATGCAACACCACGATCAAGGAGCACCAATTTGAGGTCATGATGGCCTGTAAAGTGATAGTGATGGTAGAGGAGTAGTTTGAGATATTAGGGTAGGATCTTTGGGTCGTGGAGGATACTGTGAGATCAATTAATCACCACAACTTGACAACCCATGTCATGTTTAGGGAGTTAGTGGTTGGGGATGCAGATAGCTGTAAGCTATGGAGGGATATGACCCAACGAAAGATGAGATGATTACAGATATGCTATATATTAATTATACTCATTATTTAGTAGTAGTAAACACAGTTTTTATTCATTCCTTCATATTTTAACTCCAACTGAGATTGTTGGAGATCCTAGTTAATGTTTTAGTCCAACATCTTTTTCTTGTGGGTTCTGTGGGTATATCATCATCGGTATATTTTATTTTTTGGTAGTAAAAGCTAGATCATGGTAGATAGAGGTTCTGGTTTTTCCTTTTGGTTGTCATGATGGAACACTGTGATGTCATCATGGGTATATATCAGTTTTCCATGGTATGGGCCTAGAATTAATATAATTTTAGATGACTCAGAAGCCTTCTCATAGATAGAACAAGATTCTCAATGGGTGAAGGAAATAACATGGATGTATGAGTCAAATTTTCATGTAGGAGGATTCATCCTATCACTCATCTATTGGAGAGTGTATCCATTAGTAAGGTAGTCTCTTTAAGCATCTAAATTCCTTCAATCAAGAATGTTTTTATGGAAGTTTTACCCAAATATGTTTTGAGACTACCACTTAGGTAATATATGTAGCTATATATTGAATTTCATCCCTTGAGCACTCTGATATATACTATTACGTATCTTACTTATCCTACCGAGCACTGAGAGATACGATTATAGATAGAGGACCTTTGACAGAAAGGTTTTATCAAGACCAGTGTGTCATAGAAGGGAGATACTAATGTTCATCATGAAAAAGGTGGACATGTTCTTGAGGATTATCAAATATTTTCATCCCCTAAATTAGAAAGTGACATATAACAAGAACCACTATTTGAGGATTGATGACCTCTTTGATCAGTTCTGAGGCAAGAGATAGTTCTCAAAGACCGATCTTAGTTATTGAATCCTCTAGTTGAGTTTTATAAAGGATGATATTCTAAATATTCCATTATAATGTAAGTATAAACACTATCAGTTCTTAGTGATGCCTTTCATTATGATGAATTATCTATAGTGTTTATGGAATTAATAAACCAGATTTTATAGATGCACTTGGACCGATTTTCTTTCATCACTAAAGACATAGTCATATAATCTACATCAGAAAAGGACCAGGAATATCACTTTAGGATGGTATCATATTTTCTTCAGGGGAACCATCATTATGGTAAATAATAGAAGTACTATTTCTAGATTAATAAGGTTCAATTCCTAGTGAATTTCAATTTTGATCAATGATTATTTTTGGACCCATTGATGATCAATGAAGTTATTTCTTGAGACCCACCCAGGAGTGCATCATATGTGTAATGTTTTCTTAACCGAATAGGGTACTATAAGCGGATTATTTCATAATTCTCCAAGATTATATCCTATTTGACCGCCTTAACATAGAAAGGGAATCTATTTAACATGAGGGATTAGGGTCATATGGTCTTTTAGGGTTTGAGGCTAAGGATGAAGAGATCTCCTATATTGATAATAATGAGGGAGGGTATGGAGTATGGAGTGTATTTCGATGTCTCAAAAGATGGGCTTGGCTATGGGTTGTTGTAGAGATATAAGTTATCAGATAGGGGTCAATAATGTTTAGACACCATGAGTAGAACTAATCCACTCATGACCTAGAGATGGTTGTACTAATCTATTATTTGATGATTTTGATGCACTATATTATTATAGAGAACTCTTTTTCTACTCATACCATCATAGTCTTAGGTTTTTATCCATACAGAGATACCAGGGAATGATACATAGTTGATGGTTGGAGTTCCTACAGGAAAATGACATTGAGATTGTATTTAATCTTGGGAAGGGTAACATGGTTGAATATTCACTTAGAATGATGTCATAGTTTCATTTGGTGTAGTAGGCATATGAGAAGTTGGCTTCCATGCATGTAAACCTTGGTGAACATGAGCGTGCATCTTTTTTTCAATCGATAGAATTGTCTCATATCTTCTTTCAACATGTGAGAGAGTCGCAGTTGGAATACATATACTATAAGGTTTGGTGTGACCATATATCTTAAATAGATTAACTAGATGGTTTTTATGAAATAGGTAATCACCCCATCCTTTTCTTGGGATGGATGGAGGTCCCAATTGTTATATGAGAGGAGGTTATGAGAGAGCTCTAAAATTATCCTTTGTATATACATCTTAGTTTCAGGAAGACATATAGAGATCATTCATGGTAGTTTTGATGGTCCATCATTAGATGGATCTCATATGGTTTTATCACATAGTGCCTCCCCTTTCAGTTTGTGAATTCTATGAAATAGGTTCTTCTAGGTTTATCACATCCCCTTGAGATCCAAGAGTGGAAATGGGATGAAATATCCCTTGACTTTGTAAAATAAATTATATGAATAGTGAGAGTCATTGATTCTATATCAGTGAATGTTAAAAAAAACTTATGATGTTAGTTCCCATTCTTACTATCAGGGATAAGAATTCATTTGGGTGTTTGGGGCAGTGGTATGTACATGAAACATTTCACATTCATGGGGTTCCCTCGACTATTGTCTCTTACCATGATACATGGTTCTTTTAATTATTGTGGTGAGGCCTGTAAGAGGAATTTGAGACTAAAATGAGAATTTGTACAACCTTTCACCTCTATAATGATGGGAAGACAAAGAAAACAATCTAGGTGTTAGAGGATACAATGAGGGTTCGTGTGTAAGACTTTAGCTATGGTGGGAGGATCATATTCCATTGGTATATTTTCAGAAAATAATAGCTACTACACTACTATCGGCATGAAACCATTCTAGGACCTATAAATAATACCCTTTAGGGCACCCCTATGATGGAAAACGATAATAAAATAATTAATTATTCCACCACAGATGGTGCAAGAAATGATGGAGACGGTCCTAATCAATCACGAATGGATGAGGATAGCCTAGAGAATGAATCAACCTTATGATGATTGACATATTATGACCTTATTGTTTGATTATGGAGTTAAAGTTATGTTATGAGTCCTCATAGAACATATATTTCAGATATTTATTTGATGATGAATGATATACCCATGGTTAATTAGTTCATTCGGCATCTTATAGTTGTTTGAAAAGTATTCATACAACATTTCCCCACCACACTGTTAAAGTTAGTGCACAACGTCTATCACATTTCATCTTAGAGGAGATACATGCTTGACCCCATACAAGTTATTGACCGAAGATAGATGAACATTGAGGATATGTAAAAAAATTTATCACCATATGGGAATTGAGAATTTGAAGTTGAGGACACCGTGTGTATGGGCCATTACCATTGTTCATGTGTTGTGGTAGCACAAGAGCTTGGTAGAGAAATCCATGAAGTGGGAGAGCCATAGGTAGGCTCATTAACCCAGGATTTTTGGTTTGTTTTCACTTTTCATGGATGAAAATCTTCTATAAGGAATTAATTTAGACTCCCTTTTTATTCCATTTAAGAATTTTGAATAAATCTAGAAATATTTTTACATCTAGTAACATAGGAGACATGTGATTCTAAGTACCAGTGTTACCAAAACTAATATTATAATAAAAATAAATACATTTAATATCACACAACACTGATTACTTAAATAAAATGGTATATATCTTTAAAATTTTATTGGAAAAAAAATATGAAAACATTTTGTATATGTAACAGGGTGTTAAGCATATCCACAACCAACGATTGGTCAATGTGGGATGTTCGGATGAGTGGACCAATATTAGTACATTCATTATAATAATTAATTATCTAATTTAATTGATTCAATAATTAACATAAAGAAAATACATATGTAAATTCTCCATTACGATGGATCACAATGGTCAGCTGCATAAACCTAGGATTGTTGGGAGGAATTCATTCCATCATATTTTTGGAGATTCAGAATTAGATGATGAAAAAACTCATTATCCAAGATAATCAAGGCGCATTGAATGCATGAATGCATCTCATTAATTGGTGAGAATGTTTTCATTGAATACAAATCAATTTTTAGGTAATAATCATCAATTTGTGAATTATTTCCAATATTTTAATATATTATTTAGAATGATCAAAAATATCATATATTTATATTTATATCTATCGTTTTCATGACCCCTTGAAAGGATTTAATCTATTTATTCATTTATTCTCCCCCTAAGAATTATATGATGTATTAAATGGACATAAACACTCATACAATGAATGTGACACCTCTTAATGGTGATTTATCTCCAACTTGTTCTTCATGTTGTTCACCATTGGGCTATAGGGTAAATGCTCGACATTTCGTGGTGGTATCCAGCCCGATCAGGACCCCATATTCCTAGATGATTCATGTGTGAGGAATGTTGTGGAAAATCAAGGATTAGTTCATATGTTTTTTGGGATGTGGTATATTCCACCATAGATAGAGAATCTGGTGTGGCACAATGGTAAATGAAAATGTGTCAGGATTCAGAAAGGATTAAACTGAAGCAATGAAAATTCAATTTTTGGAAAATGAAGGGAAGGAAATGATGGCCATAGGAAGATTCCAGTGTTATCATGTGGTCAAATGATGGATTCAAGTGTAGAGTGGATATATATGGAATGTGCGGAACATATATGTGCATATTTTATAATCCAGAATGCATGAGGTGTATAGGGTTGAAAACACAACATGTAGTACCCCATTGGTTATAGGAGATGTGTTTTAGAATAGTTAAGGATCGCATGTCATTTGACTGGGTCAAATGACATGTGACCCTACAATGGTATATAAGACCAGTGGAAGAATAGAATGGTAAGAACCCCATAAGATTAAAACACCCTATTTCATAGTACACATACAGAGGAAAGGTAGTACAAACATGACCACGAGAACGGGTTAGACTAATGTGGCTAAGGACCACAATGTAGTTCACTTACAAGTCATATAGGGAAACAATGGTAGATTGACATGTATCTGTGGGGACATGACTGGGTGAAGAAGTAGGACCATATGATGTTCATCCACATACAATTCATGTACCTTAACTTCCTTTTTGAGATATATTCTACCTCATGTATATCATTTGTTTTGACTCATCCCCCACCCCCACGAGCAGCTATTCTGAGTTTTTTATATGGATACCATGATGGTGTCCTTATTAGTTTTTTTATATGATAGAAGGTGTTACAAGTGCGAAATTTTATTTAGGAGGCATTCAACAAGAACAATGCTTGAGCGGGATCAGTAGAGTGGTACACCTATGGTGTTAGGGTGAGTCATCTATATACTGAGAAGTTCCCCCCTATGAAATGAGGGTGTGAACCTATATCAACTAGGAGGTTACAACATATTGTTTTTTGGTGTAGGAAATATATTTAATTAGTGTTAACCCTATAGATTTAGGGTGAGTGTCCCCTACAAAAATTGTGGACCCCATATGGTGATAGAGTTTTGTTTCTCTATTAAATGAGTGGTACCACTTATTGGATAGGACTCATGTCCTCAGTACACCAAGATATACCACCAATTAAATTGGGAAGAGGTCCTCTTTGCAGTAAGTGACACCCCCTGATGCACTAGGGTGTGCATCCTCTTCCTGGAGATTATGCCCCCTTGACTATGAAATATAGTGGTGTGGTGTGGTCCCTCCAAATGATTACTTATATGGATAAAAAACTAGTTGTTTTGAACTGATGATGGACTATTGGAATTCTTGGTACTCTTTTCCCAGGATAAAATGTGAGATGAAGATCCAATTTCTCTCTCATTTGGGGTCATTTTTTGGAGAATATATATACATATATATATATATATTCATCTTGTTGAATTTTATTAATCTCTTACTTTGGTTTTTGAACTGTCTATTCATAACATATCTCTTAATTCACCCATTTATCATTTGGGGGTGTCCTACAAGGTATGTATACAATCTCTTGTGTAAGTATGTTTTACAAAATGTGCCATAAATTTTGAACATTATTGAAATATTGATAGTGATTATATATGAGAATAGGTATAACTGGTGAATTTGACCATGTAACGTTTTCAGAGCTTAGGGATTCAGATATGAGCTTTCCCAAAATTTAATTTTACTATTTTAATTATTCTTGATATATTTCTATTTAGAATTTTCTCCCCAAATTTAATTATCATTTTATACTATTTTACTCTAGTACCACCTAATGATTTTACATGAATTTCTTATTCTTTATATGTTTAATATTTTATTTTTATTCCGCTACACTTTTTTGTGGAGATAGTCGTATGTGTGCTTGTAAGTACAAAAATAAAATCCCACCCATATTATTTATTCCATTGGGAATTTTTCTCCACCCCTAGCCTGTGGAGGCATACATAGGGTAGTTTTGGATCGATCTCCATTGTTTTAGGTCGAGACAATACATGATAATTTGAAATGTTAATATCAATTGTATTTTTTGTGTTTTTTGAACATTTTCAAACTAATATCCATAATCATGAAATGGGTGTTTCATCCATAGAATATGTGTCCAACAACTACCTCTAGTTGTGTATTTGGATTTATCAATGGATAATGACACATAATTTTGTGTTTACTACACCCTGGTAAAAAATACATTCCTAAAAATTATCATGTTTCTTTGTTTATATATCTATCTAACTTATATATCCCAGAATTTGTATCTTGAATGACTAACCCCATATAAAGACTATCCTTTAGGGTAAAAAATTAAAAATTAATAGTATTATATATTTATATAAAAATACCTTTTATAACATTTAAATGATATTCAATGGGTATTTATTGAAAAATAGATCACACATACACACACTATATGTAATATCTGGTCAGCTTGTTGTTAAGTAATGTAAACTTCAAATAATACCTCTAGAAAAGGTTTTGAAATATATATTCTTAGTGTCATAGAGATAAAATTTATTAAGGGTACTCATTGGATTATCACGTCATTTTCATCTATCCATGCCAAATAAATAAAAAATATTTAATTTAATTGCATTACATTAAAATAATTCCTTTATTTTGAAATATTTTTATACCAAGAAGGAATTTTACATCATGCATAAAACTAATTTGAAATTAATTTTTCATTATTTTGGAAAATTAATTACATTAAAATTTATAAAGGAAAAAAATTTCATCAACATATATTTTTGCAACAGTAACAAAGTTTTTGAGTTCATTTTATAAATTGGGTGTGGTCAAAATTACTTTTTGTAAAACAAATTTGAAATAAGAAAAGAGGTCATCCTATAATACCATGATTTGGGTTCTTTTTTTAAACCATTATATTATTTTTTCAATTTAAAACATGATTTTGAAAGTAGGTATTGGAAAATTCAGTGGTTGTTCAGCAATATAATCCCAAAAATATAACCATTTAAAAACAAGCCATTAAATTGATTTGATATAGTTTAGAAATCAAATGAGATTCATAAGAAGGTATTACCCTTAATGGGTTAATTTACAGCTACATGATAGATGGTTTACTGATAGTCATTACCATCTTCTTTATTATAACCATGTGTAAACAATATAGATTTAATTTTAATAATATTTCCATATTCAACAACCTAGTTTCTATATACACATTTAGTGATAGTGGTAAAATTGTATTTGGTATTCTCAACTAGTTCACATACATTATCCATTATAAACTATTTCTTTTCTTCTTTCATAGTCATTATCTAATATATATCACAAATCCATTTTTTAATGTTGATGGGTTAAATTAATCTAAAAATGTTTTGTTGTAAAACCTGGATTCTATTTGATTATTTATTTTGAGTTATATTCCCTAGATTACCAATAAAAACATCTAAATGATGGTCTTTATGGGTTGTAACAGTTTTATGTTTTGTGGTAATAGTTTCTCCTATCATTTTCTCATGGAATGGTTCTTCAAAATGGTCTTTCCTATGATACTTTTCAAGAAAATCAACCACATTATTATTGGATGTAGATGATTTATGGTATTTAAATTTAATATATCATCCTCTAACATTTATAAAGATATTATGGGTTCGTATTTATTTTTATTGTTGAATGTGACATGACAAAATTCTTTCACAACATTTTTATTTTCATATGAACTCTATATGATTTATTGGATGTTTAATAACAAATGATGATTCCATTATCTATATTGGATGTTAAATTATCCAGAATATTCAATGTATTATGAATATTGGTTTTTTCATCCAAAAACATTGGACTAAATTACATTATCCATTCTCCCAATTCACACTTGATATGGAATCTACTTTAAAAGGGGTATTATTAAGACTATTTTAATTAAATAACAAGATAAATTTATAGATTTATCCCAAAAATATACTAGTAAGATATATTCACTAACCATGATCAGGGATATTTCTTAAAGGGTCCTATTTTTTTATCCAGACCATTCGGTTGAGTTGTTAGACGGGTAGATAGGTTATGATTATAGCCATGATGAGAGAATAAGAATTAAAAATCAAGAATTAAAAATCAAGATATGATCACATATCACATTATAAATTTTAATTCCACTAATATTATCCAAATATTTTTTCATACATTTAAAAACATTTATAAGCCTCACTATTGTGGTTCAATATATATTCAAATGAAAATTATGAATTTTCATCAATTGTAACATAATAATAATGTTTTATGGATACACAATAAACACTATAGTATCCAAACGTGTATAAGAGAACCTTTTCAATCAGTTTATATATATAATATTATTTATTTGGTTTGAGATAATAAATAGTTGGATTTTCCATATTATTGGTATTGAAGACTCTGTTTTTGGGAAAGACATCTTTTTTGATAGTTGAATAAACACATTTTGAAAATATTAATAAGAGAGTACATATTAAAAAAACCTATTATACCATTCACAAACATAATTCATGATGAATATAATTTTTACATGATGATGTTTTAGAAATCACCCAATGTAAATAAATTATATAAATATTATCATTTTTTAAAGTAATAAATACTTAATTTAATTTAAAATATATATCATACATTTATTATTCAAAAACATTATATGAAGAGCATTGTCACAATTTTTTTTAAGAAGAGAATATTATATTTTAATATATAAACACAAAAAATTTAAATTAAAGTGGTTTTTGAATTACTAACATGATAATGGAAATTTATTGTTGGTTTCCAATTTTAAAACAAGGTGTAATACCCACCATAAAATCTAGTCAAATTTTGGAAGCATGAGAAGTCCCCATTCATTTATCAAGAGCACCCAATATCTTGATACTATAAATTATCATTGGAAAATTTCATTTAAAATACATTAAATGAATTAAATAAAAAATAAAGTTGGAACATAATTTTTTTTGGGTCTAGAAAGGTTAGTAATTAATGAATTTGACATCCATGTCCGTGTGAATATTTAGCTTCCAGATTTATGAATAGACATGAATGAATTAGAAAAATTATCTCTTTTCTTCCTAACTGGATTGATCCAAATTTATATGAACCAACTATAATATTTACTAGAGATTTATTAACCACAATTAAGATAGAAAATAAATAATTTTTATATACTTTTTTCTATCTAGATGTATTACTAAACTAGATCATTGTTTAGGTACAAAATAAATTCCAAGAATTTTATTAAATATTTCAGTTAATACAAAGTACATTTAATATCTAGTTTTATTGGTTTATTTACTAATTTTTACTTCAATATTTTCTATGAGAAATTGTTTTATTTTTCTTTTTAAAATAACAAGATAAAACTTTATATTAATATATAAAGCATGTTGTTTATCTAAAAATTTTAAATTTATAATTAAGCTCATTAATGGTTACTTATATCAGGTTATATTATTCATATAGATCTTCAAGGGAAATATTATTTTAAACATGATTTTAATTTTCTTATATATTAAAAAAATAAAAATTATCTAAGGTTTAATTACTATAAATCATATAATTTCTTTATCCAAATAATCATATTTAGATGTGGTTAAATCACTTTAACTATCCTCAGAATCACACAATTTTTCCATCACTAATTTCTTCTTTTTTCTCTCTAGTATATACGTATTTCATTTTGTTTGTTAATTTTAGAGAGTCAGCATTAATGTGTACTTTTCTCTAACTCAAATAATGGTTAACATCACCAAATTTTTCATCTTTCTTCCACTTTTCTTGTCTATCAATCTTAATTGTGGTGTTTGATTTCCTAATGAATTTTGTCTTGTAAAATTTCATGAATCTTCTTTTAAAATGGTGAATTTCTTCATCACTATCAGAATCACCATCACTTCTAATTTCACTTTCTTCATTGATTACTACTATAAATTTTAAATTCGATTCTTTAAATCCGATTGAATTTTTTTATTTAGAATATTTATATTTATATTTTATTCTCTTACTTATACCTCAACGGTTTTCCTATCATCTACTTTATTGAAAAAAAATCACATATCATGATTCATGAATAGATACAAGAGTGCCTCTCCATCTGTCTAATAACCATGTAGACTATTCATCAATATTTCTTCATGTTGTATTCATAATGTTTGTAATCTCATTTAATATTAGGTAATTATTATAAGTATAGTCATCTTGGTTAATCCTAAATGCATAATATATAATATTATAAGTATTTAATCATATCTATTTGATTAATTATATTCCCTCATGAGACACATATATGTTATTTCAAATTTCACAAGCTTCCCCATATAAATATATTATAATAAATTCATATTTTCTAAGTGAATAGTATAAATAAATGATTCTTTTAACATTATAACCAAATGCAGCATTAGTGGAATCACTCAATCCATCCATGGAATCTTTTTGTTTTTTCATATGAATCCTCAATAGTAGTCCAAATAATGAATCACAAACATTAAATATGTTTTTATAGTAAAAAATCAAATTATCATACTTAGTTCCATTAAGATATGAATCATTTTTAGTTTTATTACCCTATATTGTTTTATTATCCAAAAAGATAAATTTTTTGAACAAAATATAGTTTATATCTTTTCATTGAATGATAATCAAAGTTAAATATAGAAAAAAAATAACGAATTAAGTAATATCTAATGAAAAATGATGGTTATAATGGACAAATAAAGTGGGGGGGGGGGTGGGTGAATTTTACTTCCATTAATATTTCTGTTTAAGACCAACTATAAAAAATTTCTCCATTTTAAAAAATAACCATGTTAACTAAAATAGAATAAATATATAATTTTATATTTTCTAAAAGATTATAAAATTATTGATCATAACCTAGTTAAAATAATATTATAATCACATTATATTATAAAGAAATATAATCACATCAAACATAATATATAAAATATAAATTAATGAAAACTATTTGATTAGTGTTTTATGAAGTGTTTTGAAAATGAAAACTATTTTTATAGTTATACTATTGAAAACAAAGGAACCCAACATAAAAATAAAAACAAGTGGTTTAGTCTCAAGAATAAAAATTTAATACTCCAAATGGTAATCACCATTTTATAAGCATGTTTATTAACTAATAAATAGATCAAAAAAATGAATTGGGTGTAAAATATTTCATTACTCTTGGTATCTAAGGATACAACAATCCACAACCACTATTTTTAGTAATATGAAAGATATGAAAAGAATGAGACATGTGTATCTAATTAAACTCCAATTCCATACACGAGATCATAATTTAGGTATAACCATGTAACATAATCACAAATCAAACATTGATAAAAACATGTAAGATGAGATATTGTATAAAATTGTGTTGTGCTGATATATTTATTTTATTAAGCATTAGATGATCCACACTGATACTTTTCTTCTCTATATTTATCCTTAATATTTTCCTTGATTTCAGTTTGAATTATCTTCTTAGGGAATTCACCAAGGTTTAGTTTTTCATGAAAAATAGTGTGTTGTGGAAATATATAAAAGTCACAGTTATGTTATCCATTATACATGTAGTAAGTTGTTTATGTATCCCATTTGGAACATGTGAGGGTCCTCTAATTTTTATATTCTTTAAAGAATCCAATTCCCTATTTCATGATATTAATAAAATAAATCATATTCCATGGTAGGAAAACATGGAAAAATGACTTTTTTATTAATGTTGTATAGTAGTTATTTCACATTAATCATTCTTCAATACTGATACTATCCAACTCTACATGATTTCATAAATTCTATAAATAAGTCATTGGAATTCTAAAAGTAAGTTATCCTCATATAGGAATTGAAGAATAAACATTTTTTATGATTTATATAACATATGGATGTAGAGATTTTAGCATATGGTATTAGATCCCACCTCAAAACAGTTGGTTTGGATTCATAGATTGATAAATTGATTCAATATAGCTGATACCACATAATGATCGAACCTATGCATTAACTATAGAAGAACACCGACATAGTCACAATACTCCTCGAATAGTATATGATTTTATCTGATAGTTGTCGATGTCTTATAATAGAAGAAATTATATTTTTATGGTGGGGGATATTATTCTAATGAAAAAAATATTCTTTTACAGGTAGTAAGAATTACTATTATGGAATCAAGTTTAAAATCAAGAAAGTAGTTTTAAATTGATTTTATCACTTTGTAAGTATAAATATTAGATTAAAAGTTGAATTTTAAAGATATATCAATCAACAAATAAATATTTAGTAATAAAATTAAATTGATTTTTGATCATTAAAATATGGAATCACGAGACAAAACAAATAAGGTATTTACAATTGGGTAGAAATATAACATGTGATTTGTCCTTGGCCCATTGGGTTCTCACACCTGCATGGAGTTTGGTAAGGAGTTTTTCTAGAGAAGGTTTTATGTGGTAGTGTGGATATCTTAATTACACGAGTATCATGGGCTAGGTCTTCTACCATAGCTACTAAGAATGTATTAAATAAACACAAACACATTCCACCTGAATCATTGGGAGGTAAGGATTAACAGTTGGGATCATTATGACATCATTGGGATCTTTTTCATAGGATTAATGTATAATTTACTGTCTTGGAGAACAAAACCATAATGGAAAGGGATATTCTATTTTACATCACCCAACCCTTCACCCAAATTCCAGTTTGATGATTTGGCTCAAAAATATCATAAATGTGCCTAGAATAAGATGACGTGATTACTGAATTAATTCCTTGAGGGTTACTATTGATTGAAGGTAGGTTAATACTAGATAATTCTAATGAAATGATATTTTATGGACTGGGACAACATTTTAAAGGATTTTTGGATCCTGAATATAATTTTTATATGTCCCTATAGTCACTTTTCAGTGTATGGATGTTTCCCATCAAGGGAACAAACATGGTGGTGTGGCAGGGCATGCTAGTTATAGAAGTGATTCTAAAAGTTACTAAGAAGATCAATATGGTAATCATTATATAGGATAATATGTATGACCATTTTAGTTTTTTAAGGTTTGAAATTACTAGGTACATTTCCCCCCTACATCTCTATATATTGTACATAGAATATCTCAGGGGATACGAGTGCCCATACCCCATTACCCTTCAACATACATCATTATGACCACAACTACATGAAATCATTGGGGTGTTTCTGACCAGGATTTATGAAGAAATTCTAATAGATTTTAGTCTCCTCTTCAACATATTTGATTGGTTAAATGAATGATGACAAGTGGGGAACCCCTGAGTATTGATCATTTTTTAATTTTTATATGGTTTGAGTTTTAGTCATAGAGATCAACTGAATCACCTATTTCTAGTGAAGTTCACATTACATGTTATCCCACTAGTTTAACTACATCATACTCGTAATCCCACATTTTTTAATTAGGTTACTCTCAGTGATGAACATGACCATTATATAAAAACTGTGGATATTTATCAACTGAGATGGATTATAGGTGTTTGTGTTACTACCTCCAAAAAAATATTGTCATCATCCTCATCTATGACTATGAAAAAATCAAAGTGAATCTGTACCATTGAGAGCTTCTACATTGATAGTTGAACCATGTGGATCTTTCTGAGGCATTTTTCGGGTTATATGGTTGAATGTAGGATCCCATCATGGTTGTCAACCATGAAAGTGTTAGAGTGTCTAGGATGGTATGGATTATAATTGGGGAGCTACGATGTCCCCTAATAAAAACCCATAAGGGTTCTTATAGCTCTTGTTCCATGAGGTGATAGGATCCAAACGATGAAAATGTAAAAGTAAGGGTAGATCCCTTTGGGTTACACAACTACATCAGATTAGGCTCTAGAGAATCATTTGTGCAATCACATAGATTTAATTAATGACTTCATCTTCCTCAATGAGTGGTAGACAAGGAATAAGCTAAATATAGCATTAAAAATGTAGTAGTTATGGTTGAAGATAAATAGAAATACAGTGGAGCTACCAACCATTGGCATCAACCGACTTCGCATCATGGCTATATGGAAGGAGATATTCTGCTATAACATTGATCAAGATGTCATGTCATAATTTTGAGGTGTGGTTGCCCCCTAATAGATAGGTTGTAAACCATTATTTTAGGGAGACTTTTCAACAAAAAATTTAGTGAAGTTACCACTTTAAAGGTTCTCATTCTTAACACATAGCTGGGTATGTTTGTTAATAAGGAATCCAAAGGTAGTTACAGATTGGGTGGTTCTTCGGATAAAAGTAGTGAGATCAAACTCCAATATGTATTGAGTGATCTAACACTAGGAGAAGTAAATGTAAAAAATATAGATCCATTTTCATGAATGAATTATAAGATGTACTAACTTTCAGTCTACAAAAAACTCAAGAAATATCAAGTGAGGATAAGGTGACGTCATATAGTGAGAGGATACCTCTAATGTTGACATATTAAATGGATATATAGGTGATGAGGTTGAAAACTATATATCTCCTCATGGAAAAAATTAGAGCTATGGTGCAACATTTGGTGATAAAATACAATTTATCTACTTCACTCCCTATCATACATGAGTGGTCATGGCCTAGATTTATAGGGGAGAACCCATATTCTAGTGGTTCATGGTGGGAAGGGTGTCTAATCATCAACGTCCCCAGAATCCTAGAGGTAGATTATAGAAATTATTTTGTTTTGAAAACCCACTGAATGTTATATTAGAACTCATTTCTGTGAATTTTCATATAGTAAATGAACTCAACCCAGAGAATATTATGTCTATGGATGAGGTTCCTACTAGCATTGAGGGGTCTCTTATAATGGACCTTCCTACTATTACATTAAACCATGGACATATGACATATAATGTAAATTTTTAACATGATATATTCTTATGGATAACACCACTCAATGAAAGTAAAATGGTCAAGGTCCTGCAAGATGTATGAATTCAATAGATATAACATTTTCATAGGTTTTATGATATAACAATTAATATTGTAATCTGATATTCTCTGATAGTGGACGATGAGGTGAACCTTTTTGAGGAGTGGTAATCGGTCACATTAAAGGGACATGAGGCTCCATCTTCCAAAACTATTTATATGGTGGAAGAACCTAAAATTGATTTCTCGCAACTCTTGGTGGAATAAATCCTTCCATATATGTGAATCATCCACGATTTAGGGATTTTACAATTGGCAAGAAGATTTCTTTGTCCCTAGAGGGGATGTATGCTACACTAGAGGATATTGGAAGGGGATCTTAAATCCATTACTTATAAAGGAGGAGGAGATAAGGATAGTTTTTTTGAAACTTACATCCTCTCAACATAGAGGATATCCCCTCAAAATGCGTACTAGAGAAGGATCATTATTTTGAGGTGCTTATTGAGTTCCCTGAGTATATCCCAACCCTAGAGAAGATGGATTTCCCTAAGTGAGATGTTGGTGATGAGAACTATGAGATTATACATAGGTAAAATAGTAACTTTTAAAATTTCATCACCTAGACTCTATTATATGTTTTAGTAGACCAAATGAAAGCCATTGACCACTTGAAAGTGAACATAGGAATCTGTAGAGTGGGTTACTAGACCTTTATCATGCTAGATAAAGACATATTAGTCAAGAAGGTGAATATATAATAGAGAGTTTTTGACATTATCTGATAGGGGTAAATATTTTAACTAATAAAATATTAATTTGTGGTAGAAAATAAAACATTCAACAAAGAAGATGATACATGTTTTCACAATGTCTTCACCACATCCAGGTAAGAAAACATATCATCCAACTAAGAACACATCTGGTGGAGAAATAAGTGGAGTTAGATGAGGTAAATACATTGGATATAGAATAATGGTATGACAAAGGATGAATCAGTAAATTGTTTGATGAATTGTTTCCCCATGTGGTATTATTGTTGTCAAAGATACCAAGATAACTGATGGATGTCAATTCATAATGATTGTGGCTTACTAAACTGGGCCAATCAGACTCCTAGTTCATGCCATAGGGGATGTTTTTAATAATTAGGGAAAGGATCCAATATGTTTATGAGCCTCTTCATTTTTATTTTATGAATTAATTACATCACATTTTATATTACCTAATTTTATTTTTTCATCTCGATCAAATAATGCATATAACCAACAATAAATCTATAAACTCTCATGTTTCATGATTAGTGTGAGAATCAAGGTATAAAAAAAGAATATCATTCAATTATTATAGAGAGAAAAATAGGGAGGACGTTTTAGGGTTACAATATTTCATATATCTCTATTAGAATACATTGATGATGTGGAAATAAGGTTGGTATGATTCCAGTAAATTCATTTCAGAAACTATTTTTAGGTTTCTTACGGGTGAAAAAGTAAGTGTTTTATAATTCTTCTTTAGAACAGTTAATATGGATAGTAATGAATTATGACTCATAGAGTCTATATTGAAATATAAAGTTATGTATGTTTAGGATGACCATTTAATAAATTTAGGACACAATTTCCACTTCAACACTACCGAAAATTTCAGTATTGAGGCATGTTCCCTATATGAGAGGCAGAACTACATGGAATTTTTCTATCATCATAGGAGCTCCCATTTAGAGATGAAAAATGTGATTATTTTTTGGAGTGTTACATGGAAGCTTAGTAGGACTATTTGGAACCATTTAATCTCCATAGGGGAGATCATTCATATAATTAAGAATGAATATCTGTCCAAATAATGGTGACACAAAGTGTTCTTAAGGGTGAAAGGGATGATCAGGGTGATTTTGAGAACTATTAGAGTTTCATCATCATTCATAGATAATATTCATAGGGAATACTGATTTGTTTAAAAGTGAAAAATATACTGGTAAATACAAAAACATCAACTGAATGAGAGACACATTAATGAAATTTAAATGTGATCTTGGGAGGACATTGATGTTCTTCATGAATACTAATTTTAACATTTTATATCTTTATATAAAGGGGGATAATGATTTATAGATTCATAACATGGGATGTCGGTTGTGAAATTTTATGTCATTCATCTAGTAATTGTGGGGAATTTTAGATTGAGGTCGTTTTTCGAGGACCACAGTCTCTAGTTCAATGTCATTTGACTCAGACTTTGGGATGTTAGATTTTAATGTCGTACTATATAGAGCAGTGAAGGTGAGACAGTTTAACTACCAGAGAAAACAATAATACTTGAAAAGAAATACTCAGTGTGTTAATTCATAGGAAATGTAGTCTCACCAATATGAAACACTACATATTCTATGAAAAACTTATAGTAATGACAAGCATGGTATTTTATTATCATGTCTTCTCTATAGAAAAATTATATTAGAAATAAATATTGTAACCATTAGGAGGATTGTGGTGGTTCCAAACTATCAAAGTAGGAGAAAGGTTTAATGAATCACATGGAAGTTCCTCATGACTTGATGCATTGAGTTGTTGCTCAGGGAGACATTAACTAATGGAGGGACAACAAGGTGGGGAATAAACATTATTTCCAAGGGTGTTCAGTTCCCAATATAACCTTTAAGGAAGAAAGAAATTAACCCAATATGTTATATTTTTTTTAACAATGATCATATGAATTTATTCAAAGGTATTTCATTGAATGATGAGGTCAATAAATTTTTTTTATCAATTTCCACAATGGTACTTTCAATGGTTGTGATTATAGATCTTTTGTCTATAATGATATTGTTCAAGATGAGTGGGATTAAAGAGTATGATGCATGGAGTTTCCATTGAGGATGATTTTTTTGGTCTTGAGGGTGAGGAATTAAATAATTTTTATGAAGGAAAAATTCATATGAAAACAATTTCCATGGATTATCGATGGTTTTAGTCTGATAATACACATATGGAATCGGTGTATCAAATTTTTATCAATAGTTATTGAGCACTAATCTTATGGAAAATGATGGGTCCTCAAGGTTCATTTGGTAGATATAATGTTTCAATGAAATTATTCTTTTCTAGGTGGTTCTTGGGTGCAGAACATTAGTATATGGTGATCATGATCCATAAAAATATTTTTATAGCCATCTACTGAACAATTTTGTAGGTGAGGAACATGTCATGGCTCAAAAAAAGACCCTCGATTTCTTATCTCTAGGTGATAATTGAAAAGATCATTTATGATTTTTTTCACTTATTAAAGGCAGATAGAAGTCCCAACTATATTGAATTTTTCTTAACTGGATAGTGGTTAAATAGAGTTCACAAGGCTATTGGGTTAAATAGATCTCACCCTCGAGTGGTTTTACACATCATGTAGATAGATCCTAAATTAATGGGAAGATGATAGTGGTTGGTTTACTTTGGTACAAAAATGGGTCGGTTTATATTGTTTTCAATTATTTTTATAGTCAGGGGTGTGCCTTGGGGTAGTGGTGAGTTCTTTTCTCTCTAGAGATATGCTCTACAAGGGGTAATGAGTTACTAATTTCTGATATTGAGTCATATTAAGTGATTTTGGCGTGGCCCATGCATGGAAAATATTACACACTATGGTATTTGATTTATTTGGATATAAGATTCTCAATGGAGACTTACCAAGGATGCAGAGTTTCGCATATGTAGAGTGAATCTAATTTTTTCTACTAATGTGTTTCCCTGTTAGGGTATTTCAGAGGATCATTTAACTATTTACTATAGTTAGGGCTCACTTTTTTTTGTGTAGGAATTTTTTCCAAAGGGATACCCTTGGGAATAACTATTGCAGACCTCATTGAATATTACTTTTTATTTTGAAAGGTTATTCTTCCCATTATTAAATAAAAATTAAAATTTCTATCAATTACAACGACATTTGTAGAACACATGAGACCCGTCGAGTAGAATTACATAGAGATGGTTCCGAATTATAATATAATACTAGGATTGAGAGAGTAAACCCAATGTTTTTATGACTCTATTCGATTAGAGTGGAGTTAGATAATTTAATATGAGTCATCTAAAAACTGAATTTCAACGGGGGATGAAAAGTGGGTCATCGATGGAAAATCACCGAATTTGAAACATGGATTCAATTTCCACATAATCAAGTATGGGGTGGAAAATATTTTGATGGGCCTTTTCGAATTATCAACATATAATAAATATAAATTTTTATAGTGGAATGCTGTAAAACGATGGTATATTTGGTTTTTTATTTTCATTATAGGGGATATTTTTTGGAAATGAATAGTTGATTAGGAAATTCAAACTCCACTAATGTAAATTGTGGATGCAAAATAATGATGATAAAGAGAGATCCAAGAAACCTAGGTTTACACAGTTGTGCATTGATAAAACTGATTGAATGAATAATGTTTTATAGGGTGATAAAACAAGAAGAGGCATGTGAATGTTTTTAACATACCTTGTTGATAGTGAATTAGTTCTTAGTGCTACTAAGTTTAATATATTGAATCATGGACTAATTTCCTTCCAGTTTAAGATCATGGAACATGGAAAAAGGTTGAATCAGAACCCTTATGTGAATTTGTAGATCTAATTCCAATACAGATGACCTTGGGGAAAAAGGAATTAATTTTATGGTTATGATATATGGACATGAAGAGGATGTAATTTTTATTTCACTAATCAATGCAAAAAATAATCATTAATTTGAGATCCTAATGAAAATAATATTATATCATGAGGGATAGTACATAGTTTAGGTAAATGATTATTAAAACATATTGGAGATGGAATTTATGTTAATATAGTATTTTCCACCTCCATCCAGTTATAAAACTAACACAATTCATAAGAAGGACCATGAATTTGTAGAGGGAACACCAAGAGAAGAGGAAAGGAGGAAGTGATAGTGAACATGAGGATAAGACTAAAATATGGGATCCAAATATCACTACATATACCATTAAATTGGAATCAAGACACAAATATTTATGGAATGTGCTCTTTATGGAGACAAACATTCAAAAGGGGAATTCCATAAGTTGGTCCCAAGGTATCGAGCAGACTAATTTATATGATTGGATACAATGTTGTAATATTTAATTCACTGTGAGGATGACATTAGACACAATATTATATATTTTATATTGAGTATATATTGGGGTTTTATATATATTAGGGTCTTATTGATATGAAAAAATAGTGGTGGTATAGTCAATGTAATATAAATAGTGATATAGAACTGAAGTGATGTAAGGTATAAAGATCCCCAAAACCTTGAAAATTTCCATTGAAAATGGACACACTCTATTGTCATGATTCTAGGACAATGGTGTTATTCTAGTCTATGTATATGGAGTAAAGATCAAAGGGATTGAATTTTCTATTATGAAAGTAGGAAAAACTAAATGCACGTCTAATAGAAATCACAAGTACTAGAAAAAACCATCTATAAGGTGTCCACAATGATTAAAGTCATTATGCATGTACCAAAGGGTGTTTTGAATGGAGTTCATGAGATAGAAAAGGGGATAAAAACCTAATATGAATGGAGTAAGAAATATTCTCAATGCCACATAATCACCCTAAAAATATAATATATGCAATTGAAGTTCATGATGAATAAACCAATAGTGCTACCATTTTTTTGTCATGGTGAATATATCAAAGAGGGAAAGATGTTCAATGAAGTTCTAGAATAGAAAACCCAACATTAATCGGGGGAAAGGTTTCTAAATTATTTTTTACAACATCAACTTTTTCTATGAATGGGATGTGAACATAGTTTAAGGACATGATGAATGGGGTGAGGGGAATATAGATAGTTTAAAGTCATACATCAAGAATTAAGAATAAGAAAATATATATGGTGTGATGAGATTAGAAACACATGATGTGAATAAAGATTCAACATCAACATATGCTTCCTTAGAATGGGTAAATACTAGTTTATGATCATGTAACTTGTATAATGGGAGAGATTATATATATATAAAATCTCTGAGGAAAAGAACATGTGAATTTGAGGGAGTAATGAAATCTTGTAGCATATTTTATGTTGAAAATGGGGGTGTGAATTTTGTTTTTATACTGCTAGGACTAATTGCGAATATTTTTTTCATAATTATGGTTTTAATAAATTGTTTGGATAAAAAATATAATAATACTCATAATACCATATTATCCATTCGTGGTGTGGGAAATAAGGATGAGGCCAATATAACCTATATCACATGAGTGTGTACAGGAGGGTTGGAATGTTTTGGGTTAGAATGACGCATTGAACACTAAAAGAATGCGAATAGAAAGGGAGTCTGGTTACAGAAGTACCCTATAAGATTGAATTTATTACGTGACGTGTTTTAATTCCTTATTAGATTTAAAAAATGGTGTTGAGCTTGAAAAAAACAAATGATGGTGGACAGTGAAAATAGAAACCTATAGGAATTAAAATAGTTATAATAATTACAAGTGGGTTCATGATGAGTACTACTAATTTTTGAGATGTAGGTTCAACCACCACATAATAATGTATGGTGAAAATAAATTTATGATCAACCAATTCCCATATTTCATATATGGTAAACATCATTTATTTAAAATTAAACCATTGAGTTGTTTTCCTATGGAAGTCGAAGATACTATTTAGCAATGTCCCGTTTCCATAGGGGATTATGTTCAGATATGGAGAATTATAAATATTCAAATTGAAGAAGAATAAAACTATATGGGTGAAAGAAAAAGACGCTCAGTTTTATAACAATAGTAAGTTCTATATCACTGTATTGTTGAGAACATGGATGAGGAATGTCATCAAAGATAGGGGACACGTCACCTCCTAATAGTATCACTGTCCCCATGTCCCACTAGATAATTAACCTAATAGATGGGTATTTATCATCATAATTAATAAAGGTTGGTGACATTCTATTAGTAATGGTGGTTTTGGTTAGGCCCATGATATGAAATATATGATTCACTACATATCAATTAGGATAGGAATAAATCCATAAGATGTTATTGGAAATTGTATACCAGTATATTGACCACATGAATGAGGGGGAATCCGCTCTAGTGACGGTGATGAGTTGACACATTAGTTTAAAACTCCATAAATGAATATTTTTTCTACGTAGTTTATAGTCATGAAACATGGAATGATGTTTAGTTTTGTTTTTATATCAGATAGTTTGGATTTTGATCATGTATTTTAACATCATACAGAAATTTTATTTTCATATAATTCTAATTCATGATGATTAGAATGAAAACATGTAGAATAATATCAAATAGAATAGGTAAAAGGGAAGTTTTATTGATTTTAAAAACATATATCTCTATGACCAAATATGGTGGTTAAGGTGGTTTATATAGTATAAAACGTTTCACCAACCCGACATGAATATAGGGAAAGGGAAAAGAACCACCAAGGCATTCCCCAAAATGAAATTAACACATCTTATGGTCGTAATTCTTGGACCATAGTAATTAGTAATAGTTTATGAATGTGTATCATGGATCATGAGAACAGAGTTATCTTTCTAGATAGAGCATAGAAAACCTAACATGAATGCTGAAAAAAGGGTCCCAATAATCTCTCTACCTGATTATTTAATTCCAGGATGAGTAGGATCATGTATTTCAAGGTCCTAATGTGTATACCATGACTATAAATTTGAACTAATTGTGGTGATATCATAATGTATGTTTTCTAGATTTTATGTCTATATATGATTGAATACAATCTATGATAGTCCTCAAGATAGATAGGTGGAAGTGGAACTCATTGTGATTTTTATGTACTACAAAGGTCCTTAGGTGGGACATCATCTATTATTTTTTCATGAACAAGTGGGTTCGGTGGGGAAATCCATGGGTTTTCTAGGGCTCAATGATAAATGCCACGTGATTTGTTCCTCTTCTATTTGTACACTAATTTTTACTCATATCATTGCAGGTTGACTTTGTGAGTGTAAGACCAAATTTTTAATAGGTAACCCTTTAATAGATTTTATCCAAGTTATATTATGTGTCCCTTTCCTGGGGAAGTTTTGGTTCATTACACTTATTTTATTTGGATATAGGTTATTTGTTCACAAATAATTTACAAAAGTGGGAACTACCAATTTATGGTCATGGTGAATAGTGTAATGAAATTTTGGGGGAGTTCACGAGGAATATATGATAGTATGAACCAAGTATTAATGGAAGAAAACATAATCCTATTTCCACACAAATATACAAGAAAATGAATTCCCATGGTTTTCACTATTGATGACTAGACAATCAGTGAGTGGTTTGGTAAAACATTAAATGAGTGAAAAACATAACGTGATTTGAGAGAAGAAGTTAAAGTAAGAATATCCACTTAAAGTAAAAGTGGGGTTTTTCTAATTAATGTCATTATTTTAGGACAATGGAAGTCCTATTCATGAAAAATAAATGCTACGTGTTCATATGGGTGAAAAATCCACCAAGACCACTAAGACCACATGATTCATGCATAGTGCGAAGAAAACATGTTATGGGAGACTAACAAGGTCACATGAGAGTACAAGATAGGTTAAAACTCAATCTATATCAAGAACTTCTCTATTGGACTATTTTTCTTCATCTATATATGAGAAAGATCCAAGGGTTAATGTTGATGTTGTGAAGAGTCCACATGAATAAATAAGGGTCAATTGGAAGTAAATTAGGACCTCCACACATCAAATCATAGTAATATAGATAAATTGGAGGAGGATGTTTATTAGTGATATTTATGGAATATGTTCTTACACCTAACTATCAAGGATGGGGAAATAATATCTTAGATCAACCATTAAAATCTTTTTCTTACTCGACCCATAATTTATTTCCCTGAAATCATCTTGGGTGTATTCCCTAGACAATCAACAGTCCAATTTATCATAGTTTAATCACTAAATGGGATATTATTTGGAAATTACATATTTTGGGGATGAA
This sequence comes from Viscum album, assembly GCA_963277665.1. Classification (NCBI taxonomy): domain Eukaryota; kingdom Viridiplantae; phylum Streptophyta; class Magnoliopsida; order Santalales; family Viscaceae; genus Viscum; species Viscum album. The sequence goes on from OY728150.1 coordinate 237,170,459, forward strand.
AATATAAAAGGACTCAAAGTGTATATATTAACATAATTGGTGGTATAATAGAGTTCAACTTTATCAGTGCTATGTATTTTTGTGCTCATCCAAATTGATGGGGAGCATAAGTGTGTCAGTGTAAATCCTATTATTAAAGAGGGAGTGGTATCACTCTAATGTTAGGTGAAGATAAATACCTAATGGAAGGGTCTTGGTCATCATAATTATATCATTTCATAAATGGAAAATGTAATTGGGTCGAGAAAAATACTTCCAAGTGTACCCATGAATCCCATGACATGACTCAAATCACATATAGTTCGTGAGGATGGCACATTAAGGGGCTTGCTTTAAAAAAAGGTTGTTTCCTTTTGACTGAGTGTAAAAACCCAATTATGTGGTTTAGAAGTCATAAAAATGATGTTTTCTACGAATTTTAATGTATTTTAGATCATAGTTAAACTATATATAGTTTAGTATCAGGAGTTCATAAAGCATTCACAAAATTTAATTTCATGAAACTGAGATATTAAACACACAATTTAACACCATAAAATTAGTATGAAATGATAAGATCTTAAAAGTATTATAGTTTATAATTTATGTGATAAAGCTTTATATCATATTCTATTTATGTGTATTCCTTACACTATATTTTAATTTGAATAATACATTGGAAATCGATCTAATGTTCTGAAAAGATATTCTTATGAAACCATTTAATTTTGAGAGATGTGATGCACTCCATGTCCATCATGATAATGATTATGCACCAATGATATATCAATTTTGAATGGTTATGGGGGCCTCCCATTTGATATCTAGATTTAGTAGTTTCCTATTTGTTATCAATGTTATTTTTAATGCCGGTACGAAAGCACCCCTAATAAAATAATATAGGTGAACCTTCTTGTTGAAAAATTGGGACACATGGTTCTGATGGACCTTGAGGTTTTGAATCAATTGTATCCTTTATCATTGAAAGATTAAATCATGTATAGAAGTTCATGTTTCCATTTTTTTGTCAAAAGATTATTGGATAATTTCAGAAGTGATGGGAACTAAAACCCAAGGTGTTTTGTACTACTATTCTATATACTAGGGAGTATGGATTAACCTATGAGGAATTATATATCATTTTCCAATATTTTCATAGGGAATTAGAAAATTTTCAAGAAAACACTTATTTCTCTAATTCAAAATTTTCTTTATAAGGATTGATTGGGTCTTCTTTAATATACTGATAAGTATATTTTGACATGTGTGGTGGCATGAAGAATAGTGGGGCATGATTTCTTAATTGTAATGAAACTTCTTAAGATCAAAGTATTATAGTAGGGAAATATTTTCAAGGGTAATGAATCATGGAATTCCAAACCAGAATATGATTTCAAATCCCCATATATTAATGTTATAGAAATACTATATGGGTAAAATTACTCTATGGGGACCATTACTATATAGGGATTTGAAATCATGGGTCACTGGAAGGTAGAAATAATATGTTTCATAGATATTCAATGTAGTTCGATGCATGTAGTTGGTATAAATCTGGAATGCATGAAACTTATAAGTAAATTCAATTTAGAAAAAACCATGGGGGACAAAAATATCCTTGATTTTAAATTTGGTGTGAGAAATTCTATACTGATGGTTGAAATCCATACAACCCAGCTTGAAATTTTTAATAAAATATGTGATTTACTTACTGTGTATGAACCAAAATATGATTCCATTAATGGTTCACTAATAGAAAGAAACATTTTAGATAATTCCATTATGAGACCCAAATTCACCTCACACTATCATATCCTTTCATGCTCAATATGGTTCATTTTGAATGTTCCTATACAGGAAGTACTCAATCAAATGAGTCATTTATTCAGAAACACCTTTAGAAACACGGGTATTTGAGGACCTTTACTAGGATGTTACTGTCACTATTTGACTCACCAATAAGTAATCCATATTAGGAATAATGGGTCTAATAAACTTTTGATAATTCATAATGATGACAAAATCAATATAATATAATTCATTGTGAGGTGAAACCAAGATCTCCATGAATCTAATAAATCATTCAAGTATGAAATGGAAGGAGACACCATCTGTTCAAATGGGAATTTGTCTATCCACTCATGGGTGAACTCAAGTAACGGAATGTTCACATAAATTCTTATAGTATAGTCACCGTTCATTTTCTTGAAGACTAAGTTAGGGTTATCTTTTATGTAAAACTATGCAACTTCAATCTTGAGGGCTAACTCAATATGGCATGGTTGGGATATCAGTTCATGGCTAGTGGGATAAACATATGTTATGAAATGGGAGTAGGTTTCCCAAGATATGGAGGCACATATACATTTTTGGTGAATGAGTTGATTTGGGTGAAATGTTTTTCCTTGTGGATAATTAATTGGTTTCCATGTTTGGAAGTTTTCACTACTAGAATGTATATTGGAGGGATTAATATGTCCTATAGACCCCCCTAGGATTATATTTAGTTCAAAATAAAGTCATCAAGAGGCTTTACATGCCCATATTTATCAACTGGTGTTTTCATCCTTTCTCACTTATAATACCTAACATCCAGTTAATGAGATTTTTATGAGTTAAATCGACATCACAATGGATCATCCTTACCAGACCATTGGTTGAGTATTTTTAATAAATGGAAATTTCAGGAGTGTACTGTAGTATTATGGTGAGGCTAAATATTTATTTGTAAGGAATTTTAGATAATTTATTGAAAGATAGATATTAATTTTTTATTTGATCAAAATAAAAAAATATTCTTTAACTAAATATTACTTCATGGATTATACTTTCTATTATTGTACCCTTGAATCATAAGGTTCAATGGGGATAAATGAGCATTAGTGAGAATCAATTTGTAAATTTTACCATTCATAAATGAGGTTGATCATAGAGCTATTTTAAAATTGGAATTAGGGCATTTATACACCATAAAAACTAGCTAAGAGATATATGGGGTATATTTTACCCTACATAATGGAACCCTCATCCTCTTTATAAAATTATATTATTGGTTGACACTCTCTAGGCTTGTTTTCCCCAATATGATATAATTCAATAGAGAATAACATAATTTCATATGGGGGAGATCTATTTATGGACTCAATATGGGATTCAAGAAACCCCTTTGATATGTAGATCACATCAAGAATTTGGATTTGGGATTGAATATTGGTGATATTCTTAGGTACAATGTACTTATATGAAAGTAGATTATTTCTACTCCCTAGGGGTTACTCTTTTATAGGATTAAATGTGGGATAATCTATCTAGTTTTATAAGGATTAAATGGTACATAATATAATTTACTATTGGTTATATGAATGATTTTGGGCCTTAAGAAGCTATTGTTGAACTTTATATGGTCTTGGAAAAGATTTTGAAAATTTTATATGATCCAAATATTCAACAAAAATAATGGGTGTGGAGGTACACTAGAAGGTGTGACGATGAATAAATGAACCTACTGGTCTTTTGTAAATTTTTGTCACCTAGTCTATGTTTCATATAGCACACATTCCAGGATAGTTCCTTCATATTTTTCATACCATAATGGGATATTTAATTTCCTCAATAGCATTTGTAGAAACTGGATGAAGGGGGGTAATAGTTCTCTTTGTCACTAATTCATGTATAATAGTCTTCTAATATGTTTTAATTGATAGATTCATACTTTTTCTCCTTATCTAAGAAATATGACAATATATTATGTGTAATTTTACCTCCAAAAAATGTATGGGGAATGAATACTGCGTGGTTATAGACCAACCTTAACAATGGAAAAGGACCTAGATTGTCCTTTTATTTTCAATATTAGATGTTTTGAGACTTATAATGATGTGATTATAATGGATTAGAATAAAGATATGAAATTTATATGAGGTAAATATAATAGTGAACTATACATGAATGATATGATGGGATCTAAAGAAAAAATTGTGATCATTAAAGTTATCAAAATTCTCTGTACTTTAATTAGGAATCTCCTACAATACCATAACATATTCCACATCATCAGGGGTGTCATAGACATATGTGACCAATAAAAAATAATTACCCTCACCATTGTTCATATAATACATGTTCCATAATTGATTAATAAATTATGTAATACTCTTCGTTGGTTGTCTCATGGAGCATGTGGTATGATCAATACTTGGGACGCTATATCATCTAAACATCTTGAAACATCCGGATTTCTGGAAATATAATAATATTTCTCTCAAGTGAAGAGGAAATATTATATAACTTGATCATTATTAATTACATATTCTATGATATTACAATCTGAAAAATTGATTTTGAGAGATTTACATAATAGGGTCTATGTCTGACTTTCTTATAGTCATGATACATTTGATGGGTCCAGCTGAATTCAGACTAGTTGAGGGTTTACAATCAGTGTATCTTTAACGAATTCTATAGTAATGAGATTTTTTGAATGAGATGTAAAAGGTAATGGGTAATACCGCTTCTTGAAAAACTATATGGATTCATCAATTCACTATTCTCTCAATAAATTAAAGTCATTAAACTAGATATTTCAATTAGATGATGGTTATGACCAATTCATCCAATATATTCTCCATACACAATCCCAAAAAATTTGTCATGGTGATGTTTCATTTCATAATATTATTTTAGTGTTTTCCATGAAGTGATTATGTCAATAAAGAATCATTATTCTACTATTTTTACGTGGAGTGGTTGGTGAAACTTCTCATTAACAAGGTGAGTTGAACTATTGGATAAACTATAAACATAGATCCTCCAAATTAGTGATGGAACATGGGTATATATGTTTGTACTAGAAGAAGGCGTTTCCTACAAAAATAAGGACAATTAAACAGATAATAGTTGTTTCCCAATTCACTAGGGTTCCCAACATCAAAACACCCTAATAGGAAATTTTAGCAAGGTGATGTTTTAGATCACATGTTCCATTAATGGTGGTGACACACAGGAATCTAAAAAACATGGGACGGAGTTGGATAGTCCACCCATACCCAATATGGATTCCTCTCTGAACATATAATCATTTTTTTAATATATATAATCCAATTTGTGGGAGAACCGACCACAACGTCATGGCATCATCACTATACAGATCCCCTAATAATAGTAGGCTGGCCTTGAGGTGGTGTGATCATTAACCAGTGGTGAAATTTCAAATAGATCTCGTATAGAAGGAACCATATGATACAATAGGAAAAGTATTTATTTAGTGGATGGACCATACTCAAACTTAGATGATTGGGTGGAATCAAATGTTTCAACCCTGGATGTCTATATTAGGATGTTTTTTAGGTTCAAAAATTTTGGATGATAGGAATGTCTCATATATCTTCCATACGAGGATGGATCATTTAAATGAGTTTATAATTGATACTCTTATATCATTCACACTTTGGGATCAAATTATTTTTTATATCATCTTCAATTCTTACCATTAATTTTTATGATGGATTAGTTGTTTTGTAATTCCTTTACAATTTTCAAGGTGTTGATGGATGATTGGGAGTGCCTCATTTTGAAAATCGAGGCCCAAATATCATCATTGTTGACATGTGTGGACACTTAATAAATGTTTTGGTTCCCCCCCCCAACGATTTTGACCTAGTGGGTCATCTTCCTCATATTACTCATCACAAACCACATATTCCATGTCTTTCAGTGATTAATTCTAATGGAATTCATAGCATTTGAGTTCAATGGAGGAAAACATCTATCAATGATTTGAAGATCATCTTGATAGGCCTATTATCATAGTGGAAGGAGACTTACATTAAGGGATTCATAATTCATATAGTCTCTAGTCTATAAATGATGGTATTTATTTTCATTAATTTGACATATCTTAAAGTGTATCCTAAAATAGGTCAACTAGAAACTCCAGTGCTACCCAAATCAATTATAATGCTAAGACACATGGAGTGGAACAATATTGATATTATGACAATTTTTTTTAAGGGTATAAAAGTTCTCATGGATTTTAATGTAGGTTAATATATGGTCTGGAATATATTTTATTGTCCCAAATAAGTAGGTAGTGAGGAATGTTATTGGATCCAAGAAAAGGATATACGATATAGATAAATAAATGTTTAGAGGTTTAAAAAATATATTTGAGAACTGGTTAATTGATAATATTTCTTAAATTTTTTTCGTTATATAGTCTTGATCATGACGGTTATCTTAATATGATTCATCCAATGTTATAATATGTTATAATCAGTAAGACGAGGAAATAAAGGATATATATTTTCTCTCTTGATGGTCATAAAAAAGTGAACATTTTGAAAAATACACCATTCAATAGAATGAAGGCGTTTCTTATGGATGTGAGACATTATTCATGAAAATCTAGTCACAACCATGGTGCAAAAAAATATCTCTAATTTTTTATTTTTTGTGAGTAATTAAATACTGACTGGTGAAATCCCTACCACCCATCATGAACTTCTTAAAAACCTATGTGATTTCCTTTCTATGGACGAAATGAAGAAGGATTCCATTCAAGCTGGATTAATAGAGGGAATCTATTGATTTAATACCATCTCATAAGAAAACATTCCCTTGACAATATCAGATCCTCTCACACTCAATATGGTTCATTGGTAGTGTTCTTTACTAGTTGTACTCTATCAAATGAGTCTTCCATTCATAGACACATTCAAACCCATGGGAATTTGAGGACATTACTGGGATGTTATGAAAACTATTTGAATCTTCTATATGTACTCCTTATTAGGAATAATAGCACTAATAACATTTTAATGTCCCAAAATGATGATAAAATTATCCAAATACAATTCAATGTGAGGGGAAATAATGATATCCATTAAATCATCTCAATCATTCAAGTATCATATGGCACGGTACAACTTCGGTTCTGAGGGTAATAGTTTTATCAACTCATTACTGTACTCATGTAATGGAATGATTACTTAAATTCTTATAGTATATTCATAGCTCATTTTATTGATGACTATGTCATGGTCACCTTTTATATAAATCCATGCACCCTCAATCTTGAGGACCAACTCAAGACTAGTAATGAGAGCATGTAACTCGACCTCGTTATCTTGGATTCCTTGTAAAAGGATCAATGTGTTTTGCAGGAGGTAATGTAAGGTAGTAATTATGAAAATACTAATTATGGACTTATTAAGTGTAGGTTTATTGAATAATATTCAATTTTAGATTGGTGATGAACCATTAAAGATCATATTCTAATCTTCCCAATTAATAGAAAGGATGGTTCAATCTACAAAGTCAACATCAAGGGAAAATCATAATAGTTGGGGTGTGTGGTGGGGACGTATATAATAAACTAAATCTTGAAATAATTATATGTAATGAAGAAGATGATGAACTACTAAAGGATAACTATCCACTATGAAAATCATCTATTCAACATGGGATTATTGATGATGTACTTGAACTATTCAACATAGGTGACCATATGAGTCTCATGGATATCCAAATAATTCAATAACATCAGGATCATGATGACCAATGAGAGGTAGTTTTCGGTGGGAGATAATATCTAGTCCTGATGTTGAGGAACATTTGACTATGATAGTATAATATTTTATGATTTAATTTATTATTCTTCAGAGATAACTGGTAATAAAGGGATTCTCCTAGGCCATCACATAACAAAACACATGTTTTCATTAAACTGAGGAATTAGAATTTGTGTGAATGAAAGATACATATTGATATCATAAAAAGTGGTTTGTAACTACCCATTCATCTAATAGGTGACAAATTTATTCATCATTTATAGAATGGTCTTAAATATTCCTACAATACTGTAAAAAAAATTGTATGTTTGGTAGATCAAAATGATAACCCCATAACTCTAGTAGATTCACAGAGTTCTAATTTCATTCATTTCCAAGATATTATCTATTTAATAAATTATAGATATATATAAAATATCTAATTAATGAATCTTCCCATAAGTAACCCTCAATAAAACCTTTAGAGGATTCATAAATATGTATTTGGAATGAAGTATTCCACATACATTCTAAATTTTTTTTATGATGGTCATATTTTTGAGGATTTATCCACCATAAATCATCCACATATTACTCATCCATTTTTATTATAGATTCATAAATATATGATTCATTGAATAAATATTGGTCATTGTAATTTTTTTTCAAAATGATTAGAAGCAACAATTCATGAGAAGATCCCGAAGGTTCCCTAATGGTATTGGCTTCTTTATTATCAAGATCCACCTAAATTTAATTACATGTAGAATAATAATCCATAACGGAAATGTTTTTAAATAAATTAGTCACATCGATAAGAAAATATATTTTTATGATGGGGAATTCTTCCTTTGGACAACGATAGTTGTGGCCCTAGATGTTGATACAAGTTGTGATCTATCCAATCTTCTTCGAAATTGGTATGATGTTGGAAAGACACATAGGGTAATATACATCCCATCTTAAGTAAAATTTGGTCATCTTATTAACATTGACCTCAACTCTAGAATCATTGATGTGATAAATTTTAATGAGTGTCTATTTGAATTCATAGTGACAAATAGGATGGATATGAGAGTGGATAGAAAACGGTTGATCAAGCCATGAAATCTCTATGTAGTTTCAAGAAAATACATCACCGTTCTATTTATAGAACACAATTAATTGTTGTTTATCATAAAAATACATGATGATAGTAATCAACATCAAACTCGGATCATTCAAGATTCCGAGGTTCACTTATGATATATCATCAATAGTGGTGGAAAATCCATTAATGGAAGGAGGGGCTTCAACTGTATCATCTTCATAATAAACATGTGTTCCTTAGGGAGAAGATAATTTTTTATCCACATGAAACAATGTGGTCGCATTATCTTCTTGTATGGGTGAAGAGTCCATAGAGGTGTTTTCATTCTCCTATAGCTGTAGAGAGACCATTCAAATAGAGGAAGTGCATCAAATCCTAGGTTATCTTCCTTGGAAGGTTCCTCTATGGATATCAAAATAATACTTATTGGTAGATATTAAATGATTCAAATACTTCCTTCATATGGAATGGGAGTGATATCAGTCGGTGGCGAGTGCGAAAAACATATGATAAAAAATGGGATTATGTTTTCTAGAATTTATAAGCACCTATCCTTTCCTTGAGTATGATGTGATCCTAGAGAAATGTTTTTTCTAGGGGATAATGAAATTTTATCCATGGTTTGATGTTATAAATTCTAGACTGTAAATTGGAAGGATGAATATGTTTTCTAAATCCCCCTAGGGTTCTCTTTAGTTCATAATCAAGTCATCAAGAGGATTTACATTCCTATATTTTTCAACTTGTGGTTTCATTATTTCCCTCTAATAATACCTAACATCTAAGTAATGGGATTTTCATGATTTAAAAGTACTGACATCACCCTATAGTATCCTAACTTGATCATTGGTTAAGTATTTTATGAATCAAAAATTTTAGGGGAATACTATTGAATGATGGTGAAGATCAATACTTATTAGTATGTAATTTTAGATAATATAATGTATGATAGATATGAATTTAGTTTTTTATAAAAAAAAAAAATTGATTCTTCAACTAAATATTACTGCATGGATTATTATTTCTCTTATTTTACCCCTGAATCATATGTTTGAATGGGGTTAAATTAGCCACATTGAGACTAAATTTGTTGATTTTTGAATTAATAAATGAGGTTGATAATAGAGATATTTTCCAATATAAATCAATGAATTTTTACACTAGAAAACATTATTAAGATATATATGGTGTATATTTTCCCCTACATGATGGAACCCTCATCTTCCTTATAGAATGAGATTATGGATTGACACTCCCTAGTATTGTATTCCCAAATGTGTTATTCTTCAATATATAATACCATAATTTTAAATGGGGGAGATCTCTTCATGCACTCAATGAGGGATTCATGTAACGTCATTGATAGGAAGATCAGATCAATGATTTAGAGTTGGGATAGAATATTGGTGATGTACTTAAGAAAGAGGTACTTCTATGAAAATAGAATATTTCTACTCCCTAGGGGTTACTCCTTTATAGGAACTGATGTGGGATAATCTATCTAGGGTTATGATGATTGAATGGTACCCACCATATTGTACTATTAGTTATATGGTTGTGTTTTAGCCTTTAGAAGTTGTGGTTGGGCCATTGATAGTCTGGTAAAATCCTTGGAATATTGTGTATGATATAAATTTTCAACAAAAATTATGAGTTATGGAGGTATACTATAAGGTGTGACCACGAATGGATGAACCTACAAATCATTAGGAAATTTTTATCTCCTAGTCTATGTGACAACGAGAAAACTTATGGGAATGGATCCTTAGAATTTTTTCATACCAAATTGGGATATTTATTTTACTCAATAGCATTGGTAGAAACTAGAAGAAACGGACAAATATCGTTCTTTGTCACTAAATCATGTAAAATAGTCTTTTAATATGATGGAAATTATAGAGACAAAATCTTTATCATTATTTGGGAAATCCTCTATTATAATAAGAGTAATTTTACCTCCTACCAATGGATGGGGAAAGAATACTGTGTGGTTATAGATCAACATCATAAATGGTAAAGGAAGTAGATTTTCCTTTTCTTTTTCAATATTCGGTTTTTAGACTTGTAAGGATGTGATTATAATGGGGTAGTAGAAAAAGATGATATTTATTTGAGTGGTACTAGAAGAGTGTACTATACATGAATGATAAAATGGGATCTAATGACCAAAATTTTGACAAACAAGTTTCCAAAAAATTTTGAACCTCAATCAGAAACCTCCAACCATTCCATAACATATTCAACATAAAATGGGGTGTCATATACATATAAACCCTATATTTAGGGGATTACCCATCACCATTATGGATAGAATATTGGTCCCTTTATTGATTCCTGGAATATGGGACTCTTATATGGTGTTCATAAGTAGTCTGTGGTATGTTCAATACTTAGGCTGGTACATCAACTCAACATCTTGAATCATCTGGATTTCTGGAAACATAAAAAATTATTCAATACAGTGAAGAGGAAAAATTCTATGATTGACACATTATTTATTATGCAGTCATTGTTGTTACATTCTAAAAAATGTTTTTTTTTGAGTTTTCCATAATGGGTTATATGAGCGACCTTCTCATATTGAGGATATATCTGATGGGTCCAGTCAAATCCACACTATTTGAGGGTTTAGAGTGAGAGAAAGTGAAACTAATTATACTGTAATATGATTTTTTTAGTGAGATATAGGTGGTAAAGGGTGATACCCCTTCATGGAAAACTATATCGATTCATCATGGCACTATTCACTCAATAAATTCAAGGAATGCACATGAATATTTCTAATAGATGAAGGATATGACCAATTAATCCAAGAGATTCTCTATACACATTCCAAAACAAATCAAGGGTATGTTTCATGTCATGTGATATCACTAGTTCTTTCCACTGATTGATGCTATCAATAAAGAATCATTATATTACTATATTCACTTAGAGTGGTTGGTGACACTTCTCATTAACATGGTGGAGTTGAAGTGTGGGATTAAATATCAACATTGACCTCCCAATTCGTGATTTATGTTGAGTACATTTTGGTTGTACTTGGAGAAGGTGTTTCCTAATAATATATGTACAATAAAATAGATATCGGTGGTTTCCTAATTCTCTAGGGTTTCCAACATTAAAACAAACTGAGTGGAAATGTTAGCAAGGTGATATTTTAGATCACATGTTCCAGGGAATGTGGTGACACACGAGTTTCCAAAAATCATGGGGTGGATGACTATGGTCCACCCAATCCAAATTGGGATTCCTCTATGAAAGAATGATCAATATGTTTTAATATATAATTGATATTTATTTGGAGAACTGATCTCATCATCATTATAGCATCACTTTATATATTTTAATAGAATGGTTTGTTGGCATTGAGGGGGTGTGATCATTATCTAGTGGTGGAATTTCATACAAATCTACATGAAAATGAACCATATGATGCACTGTGACATGTCTTTGTTGAGTGGAGGGAGCATCTTCATACCTAGATAACTGGGTGGAATCCAATGTTTCATCCCAATATGACTATAAACGGAGGATGTTATTCATGTTCCAAAGGTTTTGTTGATAGGAACGTCTCATATTCCTTCCATATATGGATGGCTCATTCTAATGAGTTTAGAATTGACATTCTTATGTCATTCACACATTGTGAACAAGTTAGTGATTATTTCAACTATTTTTCTTAACATTAATTTCTAAGATGGAACATTTTGTTTAGTAATTCCTATACCATTGTTACAGTGTTAATTGATGGATAGAAGTGCCTCCTCTCGAATATCGATGCCCAAACATCATCACTATTGACATGCTTGTACATTTACGAGATGTTTTGGTTGACCCCAATGATTTTGAAATGGTGTGTAATGTTCCACTAATTCCTCATCATATACCACATTTTCCATGTCTTTCACTGATTAATTCTGATGAAATTGACAAGGTTGGTGGTTGATGGAGGAAAACAGATGTCAATGATTAGAAGATCGGATTGAGAATCTTATTTTCATAGTGGAAGGGGAGGAGGAAAAATAAACATAGTCCCTCATCTATAAATGAGGTTATTCATTTTATATTACTTGATAGAGAATAATGAGACACTTAACACAGGAAAACTAGGAACTCTAGTGGTTCCCAAATTAATCATGATGCTATGACACAGGGGGCGAAACAATTTATACATTTTGAATCCATTAATGGTTGACCTAAATTTTCTCATGGATTCCCATGTAGAAGAATCTGTGGTCTTGAATATATTTGAATTCCCCCAACAAGTGTGCATGGAAGAATTTGGTAGGATCCTAGAAAATGAGATACGAGAGAGAGAAAAAAGGTCTTAGGTGTAAAAAATAATAATATGAGAACTAGTAAATGAATAATATTTCCTATAGACATTCATCTATATAGTCCCAAGCAAGAGGGTTATCTTAATATGAGTCATCCAATGTTACAACATGTGATAATCAGTAAGATAGGGAAGAATGTGATGTATATTTTCCATCGTTTGTCATAAAAAAGTGAAATTTTCACATGAAACATCCTTCCCTAGAGTGAAGGTGTTTGTTATGGAGGTGAAATATTCTTATTAACAATATCCATATATGATCAAGATTATACAACTTATTGTGTGACAAGGAGTTCATCGAGTTTGTGAGACTCGATCAGATGTTATTCCTCATCATATGGCACTAGCATAGAATCTGATATCTCCAATATTTCTAAAATTGAGGTGGATAGAAATGTGGATAATGTTTTTAAGGGTTTATAAACAAATATTACTTTAATGGAATAAAGAAATACCCCCCACATGAATGTATTTATAGTGGGATATCAAGAATGTATGGACCTTATCCTCAAGGGTGATCACCCTTAGTGGATGGAACCACGCATTCTGTTCTAATAATGGGGGTAGGATCATCTATTGTGTATCACTATTAATCCTAGATTTTGGGAGATAGAGGTAAACATGAAATTGGTGGAAATGATTCTTAATCTTGTGCTAACATTTATATTCCTGAAGTGTGATTTTTTTAGTGTCGCACAGAGTTATTCCATATAAAATGTTATAGACAGTGATGATGGAACTTTATATTGTTTGAATGTCCCTCTTACTCGTAGAACACCTTCAGGTTATTGGAGTTCATAAGCATAGGGAAGCCCATATGTCATTTTTAAATGGGGCCAACGGCTGAGAGAGTCAACCTAGTGCACATCTTTATTGGCTGGGTTCATTGTCCTAGTATGGAAAAAAATACCCCTTCAATTTGGTTATAGTGGAGCCAAATTAATTGATGGTGGAATGTTCCATGTGAGCTATCACATTGGAATTTCGTTAGAAAGGGTTGGTGGACCACCCTAATCATTAGAAATATGTATTATAGACTATGGTGGAATTTATATGGGTTGGATCAATATTTAATTCTATCGGTGAGGCCACCATATGTTTTCAGTTACACTAGGTGGTGGTGGGAGCCCTTCAATATGACTTCATAGTGCTAGTTAAGGATTCTTTGACATGAATATCCACATACTCTTTATCCTAGGATATAATATTATTAAATAATTTTAGTAAATGTATCCTAAAATGGTATGTAGAACAAATGGCAATTATTTGCATTTATGTGAACCTTATTTGCTAGTAACTATAGAATAGAATATTATCCTCATATTCATTACAATCCATCACCCTAGTGGGGATGAATCCATCAAACACACATTTGAGTATGATGAGTTTAATAAACATATATTGGAAGAATTCTAATGGAGTAATGGGGTTAGGGAGCATTGGAGCCATGGGATAGGTCAAAAATATTGGAAATGTGAAGTTGCATAGGATTTAAACATTATTGAACCTATTTCCCAAACATATATTAATAGTTGGGGAATATTACTATGTATCCCTATAGGATAGTGTACTTTTTGAAAATTTGGAGAAAACCATAGGTATATGTATGATGAATTTGATTCTGAGACATCCTAATGTTACTCATACTCTCGAAAGTGAATGAGAATATATTCACGCTAATAATATATAGAACTGGTGATACACAATTCTAATAATCTTATCACTATTTAAAGAGAATTGATTAATGACATGTTACTAATTTATTGATGATTCTTTTAGGGTACACATTTATGTCAGTATAAATATATATATCCTTAGACTCATAATGATTTATTATCCCCAAATTCCCACATTCCTATGTTGGTACACCTTCATCGCTGAGGTCGAGGGTGTCATATCCTCAATCAGAATAATATGATGAGGTTTCAACTCTTACTTCTATATATTAATCTTTGGATTTAATTTCATAGTTATACTCTCCACCATATATATATATATCAACTTCATTAATATCATTCCCAAACCCATTTTCTTGTGGAAATTGGCTAATTACAACCCTTTCTACTGTGGTAGGGTGACAACCTACATCAAGAGGTTATGAATTGTATTGAGAATATGTAAATGTATTCATTTTATAAAATGACGGAATCCAGGGATTGTGGAATATGATGTCTTAGGATCAAAACCCAAGTAATATTTTTAACTATATAAGGAAACATATGATCAATGTGTAATTAATCGTAGGCTCATTTATTAGACGATCCCATATTTGTTACATAATATATCTCAACTTTTTTATGTGAAGCATCTAACACTCATCATTATAGGAAGATTATACCAATTTCATAAGGATACATAGTATACTAATATAGGGAATACATTTCTCATCACAAAAGGTATGAATCTTTGGATCTTCACTTTTATGGATAATAAAAAGATCACATGCTTGTCACATAGGCTTTTAATTCTCATCCCACAAGTAGTATCATTCCCATCACATGATGTAACGTCATAGGATAATTACCTATAAAGAATGATTGGTAATTCATGATCATCACATAGGCTTCTTAGTCTCATCACTTAAGGATCTCTAGGATCATCACACATGGATGAGTTTTCGATGTATTATGTGGAGTTCATAGGTTCAAATATAAATAAGAGAAGTCCCACATACACTTATCAGGTATGGGTCAGATAAATAATTATATTATAATTGGGATGGTCCCACATGCACTCATCACATCTTTATGAGCTTATATTTATAGTCTTTTTTGGATGGTCCCACATACCTACACTATATATGGGTTAATAAATATTTAATGTTCAATGTGAATGACCCCACATATGGTCATCATGTATGGGTTAGTCATGAGTTAAAATTTTATTGGGGATTCCATCAATATATGATTATAATATTCTGGTCAATTAATAGTTTTGTATCCTATGGTGATTTTATATTGTAGAATAAATTTTTACTAGTATGATTAGGGGTTTGGAGTACTCTGGAATGATGAAAGATCTTGGAAGGTACCTCACCCTGAGTAAGAGATGTAATTAAGTTGATGTCAAGATATAACCAAAATAGATTGAAACACTACTATATTTTATAATTTATTTTTTTAAAATACTACTTCATTTTAGTGCATATTACAAAATCAACACCAAGACTAAACAAACTGGGATATACTATAAAAATGTTTTTATTTAAAAATGACTATTATAAACTACCTATTGGTTTGTCAGAGATGAATAAGAGTAATTGCATTATGTAATAAATGGTAAAAATAATTACTTACTCAAATTTATTTACTAGTTTTTGTTAGACAACTACTCAGGTTTGAATGATAATAAGTAAAACACATCCGGTTAAGAATGATTAATGTTTAAAAGGGGAATTTTTCTATAAAAGTGTGTTTCCTTAAATTTTCATTTATCCCTTAAAATATATGTTTTTGGATTATATAATTTCAATTTTACTAAATAAAAATAAGTTTTATAATCATCATATATAAATTATCTTAGAGTATTTTTTTGTCGATTTTTTGTAAATAGTGGTTTTTTATGTGAATAGTGAAAACAATGATTTTATAAATAATGTCTATTTTAGGATGTAATCATGATATATGAATTAGTTGAAATCTTATGAAACATGTTAAATAGAACAAAAAATTATTTAATAATCAATATAATTCATTTAAAATATAAAATATTGAAATTAAAAATCTATATTTGACATTTTGGAAATCATTATAATGTTTGTATTCAAATAAAAACTATTTTTAAGAAATTCTATTTAAGCCATGTATTAATAAGGTTATTTTATGATTTTATTTTTTTATAAAAAATTAGTATACTTTTATAAAAATGAAATCCTAATAATTCTTTCTAAATCAAAATTATACATGGTATTTTTTCTAAAATCTTATTTATGCATAAAAAGGCATTTTTAAATGGTTTTGCATTACTTTTTGTGAAATTATTTTAATGTAATTTATACCACTTATTTCAATCAAATATCATTAAACGTATTATAAAATTTTAATCTAAATTTTATATTTGGATAATGAATTCCATTTTAATTTTTATTGTAATGAATAATGATAATGGTAAATGATTATCACCTAGAAAAAATGCTATAATGCTTTAAGAAGGTAAAAAATATGGGATAAGGTATAAAAACAATCCAAAATGGTTATTTATTTTATTTTAATAGTTTATATTAACAAAAATATCATGTATATTCTAAAATATTTTTTTTGGTACAACCTTTATAGATTTTAACCATTATATTATTCTATGTTAAGGATAATTAAAATATTTAACCCCCATTTTTTAAATAAACCAAAAATGTTTTAATTATGATAAAATATGTTACGAAATGTTATAAATGGTTATTATGAAAATGAATAATATATTTTAATAATATTAATTTAGTTTTTAATTTTTACCGATGGTGTAATGCATCGACCCGAAAGACATTTCTAGCATTGAACTCGGTCGGTCTCCACGGGACATCAAGAGAATCGTACGATATTCTAGAGGTAGATGAATAGAAATAATTGTATATATTGGTACAATGGATAGAATATACACTCTAATCAAAGAGAAAACATATCAGAAATAATATCAATTGATATATCAACTTGTTGGATAGTAAATATAGATCATATGGGAAAAAGAATACAATTATCCATATAATAAATTCTATTACAATATTATCAATACACTATATGGATGAAATTAAAAAAAATCATATAAAAAAATTATAAATGATCAAGAACATAAACCCGAGTCCCAACCCAGTCCCAACATCACATGCTTTAACCCATCATCAAATGCTAAAAAAAACGAAGTCCTTAACCTGATCAATTACCTGAAAAACATCTAGCATCTGTTCAAGTGACCAAGATCCATAGATACATGAGATGTGTGTGGGTAAAACATAGTTGGCCTCCACCAATTGTGTATCAATTAATAACCATTCTATACAATAGTATATGATGATAATCAATGTGCAGAAAATAAATATGGTAGTAAAAGGAAACCTAAATTCTATTTTAAACATATATTTGTTAAAACATTTATCCTTATATATTATATCATGAAATCCAACCAACCTAAAGCACTCTGATGATATCAGGAGGATATATACTAATGTGTAGGTGTTCCATAATATAATTCATAAGTGGAATTATCTAACCAATTCAACACAACCATGTACCATGGACCATCAATCCTAGTAACGATATCTTGTCCATACATTGGGAGCCTAGAGCCTCAGTATGAATTCCCAAAACATTACATATTTAAGAGTATTGACCCTAATTACTACATCCTAAACTTGGAAACAAATCAATGGGGCCTTGAGAATCTTTCAATCCTGACCCAAACATGCGGAGCCTCAATCAAAAATTCCAATCATTCAATACGTAGGTGGGACCTACAGAATATTTCTAGCCCGACCATTTAAATTATATCCTCATTACATTTCCTCACACATACTATTTATCACATTGAAATTATTCTTTATCCATTCAACCCATTTACCCTCATACTCATTACAGTTACCAACGTACATATAAACCCTTAAAACAAAATCCCGAAACAAAACTCCAAAACATAAAACTCATTTAAATTCATCTTGAAGACACCATTTAAAACATGTGACTTTCTCTTCAAAAATTAAAATATTTTCCACGGATTTAATTTCCATTTCCAACAATTAAAATAGTCATTAATTCATTTTCACAAAAAGACAAAACACATTGTCCTTTCAAATCAAAATTTTAAATCTATTAATAAAACCCCTTTTCAAATTACATTAATGTTAACACCTCCATTTAAAACATTACTAACATTCAATAAATCATTTTTCTTCATTGAAATGAATAATGGTTCAAAATG
The DNA here is from genome assembly GCA_963277665.1 of Viscum album. Classification (NCBI taxonomy): domain Eukaryota; kingdom Viridiplantae; phylum Streptophyta; class Magnoliopsida; order Santalales; family Viscaceae; genus Viscum; species Viscum album. The sequence goes on from OY728150.1 coordinate 237,189,318, forward strand.
GAAAACACATCATTTAAACCATTTTAGAAGGACTATTATGCAATAAAAAATATAATCTTTTTTATTTATCCCATTACCAATTCCAACATATAAATTAAAATTAAATAGCCATAAAATTTTATAATTACCCTATATCAATGTTTTCCAATGTATTTCACCATTTACAAAGGTTTAGTATACCCCATGGGTAGCCCTAGGTTCAATCTCCCATAAAAAATGAACCTATCATTGTCCATGAAGGGTATCACACCTCAATATAACCCCCAAATTACATTCCATAATCTAATATGCTAAAAATGAAACAAGGAATCAAAATGGAACCACTACATGCACATCTTAAAACAGATAGATAATGGGAAAATGATTATAACTTACCTCATGCTCATAGACCACCTCTAAATTATCAAGTCCCTCGATCCAAAACCAAACAACCAAAAACATACAATATTATATTCTATAAAAAATAATCGGGGTTTTAGGATTTAGAAAAATAGAAAACATTAAATCATCTTTACTCTATAATATGGATGGAAAAAATATTCGCCGACTTACCTGGAGCTTAGATTCACAATAAATGAAACTCAAAAAAGATAAGAATCAATGAGAGACACCCATAGAGGAGGATAAAGATACTGGTTTATCACCCATATTTATGGTGATTGAATGGTGGAGAAAATTGGAGGTGAAATAAATAATATCATGGGGGAAATTTGAGAAAACAAAAATTTTAATGAGGAACAAGGTTTGACAAACCATGGGGAAACTAGGTTTTTTCCTCTATCGAATAGTAAAATGAGTCACATGGTTTTCTTGGAAACCACTATGGTTAGATAAAAAATTTAATAGTTATGAATTCACCACGTCTTGCGAGGATCTCAAGCTTTAGTGTTTCTAGGGCCACCTTGCATAGTTTTCCTAACCATGTACACCCCTTCTATATGAAGCATAGTTCTAGAGCATTGTTACTATTAATGGTGAACCAACCATGATCAAAGCACAGATTCTGCTCATTTAAAACTTTTCTATGCTTCTAACCATGGAAAACCCCAGATACTTGTGCTACAACCTGAAAGAATTCATAAATAAACAATTCATTTAACGACATATATAATCAAATGTATTGGATCTTAAAACCTACCCAATGTATAACATATCATCCCCATGTTTCATTTCCCAAACTCTCCAAGACTGCAAGAAATATGATCTGTCCATGAGGCCCACTCATCAAAATCCATACTACCAATTCTACTGTAATCATAGACATTCCATCACAACACTCTGACATAATGAAACAATACTTCCATGATGAATTTTCCCCAATGTAATCCATAACAAAATATTAACTCTCATAAAAGGATGCAAGAAACTCTACTAAATCATCACTAAAAACATCCATATAAAATAGATTAAGGAACTAAGGACAAGATACCAAAACCGTAGTAGTGGAAAACTTTATGGGAACACTAAACCTGCATGGGAGTGCCTATTGTATAAACTCAATCCTATCATCTCCACTACTATAAAATTTCCCAACACATAAGGTGTTAATTGAAGGAACATTTGTTTTTCTAGACACATCCCTCGACCAATGCATGTGCACAAATAAAGTCCTGAAGGACTCATTCCATATCTGAGCATCCCAAACATTGCCAATGAAAAATACTCATCTGATGAATTTAACAGGTAAAAATCCATGTTGATTCCCATTTCCATAACAAAACCCTTATATTTAATTTACAAAAGCCCATCCATACTGAATCACAATTCACTTAATCATCAAACCCCCAGTACTCAATAGTGTTCTCAACCATATTATAGGGATCGTAACCACCATGATTCAGTTTTTGGAAAATACATATTTAGAAAAGGGCAACCAAATCCTCAAAATCCAGTTTCCATAGAAAAAACCTAATGTGGTTTCTATATCATCACATCTGAACATCTTTGAGAGAACTAGTAAACATAACCCTCCACCACTACCATTGAAACCACTTGAAATGGATGAACTTACACCATCCACACATTAACTAAATTCAACATGGATTTCCTCAAAACTCACCCCCATTCATTAAATGACCTTTTAATTTCAAAAATCAACCAGACATGGAGTACATCCCACCACATCCATTATATTTTCCACAGTGATTTGGGAAATCAAAGGCTGAATCATCTCGTTTATAGAAAACCTTTACTGTTGTCACATCACAACTACACCTCAACATATCACCATCTCACTTATAGAACACTTCCATCTTCTGATGTACCTATCAGAGCCCTTCCTCAATTTTTTGAATTCCAACCACTAGGGAATCTAGTACAACCCAAACCATTATCATTCCCTACGTAACCCACTAATAATTATTTGAAAAAGTACATATAATTTATTTGGAGATCCACCCCTATCCTGATTTCAATTCTCAGCAAGGTTAACCACCACATCCAAGGCCGAATAGGCCACATTGATAAAAATGAACACATAACTCAAAAGATTATCATTTGAATCTGGATGCCCCCACATCTAACCAATGGACTAATACACAAATCAGTGATTTAACAAACATTTAACACATTAATATTTTACTATTAACCACTTTCCTCATGAAATTAGAAACAAAAATTCTCAAAAACTTATAACTGCAAATCCCAAGAAGTTTTCAAATCCATCTCACCATCACTTGATGAAAAAATGATGCATAAACCATCACTCATTGCCGGATTCCATGAAATGTACCTTCACCATTTATCGACATGCATCCACAAGACAAACCTCACTTGGATATGACCATTGGTGCACCACCCGCACCACAACTTTACATTTAACATTCTACCAGGGTGAAACCTAAAAGGAGTAACTTAAACCTATTAGAAAAAAACCATAGATAGATTATTGTATATTGAATTTCATATTTGTGTTTCAAAGATGATGTCAAGATATATGGAATTATCATATTGAGTTTGTAAGTACAACAAGATGTAATTGAAATACCCACCATAAATGATTCATCATTGAAGTCACCTCCCACTATTGGAACACCTTAACCTATCCAAAGTTTCAATATTCCCTGGTCACAATTTATGAACCACACCTAACCATCACACTTGATGATATTTTCATCAACCCAAACTCACCCCTTCCTCTCGACTCTTTACCAATAATTCATGACCCATATTCTCTTGTTCACTTCAATCATCAGACCTTGTGATACCTCCATGAATGACCCTTGGGACTAAAAATTAAAAAAATGATTCATCACACCTAATCAGAACTAAATAGTCGCTCATATAATCAGTGTTTCCCACTTTTATTTCACATAAAATGATTGGTTTTTATCCCAAAACTCATGTTTACATGTCCAAAATAACATCTCTCATCTCAATAATATTCCCAACACATGTCACTCATTAGAACCATTGAGGTCAAATTTTATCCCATGGTCAATCACAAAATCCAACACTAAACCCCATGTGATGTACATCACTAGATCTAATCCCAAATACCCACTCAAACAATTTGATATTCCTCATGGTCCATCACCCCCATCGTACTCAAGGAATTCCCAATACTTCCATCCAACACCCAACCATTCACAAACTTCTGCTAAATCTATGTGATCTACCCTCACTGTGGGAATCTTTCCACATCAACATCATCCATCAAGTATTTCTTCATCCTTGTACTTTCCTTCCAAATTCAACCTAATTTCTTCATAAAATAGTTTCAATGTAATCTTCATTGGAACCCAAATAATCAATACCATTAAAAATAATCATAAAACCAACCACAAGAACTCATATGCTTACCTGGTAAAGAAAATAAGCCACAGTCATAAAAATTAACCAAAATTATATATCACCCACAGTGCATCCATTCAACCTCAAAAGCATGAACTTGTGATTTACATTCCATAGAACTTGAAATAATGGGAAATACTTCTTTGATGCATCTATATCTTTCTAAAAACCATTTTCAGATGAATACAATTTAAGTCAAATCTCCAAAAATGTTCACATTCCCACTTATCTTTCAAGGAAAAACCTCCTTTAGGAATAACTATTCATATGCTACTATCAAAAAATAAAGCATTCACATGTTCTTTGGGCACCGAAAAAATAGGAATCTATAACAAACCCCTCTCACAGGTCACCCATGACTGGAAAATGAGAAAAATATACTTAAACTAGATTCACATCTAACAATAGACACATGCTCCCCCGCTAAGCCATGAACTTCAAACCTTAAACAAGTCATTGGTCAGTGGAAGCACTATTTCCGTCATTCCAAAGAACACTATGCGTAACACACCAAATTCCCATTTATTATATGTTCCACACCAAAGAAACACACAAAAAACCCACATTGGCACAATGATACAAATACCCCCTCTATGGTCTAAAAAATTACTCACATGGACTCCATCCATTGTGAAATAACCATTAAAAAGAGAAACACATCCCAAGCTAACCATTTATATGCTGACACATAACAAGATCAGTTACTACCCACAAGGGTTACCACTCTCATGTTACCAAAAACCACTCAAAACCACCTGATCACAACCCAACCAAATAAAGAATACACAAAATCCCACTATCCAACACATCCAAACCAATTAAGATGTCAAAACCTGTAACCACATGGTCTCAAAACTAAGGCACTCTCACTAACCAAACCACACATACACAAGGACTGATCACAACACTAGGTCTAGAGATTTAAATTAACCTAATAGGATCTATCATTACACATTCCTCTTTAATTAAAATTAATATTTAACAACATGATAATTCATATTAAAATTTAATCCGTTTAGAAATCTATGTTTTTCATTTTATTACATTTTATTAATCTGTCATTTCTAAAATAAATGTTTAATCTTATTATTATTAAAAAATTTAAGTAACTACCATTTCATAAAATTTTTAATATGAATAAATTCTAAAAAAGTACACAACAAGAATATAAATTCAATAGAACTATAAAACATTATAAACATACTAATGACCTATCAATGTTATGTTCCTAACATGATTCTTAAAACCACAAACCATCTCTTATCATATCTTGAAAAGGCATAAAACCTCATAAATCAAAAAAATAACATCCAGGTGCAATAATCATGGTTGAATTATCAATAAAACCTATATTCACAAAATAGAACAATAATTCACACACCTGAAAACATAGATTTTCCCGTGTACGTTGGTTTGCAGGAACCTATGCACAAGTTTATTACCAGTCCCAGATAAGATCCTAGTATCATGTCTACAGTACAATAAATAGTAAATAAATATACAGCCTCATTCAATATCACTTTGTAACTACATGACCCTGTAGCCAATTTAACAATTACCTCAGGTTGGGTACCTAGGTGAAATTAGGCAGGCCTACCCATACACCAAAGGCTTCCAACGAACACCATTTTTCTATGTAGGAACTATGGGGAGACTATATACACTTATAATAGAGAAACCAAAGAAGAAATGATATCAAAAAATATATCAATAGTCAGGATAGTAAATGCCACCCGTGTTGAAATATAAAACAATTAACCCAGAAACACATGTTATGACAATATGATGAGTACACTACATGTTGGATAGTAAATAAATAAATACTCCAATACCAAAACAATAAATTATCCAAATCATAGACCACAATGAAAACTTGTTTCTAACATCCAATGCTTCAACCCATTATCCCATGAACAACCAATCAAAAGCTACCTACCCAAAACCTATACTAGAAACACAAGTGGTATATTCTCACGTGCCCATGTGCCATTGTGACACGAGTAGGTTGTGGGTAAAACATAACAAGACACTTCTGATGGTGTATAAAGTAATGAAAAGTATATAATATAGTATATACTTATAATTAAGGTGCAATAAATATTTTGGGAGTAAAAAATAATGCTTTCTCCAATTTGGAAGAACTATTAATTAACAATTTTATACTTTTTTGTTATATTATACTATCCAATAAACCTAACCCTATTCGGTTTTTCTAGGAGACCAACCCCTATAATTAATGGGATATATAATTTTAGTCACATGTTGCATTCTCTAAAAAATTCAAATTAACTATATACCTTTAAGAATCAGTCTAGATAACCATATCATGTCCATATGTTGTATAATATAACCACAATATGATATCCCTGACCATGTGATATATGATACAAAGATAATTAGTCCAAAATCCAAAATATTGAAAAAAATCATGTGGGGTGAAGAGAATTAGTCTAGTCTGACTCAAATAAGTGGATCCTCATTATAAAATTTCATTCATACAAAACATAGGTGAGACCTAGAGTATCAGTATAGCTTGACTTGTGAGAGTAGAAATAAATTCTAAGAGCCCACAAATTCTATTTATCACATCTACATTATTATTTAATGATTTTACGCACTTACCCCCATAATAGTTACATGTACCAAATTCCCTACAGACCCTTAAAACCAAATAATGTCATAAAACCCCACAACCAAAAACTCATTGATATTCATCATGAATCCAACATTTAAAACTTGGATCTTCCTATTTGATAAACTAAAACATTCCCCAATTATTTCATTTCCATTTCCAAAAATTCAAAATAGAACTTAAAAAATTATAATTAAAATGTGAATCATGACCTATGTTCAAAAAATCATTTGAAATATATTAATTAATTCCATTTTCCATCTAGTATGAGGTCAAAAGATGCTTTAAAAATACAACCAACTTTTGATACATCATTTTTTGTCATTTAAAACCACAACCAGATTATAATACAAATCCCATCATTTAAATCTTTTACTAGGACTCATAGACCCAACATGAAATCCATTAAATAATCTTTTCAATTATATATTTATCCATTCCCAAACACCAAATAACAATTCACAACCCATTATATTTAACAATTACCATATCTAATTTTTGACCAAAGTACTCCACTATTTAAAAATGCATGAAATACACTATGGATAGCCTTAGGTTCAGTCTCACATAATCGATGGTCCTGATGAGGTTCGTAAAGGTTTTCGCAACTCTATATAATGACCAAATAACATTCCTTATCAAATAATCTAAAAGGGAAAAAAGGTAGTAACATAGAACCACTACATACAAAAATTAAAACATCAGTACTATGTTAAAAAAAGTATACAACCATCCTCATGCTTGCGGGAAACTGCTCATAAAACAGTGGCCCTTGATTCAATCCTAACAAGACATTCAAATATAATCATAGAATATATTGGGAAAAGGTGTTTTGGGTCATTGGAGGGAAAGAAAACATTCAACCATTCCACCTCTATAAAATAGAAGGAAGCAGAGTCAAAGACAAACCTAGAAATTCAATTCACACTAAAGGAAATTAAAACCACCTAAAAATAAAATAAGAAACACACATGTATGTTGGGGAGGATACTTTTTAGTCACCATAGTTTATGGGGGTATTATTATTATGAAAATTGGGTGAGAATGAATAAATGGAAATGTAGGAAAAATCAATGACTACCCTATCTTTAATGAGCCACATGGTTTGGCCACACATTTTCCCAAAACATGCACCAAACATGTGGTTCCCTCATCCCAAGAGGAAAATAAGCCACATGATTTTTTTTCCACCTTCACATTTTGAAAACCATGTCGTGATCATGCATTCTCCATTGCTTGAGGGTTCTCAAGCTACATAGTCTCATAGAAAATCAATTATAGTTTCCCTAACATTGTATAACCTTTATACATTCCGCATGGTTATGGTACATGGTTACTACTATCTTTGAACCAATCGTGATGTCAAAAATTTTCCTTTTTTTAATATTTTACATGTACCAAAACCACGAAACACCCTGGAAAGCTCATATACTCCCATAAAACATTCCATAATAAATACATTCATTCAGGTGAATTCCTTATCTCAATGAATGGGTTTTGAAGATTGTATAATTTCACTAAATTCTTACACACCTTCGATGCACCACTTGTACATGATGTAGGAAAACCACATATGTGATTTTCGAAATATTAAAAGTAATTTGTTTTAGATGATTTATAGTATTCCAAAAATTTATTGGAAATTTATAAATGATTATTGTTAGAGAATGTTATTATATTTTAACTCTATTTCCCAATTTATTCTCATAATTTCAATCTATGTGAATAGAAATGAAAATTACATTAAATGATATTTAATTCACTAAAATTATTTTTAAATAATTATAAAATAATAAAAATCTTAAAATTTAAAAACTAATTGGAAAATGTTCTATAATATCAACCAGTGTTCCCTTATAATCCCTTCTAATTTTTAAAATTACATTATTGAAGATAAAGTTATAAACATATTGTTTCCATGATAAGGGATAAATTTTTTTTACAAGGGGTTAAACAATTTAGATAATTATTAAAAGAACCAAGAACATATATAAATTAAATTGGTTGAATATATATATATAACCTATCTTATAAAATATTCTATATTGAAGCAATATAGATCCACATTTCAATAAAAGTGACAATATATTATTTTTAATATAATACTAATTAAAATTCTAACACTCACCAAATATATAAAAGTGAGCCTCTTCTCCTTTCTTCTGAATTTTTTTTGAGAACATTATCTTGACCAAAAAATTCCTAATTATCTTTTCGACATACCAATAATTACTATATAGGATGTAATATTCTTAAAACACCAACTCAATATTCAAAACATCATCAAAATATCCATTAACTAGATTAACATAGATATAAAAGTAACATTATCATAATAAAATGTTATTTTCTTAACATAATAACCATCTTCGTTTTTCATCCATACTGGTGGAAAATTATAACATCACTCATTTGTAAGCATAGACTACCACCACTTTAAAGTGATTTGATTCTTTTTTAATTTTCTCTTAAGGGGGATGTTGATAAAGATATATATAAAGAAAATATATTATATTTATGATATTATTATGATTAATTAAATATAAATAATTAATTACCCTTCATCATATCCATTATTTAGAATATCAAATCATTATTCGTCTGAACATATTGGCTACCATCTCTATATGTTAATGTAATTCATTTTTCATCACAACATTATCTAAATGGTGATAAATATTTAAATAATGCATTACTATTATAGATATGATATGTATATTATTTTTTTTATGATTAAATCATTTCCAATTTGAAAATAATAAAATTTTCATAATGAAATATGTATGAAAATTTTAATAGTGAACACCCAGAATGATTATTTTAAGGAAGAATTATTAATAAATGGGTAATTATAAATTATAAGGGAATCATTTTTGGTAATTTAAATATGAATATGGGTTAGATGAAAATTTATAATAAATCTATATATAATATATATTATTTTATTATAATGTATTAATAATTTATATACTCGTGCTAAGAGTTTCTCATCACTATTTTATTTTTGTGTGAAATTTTCTACAATTACTACTTTTATCTCATTTATGGTGTATATTATTAATATGAATTTAATTTATGATATTTTTTATGAATGTAATTTGGATTAAAAAATCAATCTTATGTACTCTATTTCACGCTGTTTAGATTCACTTATTACCAAAATAGAATGGTTTCTCCATCTCAATATTATTTTTGTTACATAGTATATGTTACGAACCAGAATATATATATATATATATAGTATATTAATAACCCATTTGATATATTATATCATGAATATGCTAATATTAATTGAATTTAGCGTTATATTTTAATACATTTATTTCAAGGGGTATATGATTCGCATGTTTCCAACTTTTTATTGGTTTATGTTACAATATCATTTATATTCAAGATTGACAATGTAAAATTTGTATTGAGTGATATTATAAGGTCATTATCTTTTAAAAACAATAAATTATCATATAATATGGTTATTTAACGTTTTTTCTTATTTATATTCATTCTACACTCTTTGGTAATTAAAATGAATGAGAAACTATATTTATGAAATATAATTCCTTATTTTCTCTAGTTCAAAAACACTTTTTTCTATTTCTATGTTCTTCAAAAGTCACTTCAATAATGATATTTCCTATGGTCTAATGATTATTTAATTTCATTTCTACCATATTTTAATTTATTTTAAAAGGATTAAAAATATATTTTATCCATATTTTATGATTATGTTATCTATGAATTATTACGAATTGTGTGAAATGACTATTTTATTAATTTTTATAGAATGATAAACTTTTTACACCATCATGATTATTTTTGTTTTTATCATTATTTACAATTTTAAATTTATATTTTAAAATAAAATATATATTAAATAATTATGAATTATTATTGTTTTAAATTTTAACAAGAAAATTATATTTTCCATATTCTTAATGAAAAGATCAAATTCACTTTTGAAGGTATTTTTCTTCTATATAAGTAATGTTTAAGTATTTTTATGTTTCACTAAGAATATTCTCTTATGAAAATATACTCTACCATTATATGACTGTGTTATGATGATTATTTTTTAATAATGTATTTATGAAATTCTTTTTATTCCATAATTCAATAAACCTATGATAAAAAAATGTTTTTCATGATACAATCTAATTTAATTCTATGGATAGATCGTGATATTGTGATGATAAAATATTTATAAAATGAATTTCCATTTCATGGGTTTTTTATAATGTAATGGTGGATGTTTTTATTCAATTGTGGAATAAATATGTATAGTTTTAATTATGATAAGGCTAACCTTACAAATATATCAATATAATGAATTTGTAGATAATGATATCACTTATGATAAAATGAACTGGAATCAAGAGTAATTCTATTTTATAAAGGGCCTATATCCGCATTTATATTTTTTGCAGTGATCCATAACCAAACATCTGATGGAATGATATCGTAAAAAAATCCATTATGGGATTTTTTTTAAAATAATAGACATGTAATTGAACATTGACTAAGGAAATGATTTTGTATTATTATTTGTATATAAAAAAATTTTGTTTCTTCTTATGATATTTTCTTAAGTATCATGATTAACTATTGAGTTTTTCACACTTGCATGACTCCCTTATCTGTTAATGAAAAAATTTAATTCCCTAGATCAATATTTATTATTAATTCAATATTTAATAATAATTTATAATGTAATTACCATTCTATTATACCATTATTCTTATCTTCTAATTAAATATGATCATTGATTTATATGTCTTAGGATTACCATTTCCTTTCTTTGAGATCGTACTTTATTATATTTCTAATTCCCTATGTTAGAAGCAATGATAATATGTAACATATGTCTATACAGGTATCATATATGGATAACATTTTTGGGGATGTTGATGAATTCTTATGGATCAAGAAAAATTGATTATAGTGGAAATAATTACCCATTTTATGGGAAATACAAGGGTATTTTTTATGCATAGGGTTTTTCTTGTTTATCTAAAACTATAAACCCAAAAGGTAGTGTTTATGATTGTAATAAAAAAATTATATTCATACTGTGATTATGGATTATGAATATTTCGTTGTATTAGTTTGTTTTAAATCTAGTATATCAATTATACGTCATTAGAAATGGATATTTAGTGTATAGGTCTTGGTTTGTTTCATTGGATATCAGAGTTGGGTTGAGAAAGTTTGAGTATATGAGGATATCAAATGAGGATATCTTAAGAGTTGAAAAGAAAATTATGGGTTGATATGTTTATTGTTGTTTATAATTTTCACATTATATATATATATAAATTTATATTTAAGGATTTTCATTATGATATTCTTAGTTTATTGATGAAATTTTGTGAACTATTCATCATATTTTATTATATCATTAGGTGTATATAGGCCTTATATCTAACATGTGATTTTGTGTGAAGTTATTTGGTAATAATATTATTTGGTAAATAAGTTGAAGGAAACAGATAAAATTTTCAGCTATATGTTCTTTAATTATAAGTTAATTATAGTGAATGAGAAGAAAGGTGTTATGATATTTTGGGAAAGTATGATATTGAAAATTGATTTGGTGACAATGGGAAAAAAATTAATTTTGAAAATTTTTATAATTTTATGAAAACATATTATTATTTTAAACTAAATATTATTTTCTTGAATGGAATTTAATTTGAGGAATAAATATTTTTTTAACTTGTAGAAGAATATGGGGTTTTTGTAGTTTTATTATGATTTAGGGTATTTTTTGAAGTGATTAGTATGTTTTGGGAACACACACACACACATACAAAAAAAAAAGACACACACATACACACACACACACACATATATATATATATTCAATTTTTTAATGTGATTTTTTAGAGATTAATATTATTGATAGATAAATATTATGTTGTTCTTGGCAGAATATGGGATCAGATATTTATTAACTTGGGTATTGAATTTTTCAATCAAATTTTAGTGTATTTTATAGTTAATTATCAATGTAATGATTTGTATGTTCTTTTGGGTCTGATTTATTTGGTTTTTTAGTTTTATTTATAAACTATTATTCATATTTGTTATTATATTAAGCTATTATAACAATTTTTCTTTTGTTTAATGGGTGAAAAAAATGATAAATAATTTGTAATACATTATTAGATATTATAATATGATAAAATATAAATATAGTTCATCTGATATGGAATACATATCACGGTTGTTTATCTTATGACCTAAAGAATATGTGGAATAATATGTGAAATAGAACCAAAGGATAAAATTGATTTAAAAAAATACATTAAATATATTCTCCGACATTTCTATATCTCTATTATAAATTAATTCCTCAAACATAAGATAGAGAAATATAAATCTATTCGGATCAATGTGGAAAATGTTATTTAGTTATACAATAATGCAATATGTGTCTCATTCGTAAGTTTTATTCTCATAGTGTTAAATTCTTGGTATATGAAATATTTGTTAAATGTAATGTTTTTTCATCTTAATAAAAGCCTTAATTTCATTTTCAGAAGAAAATAGAGTCGATTTGGATTAAAATGTATTTATTGATACTTATTTATATATATATCATTCACTCCATAGAATTAACTCTTAAATATATTTAAACACATTTTATTGTACAATAAATAAAATTACAAGGATTTAATTTATTTCATGTGGTGTAAATGTAACACCTTAATATTTATTTATTTTATATTAAAAAAATACTTTTTTAACAGCACGTAATATGCACAACAAAGTTCTTAAAAAACTAAAATATAATATGAATATATTACTATTTTAATATGACTATTATAACATTGTTATTGGTTTTCTTGGTATTAATTGGAGTAAAATAATTATGAAATATATATTGAATTTTTTTATTAGTCAAATTTATTTATTATTTCCAAGGGAAATAGAACTCAATTTTAAATGATAAGAATTAAACCATATAAGGTAATGAATAGCTGATGTTTAAAAGAGTCATTTTTCGATAAAAGTGATTCTTCTATATATTTTATATTTACATTTTAAAGAATTAAATAATTAATTTTTAAACCTTATTTAATGGAAATAAAATAATTTTTTTGTTACTATTAAAAATGTATCTTAAAATTAATTGTTTTAATTTTTCAAAAATGGTTTATTTATTGTGAATAATAAAAGCAATGATCTTATACATAATGGGAATTCAAAGAAATTATAATTATTTAAGAATGACATGAAATTTTATGAAGAATTTTTTAAAGAAAAATTACATATTTAATAAGTAATATAATCCATTTTGAAATATAACATTGACCTTATAAATATATGATTGAAATTTTAGAAATGTAATTACTATATTTATTCAAATGAAAAATATATTTAATACTTCTCTTCTAACCTACTCATTATAAGGATAATTTGAATATTTAATTAGTTTTAAATTAATATATATATATAATTTTATTGAATATAAATTAATTAATTATGTGATAACAAACATTGTACCTGAATTTCGTATAAAATCAATTTTTTATTTAAAACAATTTTTTTCAAAAATAAAATTCTTCATTAAATTATTCAAAAATATATTAAATTTAAATTTTACCAAATAGATAAATTTAATCATAGAAAATTGATTCAATTTTTTGAATCATAATGTTCGAATTTGGTAATAAGGATCATTTCATTTTTTTTCATTATGAATAATAACCAAGGTAATGATTTATTACCTCAGAAAATGGTAAAATGAGTTAAATATGGTTAAAAATTTATGATAAGGAATTAAAAATAGTCAAATAGTTTATCTTATTTCAGTTTAATGAGTTTATATTGATACAAATATTTTTATATTTGAAAATATGGAATTTATTTTCCATTTCTATTGATTAAAAACTTTATATTATCTTCACCAAAGGATAATTATAATATGTCAATATCATTATTTTAATATCTCTAATTTGTGTTCATAATGAAAAAAATAAGATATAAATGGATATAAATGGTTATTTTTGAAATTAATTATTTTTAAGTATAGTAATTTTATAAAATATTAGTGATTGTATAATTACATAGAACATTTACATAATGATGATGCAATTCATGTGTTATCAATAGGAAAATCAAGTAGATGGGTTTAAAATCATATATCATTAATTTTTTTCATGAGGTATGTTATTAGATAAATTTTTTAGATATTATAATGAACTACACTATTGGATAAAAATATCAATGTTTATGCTCAATATAAAAGAGGGGGGTGAATTGTATACTTTAAAAATTCCATTGTAACCTTTAATGTTGGTACAAAACATTCATTTTTAACCTTGAGGAAAACTATGTTTAACAATGTTAAATAAGGTAAATTCACAAGACCTCTTAGTTCTAAAAACATTACAGGTTCCAGAAATATGGTTCCAGAAATGAAATTTAAAAAAAGTTATCAAGAAAATGATTCTACCTTAATGTGCATAGAATCTTACTAATCATAGTATACACATGCAAGAAAGTATAAGATAGTTATACTTTCGTTATTAATCAAAATAAAGTGGAAAATAAACATGAAACAATAAAATTAACAGGTATAAAATCTTCTATACCAAAGAGAAGGGTATCCAACAACCCTAGATAAAGGGCCCTTGATTTATACGTTCAAGAAAGTCTGTCATACCCACACCAGGGCAAGACCTTGATAATGATATCAGAGTCTATCTTACTATCCCCAAAATCTCTCAAACATCATGGTATTCATCACCTCTATCTTCCTTATCAAGGAAGTCATCAGACTTTAAGGTAGTCGGAACATCAGTCTTCCTATCCCAGGAAGTCCTCGATTGTACACAGCAACGGTCAGAGTCACGTGAAGCAAGCTGAACAAGATTTTCAGTATACACAAATAATGAGAGGATCTATCTCAAGAAATCACTTCAGCGGCATGTAATCTCTAGATTGATAGATCGGTTCTTTGTTTTTCTTGAGATCATTCAAATGTGATCCTATTTATCGACCCTTCTAAAAATAGTCAGCTCCCTCCTCCGACAGTCATATTTTCTTCGAGTCTCATAGGGACCTATACACATGTCACTCTATCAATGGTTAGTTAAAAAAAATGAATGACATGATTTCATATCTATAATAAAGGTAACCAAAATATGATTTCTTTTCCAAATCTAATATTCTTGAGTCTACCCAAAATAATGTTCACAGTCTAAGAGAATAAACATTTGGAGTCTATATTACAAAGATATTCAGATTCTATTATTCAAGAAATTTGGAACCTGAATTCTATAGATTTGGATTCTGAATACCATTAAATTCAGAGTCTGAATTCAATAGAATTCAGAGTCCATATTCTAAGGAATTCGAAACCTGAATTCGATGGAATTTAGAACCTTGATTCTGGGGAATTCAGAACCTGAATTCTATGGAATTCGAAACCTGAATTTTGAGGGATTTGGAGTTTTATTTCTGAGGAATTCTGAGTCTAATTTTCAATTAATTTGATTTATGAATATCAAATAATTCAGAAACTAAATTTCAGAGAATTTCGAATTTGAAATTTAAGGAATTTTGAATCTGAATTTCATAGAATTCAGTGTCTGAATTTCAGAGAATTCAGAGTCTAAATTCATAGTCTCAATTGAGAACATAAAAATAGAATTCTGTATACTTATGTTTAATAGGATTCTGAGGATTTAGATATGAAACTGAATTTTACACTTAGAAATAAAACCAGTTTGATTTAGAGAAATTATAATATGAACTATGTAAATAATGGTAAGGAGAAAATTTCCTTGAGGAAGGAAAAATTATTTAATAAGATAAATCATTTGGGGAAATAAAATTTTCCTTAAGATAGAGTGTTTGTGATTTTCAAATCATATAGGAATGGAAAAGTCATAAGGAATACATATTGAATCAACAATCTCTCCCTTTTTATAAACCACAATAATCCTTACTAAATAGAATATAAGGACATAGAACTATCATAGACGTGAAAATAAAACTTATCCCCCTATACATATGGATGACAGTTAATATTACAAACCCCCCCCCTTACACTTCAGAATCAATAAGGATTATATTCTTGATTTCTTGAATATGATTTTTTATTATCTTACATATGGAAATCATCTTTGATAAGAACATCCCCTTAGATAAAGTCCCACTTACATAGGGAAATCTCTTATTTCATAATATTATTTTTATCATTCCTTTCTCCACCTTTGTGATTTTCAAAAAGAAACAGAGGGAATGGAAACAAAAGAATGGTTCCTGAGAAATTAGAACAAAATAAGAAATAAATATGGAGGAAAACCAAAATTTCATTAATATTGAAGGAATTTGTAAAAGGAAAGGTAAAAAAAGATCACAAAGGAAAGAAATTATCCTTCTTTCTCTATTAGCATCAACTTCTTCGTAATGGTTTTTAACTTCATGAGATCCTTGTGATCTTCTTCCATGTGCCTGAGCAGCTGATCCTGATCTTTATTTTTATTCTCTAAGGATTTAATTCTTTCATCATGAGCTATAAGACATTTTATTGAGCTTTCAATAACTCCCGTTGCTTAACAATCTTCTCTTAAATCTCAATTCTGATATCCCTTTCACCCATCCAATTAATTACCACAAAATTAAGCTTTACATTAAGATCATTACAATTCTACTTCCGAGTATTCTCTTCTAGGATTAAATTTTCCACAAAACTGTTTGTAAGAACTTTTATCATCCCATCTTCAGCATCAATACAATCATTAACATTTTAATGAAATTTATCAAATATTTTAATCTCCTAGATTGTCTTCTTTGACTAGTTTTTCATCTTCTTGCATGATATTTTATGAGCCTCATAACCATTGACAAAGGTTTTGAAATTTTCCACTAGTCCAACACATTTTTCTATAGATATGGAAACTAAATCTGATTTCTGATTTATCATATGCTGAAGAATCTGGCATCTTGAGTCTATGATTGGGAATAAGGGAATAGTACCTACTTGCTTTTTAAAATATTGAACAATAAAATCATGTCTAAGGGAAGATTATTCTGAATCTGAATGTTTGGATGGTAAGGATTATTCTGTTATGTATTCAGCTGTCCTCTTTGATGAAGTACCAATATATTTATTCTTCACCAGAGATTTCTGAGGTGTATCTACTACCACTTGTTTTCACTTATCATCTCTCTGAATGATGTCTTATGCTTTGGGAGATTTGTGTTCACTATTTGATAGCTGGACAATCAACTCTTTATGGGCTAGTTCATTCTCAGTTTCTACCTCGACATCCTCTAGATGGATAAAATCATGATTTCTACTTTCCTCCTTAGATAACTTATTGACTTCCTCCTTACCCTTCCCATCTTTTGATAGAGTATAAAGTTTTAAAGACTTGGCTTCATATGTTAGGATTGATAATTTATCTGAAAGGCTTTCCTTCTCAGGGTAATACTCTACTTGACTGATTATATATTCAGTATCCCCACAACCTTCTTCTTCTCTTTCTTCTTCGACCATTTCTTCTTTGTGATGTGATTCCAGAATCACAACATTCTTCTCTAGAGTAACAGGATATGATTCTATCCAAAAACATTTTGGCACTGTAATTGTTTCAGATGCTTTCTCATCATCTTTATGAATTGATTATTCTATCTCAGCCTCAGACATCTTTTTTTTCTTCTTCTCTTTTTGTTTCTTATCAATATCTTCAACAACATTTATTCTTATGGACTTTTCCTCATCAGGGTCCATGCCAAATATATTCTCCCCGTATTTCCTATTTTTCTTATCCTCTCTCTATTTATCCACTACCTCATCAAGATAATCTTTTTTCTTCTTTGCATTTAGTTGTGATGACTGAGTTTAAATATTCACAAAGGTTTTTATTTTCTATTCCAGATCCATAGCCTTTCTCTTCCATCCACCATTCTTATAGTTTTAAGACACTTCTGGCGTCTTTGAAAAAGTTTCTACTTATTCATCTGATAAATCATAAAACTCTCTAGATTCACTAGAGAAACCATCCATCATCATACTTACAGTGTCATCACACAAAAACAATACCATATAATTTATCGACAGGGAACAACATGGAATTCTGAAAGACTCTATACAAAGAACTATAATCTATGAGATAATATCCAACACATAATGATTTGAGATTTCTGATTTTCATTCTAGATATTATCCATCATAAACATGATGTTATTGACCTGGTAAATCATCTGGAAGTACACCAAGATATCCAATATATAGATATCAGTCTTCTTCATAGTATCCTTATCCCATTTCCTTTGAATTATAAAACCATAAACCCATAAATCCAGAATCCGTAAGATCATAGAAAAATGAAGAATATTCGGAGTCTTCATTATTTTCAATCAAAGAAACTCTATAGTCTTTTCCTTATCAAAAGAACATGATACATCCAGTAATTTGGGATTACAGAATTTTTCTTCTCCGCCATAAGGAATTCCAATCAGACTTCCTGCCCTACCGTAAGAAAGGGAGTAGGTCTTTCCACAACACTTAAAAGAGAACATGTCTATGCCTTCTTCCTTGAATAAATTTGTTGTCTCATAGAACTTAATCAACATGTTCCAATACACCGGATCTTGTGCCTTTGGTTTTGAAATACAAATACACTCCCATCAATTTAACTTAATATTCTTGGTGATAATAGAGTCATATTTATCATAAAACTTTAGTTTGACCAATCATTCCCTATATATCTGCCAATCATGGATTTCACTAATAATCGGAATTTCTTTATGAGGAGAGGCTTCGGTAGAAATTTTGAACTATGGAATATTTTAAAAATTTAGAATGACCTTAAGAATAGTGAAAGGGCTTTAGCACACCAAATCTAGAAAAACTAATGTGGGAAAACCATTGGAGAGGTATTATAAAAGTGATTGAGGTGACAGTTATGCTTCCCTGGTTGATCTAATGGTTGAAAAAATTTCAGATCAGATCCGAGGGTTGAGAAGTTATCCAAATAAGGATTTTGATAGGTTGTGATCTTTTGAGGTTTTACAAAGAACATCCAGTTTTAAGTAAAAGTGAATCCAAAAAATTTAACACAAAATGAAAATACCAAAAAGGAAAAATATTATTATGAAAACATAAGAATGAAAATAGAGATTTTGGATTACTAGAAATAATATTTTTAATGAGGGAAATTTTTCTTGGATAACGTTATATTCCATAATTTTTTTTGGAAAAACAAATGATTATGAATGAAATTTTATACTACGAAATAATTTTGACTATGAAAAAAATTTTCTTCCAAGAAAATGTATTACCCCTATGAAAATTAGTTTCTTACTGTAAGGATATAGGTTTTAAAAAAAATTTAATATGGATGATTACCTCATACTTATTATTCCTAAATTCCTTTAAATGAATTCAAATATATTGGAGGGTAACAATTTTTTGAAAATATCAGCAAGTTGATCTTCCATTCCGAAAAATTGAATAATTATATCTCCTTTTTGTGTGTGATCCCTAAGAAAGTGATTCCTAATATATATGTGTTTTGAATGAGAGTAATGTTCAAGGTTTTTACTTAAGGAAATGGAACTATTATTATCCCACAATATTTGTGTTTTGGTAAAACTCATACCATATTATACGAGTGTGTGTTGAATTAATAATACATGAGCACAACAACTTCTAACTGCTATATATTTAGCTTTATCAATGGAATGTGTAACTGAGTGTTGATTTTTTCATGACACACAAACTAATAAATCTCCTAATAAATGAAAAGTTCTGGATGTACATTTATTATCCATTCTAAATCCACCAATGTCAACGTCTAAAAATCCTTTTATGAAAAAATAATTTCTAGAAGAATAAAAGATTCCTAAATCCAATTTTCCATTTAAGTAGAGAAACATTCATTTCCCTAACTTCAAATGAGATTCCTTTAAATTATATTGATATCTTATACATAAGGATATAAAAAACATCATGTCTAGACAACTAGCTGTTTAGTATAGTTGACCTCCTATCATACCTCTAAATGTTTTTTGATCCATTGCCTTCCCAGATTCATCAATATCATGTGAATTTGAGGTACCAATGGGAGTACTCATTCTTGTTGTGTTGTCATATCCATAATTTCTAATAAGATCAATAATATACTTATATTGGGATATATAGATTCCTTCTGGGTTTTTAGATATTTAGAAAGAAAGGAAAAATGTTATCTCACCCATCATACTCATTTCAAAATCATATTTCATTAGATTTGCAAAAGAATCAATTAATGATTGCTAAGTTGAAACCAATTTAATGCCATCAACAAAAATTGGAACAATCAAAACATTTTTCATATCTTTCAATATTAAAATGGTTGGATGAGCATTTCCATTAACAAAATTTTTTTGTAAGAAAAATCATGTAATTCTATCATACCAAGCTATAGGGAAACGTTTAAGTGAATATAAATCTTTGGTATGTTTAAAAACATGTTCAGGATGTTTTGTATCTTCAAAACTAAGAGGTTATTCAACAAAACCATCATCTTGAACAAAACCATTTTGGAATTTCCATTTAACATCTATTTGAAAACTTTTAATGCTAAAGAATACTACAAAGGCCAGTAGAATAAAAATTGATTCAAGTCTAGTGACTGGAGAACAATTTTCTTCAATGTTTATTCCTTCATTTTGATTATAGACTTTATCCAATAATCTATCTTTAGTTCATACTATGATTCCATTTTCAACACACATATCTTGGAAGACCCATTTTAGACCAATAACATAAGTTTCCTTAGGTCTCTCAACCAAGGTCCAGACATTATTCCATTCGAATTCATTTCGCTCAACATACAGAGCATTTATAGAATCATCCTCTCCTAAAACATCATCATTTCTTTTCGTTTCCAATTGAGAAAAGAATACAATATGTTCTACTTCTTTTTTCAAGGAACTTTTAGTCTTTATAGATTTATTTACATCACTAATGATATTATCACTGAGATGATTCTTGAGAAACAACTAATTTGGGTTTTGTAAAACCTGTTCATCAACATATGGTAGGAAATATTATTGGTTGAATATCTCAGAACCATTTTCTTGAGCATTTTCTTTATCATAAGTATTTTTAATGAAGGGCTGATAATTAGTTTTTGAAAACACATCCGAAGATGTAGGTTGATGATGTTTAAAAATAAATGGACCAGTTTCCTCAAATTTGACATGTAATGTTTCTTCAACAGTTCAACTATATCTATTGAAAACTCTATAATCCGTACAAGTTGTGGAGTATCCTGGAAAAATTAATTCATCATATTTGTGTGTGAATTTTTGAAAATTATCTTTAGTATTTTCAATTACTCCTTTGCAACCAAATACCATGAAGTACGAAAGTCTATGTTTTCTACTAGTCTATAACTCATAAGGGTCTTTTTTAAGAAAAGGTCTAATAAAAACTCGATTTATACTATAACAAGAATTACATATAGCTTCATCCCAATAATGTTTATCTATCTAATATTCAGTCAACATAGTTCTAGTTATTTCTTGAAGAACATATTTTCTTCTATCAATAACACCATTCTATTGTGCAGTTCCTGGTGCTGAGAAGTTATGATTAAGGCCTTTTCTACTATAAAAAGTTTCAAAATCATAATTTCAAAATTCTCCACCATGATCTCTATGAATAGTTATCAACAGAAGGTTTTTCTCATTTTTAACATGGTCTCTAAAAATTTTAAAATAAGAAAGAACTTCATACTTATTTTGTAAAAAATAGACCCACATAAATCTGGTGTAATCATCAACTAGGACAAATACACAATATTTTTATCCAATGCTTCTAGTTTGTGTTGGACCAAAAAGATCCATATGCACTAACTATAATGCATCTGTAGTTGAGACTTCACCAACTAATTTAAAACTTAATTTATGTTTCTTTCCATATTGACAAGGATCACAAACATTTGAAGAATCAAATATATGCTCTCGTAGATCCTTATCATGTTATTTCCTAGAGATTTTACATAGTTTACTATGGTTACAATGTCCTAACTTTATATGCCACAACAAAGAATAATATTCCATTTCACTATAGCATGATAGAAATTCACTATTAAGGTCTTCTAAGTTAAGTTCGTATATATTCTCTTGCCAGTGGGAAGAAAGAATTATATCATCCTTGGAATTGTGTACTAGTCATTTATCATTCCTAAAATTCCGAAGGTAACATTCATAAAATAACATACTTATTCTAATAAAGTTTTTCTTAAGAAACTTGACAAAAAAACATTTTAAATCAATGTTTTTCTGAGAAGAAAAATTGTACCTATACCAAAACTTTCTCCTAAAGCATTATCTCCAAAAGTTACTTTTCCTCTTTTCGTCGTGATAATCTTTTCAAAGAAGTTTTTGTTACTAGTCATGTTCCAGGAACATCCACTATCCATGTACCAAGTATTGTTGTTGTCACAATATTTACTATCATGGAAATAATAGAGTTATACTTCCAGAACACCATCTTTCTTAGATCTGGAAACTATAAAAAACAAAATTTTAAGAATCCACAATTTCTTAGTAATGTAAGCTTTAGGAAAACAAAAATAATGAGTTTTGTTTAAGGAACAATATTTAACCCAATTTCCTCCAAAATTACATTTAGTGTATAATGGAGCACTTTGAGGAATAAAATAATTGTTGCTAAAAACTGGTATCGAATAAGTATAACAAAAACCAGACTTATTCCTTAGATGTATAATTTTTTAATACATCTTATCAAAGTTTTCATTACCTAAGGTAATGTTTAAAAAACACATCCTTAAATAAAATATTTTTGAATTTATTTTAAAAACTATGTTTTCAACCTCAGAAACATATGTTTTAGCACTAGAGTTAGTCTCTAAAAAGTTTTCATAGAAATTAATTTTTCTAGATCCACAGAAAGTTTATCCTTCTCCGAATTAACTTCCTCAAGGATTTTTTAAATACATTCAAAATCTTATATTTTCTTATAGAGATCTTTAAAAAGATATGATACTTCTTTAGTATGAAAAAAATTCTATAATTTTCTTTATTAGGATTTTTATTGATTTTGAATTCTCATTCTCAAGAATCACAGAAAACCTAGAAACTTCAACATAAGTAGGTATACTATTATCTTTATCAGAAGAATATTATTCATCTGATGATTCATAATAGCTATTATCACTATAATTTGCATTTAATGAAACATTGGTTATAGATTCATCATTGTGTAATTTATCCATTAAATAATGATTTTCAATAGGTAATCTGTCTTGTAAACCAAGATTCTTCTGATCAAAAGATTCATTCTCTAAGGATTCATCATAAGATTCACCACGACTGGCACTCTGGGTCTCAATGGATTTCAGAACATTAATTGCATTATCTTTGTAGTATATCGTTCTATTCTTCTCAGAATGATTTTTCTTTTCTATCATTTCTCTTAAGAATATGATAATCTGGACTTATATACCTTACTCTTTTGCATTCATAACAAGTAACTTCATAGTCTTTCTTTTCCTTTCTTTCTTTATTCATAAATCTATACTGAAATTATTTCTTCCCAACTATCTTTTTCATCCTTCGAGCAAGATTTGCTAACTCATTTTCAGAATGTTCACTTTCACTAGATTCAGATAAAATAGTGACATTCTTCGACTGGGATCCTAGAACCCTTTAAGGATTCTTGACATTAGTAGTAGTAAAGGTTATACATCCATTACCATTATTCTTCTTATTCAAATCATCATCTCTTTTCATTATTTTATCATGTTGATGAAGTGTCCCAGAAATCTAATCAAGAGTAATTTGAGATACTATCTTGTTTTCATCAACAATTGTTCTCTTAGATTCCCACTCATTACGCATTATATCTATAATATTGTCCACAAGTACCTCATTATCTAAACCATTCTCACCCATAGATTTTATATTTTCAACAATAGTAATAAATCTTTGTTAGACCTTACATACTGGTTCTCCATAAGGAAATAGAAATCCAGGATATTCTACTCTAAGAATAACTCTTATAGTTTCTATTACCTTGGATGAACCAAAATGAGTAACCGTCAATTTCTTACAAATATAATTTGCAGCTTCACAAGATAAAATCTGACTATATATATTTCGGGTCATAGAACACAACAAGGTATTGTTTACTTTTTTGTTTAGTTGATATTCTAAATATTCATGATTATTAAAGGATTTGACTTCCTTATCAGGAATCTTGTAATCTCCAGTATTCATAACAAAGTTTTCCACTCAAGTATTAATAACATAATTATTCATATGATCTTTCTAATATTCATAATCATTCCAACCAAATATATGTTGTCTTGTAGGATTTGGATTTTCAATCGAACCAACATTCATTACTAGCATCTAAAAGAAAATATGTTTCTACAAAAAAATTTTAATTGTAATGTTCTAAACAATGATAAAAATCATATGAAAAGAAAATATATAGAACAATAAAAACACGAGCAAGAAAACTTATATGTGAATATTTGTATTTTAGAGACCTGCTCAATTACAAATTATAGGATAGAAAAATTAATTTAGATGCTCAACATACAAGAGGGGGTGAATTGTATACATTAAAAAAAATTGTAACCTTTAATGTTTGTATAAATCGTTTGTTTTTAACCATGAGGAAATCTATGTTTAACAATGTTAAAGAAGTTATATTCACAAGACCTCTTTGTTATACTAACTTTTTAGTTGCTGGAAATATGGTTCTGTAAATGAAATGTAAGATAAGTTTACATGAAAAAGATTCCACCTTAAATCGCATATAATCATAACAATCATTGAATAAAAATACAAGAAATTATAAGATAGTTATACTTACCTTATTGATCAAAATACATCGAAAAATAAACTTTAAACAGTACAAGTAACAAGTATGAAATCTTTTATCTCAAATAGAAGGGTATCCAACAACCTTGGATAAATTTCCCTTGATTTATACTTTTAATAAAGTCTATCTTAGCCACACTAGGTTATGCCCTCTATAAGAATATTAGAGTATGTCTTGCTATCACCGTAAGCCCTTGAACATGAAGGTAGTCGACCCCTCTGTCCTCTATATCAAGGAAGTCCTAAAACTTTAAGGTAGTCAACACCTGCATCTTTCTATCCCTAGAAGTACTCAATTGTACACAACTACAGTGGAAGTCACACGAAGCAATCTGAACAATATTTTTAGTATGCACAGAGCATGAGTGTCTCTCTCCCTAGAAATAACTTTAGTAACATGCAATCTCTAGATTGATAGATCAGTTTTATGTTTGTCTTGAGATCATTCAAATGATATTCTATTTATAGTAATTTCTCTAATGGTCTACTCCCAACACCAACGATCAAATTTTTCTTTGAAAATTGGAGGGACCTATACAGGGGTCATTCAAAAAATGGTTAGTTAGAAACAGAATGCATTTCATCGTTTCATAACTATAACTAAGGTAAGAAAAATATGGTTTCTTAACCAAATAAAATTTTCCAGAGTATAAGGAAAATAAGGGCCTAAGTCTATAAAAATAAACATTCGGAGTCGATATTAAATAGATATTCTGATTCTGTTATTCATGGAATTCCGAACCTTAGTTCTATAGATTTAACAGTCTCAATTCTAAGGAATTAGGAACCTAAATTCTGAGGAATTAGGATTCTAAATTCTAAGGAATTTGGAACCTGAATTATGAGGAATTCGGAACCTGAATTATAAGGAATTCGGAGTCTGAATTTCAGATAATTATAAGTATAAATTTCAGAGAATTCTGAATCTGAATTTAAGAGAATTCAGAGTCTAAATTTCAGAAACATTAGAGTCTAAATTCAGAGAATTTGGAGTCTGAATTTAGATCCTAAAAATATAACTCTCTATTCATCTGTATTTATATTATTCTATGGTTTTAGATATGAAAATGAATTTACACATAGAAATAAAAACAATTAGATTTAGAGAAACTATAAAATGATCATTGAAAACAATGGTAAGGAGAAAATTTCATTTAGGTAGGAATTTTTTTTAACAAGATAAATCAATGGGGAAATAATATTTTCTTTGAGATAGAGTGTTTGTGATTTAAAAAACATAAAGGAATGGAAAATTCATAAGGAAACCTTATTGACACAACATACACATTGAGGGTTTTTATATTCTAATCTCATTGTAATTAATATACATTTAATGTCAAAAAATGTGAATAGTCATTCAAGTGTCTTTAAAATGATATTTAATGTTTACAAATTATATTTAAATAATTATAAAAAAATAAAAACATTTTAACTTTGAAACATAATTGCGAATGGTAGATAATATAAACCATGGTTTACTTATGATCAACTTTCTTTTTATTAATGACATTATTGGACCTTAAATATTATGTATATAGTTAATTTAGTAAGGGTTAAAATTGTTGATGAGGGGATAAACAAAATATATAAGGGTGAAATAAAATTTTTTGTAAAAGATATTATTTAAATTTATTTAGATCCTATATCATACTATCCTCTAAATCAAAAGAGTTTAGTTCGACATGTCCTTGAAATTAACAATAAAATATTTTAATTTTTTTGAATAATTACAAGTGTGAAACTCCTCACACTTATAAAATAGCCATCTTATAAAATGTTATTCACACCTTATTAAGAAATTAAAATTACAAAAACCTACACTAAGATCATATAATATAACATAGAAATATTATATATGTCTTGGTATTTGTAAAAGACCAGCTCAATGATCATTAAAATGCGATTCAAAGGATGTTCCTCAAAGAAAATGTAATCATCCTCAATGAATCATATTACATTTATTTCACCTTATACCACATAAAAAATCTTACCTAAAAGTGTTAACATAGTTAAATGAGTAATATTATCCTATATAAAAAATTTATTTTAATGAAATAACCATTATCATTTTATGATCCTTCCCGATAAAAAATGATAACCTCACTCATGTGTGTATATATACACATCTACCTCCACAAAATGAAGCGAATATTTTTTCATTTATTATTATAATTAATTATAATGGGGATTTATTTACTTCATATATATCATATATATGATATTATAATTATTATATAATAATAAATTATTATTTACCATTCATTCCATCCATTCGTAGGGAAATGAAAATATCACTCATGAATATATATGCTTAGTTGAATCCATGATGTGATGTAATTAAGTTTTCCTAAGACATATATAAGAATGATTATAACAGATTATTTAATGAAAAAATATAATTCTTATAAAATTAATAATATATTTTATATGATTAATTCATGTTCAAGTTGTACGTATCGTAATTTCCAAACTGAATCATATACGAAAAAGTGAACATTGAACATCCAGAATGAGTATTTAAAAGAGTAATTATTAGTAAATGAGTAACTAGAAATTATATTTTAATCATATGTTTCAAGAGAAGTATGAATATTATAATTATATATATTTATAATAAATTTAAATTTATTATACATGAGTTTAAGAACATGTACAATGAAATTAATGACCGAATGTAAGGGTTTCTCGTCTCACTTTTATTAATGTGACACACTTCCATTATTTATTACTTATTTATTTTGAATGGTGTATATAATGATCATGAATTTATTTTATGATTATATAATTAAAAATATGTGGATATAGATTCCTTTTCTTGGTTCTCTATTTCTTTATTTCATGATTCATATATATTAAATATGATAAGGGTTCTTTATCTCAATATTGTTTTGTTGAGATGTGTTTTATATTTTTCACCAATTTATATTTATATAGTGTATATACATCACCTTTGATATATAATGTCATTAATATATTACAATTATTTTTATTTAATATTCAATTGGAAGTTAATTGTTTCATGAAATTAATTATTCATCTCTTACTGATGTGGTAAAGGATTATGAAAAAAATAAATTTTTTTAGTACTTTCTACATCAATATTTTAAAGAGGAAAATTAAAAAATATTCATCATTAAAACACCATATATGTAATTACCATCTATTTAATTATGAAAATTTCATTTTTTCCATTCATTATCTTTTAAAATGTACATAAAACTATTTAACAAATTTTTTGATGATAACTATTACCTTGTATACTATTTGGTTTGATAACATTGTCTTATATGTAAATATTATTCATGAAATATTAAATAATGTTATTTTCAATGATAAAATTATTATTTATTTCCATTTTGAAAAATATATTAAATTATTTTCAATATATTATAAATAAATTTTTATAGTGTTTTCTAAAGAGTATTATTATGACTTTTTGCAATACAAATGTTAAGAAAAACTTTACTTAGACATTAATGCCAAAATAAAATTTTTCACCATTATTAATGTTCATTTATTTCAACCTTGATTTATAATATTAAATTTTTATGTTGAGAATAAATCTTTATATTAATATTAAAAAAACGTTTTAAAGATATGAAATGAAATGGTTTATTTTCCTTGTATTCTAAAAAAGTTTCTAATTATTCAATGGGGTTTTTCATCAATATAAATATTAATTATTTTTTATCCTGATTAATTGGGGATATGCTCTTTTGAAGACATACAATAACTATCTACAGAGTTTTTATAATGATAATATTTTATGAATACTTTTTATAACCATTTTTTCCATTAAATTAGTAGGCTATGATTAAATAATGAATTTGTTTTTGAAACTATCGACATTTTTTTGTATTCCTCATTATTATATAACAAATAAATCCTTATTAAACCCATTTTTTCTATGGGTTATTAGATGATGAAATAATGATTATTTTTATGATTTTTTGGAAAAATTTTGTATGGATTTAATTATTTGATGGTTGGCCCAATAATTATATCTCCCTCCAATTTATTGATTTAATTTTACATATCAAGAGATAATATAAATCGTAATGAGGTGGTAACTTCGTTTATTAATCAAATATATTGAATATGATAGTTTTGGAAGTGTTCTTAAAATATGGAAATGACTAAAACAAGGGTAAACCAAATACACTGAGGGGATTATTCATCTGTGACAGTCTTGTAAGTGATACATGGCTGAGTAATAGATTTTCAATGTTATTTTTATGTCAATAAATTATGTTTTATAATTTTGATATGCTCGCATGGATCATGGTTTATTAGTAATGATTTTACATCTTTATGACATACATAATATGTTATAAAAAAGTGTTTAATAAATTATTATCAGTTATTCTATACAAATGATTAAGTATAAATTTATTATGTTATGATTATTATCTCATACACTTATTATTATCTTTTTCATATGTATGATCAATTATTTATATCTCCCTTATTTAAGCTTACTAATAATCTATTATTAGTCATTATAATGTCTAAATTTCTCTAGGTTATAAATATTGACATTATTTTAGATATTTATATAAGGAAATCATTTGTTGAAAAAATTTCTGGTGACATTAAAGTTTTATTTTGGAATGATAAAATTTATATATATTAGAAAAATAACCATTTGACAAAAACGAAAAGTGTTTTTACAAAAGGGTAATTCTATATTATTTAAATATCTAAACCTAAATGTTCTTGGTGATTTAATTAACTCAATATTTTCTATTAATATAATATCTATTGAATATTAAAATAGGGTTTTTTTTATTTGGTATACCAAATTATATTAAAAATATGTTTTAAGGACTATATTTGGGACAAAATATCTATAGATATCTTAGAGTTTTCTTAAATATAATTCTAGATGAAATTAATTAGAAACTATATATTTCAACTATTTAGTTTAACTATATGATATATGTTCATATCATAAAGTTTAATATCATGTAGTAAAGAAGGATGTGACCCAATCGAATTACAACAAGGGGTGGTATGGGGCTTACACATTTAATATAATCATGAAATGTGGTGAATTATCTAATGCACATCCAATGAGGTATCATGTTGGAGTTCTATGCTCTTCACCATAGGTATATTAAGTCCATTTCATAGAGAAAAATCTAAAATTAAATTTCTTATTTTGAGGAACATGTCATGTAGTTTAGCATATTTTGCCTTAAATTATGGGTCATGAAAGGGGAAACAATTGAAGGTATATTGGGGATTACATGTTAAGATTATTTAAGGATGGGGTTCTCATTGCATTCTTATTAAATTATGAATACTTTTTTTATTATAAGTGGTATCATGATATCATCCATCAGGGAATCCTATTTTTTTCAGATATGATAGGCTATATTTTTAATACATTCTACGAGGATGATGTAATGAAGTTTGTAATCATGAAAATAAGAAATAATGTTAAGTATTTTAATAGTATATATCTCATTTAGGTGTATGGGGATTAAATGATAAGATTATCATTCCATTTAAGGATGAGTGGTGAGAAGGATATTGTGAAACTATTTTCCCTCATAAAGGGGGTGGTGTGTTTCTTTACTTGATGATGTCTAGATCTAGACCAAAAAATAATCTTTATACTATAAATAATAGATTGTTAAGATATTTTATGTTTCTCGAAACATACCAGGGGCCTTAAATGGGTGTTCCAATAGTTAGAAAGGAAAAAAGGAGTCACCTATTATTTCTGCATATAGCAATGGTATAAGGGTCCATAATACCTATTATACAAATTAAATACTCATGAATAGTACCTAATTGAATGGATGAATGTACAATGAGTATGAAAATTTTTTACAAGTATATTTTGCATAAGAAAGCATAAAATATGGGTCCTCATTTTATAGTTCCTATATGTTTGTAGTTTCATGAATGGATAAAGTTGGATGATCTATAGGATATAGCTAATGTTGAATGAATTAATTGAAATTATATAGTTTCATGAATGCTTGGGAGTTGATCAAAACCAATATTTGTGTGATGTTCTTTTATTATGAGAACTATGTTCTTCCTTGAGGATTGTTCGGTAGAGTCATCTAAAAACTTATCTCATATTAATAAGGAATTATATGAGTTATTTCATGTATGTTTCTCACCTTTATGGATCCATTAGATTATTTGGTTAAGATAATTCAAAAAATATTGGTTTTTGGGATATGGGAGTTTGAACCATATAATTTTAGAGAGTATATTTCAAATATTATAGGAGACTCCCTATTTAAAAGAATATAAAATCATGGAAGAAATTTTCTCATAGAATGACTCCAAACTCTTACAAAATTTACAGGATCATATAGGTTTGGGATCAACACGACATTCTAAAACTGGTTTTTTGATCTCAATTTGTGATAAATGTGGGAATTTTGTTGATGGATACCATATTGAGAATGCACATGACATCCTTTTTACCACAACAATGAGTAAGATGAGGAGTTTTGAGAACTGTATAGTTGTTACATTAATTTCTCCCCCTAAATTCAAAATTGCTTTGGTGGGGGTTTAATAACCCATACTTAAGAAATATATAATGATGAGTTTTAATTCATTAATTAATTTTCATGCATTTGAAGATCTTCAATGTTTATAATATTACATATTTAAGCATAAATGTTACGTAAATAAATATTAAATCACAATGTGTACATATCCACTTAATATACATTTTCTCAATAAATAATACTTTAATGATATAACGTGTTTTCATTTCTTTTCATATATTCACAATTTCCAACTTATTATCATTAATTTCCCATATCAACCTCAAAACAATATGAAAAATATTTTATAACATGGGATAATCACAGAAATATCATTATGTGATATAAAAAGAATGAATGAAACCTATTAGTTCAAGAATAAATATAAAATATTTTTATTTTTTAAAATGAAAATTTTGGCTCAAAATAATCATTTTACTGTACATGAAATCAACTTTTATACTCAATGATTTTCATAAAAAAATTCATAATAAATTTTAAATGAAAAATAAAACACATAAAGCATCATTTTCAATCATGAAAAGATTATATCTTTTTAAAATAATATAAACATATATACACATGTTTCAACATTATTATGTATCCATACTATCCATTAAACATAATCCACTGAATACTCAAATGGGAGAATAATATAATGGAAAAGGAATCCTATGTCCATGTAAACAAATGAAATGAAGAAAAATTCAAGAAATAATAATAAGTATTTTATAAATTTTAATACAATATCAAATGGTGGATAGAGTCTCATAGTGAATTATTTCTTCTCCCTAATCCCACGAATACCATCTCATGAGAAAAATGATTTATAGAATTTGTTGGAGAGATATATGGGATAAAAAACCATAACACGCTAATGATTATTTGTGTGAAAAATGAAATAAATAATACAATATAAAAATATTAGGTCCCCTTGGATAAAATGTGTTTCATAATGTTTAATCATATCATAAACAAAGGAAATTCATAAATCAGTCCTTTGAAAAATGAATATAAGACATGTATTACCCCTTTGAAGGAATATAGAATAATCTTGGTATATATGTAAGATACATATGTATAAAATTTATAGGAATTATATAACATCAATTAGATAGAGATTTATATTTATTTATATGAAAAAAAATCAAATCCAAAATAAAAGGGGGGGGGGGTTGAGAGATCCCCTACACCATTAAGAAAACCATTTCTAGATATCAAAATATACATTCAATTTAAAACCTTTACTGAAAATATAGTAAAAAAAGTAAATTTATTTTTCTTTGAAAAAAAATATTTTTATAAAGGAATATAAATATTAATTGATAGTTGTGGTGGTGGGAAAAATATTTGACACTGTATATGTGAAAAATAGAACATTCCTCTTATCCACGATAAAGAATGTAAAAATGTTGCATAAAAATATGTAAAAATATTCCCATAGAAAATTAGTGATAGAATTTTAAAAGTTATATAAAAATATTATTTTAATTAATTTAATTCAAAATATATAAATAATTAAACTATTTTAAGAATATAGATATAGATGAAAATGATTTATAAAAAATCATTAAAATATTCAAAATGGGGTTTTTAAAGTAAGCATCTCTTATGTAAAACTGTAAAAATATTATTTTTCAAAACATAATAAAAAATTCAAGGTATGATAAGAATGACGTTTTTAGTCAAATAAATAATAATTAATAATTTCCTTGAATCATTTTGATGAACACTGACATGGAAGAAAAATAATTAGAAGTGTAACTTTAAATGATTAATTTTTAATAGAAAGTATCTTACATGAGCCTGAATTCCCATGTGTGTTACTTATATTTATGAAAAATAATTTTTTTTATTTTTTAATTTCATAATATACTTTATCAATTTTATTATTAATTTTATTTCAATTACTAAATTTTATATACAATTACTTAATCAGTGATGTTCTCATCAGAACTACTGATGATTTTTGGATTGTATATCCAAACATTCTTCGGCTGGTTGAATATGGAAAATGGGGACATTATATAATAGTCTAGAGAATAATAATAAGGAAATAATTATTGTTTTATGCATAAATTATATTTATAACATCAAACATGAATGATGGTTATGAAAAATGAACTATATTACAATCACTCGGATTGTTGGTCATACACATGCATCAGTAAGGTTTTCATTTATCAATGACAATGATAGAGAGAAGGATTCCATTATTTTATCATTAAAATAAAATTTATCATAAATATTATATTAATTTTATATGCCAAATTATATATAGCATTCATGTGAAGTGTTAATGAAAAACAAATCGCATAGCTTCTTGGATGTGGTAAATCACACGTACGAATGATTAAAGTTATCATTTTTCTGTGGGAGTAATGGTAATAAATAAGTTAATATATTAATTTACAAGAATAAAAAATATTTAATTAATATAAATTTCATACATTAAATACTTAATTAAAACTTTTACTTATAGTAGATGATGGAAAACAAATTACATCAGTTTTTGAGTCCATAGTTCATCATACACATAACGGATGCTTATGATCCCATATAATGATAGAGGAGAAGGTTGTGCATTGTTAAATTTTAATAATAATGTATAATTATATGGTATTTAATTATTTTATTATATCATAATGATTTAAAAATATTTTATGGATTATAAAAGTTAATATAACTTAAATATTTGGTTTACAACTATACCAATTCATTGAATAATCCAATTTTTAATAAACATTAATCCCTCTAAGGTGGATATTATGAAATAAAAATTTCATTTATAATAAGGGTAGATATTTTATTAAATGAATTTGGTATTTATTGGGAAAAAACCTAGATTTATGTATGTATAGTAAATGAGAGTGGTGTTATTTTATAACAGGGTGTGATGACACACTTTGAATTCTTGAAAAGATTAAAATATATAAATATATTATTCAAGTAGAATTATTTTAAAATGAACTATTATAA
This sequence comes from Viscum album, assembly GCA_963277665.1. Lineage (NCBI taxonomy): Eukaryota > Viridiplantae > Streptophyta > Magnoliopsida > Santalales > Viscaceae > Viscum > Viscum album. Next base: position 237,224,100 of record OY728150.1, read on the forward strand.
AAGTATTTGTAATAGGATATAAATATTACCTTAAAATATAAATTAGAAAAGTTTTTAACTTATTTGAACCCTCATACACTTAGATTAACCCCCCTCTAACATATTTTTACCATAACCGTGGTGATGATTGTTTTCTATTTTTATTATACACTATGACTAAAAATTATTTTCACTTTATTAAAGAATATTAATAATCATTATTTTAAATACTAAATACATTTTATCAGATATATTCTTAGAAGTGTAGGAATTTAATTTAATATTAAACTGAAAAAATGTGATGAAAAAAGTGTTTTCTGAAAACTATTTTTTACTTATATAAATTATTTTATATTAAATTAAAATATAAAATTGATTCCAATGAAAATTATTGGATAATTAATAACATAATAAATCTCTGTATAAATTGAATCCATTTTTTAAATTTTTTTATCTTTATAAATTTATTAAATGATATGATATTTTTAAATAAAAATTAGTATTGTTCCATATTCATTGAAAAATCAGTATTTTTAGAAAAATCCAAAAAAATAAAAATAATATAATTTGGATATTTTTATTTATAAAATTATGTTCATTTTAAAATTTTAATTTTCTAAAACTGTAAAAAAAATAAATATATTATTTTGTCACAAATATCAAGAAAATGTGTTTTTGAAGAAAAATAAGTTTTAATGCATAAATGTAAATTTTTAAAATTGAAATTGGTATTGATATTCATGTTTTTAATATTTTAATATAATTTTTCTAAAATACTAAATCATAAAAGGGGTATTATAACTTCTTATCAAAAATAGAAATAGAAACAATATTGTCATATAATTAGGTTTCAAAAAGGAAAACAATAGTCGGAAGGGAAAAAAAGACAATTATAGAGATAAATGAAAAATAATCATTGGGAGGGATAAAAATCATTGATCATGTTAATGATAATGATCAATATAAAGTAAATTCCCACAATAAAATTAATATATGATGTTTGATAAAGACCATTGATTTATCAGAAATAAAGGTAATATGAAAATGTTTTTTATGATAATTTTGTTATATTTGAGGAATTACTTCACCATATAGAATGAAAATATAAATATGTATACTAAAATGACATAAATATTTTGTTATTTTAATAAATTTCCACTAGAATAACATCATTTCATCAAAATGATGAGTATTGGAGGTGAATTAGTCTTTCCTAAAACACAAAAATAAAATTCAAACGGATCACATAATCTATGATGGGTAACGATACATTCCTCTTATATTTATAAACTAACAAAAATGAAAATAAATAGAAAATGATAATTCATTAAATGAATAAACCATATCATATTGAAATATAACATTAAACACCAATTCCTAAATAATAACATAAAATGTTCAAATTATATTATTCAATAAATATATAACAATAATCATTCTGGAAATATTAATGATTAAAATTGGATCCTAATAAATATAATGATTTGAACATATATTCTTCCAATATATTTTTATAATTTTTCTTCAAATAACATCAATCACACTTATTTTTTAATAACAAAAATGTATATGTACTAATCATAAAGTCACTAATATATTCGAATAATTTCAATAAAAAACCGAAATAACCGTAAAGTCATGTCAAAATAATATATGATTCAAAAATTAAAATCAAACAAATTTCCTCAAAATCCTATAATGTTCGGTTAACTTAATAATATGACATTCCAGAAAATAGTAAACTTATTTTTGAAATATCATTATTTACATTAAAATATAATCCCATAAAAATTAAAAATAATCTTTAAGACTTATTACATTTAATAAACCTTAAACCTATAATCCCATGATAGGGCCCATGAAAATTAAAAAAAGGTCTCCTGAAAGCATCATAATCTGCAATTTTTTCAAGACCATTCCTATGATACCAAATGTAAGTTACCAATATTAAACATTGCATAATCATCATTTTTAATACATGATTTCTGTTTCCTAAATTTAAGGATATTTATGGATTATATTTTTATAGAATTACCCCCATCAACCATAAAATATATAATTTATATTCCAATTTCGATGCTTCTAAATAGTATCAATTTTTAAACAAAATAATATTTTTGGATACAAAATCTTTTCCATTTATCACATATATTTTAAATTTTGAACATGACATCATTCTTTACCCTAATAACCCATAAAACTATTTAATGAAAATTTGAAACCCTAGGTTGTGTAAGAAATCACAATATGATAGTTATAAAATAATGATAGAGACATGTTAGTTCTTGGATACTTATACAAGATTTTTCTTTATCAAAATTAAACATTGTGATCATAATTAATATTTTATTACCTAATAATTAAACTTTTATATCAAATTATTTACATAAAAAAATTTACAATAAAACATAAATGAATAAATAAAACTCATAAATGTTTCTTTGAAGTCAGGATAAACCTATGCCAAAATTAAAAATAAGTAATACATTCCAGACTTATGAAGAAGCTTATAAATTCCATTGAACATAAGCTCAAAATTAATCACATGGGTGAATAACATAAAGATCATGGTATCATATGATAATTGAAACATAGTAAATATGGAAGTAGAAAAATAATATATAGTCATATATTAACACTGATATATAAGAAAAAATAAAATGTCTGATACAGTTCCAGAATTGATTAGGATTACTCCCAAATCCCATACACAACATCTAATGAGATTGAAGCATTCCCCAATGCATTGGGGTTTTATCTGGGTTGCCTAATCATATAATGTTTCAAGTTATAAGTGACCTAAAAATAAATAAATCATTAGGAATAATCATAATAATTACTCATGTAATTAAATGTGTTGCATATTCATTCATCATATCATAATCAATGGAAATTTTTAAAGATTGGATATGATAAATGAACATAATGCATGTATTACACTATCACATGAATGGAGAATAAGGTACATATATATATAATAAACATATATATATACATATATATATATACATTAAAATAAATCCAAAAAATAAAATATAGAGTGATAATGAGTTAGAGATAAAAAATTCATAACCTAAAGATAATGTTTGTTTAGATAGATTATATACACCCACAACAAAAACATTTCAAGATATTGGTATATCCATTCAATTTTAAATCCAATATAAATGTTAATAGAACATATTAATATTATTTTTTTCATTTTAATAAATTAATGATAAATATAAAGAAATCCAAATATAAAATAATGGTGGTGGTGATAAGAAAAAACCATTGACATTATCTAAATTAAAAAAGAAAAATATGTTTCTATATCCTAAATAAAGTAACAAATGTTATGTATAAAATGCTTAAAAACATTAATTTTATACATAATTTAAGAAAATTAATATGTGACATAAAATGTTATTAAAATTTATTTTATATTATAATATTTTAATATATTAATTAATTTTAAGAATATATACAATGATGTTAAGTATTTATAAAATAGATCATTAAAACATTTAAAACGGGGTTTTTAATTTAATGGGACTCTAATGTAAATACATCCATAGAAATAATTTAAAATAATATTAATAAATCAAAATATATTAAAAAAATTCTTTTCATCTATTACAAAATAATTAATAATTTTTTTAAAACATTAATAAGAATATGGGCATTGATGAAAAATAGTTTGAAGGGAAATATTAATAGATATATTATTTTAAAGAAATTCTCTTACCTAAATATAAACTCATCATGTGCTTTATTAATCATATAAAATAATAAGATTCTATAAAATATTTACTTTCTTAATAAATTTTATCAAAATTATTATTCCGTTTATATAATGTTTTACCATGTTATGTACAATTACATCATCAAATAAGTCCTTATCAAATGTTTTGATGCTACTTGGATTGTATGTCAAAAATTAATTTGATTGCGTGAATATGGCTAAAGTTGTATTATTTGATCATATCTAGAATAATAATTACGAAATAATTATCACTTTTATACAAAAATTATTCTTTTAAAACCAATAAATAATTATTGTTATAATAAAATAACTACATATCATAGACACAATAGCTCATAGTATGCATGAATAACATTTCCATTTTCAATGATCATTAATAAAATATTTTATGTATTTTTTATCATTAAAAATGATAATTATATCAAATATATTATATTATTTCCTTAAATACAACTATATATATAATTTATGTGATGTTGTAATGAAAAGTGGATCACATTGCTTCGAGGAGGTGGAAATCCACACATATGCAAGATTGACATTATCAGTTTTCATTAGGAGGAAAGGTAGGAAATGAGATAATATCATATAATTATACAATGATAAATAAGTCACTAATGTTATAGATATATATATATATATATATATATACTTTATCATTATTAATATCTCTCAGATGCGATGATGGAAACCAAATTACATCATTTCGTATATTGATAGTCCTCCGTATACCCAAATGATGGTTTCATTTCCTATTTATGAGAAGAGAATATTAATATAGATTATATAATTATCATAATGAATTATATTTATTTGTTAGATAATTATTTTATTATCATTTCTAATATGAATAATATTTTATGTTAGTTTGATAGGAAATATAATAAAACATTCGGTTAAAAGCTATACATACTCATAAAAAAATAAAATTTTAATTACACCATTAGCCCTCTAATTATAGTATTACGAATAATAAATTACCTCTAGAATTATGGTACATAGATCATGAATTGATTTTGGTAGGTAATTTATGAATTAAAATTCATTTTTGTGTGTGGAGAGTAGGGTAAAGGTGGTTTCCTTCTATAAGTAAGTGAGAGTATAGACTTCAGATTTTTGAATGGAAAAAATATATACATATTTTATTCAAGAAAAATTTCCAAAAATGTTCCATTAAAAAATATAATATGATATAAGCCCAACATTCAAAAGAAAATATATATTGGGGTTTTTTATAAGTAATTTTAACCTTAATCTATTTAATTTTTTCCGTAGTAAATCTGTTTAAACCATAAGTATAATACTATTTTTTTATTTTTCTTATTCATTTTGAAAAAAAATTATGTTGACCATATTAATTGATAATAATTATTTTGATTAAAATATATAATTTATTTTGTTAAGATAAATTTATATAAATGATGGAATTTAATTTAAAATTAAACTAGAAAAGAGGGATAAAAAATATTTATGTAGAAAAATGTATTTTTATGTATTAAAAATATTTTGTAATAAATTAAACCCTAAAATTGATTCCAATGAATATATTTGGATAATTAATAATAAAATATATCTTATATTACATTTAAACATTTTTTAATTTAAATTTTTATATTTTGAGAACAAATGTTTTCAGCAAAAGTATGTATTTTTCACTATTGATTGAAAATAAAATGTCAAAAAAATAACAAAAAATCATTCAAATATTATATGGATATGATAATCTCAAATATTAATTAAATTTTATAAATTAAATTTTCTAAAATAATAATCAATTAATTATGTTACTTTCCCACAAAGGGTTGTAAAAATTCATCTTTTTTTAAAACGTATTTTGATGAAAATAGTTACTTTACTAAAACATTTGTACATTATTGTTTTTCATTAATCAATATATATGGATTATATAATCCCATTAAAAATAATTTCCATAAAATTTCTACTACTATTTTTACTGAAAAATTTAATGAAAATTTATAAATTTCATATTAAAATTTTTATATTTTGTGGTTCCTTTATGTTTGGTGTTTATTGACATGTACATTGTATAAAATAGTCTTATTGTTAAAAAAATAATCTATAGGTGAAAACATATATATCCATCATTTTTATTTAGGATTCTTCTTAATGATTTGATAATAAAATTTTTAGTTCTTATATTGATATCCCTTTTGAAATTATATCTTTAATAAAGAAATGTCCTTATATAATACATAATCTAGTGTTTTAAGTGACGAATTCATTCACTTATATGTGAGGATCTTTTCAGGATTATAGTTTTAGATAATTAGGCCACATTTAAAAAATTGCATAACAAATAAATAAAAAGTGGGGACTTCTAGTCAGTGTCTATATTTAAACAATATGAAACAATAATGATAAAATATGACATCTTTTCAAAAAAATGGCCAATCCATTAAACTTTACATCATTAATTCCCTTAACCATCCATAAACACTTTTCATTTATTTTAAAATTTTGGATTAACAAAAAAATATATATAAAGGACATAAAAGAATGGAATACAATTAGTATATGAAAAAACATGAAAACCCATGAAATTTTTCACCTTAATATCAATCCACTTTGAGAGATATAAATCTATAATAAATAACACATAAGTTTTTCTCATATAAAATAATTTATACTGAGAGAAAAAAATAATTTTTTTTAAACATATAAAATCACATTCAGAAACTATACTAAACTCAGGTATGCAACTCAACCTCAGAAAAATCCAAAGGAGAAACCACTGGGTAACTACTTCCTCTGAATTTATAAGAAAATTCGTATTAAAAAAATGAATTGGTGTTCTATCTTGGTGAACCAATCATAATGACACATCTTGGTTCACCCATCCTATAATCTATACGAGGCTCACCCGGCATTATTCAGGTACACCCATTAAATAATTTATATTGGGCTCACCGCATGATATATTGATGAAACCATTTCTTATATATTGCTCAAGTACCATATAATGAATAATATCAATTTATTCTTTCAGTTCTTCCACCATAAAATATTTCCAAAACAATTTTTAGCACATATTCAAATATTTTTTGTGTTTTAAAATACTATTTTCTTTTAGACCCCACTATCAACAACAAAATACCATTTTATTTTAAGATGAATGTAACACCAAAATACCATGATAAATTGAATGAGTGTTTCTATATCAATAAAAAATAAAATCTTGTGAAGGAGGGAAAAAATATAGTTGTGGTTATGGAGGCATAAGAGTCTTTGTCGTCGTATATGTTAAAATAGAGTGTTCTATTTTTCAATAGTAAATAATGTCTCCCATTTTACACAATGATTCCCTTCTTTGACTAAAATTGAAAAAAAAAACAAATGTTTCCTTTCTAAAACCCTCATTCTATTAATAAAATCAATTAATAACATAGTAATTTAATCAAAAGTGTTTTATAATGAAAACATTAAATTCTATTTTTTAAAAATAAAACATAATAATCACTTTTGAAATATTTGAATCAGAATCCCCCAAAAATAATTAAATTTAAAAAAACATTAAACACTATGATAAGATATAAATTCATTACAATACAAGTTAATGGGTTAATAAATACAAATCATAGATGTATATAATTTCATAACATCAAAATACACCTCAATGAATGGAAATAGAGACGACGTCCCTTACCATAGGTTTAATTCATAACATACATTATTTATCATCCTAAATAATAAACTTTTAATAATTATTTAATTTCATGTTATAATTTTTCAACTTTATTATTCCTTACATTTCTCAAATTACTATTTCATTTTAGTTTCTTGATTAATTGAGTTTATTTTTTTTATGGTATTAATCTTATATGTAAAACATAACTATGGTAGATTGAGATTTGGACATAGTGGCCATTATTCCACATATACAAATTCGAATAAAATATCCATATTTATATAAAAAAATTTGAATACCAATCATGAAACATGGTTTTGAGAAAAGAAGTGTGTTACAATCATGGAGACGGTAGGCCGCTCATAACCGTGAGTAAAATTTTCAAATTTCGATGATAATTATAGGAGGATTGTTCACAATATTTTATTATAACATAATGATCTTAATATCTTATATTAATTGTTATTTCATTAAATATGTATATATATATATCATTTTTTTATGTTTTGATGAAAAAAATAACAACATTGCTTCATGGATGTAGTGGTCCACACGCACACGAATGAAGTTATCATTTTTTTGTGTATGAAATAAAATAAAATAATATCATTTACTAATGATAAATAGTTTCTGAATATAATTATTATTTAATTTATATCACATATATTTATTAAAATTATCATTATTACCATTCATGAAAAGAATTTGTGATCAAGAATGACATTGGTTCGCGAGGTGGTTGTCTGTTGTACACTCACATGATGGTTTTAAAACCCATTTTGGGGAAGATAATGTGGAATTTTATTATTCTACTTATTGAATAAAATTTAATAATGTGGGATATTTTTTTATTAATTAGCATACTTTAATTTGATTTCAAGGGTTGGAATAAGAAATAAATTAAAGATTCTTTGTTAAGAAAGCCACCAATTCATCGAGAAACCTCTTAAATTATGATCGAATGCCCTTATTAGAACACATTTATGATAAATATAATAGATATATGTTGTATTGAGTGAATTAAGGATTGTATTTGGGATGGTATTTTCCCATAAAAATATATTTTAATTTGTGTATATGAGGGAAGATGGGGTGGTGTTTTTTATGTGCGGTGTGTGCAAACCGGTAAATTTTTAAATGAAAATGGATTACCAATGTTTTTAACATTAGAAAAGGGTAAAAAATAGAGTCTTTAAGGGATTTTGACATGATAAAGATGATATATGTCAATAGTTTGTATTTTATAATATCTTTTATGTCATTTTAACACTAATCTTCTTAGTTTAACCCCTGGTAAATCCATTTTTAATTGACCAATTGTAATTAATTATTATTATTTTTAATATTAATTTCGGTTAAATATTAATTTTAAATTATTATATAATATAATTTATACTGATTCTCATAAGTTTGAAAACTAAATTTACGACAAAACCCATCGATGTAAGGAAAAATACAGTTTTCTAGAAATTTATCTTTCAAGAAAATGATGATTTTCTATATAATATATTAATAATCATCATCATTTTAAGAATATTAATTCATAATTACTAAAATATAATATATAAATAATATTTAAAACATACCACATTTGGGATCATTTAATTAATTATAATGTTAAATGATTGTGCACTTTAGAATAGTTTTAAAAATCCAGTATTCAAAAATTAAAACAAGTTTATACTAAAACCATTATAATGATGATTCTAAAGTAAACAGCTGGATTAAATATAAATAAATAAATAATTATATTAATATAAATCATATATAAAACCTAATTAATCTTTTAAATTAATTAATTTATCAGAAAGAAAATACTTTTCTTTAAAAATCAGTATTTTTCAATATTTACAAAAAAATCAATATTATCTATGAAATATAAAATTTTTATTCAAGCTATATTTTTTATATTATGATTTAAAAAAGTAGTTTAATATTTTCATATTAAAAATTTTGAATTTATAATATAAATTTTAAAATAAAAACTTTTCATAATTTGATTATTGAAAACTATTTTCATTGTTATTAAAACAATTACAGAATATATTTACGATAAATACTTTTATCTAATTCATATTAATAAAAATTAAAAAGGTTTATTATTTTATTAACCCGGTTTTTACATTTTCCCCCCATTTTTTAATCATTTCCTCATAATTTTTTTCACTTATTAAACAATTGGGGATCTTTTTCCCTCATATCATTTATAGATTTCCATGCTTCCTCTTCGGTCATATGGGTTTTCTATAAAAAATTAACCTATTGAATCACCATATTATGAAAATGTTCTTCTATATGGAAAAGAATATAAAAATTAATTTCCTCATAAGAAATAGTGTCTTCCAACACCATGGATCAATTCATGAGATGAATCTAGAACATAATTTCATAACATTAAGGCATAGAAAACAATGTCTACCCTAGATAAACTCTGGGAGGAAATCTACTAGGCAAAAAATAATCCCATATTCTTTTGAAATTTATTCAATATAATAAACCATATAATTATATTTCTCTTATTACATGAATTTATCTTAATTTTACATGGAGATATATTTTTTTAAACATGAACAGCATCCTCAAAAGAAAGATATTTCTTCCACTTATCTGCATAACTTGTATGCATTCTCTAAGCCATCATCATATTTTTATGAATAAAATACACCTTATCATCCATTTACTCATTTGAATATGGTCCCAATAACTTAATTTACCATTATTAATCCAAACAAATATTTCATTTGACACAAAATTATAGAAAATGTGTCATGTGGTTTCAAATCTATACTAGAAACAAAATTAATTTTATAAGAAAACTAAACTGAAGAAAATGTAAATCCCAATATCCATTGAAATACATTGGAGAATAATTAAGAATATATTTAAGGTTGTGAATCATCTTATTAAACTAACCATTGGTTTGTGGATTATTTTTTGTATGAAAATTAAATACAGACACAAATATTTCAAAAGTCCTTTTAAAAAATTAGTTTTGAACCTTTGATTAGAGTATGATAAATATGACATTGGAACTCCATATAACTTGACAATGTTATTTAGATATAGTCAAGAATGATTATATTCATACATTATATCTCAAATGGTAAGGATGATTTTTCAATTAAAGTAATCAATTTATAATAACCCAAATCACATTATTATCGCAAGATGGTTTTTGAAATACCACCACAAAGTTCATTGATATATTCTCTCATTTCAACTCAGTCATCAAAAAGGATTGAATTATTCCATTTAGTATATTTCTTTATTCTATAACATAATGAAAATACATATACTTCATTGAAAATTTTATAATATGTATTTCCATACCATTCCACTAATAATACTACTACTGGTCATGGTATATCATAGTACTACCTGGATGAATAGAAATTGAGGGATATAAGTTTCACTCAAAATTTATCCCTTTAACTGGGAATCAGTCAACAACATAATATTTTTCCAAACCTGATATCAATATATTCATTAATATTAAAATTTTGAAAATTAACATTCATAATGGATTATTCATTTTTATACAAAGTATGATCATACTTCCAATCTGTCTTAAATATATCTGAGAAAATATATTATAATAAAACTTCAAAAAACAGATATATAAGCTTCCACAACTTCTATGATAAAATTCAGATAATTATTAACCAAATGGACATGTTTTAATTGTAACATTGTTAATGTAACATTATTTGTTTGAAACAAATTATCAATCACTTTTTTTTCTAGGATGGTATTGAATCATACAATAATAATCCCTGATCAGAACTTTAAAAATTATCTACTCCTATATAATTAATTCAGAGTGAATATTTACATAAAATATTTTTGATCAGTATTAATTTCAAACATTATTCCATATAGATGATTATTTTATATTTTATACGCAAAGAACATTCCATCTATTTCTATATAATCATTAGGTTATATTAACAAATGAGGTTTAAACTAACATGAATAATATGAAATTACCCATTCACTCAATATCCTAAAGTAACAATATCCCCTAAAAGATTCATCACTATAGATGATAGAGTCTCTATTTTTTGAAGGATGTTCTAAAACAAGTGCATTAACTAACATTCTTTTTAGTTCATGAAAAAAATATCATCACATTCTATTGTCAAAATAAATTTAAATACTTTTTTAGTAAAATTTTTTGTACCCTGGACAATCAATCAATTTTTTCAACAAATAACTAGTTGAGACCTGCTAATATAATAAAACAATGAATCTCTATAATATATGTGGGTCTATTCCACTATTCAATGCATTTTTAAGGTTAAATTGTTATGAAATATTTAGAGACAATATATCCATCAAAAAAAGATGTCTCAACCAAAATTTATAATTAAAAAATGATCATAATGTTTATCTTCATTTAAGGTTTAAAATAAAATCCATAGATGAGTTTAATGTTCATCATAACATTAATAATATACCAAAATGTCGTTAATAAACACAAATAACAAATTATCCATGAATCCATGGAACACTATATTTATATGGTTCATATATATAGAAACTACATTTGAAAACCCCAAGGGCATAACTAGAAACTCATAATTCACATATATAGCCTGATATGATTTTTGATGAATTTCATAATCTCTTTTTTTAGGTGATGTAATTCATACCATAGATGTACTTGGGAAAATATTCATCTCCGTATAATTTATCAATAAAATCATTGATATGAATTAAAGGATATTTTTTGATAATAGTGATGTTATTCAAGGATTTATAATTAATGAAATGCCTTATTAAAACAACAATCGTTTTTACAAATATATTAGGATCACCCCATGGGGAAGTGATAGTTCAAATGAAAAATTTATCTATCAACTCTTGAATTTTTTTTCAAATTCTAAAAGTAATATTTTCTCTATTCGATGAGGGGGTTGGAAAATAATCTTAGCATCAAGAACTTAGTCAATAGTAAACTGAACATCTGTTTTAAGAATAAAACAAGAATGATAATTAATTTTTTTTTACATGTATTCATTCAGTAATGTAACATCATCAATTCGAACAATTTATTTATTTTAAAAAATATACGCTAGGCAACCTTCACTTCCATTCCTAATAAATTTCATAGCATCTTATTAAGTTATCAATGGAATGAAATCATTTGAAATTACTTTATTGGATCTAAAATCTATCATCGACTGATAAAATGATGTCTAATCCATATCTAGAATGATACAGAACTCAATTATGTCTTGTTCAACAATATTTCAATGAAATAATATCTCATTGTTGACAACATGATGATTCAAATAAATCATGTCTATTTTAATATTTCCACCCACAGTATTTACCAAAACATCTACCATCTCTTCATGTTGTGGTATTCCAATTTAAATTGAAAAATTCTCATAAATGAAATTATTTGATGATATGAATTCATTTATGTTATTGTGATAATTTGAATAAAAAATAATTATTTTTATCACCACATTATTCGATGGTCCAATATTAACTCTAGTAGTGAAAAATGATGTTCAAACATCATATTATTTATAATCATGATGACTTCTATCCTTTGTAACTATAATTGGACATATGTTATCATAATGAACCAACTCATTGAAAGTAAAACACATCGCCATTAGATTGATATCATTTACCATAATATTTTGTTGTTCATGATGCTTTTCTCTATTGTCACGAGCCCAATAACAAAAATGACCACACTTGTAACAATTTGCAGATCTTATCAATCATTCCTTTTATATTTTTTACCAAAATTGGATCATTTTGGGGGATTTTATCCATACACTATAGGGGTTTTATTATTTATTTTTTTCTATGCAAACAATTTAATATTTTATTCATCTCTTGGAACATATGTGTCAAAAAGCGGAATCTTATATTTCACATCATAATGAAATACAATCACATAAATAATAAATTAGTATGTGGAAGAATCTCTACATTACCATGGTATTAATCCTGATTAAAAAATATTAATTTTAATATCTATTTCCAGAATAAATTGTGACACATACCTAGAAAATATTGTGATTTTTTTCAAATGTATAGCTAAATAATCATTATATGTTTTCATTATTTTTAGTAATACTATTTCTATATGTAGTCAAATAACGATGGGTAAACATTTTTTCAAGGTAAATATCCTTAAATTTTATTAAATCAATGGAATTAAGATCATCTTTATATATTTTATTCTTAACTAAAGGCCCAAAATGATTGAAAATACCTTTATAACATTAAATTAAAGGAGATACATTTTATTGTTATGAACATCCAATGACTTAAAATATATTATCAATTTTATTGATACATCCTTAAACTACCACAAGGCTGGATAATACAATAAATGATGCATGACTCAAACATATTAAATAGTCCAAAAAACATTTTCCATAATGGTATATTAGGCTTCTCTCTAGCATAGAAGACACTATAGTTAATAACTTGTGTTAAATGATATATCACTACAAGTAACTATTCAGTTCCCATTCCAACTATCTTTGGGTTTTAATTTGGAAGGATATTCTCCTCTCTGTTCCTTCCCACTACAGTAATAATATTTCCAATTTGGAATAACATTATATTCAGATATAGTTTATAAAACATAACATTGTAATATTTAAATTAATATCATTTAAAAATAACTATGTTATGAATCCTTCTAAGGGTATGATATTTTCATTATCCTAAACTCTAATGTTATCTAATCCAACCGATGATAACAATAATAAGGATGAAACCTTCAAAATTACATTGTCTTGAGTTTCAATTCCATAATTAATTCTATTACATGACAATATTTTCTTAGGTTCATAGTTTTATAGATTTATGTTATAACTCAGACATAACATGACCATATAATAAAATGTGGATTCCTTTTATTGGAATCCATTTTTTAACAATAATAATATTTTAATATAAAACAATATTTATTTTCATAAAAATACATCATGAATATAATGTTGACTTATTTCTATCCCTTTAATATCCTTATACATAATAAATGAAATTTTAAAACATGGTATGATTAGAAAAATAATAGTGAGAGACATAAAAGAATGAAACACTATTAATGTAATGAAAAAAATAGGAAACCCATAAAATTTATAACCTTTATCTAAATGTTCTTTGAGTGAAAGAAATATATCATTTTCATATGAAAAAATTCACCCAGATTTTAAAATGAAAATAATTAAAACCGATAGAAATTTAATCAAAACCCTTTTTGGAATCATAGATCACCATAATAATAAAATTTTTTAATCCCATGTAAAAATTAACTATAGCCTAGATCAATTCATAATAGAAACCATCTTGTAGATCCCTCCTTCATTCTAATTAATAGAAGGAACACTACCCAATTAATTAAAGTATTATTCCAGAATACCTATCATATAAGTAATTTCATGCTCATTAGACACTATTTGGGTGAACACATTGTATAAGTTATGTCAAGCTAACTTGACACTTATAGGGTTCATTGATTATATAAGCTATATTAGGATCACCATATTCTATCAAGGTGAACCCATTTCTTATATAATTCTCAAGTACCATTCCATGATTAAAATTTTTATTCATTCATTATTTTCATCATAGAACACTTGAAAAACTATTTTATACTTGTATGAAAACAAATTGGGTATTAAAATACCCATTGATTTTAAAAACCAAATTACATTACGAAAATACCCATTTATTTAAAAAAACGTTTTAATAGGTTTATTCCTAGAAAAAGGGAATGTGGGTTTTTATTTGAATAAAATATGAATGCATGTAAATGAAAAAAATCATGTAATTTTTTGAGTGGAGAAGAATTTAACTAAGACCTATATGATAAAATAAAACATTCTTTTGGACATTTGTATTAAAATTTACACATTCCTTACAAAGATTAAATTTTCATGAAAAAATATTGAAGTAAAAAAAATCCTTTATAAAACTATGAGGTCTATAATAAAGTCATTTTAGAAACATTTACATGGATATAAAATATAATTGTATATAAAATATTAAAAATATTTTTTAAAATAAAAATCTATCATATCTATGAAAATACATTATTAATAAGCTACATGAAATAAAAAAATTATCAAAACATTAAATACCATATGAATATTGAAATTAATTATATGAAATTTCCAAGGGTGTATATAAATATAATAAAATAATATAGGTTCATAACATCAAAATATTTCATAATGAATGGAAAATGAGATGAAGTCCCTCAACTCAAGTTTGATTTGTCATGTTTGTTCAAAATATTTTTGAATAAAAAAACAGTTAATTATTAATATTATTGAGATTTTTTTAATGTTTATTATTTCTTTTATATAACTTAATAACATGTCATATAAATTGTGTTATTTAATTAATTTTACTTTAGTTTTTTTATGGTATTCGACTTATATCTCAAAAAATGGACCATTTTTAGTTGAGGATTTGTCAAAGAGGTCATTATACAACATAAAAAGAATAATAATCATTACATATTTGTCATACTTATACATATATTATACATTCAATACCATACCATGAATTTGTTATGTGGAATTATGTATGTTACAATGAAGGTATGGTAAGAAATATATACACATGAGTAATGATTCCATTTTTCAATGATCATTTTAAAAATGAGGGAAGTAAAATTTTAACATTTCATAATTAAAATAAAATCATATTCCATATTATTTATTTAAATATACTTACATATTTTGTTATTTTTTTTGTCGAGATGACAAAGAGAGTTAGATATCTTCATTGAGGTGGTATTCCACATCTTCACAAATAACATTATCATTTTTCAATGTAAGAAATAAAATGATATATAATATTTTAAAATTGATAAATATTTCATTGGTATCTTAAAATTTTCATTTATATCACATATAATGAATAAAATTAATATTATTACATTCCATGTAAAGTGTTATTGAAAAACGAATCATATCACATCATGAGGTGGAATTCCATCGTACACACGAATGAAATTAATGTATCCCTTGAGTAATAGATAGTACAAAGATATATATGATATAACAAATCAATAATTATAAATATTTTCAAAATATAATATATTTAATTTGAATCTATTATTACAGTAATCTATGAGAGGTGATGATGGAAATTGAATGAGATCTGTTCATGAGGAGGTAGTATGTTGTACACATAAATGATGATTGCGTATCCTTTTTGATGGAATATGATATTGATCTTAGTAATTCAATTTAAATTATAAAATATAAATATATTTTAAATATTGTTTTTATTATATAATAATAATTGAATAATATTTTAAGGATGTGTAATAAGAAATAAAATAAAAATTCTTAGTAAATCATGATACCTCTTCTTCAGACAACCTCCTTAGATAAGAAACAAAATATTTATTTGGGTGGATTATTGAATAAAATGATGGTTATCTGTTTCAAGGAGATAATAATTTTAGGTATTTTGGTAGTTATTTTCTTATAAAATGTTATTTAAAGGTGTTAAGATGGGAGGAGAGGGGTGGCCATTTATAACTGAGGTGAGTGGAACAAGTGTAATTTTATTTAAAAAAAAAGAGGTGTACCCACATCATTATCAATTCATATGGGTAAAAATGGTTTTTTTATAAATATGAAGAATTTTTTTCCTAAAAAATATACATTAAATAAATTATATATAATTTTCAAGAACATTTCAACCCTTATCATAATTGTTTAACCCCCTATAAGTCAATTCTCTTAAGAACTGTGGTAATTAATTTTAATTATTTGTCTGTTATTTTTTGTAAAAAATTAACATTTAAATATTAGATAATATTAATTATTATGATTCAAAATATTTATTCCATTTTATAAAATAAATTCATAAAATTTCAGAACATTAATTTAAAACTAAACCTGTTGAAGCGATGAAAAAATGGGTTTTCAAGAAGTTTATTCTTAAAGAAAAATTTTCTTTTATATTAACTCTTTGTTTATTTATAAAACTTGTATGAAATAAAATAATATTTAAAAATGTAAAATATATAAATTTAATTTAAAATAGTAATCAAGAGCTATTAATTTATTTAATGAAAATTGGAGAAATATAGTGTACATTTAATTTTCTTTATGAAAGCCCATTTTTAATGCCAAAGAAAGATTTATATGAAAATACCTTATAATTTTTTTTGAAAATAAATAAAGTTAATTAAATATAAATAAATAATAATTATTTTAATTTAAATAATATTAAAAAAATAATTTGACTTTTAAATTACATAATATATTGAAATAAAAATACTTATTTACATAAATTGGTATTTTTCATTATTCACTAGAAAATGAATATTTTACAAAAAATAAAACAAAAATCACAAAAAAAATATTAATATTCGTACTTATAAAATAAAAATCATTTTAAAAAATTAAATTATAATATTTATAAATTTTCCTTTTAAATATAAAATTATAAATAAGTGATTAGTTAAAACTATTTGATTTTTTATATAATAAATAACATAATATTTTATAATGAATATAACTTTCTACATCATTTAAATAAACATAAAATTTCATTATTCTATACATTCTTGGGTTGTTACATCTTGATAAATCTCTATTATAGGGAGAACTGTAACAAGTTTCACCAATGATAAATAATTCAAATTATGAGGTTGTAATTCATTTAAGGGGGATCATGTAACACCCTAGGTTTGAGGATTTATTTTCAATTATTGAAATATATTAATATCATTAATAATTGAGAATATATATAATTTTAATAGTTTTTAACATGATTGTTATGTAATTTATTAATAATATGAATGAAACTAACAATATTTTATTCACTCATAAAGGATAATTACAACAAAAGTAAATGAAAAAAATGTATTGTATAACTTCAATGTTTGTATCCCATAAAAGTGAATAAATGAAAATAGGAAAATAAATATAAAATAATAATAATTTTAAAACTTTTAAATCAAATATATTATCTTCTCACTTTTGATTCACCATTAGTATAACCAAAACTACAATGAAAAAACCCTGTGAAAAGAGAAATAATTATTTATATTACTAATTTAATATTATATAAATTATTGGTATTATTTAAATACTATAGATAGTAAAACACTGAGTGGGTGGGGTAATTAAATCTACATGAAATTATTTCATAGACTAGGATATTTTTCACTCACATAGAAGAACACTTTTATTCCCCCAACTATTCCCTTTAATGAGTGATAAATGTTGTAAACATAACAAAATATTATACATGCTTCACCAGCAGAGAGATATATCCTATGACCA
This sequence comes from Viscum album, assembly GCA_963277665.1. Lineage (NCBI taxonomy): Eukaryota > Viridiplantae > Streptophyta > Magnoliopsida > Santalales > Viscaceae > Viscum > Viscum album. The sequence goes on from OY728150.1 coordinate 237,242,764, forward strand.
TGCATAGAAATGTGTATATGTAATTATTTCACTAAAATATCACTTCATTACATTTAAATCTTGTATAATCCACTCTAATGATTCTAGTTCACTTTCAATATTTGATGGATAACTCAATGATATCAATCAATGGGGCTTTGCTGCTCTATATGTTGAATCCTTATTGGTCACATAAGGGTGATATAAACATACACTTTCCAATAGGTTTCTATTCTTTATTATATTTTCATTTTCCAATGAATAAGAAAATATGGTAACACTTCGTCTTCAACCTTCAATACATCTATGTATTATTAGTAATAACAGCTCTATGAAATTTTCTCTAAAACACTCTCTATTTGAACCGAATTTTCTCCCCATATTTTCTCTTTATTTATACACGACTATTTTATTTCTCTAATCATTTGAATCAATGGATTAATATTTTTTATCTAATATAAATCAGTATTTAATGTTTCCCCTATATTAAATTGGGTCTTCATCCACTGTAAAATATGAACTAATAATTAGGGGAATCAATTCATAACCCCCAATGACAAAAAATCTAGTATATAGAAAATGTCTTCTCTTCGATGTGACCATGAATATTGAACAATTTTACCCCCTATTTTTTACATAATACCATTTAGATACAATCAACATTATGTATCCATTTATTTCTATGGTATGGATAATCCACATTGACCAGATCCACTCTTAACACACATAAATGAGTCCATAACTCCTCCCATGGTTTTAAACATAAAACACCTCACACACATAACCGGTTGAGGTGTTTTAGAAAAAAAAATGTTCTCTAGATTCTATAAATATTAAAAAAATTAATCTAAAAAAATTATAATGTAATTTTTTTTTCATGTAATGGAAATGTCAAGGAAAAATTACTCTCCTAGGGGATGATAGTTTAGCCCTACGATCTATGAAAAAGACACCTGAAAAATCTCCAATGGTGCCAAAATCATCTGGAAGAGTATCTATGTCATGGTGGTAATATAAATGTCTTGGCTCAAAAATATAAAGTCCTACATCCTTATTAAATCTATTTTGTACCCAAAATATAATATAATTCATTCCCCTGTCAGATGAAATTTGAGTATGGGAGAACACATTAGGCCTCCACCACAGTGATGTCGGGTAGCATGGACTACATCCTTCATGCTCCCATCCATGGATAATTATAATACTAACACATGTTGACATGTTAGAATAAATAACACCATATTAGTTTTGTCATAGTAATCCACATGATAATCACCCTCATTTTTCTCCTTCAAATACAATTCATTTTCTTTTTCATTGAAGAGATATATTTGTCTCAGCAATCATTATTTTGAATACCACATTTTATTTTATTTTGACAATTTTCAGTGACTATTAATTATTTTCTATAAAAAATGACCATTTATATATTTCAATATGTGGAATATTGAATTTTATGTGTAGAATAATCGTGGTGATTATGATGAGTTGATTTTGAATGATGAAGATAATAATATTGAAGTTGAAAGATAAATAAATATGGTCACCCTAGGTTAGAAATTAATTTTTACATTAAAATTTCATTATATTATTTGTTATAAATATTTTAGTTTCATGGAAATTTTCTTAATATCCATATGATGAAGGAGTGGTGGACAATGTGAATATGGAGAAAAATACCACATGTGGAAACCCCCATATCACATGGGGTGTTGAAGATGATTATTTTCAAAGAAAAAAATAGAAAAGGGGTTGTGACTATTTCGTTCTCCGTGGTGGAATATTAGTTTACTTTTTCGATATTCCCAACAAAAAAAGACCATGCACATTGTTGAAGAACTGATAGTCGATAAGATAAAGTGAAATAAAAAATAGCAAACAAGACCATGGTTTATGAAGTGATGTTTGACATGTTGATGATGAATAAAAATTTCATATGTATCAGGTTATTGTGAGGAATATGTGGTGATACCATTAATGAATGTTTATGAATCCCAGTTTAAAGGGGATGACGTGGGATGGGCCACGCCTGTGGAAAAACACTTTTTGGTTAAGAGGTGGAACTATAGGATAAAAAACCATCATAGTAGGAACAAAAAAATGGTAATCAATGTTTTATAGAAAATATTTCCATATTTTTTACACTAGGGAAATTTGAAGGGTGTGACAATATTTGTCACATAGATATTAGGTGATATCATTTAGTCATTATAAGACTTCAGTATTAAATGATGCATAATCATGTGTCTCAGTTTTTATATGATGATCCAAATAAAATACGAAGGTAACTTGAATGATTATTTAATAGGATTATATATAAATAATCCACATTTTATAATGTGATAAGGTATTTAATATGAACTAGTTATTTTGTTCTTTGGTTATGAATATTAATGTGGATGTTATTGAGAAATTATGGGATATTTTTAGGGTATAATATTATAGATACATGTTTCTAGATTTTGAGATAATGAATCTATTATTATAAAATATATTTTATAACTCAATGTAATGTATTTGGACTATATCAATCATCAAATATACATGAAAAATAATATTGAGAGAGATTTTGTGCAATATACCCTATACATATGAGAAATAAAGAAGAAGAGAAACCAATAAATTATCATACTATATATTATTTATGTGTTCAATCTAGTGAATAAATCAAGTTATGTCTGGTTATGTAATTAAGATGATAAATAAATAATTAGAATAGGAATGGATGTGATAAAAGAGATTCTATAAGGAATTTAATGAATAATTTTTTCAATAAGTGAAAAAAGGTAGTGGCATGACATGATGTTGTGGAGAGAAATGTTGTGTTCATTTCATTTTTAATTGTAATGAGTTAATGTTGTATAGAACTAGTTTTCTCAATGTAAAACATTGAAATATATATATATATATATATATTGATTGTGATGGGAACAAGGACGACATGAAATTCTGCTATCATGTATATTTTATACTATAAATACTATGTAAAATGGATAAATCTCAAACTGTAGCTCAAATTAGATATTTAAGGCCACAGTTGAGTCTGGAACGTGTTTTTAACCATAGGCGGTACATATATTTAGTCGGTGTGGGACATATCTAGAAACATCAACCCATGGGAAAATCTTCATTTAAAATATTTTCATTAAACGGTTGGGGACGAAGCCTAAATTTATTATTTAAAGTAAAGACCTTTTTAAGGCTGGGTAGAGGGAGTCCATTACATAGCCCAAAGGCCCAAGGCCAAGTGGCTTAAATATAAGTCATGAAAGCCCATTTTTTCCCTAAAGGTCCCCTTAGTGAACCGTAATGCTGCAGTTCTCGTGCTACTACATTACATGATATAGTACTGAAAGTGCAATAATACAAACTATAGTGCCATGCCGTTACAATGTACTCGCTAGTACATTTTTTACACTACTACAATACAACTACATGCCCTATAATAGTACCGCTACATTACCCCAGAAATTCTTCCCTACTCGGATTTAATCCTCGGACATTTGGATTCCATGAAAGAGCCTACACCACATGGGTACAGGCTCATTGGTTTATCATTTAAAATAATTAAACATAATTATTTTTCACTAATTTTGAATCCAATAACATTTGAATGGAGGCTTAGATTCAAAATCTGTGACCACCATTGAGTTTATACAGTGTTGTTTTACCTAAACGTGACATACAATTATTGTTCATAGGGATTTCAGATTTTGTGACAATGATGAGTGTCTCAGTTTTGTTCTTAAAATAGTATATTAATGTGTTTTATTCTCTAATACATCTCCTCCAACTGTTGAATAAACTCTTTCACCTCCTTCCTCCTTAGAGAATCATCAAATCTGGTAAGATCTTTGGTGAATTGAATAATAATCTTTGAAAACTCATCGAAAATGATAAGAAGTTCAACAAGGTATGCACTTTAGTGACATTATAGGGTGGATCTGGACTGGTGGGAGGCTGACGCTGAAGAGGTGTCATTGGGAGGATCTCCTATGGAATTCTTGGGAAAACAGATGGTTAGTGGCGGGGACATGTGGTAGAGGTTTTGAGGTTAAAGAGTATATCAGTGGGTCCTCTAGAGGGTTGATGTTGACACGGTGTAGATCAGGGCCCTATGGTGGCTATGATGGTGCAGATTGAGTGCAGAGAGAATAACCTGCCACTGGGCTGGTCGGTGTCGGTAGGTGGGTCTGGCCATGTTTCTGTGTAGCCGGCTGGCCCTAGTAGGGCAGACCTACCAAACCGGCTAGACCAGGCCAGTCCTGCATATTTTGGGCCTGAGGACTTTAAATGGTCTTATTTTTTTATATGTTCCGCTGATTCATTTTCTCTCTGCAGAAAGACGATCCTTGAGTTGAGCTAGACTATTTGAGGAGGTTTTGGATTTATTAAATTTCAAACGCGAAGATGGGTGGCATGAAATTTTGACTTTATCAATGAAAATATTTATAATTATTATTAACTAATCTTATTTCAGACTTATCTTTAAAAAGATCTGATGATTTGTGTATCATCTATGGTCATGAATCCCCCTCAACGAGATGATCCATTCATGTCATGTCTATGATTTTTATGACTTCTTGTTTTGGTTCAGTTATAGAAAATTCCTATGATAAATAATACTAATATTATTATTACTAAGAATTATTGTCTCGGACATATCTTCTAAATGAAACGTCCAAATGATGCACCATCAGTGGCCTCAGGACCCTGGAGTTGAGGCATATGATCACAGACTTATTCCAAGCATTTAAAAACGAAACTAAGGTATTGGATCCGCAGAGTGCTTGTTCTGGGGATTACACTCCTTCTAAGTGGAGACAAGTTTCCAGGGGTATTTCACATGCTTATCGTGTCTACCCTCTTGTTTTTGGATGAGTTTACTCACCTAACATGTTTGTTGGTACCTTGCATGCACAATTCTGACCTTGATACAGTAGTTATCAAGTACAAGTCAGGGATATGGAGACCCCATGAACAGAACAATGTGACTCACAATTTGGTTCTAAAAGAGGTATTCTCCACTCTGAGAGTATGAAAATTCTACCTTTGGGGAGAGAGCATTGTGGTTTTCATAGACCACCAATGTCTTAGGTACATCTTCATTTATAGAGAACAAAACCAAAGGTTGAAACTCTCCTTGAAAATCCTATAGGAATACAACTTAAAGATATTCTATACTCAATGAATGAGATACTTTTTTCTAGATAACCATAGTTGGATGTCACAGGTTCACCTAGTGAGTGATTTTTTGTAGCTGTTTCCTTCTCTGTATATAACCTAGATTTAGTTGGATGGTACAAATTTCCTTCAGTTGATGGTGTTAAATCCTTTTCTTCTTGAGCTTTAAGAGTTTCCCTGTTGTGTTGCAGTGACTATGAAATATTACATGACCAGATATTCTTAGTTGTTTCACTGTATGGATATTATGAAGGAGAAAATCAGATAACCGTTTTTATAGGACAAAAGGGAATCTAGTAGTAACGTGATAAGTATAGGTTCTTCTAGGTAGGTGAAATATCCCTGGAGTTTCTTGAGGCCATTCTGGACCGTATAAAGAGATTAAATAGTTGCATACCACTTTAACCTACCCCAAATAGATAGTGTGGGTGGATAATTTCTTCCATGTTTCACAGGAGAGGAGGTTCATGCATGTAGCAATGCACTTAATTGATGTGAGGATACCTCACAAGGATGAACCAGCCTTTTGGTTTCCATGTTGTACTGTCATGGTAACGTCTATTTGTTTCCCTATGGTGTGAGATGCAGGTGTAGGATCAATATCCCGAGTTGTTTCCCTAACTTTGATTTTTATGGGAGAAAGGCATGAAGGATGTAATGAATTAGAGACCCAGATTTCACATTCTAATACCTTAAAATATTTCTCTATATATATCCAGTGATATGGCCTAAGACAGCGTGCAATTATGAGGCCTGGTGTGATCGGAATTAAAATATTAAAAATATTCAGAATACATTATACTAAGAATGAAATGAAAATGGTAAAACACTCCAATGGAAGCTAAGATAATAAATATGAGTACACTATTGAGTCTGGAAGGTGTAATTTACCATAACTGAGACATAAATTTGGTTGGCGTGGGACTTATGTGGAAAAATCCACCTAGATTTAAAATCATCATTTAAAATAATAAAACATAATTATTTTTCCTAGATGTCGAGGCCAATAAATATTGAAATGGAGACTCAGATTAGAAATAGGAGACCTCCATTGTGTAACACCCCGAGCTTCCACGATACACCTCTCTTTCAATAATGCAATAGCTTGCATTGTATGCAAGTTCGAGTTCTAACACATCGTGACTAATCAAAGTAGCCGTTCTGAATACTAATACCCACTTTTTAAATTTATAGAAATTTTATATTTCAAAATGGACTTCATTTTTGTATTCGTAATATCAAAATTATCCTATGTTGAAGTATTTGTAGTTTTCTGAGAACTTTAAATTTTTTTATGAATAGTGAAAAATACTTAAAACAACTTTTTTAATCAAAATAATTTTAGTGATAAATTATATTATTAAGTGGTTTTAATGAATAATTATAATATATTTTTAATATTTTATCCAATGGTGGTCATTAGAATTAATTTCATATTGAAATTGGACATAAACAATTGTCAATCTTTTGATATATATTGTATCTTAAAAACATGCAATTTGTTGTGACAGTGGGAATTAATTATAAAATTAATTAATGCTACTTATATGTATGTAATTTTTTAAAATAGACATCATTTTTGGATTCGGAATATCAATTATAGATTAGGGTGAAATATTGGCATTGTTCAGAAAAACTTCAATTTTTGATGAATAGTGAAACCACTAAGTGGTTGTTGTATAACTGATTTTTCGTTTAAAAGAAATATTACCACTTCTGTGATTTGATTTTCAAAAATCCGACATACATGGTTGTCATTAGGAAGTAAAATGTGGTTCAATGGGATTAAAATAATTTTTTGGTGAATATTAACTTTGAAGTTTAATTAATCATGATTAAAGGTAATTAGAGATATTTAAGGTAAAAATGATATTATAAAAATATTAAAATACCTTTACACTTGTCCTACCCCTATTGGATGTGTCATGGCCGACCAAGAAAATCCATGGGTCAACTTGGGGACCCATGGAGCCACTTTGGTAGGAAAATGTCATAAATAACTTTTATTTAAAGTTAAAATAAAAATGTTACAAACATAAGTTGTTATACTAAAAGAATTTTTATATGGGGTTATACAAGTCATATTTTTGACTATAAATATTCATTAGAAATATAAAACTATTTCCTACATCATTATATTTTTTTTTTAATTTTTAGACATTAAATATATTAAATTATTTATGACACCATGATGATGTAGTGATTACCTCATTAATTAACGATTTAAATAAAATGAAATGATGATGTAAAATCCAAGGATTACACATGTCAAAAACTTATTGGATGAGTATATTTCGAACCCTTATCACCTTATCCTAGAATTATATAATTTTGGGACCTTTATAATCATAAACACATTATATAATAAAGTAACATTTCATTACTTTCCAAGAGAGCCCCTCCTCTCCACTTATAAAAGGCCCCCACCACTACCACCTTACTCACACCTTCAATGCCTTTTGGCTCGGCCAACCTCTACCCAAATACTCTCCCAACTTCCCCCTCTTACTCCTAGTAGCCTCACTTTGGGAATAATTCTTCCCAAGGAAGCCTTTGGCTCAAATCAAAAAAGAGTTACCCGATTTTAAGGTAATGTCTTCTCTTGTGTTCTTTTGTTTTATTTTGCTTCTCCAACCCCTTAAACTCATTTTATTAATTTATTTTGTAACAAAAACATTATCATCAATATACTAGTATGTTTTTAAAATGAGTATTCTATCTACACTTACACACACCTACATCTAATGGTTAAATAACATACGGTTTCTGTGGATTGCGAATTTCTGCCTCACGAAATGATGATTGTTCAACACTCATATAACACCTTAAAAGGTGGCCATTAAGATGTCAATATAATAATATATGATATATAATATGTTTATGTTTTACTTAAGCTTCGGTATTTTTCATTTATGGCATTCCTTTATGGTTTCCATCATGGGTAAACGCGATATTTTCATTTTAGGAAATGCGGACTACCGCCCCCTCAAAGTGATTTGAATCGTTAATGCCATATGTGGGATGTATAAAGGATGGAGTAAATGATATTATATATGATATTATACAGGAATTATAATACACCTTTATACTATTATGATTTCATTCCATTAAATATTAAATAGAAATGAAAGTAGCATTCATGAGTACGTACGGCTTACCGTCTCCATAAACGGTGCATTTCATACCTCTAAATGTTATATAATATTATAAATTAATGTATATAGTGGATATATATGATATATATGATATCTAAATTATGAATATAATTCTAGATATAATGGATATTTCACCACATGAAAAACTTGTAATTATAAGAAGTTTATTTTTGACTCAAGTACCAAAGATCGACCAAACGACCGTTATTAACTTAAATAATTACATAATGTTAATATCATTGTAATAAGTGATATAAAAGGAATAATGAACTTTAAAAAGGTTCTTAAACAGGTATAGATTAACTCTAGTTTATTATTCATAGGGTTAAAGAGCGGTCGAGTCAAGTCAGACATGAGGTAAGGGAAATTCTTAACCAAATTTCTATTCATTGGGTTAATCTCCTTCTTTCAAATTATGTCCTGGTATTATTATGTCCTATCTTGTATTTATACTGTAATTATGTGTAAATATAGTGAATACATATAATAGATCTATTTTATTTTAAAAAATGATCTTTGTAAGGGAACTTCTTAACCCAATTTCCATTCTTTGGGTTAATCTCCAACATTCAAATTATGTCATGATATTATTATGTTTTATCTTGTATTTTTATTTTATTTATGTGTACTTATAGTGAATACACATAACAGATCTATTTTATTTAAAAAAAAATCATTTTAAAGGACATCGTCCCAATCTCCTTTCATTAAAGAATATTTTGTTTTATACACAACTTTCATTTATACGGTGTATAAACCCCTTTTACTTTTACATTTATTCAAATGGTTTTATTTTATAATTATGCTATTTTTAAATGATTTCAAAAAGAGATATTTCTCTCAAATATATGAAAATCCAGTGCAAATGTATACCTATTTAACATAAGCTTAAAAATGTTTTCAGAAAACCTGACTCTCGAGTGTGGTAGACGGGAAGGGATTGGGCGTGGACCCATCATGGCCTGAAATTAGTCAAGCAGTCTCAGAATTAGTTATTTTTTTTTCAAAAGCTTGCATAATGTTTTCATAAAAAACACTAGAGTATATTTGAGCAATTTTAAACGTATGTATCTTCTAAAACAATTGCATCGGCAGGTCTCATGAGACAGACTAGTGTCTTGGCACGAGGCCTTGACAAAATCTTATTTGTGGTCTTGGCATGAGGCCTTGGATACATGGTTATGATAGTCTGGCATTATGCATTCCATCAATATGAAAGTGGTTATTGATATTGCATGTGGTTATTCGTCCAGTAGAATATCCATGTGAATAAGTAAATAGAATTATTTCATTTTGATTTTTCCATATTATGCTGAAGTTCAAGTTTAAAATGGATTTTGTTTTAGTTATACATTTCCTTAAATGGTAATGTTTATTTATGAAATCTTCCGCTATATTGTTATCCTTACTGAGCATCTGAGCTCACCCCATTAAATGTTTTAATATTTTCCAGGATGTGAAGATGTATATTATGAATGACCTGCAAGGATAATATAACGGGATATGAAGAGAAGATGTTTTAGTTTTGTTTTACTTTATTATGTAATGTAAGACTTATGAATGTATCTAGTGTTTCCAAGGGTACTAAACTAATCGGTCTTTCGAGACTTGATCTTTTGTGATCATGCCAATGTTACGAAGTAATGCACCGACTCTGGGTAACTAGGGTCGGGGCGCTACAGTTGGTATGAGAAGTAGTTTAGTACTAACCTTGGAAGCTAGATTTAGATAAACTCTGATTAGAGAACATAGCCCAAAGATAGACTTTGAGGATTAGTATAAAAGAAATTCCTAGAATTTTGTTGTTGTAGAGATTTTGTGAGTTTTCCGAGCAATACATCCCTGTCTGGATACGAGCAGGTAGAGGAGGCTCTGGCACAGATGTACCTAGGGGTAAAACCCGAAAACACCGCTTTGAACTAGACTCGAACGGGAACTGGTGCACGACAACGGGCCTTGCTGCACTCTTGGTAACGACACTCCCGAGGGATATGCTTAGGATAATTCTCGGTTTCTTCACAAACCACTATGAAGGGTTATGAGTATATACTTCCTCAAAGAAAACATTTTTTATGATTATGGATTATATCCATAAATAGTTCAATTTATGTTAAGTATTTTATAAGTATGGAATTAGGTATTTTGATTCATAAACTAATCTAGTTTATGCCATTGTTTAGAAATGGTGCCTAGTAGAAGGAATGGAAACCGTATCAATGCACGCACTCTGTGTAGGGATTTCCCTCCTGCTCAAGAAAATTATTATGGAGCTGGAGATACAGCTGGTGCTGATCAACTTATTACTATATTGGGACAACTCACTCAGGTTATGAATAATAACCTTACTCGTATGGAGCACCATGATCCGCAACGTGGAGGATCAATGTTAGACCGCTTCATGAGGCAACAACCGCCAACATTTAATAGGGGTACAAATCCATTAGTATCTGAGAAATGGATAAACTCCTTAGAGAAAATATCCCATGCCTTGGGGAGTAGCGAAAGGGAGAAGGTTGTCATGGCAGTCTACTGCCTCACTGGAGACGCCGATCAATGGTGGTCGTTGATTCAAAACACAAAGGAAGATGATGAAGTATCAAATATGGAATGAAGGGAGTTCAAAGATCATTTCCTAGAAAACTACTATCCTCGCGACCATCGAGCAGATATGGAAAGACAATTTCTGAGTCTGAGGCAGAAGGAGGAGGAGAATGTCGCAAAGTATGAAGCCAACTTAACAAGGTTAGCGAGGTATGCTGCTGATTATATATGTAACCTGAGAAGTAAGATTGATCATTTCTTTGATGGGTTAAAACAATTCCTCCATCGAGCTTTAGTATCACAATCCTTCTCATCGCACAAATATATTGTCTCGTGTGCTATCAAGACAGAAAAGGAATTATCTAAGTCTTATGACAACAAAGTATAGAAAGAGAAGAAGAGAACGGTGGAACAAGAGACGGATAAAGGGAAAAAAGGAAAGAAGGATTTTCCATTTTGTGATAATTGTGGGAAGAATCACCCTGGTACTTGCCTAAAAGGAATGGGAGTTTGTTATAAATGTGGAGAAAAAGGTCACCATGCTCGTGATTGTAAGGGAAAGAAAGAAGCTATCAATGTTGAATGATATAATTGTAGGGAAATGGGGCATTATGAAAATGAATTTCCTAAGCGTCAGGGAAACTTACCTCAAAAAAGGCCAAGGGATCAAAGCCAAGCTTATGTTGTTACTACAGATGAAGTTGAATAATTATTGTGTTTGTGTTTTTGGACTCAAGAACTAGATTATGGTTATAAGAATAATGTGATATATATAAGTATTGTACTGCAATACTCGTTGTTTTCGTTAAGGTTTTAATATGATAAAGGTAATCATATTTTCAGTATGTGACAATAAGAGAAACCTTACTTTGTTTGGGGAATCTAATGTTGCAATTGATTTTGGAATTTAAGGACATTTTAGAGAAACTCTGGACATAGGTATTTTGGATAACTATAAAGGTTGTAATGGATTATGTTGATATTTGGATAGTATTGTTTAAGGTTAAAACATATCTGAAGATTATTTTTGGAATATTATAATACTATAGTTTTAGGAAAAGGACAACCTACAGGGTGGGGCATAATCCGTCGCGTCGGAAAAAGCTGTAGGAATCGAACCCACAACCATAGTGCGACAGCCTTTATTACCTACCACTGGCCTACAAGAAGTCCCTGGTTATTATAAAATAGTTTTACTAATCTAAATGGTATGGGTTAATATTTGGAACCTTATACAATTAGGATAAATAGAATATTTTTGAGTTCTATTACCTTTTAGAGTGAAATATGGGTTCATGGTAAACATTTATTAAATAATGAAAGTCTACATAACAAGTATGTATATTCCCTTACGTTCTTAGTAATTCTCCTAAATAAATTTCTCAACTTTATAAAAGGTAACTTAAAACAAAAACGTTGCCGGGTAACTTTTCAAACTAGGGATTCAATGACCGTTTAACCAATCACAAGTTTGTGATTTCCTTATGGTTAACATTCTCCTAATCGAGTTTTCTACAACTCTCCATCAGACCATGATGGTTTGTTTTTCTTCCATATCCATATTTTCATAGAATCCTAGTATGGGCTATCTCGGGTGACCTTTGTACTTATCTTTCTTTCTTTTAAAGTTATATTTTTATTAACCTTATTTCCGATGTGGGTTTTCCACAAAGGTATTTTATATTTTCAACCGTTTATTTTCAAAGAAAAATTTTAACTTGTGAGGACGCAATTTATTGAAGGAGGGGAGAATGTAACACCCCGAGCTTCCACGATACGCCTCTCTTTCAATAATGCAATAGCTTGCATTGTACGCAAGTTCGAGTTCTAACACACTACGACTAATCAAAGTAGTCGTTATGAATAATAATACCCACTTTTTAAAATTATAGAATTTTTATATTTCAAAATGGACTTCATTTTTGTATTCGTAATATCTAAATTATCCTAAGTTGAAGTTTTTGTAGTTTTCTGAGAACTTTCAATTTTTTATGAATAGTGAAAAATACTTAAAACATCATTTTTAATCAAAATAATTTATAGTGATAAATTATACAATTAAGTTGTTTTAAAGTATAATTAAAATATATTTTTACTATTTTATCCAACGGTGGTCATTAGAATTAATTTCACTTTGAAATTGGACATAAACAATTGTCAATCTTTGGATATATATTGTTTCTTAAAAACACGCTATTTGTTGTGACAACGGAAATTAATTATAAAATTAATTAATTCGACTTATATTTTTGGAATTTTTTAAAATAGACATCATTTTTGGATTCGGAATATCAATTATAGCTTAGGGTGAAATTTTGGCATTGTTCTGAAAAACTTCAATTTTTGATGAATAGTGAAACCACTAAGTGGTAGTTATATAACTGATTTTTCGTTTGAATGAAATATTACCACTTCTGTGATTTTATTTTCAAAAATCCGACATAAATGGTTGTCATTAGGAAGTAAAATGTGGTTCAATGGGATTAAAATAATTTTTTTGGTGAATAGTAACTTTTAAGTTTAATTATTCGTGATTAAAGGTAATTAGTGATATTTAAGGCAAAAATGATATTATAAAAATATGAAAATACATTTACACTTATACTACCCCTATTGGATGTGTAATGGCCGTCCAATAAAATCCATGGGTCAACATGGGGACCTCATGGAGCCACATTGGTAGGAAAATGACATAAATAACTTTTATTTAAAGTTAAAATAAAAATGTCACAAACATAAGTTGTTTTACTAAAACAATTTTTAAATGGGGTTATACAAGTCATATATTTCACTATAAATATTCATCATAAATCTGAAAAGATTTCCTACATCATGATATTTTTTTTATAATTTTTAGACATTAAATAAATTAAATTATTTATGACACCATGATGATGCATCGATTACCTCATTAATTAACGATTTAAATAAAATGAAATGATAAAGTAAAATACAAGGCCTAGAATTGTAAAAAACCTATTGTATGAGTATATTTAGAACCCTTATCACCTTAGGCTCGAATTATATATGTTTGGGACCTTTAAAATCCGAAACCCATTATATAATAAAGTGACATTTCATTTCTTTCCAAGAGTGCCCCTCCTCTCCACTTATAAAAGGCCCCCACCACTACCACCTTACTCACACTTTCAAAGCCTTTTGGCTCAGCCAACCTCTTCCCAAATACTCTCCCAACATCCCTCTCTTACTCCTAGAAGCCTCACTTTGGGCAGAATTCTTCCCACGGATTCCTTTGGCTCAAATCAAAAAAGAGTTACCCGATTTTAAGGTAATGTCTTCTCTGGTGTTCTTTTGTTTTATTTTGCTTCTCCAACCCCTTAAACGATTTTTATTAATTTATTTTGTAAAAACACCAGTATCCTCAATATACTAGGATGTTTTTATAATGATTATTCAAGCTACACTTACACACACCTACATCTAATGGTTAAAGAACATACGGTTTCTGTGGATGGTGAATTTCTGCCTCACGAAATGATGATTGTTCAACACTCATATAACACCTTAAAAGGTGGCCATTAAGATTTCACTATATTTATATATGATATATAATATGTTTATGTTTTACTTAAGCTTCTGTATTTTTCATTTATGGCATACCTTTATGGTTTCCATTGTGGGTAAATGCGATATTTTTATTTTAGGAAGTGCGGACTACCGCCCCCTCAAAGTGATTTGAATCCTTAATGCCATATATGAGATATAGAAAGGATGGAGTAAATGATATGATATATGATATTATACTGGAATTATTATACACCTTTATACTATTATGATTTTATTCCATTAAATACGAAATAGAAATGAAAGTAGCGTTCATGAGTACGTACGGCTTACCGTCTCCATAAACGGTGCATTTCATTTATTACCTCTAAATGTTATGTAATATTATAAATGAATGCATATACTGGATATATATGATAAATATGATATCTACATCATGAATATAATTCTGGATATAATGGATATTTCACCACATGAACAACTTGTAATTATAAGAAGTTTATTTTTGACTCAAGTACCAAAGATCGACAAAACAACCGTTATTAACATAAATAATTACATAATGTTAATATCATTGTAATAAGTGATATAAAAGGAATAATGAACTTCAAAAAGGTTCTCAAACAGGTAGATATTATCTCTAGTTTATTATTCAGGAGGTTAAAGAGCAGTCGAGTCAATTCGGACACGAGGTATGGGAAATTCTTAACCTAATTTCTATTCTTTGGGTTAATATACTTCTTTCAAATTAAGCCATGGTATTATTATGTACTATCTTGTATTTATACTGTATTTATGTGTAAATATATTTAATACACATAATAGATATATTTTAGTTTAAAAAATAATCTTTGTAAGGGAACTTCTTAACCCAATTTCCATTCTTTGGGTTAATCTCCAACTTTCAAATTATGTCATGACATTATTATGTTTTATCTTCTATTTGTATTTTCTTTATGTGTAATTATAGTGAATAAAAATAATAGATATATTTTATTTAAAAAAAAAATCTTTGTAAAGGACATCGTCCCAATCTCCTTTTATTGAGGCATATTTTGATTCATACAGAACTTTAATTTATACGGTGTATAAACCCCTTTGTCTTTTACTTTTATTAAAATGGTTTTATTTTATAATTATGATATTTTTAAATGATTTAAAAAAGAGATATTTATCTCAAATATATAAAAATTCAGTGCAAATGTATACCTATTTAACGCAAGCTTAAAAATGTTTTCAGAAAACCTGACTCTCGAGTGTGGTAGACAGGAAGTGATTGGGCGTGGACCCATCATGGCCTGTAATTAGTCGAGCAGTCTCAGAATTAGTTATTCTGTTTTCAAAAGCTTGAATAATGTTTTCAGAAAAACACTGGAGTATATTTGAGCAATTTTAAACGTAATTATCTTCTAAAAACATTGCATCGGCAGGTCTCATGAGACAAACTAGTGTCTTGGCACGAGGCCTTGAAAAAATCTTATTTGTGGTCTTGGCACGAGGCCTTGGATACGTGGTTATGATAGTATGGCATTATGCATTCCATCAATATGAAAGTGGTTATTGATATTGCATGTGGTTATTAGACCAGTAGAATATCCATGTGAGTAAGTAAATGGCATTATTTCATTTTTCTTTGGCCATATTATGATGAAGTTCAAGTTTAAAGAGGCTTTTGTTTTAGTTATACATTGCCATAAATGTTAATGTTTATTTATGAAAGCTTCCGCTATATTGTTATCCTTACTGAGAATCTGAGCTCACCCCTTTCAATTTTTTAATATTTTCCAGGATGTGAAGAGGTATATTATGAATGACCTGCAGGGATAATATAAGGGGATATGAAGAGAAGATGTTGTAGTTTTGTTTTACTTTATGATGTAATGTAAGACTTATGGATGTATCTAGTGTTTCCAAGGCTACTAAACTAATCAGTCTTTCGAGACTTAATCGTTTGTGATCATGCCAATGTTACGAAGTAATGCACCGACTCCGGGTAACTGGGGTCGGGGCGCTACACATTGAGTTCATAATGAGGCATTTTACCTAAGTGTGACATAAAATGGGAGGGTGTGTGGATTTCAGATTTTGCGACCAATATAGGGGTCTTAGTGATTTTCTATATATAGTAGCATAAGGTGTTTTGATTTGGGTTATCCCCTAATCCTCCTCCACCCACATTGGCAGCACCACCATCACCTCCCTCCTCAATGAAAAATCAGGAACTCCTAAAGGATCATTGGAGAATCAATGAAAAATCATACCAAACTCATCGAAAACAAAAAGTGGTTCAATGAGGTACTCTCCTTTTTTATTTTTTCACTCCAAATATTCAATTAGTAAAATCAATAATTTTTCATTCATTATTTTTGTAAGTGTCTAAAAGATGTGATGGCCAAATGAACATAGGTATCTCCCGTTTCCCCATTTCGAACCCCTATTTTATCTCATTCTTCACTAATCTTTACCTCAAAATCATTGATATTCTAAAACAACACTGAATCTTCAAAAATGGGATGGTACTGTGAATCCCTTGACCCAAGGATCATGAAAAGTAAAATCATTTCTTTTTTTAGACCATCAGAGTGGTCATGGAGGCATGTGAAATGTACATCTCCACCAAGGGGGACAACCGGTGGAGGAGGCGGCGGTCTGGTCAGGCGTGGATGGCGGAGGTGACTGTCTAAGATGATGGAGGTGCTCTAGTGGTGTTCTGGGGTGGAGTCAGTCCAAGGATGTGATGAAGCAGAGGAGGCAGTGTGTAGAGGCACTGGATGTGCTCTCGAGGCATTTTGGTGTGGACGACTAGTTAGCAGCGTGGTTACAAGTTGTAGCTGTTGAGGTAGAGGAGAGGACCGACTGGTCTTTAGGGGGAGTCAACATCAACGTGGGGTAGCGCAATATCCCGAGGAGACCAGGCTAGAGTATACCATGATCAGGAAGTAAGACTAGTTGCTCATCCAGTCGGTGTTAGTAGGCAGGCAGGGGTATGTGACTAAGTTGTGGCTGGTGGTGCGGGTCGGCTGGTGCTTGCTGGCCTAGGCCGGGAAGCACCATCCATACCTGGCCGGTCCAGCCTATTTTTGGCCCAGGGATTTTAAATTTCCTTATCTTTTGATATAGGACTCTGATATGCTTTATATCTACATAAGTGTGATCCTTGAGCTGATCTGTAAAATTTGAGGTGGTTTTGAGAATTTTATACTTCAAATAAAAAGATGGGTGGCACAAAATGCACACATTATTATTAATAATATTTATAATAATTGTTAAATAATGTTTTTTCAGATTTATCATCCCAATGGAGTCTCTGATTCACATACCATATATGGTCACATATTCCCCTCAATGAGACCAACCATTTATGACAAGTGTATGAATTTTAGGTCTTGGTTTCATGGTTTAGTTGAATGAAACACCGACATCTAACAATAATAATAATATTATTATTATTATAAAATATTTTTTCAGTCATATCATCTAAATGGAATGTCCAAATGACACACCATTAGTGGGGCCATGACCTTGTAGTTGAGGTGGAACTTCCATGATAGATTTTAGGCATTTAAAAAATTTATGATGTGCGCCGAAAGAGTCCATGTTAGAGCGTTTGGGTTTCTTTTTCACTAGGATTCCATCCTTAATGAACAACTAGTAAAAATCATGTGTTTTCTAAGAGGATCACAATGGTGTAATTAGTTTAACATATTTTTTGGACCAACGCATGGGCCTCACAAGATGCCTTTCCAGAGAAATGCACACACTTATGACTATTCCAACAGATTTCTGTTTTGGGTGAATAAATATTCTATCATATATGTTCATTTTTAAGGATCATAGAGGCATGATCTACTTTGATTTGTGGAGCACTGTTTGTGATCTCATTAATTGTGAAAACCTGAAAAGAGTTTTAGGGGAAGATAATTTCTATGTGTTTGAATAGAACCCACAACTTGGGTCAATCCCAACTTTGGTAAGAGTAGAGAATATGTGTTAAGAGATGTGATCAAATGTTCTTAATCCGTATAAGGAGGTGTGCTAGCATAATTACTCTTTTCTCTATCCAAATCAATGACAACTGTCATGCACTCTTTGGCCTTTTTTGACTAGGAGTGTTGAGTACTCTGGGAGTACATCGACATGCCTAGTGGTAGTTATTCAATGTTAAGTAATCAAGAATGGATTGATACACTGGTAGGCGATGATGCAGGGCTACATGGAATGTGATCCCTACATGCGTTTTGTACTACTATACGAATCATTTTCGTCTATGATATCTTTTATTGGACTTGTATTTTTCAATACGTGTGGCCTATCCAGAGTGTTTTTTTCACATAGAATTTGATCAGTCCCACCATAGTGTCTTCCGAGTTACGATGTTATATTCTACTTGTGTGATGCCTATCTAGGGTGAAACTTGATGACTGTAGCAGTGTTCTCCAATGTGGTACTATCCAGTAGGGAAGGCAAGCGTTCCTCAGCATTCTTCCAGGAGGTATTATCCATCAGTGATGGATAGTGTTCCTCGACATTCTTCTCTAAGAGGTACTATCTAGTTGTGATGGATAGATTAATTTCGAGTTTACCTCTAGTTGGGATTGTATGTTGTCCATGGTAAAATTTTGGAGATTTCATCTAGCAGTGTAGTGTAGAGGGACCCATGAATGACTCTTGTCAGGCAGTACCCTCCATCTGGGCTAGGAAGTGGGTCCATAATCGTCATACGGTTGAGGACCCCCCCCCCCCCCCCCGCAACGAACTAGGGAACAGTCACCTATTAACATGTGGAATCCTCCCGTTAGGCTATTCATGGATCCTTTAATTTGTGACACAATCTCTCAAATTTTCGGCATAATGATGAGATGTGTTTGACATAACCGAGAAATATCATGAAATTGGGGTGATTTTCCAACCAAGATTCATCCTTGTGATGTGATCTAAAACTATGTGGGCGAGACAGACCATCATATAGTATCAAGGTGTGGTGAATGATCCCCTTTGACTAGTAGTTAAGGCTAGACAAGTGGGATACTAGGAATTAACAGTTACATAATAGACTATTGGCCACTCACTTTTCCTAGGAATAGCTTGTGAGTTAGAGATCCCATTACTCTCTAGTTTGGTTTTCTTTGCTCAATATATATATATATATATATATATATATATCTTGTTTTTAGAGCCCACTCCTTAGGTTTTGGCTACTCTCCTTCAAGTAAGGTGAAGAAATGTTGGTATACCATGTTCATTAAATGCCTCTATTCTCAGGGTTGGATGACTCATCTCTCCTATTATAGGTAGAGAGGACTGTAAATGAAGTTCATCATCAAAACATTTCATGCTCCTTGTGTTTGGATGACCTTAATTCACTTTTTTATTTGGTCAATCTACACACCTTTATCCTATTCTTCTACCGTACCTAGTTCTATCTACTACTCCCCTATTCAGTGCAATTATTTCTACCACCTTGAGCCTTCAGGGCATCCTAATGAGTATTTTTATACTCTCCCTACTTGGGATTTTCGAACACTTGGTGTTCCCTTGCAGATGATGGTAGGTTGATTGTGACACCTGTGTATCATGGGATATTATGTGAATGGACCTCAAGCGGTGGTAATATTTTGGGATTTAGGAGAAGGGCTCTCCCAACTATTTTAACTTTTCACCTATTTTTGGTTTGTAGCAAATTTCTTTTTGGGAATGTATTTTTCCCATTTACCTTTCAATTTACTTTAAAGATAATTTTCTTGTATTGTTTAGTGGTCGATGCATATATGTTTGGTTTGAATGTTAGAGCTATGTTTTGGATTTATTTTTTTACCTCTTCATGTTTTCATTGTGTTGACAGTGTGTGTGTGTTCATGATTTTAGGAATTTCCTCCCCTTATTTTTGTGCCTTCGGTGTTACTCACTAGCCCATGGCCTATGGATGTGGCCTTAGTGTAGTTTTGGATCAAGCCTCGACACAGTTCAAGTCGTGAAAAAAGGACATTGGATATATATATATACGCTAGTGTAGAATAAAAATTGATGAAGTAACACATCAATAATAATAAATGAGTATAAATTTATAATAGATTTTTTTTCATAATTCAAAATTGTATTGGACATTCATGATGACAATATACATAATTAATGGGATATATTGATGGCTTCTCATTATGCTATTTTGGAGAACACACCTAACACACCTGGTGGTTTTCAAATTTTTTCCTCCATTGTGACTTTGGCCAGATGCATCTTGGAGAGGAGTCCAGCGATGGATCCTTCTAATCCTACCCTCTGGGTTCCTCTGGAGAGATCGTCTTCCAGGAGCCTGTTAGGACAGCTATTGGGGGTTTGTTAGGATGTATTGTTCTTTAAGGATGCACCATGTAGTCCTTATATCGATAATTTGTGATCGGGTTTTCCTGAGGGCTGTCCATTCAACATAAAGGTAATCAAGTAAAGATCTCATATTTCTGTGGATTTACATTCAGAGTTTTATAGGAATGCAGTGAGTGACATGAAGTGGACTCTCGTTGAACGATTTGGATCAGTTAAGCCTCCCCTCTTGGATTTCAAATGGTTTTTGGAGTGCAAGGTCCTTACGGGTCTAGTGGAAATCTCATCTTTTCACAGGAACTCATTCTGTCTGTCCTTGTCATTAGAGAAGGATTTCAATATTTCTTGGTGTAAACTTTAATGCTACAAGAGAAATTAGAGTTTCAGCCTCACCAGATGGTCACTGGAGGCTCATATAGGGAGGGAGGACTCTCGTGCTATTGTGTGGGTCTGCTTCGAGGGCAAATGCTACCGGTCATTAAGGGTGATCTTCTCAATGTGGTTGTGGATTCTCTTAGGGGATTTAATTGTGAGGATGATCATGTGTGAAGTTGTGTGTTGTCCACTGGTGCCTGGATTTGCATGGAGTTAGACCTTTGACAACTGTTTTCAGACCACATAACCCTAAAGGTACAAGATTCTATGATATAGAACCAAAATATTTTCTACCCTATGTTTCCTAGGGGTTTTCCCGCATGTTCTCTTCAAGGTAATTCGAGGAAACATTGTGGAAAGGGTTGTCGAGATAATCGACGATCAGTTTCTTCCCTCTTAGGGGCGTCGTAAGACAGTTTTATTCCAACTTCCCTTTGGGAAAACATTCAAGAGAAGGATTAGGATTTATCTATTTCTACTATACCCCTTGATGGTGTATCTGAGGATACCTCCTTCGACAGTGCAGGATGTGTAGCTTTGTCCATGGTTTTTGCATCCTTGAATTATGTTCCATACCTGACTTCAACAATTTTCTTTTATAAACCTTTCCAATTCCTCTTAAAGGTTTCATGGTCGGACAATCATTTGAATTCCCCATCTCATTGGCTAGGGCAGAAAATATGGCCTTTGGAACCACATGACCATTTTTTCATGATATCGACTTAAAGGGGAAAGGAGGAGGTCCTACTCTCCACCACCAATTCTCCTTACTTCATGGTGGATTGGTCCCCGAATTTCTCCAAAGGATTCTTTCTTAGCCAGGCCTGATCAATCTGTGGTTTTTAGACTGTTGGAGAGGGTGACCAGCATGAGTTCTTTCCAATTTCTAACAAACATGCCTCTGCCTATCTAACTCCTCAATTTAAGAAGCATGGGAAGTCTATCAGGTCATGTTCCCCACTGTCTTCTTTGGCCAGATCCTTTCAATCATCTGGCTCTAGAGTTTGTATGGGAGGTCAGTACAAATTCATCAATGATTGATCTTATACTCGTAGTGTGAAGGCCATATCACATGGGGAAAAACCAGGAACTCATATTTTCAATGATACCGATCCTAATTCGGAATGCCTGTGGCATTGGAGTTTGGGTGAAAACTGATTTTTTAGCCATGGAGGTCAAGAATCTGAAGGTTGGTATAGTGGCGGTATTAGGGAATAAACAATATCCATTTAAAATCAATGTGTTTACTCGAAATATTTCGGATGCACACGGCCATGCATACTGATCTGATCAACCAACATATTTGGATTTTCTGGAGTAGGGGGAACAATGTGTGTTTTGTTCAAGAAGGTGAACAATTTATTACGGTGAAGGTAACCTATGGGACCAAGTATCTCTTTTTTCTTTTGTGTATGGTATTTGTGATTTACAATGACGATAGAATTTGTGGCATGATCTCATTGTCTTCCATCCGGAGAGCTTTCCATGGATCGTTGGTGGCGACTTCAAAATCATTGCTGACCCGGAGGAGAAGCCTGGAACGTGTTCTTTACCTCATGTTTCTAGCCTTAAATTCAGTCATTTCATGGATGGAAAGGGGATTTTGGACATGGGGTACTATGGGGATCGATTCACCTTGTGTAAAAACCAAAAAGGCAATAAGCTCTATTAGAGTCGTATTGATCAATGTTTGGCCCACTGTCATACCATATCAAAAATATTCAGAGGTGAGGGTGGACCATATGGAACATTTAATTTTTGATCATTCTACACTATTAGTGTCTTTGGTTGACATGAAAATGAGGAGCGACCGATTCGGGTTTTCATAACTGTGGATTAACACTTTCTTGTTTCACCATCTTCTAAAGGAGGTGTGGGAAGAGTAGACTTAAGGACATTCCATGGATTCCATACATACTAAATTACAATAGTTCAAACACTGGCTGCAGATTTGGGAGAAAGGAATTCCTAGTAGTGACCAGGATTTTGACAACCTTAAATAAGAAGTTGCACCCATGGACCACATCCTGGAGGAAGAATGTGAGGACTCAATTTTTGATGATTTTTCAAATAAGAAAACCTTCCTAAGTGATCTTATTCTCAAACAAGAATGGATTTCAAGGGAAAAATCAAGGGTGAAATGGATGTAAGAAGGTAAAAAGAATACAGCCTTATTTTATGCATGTATTTGGGGGAGGAGTAAGCCAATAAAATCGAATATTAGGTTCTAAGATGAATTATACATGAATGATAGAGATGTGTTTGGAAATTTGGCTCTTTCTTTATTTCCAAATCATTGTGTGGGTCCTAATGCCAGCATGATGAACAGTTATCTGAGGGGGAGCACGGAGCATTTTGAAGAGATTCCCAGTCAAGTTTCCATTGAGAACAATATTTCTTGAGTCCATTCATAAGGAGGAGGAGGTGTTTATGGCTAAGACAAAGCTTAAGGAAGACATTGCCCTGGGACCGGGTGGTTTCCCTGGCTCATTCTACAGGGGTTCATGGGAGGTGGTGAAGGGGGACATTGTGGCGGCCATTCAATACTTCTTCTATGGTGGTCATAATCCTAGGATTCCATGTGCCACTACTCTTGTCTTGTTTCCAATGATTAATGATCAATCCTCTATTCATCACTATAGGCCAGTGGGAATGTGTAACATCACCTAAAAAATCCTATGAACCTTATCAACTCACAACTCTCTAAATATACTCCTAGATGGGATTCACTAGACCAATATGGGTTTGTTGGAGGCTGGTTGATTCAAGGGGCTATATCCCTAACAAAAGATATTCTTAGAGACATTAAAATAAAAGATCGTGGCTCAATTTTGGCAATCAAAGTGGATTTGAATAAGTCTTATGAAAGGATAAAATAAAGCTTCATTAATAGAATGGTTTTGAAGATGGGTTTATCTGACTGGTCTATGGACCTCATTTATAGATGTTTTAGCTCTTCCTAGTTGGTTGTGTCTTTCATGGGGAAATAACAGTGTATTTTCAATGCTTCATATGCGATAAGACAAGGTGACCCACTCTCCCCTACAATTTTCATCTTTACAAAAGACACACTCAGCCAGCTAATCAACAAGAGAGTTTCATCTGGAGATATTCATCCATTTTGTAGGAAAATGAATATTCCCTCTATCCATCATCTGATGTATGCAGATGATTCCATCATTTCCAAAAATTCTAGCAAGAGGTTGGCTCTTGGGATCAACAAGGATCTGGATGAATATTATTCTTGGAGTGGTCAGATCATTAACAGATCCAAGAGAAACATTTATATTTCTAATAAATGTGGAACAAGTTAGGTCTCTACATTGTGAATGAGTTTATCATGCAGAATAGATCATTTATTTTGGATTACCTCAATGCACCAATTTAGTCTGGAAGAACCTGCATTAAATAATTTAATTGGATTGTGAGCAGAATTACTAGTCGTGTGCTGAATTGGAAGAATCACTATCAATCCTTTGGGGGATATATTAGCCTTATTAATATCACCCTATCTAGAATTCATGCCCATTATCTATCCTACATTAACGTGCCGAAGGGGGTAATTTTTATAATCGATAAAATACTGGTGTGTTTCATCTAGGATGGTTTATCTGAAATCAAGCATCACTGGTCATCACCGAAAAGGATTGTGAGACCAATTCACGAAGGGGGGAACAATGTTCGGAATCTATCAGATACCATGCACTATATGAATTTGAGGCTGGTGTTGGAGGTTGTGGATGAGAGTAATCTTTGGGGAAGAATCATGTCTACAACCACTGTGGGCACTTATGGGGGTGGCCATGGGTCACCTTTCTGGGTGAAGATTTCCTTGATCATTCCAACCCTATGTGGTTACACCAGGCGGATTGTGTGTGAGGGGAACATACATTTCTGGAATCACAATTGGGTGGGATCCTTTCTTGTCTTACTAGGGTTTCATGTCCCTCAGATTACGTTCCAGGTGGCAAGATTGCATTTTGGCTTTATGCATGAGGTTCTAGATGAGGATCAACGAGGTATCTTTGATCTCGTCCGCACCAATTTAGAATCTGAAAGGTGCGTTTTTATACCCTCAACCTTTCATTTATTCATTTAAAATGATTCCTGGAAGACTCTTTTTCCTCAGAGTAGTCGGATTGTTGGAATAGTATTGTATAAAGTAGGAATATTCCAACCAAATATAACTTTCTGTCTTGGAGAATCAAGAATCATGCTATTCTGACTGATGACAAGGTCAAGAAGTTGGGTATCAATATCCGCTCCAAATTCTACTACTATATGATGAATCAAGTGGAGTCTACGAATCAACTATTTTTTGATAGTGAATGGGATAAAAATATTTGGATCTTTTTTTTTGTGATTTTTCGGCATTGCATTATACTACTAGTATGGATGGAATTTTTCATGAATGATGGTTCCTCAGAACGAGTAACTCAGTTGTGGAAAGACTTGTGAAGGATCTCATTTTGAATGTAGAGTGTTGGTGCATCTAGAATGCAAAAAACCAGTCGAGGTATGAATGGATTACATCCTTTAATAGATCCATCATCAGGAGAACCAAGTCACTTCTGTTGGATATGGTTAATGGTACCAAAAATGGGAGAGATGCGCCTTCTCTGAGTTGATTTCAAATAAGCATTTCTCCGGGCAATTTTGGATGAAGAGGGAATATGTGAATGTCGGTGAAATTGCATCCTCCTTCTTCTGGTATCAAAAATAAAGTGGTAGGTTCATTCAAGGAGGGGATCATCAGTGGAGGAGGTGAGGATTGGGATTTCAGGGGCATCGTCCTTCTTTCTATTTCTTCTTTCTATGGAAAAGGGACATCTATACATTGGAAGCCAAAGCGATGTTCACAGGTTTAAAATTATGCGAGTTGGATAATATTGATCTTTATTAGGTGGAGACTGATTCTAAGATTATAAATGCCTTCATGCATGGAAATTTTTTCACTCCATGGTCAACTATTTACATCATTAGAAAATTTAAATATATTCTTGGAAACATCACATCGGTGGAGCACACTTGGAGGGAAGGGAACAAGGTTGTGTACCACCTTGCATCTATGGATGTTATGGTTCAAGGCCCCATTATCATTTGCATCCCTAGCTCCCCGTTTTTGAAACCTGAAGGGGTTAATCTGATTATAGGCGACGAGATTGGTCTTCATTACGTTAGACCCCCTAGATATTTCTTGGGTCTTTCCATCCTTTTGAGCTTTTTATTTTTTTTCTGGTGGACTTTTTTCATGTTTAATAAAAATTTATCTTTGATGAAGATACATAATTAATGGGATATTATGGAATGTGGAATGCACCGAACATGGTTATAAGTATAAACCTTTCCTATTATATTCACTTTTTGATGCTAGTTGTAACACCCCAAGATTCTATGGTAACTTTCACTTTGAATATCGTTATTGCTTGCGATTTACGGAACATTGAGTTCATATACACCATGACCAATAAAATTAGATATTATGAATAGTAACACCCATTTTGTAAAATTTATAAAATTTATTTTACAAAATGGACTTCATTTTTGGATTTGGAGTATCAAATTTAGCTTAAGGTGATTATTTTGTTTTTCTTTCTGAAAACGTTCAATTTTTGATGAATAGGGAAAAACCGAATTATTGTTTAAAACAAAAAATTTATTTAAATAATTATTTATTTTATTTAAATTTATTTTATGTCAGAATAGATTCATAATACCTATGTATGTTCAATTTAATTCATTGGATTCATTTTATTATAAAATTATATGTATAAAATTTTATTTAACATTTTAAAGTCTTTTACACACCTTCTAGAAACACTTGCAAATTTGCATAAAACAATATTTTACCACTTCCTTGAATTGAATTTTAGATATCTAAGAGACACGGATGATATAAATAGGTAAAATTTTGTTAAATAAGATGAAAATAATTTTTGGTGAATAGTGACAATTGGAATTTATTTTCCATGGTTAAATGTAAATAGGGTGATTAAAGGTAAAAATGATATTATAATTACCTTAACTCATTTTCTAATCCTATTCGATGAGTGGTTTTAGATAAAAATCAATCTTAAGAATAATATATGAACCTTTTTGATCCACATGGATTAGATTAGGAAATTTATTATTATTTTATTTATAGAAAGTTAAAAGTGTTCAATTCAAATTTTCATGACTAAAACATTTTTAATAGAAGTTTATAGCTAATAAAAATTGGTTTATAAATTTTCATTAGAAATTTAAAAATATTTCCAACATAATTTTTTATATTTATATTTTTTAGACAATAAATAATTAAATTTATTTATGACACAATTATGATGCAGTAGTAGCGTTATTAATGAATGATTAAAATAAATGATACTATAAATATCCAAATAAATGTAAATTGATACTTTTGATAAATTATATAGATTTAATAGGCTAATATTACATGTTAGTATTGATGAAATATTTTTTTTGAAGTGATAAAGTTGTTATGACTTTCACAAAAACCAAATACCAAACAGTTTCAGAATTTACATAAATGAGTTTTTAAAACAAATAATATATTTTTAAATGATATAATATTTATAAAAATCTAAGGATCATCCAAATAACACAAATAATGATAAATATGTAATTAATGAACCACTTGGGGTTCTCTTGGCATTTTATAGTAATTATATTAACCATGACATATAAAAATACATGAAGACATTGTAAAAGTAAAATAATATAACATTGAGTTAAATATAAAAGATAAGGTTAATATGGAGACCTAATCCTATCTAAAACCTATTGGTTGAGTGGTTTTTGACCTATACCCAACATATCTTCGAAATAAATCCAATTTGGATCTATTATAAACTGAATATGATTCTATAATAAATTAATAATTCAATCTTTTCCAAAAGTGACCCTCACCTCTCTTATAAAAGGGTACTTCCCTTCTCATAAAATCACACCTTCAATGCTATTTGACTAGGCCCACCCCTGATAAAATATCATCCCAACTACCCTAACTTCATCATTGAGTCCTTACATTGACTATAATGTCACCCTATGAGGACTTTTTGATCAAATAAACTAGAAGACCCTGAAGAAGTGGTAATTATTTCATCACCTCTTTCAACGTTCTTTTATTCTTCCACTTTCTATCTCTTTGTTATTTACAAAAAAATAACTCACATACATTATAAATATTTTGATTTTCTTATAAATATGTTAGAATTATATTTTTTATTCTATCCATCTGATTAATGACAATGTCCCCATACGTGTGTATATACGTCTTACCATCTCCACGTTGTGGTGTAGTTTTTTATTTAACACTTCATTATTTGGATGGGTATAATAATGAGTATAATTGATATAAATAATAAATATATTATGTTAATTATTATATATATATATATATGATATAAAAACAAATTAAAAATGATTTAACCATTAAAAGAATGATATAGTTGCTCATGCGTACATACAGATTACCGTCTCCACGAACGTAATGTGATTCATTACTCATCAAAACCATTCAAGAATAAATTTATTTTTACGATAAAAAATAATTTTTATTAACATAATATCATTCTGGTTATGAATCAAATACAACATATACATAAAAAATGTGACTTACATAACAAAACATATAAAGGAAAACAAATAATTTAACACCCAAAATGATGATACTAATGAAATATAATTAAAAAACAATATTAGAAGTTACTAATGAGATCGTATATATTAATGTGGTTCTTTTATAATTTAATATCAACTATTTAACCATTATACACGTGATTAAACTACCATCAATTAAGGAAAAACTCATAGTAATGGTTAATTTTACAATCTCTTTATTTATCCAGGGTTGTTTATACTTGGAAATCTACTAAGACCTCTATATCATCCACATTTATGTTTCTTAAAAATGTATTTCAAAACATTTTTTAATTTACTATACTATGGGTTAAACCCATTTATACACTTGATTTAAATTTTATAAAATGTATTGAAAATAATGTTTCTATCGCTTTCCAATTAAGTTACTTTATGACATTTTCGACCAATTAAGGTAAGAATGTTTTTTAACTTATACAGTAGGTGAGGATTTTTTATTCCATTAAAACACCTTCAATTCTTCCCTTATTATCTTATAATAATTTTTTCAAAATAAATGTTTTCTTTAATAATTATGTTACCTTTAATCGATTTCAAAATAGAAAGAGATATTTTTCTCAATTAGTTTTTATTTATTCTATGTCAATATCCTTTTATTGATTTTATAGCTATTTGAAGTTGATTTATTATGATAAAATATTCCATATCTTATTGAAGTTTTTTTTGATATATTTGACTATGATGTGATATTTTTTTACTATTAATAGTTTATGGTAAAATTATAAATATTTCCTATGATAGTTTGAATAAGAATATTTAAGTTATGTTTCATCCTTTTCATATGAGGAATGCATTGGACTTAGTAAGTGACAGGTGGAGCTTGCTATAGCTTATCGTTGCATTGGTAGGTCTCTTGAGACAAAATACTGAATTGGAACAAGTCATTGAAAAAGTATTATTTGTAGTATTGGCAAGATGCCTTGATTATGCGGTTATGATGTTTGGCATTTTGAATTCCATCATTATGAAATTGGTTATTGATATAACATTTGATTATTTTACTATTAGAATATCTACGTGAATATTTAAATGACCTTATTTGATTTATCTTTTCCATATTATTCAATGGGTTATGATTAAAATGATTTTTCAGTCTTATAAATTTCCATAAATGTTTATGAATATTTATGAATGTTTCTGGTATATTTTTATCCTTACTGAGCACTTGACCTCACCGCTTTCTACGTTTTATTTTTCCTAGGATGCGAAAAAGAATATTATGACTAACCTACATGGATATTATATGGGAGAAGAATGTGATCAAAGGAGAAAAAATGTTATTGTTTTTCATTTCACAATGTAATGTAAATCTTATATTTGTATCTAGTACTTCTAAGGATACTAAAATGATCGATCATTTGGGATTTGATCACTTGTGATCATGATAATGTTATGTAATAATGCACTAACTCTGGTTAACTAGGGTTAGGGCATTATAGTTGGTATCAGAGGAATTTTATTACAATCTTGGAAGTTGTATTTAGAAAATATCTCATTAGAGAACATTACCCTAAGATATACTTTGAGGATTAGTATAAAAGAACATGTTAACATTTTGGTGATGTAGAGATTTTGTGAATTTTCCAATAATTACATCCCTGTCTGGATACAACTAGGTAGAGGAAACTCTGGCACAGTTGTACCTATGAGTAAAAACAAAGGAGCTTCAGGCTTTACCTAGGGTATCTGGGTACACGAAAATGTGTCTTGCTACACTCTTGGTTATGACACTCCCAGGTGATATGCTTAGGATAATTCAAATTTTCATTACAAACCATTATGAAGGATTTATGAGTAAATACTTCCTCAATGATTTTTTTTATGATTATGGATTATATACATAAACTGTTCAATTTATGTTAGTTATTTTACTGGTTTGGAATTATGTATTGCAATTAATAAGCTAATATAGTGTATTCCATTATTTAGAAATGGTGCCCGGTGGAAGGAATGGTCACTATATCAATGCTCGTAATCCATGTTGGGATTTCCCTCCTAATCAAGATAATTATAGTGGATCTATTGATTTAACTGGCATTGAATAACTTATAACCATACTTAGAAAAACCACTCAGGTTATGAATAATACCCTTACCCATATAGAGCACCCTGATCCACAATGCGGAGAATCAATGTTTGAATGCATCATGAGTCAACAACAACCAACATTCAATGTGATTAAAATGCATTTATAACTGAGTAATGGGAATGTTCCATAGAGAAAATATTTCATGTTTTGGGATTTAGAGATAGGGAAGAAAATTTCATGGTAGTTAATCACCTCATTGGAGATACAGATCAATAGTGGTGATTAATTCAAAACCAAAAGAAGGATGAAGAAATATCCAATATGTAATGATGGGAGTTTAATGATATTTTCTTATAAAAATAATTTCCCTGTGACCTTCAAGAAGATGTAGGAAGATAATTTCTAACTTTGAGGCAAAAAGAGGAATAGAATGTCGCAATGTATAAGACTAACTTTACAAGGTTATAAATGCATGTTATAGAATATATAACCCTAGGAGTAATGTTTATCGATTATTTTATGGGTTAAAACCGTTTATTTTTCGAGCATTAGTCTCAAAATCTTTCTCATTGTAGAAATATCTAGTCTCATGTGCTATCGAGAGTGAAAAGGAATTATCTATGCCTTACGAATTTAATGAAATGCAAGAGAAGAAGAGATCTGTTGAACACTCTGAAATGGAAATAAGTGGAAAAGGGAGAAGTTGAATTTCCATCTTGCAGTAAATTTGGGATGATACAACCAGATACATTCCTGATGGGAATGGGAGTATATTACAAGTGTGGTGAAAAAGGCCACCAAGATCATGATTTCAAGGGTGAGAAAGAGGATATCAATGATAAATGCTACAATTGTAGATAAAAGGGACATTGTGAAAATGATTTTCCTATGTTCTAGGGAAATGTAGCTCAGAAAAGGATAATGGATCCTGACCAAGCTTATGCAATCACTGATGCTTTTTTTGAAGCTCCGAATGACATGGTGATAGGTAATTTAATGATTTCCTCAAATTTATCCAATTCATTATTTGATTCTGGATCATTTCATTGTTTCATATCATCCATATTTGCTATAGAAATTAGATATTTCAAATTTGATTTAACAACGGAGTTATCAGTCAAAACTCTTAAGGGAAGAATCATTGCAACAATTTTTTATTAATATGTTCCCATTAGGGAATAAAAATGTTATTTATCTTCTAATCTCATCATCATACCCATGATTAGATTTGTTATAATCCTCGGTATGGATTTTATTTCATACCATGATTTGAACATTTATGATAAGAATATCGAGGTTACAATTTTTGATAATGATAAAGAATACATTATTTTTAGAGTAGGTATGTCACCATATGATTATAATCTAGATCCACCCTAAGTAGATCAACTAAATTGAATTATTGGGTAGGAAGAGAGTGAAGTAACTATGGGTGAGGAAAGGTATTTTCAAATAGAGGATGTACCTATTGTGAAAGAATATCTTGATGTGTTTCCTATGGATTTACCTGGTCATACTCCATAATGATAAATTGAGTTTTCTACTGATTTAATTCCTTATTCAAGGCATATATTGATGACCCCTTATAGAATGGCCACTACGGAATTAGTGGAACTAAGGAAAAAAAATTAGAATTTTGAAATAAAATATTTATTCACACTAGTTTTTCTCATTGGAGAGACCTTGTTTATTTTGTTAAGAAGAAAAATGGATCAGTAAGTTTGTGCATTGAAAATTGATAAATCACTACTATATCAATATAGAACAAGTATCCCGTACCTCACATTGATTATTTATTTGATCAACTTCATGAAGATCAATATTTTTCAAATATTGACCTTCGATCTGGATATCAAAAGTTGTGTATGATGAGGGAATACATTATGAAGACAATATTTCATACTAGGTATTAGCATTACAATTTTACAGTGTTTCCTATTTTACTGACTACTACACCCTTGCTCTTAAAGGATCTATAAATAATTTTTAAGGAATATCATGATGAATTTTTAGTGGTATTTGTTGATGATAACATGGTATACTCAAAAATATATAAAGATCATGAAAATTACATGCACATTATTGTAAAGACTCATATAAGAAATTAATGGTATAATAAGTTTAAGAAGTGTGAATTCAGGCTTTAGGAGTTTACTTTTCTTGGCATTATTGTGTCTAAAGATTAACTCTCTATTGATACTTCAATGACTATGGAAATCCAAGAATGGCCAGGACCAACAAGTATAATAGAGATATGATATTTTTTTGGATTATCAGGTTGTTATCAGCATTTTGTCTAGAATATTTCTCGATTGGCTAACCCATTAACCAATCTCACACATAAAGGGGTTAATTTTTTTTGGAAAATAGAGTGTGAAGAATGTATTGGAGAACTGAAAAAAATATTAGTCAATGCTTCTATCATGACTCTACCATCTGGGAATGAGGGGTTTGTTATTTATAGTGATTCTTAAAACAAATGACTTAGTTTTGTCTTTTTAAGAATAATAGAGTTATTTATTATGAATCATGAGAACTAAAAATTGATGAACAAAACTATCTCACTCATGATCTTGAGTAATCTGCTGTAATCATTGTATTGATAATATGGTGACACTATCTCTATTGTGAAAAATGTGTGATATATAAATATCAGAAGAGTTTGAAGTATATATTCTCAAAGAAATAACTCATCATGAGGCAAATACGATGGCTTGAACTACTCAGTGGTTATGATTTCACTATACACTACCACATGGGGAAGGTGAATAAGGTTGTAGATGCTTTGAGAAGAAGGATCATGGAGTTTTGAATAACATGTCAGTTGACAAGGATCCTATATTCTTGGATCTAGTAATGTTTGATATGGGAATAATCATAGAAGGTTAAACATCAATACTTTTTCAAATGGTTTCCAAACCATATTTACTAGAAAGGATAATATATTCCCAGACTAATGATTAGGAGTTTAAAAATAAAATTAAAGCTATGACTGGTGAGAGATTGATTGACTTCGTATATGAATATGGAATTTTCAAATTTCGAAGAGTCCTTATGTTCCAAGATTACATGATCTAAAAAGGGAATTGTTGGATGATGCTCATACATCCAATTTCTCTATGCAACCTGGTAGCACAAAGATTTATAAGGATTAAAAGGAACATTTTTTGTTAGAAAACATGAATAAGGAGATTACTGATATATGTATGGTTTTTCAACAGGTGAAGGCTGGAAGACATCATCCTAGAGGATTCATTCAACCTATTCCCATACCTGAGTGGAAATGGAATGATATTAAAATGTACATTGTCATGGGGCTACCAAAGACTCTTATAAGGAAAGATGAAATTTGGGTCATTGTTGATCTTCTTACCAAGTCAATGCATTTTCATCCTAAAAGAGAAGATTTACCACTTGAACTTTTAGTAAGACGTTATATTAATTATGTTGTAAGACTTCATGGTGTACCCATATCTATTGTTTATGATCGTGATCCATGTTTTACATCGATATTTTTGAAAAGTCGTTAGAATTCCCTGGATACCGAACTTCTTTTGAGCGTTCCGTACCACCCACAAACTGATGGACAATTAGATCGAACTATTAAAAGCATATAAGATATGTTGAGATCTTGTTCACCTGACTTTCATTGTATGTGTGATCAATATTTACCTCTGGTAGAATTTTCCTTTAACAATATCATCCATTAAAGTATTTAGATGGAACCTTATGAAGCTTTATATAGAATGAGATGTCGGACACCCACATGATGGGATGATATTGGTGAAAGAAAACTCATAGGCCCATAACGTGTAAAGGAAACAATGGAAATGGTGAAGATTATCCAAACCCACGTCAAATCAACTCAACGTAGGCAAAAGACCTATACTAAAAACCAAAGGAAGGAATTTGAATTTAATGTTAGAGGTCATGTTTTCATGATGGTATATCCATATAATGTTGTCAAACGATTTAATAAAAATGGTAAATTAAGTCCTAGGTACATCAGACCTTTCGAAATTCTAAAACGAATTGTAGTTATAGATTATCATTTCGAAATTCTATAATGTTTCTCCAAATGTCATGATTTGTTCCACGTATCACTATTGAGAAAATACATGCCTGGACCAATGCATGTAATCACCTATGAAAAAATTGAATAGTAACCCGATCTGTTTTATTGTTAAGAGCCTATCAAGATTCTCGAAACCAGAGAACAAGTGTTGAGAAACCAGACAAATCATCTGTTAAAAGTTCTATGGGGAAACCATAAGATGTAAGAGGAAACAAGGGAACTTGATGAAAATATGATGAATAAAATCCCAAATATTTTTATGCATTAGTATTCTTGAAATATTTAGGAAGGAGATATTTGAATGAGGAAATAATGTAACACACCAAGATTCCATGATACGTTTCTCTTTGAATAATGAAATAGCTTGCGTTGTTTGAAACATCAATTTCTTGCACACCACGACCAATCAAACAACTTATTATGAATAGTAATACCCCCTTTTTGAAAATTTATAAATTTCATTTTATAATATAGACTAGAATTTTTTATTTGGAATATAAAAAATTTTCTTAGGGTGAATTTTGTATATTTTTCTAAAAATTTTCAATTTTTGATGAATAGTGAAAAACAGTGCGTTATTTCTTAAAACAATCATTATATTGAAATAATTATATAATTTATTTTAATTAAATTTAATTAACAATAGATTCATAATACATATATAAGTTCAATTTAATTCATTGTAGTCATTTTTTAATAAATTTCGATGTCTAAAATTTTATTTAACATTTTAACGTCTTCTACCCACCTTCTAGACACATTAGTAAATTGGCATAAAAAGTAATCTTATCAAATCTGTGAATTAAATTTCAAAAATATGAGTGACACGGTTGACATGAATATGTAAAATGTAGTTCAATAAGATGAAAATAGTTTTTCCAGAATATTAACTATTAATATTTACCACAGTTAAAAGTATATAGGGTAATTGAAGGTATAAATTATATTATAATTATCCAAACTGATGTGGCTCTATTTTTACATAGTTATCCCAAATATTTTATTTAATATTGATCCATTTAATTATTTAATTTTACACTTTTTAATAAATAATAACACTTTTTTGTTTTTATTAAGTATCTATTAATTAATAATTTTTTATAAATAAACATGTTTTTTAGACTTTTAAATAGTTAATTTAGTCATTCTGATAATAATAATTACATTAAATTAAATTTTTCTTCAATAATCTTAATATGGTTAACATTTAAATACATTTTAATGTTTATTAATTAATTAATTGTTCATTGTTATTTGCATTAATCTAATTTTGTTTTAAATTCCAAACATTAATATTTAAATTAGATTTATTAAAGTAAATTAACATAATTTATTAACAAATTTAATTATTATGCTAAATAAATATGTCAATAAGCTATGCTTAATTTAAATAAAATAATATGTTTTTAATCTTAATATTCCATATTTTTTCATCTAACTAATTAACAATGTAGATTAATATCTTTTGTTAATTTTAATTATTTTAATTTCATGTTTGCGGTAAAATATTTAAATGTATTTTTAATTTATTTAGACATGAATTTGATTAATTGTAATATTATTATACTTAGATAATAATTTAGTTACATTTATGTTTAATTTTTTAATGAATTTTGTTAGATTTATGTGACAGTTAATTAATTAGTATTTAACAATTTAGATAATTTGAATTTTGATTTAATTAATTAATGTGTTATTTCTTTATATTATTTTTTTTAAAATAATTTTTTTTGTCAATGTTTCAATTTTTTCTATCAGTGAGTTGAAGCACCAATGCCGCGACGCACTGATGTTGCGACTCGCTGACCGTGACTCACCAATCCCTTGTCACATTAAAGTTTTTTTTATGACTATCAGGGATTCATAACTCACCGATCACTTTAAAACACATTCGGCCTCTATTGTACATTGGTTTTGGTCTCTCATTTTTAAACTATCGGTGGCTCATCTTTTATTTTAACTAATGATTTCTCACCTCACATCGACGCCACGATTCACTTATGTCGCGACGCACCAATTATTTTTCTCTAAACTCACCGAATGTTTTTTTTATTTACATCAGTTTCATGTCTCACCGATTAATTATTTGTATTTTATCATTTTCATTTTTTGGTGAGTGAATTTATTAAAACAATCCCTTTCTTTTTGTCCCCAGAATTTTTTATTTTTCGGTGAGTCATTTACACACCGATCCAATCCTCCTATAGACTTCACAACACACACTAATACTCATTTCTTTCTGATCCTCACACCGATATCGAGTCTCACTAATCACATTCTCTTTTATCAGGGAGTCATTACGCAACAAGGATTTTTATTCAGATACAACTATCAGTCTTACCCTCTCGCATCGAATCAATTCCATTTGGACTCACCGATCCTCTCTGCTACCGATGGTATATCTACTACCGATGACACCCTTTTCACAATCCCACCATTCAACCAATCACTGAATCGTCCAAACAAGATTAGACATACACAATTGTTAAATTTATAAATTCAACAAAAGAATTAAATAAAACCTAATATAGATATTTATTCCAAAATCAAACATCACCTTATCTGAAAATGGAACCTCCGCAACGGATTACTTCGTCACCTTCAATTCGAGTTTCTATAAATCAGTGTTCTGTTATTATTTGTTGTTTCCATGTACATATAGCCGACCTTCTTGGCATGCTGATCCATTGTCGTGTCACTAGGTCTAGAGAGTAACACATGTGTAAGAGCCGAGACGGTTCAGGAGGATGTCTCAAAAAACCGATTTCTAAAATTCATAACTACCAGGAGTTTATGCGCACTACTGGACTACCAACCTGCCATCTTTCCATGAAGAAGGGAATGTTTTCTACTGAAGAGGAGGATCCCCCTAGATGAGAAGGTAGAGAAGGGCCACCATCTATATTGAGGAGGATGACGTGACACCTAAGAGGCTGACACTGCACTGGTGTTGAGGTTATCTTCGAGAGGATGCGGCGATGCTAGTGGAGCTGGGAGGAAGAACATTGCTACGTTGCTAAAGGAGTTGCAGGGAGCTGCAACAGCACCAAAGTAGACACCCCTCTCTCTATTGCACTGATATTTGGTGGTGAGGAATAATATTAGGAAAAAAATATAAAAAAAAACTAAAATCTTATTAGTTGAAATTTACATAGTTAAATAATAATAATAATAATTCGATTTAAATAATAATTTTAATGAAATATAAAATATAAAATTAACTAATAAAATAAATAATTAATAATCAATGAATTGTTAAAAAATAAAAATAATATTAACAAAAAATTAATATATAAAATAAATTAAAATAATATAATATATTATAATTTATAACTATTATTAAATAAATTGGCTATTAAATAAATTTTAGGATAAATTATGATACTTATTAAAACTAAAATAATATGTTATAAATAAAATTAATTATTAATAATAAATTATATATTTATATTTCCATTTAAATTATAATTCAATTTCAACATAATAAATAAAATAAATAAATTATTAAAGTAATTTATTTTGATCTAATTTAAGTATCTAATTAAGTTATACTATCTAATATTTTATAAAAGTTACACTAATTGAATTACTTAATTAATAAAAAAAATTTAAAATGTAATAAATATTATCTAATTAATGATTTCAAAAAAATTAATAACTATAATATTAATAGTTATTCAATTAAATAAAAATTATCATCTTAACTATATATTAATAAACTTTAATTAACTTTATAATATAACATTAATTTTAAAAATAACTATAATATGTTATTTATATTCTTTGTGTTTTGTACAAATTTTTTCATTGTTGTGCAGGTTCATACATGAATTGAAATCCCGTCCAGATTCACTTAACTGACCCACATGGAGTTAGTTACATGGGCAATGATAGCACGCTGAGTCAATCACGAAGAAATACATGTCGGTGGTGCACAATTAAGGGACTTTAGAATTTAGTGGAAATAAGTTGTGACGAGTAGTGCATGCCAGTGGGAATAAAAGCAGAGTAGTAGTAGAATTTTGGGTGACTCTCATTTGGACTCCAACGATCGCACCATTTTGAGAGTGAAGACTTCTGGGAGAAGCACTAGAGATGAGCTGGAGGTCAAAGAGCCTATGAGTAGAGTAGTATTTGGGGAGTTCTTCTACCCTCTTATTTAAATTCATGTACTCCATTCGAGTATGTTTTTATTTGTTTTATTGATAATGAACATGTTAGTTTGTTAAACCATTGAGTTCAGGGAATTAAAAAATTTTACAAGTATTTTTACTTCCTTTTCTTTTTATCAGTTCAATGTATCGAGAATTGATCGGCGAGATCAGTTTTGAATTCATTCAACTACATCGTACCTCTAGAACTTTATTTCCAATTACTCAATCATTCAGAGAGATTCATTGTAGATACATCATCATAAATTAAATGAATTTAGTAAACATCAGAACTTACGGTGAGTTAGTTCTGTAGTATTTTCAAGTTCACAATTTTTGTGGTTTATTTATATCGGTGTGGTGAATTCCAAGATTGATTGACTGAATGGATTAACTTTTAGTGAGGTTAATGACTCATCTTTTCTTTTAGTGATTATTGAAGCCACTTTAAGTGAATAGTAATCCTTTTGAAACCAGTATAATGGATGTTTTTTCTGGGGAGTTTACTTTGATAGTTCATTTATCCATAATCTATATTTCTATTATTCACATCCCTCAATTTGTTTTCTATTTCATCCGAGTCTAGATCAAAAACATAAAAAAATAGTGTTACTTTACTTCACTATTAAAAAAAATATAAAAAATATAAAAAGTAAAAAATATAGAATCCCCTCTATTGCTGACAACAGTTGAGTTTTTGAAGTGTTTTGGAAGAATAGTGGTCAAATTTACCTTCACTATGAGTTCTACCATACATTCCACATGTAATATAGTTAGTAGCAATATAAATTTTAAACTTTGACCAGCTTTAATGACGGTTTAAGTCATGTTTTTGAATTTTGATATGTCATCCCAACAACAAGAGAACTCAAACATTTCTAACTATTGTCCTAGAATGCCTCCTAATTAAAATCCATTTTCATACAACTATAACCAAGGATAAATCAACCACCCATACATGTCCTAGACAGATCAAGGATTAATTAAAAAATCTACCTCCCCTAATTACACTAACTAACCAAGACAAAATTTTCAAAATCATCAAAGGGTTGAGTCTTTAATTGCACAAGGAAACAATGATAATCAAATGTCTTCTACGATTGATCAAATCGTGAAAAATATTAACTCTCAAGATGAAAGATACATGACTCAGTTAACCAAACATCAAAATCAATACGACTCAAATAAAATGAAAACTGATGTGAGAATGCCAAACATGGAAACCCAACATGGACAACTTGATAGAGTGGTTTCATCAAGGAAATAATATAGACTTCCTAATAAAACTGAAATTAACCCTAGAAAGAATGACATGAGAGTTCTAACTAGAATTGGGCTTAAAACTCAACCCATTGAAGCAAAAGACCTTCATTATCCTATAACAAAAAACTACTTCAATATGGAAAAAATATGCTTTATTCACATGCTAGAAGTTCATAGAAAACACAAGAAAATGATCAAAATATGAATTTTTCTTCTAAAACTCAAGCTGAAAATTCATCTAAAATAAAAAGAATAAAGGAAAAGAAAACATTGATGAAGATTTGAGGGATATACCCACTTTCCTTAAAAAACATTCCCCACAAATCCCTTTCCCTAAGAAGTTGAAACCTCAATGTAACACCAAGGCTGATCTTCATCAGTTCATTGGAATTCTTTTCAAAATTCAAGTAAACATTCCTTTCATTAAATCATTAATTAAAATCCCATCATACATGAAATCTCATAAGAAAATGTTTTCTAAAAATAAGATTCTAGAAGATTTGCCTACTTACAATCACACTGAATATTGCAGTGTTGTACTCCAAAAGAAAATTCCACCTAAACTGAAAGACCCATGTAGCATTGTAATTCCATATACCTTACAAACTTTTGATCAACTCGAATGTTTTTGTGATCTAGGTTCTATTATTAATCTTCTCCCATACTCACTGTTTCGATAGTTGAGGTTGGGTGATCTTCATCCCACCACAGTTATTCTTTAATTACTTAATAGATCTTTAAACCGTCCTATGGGTAGATTATATTACTAGCTAGTTGGGGTTGGGAATCTATTTATACCTGTAGGATTTCTATTCATAGACATGGATTGTGACTAAGAGGTGCCCATCATTTTGGGTAGGCCCTTCTTGGCCAGAGGTTGTGTTGTTATTGATTTCTCTGAGGGACAACATATTTTCAAAATCGAAGAACAAGCAGAAGAGTTCAATGTGTTTATGAACATTAAAAGACCATATTATTCTAAAAACTATTCAAAAA
Organism: Viscum album; assembly: GCA_963277665.1. Lineage (NCBI taxonomy): Eukaryota > Viridiplantae > Streptophyta > Magnoliopsida > Santalales > Viscaceae > Viscum > Viscum album. Next base: position 237,284,017 of record OY728150.1, read on the forward strand.
TCGAGTTCCTTGATGCTGAAATTTCTTATCAAAATAAATTTGAACACATTAAGGACTCTGAAATAAATCCTTTGTTTAAGAAATTGATCTTGAAACTGAAAATCCTGTTGAATCTGTCATAGAAGTACAAATTTCATCCCAAAGACTGATTCTGGAAAATTTTCCAGAACTAGAAAACTACCCAGTTTTTGCTGTAGAAAATTCCTTAGTTTCTGAACATATGAGCTTTGTGAGTGAATTTGAGAGTGTTTTTGTTAACACCAACCTTACTGAACACTTTTATAATTTTGAGGTAGAACATATAAGACAACTTGATTATTCTTCTTTGATTAACCTATTAAATTATGATCTAGAATATCTAGATAGTATAGTTCCCACTTCTGACATTGGAACATTAAATTCAGAAATTGAACATGAAATTGAAAATCATTCATCATTCAATACTCCTTACATAAGATATGTTGAAGATGGTATACTACTTGGCCATATAGTGTCCTAGAGTTGTCTTGAAGTTTATACTGCTAAGATGGATGTCATTCAAATATTCCCACCACCTAAAAATGATAAAGGTGTTAAATGTTTCCTAGGGAATGCCAATTTATACTATTGATTCGTAAAAGACATTTAAAAAATAAATAATCCACTGTGTTCTTTTTTGGTCAAGGATGAACCTTTCAATTTTCATAAAAAATGTTTGAAATAATTTAATCTGTTAAAAAATAAACTAACTATATCACCCATTATTATTGCACCTGACTGGAAACTACCTTTTGAACTTTTATGCGATGCTTGTAATATTTTTGTAGGTGCTGACGTAGGAAAGGGGAGGGATATGAAGTCACAGGTATTGTATTAATCTATAATATTTATATTTTAAGCCCAAAATAATTATACTACTAATTAAAAAATAATTTTTATCTATTGTCTTTTCTCTAGAAATGTTTAGACTGTATTTGTTAGGTACAAAAGTTATAATTTACACTAATCATTCTACTTTGAAGTACTTGTTATCAAAAAATGAATCTAAACCCAGGCTTATTAGATGGATTTTTTTACTACAAGAGTTTTATTTAGAGATTAGGGATAACCAGGCAGATGAAACTTTAGTTGCTAACCAACTTTCTAGGATTCCACTTACTCAATCTGAATCAAAAGATCCTAGGGAAAAAACTCTTTCTTTCTTTATGAGAAGCTGCTTACTATGTCAATCATGCAATCTGCCTAGTATGTAGATTTTGTCAACTTCTTGAAAGCATGTGTCTTTCCCAAAAATATTTCTAATAACCAAAGTATGAAATTCATTTCGGATCTTAAATAATAGCTTTTGGATCATCCCTTTATATTTAGGAGATGTGTTGATGGTATCCTTAGGATATGTGTAGCTGAGGGGGAGATGTTTACTGTTTTAGAGAGTGGTCACTCCTCACCTTGGGGAGGTCACCATGGGTTGATAGGACTTCTCAAAAAGTCCAATAATCTGGTTTGGATTGGTCTACTCTTATTATGGATGTTAGATGCTTTGTTGTTGGCTGTGATAGGTATCAGAGAGTAGTAAATGTTGGTAGGAAGCATGAGTTACATCAAAATGGAATTCTAGAAGTAGAAATTTTTTATGTTTGGGGTTTACATTTCATGGGACTATTTCTATCATCTCATGGTAATGATTACATTCTTGTTGTTTTATATTATGTGTCAAAATCGGTTGAGGTAGCGGCACTACCCAACAATATAGTTACTTCCGTAATAAATTTTGTCAAAAAGAACATCTATAAAAGACTTGGAGTTCCCAAGGCATTTATAACTTATAATGGGACACACATTAATAACTATAAATTTAAAAAATTGATTAAAAAAATATGGTTGGGTTCATTAAAATGGTACTCCGTATTATCCATAGTCCATTGGAAAAGTGGAAATATCAAATAGAAAACATAAATAGATACTTGAGAAATCTGTGAGAAATTCTAGAAAAGACTGGTCTATTATGTTGGATGATGCTTTATGGGCATATAGAACTACATTCAAGACCCCAATAGTTATATATCCATATAAGCTGTTGTTTGGGAAATACTATCATTTACCTATGGAGTTTCAACATAAGCCCTATTGGGTAGTTAAGGCTCTAATCTTTGATATTAAGACTGATGGTGATAGGAGATTACTTGAGCTGAGTGAACTCAATGAGATTAGGAGATAGAGTTATGTTAATTCATGGATTTATAAAGAGAGGACTAAAATCATTCAAGATTCTATCATACAAACTGAAGAGTTTAAACCTGGATAGTAGGTCCTTCTCCTTAATTCTTGACTTAATAACTTTTTGGAAATATGATGTCCAAGTGTTCTAGACCCTTTACTACAGTAAGAGTTTTTAAAAATGGAGATTTAGAAATTATAGGTGATGAAAATGAACACATGTTAGTTAATGGGTAAAGCGTGAAACATTATTTTGAGGGAAGACCAAATTAATTGTTTTCCTTAATTTTACTTGAAATCTGATCTTGAATAATGTCTGGATGAATACTTTAAAACTTAGCACTACATAAGAGGCAACCCATTGTTCTTTTTGCCTTTACTTTGTTTTTTAACCGTGAATAAACTACTTCTTCTGTGCTTTTCTTTTGTGAAATTCCTATTACTGGTTGTTCTTAGTCTCTTGTCTCTGTTTGAAGGTTATAAATTACTAGTATTGTTTCATTAAGGGATCTGAATTCCCATGCTGAGGAATAATGATAAAACCATTAAGGGAAGTATTCTCCACCTAAATGGCCCAAAGGAATTCATTTTTATTTATTTTTATAACCACCATTTCAAGGTATGAGTGGGAACTCTTACAAGTCCCATAGGGTCAACAATTATATGGCCCGTAGGCTTAGGAGATTACATGAACTAAATGTCTTGGGGAATTTAACCAAAATATATACAAGGAACTTCCCCAGCATAGAATCTTCGTCATGATAGTATCTCTCCACCATCGCATGGTCATTTGGATAGGCTTCCCGTTCAAGCACATGATGGTTCCAATGGCATAGTCATACCCACTCATTCTGAAAAATCCATTTGGATCTGCACTAGTGAGTGAACCTGCTCTATAACCTTTTCTAGGGATACACCATTTTTGTAGAGTCTGTCTAGGGAAACTGCATGTGTACTGAAGGCCTTGAGGTGTCCTGAAGGTCTTAATATTCTCCAGAAGGCCCTACTGACCCAAAGTCATGGGTGGCCCGAAAGCCTTAAGGAAACTAAGCCCAAACCGATGGCCCAAGGTGAATAGTTCTAGCTGCAACAGTACCGAACAATACCTGCTACAGAAAATTCTATAGTACCTAATTAGTGTACAGTCTACTATAATACCTGTACAATTGATAGTTCTGCTATAGTACTGCTAAAGTACTGCTCCAGTAGTCTGGAAATATGCCTCTACCTTGTTTTTAACCTGGGTCTCATGGATTCACTTAATGATACCTCGCCAACTGGGCTAAGGCTCATGTGATACACGGTATATTATATTCTCTAGTTTTAATTCATTTTTCTAATCCTTGTACACTCTAATAAAATTCACTACTATGTCATAGTTGATACTATTGGAAAGACAGTGACTGTTACTTTTAAAAATCTGTGATATATTTGTGGAAAATTCTGCCACATGTTCTTCTACAGAAATAAAAAAAATTGCATATGTTTAAAAACTCTGTTTTTTGGAATAAAAGGCTATTGTATGTAACTATGTAAATAAAACATCTGCATGTTTCTCCTTACAAAAAACTAAATTTCAATTCTTTTAAAACCTCTCACTTCTGGATCACATGTTTTTTGGGGTATATACAGGCTGAGATTTTTTTTATTGAAATGAGTATTGGTTGTGGTGTTTTAGAATTCATCCTTTTTCACGATTTAACATATTATTGAACTCAATATATTAAACTGATTACACCAAGTACACTGTTTACTTACATGTTTCATGCCATATTTGTACATTAATGAAAATATGTGTCATTAGACATAATTTTTTATGCATGTACTTTCATGGGAACCTAATATAAGATAATTTTTGTGACAAACAATTCGTTCTAACCTTCAAAGAGACCCTTTATACATGTCCTAAATCTAAATTATTGAAAATATGTTTTGAACATAAATTCTCAAACTGTTCTTCTCCACTTTAGAAGTCAAATATGGAGACAAATTCGGGTTTTAAGTGTTGGGGAGGGGGTCAAATCTTGATTTTACTAAACTATTCTTAAATGTAAGCTCATTGATTCCCACTGAAACATTAATCATTTTGCTAAAAATGGTTAGTTTTTTTTAATTCGTTCATCATTTTACACTTTACACTGTACTCGGTAGAGTCTTGCCCAAGGACAGTGCCTAAATTGGTAGTTAAGAACTTCTTTTGAATCTAAAATTAATGTGGGTGGATGATTATTGAGTGATCATGCTTAGTAGTTATATTGAAATTTGATTTATGGAATATTTATTAAAGTTATTTGGGTAACCTGTTGGTGGAATTATGATCAACACCCTTGGAACTAATGTTTAACTATATCTTAGGGGCTTCATTCTTCTTCTTTTCTTTTAATTATTAATATAATCACCTTAATGAGACAATATAAATACTTTTTGATATAAATCTTTTAGAAATGGATTTTTCTATGCATATGGGATCGCATAGTGAATTTATGAGACCCTATATGCTGAGTGTGTTTCTGTTTACTATAATCCCTCTATACACCTCGAATAAGTGCTTATGCACAGTGGTCAGCACAATGATACATGGCCTGAGAAAAATAAAATAGATTGTCTATGGCTAAAATTTAGTTCATTATGGTGAGGGGAATGATCAAAACCAAATGAAGAAGTGGAAAATTGGTTTAAATGGAAATCATTATGGTTGTATCAATAAGGTGATTCAAAAAAAATTGGAACATAAGATTCGGTTAATGTACAATGTTCCTTGGCATATGTTTTTAATTCTTCATAAATTTTACCAAATGTAACACTTGATCTATATACTTAATCCCAGATTAAAATGAGTCGTTATGTAGTATCACATATGAGGCATGACATCTTCTTTGATGGATGGTCTTTGATTTTTTATTACCCTTGAGTATTTGTTCTAGGAAATTCTTGATTTGAAAATTTCTTTTCTTGAGCCCAAACATAGTTTACAGTTCTCTATTTTGAGAATACATGACATGTTACATTTTGAGAAAAATAATAAACACTTAATGATTTTTTTATGATCACAAAACAAGAGATTGTTTGTGGAAAACAATTCTTAAGTGTTGGGGAATTTGATGCGGCTCTATTTTTACATAGTTTTTCAACATCATTTATTTATTTTTTATCAACTAAATTATTTATTTTTACTATTTTTAATAAATAATGGAACTTTGGTATTTTTATTACTAAATCTATTAGTTAATCAATTTTTATAAATAAACGTGTGTTTTTAGACTTTTAAATAGTAAATTTAGTAATTCTAATTATTATAATTATATTAAATTACTTTCTAGTTTAATAATTTTAATCTTGTTAACATTTTAATAAATTTTTATCTTTATTAAGTAACTAATTGTTCATTGTTATTTTCATTAATCTAATACAGTTTTGTATTTAAAACATTACTCTTTTAATTAGATTTATTAAAATAAATTAACATTTTTTATTAAACAATTTAATTATTCTTTTAAATAACTAAGTTAACAATCTATGTTTATGTTTAATAAAATAATGGGTTTTAATCATTTTTTTATATTTTGTCATCTAACTATTTATATTTGTTGTTTAATATCTTTGGATAATTAAAATTATTTTAATTTATTGTATATGGTAAATTCTTTGTATCTGTTTTGAATTTATTTAGAAATAAATTTGATTAATCATAATATTATTATTCATAGATAATAAATTAGTTACTTTTAATTTTAGTTTGAAAAATAATTTAGTTAGATTTAAGTTTCCGTTAATTAATTAGTCTTTAATAAGTTAGTTAATTTTAATTTTTTTTCATTAATAAATGTTTTATTTCATTTTATAATTTGTTTTAAATTAATTTTTATTGTTATCCTTTCAGTTTTTTCTATCGGTGAGTCGAGGAACTGATGTCGTGATGCACCAATGTTCCGACACGCTTATCGCGAGTCACCGATCCCTTGTCACACTGAATTTTTTCTAATAACTGTCTGTGAGTCATGACTCACCGATCACATTGAAACACCATCGGTCTCTCCAACACAACGGTTTTGGTCTCTCATTTTTAAACTATCAGGGAATCATCTTTTATTTTAACTAACGATATCACCTCTTACCGAAGCCACAACTCACCGATGTCTTGACACACCGATTATTTTTCTGCCAACTGACCAATTGTTTTTTTATTTACATCGATTTAACGTCTCACCAATTAATTATTTTAATTTTATCTATTTTATTTTTTGGTGAGTCATTGACTCACCAAACCAATCCTCCTATCTATTTCATAGCACACATTGATACTCATTTATTTCTCATCCTCACAACGAGGCTGCGTCTCCCTGATCACATTGTCTTCTATGATTGAGTTGTTACTCACCGATGATTTTCCCTACTTCCGATACTACTACCAGTCTCACCCTCTCGCATCAACTCAATTCCTTCTCAACTAACAAATCCACTCTGATACTGACGATCTCTCTGCTACCGACAACACCCTTTTCATAGTCCCACTATTTTACAAATTTCTAAATCGACCATGATATAATAAGTATACCCACCTTTTCAATTTTTACATTCATCAACAGAATTAAATGACTCTAATTTAGATTTTTATTTAATAATCGAACATCACCGTATCTAAAAATGTGCCATTCTCGAGAGATTCCCTTGTCGCCTTCAATTCGAGTTTCTATAAACTAGTGTTCTATTAGTATTTTTCGTTGCATTGTACACAGAGCTGACTTAATTGGCACGTTGATCCACCATCACTTCACAAGATCTGTATAGGTACCAATGTGTAGGAACCGAGTTTGTTCAAGAGGAAGGGTTAAACCACCGATTTCTAAAATTCACCGCTGCCCGGAGTCTATGCGTACTACAAGAGTACCAACCTTCCATCTTTCCATGATGAAGATAACGTTTTCCACTAAAGATGAGGATCCCTCTATAGGAGGAGGCTGAGCAGGGCTGCCATCTTTCCTTAGGAGGGCGAGGAGATGCCTAAGAGGACGATGTCACACTGGTGTTGAGGTAGTCGTTGGGAGGATAGGGCAATGCTTCTGATGTTGGGGGGAAAACATCGCTCTGTTACTGAAGGTGTAGATGGGAGCTGGAGCGGCGCCGAAGAAGACCCCCTCCCACCGTTGCACCAATATTTGTGGGGGAGGAAGAAGATAATAAAAAAACATAAAAACATAAACTAAAATCTAATTAGTTAAAGCATAACTAAATTAAATAATAATAATAAAACAATTTAAACAATAATTATAATGAAATTTAAAATATAAAACTTACTAATAAAATAAAATAATTAATAAACATGCAATTTTTTAAAAAATTAATAACATTAACATTTAATTAATATATTAAACAAATTAATATAATATAATATTTAAAAATTTATATCAATTATTAAATTAATAAGTTATTAAATTAATTTTAAGATAAAATAATGAGTCTTATAAAAACTAAAATAATATGCTATAAATAGAATTAATTATTATTATTAATTATCATATTTAAATTAACATTTTAATTATAATTTAATTTAAACAGAATAAATAAAATAATTAAATTAAAAAATTTATTTATTTTGATCTAATTTAAGTATCTAATTATGTTATATTATATAATTTTTATTAATACATACACCAATTAAATTAATTAATTAATGAAAATAAATTAAACACATATTTAATTATATCTAATTAATGATTTGATAATAAATTAATGACTATAATATTAATAGTTATTCTAGAAAATACAAATTATCAACTTATTTACATATTAATAAAATTTAATTAAAATTTTAATTTAACATTAATTTAACAAATAACTATAATATGTTATTTATTTTCATTGTGTTTTTACTGTTTTTTTCTTTGTTGCGCAGGTTTATATAGGAATTTAAATCTCATCGAGATTCACTTAACTAACTCAGCGGGAGTTAGATACATGGTGAAATATTGCATGATGTGCCAGTCACGAAAAAACACACGTGTGCGGTGCACAAGTGAGGGACTTTAGAAGTTGGTGGAAACATGTAGTGATGTACACCAGATGAAAGTGGGATAAAAATCAATGTAGTAGTAGAATTTTGGGTAACTCTAATTTGGACTCTGAGGATCACACAATTTTGAGAGCGGAGACATTTGGGAGATGCACTAGAGACGAGCTGGAGGCCAAGGATCCTAAGAGCAGAGTAGTATTTGGGGAGTTATTTTTACCTCGTATTGGAATTCTTTTACTCTGTTCTAGTATTTTTTTGGTTTGTTGTATTGATAATGAACAAGTTAGTTTTCTAAACCTTTGAGTTTGGGGAATTACAATATTCTACCAGTGTTTTCACTTCATTATCCTTTTATCAATTCAATGCATCCAGGATTGATCAGTGAAATCATTTCTGAATTCATTCAATTACTTTATACAACCGTTACTTTATTTTTAATACCTTATTCATTTAGAGATATTGATTGTGGATACATCATCCAAAATAAATGAATTTAGTAAAATTCTAAAAATACAACGAGTTAGTTCTATAGTATTTTTAAATTCACAATTTTTGTTGTTGATTTATCTTGGAGTTGCGAATTCCATGATTGATTATGTGTATTACATAACTCATAGAGAGGGAAGTGAGTCATCTTTTATTTTAGTGCTTCATTGTAGAAACATTAATTTAATAGGAATCCTTTTGAAACCAGTATAATGTATGTTTTTTCTCTGGGTTTTTACTTTTATAGTTTATTTATCAGCACTCTATATTTATGTTGTTCACAACCCTCATTTTGTTCTCTGTTTCATCCTCGTGTAGATAAAAAACATACAAAAATAGTAATACTTTACTACTTTAAAAAACAAAATAAAAAATATAAGAAGTAAAAAATAGAGATTCCACTCTATTGCTGGCAACAATGGAGTTTTTGATTGTTTTTAGAAGATTAGTGGTCAAATTTTCCTTCTTTGGGGGTTCGACCCTACTTGCCACATGTACTATAGTTAGTTGGAATATAAATTTTAATGTTTTACTAGCTGCAATGACAGTTTCAGTCAGTAACACATGTCATAATTCTACTGGATATGTTTTTTTCGACCACAATCATCCTTAGGAATAAAATATGATCCTCTTTGATCTACGTGGATTAGATTAAGAAATTTATTATTATTTAATTTAAAGAAGTGTTAAAAGTGCTAAATTTAAATTTTTATAATGATAACATTTTTAATATAGTGTTATGCATAAGATAAATTCGACTATAAATATTAATTATAAATATAAAAACATTTCCTACATAATGGTATTTTAATTATAATTTTTAGACATTAAATAATAAAATTTATTATTGACACAATGATGTTGCAGTAATTACCTTATTAATGAATGATTAAAATAATTCATATTATAAATATCCAAATAAAAGTAAATTGAGATTTATGATGAAATACAATAATTTTAGAGATTAATATTACATTATAGGACTGATTAAATAAATTTTCTTTGAAGTGATACCATTGTTAGGACTTTCACAAAAACAAAATATCCAATAGTGACAAAATTGACATAAATGAATTTTTAAAGAAAGTACTATATTATCATATGATATAATATTCCTAAAAATATAATTTTCAGCCAGTGGACTTACATACTGATATATGTTTTCATAATGAACTACTTTGGGGTTCTCTTGGCATTTTATTGTAATTTTATTAACCATGTGATAAAAAAATACATGAATACATTGTAAAAGTTAAACTATTTTACTAAGTGTTAAATCTAAAATATTAGGTTAATGTCGTGACCTAAACCCATGTAAAACCTATTTTTAGAGAGGTTTCCAACCCATCCCTTCCTTATCCTATAAATAAATCCTTTTGGATCCATTATAAACCAAATATGATTGTATAAAAAATTTAAATTTCAATCTTTTCCTAGTGTGACCCCCATCTCTCTTATAAAAGGGTACTTTTACTTCTCTCAAAATCAAACATCCCAACCATTTTTCAAGGCCAAAACCTACTCAAATATCCTCCCAACTACCCTCACATCATCCTAGAGTCATTACGTTGATCAGGAAGCCAACCTAATGGGCTAGTTTGATCAACACAGAATAAATCACCCAAAGAAGAGGTAATTATTTCATAACCACATTCAAAGTTCATTTCTTCTTCCATTTATTCTTTCATTGTTTTTTCAGTACCAAAATATTATTTCTATTACCTTATACATACTTTTATTTTATTATAAATATCGTACAACCATATTCATTATTTTATCCATCCTATGTATGAAAATGTCACCATATGTGCGTACATACAGCTTACCATCTCCACGTTGTGGTGTAGTCTGTTATTCGACACATCATCATTTGAATGGTTATAATAATGAGAATAATTGATAAAAATAAAAAATAGTTTTTTAATTATTATTTATTTATGATATACAATCTAATTATATATGATTTCACCATCAATAGAATGATATCGTCGCTTGTGCGTACGTACGGATTACCATCTCCACGAACGTGATGAGGTTCATTCCCCATCGCAACCATTAAATAATAAATTTCATTTTATGATTAAAAATAATGAATTAGAACCTAATATCATTTTTTATATGAATCAAATACATCCTATCAATAATAAAAGTGACTTACATGAAAAAACATATTAAGGAAAATGAATCTGTATACACCCGAAATGATGACATTACTGAAATATCATTAACAAATCAATATTTGTAGATCATATATTATATCATTTTTTTATGAGGTTATTTTATAAATTAATAAAAATTATTTCACACTTATACATGAGGTTATCCTAACCTCGACTAAGGAGTAATACAAGGTAAGGGTTAATTTTTCCATCTATTTATTTATTTGTGGTTGTTTATACGTGTGTATCTACTGGGACCTCTTTATCATCCACATTTTTGTTTCTTAAAAATGTATTCCAAAACACTTTTACTATTTACTATATTATAAGTTAATGTCATTAATAATCTTGTTTTACTTTTTAGGAAATGGTTTTAAAGTAATCTTTATGTCGCATTCCAAATAAGAACTTTCTGACCTTTTCGGCTAATTAATGTAATAATGTTTTTTAACATATACGGTAGGTGCGGCTAATTTATTCCATTATAACACCTTCGAAGCTTCCCTTACAAGATTATAAAAATATTTTCAACATAAATTGTTTCTTTTATAATTATTTGAATTTTAAAATATTTCAAAATAGAAATAGATATTTCTCTCAAATAGTTTTTATTTCATCTATGTAAAAATACTTTGATGGATTTTACACTTGTTTGATATTGATTTATTATAATAAAATATTCCATATTGTATTGAAGGTTTTGTGATATGTCTAATTGTGGATTTGTTATTTGTATACCATTTATGATTTAGGGTTAATTTATTAACATTTCTTATGCATGTTTTAATATGAATGTTTATGTAATGTTTCATCATTTTTATATGAGGAATGAATTGGACTTAGTTTGTGAAAGATGGAGCCTGTTATAGCTCTTTAATGCATCGGTATGATGCATGAGACAAACTATTATCTTAATACAAGGCCTTGAAAAATTATTATTTGTTGTCTTGGCACAAGTCCTTGACTATGTGGTTATGATGTCCGACATTATGCATTCCATCCTTATGAAATTGGTTATTGACATTACATGTGATTATTCTACATGGAGAATATCCATGTGAATAAATAAATGGCATTATTTGATTTATATATTCCATATTATGATGATTTTTTTGTTTAAAAGGCTTGTGTTTTAGTCATATACATCTACATAAATGTTTATGCTTATTTATGAATGTTTCTCCTATACATTTATCCTTACTAATCACCTGATATCACACCTTTATATGTTTTATTTTTTCCAAGATGTGAAGAAGTATATTATTGATGACCTACAAGGATAATCTAATGGAGATGAATGTTTTGAAAGGATACACAATGTTATTTTTTCATTTCATAATGTAATGTAAAACTTATGTTTGTATATAGTACTTTCAAGGATACTAAACTGATTGGTCATTCATGATTTGATCCCTTGTGATCATGACAATGTTTTGTAATAAGTCACTAACTCTGGGTAACTAGATTCAATGTATTACACTAGTGGATCATATTATATTGGTAGAATGTATATCATACTATGGACTAGAAATTATTTCGGAAATGTTAACCATGTAAATATTCATCCCTATTGGCTGTTTGTGTTCTAATATTTTTCTTGAAATAAAAAATAACAATGTTGATTTAGAAAAAATAAGAGGATCCAAATTTAATAGCGAATAAGATAAATGTATGATGAGAGAGAAAAATGAAATAAATGGAAACCTGTACTAATTTACCCCTTATCAGTGTTTAACATATTCAAACTAGTCCTCTCAAGTGGTACCAATGGGTGCTTCATCTCTCTAAGATTCTGAAGTGTATGTTTTCCACATTGAATATTTTTATATTTTTTCTCGAGATCATAATGAAGATAGATTTTTGATGAGTTTTTTATATGTCTAATTATAACATATTTTATTAGAATGGAATTTTGAATAATATAATTAAATATAATAGTAAGATGATGTAGTTGTCCCTCCAATCAAAAGGGGGAGTTGTTTTATGTGATACAATAAAAGAAGGATGATATTACTCTAATGGAGAAGAACATGTTGTTCAGTGTACCACTAAGGATATGGAAAACATTTCTACCTAAAAGGGATCAATATATTAATCTAATTTTATATAATATAAAAAATACAGTTTAGACTATCTACAAGAAGAATAATCATGTTTCTATGATCATTTGTCAGTTTTTTTTCAATTTAAGCAATAAAAGATATTCTAAATTATTTTCCCCTAGAAATAGTTTCTATTATCTATGGTATTTTTGATATTAATCATAAATAATTATGATATCTCAAAAATGACATTGATAAATTTGATAAATAATTGAGATAAAGGAATATTTATTTCATTATTCCCTTAAAACTAGTTTTCTTCAAAGATGTTTAGTATGAGGATCTTAAAAATTGATAACTGAAATTTGAATTGGATTTTCTCAATGTATTCTAATAGAAGGTTCATTCCACTAATGTTTTTTATAATGGGATCCATGTAGTAGAAGAAAATATAAAAAATTCATTGATGTAAATAATTGACAATGGGATATTTAATCCCAAAATATCAAGAAACATGATACATTTATTCAATAAAAGTTTAAAATTCATGATGATAAATTTGGAATAATAAGGAAGGACTATAAAGATAAAATGGAATTTAATAATGTTCAGAAAAATACCGTCATCCACAAGAGCTTCATCCTAGTTGGTGAGGAATCAGAAAGTGAATCCAAGAGACCTATGATCAAATATGGGTAGAGAAATGTTTCCATAATATTGTAGTAGGAAATGTTTTGTACTATAGGAGATCTTACTATTCACAAGTTTGGGATTTCAGGTCACAATTTTGGTAATCTAGTCCTTCACGGCTTTCATGTCACCTTAGACCTTCAGGATGGTAAGGCATTCGGGCCACCTTAAGGCCTTTGGGCCACATGAAATTATGCTTAATGGACTATGTAGTCTCCACAAAGAACATGCTCTAGATGACGATATAGTGCATGTTCATTCCCTAGAGCAGATGCTCACAGATTTGGAAGAATGAGAGGGTATTGAAATTTCCATTAGGTCCACCATGTGCTTGCCCGAGAAGTCGAGATAAACAGCCATGTGTAGTTGGAGTGGTGACATTATGATTAAGACACTAGGGAGAGGAAGTTTTTTGTAGTTATATTATGGATGATTTCCTGTAATACGTTCGGATCATGTAATGCCGGGAAGCCTATGGGCCTTTTAAGGGTTCCCCATCAACACTTAAAATGGTGAATATCAAAAATGATTAAAAGTTATACCTTTGTTCAATTCACGTAGAAGTACACCCTCAATATAGAGTGTCTAGTGTGGAAATTCAAATTGTAAATTTTAGATATGACACATATTAATCCTTAGTAATAAAAATATATGATATTTTTCAATATAAAATTAAAAGAAGGATTATAGTATAAAAATTACTCTACTATGTGAAAAGAACATCATGAAATCATTTTATGATTTTCTCAATCCTTATCTAGGAGAAGGTACCAACCATATTAAAATTCAATGATTATCCTGAAACTATTTTTAATGATAAATATAATATTAAAATTAACATATGCATAAACATGAAGGAGAATAAGTGATAAAAATACTACCACCATTCCTATTGTGTATATAATAATGTGTAAGGAATATAGTTCCACAAGATCATCCAAAATAGTTGAAAAGAATGAAAAAAATATCACCAAAAATCATAAAATTCCAAACATAATGTTGTTTCGAAGATAACATCACTGTTCACCTGAATTTTTAGTCTCTGAAATAAAATTAGAGAATGTTTATTGGATTATTGATACATTCCTACAACTTATAATGATTTGAAATATCTCATTTCAATTGTAATAAATCTGAAAAATAAAAAAAAACAAATTTTTAGAAAAATATATCAATATGAAAATGATTTTATAAACGTGGAAATATTTTTTTTATTGGTGGAAGTGAAATAAATGGTTAATATTTTTATCATGATATATAAAAAACAAATGGTAATAAAATAAAAAATGATTTAGTGAAGAATAATGATTCATCCTTGAACAATGAACATAATAAAAGTCATATTCAAAATAAGTTAAATAATGATAAGAATAGTGGACCATAAATAGTGAATGGTTTAAATAATAATATACATATTTCCCATGTAGTAAACAAAAAAAATCTGTAAATATTCTTATTGACACAATAGTTATTTGTAAAATATATTTTCAAATTTCATCGTAGTATAATGTATAAAAATGAAAATAAATTACTATAGAAATAAGATTATTTCACATAATGATATTGGATGTAAAGAGTTTTTTGAAGGGGTTATATGTGAGAGATGAAATAATGATTAAAACATTGAAAGATATGTTTTTTCCACAATTCTATAACATAACAAAACCCTGAAGATTATAAATATTACATCATTATTTGTATGTGATCTGATGGATAAATAGAGAATAAGTGTCCCAAAAATTAAAATTAAAGAAGTGAAAAGATTCATGATGCTTAAAAATAAATTAGAAGTAATGTTCAGTTTGAAAGCATGAATAATGGAGGAAATTTAGAATATTGGTTCTGAAACTATCATTTTTTTACATTAAAAAAGAGTGGGGATCCACATTATTCATTTTTATATTTTATGTATTTTATTTTCACTTAAAATGTAGTAAATTGAAGGTGATTCATGAAATCTATGAGACAACCTATAAAGGAGTTAATTCTGTCATTTTTTAAAAAAAATCATACAAAATAAACTTATTGAAAGTGACTCCTCGTGTGGTATACTAAATACTCAGATATATAATTTTCCATGATAATGATAAAGAAAGGGTTATCATCAATGTACAATAACACTATAATGATTCTATTTGGAACTCATCATTAAATTACCAAGCATATTAATTAGTGAATATCATCCTCATTGAAGACGTGGTAGTGGTTAAATATGAACATCCATAAAATAATTTCTATTTTTGTGTACTCTCTATATTAGAATGTGATTAATTCCATGAAATAATAAATTCAATATTTTGAAAATGTATTGAAGTGTTTGTACTGATGTGTGAAAAAAAATGATTATGAATCTTCTAAATTTATTAACACAAGAACATATAAATTTCCAAACAAATTATTGTTCATAGTGTCACTGAAAAGGGTTGTGATCTTAATCTCTCTTCTTTGATAATCACAAAATCAGATTCATTCATAAAGTGGGAAAATTTTAATCATCCTCTTAAAGTGGAAATTTGAAAAAGAGAAACATTTTTATCAAATACTATGATGTTTGAAATTTTTTATTTTGTGTATTGAAGTTATTAATGGATTTCATTGTTGATAAATATTATAAGAATATGTATATGAATTTATATTTATTTTTTATATATGGAAAAATATAATTTGAATATATATTAAAGATATATTTTAATTGGATTCTTTTTAGATCGATGTTAAGTTCAAATTATCATGGAAAACATACTTATCTAAATCAAACCCACTTATTTTCTATATTTAAATTTTATTTGTAGACATATAGTGGCAAGGTTAATGAAACATTAATAAATATGAATTTATTCATTTTTCGAAATACTTTTTATTTCTTGTCAATAATGGAGAGATAAATAATAATGAAAATATTGAAGATAATGTGTGAGTGAAATGAAATACATGTTGTTTAATATATTTTTGTAGAACTTATGGAAATATCATTATAAGATTATATTGAAAATAAATAACATGGGGAGTTTATTAATCCCACTTTTCATTTATTTTATTTGTTTTAAATGAGTGTTGATGATTTTTTATGAATATAAATTATTGAATCATACTAATTTGATGAAGAAAAAATTTAATGGATGAAGATGATTTTTTATTTTATTGTACTAATTAAAAATAATGATGATAATATGAATGGAAAAGAATGAGACCCTATGTTTTTCTTTTCTTTTTTTTAATTATTATATGAAATATGACTAAGAATAAATTTTATGAAGATTAGATGTTCCATGGAGGTTATATTATTATCTATATTTTAAATGACTGGTGGACATTGTATAGGTAGAGATGAAATCTTGGGATAACGCCACCATATCACATAAGGTGTTGATGTAGAGTATGCCTAAATAGGAATTTGGAAGTGAATCATCCCCTTGGTGATCATCATGGTGGAGTTTTATTATAGCTCTCAAAAATATTAGAACCTAGTAGATGACACACGTGGAAGATCAATACATGGTCTACTGGTGAACATATTATCCAATACGACCAACCTAACCATGTTTCTTGGCACGTTGAGTAAAACTTATCTTTTTTCTTGAATTAGGTCACTGTTAGGAAGTCGTGGTGATGACATAATTTTGTGTTAAATATTAGAATTTAATAGTTGGCCAATATGGGATGGTCCATGCCCCTGGTGAAGGACGTTGTGGTTGAAAGCGGAAATAAAATCCAAAATGGCCAATAAGAGTGGACCACCCCAATGCTGCTATGAATTTTGTGGGAAAATAGGTATGGGTTTTTTATTAGGCCATACTATATGACATGACATGTTCTGATGTGCAGATCTCATGAATTAATATTTTAAAATTATGAGAGAGATGTGTTCAATGATTAATAATAATATATCTCAATTTTTAGAAATAACCCAATACAATGTAATAGGTAACCTAAATAGTTATTTAAGTGGATTAAATGTGAATAATTCATGGTGTAAAATTTGAAAAGTATTTGACCAAAAATAAATTATAGTTTTATGGAATTATGATGATTGTGGCATATGTTTTTTTATCTCTAGAAGGTTATTTTAAGGGTCAAATATGACAGTGAAGAGTTTCAAGATATGTATCACCTAATTCAAATATATGAAATGATATTTTATAATCTTACATAATTTTATTTATAAACATATAATTCCTTGAATCTTCATGAAAAAATTAGTGAACAATCCTCTATGAAATATATATTTTACATCTATGAAATTGAAGAGAAGAGAGACCCAAAATTTAACATTCAATAAAATTATTATGTATCGAATAATATGAATAATTCCAAGTCATTTTAGTTATGAATTAATTTTTAATAATAAAAAAGGAAAAGAATATATTTTGTGAAAAAATATATTTTGTAGTGAAGAAGATGATTTCGTGCAACATGTTTAAGAAAGTTAGTGGCATAAGTTGATGCTATGAAGAGAATAATTTAGTGAATATATATTTTCATAAAAAATACGTGATGATTCATGAATGATATTTTGAACTTGAAATTATAATAAAAATTTAGTAATTGGAACATCAACAATAATATATGACTTGTTTTTTGTTATAATTTCTTGTTGTTATTCATGTTCTTATTAAACTCTCTGGATGAAATTTTAAAGAATCACTATGATATTCAAGGACTAAGGGATCCACCAAAAAATATAAAAAGGATAAAAAATGTCATATTTTATAAATAGGATTATACAAAATTATTTTTTGATATTGGTGGAAACTGGAACATACCAAGGGCCAGCTATTCATTTTGAATGATAAACAATGTAAATATTTTTTCCATAGAATGTGTGTGTTCAAAAGATTTCCATGAATGAAAATATTAAGGGATATGATGAGACATTAATTGGGGGATAAAAAAAGATTATTATCCCCTAATAGTGAAAGTATTAAAATGGGAATTGATTTCAATGTGACAAATTGGACACCCACATCGATTCACACCAATCTCAGTGTATAAAATATAACAACTAGTCCCCTTTTACACGATCTATATCAGGATGTCCTATCACCATATACAATTCTGGAAAACTATATCATGATTAGAAACCATTTTATGATTTAACTTTTTCATCATAAAATCCTTTAAAACCCCATTTGAGCCCCAAAGAGAAACACATTCATTTATTTCTTAAAGATGATCAATGGTTTGATTTCCTTAAAAAAATTATTAAAATAAATATTTTACTGAATAATTGGAAAGATATTTTCTTCAAAAATATATTGGAATTATTCAAATTAACATTGGCAAAAAATAATGGTTATGATGGTAAGAAAATTTGGGTAATTCATATTTGTTAAAACATTCTTTTTCCACTTATGTAAACGAATTCAAAAATTACCAATATAAAAAACATTCAAATGAAGAATTTTTATGATTTTTTAAATATAGTTATATATATTTAAAAATAATGTTTACCAAAAAATTTAATATAAATAAAAAAACCCTTGATACACATTAAAGAACAAACATATGGAGGATAAAGTGTATAAAACAATTTAAACAATATTTTAAAATAAAATCCCATATCATATGTCTTGTCTAGATTTGTACAATAAAAAAATGATATATAATAATGATAAATTAGTTTTATACATGTGTTATAACAATTTCCATATTTATTTAATTTTCATCATTCTATTTAATTCATTTAATAGCATGTTTTAGTAAGTAACTAAAATGTTTAATATAATGTTGGATGTTTTTGGGTGGTTCATCTTTTAAACCCAACATAACATCATTGAACTGACCAAGGTAAAATGGTTTATAGATAATATAAATCTAAAATTATGAAAATTATAATATTATCACAATGATATGTCATAATCACTTTTTAATCCAACTGTGTAAGGTGGTTATTAAAAAAACTATTTTATTTTATGGAGACTGTAGTTCATTGATATTCATCAACAAAATTTTCAATGTTGGAAATGGTAGACTGAGAATATAGTAGTAATTATTTTAATTTTATAGAATCATTTTTTTTTATAAATTTCATATTTATTCATTCATTCCATCCTAATTACCATATATTTTTGGTGGCTAAGAAAAATAGATCACATTTCCTCATAGATACGGTATTTCACATGTATACATGAGCGACATTATCAATTTATAATGGATAGAAAGGGTATTATTGTAAGTAAAATATTATCATTACATAATCATAATTATTTCATTAATATCATATCCATCATTTTAACTATCCATATGTTTTGGTGATGAAATCCAAATCGCATCCCTTCATTGTGGTGTTTGTCCACATGTATGTGCAAATGCTATTTTCATTAACCATACAATGGAAAATAATATGAATAAGACTTTTTAATCATTAAAAACAAAATTTATGTATTTCTTATATAATTATGTAATTATATGGTCATAGTTATAGCAGATATGAAGAATGTAGAATAAGAAATCAAATAAAAGAACTCAGTTATGAGTTATAGATCTTCTTCAGAGACCTGACATTGGATTACACCCTAATAGTTATCGGAATTTATTTTAATTATAAATTTTCCTCTAGGTAATGGGGTTAAATTTTTATTAGGTATTTTTTTAGGAATGGGTGAAACTAAGTGTCTCAACTGGTTTTAAGAATAGATGATATTTTGTTACCTTTTATAAGTTAGAGGAGTGGCACAATGGTAAATATTTAAGGTTTTAAAAAATTAAAAGGTCTCACATATTGTCAGTCAGAACAAAGGCACCTGAATTTATTGTATAATTATTGATATAGTATAAAAACAGCCTTGTAAATTTATAAAAGATATGAAGACATTTGTTTCATTATATTCTATTTAAACACATTTAAAATCAATGTAAACTTAATTGTGATAACAGAATATTTTACCATGATAACTTATTTATGTTACCAAAATTTAAAGGGAAATTATAACAATAATATTATATTTTGATTTAAAATATGTAATATATTGTATAAAATTATGATTATATAGTTGGAAAAATGAATTTTAATATAAGGACACAAAATTCCTTAAAAATTAGATATAGGAAAATAATTTAATTAAGGGGAACTACCATTTCTTGAAAACATAACATTAAATACAAAGACCCAAAATAATTTACAATTTGAAAAGAATATTACTTATGTTCACAAAATTTAATCTTGGGCTCCCAAATTCAAAATAATTTTTTAAAATAAAATATTTAGCACCATAAACTTATATTTTTCAAATAAAAATATTTTTAAAATTATTATATCATTCTGACATCATTATTATATAATAAAAGTTCCAGATTTTGGAAAATTGGTATTTTCATTTTTTAGCTGAAATTCATATGTTTTAAAAACTTATCACAAAATCACCTCAAAAAATTTTATATGATGATATAAAAAATAATTCAAATTTACAAAATTGAAATTTTAATATTTATAAATTTACCATTTAAATAAAATCATGTAGTAAATGGAAACCCAATTTTGTTAAATAAAACTATTTATTTTTCTACAAAAACAAAAATAAAACTATTTATAGACCAATTATGAATCTAAATCTCTAAAATTAATAAATATAAATTCTTTTATATTTTTAGAATTACATAGGTTTCAATAATCACTAACAGAAATCATATAGGTTGATGATATTAGTGTAGTGCATCCATGGTGTGGTGGTTTGTGTTCTCTAGTGAGGGACTCTATTTCCGAGAAATGGCATCAATGTGCGCATGATTTTCTGTTCATGGTTGATTATATCTATGAAAGTTACACATTTATCATCTTCATTATATGGTGGTCTCATCACACCTAACAGTAATTTTAAATTATGTTATAGTAATTGTATTATTATATTTATTTGGTGGGACCATAAGTGTTTTCTATAACTATTAAAGTAAAATTATCCACTTTCTTGGGTGAAATTGTTTTACCCTAGTTAAAATTATTGTAGTAATGATGGGAATATTAGTCATAGTGAACTTATATATATAAAAATTCCTAGTGTGTCATTCCTAGTGGTTGTTTTGGAATATTTATCCCTTTTTAAAACAAGTTTGATTGGAGGAATAAAGTCTCTTAGGGAATAATATGGGTTGTTGCACAGAAACTTTATTTCCATGTGTCTATAGAAATCCAAGAAGGCCTATTAGGGATGTTAGTACCATCCTCATTTAGTATTGGTGCATTGGGTAACTTGAAAATGATTTGGGTTTTCATTGATTAGTTGTATTTGGGGGTTAATATAGATGATGTACTTATTAATAACCATCATAAGTGAGTAATGATAACTATTTTGGAATTATTTTGACTAAATATGGAAATTAGTTGTATATCATGATGGGAATAATATTTTTTTTTTATTTTTTGATGTTTTTTAGTGTATGTTTTGTGGTACTATAAAGATTTAACCTATTTAAGATTAATCATGTTCTTGACTAATCAGTGATTTAAAGGGTTACTACTGTAAATTCAGAAATAATGATGGTCTTGAAATATTTCTCTTCAGCATGAATATGGGTTATGTTCCTTGTAAATTGGTGTAGAATATATTATTTTCTCTCAACCATTACCATATGAATTTAGACTTTTAAAGGTGGATACTAAGGACTTGCCACTAAAGATGTTCCTTGAGAGGAATCATGTTTCTACATATTTATTTCCAGAAATGGGATGGAGCATGCAACGTTTCTAATGAATGAAGGTATTATCTTTCATATACAGTTGTGTGTGGAATATTCGTAAAGATCACAAAGGTGAAAATGAAAAAATCATCTTGAATAATGTGGAGTATTTATATATTGATATGTTCATGGTATTTTTTATCTTTCATATCTACTCATATACTATTTAAGGGTTAAAATTTTTATGGTGGGAGGATGTAGTGTCCCATGTCTTTTATATTTTGGACATTTTTTAAATTATGAATTTTCATGCCCTGATATCTTATTAGTGGTAAAATGGTAATTTAACCATTTCATATGATATCCGAAAACTATTAATTAAGGTTCTGTTGGTTCCAACATATGTTTTTTGTAAGCATGAAAATAATGTGTGGAAAAGATAGTGTTTTTTGGATTCTAAAATAATATAATAACAATATTTTTATACTTTTATTCCACAGTTGAGAAATTTTTATGAAATTCATAATATTTTTCATAGGATATATTACAAAAATAATACCATGGTTGAATTTGAAACATAAGTATTATCATGGGAATGACATAAATTCCATTCACCTTTGGAATTAAGATGATATGTAGTTATGGGATGAGTCAAAATGAACAAGTTAAATAAGTAATTTATTTGTTTTTAATTAATCGATAACCTAATTTACATATATATAAGCCTCTCTAATCTGAGTATCTAAGGTAAGACTCACAAAAATATTGAATTTTTATATAGTGCTATATATATCTCTTAATGGTGTAAAAATCTATAGTTGAACTCATGGTTTGGGATCAAAGTTGATTTTTCACAGAAATTTTTGGATATGAAAATGAATGCACAAGAATCTCCAATGAAATCACTTCTGAACACTTTTTCCACCAATGGTAAATTCATTCATAAGGTTTATGATGGTTATATATGAAATTTAACCCATTTTATGAAGGTACTAACCTGAATATATATTTTAACAATTTTATTATTGTAAAACTATTTTTATTACCACAAAAACATTAATTGCTTATATGAATTGTGGTTGTGATTAATTGGATCGAAACCAATGAATAATTCTTATTAAATTGATTTACGGGAACACAAGTGAGGTTATATCATGTATTATCATCACTGTAACCCAATGTTATTTTTTCATGGTTTTTTCCACTATTATCCATGTGTTAGTCACTGATAATAAATTATTTGATCATTTTTCCATCACTAAAAATTAGATATCATTGAAAGAATTATTTTTTCCTTTTGTTTTAATTAACATGGATGCATGTTTGATAATACAGGTGCGGGGATTAATATTGAATGATAGTGGTAGATTCAGTATGGGTGGTAAAAACTGATTTCTGAGTGGTGTGATATTTATAAGGAGGGTGATTCATGTGGTACTACATGTCTTTGACGAAAAAAATGATTTCATTAATCGATGGAAGTGAAAAAAATTCAATGATGAAATATTCATTGAAGCTTCATATGTCGATGTTCTAGTTGTGATGATTGAAATACATTGAAAAATGAGGATAACTACTTCATAGCCCATGATATATGATAGATAATAGAGCATTAAAAATATTCCATTTATCTATTAAAGGGTGGATATAATCTGAATTCCATTAGCTTTATGATATCTTTCAACTGATTTATGAGTATTTAGAGATTCTTCATTGAATAATTATAAATTTTTGTGGTAAGATTGTGATACAAGTAGAAACTATTAACGTTTGGAAAATTTCAAACTAAATGGGGGGATGTTAAGATGAGAACATGTTGTGTAACCTGTTTGATATGGTGGTGGGGTTTTGAGATGGTGTTTTGTATTACACAGTTGTGTGACAAAGCCATATATCGTGTGACCCCAATCCAACTATATCATAATGTACCTAGAGTATATTCCCAGACCAATGTGACTCAACACACTCTGTGTGATTATACACACATTGGGAGAAATGGGATATATATTATTAAGGAAGAGGATGTACTTGATGAGTACATCCATCAATATGTAACCACATTCTTTCTCTAGAAACATCACATAGGTGGGTCTTTATTTTCCATGTTGAACAATAGAACATTAAAGTGTGGATGACATGTGATAAAAGGATGATTTTCCCTTGGTAATGATGTGTACATCCACTTGAAATAGAATAGTACAATTAGAATTTGATATATCAGTATTATTTTGAGTTGGAGTAGATATTTCTCCAGATGGGATTGGTAACATCTTGGGGAGTCAATATTTGTCTCAGGTAAAACTGGGATTGGGATCCTCAACATGTAGAAATAGAAGGATTTGGTATTTGATAGACATTATGGGGAATGGATCCTCTATCCTAGAATCTATAATTTACCCTACATGGGGAGTTCTTATAATATAGGGATACTCTACTAGAATTGGTATTTCGCTTATATTCATATGGCATAGAACTTGCAACATCATCTAGGGAAGGGATGCATGGGTTTCTAAGAGTTCAAGATTGATTTATTGGCACGAATAATTTGTTATAATGACTTAATTATTTATAATTTACTTTGGTACATGAGTAAAACAAATTTCCATACCTAGATCCATCCCATTTCCACATGTATTATACTGTATTTTGGTAAAAAATCTTGCTTTAGGGTTGAGTTCATTCTACTTCATGGTTTTTAATGTTCGTTTGGCTACATGAGGATTATGGATTGTAGATTTCTATGAGGGTTATGATCCAACATCACCCTAAGGTAGGTCTTTGAGAATATATATATATAGGATTAATGTTTTTTTAGACTTTTGAAAATCAAAAGAGTTCCATATACTTTCATCTACACATCTGAGGTGGATTTTGAGGATTGCAACGTCGATGATCAGGAGACCCTAGTTCCCCTATTACATTTAGTGGTTGAGAATAATTGGATTATCATTATTTAATTACTTATAGTTACTCTATAATACTATAGGATTTTATATGACTTATTTCTTTGTGTCTATATGTGGTTTAAATGGAATCCTACTATGTATGATTATTCTAAACCCTTCATAGGACTTGGGCCCGCAAATGTTGTGTTAGTAAAAATAGAACCTATGATAGAGAGAATCTTGTAGAGGTGAAGTGTATATTTTAAAAGATAATGGGTAGATATTTTTGGGGACATGGTGTGGGAATATAGTTATCTTATTATTTACTAATGTAAGTAGGTGAAGTTAATTTTATAAGCCATCTTCTAATGAGGGCCTCTTAATCATAGTTGGTTGTTAGTTTTACCTATTGTGATTTGGTCACATAATATATCCCTATGTAATGAAGTTTGTCATTTCACTTTTATTCAAGTTATCTTTTGGATCTTAATAAATACATCATTCATTTGTTATATTCATTACAATTGATTACATTTATATATATCATACGAATACTATTTCTTTCATTTTTCATTTTAAATATAAGATTGTTATATGATATTATTGGATAAATCCTCCACTATGTGTTATATCTCTTCTCAATTACAATCAGGGATAACTATCTTATTAGAGATGGGATTCAAGTGGAACACATTTATTACGACTGGTTTAGGTGGCATCCCATAGGGTCAAACCATGTCAATTTTGGTTTATTTCCACAACTGAATCGGTTAATATAAACTACTTCTCTCACCACATCCTTCAACTAATTTAATTCCCTATAGCTAAACATCTAGATATCATTAATTTAGGGCTCAAAGTTTATGTTATTCCACACTTCATCATTATAGGTGATCTTCTAATGGTCTCATTTTATGATTTATAGTTCTTATAGTACCCATTTCTATATTCTCAAGATTTTTTTTGAAAATCCAATATTCTTATTCATACCAATAAGGAAATAAAAATTTTATTTTTCATTAACTTTTCCGCCATTTATGTTTTATTTCTTCCAATGATCATTTTCATTGAATACAATATCCCTAGTTTTGAGGATTGTTTTTTCATTCCTCATCCAATAATAAATATCTAACTTTTTTATCAATATATCAAAGTAATGCCCCAATTTTAGATTTATCTTTCAGCTAATTATATCCTTATCAAATTTATGTACATATGTTAAACTACCAAATAATTCAATATTTTGATCATCCAATTCTTTTCCAGTCCACAGTTCCACTTAATATTCTTTCCTCACTGCTAATTCATGTCTTCTTTTGATGAGATATTACATTGTGTTGAGTGCCTATACTAATGTAACCTTCAATATTCCCAACTAGAAATTCATTCATTCATCACCAATTATAGAATTCATGTTATTTATTTCATTCAGTCCATTATATTACAGTGTTTTGGGAAAAATATTTGCATCCCTTGTTCTCTTATGTCGGAATAAGGTCTACAATTTGTGTCTTGTATACTTATCGTTATTGTTTGTTCATATGTGCTAAAACCTCTAACCATATTCCTTTCTTGTCAAGTATTTTTAGTGAGTAAAAACCTAAAATTCATCGAAGTAGTTCTATAGAATCTATGTTATACATTACTAATAGAAACATCTTGAAATGTAAAAGTGTTTTTGGATACATTTTATGTTGAAAAAGACAAGGTCCCAAAAGATCTAAGTATACTTGATCCAATATCGAATTCCAGGGTTTCTAAGAATCTAGGTTGAAGGACACACTTCTCTTCTTACAAAACATTAAACATTCATATTTTCAAATTTTCATGTAATCATCCTTTAGTAAGAACTTACCCTTTTGAACCTTCATATAATTCTCAATGATTTGACTGAAACTATAATTATGAACATACATATCATTGGATGTTATACTTATGAAAAATACAATCCCATTGAAATTCTCATTCATGTATATTTTTACAAACACCTCTTGATACCACTAAGGATCCCTTATTAAATTTCCATACCATATTTTCAATGATATTTTCAATCAATTGATCATAAATATTTTTAAAAAATGTTCATATAGACTATGGATGTGGAAAATATATGTTAGTTTCAACAGTACTTAATTATGTATATTAATATTGACTATTAATTTTCCAATAAAGTTTAGGAACTCTCCGTCCACAAGATACACACTCTCAAACATACTTGGTATATAATTGAATATTCATATTTGATCACAGGATTAATAATGAGGTGTTTTATAATCAATCACCCATGCTTCAATAGATGTTTTATCTTTCAATAAAAATTTTTTATATTATGTCTGTTAACCGAATATGAACTACCATAGGTTGAGGGTTTTACATTGTTTCCATGAAAATGTTGAAGTTATTCTTGATAGACACTTTCATACAATACCTCCAGCTTATTAGACCTTGGAAAACTAGAATTCCTTGACTATTTCTTTTAAGATTATAATCAGAATGGTATTTTTGGTAAACTTTTTAACATTGTGGTGATAATACCCTTATCTCTGTTTGAAGTGCATTTCAAATGGGTACTTAGACATCCATATACCTAAGATCCCATTAATTTTTGGTTCTAGATATCATCTAACACTATGTAAATTATACCAAGAGATTTTCTAACAACATTATCCATAGCTTCCATTATCTATAAAATGGAATATAAAGGAATAAAAATTCATAAATCATGATTAAATGTATCCCTTATTGATTAGGGATTCCCAAAAATCATGTTGAATCCATTCATGTGATCTTATAATATTCTTAATTCAAAAACATTAACCCTAATGACTCTCACAAAAAGATAATATTTTTATATATATTTTTTTATTTTCATAGATATATATCAAGTACTGTATGAAATATACTATAGTTTTATTCTCCTAATCTTAGATAGAAATCTTCCATTAATGATACATTCTTACCAGTGCTCGAACATTTCTATCCAAGCGAATTCATTCTTCTTTCTCCATCAGTATTGCCTTCATATCGACAATAAAGCTTTCTTGTCCTTCTAAACTTGATAATATTTAATCTAATGACTCTAATAGCCAAAAATAGATTCAATTATAATTATTGATCTGAAAATTTTATTCATTTATTTCAAATCATTAGATTATACATGTATCAATATCAAATTTTGAACCATTAACTCTCATACCATAGGTTGAGAATAAAAAGTATTTCCTCTATGATTTTATTTAATACAAGGGAACTATAAACATTGACCAACTGGATGACCAGACATAGGAGAATCTATGTACAAAAAAACCAATCAATACATGCTTAATTTTACATGGATGAGTGTACAAGAATTAGGATGTAAAGATCCCCAAATCACTGAATGAATTTTAACTTACACATAACAACAGAGTCACAGACATATAGATTACTATAAATACTTAAAATGTAAATTAATTCAACTAAATTAAATAAAGAAATGAACATAAATTTTAACTTGATTCAGATGATTTTTTCAATGTTCATCGAGGAAATACATTGCTACTTGATTTTATCATAACATGAAGATACATGTGACTATCAAATAATAAAAAATATAGTTAATCCTCACAAACTACACATATCTCTTATATATCATAAAATGAGTTAGTATATTCATTATTATTATAAAAAAATGTTCCACCCCCATAAATAATAATGTTCAATTAGTCATCCTATAATACCCACTCCCCTAAAAATACAAATCATAAATCATTACCTTATGAGAATCATTAACAACCTAACGAACATTCATATATGATAAATATCTAATCCGTCAATGCTTCATATCAAAACCATTAGTAAATGTGAAGTTTCAGTGATTCAAATTAAATCAGATAAGTTATACCTCCAATGTATGTCCCTCACTTTCTTCTACTCATTTGTTCTATGAAATCCTAATGAACATAATTCTGGCGGATGAACATATGATTAAGTGAAACAAACATCACCTCCCTATAAAATATAGCATGGGAGTGCTCAAATATGGGCATGTTCCCATGCGATGGGGAGTGACAACCTAACACAGTATGAAACTGAAAAGCCACCGTGGGATTTAGTTATATATATAGTTATACATATATATATATATACTTAAGTATATTTATTTATAATTTATATATATTAATGTTTAATTTATTATAATTTATATTTATTTATATGTATTTTATAATATTTTGTATATATATATATATATGTTTGTGCGTATGTATATATCTTTGTTTTTAAATACGTTATGTGGTTATATATATGTGTTTATATAGGTATTTATATATATTTAGCTTTATATAAAATTATATATAATTATATATATGTGTGTATATTTATAAATTTATATAAATTTATATTTTTATATATATCTATTTAGTTATATATATATTTAAATGAACTTATGTAAATTTTCTTATATTTATATATATTTAATTTAAATTAATATATTTTTCTATAAATATAAATATTAATGAAAATTTATATGTAATATTATTTAAATAGATATGAATTCAAAAGTTATGAATAAATTTATATATGTATATATATATATATATATATTCCTTTATATGTATATGTATATAAATATTAATATCTTCTTATTTACCACATAAAGATCATGGTGGAGTGGTAAAGTATTTGAAAAATAAATAATATTTAATTGGTTCAAATCTCACTATAAACCTATTTAAACCTAATTCCGTTCTAATAAATAAAAATTTTAGACAATAAATATTATTTTAAAAAAAATAAAATTTCTGCAAAACAAATTATAAACATTTATTATTAAATTAATTTAAAATAGATAACCACTATTAAACATTAAAAATAATTATTAAAATATTCAGGATATTTTTATAAAGTAGTTTTGAAATGATTTATGACATTGGAATATGTGACGGTAAAAAAACATTATCATTGATCATTCCGCTATAGTTTATGGAACAAGTAAACACAAAACAAACTACCCCTAAATGTTTTTTTTGGACTGGTTGATCATTGTGATAAGTCTAGAATGATAGATATTGGAATTTATGGGGTAAATTCTTATTGGGGATGATTATTAATATCATGTGAATTGTGTTCATGTAATGTAATAGACTTATAGGATTTCCCAATGATTGAGAGATAAGCCGCAAAAGTCAAGTGAGACTTGAGGGATCACTATTCATGGTTTTGATTTGGTCATAAAATGAACACAAATATATACAAATAACATTTTCATACTATATAATTATATAATTGATGTATCCATTCGATGTCATATTAGGAATGAGTATAAGGAAAAATTTATAAATAATTGGTTTGGTGTTTGTTAGACAATGAGAACAAATGGAATGAGATATGACTAGTGTGATAGTTCACATTATCATTTTTAATAAAAATGGATTTGGTAAAAACAATGAATTCAATAAAATTCAATGGAGATGAGTGTCTAGGTGCAATGATTTTTGAATCTAGACAATGTATCAGATATGGTGATTTTTTTACTATTAGAATATTAGAACATCTAGTGGTATGGTAGACGGTCTGTTGTAAGTTGAAACATGAGATTTTTATGGAAGTGAATGATGTCCCTAACCTTGAGAAATATCCTATAGGATTTTTGTGTTGTGGTGAAAATAATTTATTAACATAGATAGTGGTGGGGGGGAGAAACAAAATGTTATAAATCCAAACATAAGGCTCATGGGATGGATCTATTAAGATGAAACATGAATGGTTCATGGGTTGTGCTAAATAAATTATGATGTAATATATGATGTTAAATAATTATTAAACATGGATAAGGGGATTTAGATAGTGTACACAACAACATCATATGATTATTGGTGTGACCTATGTTTTTGAGAGTTACGGTGAATGTTACAGTAATCTGTGGGACTAGCCAACCATAAGTAGTCAAGGTTTTTCACAACACCAGGATAGATGTTGTCAAGATATATAGATTTAGGAGAATATTTTTTTGTATCAATCAATAATTCAATGTAAAATTCATTGTGTTTCATAATATAATGATGTAAAATTTAAAAGAATAAAATCGATGCAGAGAAAAAAAACTAGAGATATTTATTAATTAAAGATAATAATATGAAAAGTATTAAGAATAGTGGCATCATGAAATAGATTATGTTTTGATTGACACACATTTAGTTCTAGAATTAGAAGACTAAAATTTTTGAGTGCAACTCTAAGAATTTGGTGGTATGGTTTATACTATAAATGAAAAGTATGATAATATGAAATCAATGATTGGGTATCAAGTAAATATTTCTATGATTGAGAAATCATTGTAGTGTTAATAAATTTTGTTGAAATAATTAAATTTAGACCATGTACATTTCATAGGTAGTTGGTAAACCAATGTACTATCTTTTGTATTCACCCCTATTAGAGATAATTTGGGTAGATCTATCAAAGTTGTTTCATATGAGGGAATAAAAATATATATAACTTATTTTAGTGTGTATAATTCATAGGAATGATAGTTTTTTTCTTTAATTCTAAAAATGGTATGCCCATACCATGTATGTTTTAAATATATGAGGACCATGCATCAGATTTTAGAGAGTGATTTAGTTATGTAAAGATTCAAAGAGATTCATCTTGTGGTGTACATGTGGCATAGTGGGGAGTTTATAATTCAAATAATCATTGGGAGTTTGTGGAAATGGAAAAGGGAAATATTTTAGTTAAATTATAAATTTCGTGAATTAAATTTTTTGAATTCATATTGGAAATGTGTGGTTTCTTATATGATTTATATGACTTAAAATATGTATTGCAGTTGGAAATTTGGGTTGAAAATCTTAGGGTAGATTTTTGGATGTCAGTTAAATGATGTGTAATTGGTATCTACTGAACATCATAAACATGATTTAGTTTTTTAGAGTTATAGTGGACATGAAGTGGAAGTAAAACCCTCCACCTTGAGTATAGAAGAAAAAACTGGGGATTATGTGGCCTACAAAATAAATAGTAGAGGCCACTAGGATTCCATTGGTCTAACTAGTCCCCCACTATCATTAATAAAAATTAGAAATTCTAAGTGAAATTTAATCTTTCTCTTTCTGTTCCTCCTATATGGGTATTATGAATAAAGGGGGATAATTTAACATTATTTTCCATTAACCTCTCCTTGTTACATGATGATCCATGGAAGTTTTGGGGTCTTTAGAATATTATATTGAATAAATGTTTCCTCCACCTTATCCCTCTCTTCTAATATTTCGTCTTCTTTTAATTTTATGATAATTGATTTATGTACATGAGTATGATTCCACTATATTGTGGTGAAATAATTTTAAAATCACAAGTCATTTTTATAGGTTAGAGTATCTAAAAGATACATAATCACATGCACATTTTCACCATCTTATTGAGGTAAATATCTCTGTGAATTTATTTTTGGACTTTAGTATAGTTATTTAAAATTAATGAGGGGTTATGTTGTGTCATTAAGGGAATTTTATCATACGATTCCCATAATCGACCTATAGTCTAATGGATTGTATCTATATAGAGTATAAATGGGGATAATACATTCAAAAATAATTGATTCCATTTTGAAATTATGAATTAAGAATGAAAATTTAATATAATGGTCTTATATTTGATTTATGTGATCTCTTGGATGAGATAGAGGACGAAGGATTTAGGTAATGTCAATAATAGTCATAAACAGACTTGAGTGGAG
This sequence comes from Viscum album, assembly GCA_963277665.1. Taxonomy (NCBI): domain Eukaryota; kingdom Viridiplantae; phylum Streptophyta; class Magnoliopsida; order Santalales; family Viscaceae; genus Viscum; species Viscum album. Next base: position 237,316,818 of record OY728150.1, read on the forward strand.
TTAATCAGGAATATCATGATGGTTTAACTCTTATTAAAGTAAATTGGTTAGTAATTTTACTAATTCTATATATTATATCTTATATTTATTATTTCAAATTTGGAAAAATTTCAATTGATTCACCTAATCATGATATGAAGGTATGAGTTCCTTGAGAAAATTAGGTATGAAAAAATAAGGATTGGTCTATAACCCACTCAAGTTACCTCAATGTTTGATTCACTCTATAACTTTGGGTATGGGATGAAATTATATTAATATTAAATGAATATATATGTTAGTGTTCAAACATGAGTGATTTCTCATGTGAGCAAGGATAGTCCTAAAAATGATATATTTTTTCCACATAGAGTTATAGGAAATGAGTGTTCCATAGGTGTGGTTGATTGGGAAACCATATGATATTTTCATTATCCATGATTGGTGACCCTATGACGGTATACTATAATATATATATTGGTCCTGGTGTTCCTAGTATAATTGTGTGGTACGTTCTACATTGGATGGGATTCAAACCTATCTACCTAGTAACTAGATAACAATGGAGGATTGTGAATTAGATGAGTTAGTAGTGAGCCATATGTTTAGGTCATCGGGTGATAGGTGATTTTTTAGATAGTAATGAGATAAATAGTATAAACCAAGCTATGGTATATGATGATTATGAGAACTGACATATTGATAGTGGATTATCATGTAGTAAATAGATGAAATCCTACCCCATGAACCAAGGATTAGAAAGTGTCAATTTTGGACATGGATATATCATCATAGAGTCGTGTTTCCTTTAGTGTTGAGATGAGGCTAGGATGGATGAACATGTCTTAGTAAAAAAATTCATTTAATTCCAAAGGAGAAATCATTTAAGAGATTCATGGTTTTGGAAGATATATATATTATAATGCATCACCCTTGAGCGGAAATGAGTATTATCATAGGGATAGGGGTTGAGTACTATGTTTCCCATTGATTTTTATTATTACCCATACTTCCATGATGATTATGTAATACCCCATTCACTATTAGAGGACGGAGATATGTATACAGTAACTATAAATAGAGTGTGTCATGATTGTATAATGGTAAAATTTATCCTATAAAGATCAATATATCCCAAAAATAGTGGTATGTTGATTGACCTAACATATTAGCCTATCATATTATAAGACTAGATTGGTTGGGTACTAGATCAACCTAGTATCCTGAGGCAATTCGTGTTCCTATCATAGCTGGAAAAGAAGACAATATGTTATCTATTTTATTATGACTATACAAGATTCCATCATTATACCTGATTTTATTTCACTACTATTCAATCAATGAAATACATAAGCTTACCATGTGAAAATATTTGGGAAACCATATCCTATTGGAGGGCCACTCATTCTTTGGTAATTGTATATATATTTAGTAATCATTGAAGTTGTGTACATATATAGAGACTCAGTAGTTGGTTGATCATAGGAGCCTAACATTTCATGGTGGTTAAAATTATATTATTCAAAATTAAAAAAAACCCATTCCCACCTATACGGATAAAAATTTCATGGTGGTCCTTTCTTATTAATGTGATCAAACTAGGAAAAATTCCATCATATATTCTAGAATTAGATAGAGGTTGTATGACATACCCATTATGGTGGCTCCTTGAGTACTTGTTGTTGTGAATCATTTATTGGTATGTGTTTTTTCTCATCCTTTTTATTAAATTCCTTCATGCACAAATATTATGATTTATATTATGTGGAAAATATAATATTATTCATGTTAATATGTTATGATAAATATTGAGCTTTGGAATTAGTTAATTATCAACAATTTAGTAAACATAAATCTTGTTTAATAGAAAAAATGATAAAAATACCATTTAGTAGAAATGCTTATATGTATAGAGAACTATTAGAACTGATATATGGTAATGTTTTTAGAACAATGAGTGCATAATAATGTTAAGGTTATTGGTTATTCATTAATATTTATATTTTATTCATTCAGTTTGATGGCATATTTATTACGGTATATATGTTTGAAACCATTCATATATTTAAATATGGAAAAAATAAAAAAAAGGGAAAATGTTATTGGATTAAATCATGGCTGTGTATTTAAGATCCAAAAACTAGTTAATCAATAGTGATATTGTTATTTTTTTACAAAAAAATCCTTATAGAATTCCATAGTGGGATGATGTTAATGAGAAGAGTAGTTATAGATTTTTTGTAGTAGTACAATCGATGATGAGTCAGTGCAATCTTGCCATATCATTATTATGATGTGATCTATAAATTACTTTATTCCTAATATAAATTCGACCTATAGAATAAATAAAGATAAAATATTAACATATTAACATATAATTTCCCCAAATTATCTTCTTTGAGGATTTGGGGTTGTAAATAATACACACAATGTTAAATTTTATAAATAAATAACCCAAAATTATAAAGGGACTTATTTATTTTTATTAATAATATGAAACTAAAGGATATTATTTCTATAATCATTCTAAAAAAGTGGTTTTTCCTAATCATATTGGTGATTTAAATTAGAAGGTAAACATCACATAATGACTTAGTGAGAGTAAAATTAAATATAGGGGAATTAAATAAAGAAAAATATGAATGGTTCTTAATATTTAAAGTGATTGAGTTAATTAAATGGTTATATTAATTAAACTAAAAAACATTATAAAAAACATCAATGGGTTGGCAGGATTATTTAGTATCTACATAGACATTATTAGTTATATTAAATATAGATGGAGTAATATTTATAAAATATGAATGAAATACGTGTTCTATTAATATTATTATTTTTTATTCAATGTATTAGTTAAAAAAATATGTGATCTTATATAGGCTCTATTTCACTAAAAATTTCTTGAAAATTGGTGGATTCACTATAATTTGATATATCCTTGTAGGGTATAGGATTTATTTATTAAAAAACTCACATAGATGATATATTATCTACATATAATAATTTATTAGAGTAAAAAGGCATAAATCTATACTACTAACTATGAAAATACATTTTCACCAGAACATATGATTATTTTCATTTATACAAGTCTTTCTATGACTCATTTGGATTATATATCTATCAAATAGATTTCAAAATTTCTTTCAATTATAATTATGTTAGATTAGGATCTGTATAGTGTATAACCCGATTGTTTTATGGATCCAAATGTTTTTATTAACACAATTATTTTTCAATCATCAATTTTCTAGATTAAAAACCCATTAAAATTTAATACATTCAATTTTATGGTGTAGTAGAATGTTTTAGATTCATTAACAATATGGAAGAATTGTGAATGTATATGTGGGGTAGTGGGACTGTTAAAGTATTTTTGTGTACTATGTGGATAAAAACAACTAATCAAAACCTATATCCTAACTTTATATTTTATTAAATTATAGTTCACAATATTATTATTAATTAATGAAATATGTAAAACAATATATATGATGGTTATAAATATTTAAAGTGTTATTTATAAAGGATTATTGATATGGGTAATAACTCATGAGTTTACATAATTTTCAAGAATTTTTACATTGATAACTCAATGATGGGGTATTTACCCATGTTTTATGATATAAGTCATACAAACACTCAATAAGCATTTAGTAGATTTGAAAGGAACCCCATATATAATATTATTGGTCCTCGAATAATTAGATCTATTAATCAAACCATTTTTTGTATACATAATAATTTTTTATATGATTTGAGTATTAGTAATACATACCAATACAATTTCAAAGATAATCAATATATTTTATTAAATAAAATCTTCTTGTACAAGATAATAGGTAATGATTGTTTCTTTGTATTTGGAGGTTAGTATAGCCTAATTAAGAAGGGATATATTTATAATAACTTCCAAAATAACATGTTTTATTCAAGATATAAATATTCTATCATGTTTTTCACAATTATTGAGTTATAATTTATTAGATTTAAAAACAACCAACTATCACAAAATCAAGAATGAATCTATAATACATAACTTAATCATATAAAATGATGATTTTTTTTGAATCAAGATGTTCATCATATGATATAGAATATTTCCTATCATATTATGTGTAATATAGGTATAATATATTAATAATTATGTAATTATTATATCCAAGGAACATTTATCTCACCAGATGACCAATAAATATTTTCTAAATACAATCCCATTAAATAATTAATTAAAATGGTAAATGTATTGATTTATTTGTTGGATATCCAGGACAATGTTTTATATCTCTTGAAAAATAAATTAACAAAAAAAAATCATGGGGTTCATGTAATGTCGTTGGTTATTTGATATATGGAGGAGTAGATGTAATTTTATTCATATCAAATGTTTCATTGTTTTATGATAAATTAAAAATCATTTTAATATTTATTTTAATTTTCATAATATTATAAATAATTAGTGAAATGATAAAATAATCTCAATGTATGAATTTTTATTATCCCAAATTTATGATAATTATATATATATATATATATATATATATCACACCAATAATTTATTTTAAAATATTACTATGTATGATATCTATCATAATACACAACAATGAGCTTTAACCGATATATGATCTACTGTTAAAATATTATTAACTTAATATGACCATTATAACTAATCCATTAAAATGGTAGTATACTAAGAATATTAAAATTATAAAAAATATGTATAATGGTCATATAAAATGAAAATTTATTTATTCTTTCATAATAAATATGTACTTAATTTTCATTAAAGTCATTTTATGGTTTAGAAATATGTTTTATTAAAAAAGATTCATTCCAATTTCTGGATGAATAACCTAATTTATTTCTACCAATTATAAATATTTAATTTTAGAAAATTGATATTATTTTTATGATCATCATGTCAAAAGAGTCTTCGAAATAATTTTTTATTATTTTTCAAAAAAGGAACATTTTTAGTGAATGTTGAAAATGATGATTTTTAAAAAACAATATTTATATATTTAAATAATTTAATTTAAAAATTTGAATTATGTTTTTGATTTGGTCTCAAATTAATATATTATAATCATTTAATTATAAATTATATAATTAATTCAAAATAATTATCATCATGATTAATTTTGATATTAGATAATATTTATCCATAAAATGCATTTGTCTAAAAATTATTATTCATTGTATTATATTCTTATATATAAAAATATATTTTTGAACCGAATTGAAATATAATTTTGAAAAATTTATTCTATATTTCTTATCATTAGGTGTTTATTTGGTAAATAGAACCATATTTTTTTATAATCATTAATACATACCATGATAATGATTTGTCACCATAGTATGCATAAAATAGGTGAAATATTTTATAAACTATGGGATAAGGTCACATAATCAAAAAATAACTTACATTTAGTTCAATTTATTAGAAAAATTATTCAATATCCATCCAAAATTCTAATATGTGGATTTTTTCATCATTTCCCTTTTCAAATGACATTAAATTTTCTTTAGTCTTGAATCAATACAAAAATACACTCTTAAGATTTTAATATATATTATATGTTTTTGTAAGGATAAAATATAAATATGGACAAATATATATCATTGTTTTTAAAATAAATAAATTCATTTTATGATGGTAATTTATTTATAATTTTTTATTTTATAATTACCATAAATTCTTACGCAACTCTAACTCAGTACTAGTACAAATATTAAGAAGAATATAGTAAATTATTTTTTAAATAGTAAAAGAAACATATTTTGGATGTATTATAGTTTTACATTAATTTTTTTCTTAATAATAATTTTAGATTGATGTTAAAATAATTTATATTTTTTATCCATTATAATCATGATTACCTTAACAAAAAATTAAATTAATATTCCCTTAAAGAATATAATGACATTTTATATTAAATAAAATTTTCATAAATTATTTAAAATTAATATATATATATATATGTTATTATTAAGAGTCTAATAATTAATCCATGGACAATTTTTTAATGAATTTTTACATTATAAGTAATTATAGCCTATACAGCTAAAAAACGCATTACCGGTTTTGAAGTTAAATAGGGGTACTAAAGGGTTTAAACCACAATATAATGTTTAAATGGAAATTACAATGCATAAATATTTTATTATATGATTGTATTTTTAACTTAGACACATTTTCATTTAATAAAAGTCCATTTACAATCATATTATTTGAGGAGTAAATTAATTATATTTAAATGTTTTATGTAATTCAATGTGTGTCCTTTACTTAATTATTAAAGAAAAAAATACTCTCCTATATTCCATACTCCTTTTTAGAACAATATATTAGAAATAACTACCAAAATATCATCCCAAAAATCCCCCTAGAACATTGATACCCTATTACCATTAAAATAAAAACATAGAAAACCCAATATGTAAGCAAATTGTGCTTTTATAAAGAAGATGTATAAATCATAATTGAGTTTCTCCCTTTTTATTTTTTATTCTACCTTCTTCTTATACAATAAAATAGTAATTAAATAATAATTTTATTTTTTAAATTACATAGAAATGTTGTTTCTATTATGTTACAATAATTTTTCATCTCCTTTTCCATCATATAAAAAATAAAAAAAATTCTTCTGTACATGTGGACTATTAACTCCATGACGTGATGTGTTTTATTTTTCATAACCAAATCACAAGGATGGATATTTTGTTGGATTTAAATAATATATATATATATACATTTATTATTCAAAAATTAAATATTATTTTGAAATTAAAATATATAACTTACCATCTTACACTTCCACTAGGTAAAAAATGATTACGTCAGTCATGCATACATGCTGACTATCACCTCCACAGAGAGATGTGATTTTTTCATGTCGAAATTTCATGAACTACAATAAAATTTTATTCTATATCAATAAATTATTATTCTTTCTTAATTATTATTTTATATACTATTGAACCATTCCCCTTTTGACTATGGTAAACTTAGAAATGTTTTTTTTATTTGAATCAAAAAATTCTAAAAATATATGAAATGATCTAAACAAATTCAATTACAATATATTTCATTATAAGAAATGTTATAAAATAGATAATGAAAATTAAATATAAATGAATTTTTTAAAATTATGTGAAATATTAATATGAAATTATTATACAAAAGATAATATACATACGTGATGAGTTAGACTCATGGTAAGGGGTTTCATAAATTATTTTATTATGATTGGGTTATGTTACTTATTTATTTATATGTTTTTCAAATAGCATGTGTGTAATTACCAATGATTTTTTTCATTGACAATTTTTTATGGATTTAATTTTTTTTACACATAATCACTTTAATTATAAATTCTAACATCAATGTTATGATCTTTGTAATAGTAGATCACAATCACATCCATCTTCAAGATTGATTATATTTATGGTTCAATGGAAGGAATTATAAGATATTTTTATATTAATCCCCATATAGGTTTTTCCAATATATATAAATTTAATTTAAAGTAATTTTTTCTTTATATTTTATTAAATATATGTTCTAAAAATTAGGACAGACTCTTTTTAAAGAACACCCAATTCATTTTTCTATTTGGTCAAGAATCTTTTGATTCTATGTAATTATTTCCATTAAAATATTTTCAAAAATGTTTTTAATGTTCTATATGTTTTATTAGGTTCATTTTACCGATTTTTATTTTATAGAAAAGGATTAAAATGAATCTTCTTATAATTTCCTGAATGAGTGAATTTGGATCGAATTTGTGAACAATATCATTATTTTAATGATTACCATCCCAGATGAGTTTTCTGAACAATAATACTATTTTTTTAATTAAAATTACATTTCATGTTTTCATGGTTCATTTCAATGAGAATTTTATGCCAATTGTTTTTTAAATATCTATTTTATAAAAGCGATTTCAATATGAAAAGGATATTTTCACAAGAATTTTTTTGGTAATATTTTAAAAATAGTTTCATCTATTACAACATAAAATGATGAACATTATGCATTACTAAGAATATACTCCAATTATGCCATCCACTATATTTCTCTATAGGGATTATTATTACCTTGACTTGGGAATGTATTGACATTTCAAGTGCTAATTCTATCAATGTGGATAGTTATTGATTATTAAGGAATGTTTTTTATGATTTATTATTTATTCATATGATTAAGGCATTGGACATATTATGAAACAGGTGTATCCAAAAAATATATAGAACCTTGCTTCATTCATAGGTCTCCATAATTAAACAATATAGGGTATTTTTTATTTTCCTACAAAATTATTTATTATATATATCATAGCCTGAGGTCTTGAGGGCACAAGGCCATGAATTTTTTATATTGATTTCCAAAATTCTATAGTCCATCAATACGAGATTGGTTATTATTATCAATGAAAATATTTTTTTTCCTATTCTATCCATGGATTTATTGTCCTTTTATATATTAGTTCTATACAATATTTGATGATTTTATCTATTCCATATTATCAATGCATTATTTATTTTGTGATATCTTTTAGAGTATTATTTCTTTTACTGAGTATATGAGCTATCTATTTGTTATTTTTTCCATTTTCTATGATACCATGAAGGGATATAGGAATGATTCTAACGATATAAATAACCAAATAATAAATCTCTCACTAGAATATTAATGTTGTATTACATGTTTTGAAATATACTATTAGAATATATTTTTACAGACATTGTAATGACTTCTATACTATTCGACCATTCAAGATGATCTCACCCATATCTTTGGAAAACATTCTATAATAACCACTAGATTTTGGTTATTATATCTAGGGTTTTATAATTAAATAAGATTACTTTTTATGGTATGTTAAGATTTGAATGTGTATAGTCTCATACATAATATATAGTATACAGACTAGATTATATTCCATGAATTTAAATTTGACTATCCCTATTTATTATATCACATGTAATTTTATATTTTTTGATTATAGATAATATTATAGTTTTATTCTTATATTAATCCCCATAAAATTATTTATTTAACTATCTCACATATGATCTTCTTGTCCTAATTTATATGATATTATTGTTTAAAGGAAGTGAATAGACCCTAGAAATTAATGAAAATAATTTGAAAAAAAACTATTATCCTGATAATTTTCTATTTAAATAGTCATCAGAATATATAGACATTATTTGATATATTTAAACCATATAAAATATGTAATGAAAATGTGTAGAATAAATAAAAACAATAAACAAAATATTTTTATAGTATATCAGATTGATTGATCCTATATATTCTCGTCAATACTCTCAACTCAATGACAAGAATAATACATGCTAAAATAAGACTTTAATTTTGAAAGGAGTGAAAACCTATTAAAATCCCCAAAATTTTCTAACAAATTGAATACACTCAAAAAATAACAATATGTTGTTTGGAAAGTAATAAGTAGAGAATATTTATTTTTTTGAGAGTAAAAACCCAAAAGGGAATTTTTTTATTGTGGAAAAGCATAAAATGACCTCCAATAACATAAATAGATAATATAAAGGTGAAAATGAGAAGAAAATGAAGAAAACAATTTAGAATAAGTCACATCTAGATTAATGTAGATCATGTTATTTTTAGATGACTAAACATTGATGTTCCTTCATGATCATAGTGAATGAAAATAAATGTAGGAGAAATGTTTCAGAAAAATGATATATATTTTTCATATTCCATATCTTAAATAATCTAATAAAGTGACATGTATTATTGGATAGGTTTTCTTGTGATGTGTTGAATAAAATATGTTTAGGAAAAGATCAGAGTTCAATTTTTTTTATGAATGATGCGCAGAACCCTAGCTCCCCTTCTCTTCCGATGACCTAGCCTTGGATGCCGCCGGACTCTGCTCCCCCCTCCCGATCGGAGGGGGGAGTTTCTCACTGTCTCCCACAGAGGATGAGTAGTTCAGATGGTAATATTCCCTCCTTCCCGAGAATCAATATCGTGATGAAGGTTCTGAATCTTTTCCGAGAGGCGCCTCAACATTCATTGCTACCGGAGGAGATTAATGGCGCCTCCAATATTTTCAAACTCACAATGGTGGCCCGATTCCTTCCCCAAAGACCCTTAGTTGAATCCTTTGAGGGATTTGTCTACAATTCGTGGAAGCTAAAGGAGCGAGTGGCCATCGGTTTACTTGATTTACGACACTTCATTATCCGTTTTTATTTAGAGGAATATTTGATCTACACCTGGTCCAAGGCCCCTCGAAGATGCAACGAATTGGCGTTCTATCTGTTTCGATGGAACTTTGATTTCCATATGCGGCATGATCCTTCAACATTTGCGACCTGGGTATGTCTACCGGGTCTTCCACTTTTTTTCCAGAACCCCTCTATTTTGTGAGCAATTGGAAATTTGATCGGGAGGTTCTTATGCACTGATTGGAATACTGAGGTGGTGTATAACCCTATTTGTCCGAGGATCTTTGTTGAACTTGATTCTGCAAGGCAGCCTGTCCGAAGCTTATGGATCACTGGTTATAAGGAATTTCGATGGAGTCAGGGGGTGGTCTTTGAATCATGGATGCACTACTGTGTAGCTTGTAGCTGTTGTGGTCACTTGGTGTCGAATTTTCGTAGCGAGAGGATGAAGGGTTTCTCTCAGGAGAAGGAAACATGTCATAGCGGTGGGGACTTTGCTGCTACTCTGGAAAGGACCATGAACACTGATGTTGGTATGGCAGTGAAAGGGGATAAGTTGAGTGCCATGTTGGGTATTTCGGAGGTTATTTGGTGTGTTAAATGTAGAGGTTATGTCGAACAGGGCTCTCGGGTGGGGGATCCCGGAGGTGTTAGTGACTTTGCAGATGATCATGTGGTTATGGTTCTTGTGAAAGGGGTGGAACGTGTTTTATTAGACAAGGTAGTGGGAGAGGGAGTATCTGTTGTTAAATTCCCTGGTTCCTCCCCTTGTATAAAGGAGTTGCAGGATGGTCAGGCGAGGGCTGCAGACAATCAGGCTGTGGATGAGCAGTCGGGGCAATCTGCGTCTAGTGTGTCTCGAAATCTGACAGTTGAGCAGGTGCTTCACCATTTGAAGTCTGATCTTGGAATTGGGAATGCTAATACAGTGGGTTCCTTGGCATGAATTCCGTTGCTGTCAGGGAATTTGGAAGGTTGTGTCCAGGAGCAGGAAGAGGATGCTGGACGTATGATGATCTTGGTTCCCACAGACAACAGATTTCTGGAAATGGACAATGAGGAGGCCTTGCATGAAGAGGATAATGTGGCAAGGCCGGACAGGGGTATCTTGCAGTTTTCTGACTCTCCGGTGGAGGCTACAGCTGGTGAAGATGTCCGGAACTTGGTGGATCATCCTCATTATTCCAACACATCTCAAGATTTTGGCTCGGAGGGGGCTTATCGAAAGGTGGATATTTTTGGAAATTGGGGTGACATCTCGGACAGTGAGAAGGAAAAAGATGATGGGATGCTCCGGCCCACCTTCAGTGCTATTGTTCAAGGTGATAGGATTAAGGTGCATGGTATTGAAGACAAAAGGACTGGGCCACCACGTCAATGGCCGAAGAAATATTATTCTTATCTCCCAAGACAATTGTCTACCAAATCCTCGATTGGGAAGTAAAGCTGGGCTATGCAATCATTGAAGGAGTTTTTAGCTTTGGATAAGTTGAATCTGAGAAGAAAATATGCAAAGGTTCATATGTATTATGAAAACTCCGAATGGGAAACTGATAATGCAGAGGAAATAGTCCACAATGGGGATGGTGATGGGTTATGTTTCTATGATATGTAGGTGTTTTGCTTGCATGTTGTACCTTCTTTATGATTTGTCTTTATTAATAAATGGTCAGAGGCTTTGCCTCTGACTAAGCGTTTCTAGTAACTATGTTTAGTTTATTAACCATGATCTATGATCAAATTCCAATGGAAAATATGCACTTCCTTAACTCTTGAAAAATTTGGATTCTTGAGGAATAATCATTGTTTAGAATGTTTAAGGAAAATAAAATATGGATTAATTTTTTCTAAATTGTTTTAGAAATACCCCATACATAAAAATTCATTAAAAATTTAAAATTCAATTTTAATAGATTCATTAAATTATATTTGTAATTTTTAAATTATTAAAATGTTTAAAACAAAACTTATTTTTTTATAGTAAATATAAATATAAAAACTATTTGAATGTATAGTATATATCATTATTTTAAAATTAAACCTATTTGTATATATGAATTATTTTACTTTTATGTATGTTTCAATTCCAAAATTGTGTACGTGTCATTCATTATGTTGAATATTTATATTTTTTATCTATTTATGTCTTAATTGAGTCTAGGAATGTGTTATTTTAGAGTAAAAAATTCATGTAAACAAACATGTTTATGAGTCATTTGACACTTAGAAAAATATGAAGTAAAAAAAATATTGATTCTTTATAAAAAAAATTATTTATATAAAGAATTTTATAAATAATATAATAATTTTACAAATAAATAGAAATATGGTCTGATATAGAAAATATGTGAGAAACTATATTCATCCATTTGAAATTTGATTTATTTATTAAAAACATTAATGAAATTATCATATATTTTTAATATTTAAAATTTGATTATCCAATGCATGAGAAATTATATTTATTAAATTAATACATGTGAGGTGATTATAATATACCAAATAACAAACATACAATAAGCTAACATTCAATAATCCCATAACTGAGAGTCTCAACACTAATAATCTCCCGTTGTTGGAAATTAGAAAATATAACTAAAACCATTCACAATTATGAAATTTTTCAAATATTTAACATTTTATGAACAATACTCATTCATGTAAAGTTATGAAGGAAAACTACATATGATTCAGAAAACCTAATTCCTGTTTATAATATTTATAGTTTTTACACAAAATACTAATAATTTAAAATATACTCAATCTATTTCTATACATTAGTTTACAAATATTTTTTTTGAAAAACAACAAGAAATTTAAAAATAAAACTCTAAGGCACATAATCCCCAAAAACGTAATTATAAAAATTATGAAAATTCTTAATTTTAGAACAAATATGAATTATAAATTACTTAAATAATTATAATCTATTCATAGTCTTCTTTTTTGATCTATCCTAATTTGTATAAAATCGTATTAGAATAAGTTAATAAGTTAAAAAAATATTTAATAGAGTAAAACAAAACAATATTAATATTTCACTTAATATATCAAATTATTACTTTAACATCCATTGAATTATTTTCATTCTAATTATTTTGATTTATAACACACATGGACACTAAAAAACAAATATTTACACACACACACAAACATATATATATATATATATACATATATATATATATATATTGTTAAATAAAATAGTATTCCCATTACAAATCTAATTAATTAATCATATAATTTTTTTCAAGATTAATCATAATCTAATTTTTAATTAATATTCATTGGGGTATTATACATTTACATATGTTATGATTAAATGTTTTAAAAATTTTCATCAAATCATAATTGCATAAAAAATAAATTGTATTTTCTTTAATAGATATAACGACTTATAATGAAACATGCATCAAACATTAAACTCATATTAAATTCAAAAATAAATTAGTTAGAAAATCCATTAAGAAGAAAATGATTTTAATATTCAAATATGATATAATCAATATATATTTTAAAAAATTATTTTTTTTAAAAATATTAATAAACATAGTAAGATTATCTTTCCCTTTGTTAAATTGATTTTCTAAAAAATAATGTTACTCTTTCATACCATGCTTTGGGATCTTCCTAAAGATCTTACAATGAATTTCAAAATATAAACCCCCTATCAGGAAATTTTTTAATTTTCAGATATATGTTATTGATTTAAAAAAATTATTCTAAAATTACACCGTATAAAATTTATCATTTCCCATCCATTTGAGATAGTGTAAAATTATGGAAACAAGAAAAAATAATATAATCCGATTGGATTTTATCGTAAAAAATTATGAATATAATTCTTCAAAATGAATAGTTATTATAGTGAATAGAATAAGAAAACTATTGTTAACATATTTTTAACTATATCACCTTATTCATAAAGAATATGTTGATAAATATTAAATAATTATATTTTTAAAAAATATTTTATCTTAAAAATGAACACTCATTTAATAATAAAATTTCTATGATATTATAATTACATTTTTCAAGACCTTATATATAACATACTTCTGAAATTATTTTAGTTTCAAATATTCCTACTTCTTTAAAACATATGACCTTTCCATTATATATATCATTGAAGGTGATAGATCATCCATCACAATAATTAATAGAGAAAAATAAAAAAATTTAAACATTTATGTGTATTCAACATCCCATATCCATATACTATATATACATGAAAATTTTAAATAATATTTCACTAAAAATGTAGATTTGTCCTAAAGAAATTGGTTCCCATGATTATTTGGGTCCAATTAGGTATGTATAAGGTTTATTAAGTATGAAAAAATATATTAATCATTTACTCTAGTTAATATCTAAGTTAAATTCATTAAAATAAATGTCTTAGTATAGCATAATGATGAAGTAAATCATCACGATAACTTATTTGAATCATTATATTTTATTTTACATCTAAATGATTAATTAATAGAAAAATTTCAATTATTACTTTTAATAAATGATGTTTAATAAAACATAGGTAGTTATATATCATAACCAAATAATATTTTATCTATGTTAGGTATGTTAATATCCATAATTTGGTAATTGTTTTTATTGAAAAAATATATTAATTCTTTCAAGATGATAATTTCCTTCTTAATATTATGTTTCCCTTTTTGAGTAACATCCAGGTCGTAAAAAAGTTTCCCATTTAAACAGGATGCTAAATTTATTAATTTATATTTTCTTTTTTTAGAATCTTATATTCTTTTTCAGATTAATACATTTCATCCAATAATTTATTACGTTTCATTTTTTTCACTTTTATTATTATTTTAAATAATATTTTTCAATCCTGTCATTCTCATCATTATGTATTATAATTTATTTTTTAAAATTATGATTTATTGAGTCAAAGAAAACATTTCCATCTGTAGATATAGGTTGATGTTTGTCATTTTTTTTATTAAACTGAAATTTATTTTCAAATGGTCTCCTATTTTACTTTTTTTACTCTATCTATAATTCATAATTTCTAAATAAGTATTTTGGAAGCATTTCATTTTTTGTGTTAACAATTTAAAATTAGTTTCAGAGTCGGAATTATAACGTGATATATAATAAAAATTTGTACATAACTCATTAATAGAGGGTTCCATTAAATATATGTTTTATTATTATCTATTTACTTCAATGTTATCACAACTCAAGTCTGAATTCATTGTGATAATCCTTTTATTTAAAAAATCTCATTTCTATTTCTAATTATATTTTTGGATTTTCCAAATTTTCATTAATTGTGAGCAATCTTACATGACTTTTCCACTTTTCCTACACTAATAACAAGTTAATTCTAAAACATTATTGTATTTACTACCATTATCTTTATTACTTCGAGTTTAACCATCCTTATTATGGTCTCTTATAGATAACTTCTTTATGTCACTCATTATTTTCATATATTTAAAAAATCAAGTAGTGATGTTGTACATTTGATCAGTCTCACATTGTTGTATCTTAGAATCATCCCAATTAGTATACATTTTTACACTAGGAATAATTTCAATACCTTTCTTATTTCAAAAATCATTATCAAAAAATATTTTCCAATTCATGTTCATACTACAATAGGGTACCCATTCGTTCAGCTAAAGTACAGTCTTTAAATTACATACTCTCATTGATTACCACATTATTTGGATGTTAATTATTCGATAATGATATTAAGACTGGTTTAACTATATTATTGTTATCTAATTCCACTAGAATTGTATTAATACAATTTATGATTTTTTACATCAATAAAACATCGTGTTCATGGTTTTTTTCACCAATATTAAAGTCTAATTATTTTTCATGTAATCCTACTATCATTGTACTATTTATATGGTTCATGTTGTAGTGATTTAATTGTTGTATTATACATATATTGTGATATATCATAAAATTTGAGACATTTCTATGATCAATTTGATTTATAACAAAATATAGTATTTTAATCACTATATAATTAAAAACATATTTTCCATATCATTACCGACAAGAACATATGGGTCATCAGCAGGCAACTTTTATGGGTTTTCAATGATTTTCCAATGATAAAAAATTAATTTCTTTAGGTATTCCGCCATTCTGGTTTTCCAATAACTATAATAATTTAAAATGAAATATAGTGTTGTTTGGGAATCCAACCATCATTAAAATTCATTCAATCCACCTTAAATAATTTGTTTCCTTATATTTTTATCTATAGGATGTACCATATAACATAATTAAAATATGATAAATAGAACCGAATTCCTAAATATTTATCTTTAATAACAGTTTTTTCATTCTTAAGATTATAATATGGTTAATAGGGGTAATATACCATAATAAAATATAATAAACATAAATTAAAATGAAATAATTGTTTCATAGTTGTTTTCCACTCTAATTTTATCATTACATGATGATTTGAAATAATAAATTTAAACTATATAATATTATAAATGATAATATGTAGTTGAAATAATAAAAATGAACACAAATTTTTAAATTTTGTTCAGTTATAATGACCGTAAGAATTTACTTCACTCGTCTCTAGTCATTCAGAATAACTGTACTCACTTGAATAAGACCTCACTTTTGATTAGATTAACAAAAATTTAATGTGAATTCTATTTTATCACATAGATTTATATCTTATAAAAACCCTAAGTTTTGTTTTGGAAGTCACTATAGAGACCTAAAACTTCTCATAAATAAATATTACATCTTAATAAATGAGTATCTATTATATAACATAACAATCCACACCTGAATCCTATATATCTATGTCCATTGGAAACATGTGCACATAAAAAAACATATACATAAGTGATCTACATCATCACCCACTATGTTCTTTAAAAATATCACCCTTATTGGGCATGTCAAACATAATACCATTTATCATAACCATGGGAAAGGAAATATAATAAATGGTTAGTATAGATTCCAATTAAGGGGAAAAAGACAGTAATATATCATGAGCATAAGGATATGTTAAAATTAGAATAACATATGAAAATTACACCCTACATATTATTGATCCTAAAATGGAATCATTGAATAAATCATAGCATTTTATAAGATGTGAATCATAATGGAATCAAATAACATGAAATATAATTACACAACATTGGAATAAGGAAACAATGTATAGAAAACAAATAAGAATATAAAATAATTTCACTTGTAGTTCAAGGATTATTTCCATGACTATAATAGTGAAATGGAATCTCTCTCTAAACCATAATAGTAGTAAATTTTTTCTTCTAGGAATATTATAGTGGAAAATATCCCTTAATGAACTGGTTTCAC
Organism: Viscum album; assembly: GCA_963277665.1. Lineage (NCBI taxonomy): Eukaryota > Viridiplantae > Streptophyta > Magnoliopsida > Santalales > Viscaceae > Viscum > Viscum album. The sequence continues at coordinate 237,334,362 of OY728150.1, forward strand.
TCTCCATTCTATTCTATTTTATCTAATGAGATTTTAATATTTACCCTATTCTTTTATAGGGAGATATAGGTCCTACATGTCAGAAAATTAATAATCTTATATACATGTTCCACAAGATAATAAAAAATTCATCATATATGAACCCATGAAAAAATGGATTTCATAAACATTTCTGCATAATATATAATTTGGAAAAGAAATAGGTTTCATTATCAATTCATCATTTTATCAAACCATAACACATGTAAAAATAATCAGGTTTCATAAGAATTATATCATGATACAACCAGTGGAATAGATAAGGGTTTCATAAAAAACTTTTCATTATAAATAGAAACCATCTAGAGAATTAATTACAATTTTATCCTTAAATAAAATCCCCAGTAAATAATTATTAACAATAATGGATTTTATCTTATATGTAAAATGATTTTGAATGATCACGTGGAACATTTCTTAAAGAAAATAACTTTACCAAAAAAATAAAATTTAGGAAATAAACATATATAAAATAATTTTAAAAAATTCTTCAAAAATAAAATTCAAAACATATAATCTAATCATTAAAAAATTCTGTGTTCCCGATGGTGGGAAATTCTATACATGAAATACAAGTTAAAACAAAAGTTCCTTTCACATTCGTTGTAAAATATAGAAGATATTTTCATAGAAAACACAGAAAGTTTACACTGAAAAAAGTTTTTGAAAAGTAAAAAATTCATAATAGCTTATTAATTAAATTATTTTCTAAATCTTAAAAAAATTTAATATATTTGTAAAACATTGTTTTCGAAGAAATATTTATTTCGATAGAAGAGAGAAATTAACATGGTTTTTATTAAAAATTCATTTTATACTCTTTAGTACATAACAAGAGAAAAATGAAGGGAGAAAATGTATTCTCATAAAATAACTATTGAATAATAATATTAATCAGTAGTTAGAGACAAATAAAAATGATTCATTATTGGAAACAAAATTGTAAACAATTTTGATAAACAATGACTTTGGAACATAAAATTGTTACCACCTTATTATATTTTAAATCACAAGAACCATTAAATATCAACATAAAATATGAACGTGAATAGTATGGAACTAAATATATTCATTATATATCATTTTCAAGGGATATTTTATAACCCTCATAAAATAATATAGGTGCATAACATATCTGTTTTCCCAAAGAATGAAATTTGAGATAAAAATAACCTTCCATATCGGTGACATATCAAACCTAAACCCAAAAAATGTGTTGTAATAACATAGATATGTAAATCATTTTAAATTTTATGTTAATAACCTTCAAATAAATTCATGGGTATTATATAAAACATAAATATGATACTTTTGTTGAATGTGTCACGTTTCTCACATAAAATAAATGTGATATAGAAATACCTTACCATATGTCTCAACTTCCTTCACACACATTCAAAAATCCAGTATCAAAATTATAATTTTATTATAAATATATCAAATACATATAATTATATATATAATATGTTATAGGTTTTACTTATGACCATTGATTACCTTTTAATTAAAAATCATTATTAAAATCCCATTTTTGGAAATTAGTGCTTTGTTTTCTGTGTTTATTTTCATTTTTTCCTTCCCCTTTATCTGATCATTATATTATCATATTAACAATTTTAACCATGTTATAAATATAATATATATTTATATGAATTAATTCAGAATCATTATACATAAAAAATAAAATACACAATTTATAGAGATGGTTGGTCGTACAAATGAATGAATGTTCTTTCCCTTTCCTCAATAAAATAAATGGAATAAAGGTAAATAATATATTACCAATATATAATAACATTTTGAAATATATATATATAATCTTAATTTAATTTACCCTAATTACCATATATGAAAAAAATTAATGAAAAATGAGTCACATCGCTTCACGAGGTAGTAGTTTTCCATACAAAAAAATGTCATTATTATATTACCAACATAATGGAAAATAAAATGGAATGTATGATATTATATTTAAATAAGTAAAATTATATGATAAATATATTATATAAAAATTATATAATTAATCATATTGATCCACTATAAGTAGTGATGGAAAATGAATTACGTTGGTCTGTTAGTCAGTAGTTCACCCAGCATATGATCAACGATTTGGTTTCCCATTTGAGGGAGGATGAGATAGTCTTAAGACATTAAATTAACATAAAAAATATAATTTTATGAATTAAATTTATAATGTTATATCATAATATTAAAATAATAATTTATTGAGGTTTAGGAAAAAAAATAAAACGTTCGGTTAAGGATGTTACAGCTTCTTCAAAAAACATCATTTAGTTTTCAACGAAAGCCTTCCTAGGGTTTTTTGACTAAATTAATGATTCTAGGAGGATATGAGTAAATTGAGTAAATTATTTTTTAGGTATTGTATGATTAAAATGTATTTGGATCTATGATGTGAATAGAATTAAGGGTAGGTTTTATATGTGGGGGAGAGGGAATGCACTGTATTTCTGAAAATAATAACATGTACCTATGTTTTTAACATGACACAAAGATTTAAAATAGATTAATATCAAATCAATGAAGTTAAAAGGCAATTATATGGCCATTAAATAAATTAATTACATATTTATTTCTCATTTTATTCCTTGTCATTTATATGTACCCTTGGTAACCCTTTTTTTACCATAACTGTGGAAATTAATATTTCTTCTATTAGAATTAAGAGTTGTCAAATTTTAAGATGAAATTATTAGAAAATAATTAATACGATGATTAAACATATAGATTTTTTAAAATTCCATTCTCATATGTGGAAAAAATATATTTTATAAGTAAACTCACATGCGCAATAGGAAAATGATTTTCCAAAGAGAAAATACTAAAACATTTAAGAAAATTTTATATCAAAATACAATATAAAAAATGATTCCAATGAAATACATTGGATTAATATATAAAACATTGAACTAATATATTTTTTAATAAATTTAAAAAAAATTAATATTATGCATGTATTCAAAAAATGAAAATTTAGTTTTTACAATAATTCTATACTTTTTTCTATTTATCAAAACAATAATCTTTTTCATAAAAGTTTCAAAAAGTAAAGGTAAGATAGTATTGTAAAGATGATATAGAAATGATAATTATTTTCTTAAATTATGTTTCTAAAATTTACTAATATTAATTTTCTTATTGTTTATAAAAATAAATAAAAGCCATATTTTCCATAAAATATTATTTTCAAAACATATATTGGAATTTCTGATAATTAATTACATTTGTGTCAGTATATTTTATTTATTTTAAATAATTATAATTAGTATTTAAATATTTTCATCATATTCATTCAATAATATTTAATTTTTAGGTAATAATATTAATTTTTAAATAATAATATTAATAGTTTTTCGTGGTACGTTAAAACATATTGTACCATCTATCGTGAGGTTAAAACTGTATTTTTTGTTATGAAAGCTATCAATGAAATTCAATTTAAAAAAAATTAATAAAAACTCAAGTTTTACATTAAACCCCCCTTAAAATTATTTCCCTCATTTAAATTCATCACTTAGGTACCAACAATTATTTATACTTCTGCCTCATTACATTATCAGGTTCCCACCTAACTTCCTTTAGTCGGATGTTTTTTCAAAAAAATGACTAGGTGAGTTTACTTATTTCATAGAAATATTTATTTATGATCAAGAATATCCACTAAATTTTCATCATAATAAATATAATTCTCTAGTGGTATGACCTATTAGTATAATAAATTAGAAGGGCCAGGTATGTACTTCTTTTAGAGAGATACATAGAATACATCATAGACTTCAAAGAGGTTTGGTGGAAGCACCAACGAATACGCTACCATAATAATTAATAAAGAATTTCAAAGGTATTTATATACCTAAATATTATTTTTCCATTTATTCATGAATATCATAACCATATTCCACAAATAAATTCTTAGGATTTCATTGTTACCATCATTAAATTTCAGATCGTGGTTGTTATTATCTGCATAAATTTGTTTCACATTATGAAACCCTTCAATGTTGTTGAATGACTCTAACTTTATATTAAAATTCTTTTATTATATCAAGTACTAAAATCTTCTTTTATCAAAGTTTATTCTTGAATTTAGGGGATCTAAACTTATTTATATACAGGGAAACACACACACACACACACACTCATATATATATATATATACTTGATAAAAATATACTATTGTATGAAGACTCATCTAGAGGGTGGTGTTGATCCCGACCACCTTTAAAATTTGTAGAAAAAGATCTCAACATGTACTCTAGGGTTTAAATTATTCTCTTAGATTGATCATATATAAGAAGATGATTTTCAGTTCTAAAACTCAACTTCATATGAAAAAAATTCTAAAGGCAACTACAAAACATCAAGGTAATATTTTTGATTCTGGTCATATATAATTGAATATAGTACTCCATGAAGGAGAATGTATACAATTCATATAGAATTGTTCCCTTAATATATTTTACGGATTATAATGTCAAAATCCTGGGTTTTTTTTTCCAGTTCCATTATTATATAGATAATGGTTGCCGCATCCCCTTATATATTTTTTTCAAATTACAGCTTTCTGACATAACAAGTAACATGATATATACACAACAGTAACTCCCTTCATGTTTTCCCATCATAAATTATATTTCACATAGTCTATTGTTTGGCACTATAACTATTTCATCCTTCAATTTTGTGTTTAATCCTGATATCCTTTTCAGATGCAACAGGTTGTCACTCAAAATACATGAAATTCTTTTTTCTAAAACTATATTAAAATTGTTCCTAAAATATTCTAAAAAAAATATATATCATTATTACCATAACATAAAAGATAATACAAACCCAAAATATTACCAATAACTTCATTTACTCGTATAAAAAATTAAAAAGCATTCCACCTAAAATAATTTATTTCTTGTTAAAACATATACAAAACAAAAAGTTTTTAATTCGATAAATTTCTCCCAAACTATCACTAATAATGATAAAATTACATCACAAAATACTTCAAAATAAGTGTCTAACACTTTGAACATATGATCAAACCTGAACTCATAAATTTTTTATATTATCTATAAATATTATGTTAATCTTATATAGGGAGATATATTATTCTCTAATGAAAAAAATCTTTAGATGTTCAAATACTCTTACTACCTAAATACAATTCTAAAAAAAACTTCTATAACATAATCCTTGAATCCTAATACATAAATACTGAAATACTTTTAATTAAATGTTTGGAATAGAATAAGTCTTTTTTGGTCTAGAAGTTAATTCATGGGTCATGAAATCGAATTAAATAATTCATATGTTCTCCATACATTATATATTGAACATATTGGAAATATTTTACTCTATAACCTTCTTGTAAACTTATATATCATATACCCCTTAATTTGGTATATTTTTTCCGATGGCTCTTCCAATATTTTTTATTTTTTAGAATCATAATAATCTTTCCTCTATTTTTTGTACCACATTAACTTTCATAAAATTACATCTTCCTCTTATTTTATGGTTTATGAATCACTCTGATGTTCATGTTGTCAAACTTATATCATTATAGATAATTTTTCATAATAAAAATATCAACCCTTCTATCCATCGTTAAATTTTGTTTTCTCATATTATGTGAAATTTATATCAAATTAAGTGTTTTCGTGATTCATTATAATTACATCCATTGCATAATACTTAAATTCATAGTTTGAGAAAATATTATTAAGGCTAGAAACCACATATTCAGGGAAAATAACTAAAAAGTTGTCTATATCATTACACCTTGTTTTCAATATATGACACCTTATGATTATCATTGGTCATTTACAGTCATTATTAAAATCGATCTTGATGTTTCATAATGTGTTTTTTAATTTCAAATGAATGTCCCCAACAAGTGTCAAACCATGTTTGTTACAATACTCATTTTCATGCACCGGGTGATGATCATGTCGTGATCATGGCACTCATTTTAGAGTTTTTACATCTTCGTACCTCTATTCAAGAGCCACATCAACATTTTGTATATATATATGGATTAAATTGAATAGAACACACTAACATTATCCATTACCAATATTCCCTGACTTTTTTCTGTACTTTGAATCATTCTTAGACTTATCATTATACATATCCCTATAAATATAGTTATACATATCACTAGGGGTCCACAACAGTTTTCTCCTCCCAGTCTTAAAAATTTATCTAAACCATACCACCATTCAAACTCTAAATACCTAAATATTCTAATACATAAATATTACATATTGATATAAAAAGCATCATTACATTACATAATGATCCATTCTATAATCATTTACACCTTGTGTCTTTGGACATATGAACACATAAAAACTGGCCTATAAGTGAGCTACATCATCTCCCATAATGTTCTTCATAACTAGAACCTTTTTAGACATATCATATATAATACCATTAATCATAACAAGGGAAAAGAAAACACAATAAAGGTGGTGCTCAGATAATTAGTAAGGGTAAATTAGGGAGATGAAAACATATTATAAGCATTAGGGTATGCGAACATGTGGATAACATTATAAAAGCAGACCATGCATGTCATATATTATAAAAATGAGTCATGAGATAAATTATATAAGTTTATAAAACATAAATAATAATGTAATCATGGAAAATTAACCATGATAACATATTATTTTCATAAGATATATATTTTTGGAATACATAAAATAATAGAAAATTATTTCTCTTGTAGTTTAAGGACCAATTTCAAGACTAGAAATGTGGAAAAAGTTCTGTCCCAATCTATTGTAGTATTCATGTTTCACTCCCAAAAATATCACAGTTGAATGATTCCCCTACATAACTTGGTTCACTTCTCATTCCAAACATGTTTATCTCATTAGATATCAATGATTACCTATTTCATTGGAGGGACATATAGGTCATACTAATGTTTTTACGAAAATAATACATTCATATTCTACATTATCATAATAAATCATAATATGAAATTCGATAAAAATAAATGGGTTCCTTCCCCATTCCTCATGATGGACCCTATGGAGAGGAAATACTTTTTAAAACTATTTCATTATTTGAACAAATTGTATCCTGTGAAAAAAAATGTGTTTCATAAGAATTTTTTCATGGTATAACCCATGTAAGAGAAAAGAGTTTCACAAACATATTTTCATTATAAAACAAAACCATCCAAAGAAATAATTATAATTATATCCTTAGATAATATTTCCATAAATGAACAATTAAAATTAAAATATTTCATCTTAGATATAAAATAAATTTGAATGTTAACGTGGAAGATTTGTTGGGGAAAATATCTTTTTATTAAATATCAATTTTTAAAACAATGACATCATAAAATATTTTTGAAATAAAATTTATTGAATATTAAATAAAAAAATTCCATATTACTCATTAAATATTTGTTTGTATATAATGGTTGGAAATTTTTTACTCTCTATAAAAGTTAAAACAAAGATTCCTTCAACATTTCGTTAAAATCCGGACAATAATTGTTTGGATAATGATACGAAGGTCACATTCAAAACAAATTGTAGACATTAAAAAATGGATAATAATTTATTTAATAAATCATTGGGATAATGTAAGAAAATTAATACATTTTTATAAAACCATATTTGGATGAAAAAACATTTTTCAAAAAAGAGAAATATAAATAAAATTTTTCTTAAAAACAATCTTATAAATTAATGAGTATATAATGATTGTAAAATAATGGGATAACATGAATTCAGATGACATAGCCATATGAGAAGAAATTTTTTCAGATTTGTGGGAGATAGATCATAAGGGTTCATAATTTGAAACATAATAAAAATAATCCTGATAAATGGTGACATTGTAACATAAGAACATTACCACATTGCTATCTTTTCAATTATAAGAACGATTAAATATCAACATAAAGTGAGATATTAAATATAATTCAAATAAATATATTCATGATATAATATTTAAAGGGTAAGTTCATATATATCAAAAGACAAATATGTGCTTAACATATCTAATGTCCAAAATATATAAATTTGAGACAAACATCCCTTACCAATTTAGTAATTTTTGAACTATAAACCCTTTGAAATAAATATTATAAAATCGATATGTAAATAAATATAAATTTTTAGGATAAAAAATAATAAATTCTATTCATGGGTAGTACATACACAATATAAAAGAATCATATAGTGATAGTGGAATGTGTTTGATAGAAAATAAAAGAGACACAAAAATCCATTATGAGAAGTCTTCACTTATATAAAAAATGTTAAAACCTCCTATATATTATATATAATTTTAATATAAATATTTAATATAAAAATAAATATATTTATCATACCATATATGATTCATTTAGGACATTTTTTACCCATTTAATAATAATTTCATGTAAAAATTGTGGTTTGGGTAAGGACTGCTTTTCTTATCTATCTGTTTTGATTTTTTATATTCAGTTCTATTTTCTTAATCATTATTCAATACTCTATATATATATAAACATGATATAAATATCATATATATTTAGTAGATAAGAATTTATATTAATTCCTAATCATTATAGGTATAAAATTGAAAAAAAATCATTTATATAGAGAATATGCCTTCTATATGTATGAATGTTGTTTCCTTTTCCACTTACGGATGATATGAAATATAGTTAAATAATTATTATATTTTAAAATATCTTTTTTATATAATATATATATCACATATATTCATAAATTTTATCCTAATTATCTTCCATTCAAAGCATTAGGGAAAATAGAATCACATTGCTTCACGAGACGTTAGTCTGCTATTCACATGAACGACATTATCATATTATTAACATAATACAAAGTATGATGGTATATATTAAATAATAAATAAATTTTTATAATTATATAATAAATACTATATATAATCATTCAATATTTCACTAATTCCGATCGGTAGAAGTGGCGATAAAATATGAATTACATCGGTTCTCGAGGAGGTGGTCTACCATATCCACAACCAGTGGTTTCATTTCTAATTTGAGGGAGGAAGATATGGTTTTAGTTTCATGACATAGAATTAAAAAAAACATTATATATAATATATTTTTTATTTTTTTGTCTTATTATTTTACAAGTAATTAAATTATATGGATGAATAAAAAATATATAACCCTTGGTAAGGGACGTTAACTATTTTTCAGACATCGTCATTTGGATTTCATCAAAAAACTTCCTAGGTTGTACTTAAGACAAAACTCTAGATTATAGTATAATGGGATGTAAGAAAATATGGGTTTGAATATTTATTAATTAAAGAATTTTTTTTAGTTTAAATAGAATAAGTGAAGGGGTGGCCTTTAATATGTGGGTGAGAGGAGACACTTGTTATTGATGAAAATAATTATGTGTACCCACATTGTTATCGTTCCAAAAATTTCTAAAGTAGAGAATAATAGAATCATAGTTGTGATAAGATCTATATATGGAATTAAAATAATGTTTTACTTGTTTATAAGATATTTTATTTCTTATTATTTTAGTTCCCCTTATAATCTCATTTCCATTATAACCATTATAAATATGTTTCATAGATTTTATTATTCGTAATAGTCAAAAATTATGTAGAAAATACTACATAATATAAATTTTTCTTATAAAAAATATGGAATGAATTTTTTAAAAATTCCAATCCCAGATGTGTAATATTTTAATTTAAAATAAAACCACTTTGGTGATGATAAAGTGATATTAAAATGAGAAAATGTTCAAATGTTTAAAAAGTGATTATATCAAAATTCAATATATAAATGATTCAAATAGTAAATATTTTATTAATAAATATATAATTGAAATAATTTCAATTTTAAGTTAATTTTAAATAAAAAATTAACTAATAAATGGTTTTATCAAAATTAAAATTTTCAATAAAAACAAGTAGTTTTCACTATTCATCAAAAATTTATCCTTTCATAAAAAACCCAAAAAAGTGCTCTATGAATATTTTGATATTCTAATCTCAAACATTATAGTGATTTTTTAAAATTTAATCTCTGAAATTTTCAATGTTTAATATTATTATCTTTCACAAAAATATATAAATTATTTTCTGAGAAAATAGTATTTTCCAAACAAAGAAAGACTATAAAAAATAATGTGCCTTTTTTATTAATATTTTTTCATTATATTATACTATTATAATTAATACTTAAAATTTTTGTTTGTATTCATGCTTCCATGGTTATTGGATAGGTAATAAAGTTTCTGTTTAAATTATAATATTAATATTTTTTCCCTATTTATTAAAATTCATTGTAGCGTGTAATGAATGAAAAAATTATTACTACGTGTAGAAGAATATGTCAATGAAATTTCATTTTTTTTAAAAAAAAATCATAAATAGACAAGGTGTTATTATCACAACCCAAGGATGATAGTTTTAGTGTTATCATTTGACCAACAATTAAAATTTTTTACTGGAAAAATAATAAAATAACTGCTTATATAAGTAATAGAAAATATCACTATATATAAACTATAGTTTATTCATTTTTTCAAAGATATTTTTTTAATTTTTTTACTAATTGTTTAATTTATCAATGTCTTGTGACAAAACATCCCTATATTGGTTTGTTTTCCTAAACAAAGATAGCTAATTTAAAAATATTTCTTAATAAATTATTCAATTTAATGATTTTTGGTGAAAGGGGTCACTAAATTAAAGACATATAATAAATAACATCACTAAATTAGCATCATTTTTTATGATGCGTATCTAAAAATATATTTCTTTGTATTTCTCATTTCCCTCATCACTATAAAAATATATTTACATATAAATATATATTAATATATATAAACACATATGCATGTATGAAAATATTTATATATATAAACACACACCAACACACATATATATAAATAAATATTTATTCATATATTTATGGAAATATTTATTTATAAAAACTAATATATATTTTAAATTTAGTGATTTTTTTAAAGAAAATGTTGATATTTTAGTGAAATTTCATCCATTTTTAAAATGTGGCAAATTATATTTATATATGTGTGTGTCTGCCATTATACTTATATATATATACATACACATATAACACAAATATATATATATATATAAACAGAAATATATATAAACATATATATGTAAACATATATATATAATATAAACATATATATATATAATCATATATATAAACATAAAATCTAAACATAAAACTTAAACATATATATATAATATATAACCTAAACACATATATATATACAGACCTGTATATATAATATTAACATATATATATTATAAAATATAAACAGATACGTAAAATATAAACATATATATATAATAAAATATAAACTTATATATATAATCATAAAACATAAAATATAAAATATAAACAAACACACATATATACATATGCACAATTATATATATATATATATATATATTGATATATAGAATTATATACATATATAAACATAACATATAATCATAAAATATAAAATTTTATAGACCTTCATATAATATATATATATATAGATAAATAATATAAATATATAAATTAAAAATATAAAACATAAACATATTGATATATAAATGTGTATATATATAATATTAATATATATATATATTATAAAATAGAAACATATATGTAAAATATTAAAAAAAATAAATATATAATAAAATATAACCTTATATATATTCAAATATAAATATAAACATATATATAAACATATACATATATATAATCATAAATATAAACATATATATAAACATGATATATATATATAAATATAATATAAATTTTTAACCATAATTATATATATATATACATACACATATGTATTTTTTCACACAGACACACACACATATATAATTACATATATACATATTTATATTTATACATAAACACACACACAATTATATTTGTCAACATATATATTTTAATATAAATATGTTATATGTATAATTTATACATATATATAAACATAAAATATAAAATATAATAAAATATATAATAATATATGTAGGATAATATATATATAATATTAATTTTTTTAATTCTAATATAAGTATCTATGTATAATATAGTATAATTAAATAATCATAATTTGAATAGGTGTGTTGGTTAGGTGAGGATGAGTTACATCATTTGAATTTTACCATTGATGCTTTCCAAGGCGTATGTAGTGGTGTTGGGGGTCCGATGTAGGTGGGAATGTTGTAGCATAGGTGTTCGCAGCTCGTGTTCCACATGAGAGAGGTGGAGGGGGGAAAGGGGCAGGGTATGGGTGCATAACATATCTATCGATTAAGGGAGGAAGCGAGAATTGGGGTAGTGGTGTCCCACCACCAGAATTAAAAAATGATAATGTAAACTAAAAAAAACTAAATTGGGAAAAAGTGTCTATTTTTTAGAAACATTGTTAAATTATTAATTATTTACAAAAATATCTAAATAACATTATTTAAAGTTTTTACAAAATCGTATTAATTTCTGAAAAATGTATTTTAAATTTAAATTAGTTTCATAAAAAATTTCAATGGAAGTCCTCTACTCCCCCAATTCCCTATTCCTTCCTTAATCGACACTCACCCGACGCCCTCTGCCCTGTTGTAAATGTGGTGTTATTTGTTGAAGTTTCTAGAAAAAATCATTAAATGAGGTGTCCCTAAATTTTTACATTTATAAACAAAACAAATTTAATGAAATTTATTTACCAAGGATTCTACGAATCATCATTAAATGAGGTGTTGCTAAATAGATATGTTTATAAATGTTCCTAAATTACTGACATCTCATTTTATGTCAATTTTTAGAGAAAATATTCAAATAATATCAAGATATTTTATAAAATCAGTAATGAAAATAAACAGAACATCAATTTGTATTTATTTATTCCATATTATAATTATACTGATTAAAACAAGGATGAATATGAATAACATAATTTCAAAAAAGATTAATCTCTATTAAATTTAATAAATATTACAATAGTGGATCATGTGATGAAGTTTTTTTTGATCAAAATTAATTGTAGTAGTCATAGAAGCAATGATTCTAAAAAACGTTCTATCACTTTTAAATTGTTTCTCTCTCAAATAATTTATAGTAATTTCCTGTTTTTATGATGTGGTTTTCTTTCTATGTATTGAATGATATTTTGGATTATTAACCAAGTTACACAATCATATTCCAATTACTAAGCCTATATAATTTACTCTTGATCGTGTGGGATTGTTGTGGAAAAATCACATAAGGTATAGTAGGGGTCTGTCATGTGTCTTCCGATTAAGGCAGACAAATTGAATTGAGGGAGTGGATTTCCTCGATCAAAATAAAAAAATATAATTTATATAAAAAACAATAAAATTATTATGAATTTAAAAAATACATATATTGTTGGAATAATTGGTAAATGAGATATATTTACCAATGTTTTTAAAAAACATTGGTATTTTTTTCAAATTCATAATTGTTTTTATACTCATTTTTTAAATTTAAATTTTCCTTTTAGAAAAATTATATTGGAGGTCCTCTAATCCCCCAATTCCCTCTTCCTCCCATAATAGGCAGACACGGAACCGACTCCTGCCCTATTGTAAATGAGGTTTTATTTACCGATGTTTCGGAAAATGATTATAAATGAGGTGTCACTAAATTGGGAAAATTATAAACATCACTAATTTAGTGAAATTTATTTACTAAAGATTCAAAACAATATATGTTAATGTGGTTTTTCTAAATAGGGAAGTTTATAAATGTCGTTAAATTAGTGACCCCAAATTTACAACCTTTTTTAGAAATTTTATTAAATAAATTTAAAACATTTTAAAACGTCACTCATGAAATGAAACACATTATTAATTGTTATTATTTTCCTAGTGTATAAAAAGAATAGTTATAAACACCTGGATGAAAATAAATCAAAAAATCAAAAAATAAAAATCTCAATGAACATTTATCAATTCCTCAATAGTGGATCAAATTTTGGAGTTCATTTTTGATCATAGTGATGTATAGAAGTCGTAGAATAAATTATTTTGAAAAATGTTCTATCTCCCTAATATTGTCACTCTCTTAAATAATATAGAGTACTATCTGGTTTTTATGATGTTTTTGTGACTCTATGTATTTAATTCATTTGTTTATAATTAATCAATATCCAAGATCATATTACAATGGGTAACCCCACCTAATTATATCTTTATCAGATGGTATTCATGTGGACAAATCACAATGGGTATATTAGTGGTGCATTATGTGTCATTCGATTAAGGGAGGTATATGGAATTGCGGGAGTGGATCCCCTTTGCTGGAATTAAGAAAACATAATTTAAATTAAAACAAGTTTCAAAAAATAATAATTATTTGAAAAGAATAAGATTTTTTTAGAAACATTTGTAAATGAGGTATTATTTAATGAATTTTCTAAAAAACATTGATTATTTTTTAAAAATTAATTTTTTGGAAAAAAATTATTTAATTTAAATTATATTTTATTTATGAAATTCTACTAGAGGGCCTATACTATCCCAATTTCCCAAGCATACCTTAATTAAGACACATGATGAACAATTTTATTAAGGTAAATGAGTGGTTAATTAAATAATATTTATATAATTATGAAAAATAAGGTTCCCCTAAATAGTGACATTTGTAAACATCGCTAATTTTTTGAAATTTATTTATGATTATTCTAAAAAATATTAGTTAATAAGTTTTTTATAAATAGCGATGTTTATAATAATCCCCAAATTAGTGACATCTCATTTTATAACATCTTTTATAAATGTCATAAATAAAGTAGCGACTTTTTAAAATATCACTAATAAAATTAAACACATCACTAATTAAGGTTTTTTTCACTGTATGATAATTCTTTTTATTAAAACCATTAATTATGTAAATAAAATAATTTCAATCAATGTATATCTTGGTGATCTTGAATCAATTCCTCAATAGAGGATCAAATGATGAAGTTGATTTTTTATCAAATATAATTATAATAGTCATAGACACAATTATTCAACAAATCGTTCTATCTCTAATATATTTTAAACCTCCCATATAATCTACATTACTGTCATGTTTTCTTGTTGTGGTTGTCTCCCTTTGTATTGAAGAATTTTTTTAGCTTCTTAACCAAGTTCTGTGATCAAATTACAATATATTACCCCTCATAATTAACTCTTGATAATGTTGGATTCTTGAGGTGAAATAACAAGTATAAATGATTAAGGTTCATTACATTTAAAAGAATATAGTTTTACATGTTATAGAAATATCTCGGTCTTTAAAATTTCTTGAAAATTAAAAACACACTTTGAATGGATTATTTATACTATGTATGTTTCAAAAACTAAAAAATTAAAAACAAAACATATTTGGTTGTACTAACTTGAAATATAATAAATAATATAAATAAAATTACATATCATAATTTTTATAATCAAATATATATATATATGAGTCATTTTTCAAATGTTTTAATTAATGTATAGTATATACTTTAATGCACACACATTATCTATTAATTTTTCATATTTTATTGTTTCAATTGGGTGATTATATGTTTTAAATGAGTATTAATATATTTCAATTTTCTCTCATTGTTTGATCTAACACATAGAAAAATTCAAGGTAAATAAACATTTTTATGTTTTTTGTAACAATTAATTTTTTAAAAAATTTCAACAGTGTAGATTCTATGTTCAAAAATTATTAAATAAAAAAATACTATGAAAAAAATTATAAATATTTCGTCCATAATAACAAGCATACTATTATTTTACATATCTATGTTAAAATTCTTTATTTAAAAATATGAGTTATTTCTAAACAATGTCATGAAATTGATAGATATTTGTAATATTAAAAAAATGATTAACCTAATTTTTGAAAAATTATTTTTATTCAATTAAAACATTGATGTTTTTATAATATTAAAAATTGTAAGAAAAAATGAAACTATCACACTATATCACCAATAATTAACAACCCTAACCCTAAAATAAATTTAATACATTCATATGATTCATACTTAAGATTTTTCAAGCCCGAAGATTCGTTTTTGTGAATTTAATTTAGTATTAATTCATTTTGTAATTTTATTTTGTAATTTGGAGTTTAATTTGGAATAGTTTAAGAATGTTTTTATGCTACACTATTATGACACGCGGTTTTATGGATCGTATTATGGCCATGGGTGTATAGAGTGGAAAATGTAGCATCTTCACAGTTTGAGCATGGTCATAGGTAATGTTTATCGTTACCATATAGTGTGAAAATATTGAATATAGTGGTGTTTTCATGGCCATATCATTATTATGATAGAGCATTAAGGATTAATTTGAAACTCTTGAAAAATATGTTTTATTAAAACAAATTATGTAGGGATGATTCTATAGTAATCATTATTTATTTATGAGCCTCTCAACCCTCTCTCCATAACCAATATGCTCTTCTAACTCACTCCACATTCCCCAAATTTAAATTCTTTCACTGAATCTCAAATATTTTTTCAACAATATCCTTTCACTAATATTTATCCTTGATGTTATTCCTCCATTTCCCCCTATTATTCTACCCTATATATATTAAACCAAGTTTTTGTGTCTAATAGTCTATTAATTCATTGTCTTTTCATATAAGGGTTATTATTGACCATTCAACTGGTTATCCTCTTAAATTATAGTGGAATAACTACACCACACTCTCATGGAATCAAATCATCAATGAAATTTTCATAAAATTATGAACTATGAGTTCTTGATTAATTTTATTACTTATTTTTTTATTAAAAGATATGTTATTAAATTTATTAATGTCAATTTTTCAGATAGTCTATATTTTTTTTTGTTCAAACCCATTGGTCATTTCACCTTTAATTCCAAAAAATCATTTCTATGGATTTTATAGATATTATTTTTTTATAAAATTTCTAATATATATATTGATTAATTAATTAATGTTTCATTTAGGAAATTACGTCTTATGATTTGAAATTATTTTCTATCTAATTTTCATTAAGGGTTTCAAGGATCATAGACCTGTTTAGTCATTTAAATGTTACTTATTCAATTATGAAAACTTTATTATGTTCATTTGTTTTCAATTTTTCAAGAATAATATTCTTATCTTTCAAAATATACAATATCCTCTTTTTTTCCTTTAATTAAAATCTTATTTATTGGAAGGATTATTTTTGGGAAATAAATTGCTTAGGTCACTAGTTACTGACCATTAATGTATTCCCCTTATAGATTTTTATTGAAATTTATAATGTGAATGATTTATTATTTCATTTCCCTTAATTAAGGTTTCCTAATACTGTAGGATCTGGATCCATTGTTCGACCTTACTAAAACTAGTAGATCTAATATTCAGACATGGAATAAGATCAGTGGTTTAAACCAGATCATTTGGCCCCATTAGATCATATGGGATGCTTCCTCAGTCGTTGAAACTCCTACAAAATTTTATAAGGAGGCTACCATTATATGGTATGATCGCTATTATAGTGTTCCTATGGATATAGATATTTATTCTCCACATATTGAAACTATTTTTTAGGTGTATGATGATTTAATGATTGAACTCTTTATTGAGTTTGAATATATGCCTGATTTATTTTAAAATTGTTACCGCATTGGAAATCAATAGGAAGCATGTTTAAGTTTAGTGAAATATATCAACTATAGGTGGGAATAAAGGTTATATTTGTAGGACCAAATATCTAGGAATTTATTTTGATTTTCCAAATTTAAATAGAAATTCTAGTGTCAAGAAATAGAATAAGGATAAATAAATTTGGATGTTATCTAAGACATCTAGAAATATGGATGGGGGACATCATGATTCCGATTATCTAACATCCTTATATGTTAATATTCTAGAAAGAAGAGTAAATCAGATAGATGATGCTAATCATTCTATGTTTCTTTCACTTTCAAAGATTATCTCTTGTTTACATTCTAGTGGTTCTAGCCATTCACCCCTTGTCCCTTCTTTTATAATAAATACACAATAGGATTCCACTTCTTTGGGAAGAGAATATATGTATAAGAACAATGAATCTCGTGATTTTGTTAGTGGGATAGGAAGTGATATTTATGAATTTCATGAAGATAAATACATATCATGTGGTAAATTTTCCTATTATAGTGGAGTTTATCCTTTAAAGAATATGAAGCATGAAATTTATTAATACTAGGTGACTATGAAAATGTAATAACCTATAGAGAATGTGCCTACTGGAACTTCACTGATCAGGAAAGATCTGGTTCTATTTTATTCCCATGTTGGGAAGAAACCTAGAGGATATTAGGAAGATGGATGAGATGAGTCTCCCTATCATTACTGAAATGTAGGTGTTTATTTTTTAGATAAGTAACAAACATTTTATGTATCTACGGTTGATGAAACCAATGTTAGGCATGTCTGTGATTTCACTACACACATGGTTGTTAGTCAACAGACCTCTCTAGTAGGCTCAATAATTGGTTTCAAGGGACTAACGTTGGATGAGGCTTACTCATGCCTAATAGAGAATATATTATCTCTTGGATCTATGGATGGTTATCCATATTTTCATGTGTATACTAATGGGATGACACATATGGGTGAGTTCCCCCTTATAGCCAAGTAATTGGTGTAGATGCTGCTAATCAACATGGTGATCACATGATCCAGATCAATGTTTCCCCTACATTCATTAATATTATTGAATATATTAACACATATAATTTTGTAACCTTCTATACAGTATGTATTAAGAAACCTTTGGGTGTTTCTTTTTAATTTGGAGGTAGATGATGGTGTTGGAATGCTATCCTCTCATTTTGAGGATCTATCAAATCAGGGGCCTGAAAGGTCAACTCAATTGGATATAGTGAGAAGTATTCATGCTATGAATACTTCTTTTCATGATTTCAATGAGTCCTCTCATGATCCAAATTCAAATCTTGATAAGCTTGTACTTCAATAACTATTGAAAAGGTTCTTGATTCAAGAAAACAACCCTATATGGAATGTGGAAATGAACTAGTGGCAGTAGATGACATAGATGATACTGAAATGTGATTGGATCATCTAGGTGGTACATGGGTCACTCCAAAATTATGGAGAGTTTTTCTTTCTTGAGGTTTCAAGAATGCACAGAATATGGGAAATATGTGAATAATGAAAAATTTTATTTTACTCTGTCTTGTGGGAATAGTCTGTTTGATTATTTTTATTGTTTATTGGAATGTGTGACTTTCACTTTTTTACACATCCCATTGTCTTCTTCAATGTATCTTTTTTAATAAATTTTCAAGGCCATGTGTTTATTAACATATGACTTGAACCATTTTTTTTATATTTTTCTTTTAAAATAAATTTTTTTATAGTAAAACACGTATTACTTTTTTTTTTACAAAAAATATATCTTCATATTTTTAATTCATCTGGGTATTTCGTAGGTTTATCTTTAAAGGCTATACATGGGGTGTGAGGTAAATCTCTAAAATGAATTAATTCTCTTTCCAATAATATATTATAGGTTCCAATAATTCCTAACATGTGATCAGTAGATTTTTATTTCATTTTTATAGTGGTGATAGTTGAAGATTATTCATTTTTCATGAAGTGATGGATATTATGTTTTCATTTTTTTTTGTATTTTTTGGTTCATCTCATGTATCATTCGCCCTCATCATTCTTCCATTATATAATCTTTTTAATCATAGGTTAAATATTATTTATAGATTAGCTATGTATATGTCGTTATTTTTTGGTTGTGTGCATTTGATTTATTTATATTTGATTAATTTTATTCGTGTTTGTGTATAATATTTGGTTTATTTTATTTCAAATACATTTAATTTAAGGGGGATAGACCATAAAAATTATGAAATTGTCAATTCATAATTCAATGAAAAAACTATGGTAGTTCATTTATTTTATCTACGAAATCATTCTCAATAGTGTATACATGATGAAAATAAAATGTATCCATCCTATGGGATTTATAAATTCACACTAGGACTTTGTATGTGCTAGTTATTCTACAATGTTTGGTGAGACAAGGTTTGTGGATAACAAGCCATGAGTTTGGCTTATTTGGCGGTGTTAGGGTTTCTTTTCAACCATGTGGTAGATGTTTTTTAACCAATAAGGAATATATTCTTCAATATGATATGTAACACATCTCTTCCTTAAATAGAATCTTATTAATGGAATTTAATTACTAAAAGGAAATAATCGTGGAAGAACTATGAGGGGGTGGGTGAACTAATGAAAAAAAAAACTTGAAAAAAAATCATTAATGTTTTCATTTTAGATAAATAATAAAATGTCAAAATGAACAAATAAATAATATATATATTATAGATTGAGAGATCATTTAAAATTTGTAAATATATTTTTACTTGTTTTACTCGCATTTTTTATATATTTTCAATGCCCATATATATTATTGTTTTTATTCCAATACACACAAATTTATATTACTATTATTAAAAAACTGAGAATATATAGTAAAAAGATTTTCATAGCAGTACAAGAAATTTGCCTCATAACAGCGGGTGTTTTTTTATAGGGGCGGTTTAAACTGCTGCTAAATTGGGAGTCGGCATACAATACATGGTGATTTCTTTAATTTAGTTTTAGTTTTTGATAACCGTCATAGTAAACAAATTTCACAATGGTTATTGTGGTTTTCACGACAGTTTTCTAAGAAAATATTAAATCTTTTATTGCGGCAATTTAAACCGCTGATAAAAATCGAATACTACTATATATTTATATTTAAACTTAAAACCAATAAATATTTTTAATCTAGATGATTTTGAATTTTTTTTATTTACCTTCTCCCCACCAGTCAATGAAATACCACCAAGAACTGATTCGACCGTCTTCTGATATAAACTAATCAGTGCTTTTTTTAAAGTAGATATCAGAGTCCCCTGTTCCTGAAATAGGTTTTATAGAGAGAAAATATCTCTTTGAGAATCTTGGGGTATGAAATGACTACAAAAATTAGTATATGTAACTAATATCCCTGGTGATCTACCAAATATCTTATATGGTACGGGTATCAAACTAATCCCGCACACTCGACCGGGATGATCCTTCCAATGGAATTTACCAATAGGGTCATCCTAGGAGACTGAGTTCGACTACTCAGTATTGGAATCCCATAGTTATTTAATTTTAACCTATAAATTAAATATCATTCATATTATAAACAATATATATTAACATAGAGACAAATTATAATAAGTTATTATAATGAAAAATGAGTTTATACCCCCAATATCTAGGCAAGATTGTTAACAGAACTTCCATCATATTTTTTGTAATAATCTATGAAAATCATTGTTCATCATTCTAGGTTCCATAAATTCAATGAATATATTAATAATAGATAAATTTGACAATTAATATATTAAACATCTATTATTGTCTTATAAATATTTAATCTAATGAAAATACTACCAGAGTTGATCGTCTTCTAGAAAAACACGTTGACCCCACAGTTTGAGGGATGAATTCCTTAGCCACACTAGATGCATTCTTCTTTGAATGATCTTGAAATAAATAAAATGAATGTTAATAGTAATTTATTCGATGTCATCTCCTTTTCATATACATGTATAAATGTAAAATTTAATTAATATAATAAAACATATTTAAATAGCATATTCTTCTCATCACGATGTCTGTCTAAAAAAGAATTCCATTCATCTTGGAGTATCCCATCATATATCTTGTCATACATCTATTGGGAGGTCAAAGAAGTATCGTTGAAATCACTCCACAATCTCTATTTAATGTCTTTCCATTTCTTGCCCAAATTGTTCAAAACCCACTTTTGTGCTAGCACATTAGTAACTGTATTGTGGTATAACATTTTTACATAGAAATTAATTTTTAAAATATTATAATTTAACAACATAATGAAATTCAATTATATTATAATGTATTAAAATTTCATGTATTTAGGAATAAAAATCATCAGTTTTCCATGATGAAGATATATAACTTCAATCATCATATATAATAGAAAGAGGAACTTTCTTTGCGGGCAGCTGACCTAAAATCTGGCCACATAATCCTGTGGAATCATCCGTAGGGACCCCATTGGAATCTAATGGGACGAAAATATTCACTCTGATCAGATTCCATACCTCTGAAATTTTTATATTTTTCTAAATAATTTCATTGTTTCTATCTTTTATGAATAAATAGTTAGTTTAAAAAATTGAAATAAATTTATTCATATTAAAATTTGAACCTATAGTAGTCACCCTCTCATATCACCATGAAGAACTGGAAGTGTCAACTTGCTCCCTCACTTCTGAGGATCTCGAAAGAAAAAGTGAAAACTGAGGAGCTTAAGGTATTCTTGCGGAGGGTTTGAGAGATGGTGTAGGGGATATGGTACAGGGGTGAATGCGGATAGTGTCTCATATGATGTAGGTATAGAGACAGATGGATCGTTATCTATCGGTGTAGTAAATGAAGTAGTGTAACGATTCCTCTTGGGCATTACTATAATTTATTCAAAAAAAATATTTCATAACATATATTTCAAATAACTTATGTTGAAAAAAATGATAACACATCCACAATACTAACAAAAAAAAATATAATAGTAGAAATAAATTTTTAAATTTCAAATATTTCCATAATTATTGAGTTAATAACACTTTTTATATTATATGCATGGTAAACATAGACATTTATTTATCCAATTCATGTCCTACTACATTAATAAATTCAATATCATCCTCCTCTCAGTAAATTCAAAAGTTAAAGTCAATTTTCTGGAAGAAAATTAGATAAAGATAAATTTTTTTTTGTGAAGAGGTTATTTTGTTCATGAGGAAAGTTTATTTTCAGTCATGTGGAACTGGGGAAATTTTGTAGTCAAATGTAAATGGGAATGATATTATGGATTCATTAATAGATTTTGTTAGTATTCATTATTTTTCCCATGAAAGGATGTAAAATTTTAGTTATTCATTGGTTAATAAATGTAATGTTGGAGCATAATAGTTTTTTAAATTCATGTTTAGACAGTATTCCTTTGAAAATATGAAAGTTAAGGACTCTAATCCTGTGTGGATGGTTCTGTGTATGTTTGATCAAACTATGATTTCCCATAGAGATTGATAAATAGAGAAGGTATTGTTTGAGGATATGTATGTCTTATATATATTGATAAATAATCAAAATAGGAACCTTTCAAGATACATGATGTTTTTTTTGAATCATTGTTTCAATGGAAAATAATGAATTACTGATTACATCTATTGTATGTTGATCGATATGGATTTAATGAAAAAACAAGTGGATATAAATTAGAGAGATATAAAAAAATTCTATAAGGCTAATACAATATTTTTCATGATATTGGGGACTATTGGATAATACTAAGACATCCATTAAAAATATTTGAATTATTTAGGTCAGGAAGGTGTGGCTCAGGGGGTTATCCAACTCAGACCTCACTACCTAGGGATGTATCACCTCAGGAGACAGTGACTACTCGAAAGGTGTAGGAATCGGAATTGGATAGAGAACAGTTTAGTTGTCGTTGGTCAATCCTATTTTGTAAGAGGTTCATCAGAGTAAAGGTTCTAACGTAATTGAATCTACTGAAGGACATCATTATTTTGATCTAGTTTTTTAGAAAAATATATTAGTTCTAGGAGAAAGGCCAAATCAGGTGGTTCCTAGTGTTTTAGTTGTTGAAAGAAGACCTAGAGAAACATTTGGTCATCAGTTAGTGTATATACTTCTTCATGGACCACCTACTATTGGAGATAGATTTTTTGATGTGAGTATAGAATATTTAGTCCATTCTTATACATCTCATATTTCATCACCACCTCTAGTGCATAAATATTCACCATCAGTGAGTAAAAAAATTTGATATTTCCGAAATGAAATCCTTTTTTCTACCATGGTAACAAAACATGATAATATCCAAATATATTATAATAAATTGAATTTGGAATTGAGATCCTCAAAGGATGACATCATGGAACTCAAGGTGAATTCCTTTTTATATCTTTTTTAAAATATGCAATAACAATATTTGTATTCATGATGAATTAATCATTGAAAGTAACATCAATTTATTCAAGGTACATAATTGGATATATATTATAACACTCTTTATGGGAATATCATTCACTAAATCTTGTTTTTAGAATTGAAATTTGAGAATTATATTTTATTCCAAATGAAAATAAATAGGGAAAATTAGTTTGATGAAAATTTAATAGCCATAAAATATATAAAAATTAAAGAATTTTAAATCATATATTTCAAATAATAACATAATATTGTAGTTATTTTATAATGATTAATATGTATATTACTTCCTAATATCATTAAGCATGGAGAAAATATTTTTTATTATTGTCATGATAGAAAGATAAATCATTAAACCACTACAATTATCCCTGAAATAATACAACCTTTAAGAAATTAGGTTAGTTGAAAATCCCCAATACGTACATCCATATTAGAGGAATAAAATATTGATATTATGATGAAAAAGAAGCTTAATGAAGTGAGGAAGAGGTGTTTTTTAAATTTACGTAAGTTTTATCACCATGGGTAAAAGTATTCCATTAATGTAACCCACAAAAAATGGTTGAAATTAAGGGGATATTCTAGAGTTTCCAAATATTGTTCAATAGGAATGAAGATACCCTTACTATTTTTTAAATTACTGAAGGTAATAGTGGAAAAATAAAAAAATTAAATTTGAATCAGGAACACTATTTAGTCATATGGTTTTGGGAAAATGTACCCCACCATGAAATGTTATTATTTAGATAATTTCACTAACATGGTTAAGAGACACAATTAATCCTAAAAATGGAAAACCCATATTTATCCAATACAAAAATATTTCACCCTACCTAGGATTATGAAACATTTTAACTCCTCAATATGTTTTAAAACTATTTTAATAATGAACATTAAATCATTCTATATTATAATAGTCACTCGAATTTTAATAACCACATGCACGCCATATGACCTAATATTTTCCCAATATTTTGAATATTCAAAACATGAAATTATCCAATTAAATGAAATTCAATAAATAAATAAAATAATATGAATATGTTACATTAAGGTATCATATTAATGAACATGAATTATTTAACATAATGTATCATGAGATATAGATTGTGTGTAGAGAATATGGGTGGGTTATAAGATGAATTTCTTATGTTAGGAAAGTCATGGATCAATTAAACTACATCTATACTAGATCCATGAATATGATAATGTTACAAATCTTTTATATTCCTAAAATTATGTTACTATAGAGAATACAGACTCTTGTGAAGGATTTGAGTGGTGCCGAAGAGCATTGAGGTGCAGTGAGGCGTAGGGAGGGGCTGTGAAGGGCAGCGAGGCGTAATGAGGGCGGCGACGGGTGGCGACAGGGCCGGTAGGGCATTGGAGAGTTAGGGGGTCAAGGGGTTGGGGATCTCCTGGGAGGGGAAGAGTGTTGTGGATATGAAAGCATTTAATGTATTAGAGGTAGTTTTTTAGAAATCACATCTATATAATTTAAAAAAAATTAGCAGTTTCATAAACAGCCGCTAAATTGACAATTTCGTGTCCTATACAATCATAAGATTGCATCAATGTGAATAATAATTAATGTACTCAACAATAACTATCAATAATGTTTAATGAGAATCCACCACATTCATCATATAGCTATAATGATGGATCATGTGTGCATTTCTATCTTTGCCAACCCCATTAAAATATAAATAATAAAAGTTCTATGGATTGTTTTATCTACCGTAATTTCTCATCAACTATCACAATGAAAAAATAGTGATTCATAATTCATGGTGGAATACTTAGAATTATAGTGTAAATTGTTTTATAACCTGATATCTTTATATTAATGATAAAATCATTATACTCATTAAAATACAAAATATTATCTTTAAAATATGCTAGCATTTACTACACATTACAATTTAATTTAATTCTTGATGGTTTAAAATTATTTTTCCATTAATTATATTGAACTATTTAATATATTATTATATAGTGAGAGATAAATATTTCATATTGAATAGTTGACTATGAATTCTAGTCATGAATCCAAAAACTTATATTATAAGCATTGTAGTGTGATATTTTGTGCTACTGTGTGAACCAAGAATTTATGGATTCAATTTTAGTCAACAATAGATAGAACCACACTCAATTGATCCCTTAAACATAATCAATCCATGACCATGTATTATAACTCAACAGTTATGCATAAATGAAATACTAAATCATTAATAAATTTCCAGAATCTAACCACAATGCATTGTCATATGATTTTCATTTATGATGAAAATTTATCATTTTATCCTACTAGTTCCACATTATAAATCCATAAAATTATAATAATCATTGAAAAAATTATCAAAACATAATAATGGGGAATTTTAATTTTATCATCAAAAGGATAGTTCACTATATAAAACCTTGGAACATAGTTGATAAATTTTTTGGGGATTGCATTGTTTTTTTATTGGAATTATAATAGATTACGAGATCATGTGTAATGACCTAACCCTAATTACCAAAAGACTTTGCATTATTACATAAAATTGTCCTGATCACAAGGGATTAAATCCCGAAAGACTAACCAGTTTAGTACCCTTGGATGTACTAGATACAAACATAAGTTTTACATTACATTATGAAATGAAAAAACAAAAAACATTGTGTCACATTTTAACACATTCATCTGTCTTATATTGTCCCAGAAGGTCCATCATAATATTCTTTTTTGCATCTCAGGAATAATAAAACATACAAATGGGTGAGGTCAGGTGCTCAGTAAGGATAAAAATATAGTGAAATCATTCATAAATAAAAATTAACATTAAAGTCAATGTCTAACACTAAAACACAAGACTTTTAAAGATAAACATCCATATAATATGGAAAAGATAAATCTAATAATTTCATTTAATTATTCACATTGATATTCTACTAGTTGAATATTCACATGAAATATCAATAGCCAATTTCATAATGATGGAATGCATAATATCATATAAAATAACCACATAGTCAAGGCCTCGTTTCAAGATTACAAATAATATTTTTTCAAGGCGTTGTGCTAAGACACTAATTGATCTAATGAGACCTACCGATGCATTGAGAAGTTACAGTGGGCTCCACCCGTCGCATACTAATTCCAATGCATTCCTCATATGAAAAGGTTGAAACATAACATAAACATTTGTATTAAAACAAGCATTATAAATGTTAATACTATAAAAATAAACCATGAATGGTATAAAAACTAAACATCCACAGTCAAAAATATCAAAAAACCATATATACAATATGGAATATTGTATCATAACAAATCAACTTCAAACAAGTGTAAAATCCAACAAAGGATGTTGACATAGATGAAATTATAACCATTTGAAGAAAATATGTCTTTCTATTTTGAAATTGTTTAAAAATCACATAATTATACTAGGAAAAATTTATTTTGAAAATAAAATCATATTCTTTTAAGAGAAGCTTTGATGGTTTTATAATGGACTAAAATAGTCGTACCCTCTGTTTAAGTTAAAAAACATTCTTACCTTAATTTTTTGAAATGGTCATAAAGTACCTTATTTGGAAAGTGACGAAAGGATTACTTTCAAACCATTTTATAAAATTCCAAACAAGGGTATAAATGACATTAACCAATAGTATAGTAAATAGTAAAAATTCATTGAAATACAATTTTTATGAAACACAAATATGGATGATAAAGAGGTCCTTGTAGATACTCACGTATAAATAATAACAGATAAATAAAGAGATTGTAAAATTAACCCTTTCCATTCTCTTTTCCTTAGTTGAGGGTAGGTTAACATGAAGTATAATGGTGAAATAATTGTTATTAAATGATAAAAGAACCACATACATAAATGTTATATTATATATGATCATCTAATATTACTTTGTTATGGATATTTCAGTAGTATCATCGTTTCGTGTGTCAACCAATTCATTTCACTTTATATGTTGTTTTACATAAGTCACATTTTTCATTGATATGATGTATTTGATTCATATAAATAATGATATTAAGTTCTTAAAAATTATTTTTAATCTTAAAATTAAAATTATTCTTGAATGGTTACGATGGGGAATGAATCTCATCGTGTTCTAGGAGAGGGTAATCCGAACGTACGTACGAGTGACAATATCATTATATTAATAGTGAAATAGTTTTTAATTGGATGGTTTATCATATATAAATAATCATTAACATACTTTAATTTTTATTTATATCAATTATACATATTATTAGACCCATCCAAATAATGAATTGTTGAATAAAAAACTACACCCTGACGTGGAGACGGTAAGTTGTACGTACACACGTATGGTGACTTTTTCATTCATAGGATGGATAGAATAATGATTATGTTTGTACCGTATTTATAGTAACATCACAGTATATAGAAGGTATTGGAGTTATTATTTTGGTATGGAAACAACAAAGAATGATGTTGTGGAAGAAGAAAAGAACATTCAAAGAGGTTATGAAATAAATACCTCTTCTTCATGTGCTTCCTTTTGATTTGATCAAATGGGCTCCGTAGGATGGATTTATGATCAATGTAAGGCCTCCAGGTTGATGTGAGGGTTCTTGGGTGGATATTTGAGCAGGTTTTGTCAAAGACAAATGGCTTTGGAGGTGTGATTTTGAGAGTAGGGGAAGTACCCATTTATAAGAGAGGTGATGGTCACATTAGGAAAAGCTTGAAATATTTATTTGTTATACAAACATATTTTGTTAATAATGGCTCAAAATGGATTTATTTCAGGTATAAGGTGGGGATGGGTTGAAAACCTCTCATCCAATAGGTTTTATACAGGTTTAGGACACCATATTAACAATATCTTTTAGATTTAATTTTTAGTTAAATAGTTTAACTTTTACAATTTCTTCTTGTATTTTTATATTACATGGTTAATAAACAGTCTATTAACTTCCAATAGACCCCTAGTTGTTCATTAATGACATATATATCATTATTTAAGTCCATTTAAAAAACCTTATATTTTTTTGGAATTTTATATCATTTAATATTATTGTATTTGTTTTAAAAAAGATTTATGTCAATTTTGATTCTATTTGGTATTTTTTTTTGTGAAAGTCATAACAAAATTATAAATTATAAAAAAGATTATTTAATCAACAATAAAGTATCATATCAAACTTTTAAATTATTGGAATGCATTAAAAGTCTCAATTTTTTTTATTTGGATATTTAAAATATCATTTATTTTAATCTTTCATTAATAAGTTAATTTCTGCATCATCATTGTCCCATAAATTTTTTTAATTATTTAATGGAGAATAATTATAAATAAGATAAAATTATGTAGAAATATTTTTATATTTCTAATTGTTATTTTTAGTTGAATTAATCTTATGTATAACCCTGTATTAAAAAATTTTCAGTTATGGAAATTTTAATTTAAAACTTTTAACTCTTATTTAAATAAAATAATTATAAATATCCTCATCTAATCCAAGTGGATCAAATAGGATCATATTTCATTACGAAGGATTATTTTGGTCTAAAAACACTTATCCAATATAATTAGGACATGTGTTAGAATAATTATAGTATCATTTTTACCATTAATTACCCTATTTATTTTAACTCTGGTAAATAATATTAATAAGTTTTTATTCACAGAAAAATTAATTTCATATTATTAAAAAAAATTAATTACTAATGTCAGCCAAGTCTCTCAGATTCTTGGAATTCAATTCACTGAACCAGTACAATCACTTTTTATGCAAATTTGAAAATGTTCCTAGAAGGTGGGTGAAAGACGGTAAAATGTTCAATAAAATATTATAAATATAACGTTATTAAAAAATGACTTCAATGAATTAGATTGAACTATATAGGTATTATTCATATGTTTTTACCTAAAATAATATTAAATAAAATGTAGTTTTTAAACAATAACACAGTGTTTTTTCACCTTTCATTAAAAATGCAATGTTTTCAAAAAAATACCAAAAATTCACCCTAAACTAATTTTGATATTATGAATCCAAAAATTAAGACCATATTGAAAAAAAAATTATAAAATTTCAAAAATTGAGTATTACTATTCATAACAACTATTTTGATTGGTTGTGGTGTGCATGAACTTGAAGTTGCGTATAGTGAAAGCTATTGCATTATTCCAATAAAAATGTTCTGTGGAAGCGTGGGGTGTTACATTATTCCCTCATTCAAATAATTTCATCTTCGAAATTTCTAAAATAGTACTACATAAAAATATTCAAGTGGTTCTTCATCATAAGCTCCTCGGGTTCCCATGTTGCCACTTCCATTTGATGGTTTCTCTATAGACCTTTTACCAAACGAGTCGTCTGGTTTCTCAACACTTGTTCTCTGGTATCAAGAATCTTGACAGGCTCTTCACAATAAGACAGATCAGTTTCTATTTAAATTTCTTCATAGATGAGTACATATGTTGGGAAGGTATGTATTTTCTCAACAGTGATACAAGGAACACGTCCCGAACTTTAGTGAGGCATGGAGGCATTTCCTAATGATAAGCTAGAACTCCAATTTGTTCTAGAATTTCAATTGGTCTGATGTAGTTTGTATTAATTTACCCTTCTTAACGAATCACACAACACCATTCCATAGAGTTACCTTCAAAAAAACATGACCTCTTACATGAAATTTCAAATCCTTCATTCAGTTATCAGCATAGATCTTTTGCCTACATGGAGATGCATTGATAGGGGTTTGAATAATCATTACCTTTTCCATTGTTTCCCCACCATGTTTTGGGCCTATGAGTTTTCTTTCACCAACATCATCTAAAGAAGTTGGTGTGTGACATATCATTCCATATAACGCTTCATATGGTGCCATCAGAATACTTGAATGGAGGCTATTGTTATAGGAAAATTCAACCAGAGTTAAATATTGATCCCACATACCTTGAAAGTCATGTTATAAAGATCTCAACATGTCTTAAAATAATTGAATATTCCATTCTTATTGTCCATTATTTTGATGGTGGTAGGAAGAGGTCAAAAAAGGTTCAGTATACATGGCCTTCTAAAGAATTTACCAGAATCTTGATGTAAAACGAGGATCAATATCAGAAACAATCAAAATGGGAACTCCATGAAGTCTTACAAATTCATTAATATATTGTCTTGCTAAATGTTCAAGTGGTAAATCCTCTATTATTGCATGAAAATATGTTGAATTCGTATGATGATCAATAATGACCCATATTGTATCATTACTTACAGTAGTCCTTGGTAGCCCCATGAAAAAGTCCATCGTAGTATCATCCCATTTCCACACAGTTATGGGAAGAGGTTGCATGACTCCTCTAGGGTGTTGTCTTCTAGCCTTCACATGTTTACAACCCATAAATCTTGATACATATTCAGAAATCTCCCACTTCATATTGTCCCACAAAATATTCCTTCAAATAACTATACATCTTATTGATACCAGAGTGTATAGAGAAATTGGAGCTATGAGCATCATCCAACAATCCCTTTTTTAGATCAGGTATATCAGGAACACAAAGTCTATTCCCAAATTTCAGAATTCCATTTTCATATATGAAGTCAATCAATCACCCACAATCCCTAACATTAATTTTCTTTTTAAACTCCTCTTCATCAGCCTGAGAACTTTTTATCCTTTCTAGTAAATATGGTTTGGCAACAATTTTAAAAAGTATTGATGTTTCACCTTCCCTGATTATCCCCATATGGTTCTTTACTGGAACTGTGAACGTAGAATCCCTTTCAACTCTTATCTTATTCAAAACTCCATGATCCTTTCGGATCAAAGCATCTTCCACATTATTTTCCTTCCCTAGGTGATTGTGTGTAGTGCAATAATAATTTTTGAGTAGTTCAAGCCATTGTCTTTCCCTCAAGTTGAATTCTTTATGTGAAAAAATATTCTCAAACTCTTTTTATAGGTATATATCACACATAATTCACCATAGATATAGTGTCTCTATATCATCAATGGAAATATTACAACTGCTAACTCAAGATCATGAGTGAGAATGTTTTGTTCAGAAATTTTTAGATGTTCTGCTGTATAATCAATAACTCTATCATCCTACTTAAGGACACAACCAAGTCCTTTATTTGAAGAATCACTATAAATAAAAACCCCATCATTCCCCATTGGTAGATTCATGATAAGAACATTGAATAATCATATATTCAGTTAATCAAAATAGTCTTCAAACTTTTTTTAAGACAAATGTATCCCCTTTACGTGTGAGCTTTGTTAATATGTTTTCCAATCGGGAAACATTCTAGACAAAACGCCGACAATAACCTTCTAAAGCTATAAAATTGCGTACCTCAGTTATACTATTCACTCTTGGTCGTTCTTTTATTTCCTTAGTCTTTGAAGGATTAAGAGAGATTCCATCCTTAGAGGAAATATTTCCAATAAAAGAAATCTCATTAATCCAGAATTTACACTTGCTAAAATCCATATAAAATTTATTTTTTCTTAGAGACTTTTGAATAGTGCACAAATGATTTTCATGATCTTCATAGATATTAGAGTTAACAAATATATCATCAATAAATACCACTACAAATTAATTAATATATTCCTTGAAAAATCTATTCATTATATCCAAGAAGACATAAGATATATTAGTCAGTCCAAATGGCATTACTGTAAACCTGTAATGCCCACACCCGGTACGAAATGTTTCCTTCTGAATTTCTTCCTTCTTCCCACACAAGTGATGATATTCAGATCGAAGGTTAATCTTTGAAAAATATTGAGCTCCATGAAGTTTATAGAATAAATCATCAATGCAAGGTATGGGATACTTGTTCTTTATTATTTTAGCATTTCTCTCCATGTAGTCAATGCACAACCTCACAGATCCATCTTTCTTCTTAAAAAAGAATAAGGGATCCCCGTGGAGAAACACATGGAAGAATAAATCCTTACTCAATTACTCTATTTGTTTCTTTAGTTACTCTAAGTCCACAGTGGCCATTCTATAATGGGTCTTCGATATAGGCCTTGAATCGGGAATTTAATCAATGGAAAATGAAATTTTCCATTCTAGAGGATATCTAGGTAAATCCTATGGAAACACATTGACATATTATTGCACAATAGGTAAGTCCTCAATTTGAACATTCCATTCCTCACCATAGTTATTTCAATCTATTCCTCCCAAATAATTGAATTTAGTAGAGCTACTGGGGGTGGATCTAGATGAGAATCAGATGGTGGTGTTTCTACTCTAATGATAAAGTATTCATTATCGTCATAAAAAATTGTAACCTCCTTATTCTTAAAATAAATTTTCACATAAAGGTCTGAAAGACAATACATAGTAAAGATTCTATCAAATTCAATCATGGGTATGAGGATTAGAACTGATAATAAAGAATGTTTATATTCCCTAATGGGAAGTAGTTTTCAAAACATTTTTGCAATGATACTTTACTTAAGAGTATTGACTGAAAACTACATTTTGAAATCAAATTGAAAAAATATCATTTACATAGAAAAGTCGTAAGATATGAAACAATGAAATGATCCAGAATCAAATAAATCATTTTATAAATTTGATGAAACCACTAAATTACCTACCACCACATCATTTGGAGCATCAAACTCAGTAGTAGTGATCGTAGATGCTTGGCCTCGATACCATGGACATTTCTAATGTAAGTTTCATTTCTGATTATAAAATTAAATTTCATAATGCCCCATTTTTCTATAATTTTTGCATTCAACATTGACAGCCGCATTCATTCCCTTGAATTCATGTGCTTGGTGGATTTTTTCACCAAACTTTTTACAGACTCCCATTCTGTTTGGGCATGTTCTAGGGTGTTTCATCCCACAATAAAAATAGGATGGAAATTAAACATTTCTCTTCTTCTCCTTATTTCCATTTCCATGGTGTTCATTATATATCTTCTTCTCTTTATTTTCATTAAAGTTTTATGACATCGAGAATTCTATTTCTCTCAGGATAACACATGGGACAATATCATCATACGATGAGAAGAATTATGAGACTAATTCTCCCTGAAGAAATGGTTTTAACCCTCCAATGAATCAATCAATATTAATCATTGGGTTACATATATAATCTATAGAATGCCTTTCTATCGTTTAAAAGTTAGCCTCATACTTTGTGACATTCTAATCCTTTTTTCCCTTAGAATCTGAATTTGTCTTTTCCATATCCACTCGATGTTCACAAGGAATTTGTTTTTCTATGAAAAGTTCTTTAAAATCCCTCCATTTCATATTTAAAACTTTATCATCCTCTTTTTTGTTTTGAATTATTGATCACCATTGAACTGCATATCCTGTGAGGCGATAAAATGTCATTACATATTTTTCCCTTTCATTACTCCCCAAAAAATGAAATATTTTCCCTAAGGAAAGTATCCATTTATTAGCTATAAATTAATTTTTATTCTCATTGAATGTTGGTGGTTGTTTTCTCAAGAAGTGTTATAACATTGATCCTCTTAGTTGTGGATTAGGGTTCTCCATACGAGCAAAGTTATTATTCATAACCTGAGTGAGTTTTCCAAGTATGGTTATAAATTTTTCAGCACCGGTTACATCACCAGCTCCACTATAATTATTTTGAGTATGAGGGAAATACCTACATGGATTACATGAATTGAAATTGTTTCTATTCCTTCCACTAGGCTCCATTTATAAACATTGGTATACACTAGATAATTTTATGAAACACAATACATAATTCTGAACTAGTAAAATACCTACCATAAATTGAATTGTTTATGCATATAATCCAAAATCATAAAAAATGTTTTCTTCGAGGAAGTATTCACTCATAAATCCTTCATAATGGCTTGTAACTAAAATGTGAATTATCCAGAGATATCCCCCTGAGAGTTTCGTAACCAATAGTGCAGTAAGGCCGATTATCATTTTCCTGGATTCCGCGGGTCAAGCACAAAATTCATTGTTGGATTTTTCACACCTCATTATATCTTTCCTAGACCTACCAATACCTGTTAATATCTATACATGGATGTATTTCTTAAAAAATAATCAAAATATATACATTACAAAAATTCTAGTGTGTTCTTCGATACTAATTCTCAAAGTATATATTTGGGTAATGTTCTCTAATCAGTGTTTTCCTAAATCTAGCTTCCATGGTTTGTACTAGACTTCCTCTAATTCAAACTATAATGTCTTTACCCAAGTTACCAAGAGTTAGTGCATTATTACAAAACATTGGTCTGATCACAAGGGATAAAATCTTGAATGACCGATCAGTTTAGTAGCCTTGGATGTACTAGATACAAACATAAGTTTTACATTAAATTATGAAATGAAAAACAACAACATTGTGTCTCATTTGAACAAATTCATCTCCTTTAGATTATCTCTATAGGACAGTCATAATATACTTATTTACATCATGGTAAAAATAAAACATAAAAACAGGTGAGCATAGGTGCACACTATGGATAACAATATAACAAAAACATTCATAAATAAGCACAAACATTTATGAAAATGTATAACACTAAAACACAATAATTTTAAGCATAATATTCAGTATAATATGGAAAAAAAATCAAATATTTCCATTTACTTATTAACATGGACATTCTACTAGTATAATAATCACATGTAATATCAATAGAAAATTTCATAATGAAGGAATGCATAATGTCAGACATCATAACCACATAGTCATGGCCTTATTCCATGACTACAATTAGATTTTGTCAAGGCCCTATTCCAAGACAGTAGTTTGTCTAATAATACCGACCAATGCATTGAGGATCTGTAGCAGGCTCCACCCGTCGCATGCTATGTACAATGCATTCTTCATATGAAAAGGATAAAACATAACATAAACATTCGTATTAAAACAAGCCTATGAAATGTTAATACTTTTACCATAAACCATGAATGGTATAAAAATAACACATTCATAGTCAAACGTGTCACAAAACCTTCAATACAATATTTAAGACTGTATCATTATAAATTAACTTCAAACAAGTGTAAAATCTATCAAAAGTTGTTGACATAGATAAAATAAAAACAATTTGAGAGAAATATCTAATTCTATTTTGAAATTTTTTAAAAGTAAAAAAATTATAAAAGGAAACATTTATTTTGAAAATATTCTTCTTAGATGGAAAGGGAATCTTTGAAGGTGTTATAAAGGTGTAAAATAGCCTCACCCACCGTATAAGTTAAAAAACACTCTAACATTAATTTATTCAAAAAGGTCATAAATTACCTTATTTGGGAAGCGATGAAAATATTCCTTTCAAAAAAAATTATAAATTCAAGAAATATTTTTAAATTACTTTATTATATAGTCTATTAAATAGATAAAATGTTTTGAAATACATTTTTATGAATCATGGATGTTGATGATAAAGTGGTACCGATAGAGGCTCACGTATAAACAACCTCGGATAAATAATGAGACTGTAAAATTAACTGTTACCTTGTACTTGTCCTTATTAGTGCGTAGGATAACCTAATTTATAACGGTGAAAAAATTGTAATTAAATTATACAAGAACCACATACTTAAATATCATATAATATATGATCTTTTAATGTTGATTTATCAATGATATTTCAGTAGTATCATCATTTCTGGTGTTAACTGATTTGTTTTCCTTTATATGTTTTATTAATATAGTCATGTTTTTTATGTGTAGGATTCATTTTATTCATATAAAGAATTATATTACGTTCTTAAATATTATTTTTAATCATAAAATGAAGTTTATTCTTGAATGTTTATGATGGGGAATGAATCTCATCACGTTTTTGGATACTTTAATATGTATATACGCACAAGCAACAATATCATTATAATGATGGTGAAATTGTATGTAATTGGATGTTATATAAAATATATATAATCATTAACATACTATATTTATTATTTCTATCAATTATACTCATTATTATACACATCCAAATGTTGAAGTGTTGAATAATGAACTACACCATGACGTGGAGACGGTACACCGTACACACACACGTATGGTAACTTTTTCATTCATGGGATGGATAGAATAATGATTATTGTTGTACCATATTTATAATAACATCAAAATATGTATAATGTATTGGAGTTATTATTTTTTATAGAAACATCCATGAAAAAGAGTAAGTCGAAGAAGAAAAGAACATCAAAAGTGGTGAGGAAATAAATACCTCTTCTTTGGGTGCTTCCTATTGATTTGATCAAAAGGGCTCCATAGGTTGGAATTATGACCATAATATGGAAACTAATTTAAATGGAGGTTAGTTGGGAGGATATTATAGCTGGGTTTGGCTAAGCCAAGTGGATTTGGAGGTGTGATTTTGAGAGAATGGGAAGTACCCTTTTATAAGAGTGGTGAGGGTCACTTTAGGTAATTCTTAAAATATTTATTAATTATACAATAATATTCGATTTATAATTGCTATAAAAGGATTTATTTTGAGGATATGGTGGGTTTGGTCGAAAACCTATCAACTTATAGGTTTTTTGAAGGTTTAGGTCACCATATTATCCTTATCGTTTAGATATAACTCTTAGTTAAAAAGTTTAACTTTTATAATGTTTTCTTGTATTTTTTTATTACATGGTTAATGAAATTATTATAAAATTCCAAGAGAGACCCAAGTGTTTCATTAATGACAGATATATCATTATTTAATACCTTTTACCAAACATTAGTTTTTATGGAATATGATATCATTTAATAATATAGTATTTGTTTTGAAAACTCATTTATGAAAATTCTAACACAGTTTGGTATTTGGTTTTTGTAAAAGTAATAACAAATATATCACATTGAAAAAATAT
This sequence comes from Viscum album, assembly GCA_963277665.1. Lineage (NCBI taxonomy): Eukaryota > Viridiplantae > Streptophyta > Magnoliopsida > Santalales > Viscaceae > Viscum > Viscum album. The sequence goes on from OY728150.1 coordinate 237,372,369, forward strand.
ATTTAATAAAACCTAACATGTCATATTAACCTATAAATTTATATTAATTCATTAAAAGTATCAATTTTCTTTTTTTTGGAGATTTATAAGAATAATTATTTTAATCATTACTTAATAGGGTAATTACTACATCATCATTGTGTCATAAATAAATTTAATTATATAATGTATAAAAACTATAAATAAGATACCATTATGTAGTAAATATTATTATCTTTCTTATGAATATTTATAGTCGAATTTATCTTATGTATAATCCTATATTAATGTTTTTTCATTTATGATAATTTTAATTTTACAATTTTAACTCTTCTTTAAATAAAACAATAATAAATGTCCTAATCTAATCCAAGTGCATAAAATAGGATCATATTTTATTCCTAAGGTTGATTTTGGTCGAAAACAATTATCCAATAGAATTAGGACAAATGTTAGGGAAATTATAATATAATTTTTACCATTAATTACTCTATTTACTTTTAACTGTGGTAAATAAGAATTAAAAGATACTATTCACCAAAAATTATTTTCATCTTATTGAGCCACATATTACTTACGGATCTCAATAATTTCTTTTTATTTTTTTGAAATTTAATTTATAGAAATTTTAAAAAGAAAATTTATGCAAATTTGAAAATGTGCCTAGAAGGTGGATAAAAGACGTTAAAATGTTCAAAAAATAGTATACATCTAATTTTATTATAAAATGACTCCAATGAATTACATTGAAAATAAATAGGTTTTATTCATATACTTTTACCTAAAATAAATTTAAATAAATTAAATAATTATTTAAATAAAAATTCGGTTTTAAAATTAACGCAGTGTCTTTCACTATTCATCCAAAATTGAAAGTGTTCAGAAAAATACCAAAATTTAACCCAAAATTAATATTGATATTTCAAATCCAAAAATGAAGTCCATTTGGAAAAATAAAATTTTAAAAATTTCATAATTTGGTTATTACTATCTAGAATGGGTAGTTTGATTAGTCATGGTGTGCTAGAACTTGAAGTTGCGTACAATGCAAGCTATTGCATTATTCAAAGATAAACATACTATTAAAGCTTGGGGTGTTACAACATAAAACATCTTCCCTAATCTCTTCAGAAACTAAAAAAACCAAGCTTCAATTATGGCCATGTTAGATCCAAATAAGTTGATAGAATGATTACTTTCATATGCTAGGAGACTTGGTTTTCCTCATCACATGCATGCTTCTCATTCTAACAAGTATATATGGATTTTGTAGAAACAATCGGATAATATTGAATTGTTGGATGTTATGGTTCAGTGCATTAATTATAAAATTAATATGAGAGGAAATTAAATATTTTCTTATTCATATATAAAATGTTACGTAACCTTGAAAATAGTTGTTTGTTGGCATCATCTAGAAATGATTTATCGAGGTTATAGACCCTCGTTGGGGGGGGGCTTCAACACCATTTCTGATGTCTCTACTATAAAGTAGCCAAAAGGGGATTTAAGGGTTCCATGTAATACAGTAGAAACATCGTTGATGATATAGGTCTTATGGACATGGAAATCACGAGTAAAAAATTCACATAGAGAAATATTCAAAAATGGAAGAACTAAATCTCGAGACAACTTGACCATTTAATCTACAACATAAAACCTATATAATACTACAGTCTAGCAATGGTTGCACAACTATCTAGTTCCTTGTCTGACCATGCAAAACTTATAGTGGAGTTGAAGAATGGTGACAACAAAAATCAAAAGTTATTCTATTCCCGAAGATGGAATCATAGGGAGGGCTTTATGCTAATGATGAAAATATAATGGGAAAAGGTTAAGAACATGAATATTTGTTTCGGTCTATACAATCATATTTATTGTATTAAGAGGGATATATAGGTTTGGTTGAGGGATAATCTAATTGGATATGTTATCCATGAAGGGCTCAATATGGAAATACATATCCATGAGGTGGGCCTCTTGGAGAAATGGGATGATGGATGCTTTAGTGTACTCAATGTTAAATGAAACATACTGGATGTGAGTCTCCGAGTTATTGAGAGGACCTACAATCAAAAATTTAGAACACTGTGGCTCAATGAGTTGGATTAGAATTCAATGTAATTGCACTAATTCTTATAGGATAAATGGTAAAATATGAGAATTAATCTCAAATTGGAAAATTATTCGTTCACCTTAGATGATTATTTTTTAGAAACAAAATTTCATGAAAATTTTATAGGCCTTATAATAGACCCAAATTTCACTAAGGGGGTGACATGGGATGATTTATTAAGGAGGATGCATTCATTGGATGTATCTAGGGGCTACTGTGGAATAAAAAATATTTAATTATTATTATTGGATGTTCTAAAGGAGGAAGAGATGATGGAGAGTATTTGAAATATGATGCAAGATAATGCTCCACATCGTGATGGATTTCCAGGTTCATTTTATGTTGTGGCATGTGACATTGGTAAATCTGATGTTGGAAAAGTGGTATCAGATTTTTTCATTGGAGGCCTTCTCATAGGAGTGGTTTGTGGTTCAATGGTGGTTCTTATTCTGATGGTTAAAGACACTACAATAATAAATCAATTCAATTCAATCTAATTGTGTAATTTCAGCTATAAAATTCTATTAATTACAGTTTCTATGAGGATAAGTGATATAATCCCTTAGATCATCTCATTGGAACAACATGGTTTTTTAAGGGGTGAGAAATTCAGCTTGTAATGGATTATGATAATGAAATGGCGTGAGATATTAATTATGGAAATATCAGATCCAATTTCATCATCCAACTAGACATGGACAAAGCCTATGATAAACTCAAATAGGGATTTTTCATCAATGATATGGGAAGACTAGGGTTTCAAAAATATTTTTGTGACCTCTAATATAGGTGAAATTATTCAAAATGGATCTCCATCTCTTTTATGGTAATGTTCTTTATCTTCTTAAAAAAATCAGCAGGTGTCAGGTAGGAGGACTTGTCGTATCCTTATATTTTTTTCCTCGCCTGGGATGTACTTTCGAGAAACATACACAAAATCCTAGTAGAAGGAAGATTTCACCCTTTCATCAATAGATATAGAAATAAGCATGCTTCACATCTTACGTTTGCAAATTATTTTTTTGGTTTTTACCAATGAAAGGCATAGAAGAATTATAAGAGTCATGTATATCATGTATTTTTATAGTAAGGTTAGTAGAAAAATATTAATCTAAGATAGGATAGTGTCTTTATTTTCCTCAAATGATCAAGAAAATTTAGTGTTTCAATAAAAGATAATTTACGGACACAATGAAAATAACTTCTAATGACATACCTTGGTTCCATTATTTCTAATGGTCAAAAGAAAGTGGCCCTTTTTGATGACCTCATCAATAAACTATTTGGTAGATTTTGAAACTAGAAGTGAATGTTATTATCTCTTGGAGTGAGGGTTACCATAATCAATAAAGTGATAACTTCGATCACAATTCATTTTTTATCCACATTCCTCCCAACAAATAAACTAATTACCATGTTGTGGAATATCATGACCACTTTTCATTGGGATTCTAAATAGGAGAGATGAAGTCATTGTTATTGGTTGAAACATTTGGAAATGTTGATTGACCAAGCTGGTTTCAGTCATTGCAACATCACTAAAATCATACACTTCATACAGGATTGTCTTGAATCAAAGGTGATTGATGGGAAATCCCTATGGGGGAGATTTATTTGGGACATGAATGCTGATATATAGGAGGACTAGAAAATTCAAAAATAGATCATTATCCAAAATATCCATGTGAATCATGAAACATATAGATGATCTTTAGGATCATACACAATAAATTATTGGAAGATGAGAAATCAACATGTGGATAGATAATTATCCTATAATGAGTCTATATTTTCTAGGTTGTACAGTCCTCCTTATCTCTTATAAGAAAGGTAGTAGGCATCCAAACCAGGTGGAGGATATTATGAATAATTATAAGAGGATTGTTCTTGAAAATATCTCAATAGTTGATTAAACAATTTAATTATGACTTACAGGATTAGTATCAGATATATATAATATATATTAATACATGATTATTTCCCACAATCTGACTAATATCTACGAGAGGTATTCTAAAATATAGTGTAATGAGATAATGACTAAAATGATTTTTATATTTTGGAGGATCAAGAACAAGGAGGTTCCCATGAATGAGAATACTCCAAATAAAGGGGTGTATATCATTTCCTGGTGTTATTTCGAAGATAGACCATAGTAGGAGTCTCTGTCTGATGCCTTTGTGAAAATTTAATGTGAAAGGAGACTTTGGGAATAAATGGGGACATGTGTGTAAAGCTATTGAAATTATTATTTGATACATGACCTAATCACTGAATGGTTATAGAGAATGGTGACCCAATAGTTATAATAGATTATAGGCAGCATGATCTTTGTGGATATTTTTGGAGATTTTGGGAAGTAATTAACATAGAAATAAAAGGTATTAATCAATCTCACACGTCACTCCATGTGATGAGGTAGGCACTTGCTACGGAGTTGAAATCAACTATCTAAGATAGTTGTATCTCTACATCACTGTGCAGGTTTCTCACAATGTTTTTTAGTGATCTTGGTTTCACACCTCAGCAACAATGGCATAATGGTTGGATAGATCCCACAATGTGTAGAAATGAAGATTAACGTTGATGAATCATACATGGATGTAGATTTAAGGGGATGAAAAACAGTAAGAGATATAATAGTATTAGTGGTATATGGTTTTAGTTCATTTAATGGACAATAATTCTCTCGTTGTTTTGATAATAGGGCCATGAATACTTGTATTTCCTTGTGTGGTAGGCTCAATACAATGGTGGATGTTATTCAATTGGATTGTGAGGATCTGGATCGTATTATACAAGGAAAAGTGGATCGTCCCTGGGAGTTCTCTTATTATATTAGGATATATAGAGTTAAAACCATCCATGGTAGTAATAGGGGGAATGTTTGGAGAGAATGGATCTTTTCAGCTAATGGGTTAGCTCATTAATGTAAGGAAAATGATGAACTCATTATTTATGATAGATTAGTCTCCCTAATCAATGTATGTAAACACATTATTTATGGAGATTCACTTGTACTTCATCACTATCGGCCACCATGATTTATTTTACACTATCTATTTGGTGTCATTGTAGTTTTCTAACTTGAAACAATAAAAAATTAATTTTTATTCATAAAATGAACTATTTAGAATTTTTCCTCTTGTTGTCCTTTCTAACTAATAATAACCTCTAGATACATTTAATCATTTTTTGTTCGTTTATACGGACTCTCTCTTTTAGAGTACTTGTTAGATATTCCACATACCAACCCTTTAGGTTACCTTGACATGGAAATTATGAAATACCCATATGTATACCCAGAGCCCAAAAAATCCGTTAATTACCCTCCCTTATGTCCAATTAAGGATCTAGACACTTAAATAATGTTTTCTTTTAGTATAATAAACATCTTAACATCATTTTATTTAATCATTCATATGTTTAATCATCCTTCCCTATCAAGTAATCAATGGATTGGGTAAATTTAGAAAGGGTCTCTTAATCATAAGTCCCACATCAGACACTATAATTCCACATTCAACTAGTATTATATTCATGAAAACACTAATCTTTGAAAAATATGACCTATTCATTTGACCATGAACTGTAAGACTTTAATGTATTAAATTAAGGACATTTAAAGGAATTTCATTCTCCTCTAATATAAAAACATAAAATCAACTTCATTGGTTATGATATATGACCATAAAAAAATTGCACCTTGTTATATGATCATAAAAATTAAAACATTTCTCATTAAAAAGGAACAATAATTAATTAGTTTTAACTCCCATAAAATTGATAAATGGGAATATATTCTCATGAGTGCAATCCCAAAACATTCATACCTACCATCTCTATAGATGATAAAAAATTAACTATTTCCCAACACTATGGATTTAAACTAATCTACAACTAACCAGTGAGGGGGAGATAGAGAACCCATAATACATAAATATAGGTAACTTATTATGTATATAAATCTTTACATAAATACATGTATCAAAAAATCACTATGATGAAAATGGTAACTAGTACGAGTATCATGAGGAATTTTTTTAATATTTTCTAAATATATGAGAGATTCCCATAATAAGAAATAGTATATGTCATGGGATGATCCGTCAAGAGACCTATTTACTGCCCAAACATTAAACGATGTTTTGAAATTTAATGAATCATTAGTTTTTTCTAGAACATGATCCCCTTTCAGAAATGGGATACTAACAAAATAAAAAACAAGATGGAAAACCCAAGGTGTAAGAATAGTTGTAAAAATAATGTCCAATCCATTAAAAATTTAATATAATTATTGATTATATACTCATTATTGTGGTGAAATAATGATGGGTAACTTGTTTTTGAATTCCATTATTAATTACATTTCTACTGAGGGATGATAATGACCTCTTTAGAGGTCCTCGCCACAATGATATCTCAAATAAATCTACCGGTCATCTCCAGAGTTCGAGTCACATGGGTCACCCCCAAAAAATTGAAATACTACACATTGGTCTTCCCATGGAATTCATCAATGAGACACCAACTGTGGAGTTCCTCCCCATGGTTAGAGTCAAACATGATATCATGAAAATCGACCCCAAAGTATTCATTGTGAAATTCCTCCTCAAATCAATAATAATTATTATAATTAGGGATCTCCCCCATTGTGGAATATCATTTGTTAATCATAGAGAAACTCCCCATTATTCTAGTAATAGAGGTTCATCCATATGTGAAAATCATAATAGGAAAGGAGGTCCTCCATTTTGAAATTAGGTTGCACTTAATAACAAAAAATGTTCTCCCTAAGGAGTTTAGGATGAAAGAATTCAAAATTTAGATCATCCCTATTTTAGAGAAAAAAACTAGAAACCAGAAAGTTACTCCCCGTGGTGATTAGTACAACAAAACTATAGGCCACATCTTTGGTTAATGATATTTATATCCTCCAAATTATAATATATATTAATAAAGTGTATGTATTCACCATGAATATAAATAGTATGTTTATGAACATTGAGCTTCTTACTATGGTGATCAAATAATAAGTTATGTTGGAGGTACCATTGTGACATACATTATAAAGGACCTACATTCAAAAACATGCCCCTACATAATATTCTTCCACATTTTTTTCATTAATAAAAAAAATCACTCATTCCATGTGGAATTATAAAATATGAAGACAGTTCCACTAAGAACATCACTCCAATCATTCAGTGTTTTATCCCAAATGATGGGAATGATGAGTGAATGATCATAATTATTTACTAGTTCAATACAAGAAACACTATATATAGATTAGAATATATTAAATTATGCCAATCTATTGTTTGAAATTGTGGGATAATGAAATTATTTTCTTGAGATGATTAAGGAAACAGTCTATAAATTTGAGAAAAATTATAACACAATTTTTGAGGATCCAGATGAAGTTAATATAACTATCACATTCTTTCTCATTAATACATTACATTAATATATTAATTAAACACTAAAATATGAAATTTTTTGAAATCAATATCATATTATATGTAAAATTCATTATCATATCAAATACGTGAACTTATTTATATATGAAATATTGATCATATCAAGGGACTGGATGAACAAGGCATCCATGTTGACCTAGAAGAGCTTTTGGTATCTAAGAAGCCTAAAATAATAATGTGTGTGAATCCAAAAATACAACAATAAATTTTAAATACACAATACCATATTATTTTTGATGTTTCATCTAATATTTATATCAGTGGGTTGGGTGAATATAGAACTCTAAACATCACACAACTTAGGAACCAATAAATCGATTAACTGAACCCAAAAATTAGGCCTCGATTTTTAATATTCTTAATGGTTACTTTAAAAAATCCCACCATCCAAATATCTCATAAAAAATTGAATGTTATATTGATAGACACCTTAATTAAGCAACATGAAATGTGAAGTATGTGACCAATATGTCAAAATAAAATACTATAAATGATTAAACACTTCCAATGAATGAAAACTCTCATCTAGAGTGTTATGAACATAAAATACACCCAACACATGATAGAGTGGGACTTTAAATAAAAAGAGACATATAAAAAATATTATGTGATAGTATAAAGGAAGAAAAATATCGTTAGGATGGGGTTATTTTGCCCTCAAATACTACACATATAACAATCAAACCAACAACTATGAATGGACAATTATATGATTAGATATGTTCCACATCATCCTAAAGGATTAGGGTGTTTTTAAAACTACAATATATAAATAATTTATTCATATCTTAACTGGGGGATTCCGTATAATATAGGGTTACCTGATTCACTCAATTTCAATTACATGATTCATATTTTAAATAAAGATCATATTAGTGAAATTAATGGGGAATCCACTCAGGATCCTTATTTATGAATTATTTCCCACTTAATATAAATATATGATTCATATGAGGGAATTGAAGTCCAGAAGGGTATGTCATCAAACGAAATATCCTAGTAAATTAATATCAAAGTAATATTATAATCTATACCTCTAAGAATACTCAGAAGTGGATGGGGGTTCTTACTACATGGATGTGGATAAAGACTTGTTTCCTACTTCTTGATTAAGTTCAGTGGAGATTATAGATTCAAACCCCTAAGATAATGTAGAAAATGATACCAATTCATACAAAAATTATGAGAAGTCATATTCATAGAATATGTTATTTAATGAAATGTGATAAAACTATAATTAGAACATAGATCAGATGTAGGAACATGATTTTGTGGTACCACTATTCAATCCACTACAATTAATTTAGTGAAATTTGTTCAATGGAATTGTTAATGATGTATCCATTTCTATATCCCTCCATATTCTTATAAAGATTATAGAATATTTGTTGTGGAGAATATCCCCATGTATGAAGCAATTCATTACTAGTTTATTGAAATATATGTGAATTTTTCAGATCCAATTTACCATCTATGTGAAACTATTAGGATAAATCCATCAACCCTTATTCAGTTGACCCCTAGAAAAAAAGTTGAAATTGCACAACCATTTAGGGTAAAGTTATGACATCGAAAAGAGCTATAATATAAATAAATAGTTTATCTAACCACAATAAACATTTATAATATATATTTTAATCCATTATAAAAAAACAAAAATTATTTTAGGTGAGATAAAATAGGAAAAATTAGGCTAATTATAAATAATTGGTGTTGACAAGAATCACATATTAGGATTTGCAATCATTTCCCACTCAAACATCAGATTATTTAGTAATAAAAAATACCTTATTCAGTCTATTGAATATTTTACTACTCAAATAGAATCCATTGAATGCTCTTTAGCATTAGTGGAATTGAAAATAAAAAATTATCCTTTGGGTTTGGACTTAAATCCACATTAACTTATCTTAAATAAATGTACCTTCTAACATTAAATATATTGGTTTAATCAAAACAACAAAATTTTCATTTTATTTATTGACCAGACCTATGTTAGAGAATAGAAAATTAATATTAGTTGTTTCATCTATATTTTTGAAGGAACAATTTTTTTAAGTTATAATAATTTAGTAGAGAAATTATTTTCCATTGGGTAAGATCAAAAAAAATTACTATCAGTTTAGAAAAAAAATGAAGAGGAACACTATCCTTGATATTTTTAACTACTAGTACAATGAAAATGACAGGGTTTTAGATTTTATAACTAGGTAGAACTTTTTATATTATTTTATAACCATGAAAATCAAATAAAAATACATTTTTTGATATATACAAAGAATCTCTGAGATAATATATAAAAATTTATAATCCAATCGGTGTATCCTAGAAAATATTGTATTTTTATATTATGGTATAATGTATGGAATATTTCATTCATATTTTTATAGTACAATATTAGTATAATTTCCAATATAGGGAATGGTATTTCTTAAAAAATAAATAGTGACCATCACTCTTAAATGTGATCATGTTCTATCTCCTTCTCTTGAGATTTTCAACTATCTTGAAGTAATTTTTATTGATAAAAAAATAAAATAAAATCACTTTTTAAGATAGAGAATGGAACATAATTGATCGAATATAATCCTTGTATTGAAATAGTAAATTCCATCTGCTAAAATAAAGGCCCCATGCATTGTATTTCAAATTGAAAAAGAATATGGTTACAATTATAGAATTAAAAAGGAAAAATTATGTTTCATTGAATGATTAAGGTGATTACCTCCCTTTTAATTTTATATCATATTGAAATATATATTATTGATTTATCTTTAATGATATACTCCAAAATATTTTCCACATCATGCATTTAATACTGGGTGATCCTCCATTATAGGTGACACATGTGTCTTCTACACCATCATAAGAAGAATATGGGTATCATGAAATCTATTAAGGAAATTTACATGAATTTAATAATTTGATAACCTATAAATAAGTCAACTGTGTACATTACATCATTACGAAATGACTAAATTATCTGGTTTTGACCCCAATTCCCCCTAATGTACCAAGTGTTACGTATTCCGCTTTTTGTTTTTTACAATTTTATGCATCCAACATAAATGGAATAATGTTGATGAAAAAGATCCCCTACATGCACAAACACTACTAGACTTACTTTCCACATCAATTAGTGGATGGAAACCACAGAACCAAATAGTATTTTATTTATATGATGATACATAATATGGTTATGTTAGTAGAAAACATTTAGAAATATATTTATTATATATAAGGATGTTTTAGATGAAATATAGTTTTCCTCTAGCCATCATATTAGACGCTATAGAGGCTAGGGAATATGGGGAGACATTGGAGCCTTATATTTAGGTTTTATTCTAGTTGAGATCATAAATTTGGTAGATATTTAAAGAAAATAACTCCAATGGTCTCAAATAAAACATCAAAATTTTCTTGGTTCTTCTTGTGATATTTTATATTCAATCGCATTGGTAGACTATCTAGTGGATAAAAAGTCATTCAGTTAGCCTTAAGAGGTGGATATGATAACATAATATTATTGTCAAGGGAAAAGGTCACCATATAATTTTGAATGAAGAAATGATCCATCAGTATAGTCAACTTTGACAACTAAAACCCTTGTTCATGTACATCCATGTGGAAGGAAACATGTATATTTTTCTATGAAATATTCCATGTTGGTGGACCTCTATATTATTTGTTCTATACTTTTAATCATGGATTCCCTTTTCATATCTCAAGAACTCACACAATACCATATTAAGGACCTTCCACATATTCTAATGATTAGTATTGAAGTGGATACAACAGTGAAATATCATTTGGAATTGGGTTCTATTGAGTTTTGTAAAATTATTCTATGGAAAATGAATGACCATTAAACGGTAATATAGAATTCAATTAAGTTACACAACTATACAAAAGGAAACACCATTACTATTACATATCATGAAATTAATTTAAACCCAATCTCTAATTCATGAGTGATTATACATCTTAATTATCTCTCTTTATGTGTTCGAGGGAACATTTTCATAGAGATATTAATGTCTTGTGATACAAGAGACAACCCTATCTTGGACTGTTCTATATTTTATCATATAAAATCTGTGGTAATATATATACCTTGACATAGTTAATACAACCTATTAGATTTATCATATTAGATCCTATTCCAAAGAACTTGGGTTAAAAAACAATAGTAGTCATTGGAGATATAAGTTTCCACTTGGACCTAAAATAACAATAAGCAAACAATGCATTTCCTAATATTTTATCAATATATTTCACTTATAAAACAATACAGCTCCCACTAATCACTCGTAGAAGCATAGAAAAAATATATTATGTAATGATTTAGTAAACACACTAATCCATAAATTATTTTTTATAGTTTTTATATAGTCATAGTATTTGTTATGGAAACGTAAATTAAAATATATTTTTATATATATTTAATTGAAAAATATTTCAATACTAGAATTACATTGAAAAATACTAATCCATTAATAACCATTAATTATCTATAGGTAACATATATACCATCCATGTCAATCATTATCCTGACTATCAATTTGAACACAATGGTTATGCATCCAATGGAGATATTTCCAAAAAATAAAAGTTGTTTTGGTATATGAAATTTGTTTTTCATTTCATATCATCTTTAATTTTTAATATTTTTCAAATTATATTCTCCCTAGTATAAAAGGATTTTATTATTATAAATAAATAACACATTTCACCTGAGTTGGATAATATAAAACCCACTCTTTGGATTTATTATTCCTATATAGAATATATCTTTGGAACAGGATCCCCTAGAAATTCATATAGATATTATATTTGATGTAGAAAATTGAAGATGTTAAGTACTATACTTAATCACAAACCTAAAAATCTAAATTGATAAATTTATTTTGATCAAAACATTCACCTACACCTTAAATAGCCTTTGTGGTTCTATATTTTTATTCCCTTTGACCTTTTTTCAAATAAAAAATTATATACTTCAGGCTATCAGACCCCATGTCCTCCCTATACTGAATATGTCCTTTGGAAATACAATCTCAACCACGATAATGAACATTTCTCTCCCCAATGTACTGAATTCATCTTAGTTTTGTGACATTTTCCATACTGATCCACTTATATTGAGGACATGTGTCTTATTTATTCAAATTGATGAGTCTATTTTGGATAATTGAGAAGATGTGAGATGTTATATAATAAATTAGAAAATTTATTCCAATTTTTTATTGAAATCCTTCAAAAATATATTTCAAAAGAATTAAAATGATGAATATATATTTATCCAGTAGTGGACACTTCCATTTGAAAATATGATTTTGTTTTATTGTGATTACATTGAACACTTTATAGCATGTGTAGAAATGATGTTTTTCTAATGGATACCCTTTTACGGTCAAAGAGGAAATATATTACATCTATTAATACAATTAAATTCCCTAGAATAAATTTTAATTTGAAATTTAATATAAAATATTAACTAACATTTGAGCATTTTTCTACTTTAAAACCTCGTTATTTCATCCCATCAGTGGGATTGGAATTAATCATACTTCTACCCACTTCTGTGATTTTAATTTTAAAAAAATCACATAAACCATTTTATTCAGTATAATATTTAGTGTCTAATAGGACTAAGTTAATTTTGGACCAAAATTATTAGTGAAAGTGATCAAAATTAGTCACAAGTATTTCTTCAAAATTAAGCATAATTAGGAAAAAACATAAAATTAAGGGCCAAAATTAACTATTCACTTTTCCAATACCCATTTGTATCTATATTTAGGTAATAAAAATTCCATTAATGAGTTAATTTTCTTGGTATGACTTTCTTTGATAAGAACATGTGTACCCCTAAATTGTTTCTAAAAGATCCAAGTGAGTCCTTTTCATTCCCTATAAAAATCCACCTCATCCCAAAATTCCTCACACTATCAAACCTTTTAAGTTCACTAGTTCCCTACCCAATCCACTTCCTAAAATCACAATATTCATCCTAAAATCATTCCCTTTGTATAATGCAATCAAAGATATCCTGTTATCAAAAACTAATAGGAGTTATCTAATCAATAGGTAATGTCATCTCCTAAGTCCATTTTTTATTTTCTTTCTCCACCCCTCCACATTATTTGTTCCATAAAAGTATAAAAAACCAATATTATCACTATAAAATTATTTTTTATGATAATAATTCATCCTACACATATACATACATCTATCTAATGGATAACAAATATATTGTTTATGTGTACGGTGAACTACCAACTCATTAAACAATGATTGTCCAATTTTCCTTACCATCATTCACGGTGGCCATTAGGATGGAAAATATTTTTATATATGTTATACATGATATTTATTATGACTTTAATATTCTATATTCTTTTTTAAAACACATACATTTTACTTTCAATTTGATGTTAATATGATACTCTAGTTTGAGGAAATGTGGACTACAACCCCTCAAAGCGATGTGATTCATTAACACACCACATGAAATGTATTAAAGATAGATTTAGTGAAATTATAATATATATGATATAATCATGATACTAGAATAATTATATATATATATTCATATGTCAAATATATACTTTCTCTCAATATGGCAATAAAAATGGAAATAATTTTCATGAATGTGTACGGCTTACCGTTTCCATGGATGGTGTATTCCATTTTACACATCTATATTCTATGTATTATTAAATTATAAATATAATCAATATACATTATATTTATATCATGGATAAAATTTTGGAATCCTGATATATGTATAAGAACCAATTATATAACAAATTAAGAAAAATGTGATGAACAAAATGAATATTATCTAATGTGAAACCTTAACATAGGATTATTAACAAGAGAATATTATATGGTCATAATTAGAAAATATATGGTAATATATATATTTTTTTCTTATACATGTTATAATTATGTCATATTTATTATAAAGGTGGTTAGAATGAGTACGATAAGAGTCAAAAAACAATGTAAAGGTATTTATTCTCATTTTTTATTTTCCTAAGATACATGCTATGTTCGTGACTCTTTACTTTGGTGTGGTGTAAGTAATTCCCATGATTATATTCTATAAATACTATAATTAAATATAATGTTGTTAATATATCAATTTTATTAAATTTAATTCATTGGATTGAGGTTTCAAAAGTTTCCAACCAGTAAAAAAAATCTTTTTAACAAATTCCCTTCTTTGAGACTCAAGTATTGTTATGCGCCTAAACAGATTTTTCCAGTGTATATACTTCATTTTTATTTGATGAATCTTCTTATTTTAATTATATTTGAATCATCATGTTATTTAATTTTACTACATGAAGAGTATGGACCCATTTAACCATGTGGTAATAGTTTATTGAAATAATCTCATTGCTTTTCAAGATTGTTAATGACTTTTCTTCCTGGATGAAATATTATGATACGTATCTCAAGAACACTAATTAGTTTCTTTATCCACTATTTATTAATTATATCATAATGTGTTAGTACTGTTTTTCAACTCTTTGGTACTTGAGATAATATTTTTAATTAAAATATGATGGTCTCTCTCTATGGTTATAAATCTATTGTATTCAAAAACCATATTTTGGAAAATGTTATTAAAATGATTTCAAAATATAAATGAAAAAAGTTTTCAAGAATAAAGTATTTTAAATATGTTTTATTGTTTTAAAATATTAATTTATTATTTTCAATTATATTTTTATTGAAAACATTTTTCAATATTTATTATGTTAGAAAAATCATTATTTTAAAGAAAAGAGGATATTTTATTTAAAAAATGTTTTTAAAAGATCTTTCAAAATTATTTCCAATCTATGATATCATACATTTCTATTAATAATTCCTTTATAGTGAATTTATTTACTATTTCTATTTATATTCTTTATCTGAATTGATTATGTTTTGATGGAATGGTATTTATGGATCATGTTTCACATTCATGAGCTATATTCTTTTGAAACCCACTTCTTTTCACAAGATATGTTTATGTTGAAACGATTATGAAAACTATCAATTTCCACATGTTATGATATGATTACATGTTTACCATACACATTTAATTTCATCGGTTAGGATATTATTATTTATGATCCTCTGGTGAATCTCTGTATGATTTTTTATAAGATGGGTGAGACCTATATCTCCGTCCAATACATTAGTTAAGTATTTTTATCTCTTGAGATAGACTAAGATTGTCTTGGGAATGAACCTTAACTAATAAGTTGAACAAGGGGTGTGAAAAATGAGTAAAAATATTGTATAAGGAGTGAAATCATGCTACCAAGATGGACATGAGAGTGAACCATGACTACCCAGATGGTATGAGGATTGAACCTATGCTACTAAGATGGATTTGGAAGTTATTAATTGTATACTATAAAAATTATATTAAATGATTTTGTCTCTTCCAAAATTATATGTTTCCTTCCTATGTTATGATTTCATGGTTTATATTATTTACTTCATTATTATGAATACCTTATGAAAAACCAAGATTTATTCCATGATTCATGTATATGTTCTTTGTTATGCAGGTTAAGATATTATCTTTTCATTATCTTATTATCAAACCCTTATGCTCATGATTATGCTTACATGTCTCCCTTATTTAACTTTACTAATCATTAGAGTGCATCCATTTTTATGTTTCCTTCAGCTAATTATGAGTATTGGTTTTATGTTTGATGTGACTAAGAAGGGTCATAGTCAAGAAGAACCTAGTAGGAGATAATGTAACTTATTTGTTTACCTGTGTTTAAGTATCCATGTTTCAAAAGGCAATAGAATAATATGGTTTTCGTGCATCTATTTGGTTAATGTTTTATGAATTACACAAAAATTATGTAATTTTAATGTATTTCAATATTGGTTCATTATAGTTGGTATCAAATTAAATTATTAGTTATTATTTATAAAATTGGATAAAAAAATCATAGTGAGAACCCAAAGGACATTTAGAAGGGTAAGAATAAGGATGAGTCAATATTTAGGGAAATATCTTGGAATTTTGGAGATTTATTGAGTGATTGTATTCCAAGAAATACATCCATTTCTAGACACTACATGGGGATGTGGATCTAGAACTAATTTACCTAGGGGTAACAACTCTAATAATATGTTCAGGGCCTAACTCGAGGTAATCTAGTACATAATAACAGTCTTTAATGTACATCTAATTTGACACTTCTTGGGGATATTCTTTGTAAATTCAAAAACCCTTCTTGAACCATCATGAAGGATTTAAATATATGTTCTCTATAAATTACATATGATAAACCTATGGTGTCATAGATTATGGAGGGAATTATAAGATAGAAATCATATAAGATATTTTTCATTATTATGCGGTTCCTCACTATGATTATAATTTCTTGTGTTGTGGTTTTGTTTTTAGTCAATGGTTGGAACCTAAAAGAACTATGTTAGTAATGATTTCAGTGGACCATTTAATTATTATCCTCCTAAGAAACTAAATTCTATTGTAGTTGGAATGAAAAACCTTGTTTCTATGCTCAAACAACTTTCTTAAGCTATGTATCATGGTGGAATTTCAAATTAATAATATATGGAACAATATTCAATTGAGTATTTCTTAAGGAAACATCCACCTTCTTTCATAGGGTCTTATGATCTACATGTTGCTGAAAAATGGATCATTACAAATAAAAATATACCCTTTGTTCTTCAGTTTTCAATGAATAATAAATTATTTCTAGAAAAATATTGGATATAAGGAGAAATAGATCAACGGTGGGTACTTATAAAATATATTAGGTAGCGAGATAATATTGAATCCATGGATTGGGACGTGTTTATGAACATCGTTTTCAATTAGTAGTTTACATAGATTCTTCATACCAATATGAATAAACAGTTCCATAAGTTGAATCAAATGGGTGATGAATCGGTTGGTACCTACAAGGCTAATTTCAAGATACTTGCAAGGTACACTTTAGGAATTATCAATCAACATGAATGTAATATTAATATGATCTTTAATTTCTTAAATATAAGTATCAAAAGGGTGTTGTCCATAAAACACATTAGTACCTATGAATATATTTTGCATTTTGGAATAAAGGATGAAATGGAGGTTAGAATCATGTATCAATATCATGGTTTTTACAAGAAGTGGAATATGGGGTTTAATGAGAAATTTAAAAACAATAATGAAAATAAGTTAAAATTGTCATTATGCTCTTAATGTGGGAATAAACATTGAGGAAATTTTCTTAAGGGGAATAATAAATGTTTTAACTGTAAAAGAGAAGGTCATCCAGCATTTGATTTCCAAAGTGATGGGAAGAGGTAATCTAATGTTGTCAATGGAGAAAAAAAGGCACAAAATTAACCTCCAACGATTCAGTGCTATAAGTGTATAGTGAATGGTAATTATGTTAAAAACATCTGAAACCTAATCACTAGTGGTGATGGTCGATGTCAGCAACCTATTAAGCTGATGGATAAGGGAAAATACAATGAAATAACTATTTATTATGAGGGGTGTGAAAATTACATGATGAAAGGTACACTTACCATCCACTCTAGAACTGATAGTCATATTTGATTTTGGATCAACTAACTCTTTCATATCTAATGAATTTTATAAGGTTTTTATGATTCCAAAAAAACAATTAGATGTGGAATTATTATTGAAACCCCCCTAATGTTATAATGATTACATCTTATGTCTATGATTCCTCACTAGTTGATTTTTGTGTGAATTCACTTTCTGCCAATCCTGTCATTTTCATTAGGTTGAATTTTTTGTCATCATTGGCATGCATTGTCTTTCTCTACATAAATCCCAGATCAATGGTCAAGTAAGAAAAGTTAATTTTGGTATTTCAAACCCTAATATAATCATCCATATATGTGAAAATATGTATGAAATTCCTATGAAGATTACATTTAGTTTATGGTTCTTAATTCTAATTCAAAAGAGTCGTTAATCTCAAATAGTTGGTGAGTGAATCGACATAGTTGATATTCCTATAGTTCATGCTTTTGTGGATGTATTTTATGAAGAGTAGCCTAGTATTCCACAAAATCATAAAGTTTAGTTCTCAATATAACTAATAAGTGTATCCACATAAATTTCAATGACTTCTTATAGAATGGACCTTATTGAGTAACATGATTTAAATAAGAAAGTCCAAGAAAACCATGATAATAGATTCATTTGGCCAAGTGTGTCCCCTTGGGGTGTACCGGTTCATTTTTGGAAAACAAAAGATATATCAATGTGACTCTAAATTGATTATCATGAGTTGAATAATATCACAATCAAGCAAAAGTATCATATTCCCCGTATTGATGGCTTGTTTGATCAACTATGAGGAGATTAGTACTTTTCCAAGATTTTCCTTCATTCTCGATATCATCAATTGAGGTTCACGATATGGGATTTACATAAGAGACATTCCTTATAAGGTATATACCCTATGAATATATAGTGATTCTTTTTGGTATTACTAATTATCCTACTATCTTTAGGGATTTAATGAAAACTGTTTTTAGAGAATATATAGATATATTTGTGGTAGTATTTATAGGTGATATTATTATTTATTCAAAGAACAATGATGATCATGAATATCACATGATAATTGTTTTAAATGCCTTAAGGAAGAAGGACATATAAACAAAATTTATTAATAGTGAATTTTGACTACAAAATGTTTCATTTTTGGGTCACATAATCTCAAGAGATGGAATAATAGTAGATCCATCAAAGACGAAGGCTATTTAATATTGAACTAGAACAACCATGGTGACAGAGATCAATACCATTAATGGATTATCTAGATTTTATCAATGGTTTGTGGATAATTTCTCATGACTATCTAATCTTCTAACCATGTTAACTCAGAAATGTTTCAAGTTCCTCTAGACATAATAATCTATGGAGAATTTCAGGGAACAATAGAGAAGGAAGGTTATAGAACATGTGATTACATTTCCCTATAGTGGATAAGGGTTTGTAATCTACTGTTATGTATCCAAGAAGGGATTAGGATGTGTTCTTATTCAAAATTAAATATTTATTGCCTATTCCACATGGAAGATGATGATTCATAAGTAGAATTACCCAACTCAAGATTTGGAGTTAGTAGCGTCAATTATTTTATTAAATATATAGAGGTATTATAATTAGGTAGAAAAGTTTGATATATAAACCAATCATAAAATTTTTAAATATATATTTACTCATAAGGAGTTGAACATGTTCCAGAGAATATTGTTAGAGTTGATAAAGGATTTTTACTGATCCTTATATTACCACACTGAGAAAGTGAAAAAAGTGTCTCATGCTTTGAGTAAGAAGGATCATGATATCTTTTACATGATGAGTAAAACAAAGGATAAAATATTTATGAATTCGAAAAGGATATATTTTAAAATTCAAATGGAGGGGGAGATATTTTATCCTTCTTAAATGAATTTTCAAACATATATCTATGTGATAATTAAAGAGGTGCATAAGGAAGATGAAGATCTACAAAAGAAAGTCATAAATGTTCTTGAATTTATCTTTGATCCGGATGGAATTATAAGATTCGAGAACTGTGTTTTTGTTCCATCCATAGAAGAATTGAATAAAGAGTAGTTATAAGAACCAAAAAAAATGGGGGGAAACGTTTTCAAATCCATCCCTCGCTTTTCTCTGAGAAATCACTCCACATGTCGCTCGGTTTTTCAAATTTCAGAACAGTTGCCACCCTGCCTACCCGGTCACTACCTATTTCTTCCTCCTATAATACTACCCCTTGGCCTCCAGAGGTTTCCATCTCTTCGTACCTCTCTTCATGAGTTCCCTCTATTTCTGTTGTCCAGTTGGTTCCCTAGTGCGCAGATGGTCCCCCTGTAGCTCCCTTATGTTAGAGATCCTTCAAAGATGTCCTATGCGGCCTGAAGTGATCCCCCCTTTGGCTCTACTTCCTAGAGCTAAATGTTTCCCTATTGAATGCTTCTCAATAAGGATTCTATATTTCCTTGGACATCCCTGCAACAGCCTTCGCGGAGGTAGAGGCGTGTTTGAAATGGAACTTGATTACCTGTTTCGGTCCTCGAATCCCCCTCTATAGGTCTTCTAGTGTTTCACCCAAGGCTAGGATCTCTGATACTTGTCTTAGATTTTAGTGATGCACAAACACTTTTTATGTGTTGTTCTATCTTCTGAATATGAATTTTTCCATTTTTGGTTCATGGTTCCATTCCCTTTCAACTGATGTAGTTTGATCCTCTCTTGGTGGTCTTTGTATGCTCATATGAGAATGGAGAGTCCCCCTGATGTGATCTGTATTCTACTTCTAGGCATCCCGCTTTCATTCCCGAATGTTGGTATCATTATAGTGAAAGGAAACACCCTTGGTAGCTTCATATGTTCAGATTCTCAAACCAGCTACTGTTCATATTCTTTTATTTCTCTCTTGGGCATGTAATTGGATCTCTCCCTCCCCCATCTGGAAAAAATTATTCTTCAGGTGTAGGATGGTTTCTGTCAAGGTCAATATATAGCCTACCTAGTCCTTACCAGGTTCTATACTCATTCAAACCTCATGGTACACTCTATCCAGGTGTGAAAAAAGATCTAGGAAGAGGCCTCATGCTGCCCTCATAGTGCTCTTAAGCCGTATTCCAATCCGTCCTCTTCATCCTTGGTTTATCCCTCACATGTTGTCCAGCAAAACTCTCATCTGGTGAGAGACGTAATGGTTAAGACCCATTCCACCTAGGGTCACCCCCTCATCCCTCTTCACCTCCATCTAGTATTCTTACTCCAATCCAATATGGTCTTCAAGCCCTTCTATCAAATCCCGTGTCCACCCTTTCAGGATGTAGGGTCCCCTCCTTCTCTTTCCCCTCGAGCCCCAAGATCCTTTTCCTGGACTCCTACCATTGTCTCTCATGGTTCCCTCCACCAACCATTCTAGGCTTGCCTTACCTTCACTCCTCCTCAGTGCATATCCCCTAGATCATTTTTTTAGGTCCTTGGGGATTCATTCCCCACCCAAGACATCACCCATGCCACTGGCTTGTGTTCTCCAAGCTCTCATCCCAGTCAGAAAGGAAGTATAGGCCTCATGGACCTGGTGAACTGTCGTCTTCCCCCTCCAAGGCCCGTAGACCCCCTCCTCCCCCCACCTCCCCTGGTTTTTCTACCCCCAAAGATTAGGTGATCCTCTACAAAGTGGGAGTATGTATTCAATATCACTCCATAAATTTATAATATCGTTCATTCCCCATCTACATGAAGGCTTTAAGCCCCCTGGCTAATTCCAGGGAGCTATATTTCAAATGAATCGCATCCTTTTTTGGAATGTTTGTGGCGTAGGATCTAGGGTGAAAATGGGTTTCTTCTACCCAGTAATCAAAATACAAAATGTGGAAGTAGTTGTAATTATAGAGCAAACAATAGAACCCATACATGATCAGCCATTACGCATGGAAAATAAGAATGCATGGATCCATGCATGCTTCTTCTTCAAACAGGTACATATGGATATTATTGAATAATAGATAATCTATTTATTTTATCTAGAAAAGTGATTAATTCATCACCACCATGGAATCCAAAGGAAACATCGGCCTCTTCATGACCATCATTTATGGGAGATATGACCCTCACCAAAGGGGGAAACATTGGATATATTTTTCATCCATTGATCTAGGGACACTCCCATGGGTTGTTGGAGGAGACTTCAATGTTTTGGACAATATGGAATAAAGGAAAGGTAGTGTCCCCTTCTAGTATTATGACCTCGTAGAGTTTTTAGAGTTCAATGTAGGTTCAGGCCTCATGGATCTCGGATACCAAGGAGATCCTTTTTTGTGGTGTAACAATAAAATAAAAACATGTCATTAGTGGAGATTCCTTGACAAATATCTAGCCAATTTACATACCACCTCCATGTTCTCCAAAGTAGTGGTGAGACACTTGGTGTGGGTCACTTGTGATCATTACCTGCTCCTCGTGTCGTTGGAATCAGGTCGGGCTCTATAGGTGAATTTCAGGTTCTATCAACTGTGGGTCAACTTACAATGCTTCATCTCTTTGGTCTAGTCAGTGTGGAATGAACCCTCCCAGAGAAATTCCTAGGTGGCCATCCAAAAAAATATAGTCTTCAGATGTCTAGGCTCGAAGAGTGGAAGTTTGGGCACTCTTCCCCTAAAGAAGATTTGGATGAGGTCATGCAGGTGGTGGATCTTCTTGATGGTATACATGAAGAAACGTGGGATGATCCCACTTTTGAGGATCTTTCATATTGGAAGAGGACATGGTGGAAAGACTTCTAAGGAAAGAATTTTTGCCAAGAGAGGATTCAAGTATCAAGTGGTTCAAGGAGGGGTATTGGAATACCATGTTTTCCATGCGTGCACGAAGGAAAGGAAATGTCCGGTGCAACCCAACATCCATTTTGAAGATGGTTCTTGTAAAAATGATAGAGCTATGGTTCATGAACTGGCACAAAACTTCTTCAATAATCTCTTTGTTGGGTCTAATATGAGTATTCCATAAAGGGTATCCAATAAGAGACACATAATTATTCGAGGAGATATCTAATTTCTTGTCTATCTAAGAAAATGGAAGGTTTTTCTCCATTATTTAAGAGAAATAGATCAAAGAGGCCCTGAAAAGCCTTGATCTGGAGAGTTCCTCGGCTCAGGATGGTTTTCTTGGTCACATATATAGAGTTGTGTGGGATTTTTTGAAGTCTGGTATCACTTCAGTTATCCATGATTTTTTTTGAGGAGGAAGCTTACAGAGGGTAGCATGCTCCACCTCTATGTTGCTAATTCGAAAAACAAGTAACCCCACCTCCATCATGCAATATATCTTGGCGAGTCTATGCATCTTTACATAAAAAATCATAGAAGGTCACATTAATTCTAGGATCCCTATCAATCTTCCCCAGTGGATCGCTAAGGAGAATCACAGATTCGTGCAGGGGAGATCTATCCAAGGAGCCATAACCCTTTCCTAGGATATGATTAGAGGCCTCAATTTCAAAACTCATGGAGAAAATATGGAAATTAAGCTGGATATGAATAAATATTAATGGGGCTTTATAAACTAAGTATTGGAAGGTATGGGGTTTTCGCCATCGAACATTGGTATCATTTCCAGATGCTTCTCCTCTACATAGATGGCAGTTCTGTTTTTGGGGAAATCCTACGGGTTATTCAAAGACACCCACCGACTTTGACAAGGTGACCCCATCTCTCTGAATATCTTTATCATCTCCCATGACATCTTGATCTTCTTTATATAGTGGATATTTATCAGTGGAGTGATTCGTCCCTACTAAATGATCATGGGGAATCAGGTTATCTCCCAACTCATGTTTGTATATGACACCCTCCTCTTCATGAATGTGGGTAGTATGTTGATTAGAGGTCTGAATGTGGTTTTGTATGATAATGGATTTTGAAGTGGTCATATCATTAACAAATACATAAGCCTTTTCTTCTTATCAAACGTGTGTTCTCTTAGCCGGATTTCATTGGTTCATAATGACCTTTCCTTGCTGCACGGAAGCTTCCCCATAGAGTATCTGGGGGCACCCATCTGTCTAGGAAACTTATGTATAAGATACTTCAATTTCCTCCCCATCCATATTATAGATCATATACACAACTAGAAGAATGAATTCCTTTCATTCCGGGGATGTATAGTATTAATCAATACTGTGCTTATTGCTCCCCATGTTCATGCTATTTCTACCATTAATGTACCGAAGGGTTTCATCATCAACATTGATAAGATCCTGGACAATGTTATATGGGATCCCAAAGCGTAGGGAATATCTAATAGTCCTCCTAGAATAGAATGGAAAGGCCGACCAGCAAAGGGGTATCAATATTCTAAGACTCATAAAAAACCAGCAGTTCATGCATGACAAATTAGCCTGGGATATTTGGGAACAACATACTATTTGGGGAAAAATTATAAACTCCTCCCAAAATGGAAATATGATGTCTATCGAGGGTCACTGATCCCCATTTTGGGCCATTTTTTTCCCCATCATTATTAAACTCCAAGAGCATGAAAGCTAGATTGTAGTGAGGAGTTACATTTTGTTCTCTCATAAAAACTATTTAGGGGATGTTCTTGGCTTCCTAAGATGTCATGCCCCTTGATATCATTCATGGAATCTAGAATCCACCCATCATTTATTGATGCAGTGCTTGATGAAGATCAACAGAACTCTTTCATCCATACCGATATGTTCTCTAAAAATTATAAAAGTGTCTTCAATCCTTCGACCTCAGGGGCCCTCACTTATCGAGAATTATGCCGCTAATGGTGTCTCTAGGAGCCTCTTCCCAACTTGAATGATACCTAGTGGTGTGAATATATGTATGTTAAGTTAAACTTCTTGCTTAGGTGAATCAATAGCTAAGATCCCCCAACTAAAGACATCATCATACATTGTGGCATTCTGATGGCGTTATGTTTGTCATGTTTTAAATGTTTCCAGGAGAGAGTGTTGCCTACCTGTTCATCAACATATAATTGGTGTGTGTTGTTTGGAGGGCCTGTGGGGAGTTCACGGGCCTCCATATCCCCAATGTAAGAGACCACCCATTCATGGAATGTTGGTTATATGGTTTAGGAGATAGCGGTTTGGAGAAGATGGGTCGAATTATGATTCTACAGGCTGGATGCTGGAGTATATGATAGGCCTACAACAAGGCAAGGAATGAAAGGGTGATAGCCAAGGCCTACTCCATCATTATCAGGACCAATATGATCATTCTAGATTTTTCTAATCTTTTTAACAATTATAGAGAGGCACCCTCACTCTATAGATTGTAGCTATTCTCTAATATCCCTCTTCATGTTAATAGAAACGTTAGGGGACAATGGGTTTGATGGACCCCACCAACCAGACATCTTACACTCAATACAGATATTTCATGAAAAATGGGGATCCTTGAGGTTAGAGGGGTTGTATGGGATTCCCAGGTGTTGGTGGTACTAGCATTCTCTTCCAGGTTAGGCCAAAGATCATCCTTAAATGTCGAGGCCAAATCTTTCCTTACGTGTCTTCGAATATGCCACCTAAAAGATTTCTCAGAAGAAGAGGAAAAAACCGACTCCTAGATATTTCATGACATCTATCATGGATTTTTCCAACATATCTGGTCCATCAAATACATTAGTATAAAGTGTAGGGCCGAGCTAAGAATCTACACCATCATTAAGCACACCTGGACAGAGGGGAACCAAGTTGCAGACTATCTTTCTTCTTTGGTGGTTTTGGGCCCTAAAAAAATCTGTCATCATATGGTGAGAACCTAGAAACCCAAGGGTGTCAACATTATTAAAGGGGATTCACTCAACCTCCACTATTTCAGACCTCCCTATGGGCATTTTCGTACCATAAGTTTTTGTGGGTTTCAGTTGTACCCTTTATTTTCATAACAAAAATTTAAAATAATGATGATGATGAGTTGTTATAGGAATCTCATAGTCATCATTCTCTATATATCCAGAATGAAAAAATATCTATAGGGTATTGAAGTAATAATTATGGTGGGATGGAATAAAGAAATATATTGTAGATTTTGAATCTCAGTGCTTAATATTCTAATAAGTTAAGGCTGAAAGACAAAAGTCATAGGGGATGTTTCATCCATTAACCAAACTAGAATGGAAATGTAGGAACATCACTATGGATTTTGTTGTTGGACTACCCAAGACATATAATGAGTTTAATGCTATATGGGTGTTTTTCTATCACCTTACAAAGATGATAAACTTCATCGCTATCATAGGGGACTACTCTCTGGATCATCTTTGTATGATTTATATTAATAAAGTGGCAATATAAGGTCGTAGACATAAGGATGACTTAATATTGAGATAATCCAATAATGTGGTTTTATTTCACATCAAGGATCTTTACAGGTATAGAGGTTTAGAGAACTGGGTCACAACTTATCCATAACAACATGAATATTAAAGTAGACATATCTAATTACTATACAATTTTTTCATATAACAAAAACTCTTTAAAAAGAAACATGACATCACATCATGTTTTAACAACATAAATTTTCTTTTATACCATCCTTGACACTATTCTTATTAATGTCCCGTGAAACATATTTCAAAAAGGGTATAAGAATAAAATTCATGGTAAGGGATATAAAATTAAGAAAGAATACATTAGTCCCTGAATACATACAAATCAACGAAATCATACCTTTCAATAATAAAACGTAATATATTTACCACACCACATGAAATAATTATATTTATGAACAACACATAGAAATCATAAATAATAATTGTAACTTATGGCATCCATAACATACTTACATTGTATCTTTCACAGCTACATAGGGAGTTATGTTTGGAATACCCATCATAGTATATTCCTAAAATATCGTAGGAGAAACATTAATGTTTATCTTTTCCATGTTGCCTAATGCATTGGAGAGATATCTCAGGCTCACCCAGCTTAGGGTTTTCATTGAACCACCTGTATTTGGTTTAACCTGTAATCACCCATCCAATGTCCGAGTACCGTTACATAATCATAACACATAAAATATTGATGTTCTCAATATGTCACTCATCAATCACAATAAATCCATTCAAGATATTGAAATATTTTATCCATTTACAAACCCATTTAAAATATTAAATAATGAAATTTTTTAATCAATGTATCTCATAAAACATTGAAAATTTTAATGGAATTAGAAAATTAAAACAATAATTTCCTTGTAAACAAATTCAGAAAATCATTTTGAAAACATTTTCCTTAATGAAGATTATTTTGAATAATAAATCTTTAAAATATTTAAAACAATTTCTTTGTTATAGAATCCCTTACCACTTAAGAAAATACTTGAATAAAAATAATTATAGAATAACATTAAATAATGAATATAATATCATGAGAATAAATATATTCATGATAATATATTCCAAATGGTAGTATATACACCATACAATGTTAATTTCTTTATAACAAGAAATATGTCTCAATTGAATATTAATTTTGTCAAAATATCTTACAACGATTGTATCCTTAGATTATTCATAAATAAATGACCTAATTATGTGTTAAAATATTAATACACCCAATATAAGTGGATATTATGTGTAAAATAATCAGTGGTCATTCACCTATATTATAGGAAAATCAAAACCAATGACATGTATATTTAACTCAATGAATTGAGATTGAGCTATGATTTCCCTTATAGACATCATATAAATAAAGTAAGAATTTATTAAAGGAGTGATTATGTGTTTCGAAAGTATATCCACACAAAGGGAAGTGGACATGAGTAAGGCTCTCAGCATGTGGAGGGATGCTCCCACATTGTAGCGGATCATGCATGTTTTTCCTCGTACCATGGTCAGAACAGAGGTCTCATCAGGTAACTAGGTCAGTTGGCATCCCCCCACTCGAGGCTTGAAGATGAACACTAATGGGTCATGCATTGTAGGAGGAATTCGAGGAAGAGGGATTGTATGTGACAGTAGTGGGTCATTTGTTCTGGGTTTCATAGTTCTGCTGTGTCAGGGGAATTTTCTACAAGTAGAGGCCAATACCTTGTGGACATGACTGATGGCTTGCAGGCAAAGGGGTCTGGAGCTCACGGAGGTGGAAAATCATTCCAGGTTGGTGTTCAATGCGCTCCAAGTACAAGGTAAAACACCTTGGAATATTGGATACATTATCCTCCAGTGTCGTGGGAGGCTTGTCAATAATACAAGAGTGACTCACACCTTGCAGGAGGTGAATGAGGCAACTGATTATCAGGCCGCTCTTGATATCCTAGGCTCTGAGCTATTATGAGACAGTTTTCACAGTCTAAAGCTGATAGGGGTCCATATCATCAGAGGGGATTCCTTTAGCCTCTAGTACTTTTGACCCCCATTGTTATGTATCCACAATCCTGTTTCTGTACTATGTTTTATTTTTAATAAAAATCTACCTGATGATGATAATAGTTTAGAAATTCCCTTACGAAAATTCAGGAGGTTTATTGAGTCACATAAAAATATAGAAAATGAGTTGATGAGAGAAAAAAGTAAATTTCATCACTTGGACATAAAATTTACCACAAAAATGATATTTAATAACAAATCCTAATAAAAGAAAATGGAAATTAATTGACATAACATAAAACAAGTCTTCGACTAAAAGAGATGGGTGAAAGGTTACCTTACCTTATGTTCGACTTGTCTCTTTTTTTCATCATATTCTTGAAAAATAAAAATAAGATAATTTATCGGTTCTTCAGATCCTTTTTTATTGTTATTATTCATTTCATGTTACTTATCATCTTGTTATAAATATTTCATATTTATTTATGTTAAAATTGGTTATTTTGTCGATATTCAATACTTGATTGAAAAATAAACTTGTTCTTATATAAATTGTACAAGTAGTAAAAAGTAAATAATCTAAAAAATATTATTCATTATCTAAATATCATATATATATAGTATATTATTACTCGGATTTTTCCATAACATTGGAAGATATTAAATGAAATTCACTATTTTTGGAGACGGAAAGCCCTATGTACGCAAGAAAGTTGCATTCGTTTATTTTTCATTAATAAAGGAATGAGAACTAAATGATACATAGGTTAATTATAATTATAGTATAATATCATACATTTTATATATTACATACATTCATTTACTAGAACATTTATACATTCCATGTGTGGTAGGAAGAAGTCATATCACTTTGCGGGGGTGGTAGTACAGACTTCCTTGAATGAAATTATCATATTTACACATTTTGAAAGCATAAAGATAATAAGTAAATGAAAAATACAGAATAATGGAGACAAAATGAATATAATATATTTCATATATTAATAATTTTCCATCATAATGGAAACCGTGAGAGGTGTTAGGGTAAAATTGAATAATTTTCCTTTCGTGAGGCAGTAGTACGCCACACACAGAAATAGTATGTTCGTATCCATTAGATGGAGGTGTGGGTAATTGTAGATAAAATAATTGTCATAAAAACTTCATAGTATATTTGAGATACTTTCTAGGTTATGTAATAAAACTGTAAAAATAGAATAACGAGTGGAGAAGGAAAATAAAGGAAAGGAACATTAGAGAAGATGCCACCTCTAAAACATGTAACTCCTTTTGATTTGAGCCAAAATAATTTCATGAATTGCCTTATTCGCAAGGAAATGAATATAGGATGAATATAGGGATGTTGGGATCTTATTTGGACTAATTTCTGACTTGCCATGGGGCATGATTGGTGTGATTAAATGGGTTGGGGTGATTCCCATTTATAAGAGGGAGGGGCAGTTTAGGAATGTTTTGAAGTGTTATTTTATTTTTTTGATTTTAGAAGGTTCCAATTTCATTTATTTAAAATATAAGATGATTTTGGGTTGAAAAAAACTCAACCAATTGGTTTTTGAAAAATATAGGTAAAAAAGTTTACCATTACATTTATCTTTAACCAATATTTAACTAATTTATCTCTTGGCATCTCTACTTGTATATTCATACTATATGGTTAATATAGTCACTATATAATGCCAATATAACTCAAGTGGTTAATTAATAAAATTTTCAACATTATCAAAGTCATTTGGAAGAATATTAAATTTTTAGAACTATTATATCATTTAATAAAATAGTATTTGTTTTCAAACCCCATTTATGTCAATTGTTATACAATTCTTATCATGCCTTTTTAAATATCCATAAAAACTCAATTTGTATGAAAATAATTCATTAATTAAAATATACCAGGTCATTATCATCCATAAAATACATGTATGTAATAAAAAATATTAAAATAATTTATTAAAATATTTATAATCTTATTTATTTAAATCATTAATTAAAATGTTAATCACTACAACATCATTATGTCATAAATATATTTATTTATTTGATTTCTAAAAAATATAAATAAAATATCATGATGTTGTAATATTTTTTATCTTTATAATAAATTTTCAATTTCTAAGATATCAATTATATAACGATATATAAAAAATGGTTTTAATAAAAGAAACATGTTAATGTTGCATTTTTCATTACTTTAAATTAATTCTTATAAATTATCATTTAAACATCCATCTGGCTCTATGTGGTCCCCAATTCGACCCAAGGATGACCATGGTCAGACATATCTCAACCAATAGGATTAATACATGATTTTGGGTAGATTTATATTATTATAATATTATTATTTACCCTTATTTACTAGATTTACCCTTAAACCATGGCATATAAAATAATTACTGAAGTTACTATTCATAATGTCCAAAATTAAAATATACCTATTTACACAATATTAAACTTCTTATTCCAAATGTGGAATAT
Source organism: Viscum album (assembly GCA_963277665.1). NCBI lineage: Eukaryota > Viridiplantae > Streptophyta > Magnoliopsida > Santalales > Viscaceae > Viscum > Viscum album. The sequence continues at coordinate 237,403,342 of OY728150.1, forward strand.
ATTTTTACAAATTCAAAATATAGAAGTTTTAGTAATTAATTTAAAATTAATTCCCGTTGTTCAAAGAAAATCAGGTTTTTAAGAAGTAATAACTATAAAAACATTGAAATTTGTTTATGTCCAATTTAAAAGAGAAATTAGTTACAATGACCATAATTATGTTAAAATATAAAAACATAACCCAATTATACTTAAAAAAAATAAATGTACAATCTAAATATATAAATAAATTAAATGATAATGTAGTTTTGATGTAAAATGCAGTATTTTTCTCTATTCATCAAAAATAAATTTTATTAGAAAATTGCCAAAAATTTACCCAAAGTAATTTTTTATTTCCTTCTTCTATAGAAGAATTTTATTTTTTAAATTTATTATATTAAAGTAATAAATATTAGATTTACAAAGGGTTCACCATCAAAAGCCCGTAAAACGACCTTTTAAAAATACTAGGGTATTTCATTCTTAAAAGTTGATTGGTTCTTATTTTATTCCACTAGGGTTTATCAGATAAATGTAAATACATTTCAAAAACATGTATAATAATATTTTTGTTATTTTTGTTCTTTAACACCAATATAATGGCATGGCGTTAACTACCATTTAAAATAATAATATTATTATTGTATTATTTTTTAGAATAACTCAAACTTTTGCGCAACGTATGATTTTGGAGAAACCCATGGCTGTATTTCGAGTACGCTATCATAATAATATTCCATATTAATGTAATAAAATATCATATTCATAAATATTAATTGAAATAAAAAAATCTATAAATAACTCGTTCATTACATCTTTCCCCCTTTTTGAAATTCTGTCCTCACAATTTTAAAATTGATCTTCGAAATATCATTGAATGTCCGAAATTGGAAAAACAATTCAATAAATATATCTCATTAAAAGAAATAAATTGAAGTAAAAAATTGTAACCCTAGATTACCCACACTAGGATTCCATGTCAGAAATATTAATATGGAAGAGAAATGTAACCATCTAGTTCAGATGGAGAATGATAAGAAACAAGATCATGGGAAATTTATCCACCAACAAACTACAAACATGTGATGGGTCAAACGGTCATTGATTTAACAAATGGAAAATTAAACGAAAAATGTTTTTGTTTTATGTTTCTTTTTCATGAAGATGAGGAGTTTATTTATGAGTTTGAATAAGAACATAATGAAACACACTTACTTGTCATGTATACTTTCATCATTTAATAACTATCTACCAAAAACAAAAACATTCTCCAAAAGATGAGTATTAATGATTACTTGGTCACACATAATGATCTATAATCAACATATATATAATCACAAAATATCCAAAAAGGATAATCCTTTATATAATGAAATACTAGTATTAATCTCCAAAATTCAACCAATAGTACCCAAAGTTTAACAAAGTACATTCAATACACAATTATCCTTAAAATTATTCAATATAGTCCAAACTATGACTGAAACCCAAAACACATAATAATTTCATCACATAGTCTTCTATGTTAAATCTTAACATTTATCTCCAAATAAAATCAACTATCGTTAAAGTTTCTTTCTGAAAAGTAATTATCTTAATCACATATTCTCCAAGATAGGTTAATGATTTACAAAAATAAACAAAATTTCTATAATTCCATAATAAAAACATTAATTATTCCAAAATAAAATTCAACCATTACACCTCAAATGAAATCACATATTGTTCTATTTTCATTAGGCATATAGTGTTCCAAAAAGAGATAATTCCTTCCTAAATAACATTTATCACTTAATAATAAAATAATTTCCTATTCCAATGATATCTATTTGATAAAAATAAATTCCAAAATCAACATATTCTTCATCCATTAAATCATTTAAATAAAATTAATAAGTAACACTAACCAGGTAATTTTTGCAGGTCAGTGTTATGTGATAAATTCCAGTCGTACATCAGTTGTGGGTTTGATTCCTAAAACATTGTCTAAAGTTATGGGTTTTCATATGGTATGTGTGTTACCCTTTCTAAAAAATTATTCTAATAACATTAAATCAATGAGATGAAATAAAAAAAGAACCAAAACATCTTTTAACATGAAATGTTATTTTATACCACACATGTTTCATCCCAACAACTAATAAACCATATGTTATTCAATGGTGATTGTCTCCAAAAATACCATTTATCACCTTAAAATTTAAGATCATAATGATTCAAAAGGGGTTTCTAAGACATTGAACATATGATCTACCTTTAAATTATAAACCCATTATGATATTCCTAACCATTTAGAAAACATAATAATCTTAAAAGTTTTCTAAAACATTATATTGATTCCAACAATAAGGCCATATCATTAAACATTACTTATTCTCGGTATAAGTCAATAATTAGACATTAATTCACATAAAGGATCTTTTTTTGTTTAGAAATTTTGAGAATTAGGTCATAATTTATAAATATCAACTTGAATATTAAAAGTAGACACATTTACTTAGTACCAATTATTTCTCATAAAATAAAAACTATTTAAAAAGAAATTGGGCATCATTTCGTGTTTTAATACCATAAATTTTCTATTGTCCCATCATTGACCCTATTCTTCATTATGTCATGTGAAAAACATTTCAAAAATAGGGATGGTCATAAAAATATCAGTAATCTATATAAAATAATGAAAGAAAATATTAGTCCATAAATACATACAAATCAATTAAATCATACTTTTCAATCATAAAACACAAGATCTTTAAGACACCACATGAAATCATAAGATTTATGAATAACAAATAGAAATAATAAATCATAAATGTAACTAGTGGAATCCATTACATAATTACACTGTAGCTTTTATAGCTAAATAGGGATATATATTTGGAATATCCATAATATTATATTCCCTATATCTCTTAGCATAAACATTAACATTTTCCACTATCACGTAACCCAATGTATTAAGGATCAATATCGGGCTCACCTACCCTAGGGTTATCTTTGAACAACCCGTATTTGGATTATAATGTAACCACCTGTAAAATTTCCAAGTACAATAACATAATAATAACACTTAAAATATTAAATTTATCAACATGTCACTCATCAATAATAATAAAACAATTCCTCATATTGAAATATTCAATCAATTTCCAAAAAAAGTTAAAAATTTAATAACGAATTTTTTGAATCAATGTGTCATAGAAAATTGAATATTTAAAATGAAATAACATTTTAAAACATTAATTTTCCTATAATTAAATCCTAAAAAACATTTTTAAAATAAGGAAATTAATGATAAAGTGTTATAAGAATAAATCATTAAATCATTTAAAACAATGTTTTTGTTAAAGAGTCCCTAACCACCTGGGAAAATACTTGAATAAAAATAATTATAGTATAGCATTAGGAAAATCATATAATAACATGTCTATAAGGAGATTTAGGATATAATATTTCAAAGGGTATTGTATACCCCATATAAAGTGAATATGCATGTAACAAAAAATAAGTCTCAATGGATTGTATGTTGACCAAATATCCCTTACAAAGATTTTATCCTTAGATCAATGAAAAATCAATGACGTAATTATGAGTAAAAAATATAAATACACCCAATATAATTGGATATTAATTTTTAAAAAATAAAAGGTAATTCACACTTATTCTAGAATAAAAACTAGTGACATGGATATTTAAATCAATGAATCGATATTAAGCTATGATTTCCCTTGCAAAGTTCACATAAATCACGTAAGAATTTATTAATGGAGTGATTATGTGTTGTGAATGTATATCCACATAATAGAAAGGGGAAATTACCACATAAATAAATATACATTGATTCTAGACATAATCATGGAATAATATAATCAATTAAGTATGCATAAAACCCAATGAGTGGAAATTGAGATTTAAAATTCTCTTATGAAAATTTGGCAACCTAATAATGTCACATAAAAATTCAGAATATGAGTTTATGAGAGTGAAAAGGGTATGTAATCACTTGTAAATAAAATTTAAAGTAATAATTATACATAATAATATATCCCAACATAATAAAATTGAAATTAAAATACATAAGAAAAAATAAGTCTTTGACTAACATATGAGGGTGAAAGGTTCCCATACCTCTAGTCTAACTTGTCTCATTAGTTCTTTATATTCCTGAATAATAAACATAAATTAATTTTTAGTTGATAAATTACCTTATTCTAGATTATTATTCATTTAATATTTCTTATCATCATGTTTGAAATGTTACATAATTATTTATGTTCATTTTAGTCATTTTGTCGATATTCGGTAGATGATTCAAAAATGAACTTCTTTTGATATAAATTGTACATGGAGTCAAAATTAATTCATCTAAAACATATTATTAATGACATTAATATCATATATATCGAGTATATATATATATATAATAGTCCATAACATTTGGAGATAGAAATATACACAATTCATTGAGACAGTAAGTTGTATGTACGCATGAATGCTACTTTCATTTCTTTCTCATATTTAAAAGAATGAAAATTAAATGATACCTAGATATATTATAATTACAGTTTAATATAGTATGTTATATAATATACATATTTTTATTAACTTTATTCTTTATACATTTCATGTATGGCATGAATGAGTCATATCACATTGAGGGGCCACTAGTCCACACATCCTCAAATGAAATTATCTTAATTACAAATTATTGAAAAAATGAAGGTATGATATTAATGAAAAATACATAATAATTGAGAAAATATAAATATAATATATAAAATATATAAATAAAGTTCTTTCATAATGGCCACCATGAGTGGTGGTAGGGGAAAAGTGAACAATAATAGTTTCATGAGTCAGTAGTTCACCTTACAAAGAAATAGTATGTTCTTATCCATTAGATGGCGGTGTGTATAAGTATATTTAAAATACATATCATAAAAACATCCTAGTATATTTAGGATACTTTTCTTGTTATTTAATCAATTAATATTAATAAAATAGGGAGTGGATAAGGAAAATAAATGAACTTTAGAGAAGATGCTACCTGTAAAACGAGTAACTCCTTTTGATTTGAGCCTAATAGATTTTTTGAATTGTCTTATTCACAAGGAAAGGAATATAGGATGAATATAGGGATGTTGGGATCATATTTTGAATGATCTTGGACTATCCAGGGGGATTGAGAGGTGTCATTACATGGGTAGTGGTGAAGCCCTTTTAAAAGGGGGGGGGGGAGGGGCAATTTAGGAAAGTTTTGATGAATTATTTTATTATAATATGGTTTTCAGTTTAAAAAGGTCCAAAATAATTTTTTTCAAGTATAAGAATATTTTGGGTCAAAAACCTCTAAACCAATAGTTTGTATACTTTTCTAGGTCACAAATTTAACCTTATCATTTTTCTTTAACCCTTTGTTAACTATTTTAACTCTTGTCATGTCTTCTTGTATATTCATTATCTATGGTTAATATAGTGACTATAAAATGCCAATATAATCTTTAGTGGTTATGTAATGACATTTTAAACATTATAAAATTCATTTGGAGGAATATTATATATTTATGACTGTTGTTTCATTTAATAAAATACTATTTGATTCAAAAACTCATTTATTTCTGTTTTTAAACTATTCATATCATGACGCTTTAAGAATACATAAAAACATTATTATTAGGAAACAAATTCTTAATTTAGATATAAAAAGTAATAACTGTCAATAAAATTCATGGAAAACATTAAAAGATTTAAAATATATTTATTTTAATATTTTTATTGTCATTTATTTAAATCATTCATTAAAATGGTAATGACTACATCATCATTTTGTCATAACAATATATATTTATATGATTTATAAAAATTAATAATAAAATATCATGATGTAGGTAATCGTATTAGGATTCTAAATAATATTTATATTCCAATATATCACTTATATTATCACATATAAGAAATTTTGTAACAAAAGATACATGTTTATGTTACATTTTTCTTTACTTTAAATTAATTATTATAAAATGTCATTTTCACATCCAAGTTGCTTCACAGGTTCCCCCAATCGACCAAAATATGTGCATGGCTAGTTATATCTCATAAAATATTATTATGACATGTTTTAGGGTAGTTATATGTTATTATAATTTAATTGTATACCCTTATTATCCAGATTTACCCTTTAACCACGGTAAATAAAATAATTAATGAAGTTAATATCATAGTGTCCTAAAATAAAAGGTACCTATTTACACAATTTAAACCTTATGATTCCAAATATGGAATCCATTTTTTAAAATTATATATCCAATATTTTCATTAATAAATTTATTGTTAATTCCCATTGTCAAACAAAAATGTGGGTTTTTAAAAAATAATAAAATTCTAATGATTTACATGTGTTTATGTCTAATTTAAAAGTGAAATTACATCTGGTGGCCATAATTATATTGAATGAAAAATGGATAATCAAATTATTATTTCAAAAAAATTAAATGTATAATCAAATTTTATAAATAAATATATATTAAAAAGGTAGTTTTGACATAAAATGTGGTATTTTTCACTATTCATTAAAAAATGAACTTTATCAGAAAATTACCAAAACAAATTCCAATTTTTTTGATGTCCATATTCAAAATAAGAAGTTTATTTTTTTCAAATATAACTAATAATTGTGACATCAACTATATTTAAAAAGGGTTCTCCATCAAAAGGCGGTAAAACAACCATTTAAAAATATTATAGTATTTTATGCTAAAAATCGGATTTGTAATTATTTTATGACTATAAAATTTATTGGATAAATGTGAAGACATTTATCAAACATGTATAATCATATTTTAGTTAGTTATGTTCATTTCTTCTAAAAAAATGGTTATGCATTAACTAACATATAAAATAATAATAATATTATAGTATTATTTTTTAGTATAACTCAATGTTGTGTGCAACGTAAGATTTTGGAGAAACCCACTGTTGTGTGTAATATATGGTATTAGAAAAACAATCCCCATTAAATTAAAAATAATATCTCATTCATTAATATTATTAGAAATGAAAAAATTATTTTTCTATAAATATCTGTGTCGTTTCAAGAAGGTTGAACGAAGTACCATATTCCACTATATCATATCATTCTATGAGGTTTAGCTCAATGTTCTTGAGATGTCTTTAGCAAGAACCCGATACAGAGTTGATTTTCTGCATTTTGTTTCTTCCTCAGACAGATGGTATGTTTTAAAGAATGATGCAATCCCCAGAGGATATGTGGAGATCTTTTTCCTTGGATTTCAAGGGATGTTGGGATGACCACATTCCTATTATTGAGTTTTCATAAAACAATATCATTCAAAGAAGAATATAGGTGGGGATTATGAATCCTTTAATTAAAATAATTGTAGGTCTCCAATATTTTTGGATGAAGTTGGAGAAATAATGATATTAGGACCTGATATCATTAATGAAATGGTCGAGAAGGTTGGAACCATTCAACGGCATATCATGTCATCTCTAAGTTATTAAAAAAGTTATGTTGTTAATCATCGGCGTGATCTTGACTTTAAAATTGTTGAAAATCTATTTCTATGATTCACAGCCTAGATGAAATTTATGATATTTATGAAGAAATGGAAACTAATCCCTCGGTATATCTGTTCCTTTGAGATTCTTGATCGTATCGGTAAAATATCTCATCTCTTGGAAATTCCTCCAAATCTATATAAAGTCCAATAAGGGTTCCATGTATACCTCTTGAGGAATAACATACTGAAACCTTCACATGTACTTAACTTTAAGTTCTTACCACTGTAGGAGGATATGTCTTACGATGAACAACCAGTTGAAATTCTGTACCGATCAGAACATGTTCTATGAAACATGATCACTCACTTGGTAAATGTTTTGTGGAGAACTGAATAGTTTGGGAAAGCTACTTGGTAATTTTAGGATATTATGATTCATATGTATCATCTTTATTTTACTATAATGATGAATTACCTGGCTAAAATTAATTTTAAGGGCGAAAGAATGTTACGCCCAGTGTTTTTATGATGCTTTTTTCTGAATAAATTAAATATATATTTTTTCATGCAATGAATTAAGTGAAAAATTCTGTTCAAACACAACCAAATTTCTATAAATTACCAAGAAAAACTACTTGGAATACATTACACGCAACACTTACAGAGTGTATGATACATACAACACCGACAAAGTATGCATCATACACAACACAAAGCTTCTACAAAAATAAATTTTAATAATATAGTTATTTAAAGTAGACAATTATAATATACATGTTAAACATAGTAATATTAATAGTAATAAAACATTTTAAAATATTTTTTATAATTTTTATATTTAAATAAAACATATTTACAATGAGTGATATTATTTTTGGTAAAGTCCTTTTCTGTTTTAAGACACTATTTTCTTAAATAAACTGCATTTAAATAAAATATTCATTTTATACAAATTTAGAAAATTAATTTAATAAAATAAACATAATTTTTTAATTCATGGCATAAAAAATACCATAATAATATTTTTTGGTATCTTTCTTAGAAAGATCATTTTTTATAAATAGTGAAAATAATGTTTTCTAGCTAAAAATTCCTTTTTGATTAATTAATTATTATTTTTAGATGATATTATAATTTTTTTAATGCCACATTAGGCAAATAATACATCTATTAATGAAATATAATTCACTATAACCAATTTCACTTTGAAATTGAATAAAAATTCATAATAATCTTCTAAAGATTTTCCTACTTTAATAACTTGTTATTTCATCCCATTTGCAGGATTAGCATTAATCTTAACTTTTCTCCATCATTGATTTGAATTTATAAAAAAACATATACATCATTTTATTCAGTCTAAATTTAAATTTTAACTATTACATGTTAATTTTTGACCAAAATGATTTTTAAAAGTGATCAAAATTAATCACAGTGATTAAGGCCAAATTAAGCTTAATTAGGGGATAAACCTTAAATTTAAGGACCCAAATGACCATGAAACATTTAAAAAACTTATTGGATGTAAATATTTCTTCCATAAATCTTAAAATATTTATTTTTTAGGTTTTTATGGCTCTTTTATGTATCAATATATATACTCTTAACTTGTTTCTAAAATTTTTGAGTTATTTTCATTCCCTTTAAAAATGCACCACCTCCCCCACTTCGTAACACCTCTAAAACATCTTATGTTAAGACAATAACTTTTGAATCCACATACCAAAACCAATATATTCCTCCTATAATCCTTATTTTTCTATAAGTAAATCCAAGGAAGCCTTTTTGTACATTCCAAAAGGAGTTACCCGATCAAGAGGTAATGTCTTCTCTCAAGTCCAATCTTTTATTTTCTTTCTCCACCCCCTCTAGTTTATTTTGTTCATGAATATATAACAAAAATAGTATCCTAAATATACTAGTAATTTTTAGGTTATTTATTTAACCAAATCTTACACACACCTTGATCTAATGGATAATGAACATATTGTTTATGTGTATGGTGAACTATCACCTCACTAAACAATGATTGGTCAATTTTCTTACCACCTATCATGATAGAAATTATGATAAAAACTGTGTTAATATATGATATATATGAAATTTAATTAGTCTTTAAACTTTTTGATACCTTTTTACAACACATAACATTTAGACCCCATTTGGTTTTAATATGATATTCTTGTTTGAGAATGTGCGGACTACCGCCCCCTCAAAGATATGTGATTTGTTCACACACCACAAGGAAATTATTGAAGATGGGTTTAGTGAAATTATATGATATATATGAAATAATAATGATATTGAAATAATGATATATATATATATACATCTGTCATTTCATACTTTCATTCAATAAGACAATAAAAACAAAAAGATCGTTCCAGTGTATGTATGACTTACCGTGACCATGGAAGGTGTATTCCATCTTGTACTTCTATATTTTATTTAATATTATAATCTAAATATACAGAATATAAATAATATTTATATAATATATCACATTAATAAATCATTATATAAGTATTAGGACAAACTTTATAACAAATTAAGACATGTGTGAAGAACAAAGAGAATATTACCCAAAGAGAAACCATAAAATATGATCATTAATGATTGGGTAATATAATGTCACAATCAGAACATATATGTTATTAGATATAATTATATTTTTAATTAAATTATTTATAATAAATTTATATTTATTAAACCTATGGATTGAAGGAGTACGAAGAGACTCAAGATACACAGAAAGGGGACTTCTTCTCACGTTTTATTTTCGTGAGATACATGCTATTTTTTCCACACATTCCTTTTGAGTGGTGTATATAATACCCATTATTTTATTATATCTATCTTTGAAATAAATTTATGTGAATTAAATTATCCATTTTATTAACTTTATTTCATGTCTTTTAATGTTCAAATGTTACCAAATTGGTAAAAATGTTTTATATCAATTTGCCTTTATTAAGACTCATGTGTTGTTATGAACCAAAAAATATTTTTGAGATGTATATAAATTAATATTATATCATTAATCTCATTATTTTCATGATATTTTTAGATTCATTTAATTTTCTTTTACTAAACGTATAGTATGGTCCCAAGTAACCATGTTGTAAGAGTTTATTGTAACAATCACCTCACTTTTCGAGATTGTTATTGATAATGTGTCTTTGGTAAAATATTATGATCCATATCTCAAGAACACTCATGAGTTTCCATATCCTCTATTAATTCCAGATAACCTCATTTTTTTAGTTCCATTTTTTCCAAACATTTGTAATTAATATAATATTTCTATTTAAAATAGGATCATCTCCCTCTTCTATCATAAATCTATTATATTCACAAACATGTATTCGAAAAAAATTAAAAAATTGATTTCAAAAGATCTTTGAAGATCATTTCAATGAAAATGGATTTTAAAAATGTTTCATTATTTTCAATTATTTCATTATATGTTTTAAAATCTATTTTCAAAGAAAATTTTTTTAAAATGGTTTTATGTTATAAAAGTCATTCTTTCAATGAAGAAAGGATATTTTTTTCATGAATTTTTTAAAAAAATATTCAAAATTATTTCTCATCTGAGGTAACATCCCTTAGTGTTACCCATACCTTAATGGGTAATTTACTCAACGTTTCCATTTTTTGTTTCTCTAAATGTATTATGTTTTGATTGTATGATTTTTATGGAGCTCGTTTCACATCCATGGGTTATATTATCTTCAAACCTGCATCTTTTCAAAGGTTATGTGTATGATGAAATGATTATGAAACCTATATCTTACCACAGGGTATGATGTGATTATATGTTTATAATACCCATTTCATTTCATGTGTTATGATACAATTATTTATGATCTTTTATCACATGTATGTATGATTTTATTATGAGATGGGTGGTAGCAATATCTCCATTCAATGCATTGGGTAATGATTTAAATCTCATGAGATAGAAGACGATGGTATAGGGAATGATCCTTGACTGTTGAGATGACCATGGGAGTGAACCATGACTACCAAGTCAGTGTGAGGTATTATCTAATACTACCAAGATGGACATGATAGTGAACTATGACCACCAAGATAGTGTGAGGAGTGAACCTATACTAACAAGATGGTCTAAAAAACATTGACTTAGATACTATGGAAATTATATTATAATATTACATGTCTACCAAAATTCCATGTTTAATTCATATGTTTTTAATTTGTGACTTATATTATTTATTTCATTATTATTAATTTCTTATGAACTACCAATATTTACATCATGATTCATGTATATGATCTTTGATATGCTAGGTATGATATTATATTTTCATGATCATGTTCTCATACCCTTATGTTCATGATTATGACAACATGTATCCCTTATTTACCCTTACTGATCATTTGATCTCACCCCTTTTTATGTTTCCTTCCTAAGGTTATGAAGATATGTATTATTCTTGATGTGCATAAGAAGGTTACTAGTAAAGAAGAACCTACTGGGAGATAATTTCGCTCATTAATGCACCCATGTTTATGATTCTATGATTCCAAACGCACTAGAATAGTATGTTATTCATGAATCTATTTCTGTAATGTTTTATGTATTCTACAAAAGATATTTAATGTTAATTTATGTCAATACTGGGTGGTTATAATGTTTTCTCCCATTATTTTATGGTGTTTATATGAAAATAATTTCCAAAATATTTAGTATCATTTCAAAATAATTTTTATTGATTTGCGTGAAACCTATGTTGTATACATGAAATTGGTATATTATTTTAAATATGAACTCATGTAAAAGGAATGATGTATTGAAATCCATCATGTTGTATTTTTTTATCATGTGATTAATGATACCACATTGTGGTGTATGTATTGAAATACATTGGATATCCATTGAACAAAAATCCATCATTAATTATCATATTATTTTGTATTGGGATGTAAATATCTTTCTAAATATTCTTTGTTTTTATTTTTAATGGATTCTTGTATCATTTATCATGTACATTTTATCGAATGGTCACATATATATAATAAGTCATTATATCTCACTTTGTTTTACATTTTTTCCTTAGAGGTGGTTTTTATGATGAGGTAGGTTATATCCACCATTGTCGAAGGTAGTATGTTTTATATGTGTTTTTGGTATGGTTTCTTTAGTTTTTTTCTTTGGAACAATTTTAAAAAATGATTTCAAATTTTTGGATTCATTATATATTTTTAGTGTATTTTAGATCTTGTTGAAGTGGATTTGAGCCACCATTGTAAAATTATACTTACATATGTAGGCATAGGTATATATATATATATATATATAAGTTTCCAATTTATATATATTCACTCATGGATGTATGAATATCTATATTGGGCCTAGTTATGTTTATATATTAATATGACAAATGTATATGTGTGTAAGTGTAATAGAATATATGCATGTATAAACTTATATCTATGGTTCCCCATGTAAATAGTTGTCCATGAAAATATGTACATAAAGGCTAAGATATTTTCAATGAATATTGCATGGGAGACTCTGCCCTTGGGTGAACCTAGAAGAAAACCTAACGCCACCAAACATAGAACCCATATTGCAAGATCCTTCTGAGATGTCGTCGCAGGTCGCACTCCTTCAAAGGCATATAAGCACATTGTGCCCAAAATTATCCATCAACGAGGTCTATCAAAGATTTCTTTTTCAAAATATGAGGTTTAATTTCTTTCATCAGATCTATGGTTTTCTATGGTAGGTTTGTTTTTCAAATGAAGAACCTATCTACTTTTTCTATACAAAACATATATATCATTGGATTTTCTAATATTCACATAGAATTATTGAACTCAGTGAATGTTCTTTTTTGATTTTCTTCAAAAAATGTGTTTTATAGATTGTGGACTCTGGATACTATTCTCTCAGGGGTTGCAACATGAATGTCTTAAAATGGTCTCTAGACTATTGTTTTGAAGCTGACCCCCTATTGTTCTTATATGGCTTGGGTCCCAAATTTTCCTCTTTATATTTTATAATAGAATTCATTAAATTCCATTGAAATTTTATTTGGTCAACACATCAAGTGTGAAAATGCCACATTGAACTTATCATGGCCCTCAGATTCATGGATTGGTAATGAAATTGATATCTTTCAAGACATTCCTTCACGATTCTGGATTCAAAGTGGGGATCACGGTTTCAAACAAGATGTGGTCTTCAAAAATGTTCCAACATTCTAAAAAAATGTTAAAGAGTTGGTAAATATATTAATGAATGTGAGAATCAATGGAATACTCCTCACCCCCATCTACAACTTCAATTATATTTGGGTGGAAAATGAAGCTTCTAAAATGCCTCCTATTTCCCATACAGATAAGCCTACGATTTTATCTAATATCATAAACTCTTTAGGCCCCACCAAGAATGCCAATCTCTGTGAGTCTGAAATCTCACACAATCCCAGACCTTCTAAGGAAGAAAATATAGATATTACCATTATTAATCCATCCATCCTTGTGGAAAATGAGGCTATAAAAAGAAAAAAAGACATTGTGCAACCGGAACATAAATAATTTTTGCAATATGTGTTGGGTAAATCATGAAAATTAGAAGAGGATTTTTTTAACGATGAGTGCTAGAAACGGAAACAAATCAATGATCGACTCTGATTGTTTCATTACTATGAGTTTTAGAAACACACATAAATTTTGGGAAAATACCAATATCGAGAGAACGATTGTTACGTGTTCCCTAGTTTCCACCATGAAGGAACAAAACACACTACCCCCACAACCTACCACAAATTTTAATTTACCTTCAATCTCAGATGCATCCTCAAACTCTTCTTTTACTGATTCATAGGAATCATACATTGGGGATAATGAAAATTACCCTTCTTTTAGAGATTCTTATCAAATATAAGAGAACCTGGATTTCCCAAATGATGTTGACTAATGGATGGAAGATAATGATAATAATATATTTTGATAGTATAAAAATGGTGAGATAATAGTTGATACCAACCTTGATATCAGAAAGAGTATGTTCATCTAGATTGTTGATGTATTTAAAAAGGATCAAAAATTAATCTTCATTGATATCCCTTAGCAATGTATTTTTCATTTACCCTAGGATTAATGGAACCCCATCTATTTTGCACGCTTCCTTATAGCTCGGATTTTATACTAACTCCTTCTGTATTTTTTGGGAAATCCCTGAAGATTCCCTCTTCATGGGACTTTTTTTAGGAAAACATTCATTTCTATTTTGGGGTGGAACCATGAATGTGGGCTTGAATTCTGGTTCATCATAATGGATTGTTCCTATTGATATGTTTCACAACAAATCCTGCTACCATCGATAGAAGTTCGGGAGGTGATATAGGCTCTATTTTTTCTAGAATTAATGTTGGATGCCACTATGGACTTCTGAATTCTCAAAATGAGGTTGATTCCTAAGGAATATTCTCTTCTTGGAATAGAGGTGAAGAGTTTTTTGATGCTCAGTAATGCTCAATATGAGGATTTCATATTATCTATAGTGATATTATGTGATTAGAAATGTAAAGTTGTCTTTCTAGAAGATGATTTGGAGTCCTTATATTGATCATTATTGATAGAAACACTACATTAGGTTCCCTTGGGTTGTATTGGATTTGAAATGTTGAACAGTAGCAAAGACCTATGAAGGCCATGGACCTGCTGTTGCGCACTAATGATGGTTGCAACATCTATTGCATGGGTGTTTTGGTCTCCCTAAAATTGATGTAACGACTCACCGAGCTGCTCTTCTACTTGTTTAATTTCTCTGAAATCTTTTCTTATATTCATCTAAATCCCTATAGGTGTAAGCTATTTACACCCCATAATTTTATTATTTATATTGATTTTAATAAATTCATCTTGGGGCATGAATAGGGAAACCAATTCATGACACCGTTTAAAAAAATGTGCATAAAACCTTGGTGTCCTTATATATATGTAAAACCTCATATAAATACATGTGTAAAAATGAAATATTTAACTTATCGTCATCAAAAGGAATGTGCCCTGAGGTTGAGGTAGTTTCCCTATGCCTAACACTTTACTTTTTAATTTCATTATTTCCTGATTTTTTTTAATAAAATGATTCAATAATTTCCTTATTATTTGAACAAACATGTTTTCTAGTAACAAAAAGCATTGTAAACGAAGAATTTAATAAGAATATTGTGATTAAATTTTTATATTATAGAAAAATGAATCTAGGTTGACATTATATTATATGATATGAATCTACATAAACCTTGTCAAATAGAAGGATCAACAACCGACAATAAGGATAGAAATTAAATTTTACTGATTTATACATGAAATGATAAATGTTTCTCAAAATATATATATTTAGATTTACATTCTCATATTTAATTAAAAATAATGAAATTACATGTCTTCAAACAATACTTTTCTATAATCCCATTCCCATTGAGAAAACTGTGAAAAAATAAACCTAATAGGTACCTTCTATTCATGTTCCAGGTCCTTTACAAGAATCTTCATTATTGAATGGGATTCAAATGGATTGAATGTATCATACTATGGAATAAAAAACTCAACATTCTCTATATTCGGGATAAACATAAGTCTCCCTTTATGTATTCCACAAAAAAAATTTCCAACATAATTCTAGAAAATAAAATTTACATCACGTTAGAGAGAAAAATATTCTCCTTTTGTGAAAACCTAAACTCATCATTCTCATAAAAATCTAATAAATAAAGAACGTATTAAATATATTTTCATCAAACACAAAAAAACATCCTTTAAATATTTACACATTCTTCAGTAACATCACTATAAAATATAACTGGATAAAATTTATTGTCGTATAAAGAATAATTCGCTATTTAGTACTTATGTAACTTTTTTTCTTCGAAAAACATGATGAAACTTCATCAGTTATCATTTATTTTACCAAACATTTTTAAGGTTCAATGTTCATGTGATATAGGAATAAGGATAAGGGGTTTATAATTGAGTGAAAAATATAATGAACTATGGTTTTCCTCACCAGATAACATTTAATTTCATGAAATAAAGTCTCCTTCTAGCATAAAAAATATCATCTTGAAATAATCAGATTCCAGATAGATGAGATCTCTATTGAGAAAGATAAACATATCATTAAATCATGATATGTGAGGGTAATCATTTAGGGTCTCATGTGGAATGGGTTTGTTATTATTCTAAGGGAGGGATTATTGGTTGGTTTATAAATGTAATCACAAACATTCATAAATTAATGATCTAGTTTTGGTAAAATAACATCAGGTTGTTAAAACTATAGAAGCATACATAATTAATGGTATTAAGAGTGAGACCTTAGTAGTTCTCTTGAAATGGAAATTTGTATGTCATAGAGTCTATATACTAACCATTTATGATAAGGAAATGTGCTTATTTTATAGGTATGAATTTTAAGTAGATCTTATTAAACAAAGTGTTATAGATTCCCATGTATGATTTGAGATAACTATTCCGTTCAGATTATTAGGGATTATATATCAGTTCATCATATCTAAGGGATAACCTATTTGGATTATTTAATGATAGGTTTTATTATTATTATTAATGTATGGCGTGATAGAATGACATGTACTAGATATATGACAGTCAGGATACATGACTGCAGAATTTTCTAGATACTAGTAGAGTACAAGGATTGAGATCTATATGCCATGAGTTATTTTTATTAAGATATTAATCATGATTTTATAAAAATTATTTAGAGATTATTTATATATTATTATGGTGAATAAAATACTTGGGACCCAATGTAATACTAGTGGGACACAATATGTTACCTTTGTGGGATCTTCCATGACCCATCATTTATATATTTCACCATAAAAAATATTTGATGGAAAAATATTTCGTTGGGTCTCATTGTTAGTTTATATCTTAAATAATTTGGTTGTCTAACCAATACTTCATGCTAGGCCGAAAAATATATAGGCTTGTTTTTTGATAATGAACACTTTCTATTGAAAGGATTCAATAGAAAAATAATAAGATTTTAAATATTTTCTAGTATATAGATTATCTCTAAACATTTTAATAAAAAGTTATAACTGTTTTGATTTCACCATGACTATATGATTTGAGTGGATGGAAAAGACATGATATATATGTTTATTATTTTCTCTGTATTACTCATCATTGCAGTGATCAGAGTTCCATCCCATTTTCATCTTCTCCACTATTTTTCATGGTTGGGTTTTACCACATCCTATTTTACATCCTAGAAATTTGTCATTTTTTTATATTTCATCCTTAAATGTTAAATTTATCCCTATTATACTTTGAAATGGTAATATCTCTCTTTTATTTATAATTTGGATTACAAAATGTTTTATAAGAAATTCTTTACACATTCTTATAATCAATTTCATAACCACATGTAGTGAAATCCAATATGGTATGTAGTACCTTCATTTAGTTTGATGTTTTTTGAGTTTGTTTGATGAAAATTTTCTAAATCCTAGAAATGGTGTAATTTTATCAGAGGAAGGGGATTTACTGGGAGGTGTTTGGTAGAAATTCATGCCTGTATAGGATACTTTTCAATTCTTATTTTTTATGTAGTTGTATTAAAATTTCTAGTACATAAAAATGAGAATGCAGAAGCTAAAAATTTGAACGTTCGTAGTATGTTTCTATCTGTTTAACCTTTGATCATGTATTTAAATTTTAGTTATTATTTTTTTCATTTGTTATTACTAATATATACCATAGTTTAATTTTTCAATGATCGTATACTGCATCTTTCTATTTATGTATGAGGTTAGGATATGATTTATAAATCATCAAGAAAGGTGAGTAGTTATGGCATGGGTAGTGTTTTTTTTAGTATATATCTATCTCCTTTATGTCCATAGTAATTCATAGGTGATGAATAGATTTAAATTAAAATTAAATTATAAATTTTCAGAAAATAAGGAATCAAAGTGGTCCAGGACCACTTTGTATGCACATAAAATTGGAGGTTTCGGCCTGTAGTTGTCCCAAGATAAATCTACACGGAGCTTCATATTAACCAAAAGTTTTTTTGTTCCCCTCTAAGGAGTTTACACAAATAGTTTTCATGAAAGGTTTAGTGGGATTCCATGGTCAGCACAGATCATAATGAAAGATTGATTGAACCTGCACCAGTCTTTAATATGTAATGGGGTTACTAGAAGTGACCATCAAAGAATGTGGTAGTGGTTTGAGAATAAAATATATCTTCTTAGTTATGGAATATTGGTTGAGGCCACACCTATATAGGATATTCAAGGATCTGCACTACATGCTATAGAAATGTGTTTAATGTGAGGAGATATTCATTGTGAATGTTTCTATTCTATGAAGAATTTATTGGTTGGACTCTACCGTGGATAGACTATAGAGTGCTATGAATGGTGTGGGTCAGTTCCACCTACTATTTGTTTTCTAGAAATATAAGGATACATCAACGGTTATAAATTGAAGTTGTATAACTGTGATTTTTGTTTCATGAAATAGAGGGATATAGTCACATTTTACAATAATGGGATTTTTGATCCACAACTATTTTTTAACTTCTATTATTAAAAATAATGTAAATAAATATATGTGGTTGAGTTTATTTCCATGGTTTGTAACTATGAAAATATCCCAATAGACATGTTTACAAACTATGGCCATAAAATTTGTCATGAATCCACTCTATTAGATAAACGACCTATGAAACCATAGCTATTACCAATATCCATGATTTCAGGATCTATATCCATGATTATATATTGTGTCCATAACCTATTTTTCTAGTTGTGAGTATACCAAAAATCTGATGAATTTTTTGAACATTACCCTAAAATCACATTTCACTGGATTTTTCTCTATACTATGCACATACAACTTGTTGAATATTTTTTTTATATATGTGATGTGATCACATTTCCAAAGGGATTTGACCAGCAGATCATGAAAAAAAGTTATGTTATTCATCCCAAGATTGGTTTAAATATATGATTAATGGGATTCATTTTTACACATTCACCATCTCCCTCTTATGCGTTGACATGGATTCCCACACAAGCATTTTTCTATTTCCCCACATTCCCATTTTACAAAGGAAAAAATATTCATTAGATTAAATGGTGATGTCTTCTCCTTTTGGAAACGAGATGATGAGATTTCAGTTACTCTTTCCAAGGGTTCCTCCGTGGAGATCATCTTCTTATTTTGGGTATGCCTCATATATTTAGTTCATGTTCATGAAACTAATTCCTGGTGCCATATATTTTTTATACTATTTAATTACACACCTTGTTTATAGACATACAATTTTCATCCTGATAAGGGGTAAGCCATTAGTAAGTGGAGTATTCATGTTAGCCATCACTAGGAACATATGGACTCTGGTAAAATTAGTAACCTATATTATTCTTCTTGGGAGAGCATCTCATGTGAGGCATATTAGGTGTGGTACCCAAGGAATCATGTGTCGATCATGGAGTAATTGGATCTTGGGGAGTAAACTGTCTAGGTATTGTTTACCCCAAGTATCCCATGTCTTTCATGGTGCATGAATTATAGATCATGGAATGTGTTTAACATAATTTGGAGATTGTCACACGGTTAAAGCCCTATAGGGATATATTGGGAACATGTTAATCTATTTAGGGGATGGTATGGGTTGGATTAGAGAACTCCATTGGGGTGTATCCAAGAGGCATGACCCTATGAGGAAAATGTCACACCTGTGTTATTTACCAATAGATAGAGATCTCCTTAAAACCCCCCAACTTGCTTATTAGAACACACCATGAGGTGGAATAGGGATGTATGTTTTAGGACACCCCTTGAAATAGATCCAGTAGGTATGTCCATAGAAGGGAGAACCAATCATTACCATTGTTCATGATGAGCCTTTATTCAAACTTGTTAGGTAGATCATAATACCCCTTAAGGTTGATCTGAGAGGTACCTCTGTTTGTGGGAGAACCTAAGATTACCATTGGTCGAGATTCTTCTTGAGGTAGACCAGAGAGGTTAATCAGAACACCCATTAACATGGATCAAGGGGCACATCCCTAGGGTGGAAACCAAAGTTCACTATTGGTCAAGATTCCCCTTGAGGTATCCATGAGAGGTAGACAATAATTCTAATTGAGGTGAATCAGGGAGGTAGGTCCCTAAGAGGGAATACCTATGATTAAAATTGGTCAGGATTAACCATGTGGGAGACCCAAGAGGTTGATCAGAAATAACCTTAAGGTAGATCATGGAGGTACATCCCTTATAGAGAGAAAATATGTTTAGTATTGTTGGAAATCCCCATAATGTAGACCCAAGAGGTTGATAGAAATTCTCCTTAAGGTGAATCAACAGGAAACATATATTAGATTTAGCACCAATGTTTAATGTTGTTTGGGATTGTAATATAGGGAGGTGTACTATGTACAATGTTTTGAAGACAGTGATCAAAACCTATCTAGATAAATGTAACATTTCAAGTTCATCTAACTGGACCAATCCTTGTGGGTTAACATCCTATAGAAATGATGCTTGTTTCATGAAAGGAGCATCAATGGGGGATAGTGTGGGGCTTAATCATTTAATCTCCCTTAAAAATTATATTTCTCTTGGTTTGGTGGTGTGGGGATTATGCATTGTAGCTTACCAACGGATCTCAGTCTAGGTGAGTGGTAGAAGTGCGGGGGTTATCCCATTCCACTCATAAACGGAGCATCCTATGCTTTGGATAGATGTTAATATTATAGTTTTATAATTGGTACTACGGATGTTTTTGTGTAGTTTAATGTAGTACGACTATGATGCAGAACTAGATAGATTTCAATCATGAATCTTTGATGTTGACAGTCTCACTCCATAAACCATAGGCTTATGTGAAAATTGTTCATCCATCTTTGGGGGGGGATATGGTGTTATCACTTCCAAGGTACAATGATGGGAGGAGTGGGAAATCATGAGTTCTATAATAGAGTTCACATGCCCAGAAGCAACTAGGGTGAGAATACCCATGATCAAAAGAATTATGAAATGAAAAAGGTGCACAAGAGGCATAGTGGATGTCAGGAAGGGGAATCAAAATATATTTTGATCATGTTTGGATTATTTCATGAATTCTAGGAGTGTTTCATGCATGGTTAGTGTGATCATGGTTCTCTAACATAAGTATAAGCTACTAACTCAATGGGTATCGGTGAACACAAGATTGGGAGTTGCGCATAAGTTTGAGGATTCAATCATGAAGAGTCCTTATGCACACCCAACATATAATAATCATTCTTATGTTATTACTACACAACATTGGTCCTAGTCATGAATGGGACCACCATATGTCTATTATGCAAGTTTTTCTTCCTTCGGTTGTCCATTTTATGAATTATCAGAAAAGAGGAGTACTTTCAGGCATTGGAGAAATTCATAATCTTATGGAGAGCCTCCGTGAGAGAGGGGGTGACCATATATTATAGTCTAAATCCTTGGTTGTGGTAATATTATTATTCTGATGTTAAAAAGGGATTATTTCATGTCTATTTCATTTTCTGTGAATAATGGCCGCACAACATAAAAACAATGACATCACGTTTGGTTCAAAAAATGATATTTTTAATTCTTTAATCAATTATTTCACACAACCCAAATTTTTTCATCTAATTTTATTTTCAATCCTAATAGCCTCAATGGAAAATGTGAAAAACCACCTTTCATTTGGAGTATAAGAGGCTCCATTCATAAAACATGAATATACCTCAGTCATTGGCTCCAGAATTGTCCTTCATGGGGGCATGTATGCTCATTTTACCCAAAACTGATTTTTTAAGACCTTAGAAGATATTTTTGGGTCAAAACATGCCCCAAAATGGGATATGAGCTCAGTGGTGACCAGAAGTTTGGGATACAATGGAAAATTCAAATAGAGTGGTATATTTTCATGGGGTTGCATAAAATATGTGGTTGTGTGTGAATGACTATTATATTATTCTACAATACATCAGTAAATGATTATAAATAGGTGGAGGGGACCTCATAAGCCTTGGCTAGAGGAGGCTGAGAATCAATTGAAGCCTAAAATTCATAAGATTATTGATCTCTATAAAAATATGGGTAATCCACATATCAGAGATGATTAGCTCCAGCTTACAACTAATTATGTGGAAGAATATCTCTGAAGGTGGAAGAATTCCATGGAGGCTACATGCCAGATGTTTGTGGAGGTGCAGTACTCAATTGCTAGAGCATATATTTAGAGTGAATTTCAATATCTCTCAAGAGAGGCTCTAGTATGTGGATGTCCCTTGTTAAATATCAAATTATGTTTTCCGTAAACATTAATCATGAATGGAGTATATTTTTATATCTCTCTTACTTGTTTCCCATCAATCATATTTATGACACAACCAAAAGTCGATCATTAAGTTCATGTGATTAATGCTCATTATGACAAACAAGGAACCGCCATGTGATTCCACATTCATATAAGAGTTTCTTGGTTGAAAGAGGTTGTGTTAGGAGAATGAGCCTATCGATGTACCCAACATTACCTTCTAATGTGTTCTGGTTTATGAATGGAATAATGAAAGGGGCATCGAATTATACTTGAACAAAGGGGAAATGAAAAATGGAAATCATGATGTCAAAAATTTGGAAGACAAGGACGATGGTGTCATGATATATGGTAACTTTTGTCCATGCTGGAAACACAATTTCCATATCTATTAGAAAATAATGGGTACAAACATACATCGTTCAACCCCTAATCATGTTTGAAACATAGATCTTGCATCATATTACTTCCAAAATCCAATGGAGCATCGGCCTGAGATGGTAGGATAGCCTTGTCCAGACACTATCTCATTATGGGGGATACCTTCAGATGGGAAAGGGGATATAGATCCAAATAGGGGAACATGAATCATGGAATTAATCTAATGCAATGATCGAATGGAATCGAAAACTTAGTTAATTATTCCACTATGACTTTGAGCACATTTTCATGTTCTTATCGGTTTGAAAAAAAATAAATCTCATATTCTAGGGGAAGCACCATTTTGGATGTGGAGCAATAGTCAAGTGATTTATGTGGTAGATGACCATCATTAGAGGAAATGACCACTTATATGATAGCCTAGGATTACGAGGAATTTTACCTCATGTAATAAGGATGATATAGATGTAGTTTCATGTTCAATGCACAATTTAATGTCACATGGTGAAGACAAGAAATTGTAATGTTAAACATCACATGATCAGGATGCATCCCATAGTTGAACATCATGTGATTGGTACTTGGTACATGGGTCTTATCCACTAGGCCTCCCATCATTTCCTTCTAATGTCAAGCTAATAGGAAATATCATATTCATTGTATTGGTAGACACACACTTTAAGATCATATGATAATGGACATAATTAACCAAAGTGAATGATACCTTCCTTCACACAAAATAGAGGGAAAATGAAAGATGCAAAATGGGGAAACCCATCACCATGAAATAGAAACTGTGCTGGGTCACATTCATTTTACGGTCATGTTTTATGGACCACATGAATAGTTTGATATCATGATTCTTGGAATAAAGAAGTGTGTCCTTAAAGAATGTGTGCAGCACTAAAAATGTTACTCAACCTGAAAGGATGGTCCAATGAGGTCAGAGAATACCTCATTGAGCACACTTGGGAAACGGTTTACACATTTTATGTTCATGGTGATTCAACCATTAGAAGAGGGGAATTCAAGGATGGTTATAGAGTGAAATAGTTAAAACATAATGTGAATTAGTGAAAGAGGCACTACACCATGTGTAATCATATTCAATATAATTCAACAAGTTTAATGTTTTATGTTATGGACCTAGGTAAATAGTTTAAATTCATGTTACATAAAATAAGGTAACATAGTATTAAGTAGTTATGTGTGGACAGTTTAAGGTTTTTTCTATAAGAATTATTTTGTAGCACAAAAGAGGAAAAATACTTACATGAATGTGGAAAATGATGTTCGTGTACCCCAAAAGTATTAGAATATAGATCGAACACAATTTAGGGTCCTATTTCATGGACAATAGAAATGGTAAAAAAACTATTTGACATCATGATGTTTGGAATAAGGGCCAGAGGTCAAGAGGGTTGATGAATTTGTATATTTCCCTATAAATATGATGTTTGGACATTTCTACATACCCCATAATGATTGGGATCAAGCCACATGTAGTTTTGAAATATGGTATGTCAAGAGACCAACAATAGTGGGGGAAATCCTCTCTGATGAAGCAGCATGAGGCATCCCACGGTCTTCGTGGGGAATCCTATGTTTAGGGAATGGGGTACATTTTTTTACAATCCCATTAGTGACAATACCAGGTTTGAAATGAGTTAAAAATAATCTAATATTAGGAGTCATCCCAATTTTTTAATTGGTATAATCCCAGTTTAATGCCTTACATTAAGGATTTCAGGCGTTGATGTTTAAAGTCATACAAGTCAAACTATAGGGGCCACTAATAGTTTATATTCATCATGATTTGACCTTATACAAATTGTTTAAGGTCCTATTTCCTGGACAAGATGATGGTTATTAGTTTAAGGTCTTAAATATCAGACCAAATGCTCCTAGTTTAAGGCCATTGTTTTGGACCAGGGATAAAGGGATTATAAAATAGAGATATGGGGTGTTGTGATATGATAAAACTAACATGAATGAGGTCCAAGATGTCCCTAAACCACATCACATATTCCTATGAACATATAAATTTCATGATGATTAAACATGAAATTTTAGCTTAAGGGCACATATTTTGTAACTTGGGATGGATATTAGTTTATGGTCTTAATGCTCAAACCAAAGGATCTTATTTTATGGTAATAGAGGTTGGACCATTAGGATGAGAACTCCAAAAGGGGTATCCGTAGGGTAGTAGTAAAAACCTTATTTGAATGAGGACCAAGAAGGCCCAACACATAAAACACTTTCTAAGGAAAAATTTCATATATTTTAACGATATGTTGCATGGAATTTTGTAAAACCCCATGATTTTAAAAATATATTTAATAATTCATGCATGAAAAAGTAAGTCTCTATATACACCACTTTGTTATAACGTAGAAAGTGAACATAATTTTTCAACCATAATGATTTTAATTTCAAAAAACTGAATTAAAGGGATGTGTTCAGTATGATATTTTGAGTATGATAAGATTATCCTAAATTTTTTGTGAATATTAAGAAGACTATTAAGAGTAGTAACATACCCTTATGAATAGTAATATGACCTTTATGAATAGTAACTACAAAAAATAATGTATAAATAAAATTTAGTCATCTTGTAAATAAAAAAACAGTATTTTAAAAATTAATAATTTTTTGTTGGTCTTTTTTTGGGTAAAAAATAGTTAATTACAATTTTAAATTAGGAAATTAATAAAATTGTTTTTATTAAAAATTAATTCTAAATAAAAATTTTATTATCCTATAATTTTGGAATAATTTTATGAGTCATTGATTAATTGTTGAATGTATTATAAAATCAGTTTTAAATTGTAAAATATGTATTTTTCAATAAATAAATATTTTATTAAAATTTAAAATTTTACATATTAAAAAGTTATTTTGATAAAATGGACTTCACTTTTGGATTCTACCCATCAAAAAATGGTTATGGTAATTTTGTGGGATATTTATGAAATACATCAATTTTAGGTGAATATTAAAATACAAATATTTATGGTAAATACTAAATACATGATTTATTGAGTCAGAGGTGATTTAAGGATAATGTAAGACCAATTTGTATGAACTCTCATTTAAATATTACAATTCATGGCCACAAGAATCAATAATATTGGTTGTCTTTTCAAAACAATAAATAATGAGTAAAATAATGGGAAAACCCTCCTTTCTTCCACTATAAAAACACCATCACTCCCTCTTCTCTTAACTCCTATGAAGCCTTGATCCTTGTCTAAATCATTCTCTAATATCCTCCCTTGTTCTCCCCTCCCAATTCCATCCACCCTTGGTCTCATAAAAATATCGAAACCACTCCCATAAAGAGTATCTCAAGGAATATTACTTCAAGAGATAAATTACTATTTTTATTTCATGTTTTTCATGTTCTTTTATTTTCTTTTTCTTTCATCAGTTCATCTTATAAAAATGTTTTGATAACTCTGTTAACATACATGTACTAGAATGTTTTTATTATAATGGAAAAATTCTTCATTATCAATCATTTCCCCTTAATTTATACATGAAATGAAAACACCATCAGAGATGTGTTAATTTTTCACATTAAAAGACACCAGGTTTTCAATTTCTATTACCATGTTAATTTATAGTCATGAAACTAGTTTTATGGTAAAGAAAATGATTGTATATGGATTATAACCTAATTATGGTTCTGAAATCCTTTTGTACACGTGATTTTAATATATAATTCAAAATGAGTTTGTTGTGATAAAAAACATCCAATTAACCTAGACAATTTCCATTGAAGTTTTATATAATGATTCATTTTCAGTCCCAATATTCAAATTAATTTTATAACCTTTATATATTCTGGTTGTTAACTAATAAAATACAACTTATATTCTTTAAAACCATCATCATTCTGTATGTTTATCCATACATGAATATAAGAAAACTGATCATGAAAACCATGGAAGAAAATGGTCCCTAAAAATGAAATTGAATATCTTAACCCAGGAAAATACCTTGAATGAACCTAATAATATTATAAAAAATCAATTAAATGTTGATTAGGATCTACAATCATTAATTTATGAACCTAAATTTTATTATTTAGGTCGTTAAGATCATGTGGGGAACAATTTCGGACATAAGGTTTGGTTTTTCAACCCAAACCTCCATTTTCATTCAAGTTACATTTATTATCTACATACCAAAATTAAATTATTATTAATTTTTATGTTCTCCCCATAACATCGGTCTTAATATTATATATATGTGTAGTAACCAGAATTATACCTTCATTTTTGGGGAGTAAAATGTTTTAAAATGATCATAAAAAATTCTTCATGAAATACAACCCCATTTCAATGGAATATTTTGAATTCATAACAATTTTTTATGTGCAATATATAATCTCTTTTAACAACCAAATTTTTTATATAATCTATAATTTTATTGTGAAAAAAATATATAATTTTTCTTCTCGTTTTAGACAAATATATTTCTAAAAGAACTATTCTTGTAAAAGTAAAAGAGCGTTTATCTCAAAAATTACTCGATGATTTTATATGTGTATTTTTATTTTTGTCGACATCATTGTTGATTATTTTGTATAAATGGGACTAATATTTTTTAATATCATATACCATAAATTTTTTAAATTTTTATGATTAGTTTGTCTATGGATGTGATATATTGAAACCATTCACCATAATACTCTAAATGGTTAGTGTTTATGTTTAATGATTGTGGAATGTTAGTTACCTTTCATATGTTAGATACAAGATGAATGTATATGATGTTAATGTGTATACCCATTCATATGGGGAGTGAATATGACTTATTATGCGATGGGTGTATCCCTATATAGCCCCTTGATGCATCGGTAAGTCTCTTGAGACAGATATAAATGGACATGGCTGAGGCCTTTCCCTTTTTTAGATATGGATTTTGCTGAGGCCTTAATCATTCTTAGATGTATTGGTCGGGGCCTTGATGATATGTTTCAGAATGTTTGAGATATTCATTTACCACTTTATGAGGATATAAATTCATAGTTCATGAGGTTATTCAATTGGCATAATATATATGATTATTTTTTATTATGGAAAATTTTAATCAGCTCATATTCCTTCAATTTTATGTTCAAGATTATTTTTAAATGCATGTGTTTTAAATTATTCACCATGCCTAATGTTTATGTTATCTTCCACCATAATATTTAACCTTAAAAATCATCTGATCTCACCTATTTTTGTGTTTCATTTTCCTAGGACATTAAGTGCTACATTATGATTGGCTTGGAGGGACAATCACAGAGTGGTGGTTGTTCCCAATGGAACATTTATATTATTTGTTATTTCAAGTTGTAATGTTGAACTTATGAAGGTATCTTTTTTACAAATCTATTAAAATACCTAGTCCATCAAGATGCATATTTCTAATTATTATGAGAATGTTATAAAATAAGGCACTGGCTTTGGGAAACTGGGTTCGGGTCCTTACAATTAGTATTAGAGGATGTTTAGTATAAAACATGGAAACTATATTTAGAAAAAATATATTATGGGAAACCCCATAAGATATTCTTTAAGGATAAACATACAAGAACATCCTAGAATATTGGTACGGAATATTGTAACAGCCCGAGATTTTATAAAAAATATTCTTTTTAATTTTATTAATGTCTTGTGTTGTACGCTACACCAAAAGAAGCTTGCACAACACGAATCTTTGACTTGCCTTTCATTACACGCAATCGCAAACTTCCTCGATAGCGTGTGTAGTACGCAATACTTAGTTTCACGAAACAACGATATGCTATTAAAATATTATTAAAACTAGACATTATGAATAGTAATAACCACTTTTTAAATTTTAGAAATTTTAGCTCTCAAAATGGACTTCATTTTTGGATTCCGAGTATCGAATTTAGCCTAAGGTGAAATTTTGGTACTTTTCGGATAACTTTCATATTCTGATGAATAGTGAAAATTACTAAATTATAATTAAAAACAACTTTTTTAATCGAAATAATTAATAGTGATAAATTATTAATTTGAATGGTTTTAAAGTATATTTAGAATATATTTTTACAATTTAATACAATGTTGGTCATTGAATGTAATTTCACATTTAAACCAGACATAATCAAGTGTCAATCTTTTGATAGATATTGTTTCTTAAAAACACGCTATTTGTTTTAACAGTGGGATTTAATTATAAAATTAATTAATGCAACTTCTATGTTATGAATTTGGTAAAATAGACTTCATTTTTGAATTCGGAATATGAAATATAGCTTAGGATGAAATTTTGGCATTTTTCTGAAAAACATCAATTTTTGATGAATAGTGAAACTACTAAGTGGTAGTTAAAAACTGAATTTTCAAAAAACATAATTTTACCGCTTCTGTGAATGGAATTTCAAAAATCCGAGAGACACGGTTGATGTCTTTATGTAAAATGTGGTTCAATGAGATGAAAATATGTTTTGGTGAATAGTAACTTTTTACTTTTATTTACCATGGTTAAAAGTAAATAGGGTAATTAAGGGTAAGAATGATATTGATATTACCCTAACACATGTCCTAATTCTATTGGACAAGTTTATCACGACCACAAATAACGTTAAGTGTAAAATATTATCATTTAGGCCCACTTGGATTAGATTAGGACATTTATTATTATTTAATTCAAAGAAGAGTTAAAAGAGTTAAAATCAAAGTATATTTACTAAAACATTTTTAATATAGGGTTTTACATAAGATAAATTCGATTGTAAATATTAATTAGAAAGAAAAAAATTATTTCCTACATGATGGTAGTTTATTTGTAATTTTTAGACATCAAATAATTTAATTTATTTATGACACAAAGATGATGCAGTAATTATCTTATTAATGAAATATTGACATAATTGATGTTATAAAC
This sequence comes from Viscum album, assembly GCA_963277665.1. NCBI lineage: Eukaryota > Viridiplantae > Streptophyta > Magnoliopsida > Santalales > Viscaceae > Viscum > Viscum album. The sequence continues at coordinate 237,433,492 of OY728150.1, forward strand.
ACCAAAATAAATGTAATTTGAGACTTTTTATGAATTATAATAATTTTATAGGTTACTATGATATATTAGTGTTTATTTAATCAACTTGGTTCGAACATATAATTCTGTTATGACTTTCACAAAAATCATAAATCAAATAGTGTCAAAATTGACACAAAATAGTTTTTAAATCAAATATTATATTATTAATTGTTATTTTATTCCTAAAAATCTAAGGTTCGGCCAAATGACTTATATAAGGATATTTATATAAATAATAAATAATTTGGGGTTCGTTTGGCATGTTATAGTATGTGTATTAACCATATAGTGTAAGAAAACAAAAAGACACGGTAAAAGTTAAATTATTTAACTTAGAGTTAAATCTAATTGATAAGGTTAAAATAATACCCTAAAATTGACTAAATCCTATTGGATGATAGGATTTCGACCCATCCCCACTTTATCTTCGAAATAAGACCCTTTGGAACCATTATAAACCGATTTTGACTTTAATATAAAATAATATTTTGAGATATTCCTAAGGTGCCCCTCTCCTCCCTTATAAAAGGGCACCTCCTCCCCCTCCTCCTCACACCAATTTGAGTACTCAAGCTCGGCCAAACCCTGCCAAAATCTCTTCTCCACTTCCTTAGTATCATCATAGAGGTCCTGGTATTCTTCAAATATCATCCCTAGTTCTTTAAGTGGAGGCTAAGAAAAGGCGCGTCAAAAAGAGGTAATATCCATTACCGATCTTTTTCAATTTCTTTCTTTTTCAACTTCTTCTTCTTTAGTTGTTTCATGATAAAGTAATAACATCAGTATTTATTATATACTGATATGTTATTAGAAATATTAAACAACTCTAATTAACCTTCTATCCATCCTACGGAAAAAGGAAATCACCGCGCGTGCGTACGTACGGAATACCGTCTCCACGCCGTGGTGAAATCTATTTTCCGCCACCACATTAATTGGATGGGTATAAAGGTGTAATGAGTAACTATATATGATTATTATAAAGTGATATTGATACTGAAATATTATACATACACTTAAACACAATTCCACGACCATGGGAACGATATCATCGCCCGTGCGTACGTACGGACTACCGTCTCCACGACGCGAGGAGATTCATTCTCAATGATTAACCATTCATGAATGATTATAAAGTATATATAATAAGTAATAATGCAATATATGACCTAATAATGATACTGGAATTATTTATATTTCTATATATGTCATCTACTTAATTCCATTCAATTCAATAAGGAAACGAAAACAGCGTTCATGCGTACGTACGGACTACCGTCTCCATGAACGGTGTATTTCTTTCCATTTACTGATTTATTATATATGTGTATTATGAATATATATATATAAATCATGTTTTATATTCTGGAATTAATTAATCATGATCTAAGTAATCATATGAATAATTACAAATTAAAAACACGAATGACAAATGAGACGATTTTACCCAAAACGCTACTTTAACATGAATTTACAAAATAACGGGTAATATAAAGTCATAAGTGGACCATATATGATATAATAACAATGAATATGATTCTGGAATCAGTCAATAACATGATTTAAATCATATACAGGAGGTTCGGACACTCACAAAGCAAGTCGGACCTAAGGTAAGGGAAATATCACAATCTCATTTTTATCCGAGATTATTTATTCGTAAGTATTTATTGGGGTGTATTTTATCATCCACATCCATTTTACTTCAATATTTAATATTATTTCCATCCACCGACAATTTTTTAAATTAAATTTACCCTTCGGTGAGTTTTTAGTAAAAGATATGAAAGTATTCTTTTGTCGTTTTTCGTACGAAGTACTTTTTGACTTTTCCGACAAAAGTACGAAGAATGTTTTTTTTAACTTATACGGCATGAATGGATTTTTAAAACATTATTTCCAAGAATCTTCCTTTACAAGTTTTCAAAATTATTTTTAATCAACTTCTTTTATTTTTAAAATTGTATGAAATTTTAAGAAAGGAAAAGTGTTTTTGAATTAGAAAGGATATTTTCCTCAAGAATGGAGTTCAAGTGTTTTATCAAAATTATTTTCCATATACGATAATAAAGGGTTATGTTTCTATCCCTATTATTAAATTTATTTCATTATGTTTTTATTGAATTATTTTTATGAATTCATTTATCTTATATGAGTTGTTTTATGATGTCACGATGATTAAGAATCCCATTTTTATTACATGGGTTATGCAATGATGTATGATTTATGATTTTGTGGCACACATAAGAATGGTATCATTATGAGATGGGTGGGACCTATATCTCCCTCCAATGCATTGGGTAAAGATTTTATATCTCATGAGATAGACATGGCTGGAATGGTAGGTTATACCGGTTCAGTGAAACAGGACTGAAACGAGGGTGACTCGATTCAGAAAGGGACTTTGTCCACTAAGATAGTCTTGGCAATGAGTCATGACTAACAAGAAATGATTCTATATGATTATGTGTGTATGACACAAAGTTTCATGTTTTACGTTATGCTTATTGGGATTTTATTTCACTGTTATGATTTATCCCATGTTATGAAATTATGCTCTCTTTTGCAGGTTAAGATTTCCAAAAGTTATGTTCTTATGAATATGATGTGATTGATTTTCTTTTATTTACCCTTACTGAGCATTTGAGCTCACCCTTTTATGTTTCCTTTTCCCGAGGATATAAAGAATGGTTTTAGGTAAATAAAAGGGAAGATCTTTATGGGAGATATTGAGGATCTTTCACCACGATTAGAAGATTACGTTCCGAGTTTCCAAAGACACTAAACTATTACGGTCCTTGTGTGTGTGTTTTTGTTATGTACTAAGTATTCCGCAAAAGTAATGTAATGTCCATGTACGATATTCTTCGGGTCTCTACAGTTGGTATCAGAGGAAATTTTTAGTCAACCTTTGGAAACTAGGACGCGGAAACATTAGTGAGATCCCTAGAGATATTTCTAAGTTATGTCTAGGGATGTCCCTAAGGTTATGTATACGTATAGGTTATAGTACTAGAATTACTCTAACGATCATAGAATTTAACCTAAGATGTTAGATATTAAGGGTAATCCCCCTTTACTATGTTGTTTTCCTTAGCATTATTTTGCCTCTCACACTATTCTTTTTGGGTTTTAGAAAATGGCTGGAAATAAGATGATTCACGATAATGGAGGATATGATGGACAATGTAATGATATTCTTTATGAGCAACCAAATGAAATGGGATTTGGAAGTCCAAAAATCATTATTATGCCGAATCAGCAATCTCATAATATGATCAATAAAGTAAAATTTGTTAAGTTTCCTGACTCGGCTAATAAGAGAATGATGGAGTTTCATGATGATCATAGAGGAAAGAAAGTTCAATTTCCCCTATGTAAATCATGTGGGAAGAGGCATCAAGGAGAATGTTTCAAGGGAATTGGAAGATGCCTTGGGTGTGGAAAAGAAGGACACAAAGCAAGTAAGTGAAAAGGAAAAGGTTCAGTTGACACCATGGATGAGGATAATGGTATTGCTACGACATCAAAAATGGTTATGTGTTTTAAATGTGGAATGTATGGGCATTATGCAAACCAATTCCCTAAGGGAAAGACTCATGAAGAGAATCAGTATGGTCGTATGGGTAGTATTTATGTGGATGATGATGAAGAGACTACAAATGATATGTGAGATGAAAGAATTGTTGGCGCTCGGTTAATGGTTTAAGAATGTAGTGAAATGATTACATGTTTATCATGTGTAATGTTGTATAAGAAATCTCATGGTACTATGGAATAAAGAGACATCTAAGGATTGTTACATTGTTGTCTTTCCTTGAGTGTTAAAAGTGTATTATTAATGTTACCAGTATCCATGAAAGGTTATTCAGATATTTTTGGAATGTAGATGATATGCGCATAATGAAGGGATAAGGAGAAAAATAAATGTTTAACAGTATTCATGAGCTCATGATTGATATAAGGACTAAGTGATATCATGGTTTGAGTATATAGAATTTTGAGGATTTTGGTATGTGGAAAGTGTTAACTTTTAACTACATTCATGTTTTCCCTAAGGTATTAAAGAGAATACATGATTAAGGACTTTGAATGTTTGGAATGTGACCAACAAAACATATATTATGATATATGGGGATCGACGATGGTGTTAAATCTCTGGTTATCATTTTCACTATGTTATGAGAGTGGACTGCAGTATTATGGATAAGCCTAAAGATTGGAATGGATTATGTTGGACATAAGTTAGTATTGTTTAAGGATAAGAAGTTTTTTTCAATGGGATGTTATAGTAATATAGTTTTAGAAAAAGGACAACCTGCAGAACGGGCGACAACCCATCGCGTCGGACAAGGCTGTGGGAATCGAACCCACAACCGAAGTGCGACTGGCCTTTATCGCCTACCACTGGCCTACAGGAAGTCCCTATTTAGTAGAAACTAGTTATATTAAGAAGTATGATATATAAAGTGTAAGTCCATTTTAGAAACCATATATGATTAATCTCACTATAGATTGACTCATGTATATAAATTTTGCTAACCTTTTGAGACAGATGGAATGACCCGTCATTCTATCACATGATCTGCTAACACTTCACGAATAACAAATTCAACTTCATTTATTTAAGAGATGAAGTGGAAATTGTTAAAGGCACGAACAACAGTGAGGTTGTACCAACATAAAGTAAGTATTTATTCTAATTCAAATTCTTTAACTTTAGGGAAACGATCTTGAAAACCAAAAATGTTGTCCTAGTGATCTTATATCTGATGAATCAGATGGTACCTTAGATCGTCACAAATTTATGTCTTTGTGATTACTGGCTTTTCCATAGCCATGTTCTCTACCACTCTCCATCAGAACATGATGTATAGATTTCTCTTCCATATCCATATTTTCACCTATGTGGAAACCCAGTGATTAGTTTATTTGGGTAACCGTTACGTTTCATACTTTTGTTTTTAAAGATTGGTTTTGATATTCCTTTTTACAATGTGGGTTTCTATTAAATAAACTTTCGAATAGTAAACCATTTATAACCCCGACGAATTTTGAGGGAGAAATTCATTTTAAGGGGGGTAGAATGTAACAGCCCGAGATTTTATGAAAAATATTCTTTTTAATTTTACTAATGTCTTGTGTTGTATGCTACACCAAAAGGAGCTTGCAAAACACGCATATTGGACTTGCCTTGCATTACACGCAATCGCAACGTTCCTCGATAGCGTGTGTAGTACGCAATACTCAGTTTCACGAAACAACGATATGCTATTAAAATATTATTAAATCTAGCCGTTATGAATAGTAATAACCACTTTTTAAATTTTATAAATTTTAGCTCTCAAAATGGACTTCATTTTTGGATTCGGAGTATCGAATTTAGCCTAAGGTAAAATTTTGGTACTTTTCGGATAACTTTCATATTATGATGAATAGTGAAAATTACTAAATTATAATTAAAAACAACTTTTTTAATCGAAATAATTAATAGTGATAAATTATTAATTTGAGTGGTTTTAAAGTATATTTAGAATATATTTTTAAAATTTAATACAATGTTGGTCATTGAATGTAATTTCACATTTAAAACAGACATAATCAAGTGTCAATCTTTTGATAGATATTGTTTCTTAAAAACACGTTATTTGTTTTAACAGTGGGATTTAATTATAAAATTAATTAATGAAACTTCTATGTTATGAATTTGGTAAAATAGACTTCATTTTTGAATTCGGAATATGAAATATAGCTTAGGATGAAATTTTGGCATTTTTCTGAAAAACATCAATTTTTGATGAATAGTGAAACTACTAAGTGGTAGTTAAAAACTGAATTTTTCATAAAACTTAATTTTACCGCTTCTGTGAATGGAATTTGAAAAATCCGAGAGACATGGTTGATGTGTGTAAGTAAAATGTGGTTCAATGAGATGAAAAGAATTTTTTGTGAATAGTAACTTTTTACTTTTATTTACCACGGTTAAAAGTAAATAGGGTAATTAAGGGTAAGAATGATATTGATATTACCCTAACACATGTCCTAATTCTATTGGACAAGTGTATATCGACCAAAAATAACCTTAAGTGTAAAATATTATCATTTAGGCCCACTTGGATTAGATTAGGACATTTATTATTATTTAATTCAAAGAAGAGTTAAAAGAGTTAAAATCAAAGTATATTTACTAAAACATTTTTAATATAGGGTTGTACATAAGATAAATTCGATTTTAAATATTCATTAGAAAGATAAAAAGATTTCCTACATGATGGTATTTTATTTGTAATTTTTAGACATCAAATAATTTAATTTATTTATGACACAAAGATGATGCAGTAATTATCTTATTAATGAAATATTGACATAAATGATTTTATAAACACCAAAATAAATGTAATTTTAGACTTTTTATGAATTCCACTAATTTTCTAGGTCACTATGATATATTAGTGTTGATTTAATCAACTTGTATCGAACATATAATTCTGTTATGACTTTCAAAAAAATCATAAATCAAATAGTGTCAAAATTGACACAAAATAGTTTTTAAATCAAATATTATATAATTAATTGTTATTTTATTCCTAAAAATCTAAGGATCGGACAAATGACTTAGATAAGGATATATATATTAATAATAAATAATTTGGGGTTCGTTTGGCATGTTATAGTAACTGTATTAACCATATAATGTAAGAAAAAAAAGACACGGTAAAAGTTAAATTATTTAACTTAGAGTTAAATCTAATTGATAAGGTTAAAATAATACTCTAAACTTGTCTAAATCCTATTGGATGATAGGATTGCGACCCATCCCCACTTTAGATTCGAAATAAGACCCTTTGGAACCATTATAAACCGATTTTGACTTTAATTTAAAATAATATTTTGAGATATTCCTAAGGTGCCCCTCTCCTCCCTTATAAAAGGGCACCTCCTCCCCCTCCTCCTCACACCAATTTGAGCAATCAAGATCGGCCAACCCCTGCCAAAATCCCTTATCCACTTCCATAGTATCATTAATAAGGTTAAAATAGTGTCAAAATTGACACAAAATAGTTTTTAAATCAAATATTATATAATTAATTGTTATTTTATTCCTAAAAATCTAAGGTTTGGACAAATGACTTAGATAAGGATATATATATTAATAATAAATAATTTGGGGTTCGTTTGGCATGTTATAGTAAGTTTATTAACCATATAGTGTAAGAAAAAAAAGACACGGTAAAAGTTAAATTATTTAACTTAGAGTTAAATCTAATTGATAAGGTTAAAATAATACTCTAAACTTGTCTAAATACTATTGGATGATAGGATTGCGACCCATCCCCACTTTAGATTCGAAATAAGACCCTTTGGAACCATTATAATCCGATTTTGACTTTAATTTAAAATAATATTTTGAGATATTCTTAAGGTGCCCCTCTCCTCCCTTATAAAAGGGCACCTCCTCCCCCTCCTCCTCACACCAATTTGAGCACTCAAGCTCGGCCAACCCCTGCCAAAATCCCTTATCCACTTCCTTAGTTCTTTAAGTGGAGGCTAAGAAAAGGCGCGTCAAAAAGAGGTAATATCCATTACCGATCTTTTTCAATTTCTTTCTTCTTCAACTTCTTCTTCTTTAGTTGTTTCATGATAAAGTAATAACATCAGTATTTCTTATATACTGATATGTTATTATAAATATGAAACAACTCTAATTAACCTTTTATCCATCCTACGGAAAAAGGAAATCACCGCGCGTGCGTACGTACGGAATACCGTCTCCACGTCGTGGTGTAATCTATTTTCCGCCACCACATTAATTGGATGGGTATAAAGGTGTAATGAGTAACTATATATGATTATTATAAAGTGATATTGATACTGAAATAGTATACATACACTTCAACACAATTCCACGACCATGGGAACGATATCATCTCTCATGCGTACGTACGGACTACCGTCTCCACGACGCGATGAGATTCATTCTCAATGATTAACCATTCATGAATGATTATAAAGTATATATAATAAGTAATAATGCAATATATGACCTAATAATGATACTGGAATTATTTATATTTATATGTATGTCATCTACTTAATTCCATTCAATTCAATAAGGAAACGAAAACAGTGTTCATGCGTACGTACGGACTACCGTCTCCATGAACGGTGTATTTCGTTCCATTTACTGATTTATTATATATGTGTATTATGAATATATATATATATAAATCATGTTTTATATTCTGGAATTAAGTAATCATGATCTATGTAATCATATGAATAATTAGAAGTTAAAAACACGAACGGCAAATGAGACGATTTTACCCAAAACGCTACTTTAACATGAATTTACAAAAGAACGGTTAATATAAAGTCATAAGTGGAACATATATGATATAATAACAATTAATATGATTCTGGAATAAGTCAATAACATGATTTAAATCATATACAGGTGGTTCAGACACTCACAAAGCAAGTCGGACCTAAGGTAAGAGAAATATCACAATCTCATTTTTATCCGAGATTGTTTATTCGTAAGTATTTACTGGGGTGTATTTTATCATCAACATCCATGTTTCATCAATATGTAATATTTTTTCCATCCACCTACAATTTTTTAAATTGAATTTACCCTTCGGTGAGTTTTTATTAAAAGATATGAAAGTATTCTTTTGTCGTTTTTCGTACGAGGTACTTTTTGAATTTTCCGACAAAAGTATGAAGATTATTTTTTTTAACTTATACGGCATGAATGGATTTTTAAAACATTATTTCCAAGAAGCTTCCTTTACAAGTTTACAAAATTATTTTTAATCAACTTCTTTTAGTTTTAAAATTGTATGAAATTTTAAGAAAGGGAAAGTGTTTTTGAAGTAGAAAGCATATTTTCCTCAAGAATGGAGTTCAAGTGTTTTATCAAAATTATTTTCCATATAAGATAATAAAGGGTTATGTTTCTATCCCTATTATTAAATTGATTTGATTATGTTGTGATGGAATTATTTTTATGAATTCATTTATCTTATATGAGTTGTTTTATGATGTCACGATGTTTAAGAATCCCATTTTTATTACATGGGTTATGCAATGATGTATGATTTATGCTTTTGTGGCACACATAAGAATGGTATCATTATGAGATGGGTGGGACCTATATCTCCCTCCAATTCAATGGGTAAAGATTTTATATCTCATGAGATAGACATGGTTGGAATGGTAGGTTATACCGGTTCAGTGAAACAGGACTGAAACGAGGGTGACTTGATTCAGAAAGGGACTTTGTCCACTAAGATAGTCTTGGAAATGTGTCATGACTAACAAGAAATGATTCTCTATAATTATTTGTGTATGCCAAAAAGTTTCATGATTTAAGTTATGCTTATTGGGATTTCATTTCACTGCTATGATTTTTCCCATGTTATGAAATTATGCTCTCTTTTGCAGGTTAGGATTTCCAAAAGTTATGTTCTTATGAATATGATGTGATTGATTTTCTTTTGTTTACCCTTACTGAGCATTTGAGCTCACCCTTTTATGTTTTCTTTTCCCCAGTATATAAAGAATGGTTTTAGGTAAAAAAAGGGATGATCTTTATGGGAGATATTGAGGATCTTTCACCACGATTAGAAGATTACGTTCCGAGTTTCCAAAGACACTAAACTATTACGGTCCTTGTGTGTGTGTTTTTGTTATGTACTAAGTATTCCGCAAAAGTAATGTAATTTCCATGTACGATAAGCTTCGGGTCACTACAAATATATTATGTGGATCTATTTAAGAAATATATCTCTATCTAAATACATCTAGTGGACATGGTCCAGGCACAAAATATACCTTGGATAACATCGACAAGCAGTTTTGGGCTTGACCTGGGGTGTCCTAGGACACGCCAACGGGCCTTACTGCGCGCATCACTAGACACTGACAAGGTTGTGCTTAGGTTAATTTACTTTTTTTACAATCCATTATTAAGGATTTAAATGTAATTTTCCATCAAAGAATCTAGGTTTATGATTATGATATAATCCATGCATAAAATTTCAATTTCTGTAATGTATTTTTATAAATTAAGACAACACATTGTGAATCATATCCCAATATAGTGTATGAATTTATTTAGAAATTTAACCTAGTGTATGGAATGGAAACCACATGAACATAAGGATACTATGTTTTGATTTCCCTCTTATGAAAGATAATGATGATGGATCTGGAGCTATGACTAGTGCAAGGAAACATATTACTATACTGGGACAACTTAACCTGGTTATGAATAATATCCATACCCATATGGAGCATCTAGATCCATAACATGGAGGTGTTATATTTTATCACTTAATTCTATAAGAACCAACATCATTTAATGGGACTAAAAACCCATTCATATAGGAGTAGTGGATAAGATCCTTAGAGAATATATTTCTCACCTTGGAATGTAACGAAAGCGAAAAGATTGTCATTGAAATTTAAAATATGTCACGAGATGCTAATAAATAGTGGTCAATATTTCAAAAAACAAAATATGAGGAAGCTATATAAAACACATAATGGAGTTAATTTAATATACTTTTCTGATTGAAATACATTACTCTCGAACATCAACCAAATATGAAATGGCAGTGTTTGAATATGAGGAAAAAGAGAACATGGGAATATTGAAAAGTATGAATCTTACTTCACAAGGTTATCAATGCATTTTGTGGACTATATTCATAAAACAATGATCAATATTGATCGATTATTTGATGTCCTATATTATTTAATTAGGCAGGAACTGGCTTATCAGACATTCCCATCATACGAAGATATATTCTCATGTGCTATCAATTCAAAAAATGATTTATCTAAGTCTTCCAACTTTAAAGGGATAAAAGGGAAGAAGGGGGATACTGAAAAAATAGAAAAAGGAAATATGGAAATGGAAAATAAGGTAATAGTTTTCTTTCCACCCTATAATATTTGGGGAAGGAGACACCCTAGTGCATACTTAAAAGGAAAAGGTGTGTTATACATGTGTGGATCGAAAGGCCATCATAGTATTGTTTGGAAGGGGAACAAAAAATATTATAATGTTCAATGATATAATTTTATGGAAATTGGACACTACGATATTTATTTTCCAATGTATCAAAGAAACATTCCTCTAAAAAGGCCAAGGGAGTAGGGACAAGCTTATGCGATCACAACTGATGATATTATTGTTCATAATGACGTGCTAGAAGGTACATTAATCATTTCCCCATACTTATGCAGTGATTTATTTGATTCTATATCATCACATTCATTCATATATTCCATGTTTTCCATCAAATTTAGATAGTTCTAATTTTATTTAATATGGATGTTGTAAGTCAAAACTCCTATGGGGAGTATCTTTGTTGCAAATTTGTGTCAGGAAGTCCCTATTATGGCATATAAACATTCGTTATCTGCTGAATTTATTATTATACAAATTATTTACTATCATATAATCCTAGGTATTTATTGGATTTAGAACCATGATGTGAAAATTTATTGCATGAATAAGATGGATCCAATTTTTTAGGATGATTTGGAATCCCTAATCTTTAGAACTGAACCATCGCCATCCGATTATCATAGAGATCCACCGCCCATAGCTATACATAATTCAATTGTTTGGTAGGAAGGGAATGAAATAACTATGGGTGGGGAAAAGAAAGTTTATATATAAGAGGTACCTATTTTGAAAGAATATGTTGATGTAATTCCATTGGATTTACCTAGAAATCATTCAGAGTTGGAAATTACATTTTCCATTGAATTAATTCTTGCTTCAAGGACTATATTAAAGACCCCAATTAAAATGGCCACTAAGGAATTAGTGTAAATGAATAAACATATAGAGGAATTGAGTGATAACAGATTTATTATCCCTGGTGTTTCCTTATGGGGATCCCCTATTCTTTTAGTTAATAAAATTTATTGATCTAGGAGGTTGTTCATTAACTATATGAAGATCAATGTTATAATAATAAATAACAAGTATACCATTCCTTTAATTGATGATTTATTTGATCAAATTCATGGTGCCCAATATTTTTCTTATATTCATCATTGATATGGATATCAGCAGTTGTATATGTGGAATTAAGATATTCCAAAGATAGAATTTTGAACTAGGTGTGGGCATTATGAGTTTACATTAATGCCTTATAGACTAAATAATTCACCTATGTTATAACAGATCTAATTAATAGAGTTTTCATGGAATATCTTGATAACGTTCTGGTGGTATTAATTAATGATATCTTCATATTCTCTGAAGGATACAAAGATTATGAAAATAACTTTTTCATTATCCTAAATACTCTTAGAAGGAGGGAATTATATGGGATGTTTAGTAAGTGTAATTTTGGCTTCAATCAGTTTCCATTCATGGACACATTGTATCAAACAATGGAATATTTATTGACCCTGTGAAGAAAAACGATGTTCATGAATGGACTAATACAATGAAGATAACTAAGGTACATAGTTTTATTGGTTTAGGAGGTTATTATAGGCATTTCATTTAGAACTTCCCCTTTTAATCCAACCCAATGACCAAGCTTACATGTAAAGGTGTTATGTTTGTATGGACAAAAGAATGTGAGGATATTATCGAAGAATTTAAGAGGATATTGGTGGATTCTATGACCCTAACTCTACCTTTAGGGGTTGATGGGTTTGTGATCTATAGTGATGCATCAATGAAAGGAACTGTTTGTGTCCTTATGCCGAATGATAATGTTATTTCCTATGCGTCAACACAATTAATAATTCATGAACAAAACAATCCTACTATTGATATTTAGTTAGAAGTGGTAATATTTTCTGTGAAGATATGGATACCTTATCTCTATGGAAAAAATGTGGGATATATATGGATCACAAGTGTCTAAAATATTTCTTTTCAGAGAAATAGCTCAACATGAGTAAAATGTGATGTCTCTAACTACTCAAGGATTATGATTCTTCCGTACACTAAAACCTAGGAAAATAAAACATGGTATCTAATGTATTGAATCGGAAGGATTATGGGGTTCTCCACAATATGAGGTTTGAAAAGGATTCTTTGTATATGAATCTAGTAAGGATGAATATGGGAATTATCAATGAAGGTGAAACATCACTAATTTTTCTAATAGTTCCCCAATTATCATTATGGGAAAGAATTAATTCTTCATAGTCTGATGATGAGAATCTTCAAAAGAAAATTAATGTAGATAATGATTGGAAGTTGTACGAGTTCACGTGTGAAGATTGAATTTGGAAATTTTGGAAGAGGTTATGTGTTCCCTCTATACCCAAGGTGAAAAGAGAGTTATTGGATGGTGTTGATCGCTAAAATTTCTCTATACACCTCGGTAGCACTAAGATGTATATAGATTTGAAAGAACATATATTGTGGGATAACATGAATAGGGAAATTTCTAATTATATATCAGGATGTTCATTTTTTCACAAAGTGAAGGTCGACCCACAACATCATATACGATTAATGCAACATCTAAAAATTACTACATGGAAATGGGTTGACATCACCATGATTTTTCACAATGGATTACCCCAAACACTGAGAAAGAATAAGTCAATATGTGTAATTGTTGATTGACTTAAGAAATAAAACCATTTCCCCACAATAAGGGAGAGTTTGGAACTGGAGTGCCTAAAAATACTCTATGATAAAAAAAATGTGAGACTTCCTAGAGAACATCCCTAAATTGTGTCTGATTATGATGCCCAATTTACATTTAAATTCTATAAATCTCTTCAGAAAGCTTTGGATACAGAACATCGTTGGAGTAAAACTTAACAACCACAAACTAATGGGAAATCAGAAAGGATGATCCAAACCTTTGAGGACATGTTGAGATCATGTTAACATGAAATTATAGGTATATGGGATCAATATTTTTCTTTTAGTGGAGTTTTCATACAATAATATTTTTCATTCATATTTTTCAAATGGAACCATATGAAGCATTGTAAGAAAAGAGATGTCATACTCCAACTTGTTGGGATGAAGTGGAAGAAGGGAAGATTATGGGCCTGGAGCAGGTAGAGGAAACAACAGAAAAAGTAAAGACTATTCAAGGGAATATCAAAGAATCTCAAATTAGACAAAAAAACCTATAATGATAATTGAATTATTGATTTGGTATTTCGTGTGGGAGACTTTGTTTTCTTAAATGTATCTCCATGGAAGGGTGTTATAATTTTTAGGAAGAAAGGAAAACCGAGCCCTTGATATGTAGGCCCTTTTTCGATTAATGAGATAATTGTAGGTATTGCATATCATTTAGCTATGCCACCTAGCCAATATAATGTACACAATGTGTTCTATGTCTCATTGCTGAGAAATTACATGCAAGGCCCAATGTATGTATTATCTTTTGAATGTATAGAATAAAAACCCGACCCGTCTTACTATGAAAATTATATACATATTCTGGACACTAATGAACAAGTGTTGAGGAATCATACAACTCAAATGGTAAGGATACTTTGGAAAAATCATAAAATCAAATAGGTAATGTGTGTTCCTAGGGTTATTATGATGAAGAACTACCTAATTATTTTTGTGGGGTAACATTATTGTAATTTCAAGGATTAAATTTTTGTAAGGAGGGAATAATATAACACTCCAAGATTTTTCAAATAAATTTAATATTGAGTGCATGAATCACTGAGTCTCCAAAAATAAAACTTTTTTATAACCTAGCCAGTAAACATAATTTTTTCACTTATGTTATTTGAATTTCGAAAAACATACATACATGATTGCATTCAGTAAGATATTTAGAGTCTAATAAGATCAAAATATGTTTTTTTGAATAGTAACATTACTCGTATGAATAATAAAGTACCCTTGTGAATAGTAATATGGCCTATATGAATAATAACCACACCAATGAAAGTATAATTACAATTTAGATGCTTTATAAATAAAATATTCTATATTAGAAATTAATAATTATGTGTTGGTATTTTTTTGAGTAAAAAAATATTTAATTAAAATTTTATTTTAATAAATGAATAAAACAATTAGTAGAAATTATTCCAAAAAATATATTTTTTTTGTCTTATAATTTTTGGATGGTTTTATGAGCCCTTAGTTAATATTTGAACATATTAAAAAATATTTTTTAAATTTGAAATCTGTATTTTTCAAGTATATAATGATTTTATTAAATAACTATATGTCACATATTTAGAAAGTTATTTTGATAAAATGGAATTCATTTTTTGATTCTACATGTCGAAAAATGTTTATGGTGAATTTTTTTGATTTTTCTGAAATACTTCAATTTTAGGTGAATAATAAAATACCATAATTTACGATTAATACTAAATACATGAATTATTGAGTCATAAGTGATGTAAGTATGATTTAAGACCACTTGGTTTGAACTCACACACATTTATTACTATTCATAGTCACAAGAATCAATCATTTTGGTTGTATTTGGAAAAATAATAAAATATTGAGTAAAATATTGGGAAAACCCACCTCTCCTAAACTATATAACCCCCACTAAATCCCCCTTATCTTCACTCCTATCAAGAATTTTTCCTTGCTTAAATTATAATAAAATATCCTCCCACTCTACTCCCTAATTTCTATTAACCCTTGTTATCATAAAAATACCAACCCATCTCTCATAAAGAAGCTATCATGGAAGATTACTTCAAGAGGTAAAATCCTCTTTTCATTTATTTTATTTCATGTTCCTTTATTTACTTTCTATTTCCTCACCTAGATTCATACAAGTGTTTTGATAACTCAAGTACCATAAATTTACGGTAAATTTTCTTTTATAAAGTAATAATTCTTTATCATCTCTCATTTCCATTTCTTTTATAATAAAATCGAAAACACCATCCGAGATGTGTTAATTTATCACATTGAATGACAAGAGGTTTTCAATTTATATTTCCATTTGTAATTCCTGTCATGAAATCATTTTTATGGATGTACCAGAATATAATACATGTATTATAACTTAATTAATTTTATTTAATCCTTTTGTACAGGTGATATTAATTTATAAATCAAAATGAGTTCGTTGTGATAAAAAAAACCACAAATTGGCCCCCACTATTATCTTTAAAGTTCTATATAATTATTCATCATCACTCCCAATTACCAAACAGATTTTAAAACCATTTAATCTTATATTTATCCACTAATTACATAAAGTTTCTATTCTAGAAAACCATTCTCATTTTACATGATTATTCATACATGAATATTAGTAGAGTAATCATGAAAACCAAGGATGAAAATGCTCCCATAAAATGAAATTTAATTTCTTAACACATCAAAAGGCCATGAATGAAACCAATAATGTTATACTAAATAAATTAAATTTAGAGTATTTTATGATATAATTATTTTATGAATATAAATTTTATTATTCAGGTTGTTAACATCAAGTGAGAAACACCTTTGGATATAAGGTAAGGGTTTCCACCCGAACATCCATTTTCTTTCGAGTTACTTTTTATTATATACATAACTCAATTAAAGTATTTTTTATTAATATGTACTCCTCATAATATCTATTTGAATTTTTTTATTCATACCAACCATAATCATACCTTCTTTTATGTAGAGTTTTATGTTTTAAAAGGATATTTGAGAAGTTCTTCATGAAATAAAAGCATATTACCAAATAATTTTCTGAATTCTTACCTATTTTCAAGGGAAGTCAATAATCTATTTTAAGAAAACATTATGTTTATAAAAAAATAAATTTTATTATGAAATATTATATTATTTAAACTTTGGTTTAATACAAAATATTTTTCAATAAGAACCCTTCTTTTCAATGAAAAAGAGTATTTATCTCAAAAATTACTTGATGATTTTAAAATTGTATTTTCATTTTCATCAATAACCATGTTGATTTTTCTATATAAATGGGACCAATATTTGATGATATCATCAACCATATTTTTTTAATGGTTTAGGATTAATTTGACCATGGATGTTCTATCTTGAAACCATTCACCATATTACTCTGAATAGTTTGTCTATTTGTTTAATGATTGGGTAAAGATAGTTACATTTCATATGTTGGTTTCAATATGAATGTATGTGTTGTTTATGTGTATGCATATTCATATGAGGAATAAATTTGACCTATTATTTGATTGGTTGGGCCTGATCTATCCCCTTGATTCCTCGGTAGGTCTCATGAGATATATATATATATGGATTTTGTCGAGGCCTTGCCCATTTTTAGATATGTTTTTTGCTGAGACCTTAATCATTTTTAGATGTCTTGGTCGAGACCTTGACATTATGTTTTAGAATTTCTAGCATATGAATTTCCCTCATTATGAATCTATAAATTCAATGTTCATGAGTTTATTCGACTAGTATAATACCCATGATTATGATTTATTGTGGAAATATTTACTCTACTCATATTTCTACCATATTATGTTCAAGTTTAATTTTTAAAGAAATTTGTTTTCAATTATTCACCATTTCCAATGTTTATATAAACTATTTCTTTAATGTTTACCCTTATGAATCGTCTGTTCTCACCCCTTATTATGTTTCAATTTCCCCAATACATGAAAAGGTAAATAATTATTGAATTGCAGGAAAAATATTAGAGTTGTGGTTGTTCCCAATAGAACACTTATATAGTTATTCATTACAGGTTGTGATGTTGAACTTATGTATGTATCCTGTTTTACATGATATTATAATACTTGGTCCATCAGTATGCATATTCCTTGTTTGTATGGAATGTAATAAAATAAGGCACCGGCTCCTGGCGACTAGGTTTAGGTCCTTACACTTAGATCTTGGGTAGATAAACTACAAGGGTAAAAACCCTACCGAGACTCATATGATCATGTCATTCATACTCAATGAGGGAAATAAGGAGTGAAGATGGGATTTTCATGTCATTTTCATATGAACACTAGGGTTTTTAAGATGCCAAGTTTGGATTTCCCCAATGAAACAATCCTACCAACTTAACGTGTGTAGAAGCATGAAGATGAATCATTATACGTATTAGAGTTCCACTAAAACATATCGATGTGAAAAGAGGTAAATAATGAAACCATATGACTAGTTGTGTGGAGAACTATGGGTAGGGATCTACAGTTGACCATGTCCAAAAAAATAAGGAGAACAACTGTACCAACCAAAAAATGGGGCGTAAAAATGTAGGATCGACTGTTGACAAATTCGCAACCATAGTATCCATTATTTTTTCCAATGATACATTAGGGTGTTGGATCATTATAAGAGGTGTAACAGTTTGGACATGTTCCATCATGGTTGGGTGCCTATTAAAATTTTCAAGATCATGGGAATCCAAACTGAGAATGACTCAAAGTGCGCAAATGGAATGATAGAATGTTCATATGGTATTCCACACTCTATTATCCCCACAAAAAAATTTAATTGGGACCCCAATATGGTGTATCAAAAAGTGGTATTCAAATCCATGTTTTTCTAATATTTTAAGGACACATTGAATATAACAAGACTATTAGATTGTGGTCTTAAATCTTAGACCATGATCTCTTAGTTAAAATACATAGAGTAGGGAAATGGGTATTTAGTATATCAAATGGATATGTGTAGTGTGGTATAGTGAAAATCCTAACATGAACATAGGCTAAGGATTCCCACTTATGCAAAAAACATTCTATGAAAGGAAAAACATAGTTTCAATTCATGATAGTTAGACTCAGGGAAGCTATGATTTTAGGTTCTTAAAGCTATGACCAATCACCCACTTTAATGTTATGTGATTGGGAATTTAAAAGTTTTGTATGGTCCTGGATATAAGAATTTAAGGAATCTTTATGTACCCTATGAGGATGGGAAACAATCTGAAGTTCCTAGTCAGGATCGAAGTATCACTGAGAGGGCAGAGGGGGTGAATCAGTGATATCTTTTTATTTTTATGTTTCCTTCAAATTGAAACAACCTTCACCTCCTGTTAAAGATTTTCTTCTCTGATAAACACACACAACCACAGAAATAGAAGATTTACAAGGTTCACTAATCAAAAAGAGTATCTATGTCCTTGGTATGGTACAGAAATAATCAAGTACCACACAATCCACTAGAGAACATTCCTTTGATTTTTAATAGAATGAGTAGGATATACCCTTACACTCGTGTAGCACATGGAAAACAATCCGCAAGTGCGTGTGAACCCTTTTAGCACAAATAGGGAATTACATTATTTCAGTGCTTCTTTACAGTTGAGAAGATGTATTCTCTGAAGTTCAGATCTTCACATTCCTACCCAGAATCCCGTAAGAACTTCTGTACGCACAACTGAATATGTGCGAAGACCCCAAATTTTCCGCGCAGCCCTTAGGATATCTTGCGCACAATTCAAGTGTCTTTTGCGTAAAAATCCCTTTTGGAACGAAAACGTTTTTCGTGCAACTTTCCTTTTGCTCAAAACTTTTTCTCTTTTCGCACAACTTCTCAATTTTTCACGCAACTATCCTCTTTTCGTGAAAACTTCTTTCTTTCCACGCAACTCACTTAGCATATAATTTACACACACCAGAGCTCGGGATGTCTTCTAAGTGTCGAGCATAGACAAGTGAGAAGGGTTCACCTCATATTTATAGACATTTTTGATCCGGCGTGAAAATCACTTATCCGCGCATAAAACCCTCTTTATGCGCGTAAGAACTCTTTCACGCAACTTCATATTTCACGCTATGCTCCAATATTTCATGCACCTCATGGCTTTTCCATTTTTCATCATTCTAAGCATGAAGCACCAATTGATCGCAAAATTCCACACCACATTCCATATTGCGCACAAACCCATCCTTTCACAATACATCGTATTTCACACAATGATCCAATTTTTCGCGCAGCTCATGCATTTGCAAATTTTTGAGATTCTGATCTCGAAACTCCTTTTGCACAAAAAACATCATTAATATATTTCGCGCATGCCCCAGATTTTTCACACAACCCGGTACTATTTCGCGCACCGGTTTATTTTTTCGTGCAACCTGCCTAAATTTCCGCGCACTCCATAACTTTGCCATTATTCGATGATCAGACCTTAAATAATGCCTTGCACACCAAATTCTAAACCATCTTCAATATTTCGTGCAACATCTATTGCAAAAAAACACATCTTCATCTCCCAATTTTCATGCCCTACAATTTGGAAAACACTAGAAAAAGACGCAACCGTAACCTGTACTTTTCTGGGGCCCCCAGATTTTCCATTGCTTTTTCATTTTCTCTCTTCACTACTCCCCATAAGAATTCTTCTGCTTTTATCCTGAATTCCACTATCGTGATATTTTTGTTTTGAAAGACCAGATCTAGCATCTTCAGAGTTACAATGGGAAGTACAGAAACATCCCTATCTTCCAGCAGCATCACTCCTTCCAATCAAAACTGTATATGACTGGAATCATCATTTCTCCCCCTTTCCATCATAAGGCTTGCATCACATGTTCTCCGAACTTATGATATTTGAGAAATACATATCAGTAAAGCATCGTCTGGTTTGTGATCCTTCTACAAAGTGAATTGATTTATCTTCTTTGGCAAAAAAATACAACACTCTGAAAAGGCTAACTCTTCAAACATCCTTCTCTATTCAACATGGTCTCAACAATCACAACACTCTGCAAAGGATAACACTTCAAACTTCCTTCTCCATTCAACTTGGTCCCAACAATCTCCCCTTTGGATTTTGTTCTCAACCAAGATTCATGAATCACTGAACTTTATAACCTTTTTCAATGGATTGCTTATCAATAATTCTAAGCCTACGTGAGCTAAATCATTGTAGGAAACAAGAATTATTGACTGGCAAAACCATGCTGTCCAAAAGCAGTGACTGGGAAATCTCATGAACGTACCTCCTCAGCCTTCTTCAGAACATCATTCAATCTTCTAATTCAGCATTCTTCAATTCATCAACTATCTCTGAAAACAACATTGTTTCCTACAACCACTCCAACAAACAGTTAGAATAGTTCACACACTACATGTTGTATTCACAGCTTACCCACAACTCCCCCTTAATTCATGCTTCCATATGGATAGATTTATGAAAAAATTATCCCCCTTAACAACACTATCCAAAGGTAAGATGAGAGAGGGGATAGAAACACGTACCTTAACCTTGAAGAGAAGGAGGTTGTACACCCATGTTCAACCTCAATTTTTCAAATGGTTCCTTCAGTAACAGTTTTGTAAATATATCAGCAACTTGTTCAGATATAGGAACATACTCTAGCCTCAATTCATTCTTTTCCACTTGCTCTTGGATAAAGTGGTAATTTATGTCAATGTGTTTTGAATGATAATGTTGTACTGGATTTCTTGTAAGATTGATTGCACTATGATTATCACATCCCAATAGCAATGGTATTTTTACTTCAACAAGTAGATCTTCCAGCTGAGTCTTCGTCCACATTAGTTGAGTTGCATCTTGAGTAGCAGCAACATACTCAGATTCAGCTATGCTAAGAGTTACTAAATTTTGTCTCTTGGTATGCCAACTAACACCACTTTTCCCCAGAAAAAATACTCCACCAGATGTGGATCTTCAATCATCAACATTTCCTACCCAATCAGCATCAGAATACACGAATAGATCATTATTTTCAGAGCCGTCATACCAGATTCCAAAATTTGGTGTGCCTTTGATATATCTGAGAATTCCATTTCTAGCAATCAAATGTGATTCTTTAGGAGCACTCTGAAATCTTGCACATAAAGTAACAGCATAGACGATGTCGGGTCTTGAGGCAGTAAAATACAGAAGACATCCAATCAACTTTTGAAACTCTTTCTGATCAACATTCTTTCTTTCTACATCTGTAGACAACTTGGTTCCCACTAAAATCGGTGTGGAAACTGATTTCGAATTTTCCATGAAAAACTTTTTTAGAAGTTCCTTAGCATACTTTTATTGAGATAGAAAAACATGATTCTTCTTCTGTGAAATTTGTAGCCCAAGAAAGTACTTCATTTCTTCCAGCATGGACATCTCAAATAACATCTTCATCTCCTCAGCAAATTTTTCACATGATCTTTCATCATTTCCAGCAAATATAATATCATTGGCATAAACAATAACAATCCGTGAAAACTCCATACATTCCTTGATGTAGATAATACTATCAACTCTCCCTTTCATAAAGTTCATCTTCTTCAAGAAAGTATCTAATTTAGAATACCATGCTCTCGGAGCCTGTTTTAGACCATACAAAGCCTTCTTCAACTTGCACACAAAATTTTCATCCTTTCCAATAACAAATCCACAAGGTTGATCAATATAAACTTCCTCGTCAAGGTCACCATTCATGAATGCATATTTTACATCAACTTTAAAGATTTTTTAACCTCGTTGTGCAGCAATGGAAAGAAATATTCTGATTGTTTCTAATCGTGCCATAGGAGAAAAGGTTTCATCAAAATAAATGCCTTCAATTTGTGAATACCCTTTATAAACCAATATTTCCTTGTTTCTTATTACTTTACCTTCTTCATTTTGCTTGTTCTGGAAAACCCACTCAATACCAATAATGTTCTTGTTGTCCGGCTTGGGTACACGTTCCTATGTATCGTTCTTCTCTACCTGATCAAGCTCTTCATTCATAGCATGAACCCATTCTGGATGCTCAAATGATTCATTTACATCATTCGGTTCAACATTCGAATAAAGAGAAGTATGTGATATAGCATTCGTTGTTCTTCTTGTTTGAACCCTTTGATTTTTATCTCCAATAATGTTCTGAGCCTCCACTTGTTTCCTCAATCTAGGATGAGTTGTTTGAACTCCATACTCATCACTCGAGATTTATGAGTCGGATTCCTCTTCTTGAGTAGGATTAACACAGTCTGCAGCATTATCAAAGTTGTTAACAGAATCTTCTCTATCCTTCTCGACTTCTACATCAACATATGACTGATTTTCTTTCTCAGCATTTTCAACAACTTTTACATCTGAATAATCAATAATTCTTCCTATTTCGTTGTTGAGGCATCTGTATCCTCTTCCTTATGGAGCATAGCTAAGAAAAATTCCGTCATCTCCTCTTTGCTCAAACTTTCCCATATTTCCACCTTTCTTCTTTATAATACATGGACTCCCAAAAACTCTCAAGTGTTTCATACTTGGAGTTTTCCATAGAACATTTCGTATGGAGTCATATCTGAGTTTAGCCTATAGAAACATCAGTTCTGAATATACATAGTAGTTCTCATGGAATGCCTCCAATAATAATGAGAAAGACTATGTTCAAGTAACATAGTTCTCCCCATTTCCACCAGACATTGATTCTTCCTTTCAGCAACACCATTTTGTTGAGGTGTGTATGGTGAACTGAACTCATGCCAAATTCCATGTTTCTCAAGGTAACTTTCAAACTCATCATTTTTATACTCTCCACCATTATCAGTTCTCAACTTCATCACTGAGTACTCACATTCCTTCTCCGCTTTCCTCCTGAAACTCTTAAACATTTTCAGATCATCTGACTTATGTCTCATGTACATAATACAAGTAATGCGAGTAAAGTCATCAATGAAAGTAATGATGTACTTATCTCCATTTTTTGATTTCTTGCTCATAGGTCCACATATATCAGAATGTATGAGTTATAAGGGTTGTTTTGAACGGATTTCTACTTTCTTATGAAAGTAGTTTGCAATCTTCCCTTTTACACAAATATTGCATCACCAATCAATTCTTCTTGATAAATCAGGTATATCTTGGACACTGTCACGTGTTGATAGATTGCACATATTTCTCTGACACATATTCCCCAACCTTTTATGCCATAACTGATTTTCATCCACTACACCCATGTAACAAGAGTTCTGCACTTCACCTACTTGGAACAAATTCCCTCTTGTACGTTGGCCCCTTGTAACTATGTTTCCATCATTTTCACATTTCACAACAAATCCATCTTTTCTGAAGATCACTTTGTTGCCCTCATCACATAGTTGTGACACACTAAGCAAGTTATGTTTCAGCCCATCAACATATAGTGTTTTTCTTTATTTTATCTTTTCTTTTCTAATGATGGCCGATCCATCACATTTGATACTTAAAGATTCATCATTTCCAAATGTCACAGTTCCTTCTTTAAAGACTTTCACATTCACCACCAGCTTTAAGTCTTCTATCATATGAGATGAACATCCACTATCAAGAATCCATGGATGTTCTCTTTTTATAGCTATAAAATTAGTTTCAACAATAAGTGCTTTTTGTTCTTCCTTTTCCTTAACTTTATGTTGTGTTTCTTCCAATTTCCTAGCCAAATCAATGTGTTCTGTCCAGAGCGCCATGAATTCTATCATTTCAGACTTATCAAACTTGTCCCTTTTGGATTTTAAAAACTCTTTCTTCTGAGGATTATTAACAAACTTTTGTTGCTCTGGTAACACAGTAAGGAAGCCCTTAGCAAGATGTCCAAGTTGATTACATCTTTCACGATAAGTTTCTAGTGGTTGGAATATATGCTCAACTTTCACACCAGTCTTCTCAGATATCTTTTAAAACTTATTTAGAGACATTCTATTTTGAAAGGGTTGACTCCCCCTCAATCTTCGTCTTTCAAAACTTTTGGAATAGTTGTAATGTTGTTAGTTGAACCAACACATACATACCATGTGTCCGAATCCACCACAATACCAGCAGTAACCATAGAAAGAATATTTGCCTCTTAAACTTTTATACTGACTGGAATTGTGAACACGCTTCTAAAAAAACTTCATGTTTTCATTTGTAACTCTCCTCTTCAGCTCAGATTCATCAGTACCAAAAGAATTAGAAGTTTTTCTGACTCAAGATTTTTATGCACTTCGGATTTTTCTGCATTGATGACTTTGACCACATACTTGGTCTTTCCAGCCATGTTCTTATCAGAACCAGTTTTGTCTTTCATTTCAACTTTTGAAGGTAACTTTGGTAGATCCTTGTTTGTTTCATTCTTACTGGAACATTCTCCAACTTCTGAGATAGAATTTTTGGAACTGATATTCATTTATTTAGCTTTATGCAGTGTCTTTTGGACAAGTTCCAACTCTTCTTATTTTGCCTTCATCCTTACATCAAGATGATCATTATGATTATTTGTATTCTCAAGATATTTTTTCAGATCATCAATCACCTTTTCCATCTTGATTTTCTCATCAGTAAAACCTCCTTGATCGTTTAATGTGGAATTTTCATTTATCAACGTCTCGTTTTCTTTCTCAAGCTTTTTGATCTTCCTCAAACATTCCTTTAGCTCTTCTATCAGATACTGTTCAAGTTGAGTCTCTTCTTCTTCAGTACTACTACTCTCATAATCATCATTATTCACTGTTGAAAAAAAGGTACCCTCTCTAGCTTTCTCAGTAGCAGATTTTTCTGATTCAGTCGCGCTATCGTCATCTTCTTCATATTTTAACAAAAAGCTTATTCTTTTTGATTTAAAGAACTTTTAATTCTAACCTCAACCAGAATATTTATTTTTTCAACTTTGTTTCTTCCATGACCTTCTTGGTCCTCTTTCTTCTTCATCACTGACATCATCTTTCCCTTTTTGGGGGAAATTAGCCGCAAAGTGGCCAACTGCTCCACATTAAAAACATTTCAAAGGGAGTTTCCCTTTGTATTTCCTTGTGCCTCTTTTAACATTTTTAGAAAACAAAGATAGAATTTCATCCAAATTTTGACATACCTCATTTTCAGAGTCGGATTCACCAGTTTCTTCATTAATAAGAAATTTCTTCAACTTCTCTTTCTTTTCTGCCTTGAAATGTAGTTCTTTATCGTCTTTTTCTTTTCTCTTCATGGTCTTCTCTCTTCTCATCTCATAAGTGATAAGAGTAATGTGAAAATCATCAAGAGATAATGTTTTCGGGTCCCTGTCTTCTAGTGATGAAACATTAGAATCAATTTTTTCAGGAATAATTCTCAGGATCTTTTCAACAAATGTACCATCTTCCAACTTTTCACCAAGACATCAGATTGTACTGACAACGTCATTAACCCTGGTAATGAAGTCCCCAAAAAATTCAGATTCTCCCATTCTCAAGTCTTCATACTTCAGCCTCCAGATTTGTAGTCTTTCCTTCTTCACTTTTTTATTTCCTTTATAGATAGTCATTATCTTATTCTAGATGACTTTAGCTGTAGCGACACCTTTCACTCTTAAAAATCACTCTCAGAATGTGATGAGAGTAATTAATTTTCAGCTCTTCCATCATTCTCAAGATTCTTCTTGTCAACAGGAGTAAGAGGGACCTTGTAATCAATAGCAGGAAATCCATCTGTTGGAGTTTCAATAACTCCATATCCAAGAGACATAAGATATGGAATAATTATTTCCTTCCATATGTGATAGTTATTTCCATCAAAAATTGGAATCACATTACTGTTAATGCAATTTAGATTCTCCATCACAACTTCTCATCAAGCACTTGAGCAAAGAATAAATGAAGGTAACCTTCCTATGATACCAATTGAATTTCCCAGTCAGGATCCATGTATCACTAAGAGGGGGAGGGGGTGAATCAGGGATATCTTTAACTTTTTATGTTTCCTTCGAATTGAAACAACCTCACCTCCTGTTAAATATTTTCTTCTCTTCTGAACACACACAACCATAGGAACACAAGATTTACAAGGTTCACTACTCAACAAGAGTAGCTATATCCTTGGTATGGTACGGAAATAATCTAGTACCACACAATACAAAAGAGAACAATCATTTTATGTGGAATACAATGATAGGATATACCCTTACACTCGTGTAGCACTTGGAAAAGAATCTGCAAGTGTGTGTGCACCCTTTTAGCACAAATAGGGAATTACATTATTTCATTTCTTCTTTACAATTGAGCTGATGTATTCTCTGATGTTCAGATCTTCACATTCCTACCCAGAAGCTGGTAAGAACTTCCATACACACAACTGAATATGTGCGAAGACCCCAAATTTTTCACGCATCCCTTATGATGTCTTGTGCGCAATTCATGTTTCATTCGCGTAAAAATCCCTTTTGGCACAAAAAATTTTCTCTCGCAACTTTCCTTTTGCACGCAACATTTTCCCTTTTCGCACAACATCTCAATTTTTCGCGCAGCTATCCACTTTTCGCACAAACTTCTTTCTTTCCATGCAACTCACTTAGCTTATAATTTACACGCACCAGAGCTCGGGATATCTTCTATGTTTCTAGAATTGACAAATGAGAAGGGTTCACCTCATATTTATAGGCATTTTTGACCCGGTGTGAAAAATCACTCATCCGCGCATAAAACCCTGTTCATGTGCGTAAAAACTCTTTCACGCAACTTCATATTTCACACAATGCTCAAATACTTCATGCACCTCACGGCTTTTCCATTTTTCATCATTCTATGCATGAAGCACCAATTCCGTGCAAAATTCCACAATGCATTCCATATTGCGCGCAAACCCATCGTTTCCCGCGACATCGTATTTCGCGTAATGATCCAATTTTTCGCACAGGTCATGCCTTTGAAATTTTTTGAGCTTCTTATCTAGAAACACCTTTTGCGCGAAAAATATCATTCCTCTATTTCGCACATCTTGAATATTTTTCGCGCAACCCGCTAATATTTCGCACACCACTTTATTTTTTTCACGCAACCTGCCTAAATTTCTGCGCACTCCATACCTTTTCCATTATTTGATTATCTGACCTTAAATAATTCCTTGCACTCCAAATTATAAACCATCTTCAATCTTTCGTGAAACATCCATTGCCAAAAACACATCTTCATCTCCCGATTTTCAGGCCCTAAAATTTGGCAAACACAAGAAAACGGCGCCACCTTAACATGTGCTTTTCTGCCACCCCCAGATTGTCCGTTGCTTTTTCATTTTCTCTCTTCACTACTCCCCGTAACCATTCTTCTGCTTTTATCATGAATTCCACTATCATGATATTTTTATTTTGAAATACCAGATCTAGCATCGTCAGAGTTAAAATGGGATGTACAGAAACTTCCCTATCTTCCAGCAGCATCACTCATTCCAATCAGAACTATATATGAATGGCATCATCATTTCTCCCCCTATCCATCATAAGGTTTGCATCACAAGTTCTCCTGACTTATGATATTTGAGAAATACATATCAGTAAAGCATCGTCTGGTTTTTGAACCTTCTACAAAGTGAATTGATTTATCTTCTTTGACAACAAAATACAACACTATGCAAAGGATAGCTCTTCAAACTTCCTTCTCCATTCAACTTGGTCCCAACAATATCAACACTCTACAAAGGCTAACTCTTCAAACATCCTTCTCTATTCAACTTTGTCCCAATACAATCCACACATAGTTCTAAAGAACGAAGTGGTAAGATACCAATGTTGGTGGGTTGATCCTCTCGGATGAGGGAGTTAAATCATCCCAAGGTTCTAGTGAGGAATTACATTTCTGTACAATGAGGTAATGTTCAACTCTCAATTAGAGGAAGACCAGTTTATAATGGGGGTAAAACCGAAGTTTAATATCATGAATCAAGGATGTTTTTTCATTCCGTGTTTATCATGTGGGGATTCGTAAACATATATGAGGATGTTTGTGGATTAACATCAAGCACTATGTATGTTGATTTTCTCAAGAGGACGTGTGTGGTGCCTATGACTGGATTAAATATTGTGAATGATGGTTAAGGGATCCCAACGACATAAAACATGTTCCTGAGGTGACTCAAATATTGATTAATGTTGTGATTCTTAGACATGGTAACCTAGTTTGAAATCATAGAGTTTTAACCAATAAAATAGTTTAACATCATAAGACGAGGTTTAGGGGGGTTATCCGGTTTTACATGATTAAACTATGATGCGAAACTAGGATTTTTAACAACATACAAAAGGGATGTTGAACGTTGTAGTTTTACTCATTGCATCCTGGATGTGTATCTAGGTAGTTTTATGTCTTGTAGATCATACGTGGAACTATACAGTTTTAAGTCATGTAAATTGAATTTGGAACTAGTTAGCTATATGTCATGTAGCTCAATCATGGAATTATGATGTATCAAGTCATCTAGCCCAAACGTGGATACCTCAAAATCCTTATAAAAAATACTTCCTGAAAAATGTGGAATTTGTGGGAGGGGTGTTGCACTCCCCATCTATGGTGATCAAAGAGTATGAACCATTGTAATATACCTTTTTTATGATGTGATTCCCTTACCACTTGGTATCCTACTTTGGAATATTTTGAATTGGTGTCATTATCATTCAAAGTGACATTACCGTGTCACCGTAGAGAATGGAACCATTTGCTGAATGCTATTATTATATTGTTATTGTGCCTCTCATGATTATGCAACTCTAAGATCATATTCTATTTTCCCAATTCTATCTCAATGAGACAAATAAATTCAATTTTTGTGGCTAATTATAGTTTAGACAGTTATTTTACATGATTTTAACTGAGCCTCAATGGTAGGGAAATATATGTTTCAAACATCTGGGAATATGGAGTCAGATGGGTTGTATTCAGAGTCATCAACGGATAGGCCTAGAGGGTACTGGAGAACTTATCCCTCCAAATTTTCAATTTTTGCCCCTCTATCTTATATATAATGTTATAGATAGTTTTCTTTAATGCCTTGATCTATCTATTCACTTATTCATGGTAGTAAGAAATACGGTTTTATCAGATATAGTACTTATCATACTATCTTGTCAACTTGACATCCCGCTAGTTGGTTCTGTTGTAGATTATAATTTCATCATGGACCGAGAATTGAGGTTTTATATGGGAGATCATGATTTGGATCATGGATCAAGACTTAAATTACTTCAGAGGAATCAGTTCTAGCCACTTAGAGTAAAAATCCATTGTGGTCAGAATGAACCTGCACTAGTGGGAGTTCACTTGTGGGTATGTTCACACAACCTAGGGTCCCCATACTAAAAAGGGAATATAATAATTGGTTTTATAGTGGAGCTCTGGTGGCCCAAGCACAAAATTATCATGGATCTAACTTGTGTGACATCTCTTGGACTACTCGATGAATTAATGGACCATAGTGGGACATAAATATCCTATACACTGAATCTATTGTGTGAGATTAAATCAACCCTGATAGGCATTACGACAGCCATAATGGAAATCCTGTATAACTAGTGGAATCTTATATATATTTGTTTATAATAGTAGAAAATTCCATCAAACCAAAGTCTATATTGGGTTTTCACAATATGGGGCCCACTCTAAAGGGTAAATTGTGTTATGCGTCAATGGATTCACTCACATAAGGCTTTTTCTAGTAGAATAATTCAATTATTGAGGTACTCAATGAATGGAGTTATCCAATCAAAGGTTTCTTATTCTATTGGAGAACTTGAGGGACCTGAAGTAGAATCATTGGTAGCCGACTGGTTTACCTATTATCCTCCATCCACATATGAAATAATAGGAGTGATGATCTGTCGATGCCTGAATTGAATGAATATGTCACCATGTTCAGGTTTTGAAATAGATGTGTCCATCCCATCTATGGAATAGTCTCAACCAATATATGGCCAATAGATATGAGTCACATCTAGATGAGAAGGGAACTGATCCCTCAACTGACGAGTTTGATCCAATAGAGGCATAACCTATAGATTTCTAAAGATGTAGTCACTATTAATTTATTTGATAACTAATTCATAGTCCCCCTTATTAGTGAATCATGTAACATCAATATTGATAGTCATATTTAGAAAAGTAATGAGAACCAGATACTCTATCTCATTTTAGGTGATTCATTCTTATAATAGTAATTATAATGGTAGAACAACATATATCGAGGTGATGAAGATGAGACCCATGCCTACTCAGTTGATCTTATGACTGTTGATCCTTACACAATTAGGGTATATATGAGGCATCGTAGAAACTCATATGTCTACATGAAATAGCCTAATCCACTGAGTGGATAGCCTCCTCTTGAAAGTCGCAATCCAATGTCTGTTCTTTAGGGACTAAATGTGTAGGAAGAAATTTTGTTAATGAGTAACGATTAACAATATTATACTGAATGAAACTCATGTCAAACTACTAAAGGATCATCACCCAATGTTCCAGTCAAGCCATTAACATGCATCAACTATGGATATACTTTAGCAGGTACACATATGGATAAATCTATATCTCATGATTTTATAGATAACGACAGAACATATACACTTAAAAAATCACAACGAGGAAGACTTTCTCAAAAGGGAAGTATCTAGTCTCCAAGTTGAGGAACATGCAACCAAGATATTATAAACTATTACTTTTTTCATCATTATTTTCCTCAGAGAGAATCACACGGAAGGGCCATTCACAGTTCATCATGTAGAGGACCAAAGGCTTCTATAAAATGGGTGGTATTAGATCCAGAGACTCAAGCCGATAGTACTTGATTTCCTCAAAGCTGGTTTATAAATCCTCATCCCACGGGTAGAAGGTTCCATTATTCATAATCTATGAGGAGGTATTACACTTTCCGGCCATATTCACAATGAATTGGATTATTTAGTCTAAGTGGACATAGAGTTATCAGATCACCCAATGCTTTCCTGGAACAGGAATATAGCTAATGTTTCCAATATTCTCTGGGTTGATCTCAATACCTATGTATCATATGATGAAGATAAGAAACATCCCATAGGTAACCAAAAATTCACATTTCAATTGGATCATCTATAAATTTATAGTGTAAAGGAAGCCAAAACATTTTTAAATTTCTTTGATATTATTCTCATGCTGGAGGGATTTGACCACCAAGTCATCGAGGTATAATTCTACTCACATCATGTGAATCAATTTGATGATGCATTGAATGGAACACTAATAAGTAGGATCTATATTCTTCAACCAAAAAGGAATCACCTGATATAAAAATCACTTTGAGAAAACTCTAAAGGCACTATAATCCTTTTCTTATGTGGCCATCATGATATGATTGTATCAAGAGTACCCATCCATAAAGGATAAGGTCTCAAAACTAGATTTAACATCGATCAATATCTCAGTCATCATATGAGGAATGTTTTCCTTAAAAAATAGTATTTGAGATCCTAGAACATGATACATACTCTTATATATGCTTTATTCTTCCTTATCAAGACAATTTTGGATAGAAACATGGGGTATTGGACATCCCTATAAAATTTCTATACTATATTATTATCAAACTTGGTATTGACACTGAATCCATGGTTGTGATGAATTTTCCTAGGGGATACACAAACCTATAGTGAATCCCTGGGAGACTAAGATGGTGAATTTAAACTGTTAGAACACAAATAATTCCCATAGGAATAATTGAGGAAGTTCTGTAAGGTTTGGATAAAATCCAAGATAAAACATCAGAAAACCCTATAACGTATTCTATTTCAAGAGGCGCTAGAACATCAAAAAATTATGGTGCTCACACATCCCTCATAGGATATGTCTTTTTTTTGAATTTTGTGAAGCCATGACAGGGCCCTTCATGAGTTAGACAATGTTTCCTAATTGTTCAAGATATTAATAGTAGAATTTGAGAATCTTATGGTACCATAATAATTTAATAAGACCACATTTTATTTTCAAATTAATTACCAAAAAATTTAATCCCATTTCAAAAAAAATACACAGCTCATTATGAAAATTAGAAAATGTTTACCAGACCTTTCAACATCTGGATTACCCAAAATTTCTGATGCATCTATGTAATAAAAACCAAACACAAAAGAATCATCCTAGAAATACTATTTCAATAAACCCATTCAATTTTTTTTCTTGAATACCTACACCTAATATGGGGATATTTTTCATGAAGGCATGAACCCTTCATAGAGGAATAAGGCCCTATGGGGAACTTGAGGCCTCATGAAGTAGTAATACTTTTTGAAGCACTCGTTTACTGATCTAGGATTTGATCCTGAGGAAGGGTCACTGTGTTTCATGAAGCATACTCCTTCAAAAACACCTAGATCACTACAAATAACTTGATCTTCATGAAACACCTCAATCCAAAGACCTGTGCTTCATGAATCCCCTCTCTTGGTCTTTTATTTGTTTCCTCCCTTCTTCAAAAACCCCTTTGCAGTGGTTGAGTTCAAAAAGTTACCACATACATCCATTTCCATTTCACATGCATCCCGAGTCATTAGGAGACATGCTCCACATATCCCAATATTCCACTCCACTTAATGTGTGGAATGAGATTCCAATCATTCATTTTATTCTCACCATATGTATTCTAATGTTGTTTTCTTAATTGAATTGTAATGCTAACATAGACATCATGATTGACCACTCCACCACACTGTTATTCCCTAGAATTGATGAAGTCATGCCCCTCCAAAAGAAGGAAGAAGTAGAAGGTTATGTACGCCCAAGGGGTAATGAGTGAGTCCCACAATTCAAAGCAACATGATGTCAATCTACCGATTCCCAATTCCCTCAACACATTACATTAAATTGTGGCCTTTCCCTTTGTGAAATGTGTAGGATGCTCTATGTGTGACTTGTATGTTATGGTATCCACACCACCTATCCTTATAGAGAATGATATCATCCTCACATGGTACTATATCTTCCCCATATATAATGAAACCTTTCTCTGGAAGATTCTATGCTTAATCCCCACACCATATCTTGTTCGTTGATACTTTTTTATAATACTTTCAGATTTAATGTTTCCTCTTGTTTCTCCCACCGAACATTTTCACATGGTCTTAGAGGATTTTACTAAAATTGACATCTTCCCAATCACCCTATTGGAAACTATTATGAATAATCCCTTTCCATACACATCCAATGAGCCACTTACATGCATAATCCCCAATCACATGCTCTATGGGAATACACTGAGTGTAATCCCCAATCCAATAATGTACCCTCAAATGGGCCTCCTCATTTGGTATTAGAACCAAACATTCTAAAATAAATTGAAGATATCACCAACTAACTATGATATTTTGGAATCCTCCCAATATTCCAAACCTAGCAGCCACAACCATACTAATATCTCATTGGTCACATCCCTTGTAAAGTAATTCCCCCCCAACTAGAGGCCACATCCACTCCGGAATCCTTATGCAACTCCCATTCGTAAGTCTCATCAAAATCCTCACTACTCTTCACAGCCCCGAAGAATCTCAATGCGTAAGCCCCACACTATCTAAACAAGATGAATCCTCCTCAAAAGTGAAAAATTCATGCATAATTACCACACCATCTCCCATTGTTACATCACTCGTAGTATGAGCATCCTTATTGCATGATGTTAGAATTCATAATCCTTCATGTCACACAAACATAAACTGAGGCATAGAACTATGTCTGTTTTCTTCTAAACCGGGTATATATGATGCCTCTCTGAGGTCCAATACAAACCAATGGTAAATCATGGTGCACCATTCCTGGGGTTCATCTCCTAAATCCACATCCAATAGTGTCCATATCAACCTTTCTGATGTGACATCATCTATTTGTGCGACACGCCACCTATATATGATCCCAGGGGGAATTTTGATCCAACATTTCATAAGCTTCTATGGGTGATATATTACCATATATGACCACACTTCTTTGATCCACCTCAATGGGGTGCCTTTATCAATTAACTTCATCTACACAAGTCATTTTTCTCATGGCCCAAAATGGATACTTCATGCTAAAATTGGATATGTGATGTGAAGGACTTGGAAGATATGTGCCTATGGCAACAAAATCCACATTATGAACCTCTGTTTTGTGAGGTGAAATCCTTGTAATATATGAACCATTGGCGTTAGATACCTCATGATAGTGATGGTATTCATTAGGTATCACACCTAATATGCCAACATGAGATTCCCTCATATGAGTAAGAATACATGGGACTAATGTTCGTAGAATAGAGACACCAAAATAATTCCCAATGGTACTATTATAATTGATGAAGGTTTATTCCTTGTTATGACCCATTAGATTGTCCGGACATAAACATTGTAATTCAACGATGTCTAAAATGAGATGGCATTGATAAAGAGTTCCATAAAAATGACTTAACTCATTGTGGGAAACCACAGTAGGAAATTCTTTCCATGGAGTAATCCATGAGAGGAGAAACAAACATACTATCATCCTATTTTTATCTAGGAGAATGACCTCATCAAAGAAAGTGATGGATGTCCCATTTCATTGAAATGAATTAATGTAGGGAAACACAATTGTGATGCATGTGTGAGTTAACATGTGGTGATAGTGCATCCCAGTGAAAGTTTTGGAAATAGAAATGGTGAACATGATATGAAAAACTTATCCTCCAACTGTGGTTATTAGTTAAGATTGTCATCAGATCAAGAATTTTCCTCACACATAGTAGATGTCAGGCCACCATTTAAAATGTTGAACATGATGTGAAACTCTTCTCCTCCGTATTAATAATAGTAGCACTTGAGACATCATCATATTTGTATGTCACTAGATATGGTTATCCTATGGTAGGACCCACCATGAATATATGGGGATTGGCCTGAAACTCACTAATAATTAGGTCAGTTAAACATTATCCATTCTTGTAAATGGCATCATCAAGGTAGATATCTCTCTCTATAACCATGGATATTTTGTAGATGTTGTGGAAAAGGGAATTGATTTCCTTGTGTATATACTGATAGTTTCATTCTACTACTTTATAGGCCCCAAGCTATAGGAAACCATACATCCCAAGACCACAAACTTAGGGGAATGAGAAATGATAATGCAGAAATCCCACAAAACACCAACTTTTCCATTACTTCATCTATCTCATTAGGTGT
Source organism: Viscum album (assembly GCA_963277665.1). Lineage (NCBI taxonomy): Eukaryota > Viridiplantae > Streptophyta > Magnoliopsida > Santalales > Viscaceae > Viscum > Viscum album. The sequence continues at coordinate 237,469,318 of OY728150.1, forward strand.
TGGGTTTTTTTCCCCATATCATCCCCTAAAATCATCCATAGAAGAGTGATTATCACCCTCAAACACTGTTACGAGTATGATGGGTTCGTTCCCATGAGGGATATGGAACTCCTCGACCTAGAGGCTTGAGTGCCTCATCAAAATTCCTACCCCAAGGGTGGTGCAGTAGGATAATACCCCCCTCCAACAAAAAACTCGTTCAATTGACTCTCCCTAAAGAGATCCTATCACTGTATCCCATACGCCTAAGAGGTCGGGGATTCACGAGTCATTTTGGTTGTAACTACCACCCGAGTGACACCATGAAAGAATCCCATTAGGCCTAGTCAGCATAGTAATGACTGGCCCATTATGACAAAGAACATGTGTATTATGAAATTTTTCCATAGTACCAATTATAAACCACCCAACTCCAATGTTAGGCACAAGATCTTGAAAATTAACTTCATGGTTAATCATCTTACATAGCTCAAGTGGCCCCTACGACCATCTACACATTACAAAAATATCCTATGAGAAAAAAGAATGGATCCATCGTTGTTGGATTGTGATAAAACATATGTTTCCATATAGGTTGGTTGAGTTTACTTATTCAATTGTTGGAATCGCCATCATCGATCATGGTACGGTCCATGATCATGATATTAAGTACAGAGGCCCTCCCTATACAATGTCCACCCATATTGGAGGACCTCTCTTCTCTCAAATTAAATATAGAGGGCCTCCCCCCATTACCTTTAATCAAATTTTATGTCTTATCCTCTTCATAAAACCCAAGTACATAGGTCCTCGACATACTCATGGTTCACAGTATGGAGTTCCTCCCTATGCAACATACCATCAATGTGAAGGTCCTCCTCATGTTATTCCCAACTCAAATAAAGGTACTCTCACTATATCACTGATCAATTTGATGGTCCCCCTTGAATTTTAAATCACCAATAAATAATTACTCCCCATTCTATAGCCATATAGAGTGGAGGTCAAAATCACTCCTTTAATAACCAACATGGGGGCCCTATCCATATTTCCACTAGTTCAAGAGGAGACCCCTGCTCCTCCAATGTTGTTAAAAGAGATAGTCATCCTCACACCTCATCCCTCTAGTATAGATTTACATCCCACACAGTTACCACTATAAATTATGGGGGTCCTCCAAATGTTCTTTTCAACCAAAGTAGAGGTCATCCCCACTCCTAAAACATTTTAAACAGATTTCTTCCCCTCACTAATGATAACTATAATAGAGGAACTCCATGTATCCCAAATTACCAAATTGGAAATCTTCCGAACACTACCATCCACATTCATGTCGGTCTAATAAATGCCAAAGAACTTTTCATCCCTAAAGAAATTTTCCAAGGAAGAAGGTAAAACTACTATCGATGAAGGAAAAATTCAGGGATGTGTCAATTCATTGGCAATCATGTTCACCACTCTCTTTTAGAGGTAGAATAAGATTAAATGATGGAACCTTCACCCCATTCATCAACAGAAGAGTCTAGGGTAGGATCTTGAAATGTGATGTTTTTCATCATGGAAGGTTAGATCCGTATAATTCCCAAATTTTCTATAGTTACATGTAGGTGGAAGAATATTTGGATCCCATTGATGTGCTCATAGTGCAACCATCTCTATCATCACTAGTTTCATTCTCTACCTCTACCCAGGCTCACCCAGAGTTATTCATGAATAATATAGATGATGAGAATCCATTTGAGTCCAAAATTTGAACCACTACACATGAGGTATGGGTGAACAAAAAATTCTATAAGTATATTAGGATGTGGTTGGTACTATCATTGATAGAAGACCCAACATGTAGAAAATGGTTGACTCGTGCAGTGAATTCCCTATAGGCCAACCATCCATCTTACTGATCCACATCAGTGCCTCAACTAATCTCTAAAAATGTGATAATAATATCTTGGGTGATAAATATATAGTTTCCTCTTCTGAATTATAAATATTGTGGGATGCTATGACTGTTGGTCAGTTTTCAATTGTATTCTAGCTAAATGAGACTTCTATCGTAGATATCTCAGACCACATCACCGAGGATCAGGTTGCGTGCATCCACCAGACTATCTGGATAAAACATTTAGACACCTACGACAATTAGTTTGTCTACCTAGGAATCTAATAGAAATTTGACGGCATTGATAAGATGTTTTACATTATAGAGTTAGAAACACCCTCGGTGGTTTATCACCCTGCATCACACATTTACCACTAGAAACATTAACATAAATGAATCAAAATCATCATAGTGCACCAAATAATCAAGATAGATGTATCCCCAAATGTGTAAATCTGGGTCTAGGGACAGTATCCTACACTCAGGTTTTGTCTCATTGTGTGAGAACTAGAACAATGAGTTTATATTGAGGATATACACTGGGGTTCATTATGTTTAATTTTATTGTCCCTAGGATTTACAAGGATGGGGGTATAGATGTACAGTCTGATATGGAATACCCACCCACAAGGGTAGCTCGGTATCAAACAGAGACTCATACAGGTATCCTCACTCTCATGAAAAGGAAGAAACTCTATATCGGGGACCCCTCTACATCATTTCCCACTAGTAAATTACCTAAAAGTTAAAGGGACACCTCAAGACATCTGATCCACCTGATTTCCAATGAAGAAATATGCAGATCCCAAAAATCGATACCTTACTTCAATAGGTCATAGATTAGAAGAGAATCATCAATGACCTCCTTGTTGATCGGTGACTAGATTTTATAACTCCTCAGTAGGACCATATTCTTTCTCAACCAGGGCAGCAGGGGTATCCACAAGTCCCCCTCATTTATTTCCTCCCAATTAGGCCTAGTAATCCCACATATCCTAACCAATAAGAGATGAGAGTGCATGGTAAGAATCCAAGATATGGGTCATCATATCCATGTGTTTAGTGTGATAACCTTCCTCGAGACTCATATTAATCAACTCCATGAGATACCGAGCCTAAGTATCATGTTGATGTTCTTGTAAAAGAATTGGTGGTTATGGATCCTCATTAAGATAGGAACCCCTACCCCAAGATTATTTGATATCCTCAATCACAGCTCATCTTGAATCCCTTGAGATTTGACTGGTAGATAGATCCCTTGAAAGAAAGACTTATCTTGCATGGGTGGATGATATGTCAACACCCCTAGATTTTGGGAACCCTTGATTCTCCACTTTTAATATGATGGGTGACTGTTTCACTAGGGGAAAATTCTATTGCCTTGAACCCTCATCTTGGTATGTTCAGTTTAGACCGATGGTTTATTTAGCTAGGGTAGGGTTTATCTCATGAAAAATCATTTACATAGGGTTACTAAAGTCTCTATTTAATATAAACTCTCAGTGGTTCCCCCATCCAAAATTGTATACAGACCTTCTTTCCGAAGGCAAAAGATCTCATGGGTTTTTAATCCTGATGGAACTTGGGTGCTCAAATTGAACTAGAGTATGGGATTTTGGTCCCATGATACCCTTTTTGAAGGAATTGTTTCCTCCATCAGGACTCACTTATCGATTTATGATATATTTTAAAATATCATCCTAATCCTAATACGTGACCTATTACCCTAACAAAATGATTATGGGTTATGTCTCTCTTTGTGAAAAAAGATGGGGATCTCATGTGTGAACAATGGAAATGGTAGTCTCATCAGTTAATCCATATGTATGTATCCATGATTATTCATCAATTTAGAAGCAATGAATAATATATTTATATACTGAATGCATATAACCAGATGCTTCAGAATTTTATTCCATGTAGGATGATTATTAATATTATAAGGGGTATTGGGCCATTATAGGACATCCTACGTATATTGGTTATTATATGAATTAAAACCCACATAGTTTTATAAACCATATAGTTTATAACCATAATAAAATCAAATATATGAGGGATTTGATGCATAATATGTTCACACTAGAGTCTCATGGACATGTCCTATGTATATTGGTTATGGTGGGGATCAGAGTTTTTATAGTTCATTTTGTTTCTAAGTCTACTGGCGGATGAGGTACAATGATATCCCCATGGGAGTGATTGGGCCCTAATGGTTGAATTGTTAGTGAAATGATGGGACCCACACTGTATCGAGTTCCCATTTGAACTCAATCCTTAGAAATTCATCCATCTTATCGTGGCTATTATAAGAGTTAGAGTTCTCATAGTTCATTCATGCCCTTGGGATAAACCCCAAGTTATATGTCCTCATATGGGGGTATGTCAGGCCACTTATCAGGGCTTACAAACTGGAATTTTCCTAGATTATAGTGATTCAGAATATGAGTGATATGACTATTGAAACTCCCTAAGCCCATGTGAGCTATGATCAGTGTGGTACACAGGGGACAAAAAGTATGTAGTCTCACTTAATATATATATAGGGATAATTTTTAGGGGATTACCTTATGATTTTCAATATGGATATTGGGTCTAAAGAAGGCATTCTATGTATCTTGTTTATAGAAAGAATCAGTGTTTTTATAGTTCCCTCAGTCAGGGAAAACACACTTACATTTCCCATAACCTTTTAGGGGTTTATGGTGAAGATTGTGCAATTATTGTGACTCCCTAAGCCCACATGATCCATGCTAGTTGTGAAAAACAAGGGATTTAAAGTAATTAATATCAGTTCTTATGGATGTGGGTCTTACGCATTAGGATTACCCTTGGAATATTAATATAAATATCGATCCTTCGGAAGGTGTCCTAGGTACCGTGGTTATGGAATGAATCAGCGTCATCATAGTTTCCTTGATTAGGGTTTACACAATAGAATTTCCCTTTTTTTAGGGGTATATAATATTATGATGTTGATCAAGGTTTACACTTAAAATATTTCCTTATATTCAGGGATTACACAAAGAGGATGGGAAAATTCATCAAATCGTGGGATACCCTAGTTTTGGCATGTTTTCCATCCGGATGTATGATTAATTTCCATTTGATTGGATTTAATTCCAGATTAAAATGGGGGATTGTGTCTTCATGACATGTCCAAAAGAAATTATGTGTTCTTATCGACTTTTCTGGAGGAATTCATGTAATATGGATTGTATGTCAAAAGGTTGACACATGAGAAAGGCTTCTTTTTATTGAGGGAATCACATGACCAGGATGGTTGACCCTAGAAAAAATCACATGACCATCCTAACTTGTCATGAAGGTGTCGGGTGATCCAACTAACTTGTCCATGTGTAATCGCAAGAGTTTTCTGACACAAATAGTGGGTTTTGTTAGATTCATGGTGGCATGTCTCGGAGGTTCTCTCATGTACTAGATGACTAGTCTAGAGGACATCACGAAGACCATTTAGTAACTATGGGAGACATTGCAAGACTCAATAGACATGACATAGAGTTACTGTGAGACTCATCTAACATGTTTTGGTGCCATTATATGAGTTAAGGTATATTTGTTATGAACATTATAAGGCTTGAATGGAGATCCTATAGGGTTTCATGAGAAATGGGGGGCATGATTGATGGGAACCATCTAACCATCTCTAACATCTCTATAGGACTTCACTGGACCAAGATGTATATAGAATGAGCTTTGTGATCTCTGGACGACATAACATGGTTTTTTTTATTATCATGGATGGTTCTCAAAAAGGCATGAGTTTCGATGTATTTTTTATTTATGTTAGTCTCCCATAATTTTTTTTGTTCTATCCTTTATATTGAAAATGCATTATATTTATTCAGTGATGGCTTATTTTAATTCTCACATGATCTATCATAAGTGTGGAATGTTCTTCATGTTTATTGTAAGAGGTCATTATCCTGATATATAGTGATAAAAAGATGTTATTTAATATGCTGCATGGTTTCTCCAACTATTCACCGGTATTTTACCTTGTATAATGATTATAGGTTTTGAGATCTACTACTATAAGAAACATGCTTGTCCAGATAGATGCAATAGGCACAACTTCTCATTTTAATGATTTTATTCCTGGTCGCGGTAGGTAGGATTACATATTTCACACTAGGTTGGGGGATTATTGGTGATGCCATCTCGATTGTTCACTAATTTGATGGGAACAAACCCTGTGAGTCCAGGATTGAATCCTTGAATGGTTTGACACCATTCATCATCTTGAGACTCTGTCGTAGAGATCTCTAAGGTCATCACCTAATTTTTAACAACCACGAGCCCATCACATCAATGCCTCCATTACTAGATTATATCTAATTAAAGGGGAAATTATGAATCATTCGGGTATGTTGATGGAATTATATATTGTTATATTGACATGTCCATGTGCCTTGGTGAGATCGGGATGCCTATGGAAAAACATTTACGTGATCTCAAGTGACATGTCATGGACTTTTCACAAGACAAGGATAGCTTGTCCAAGGGCATTTGTGGGATAATGATGAATGTTCATGGAGTATCATGAGACCATGTTGCATGAATATTTAGTGCATAAATGGAGGTTTGCAACTATGTGAGTCTCCCACATCCTCTTCTTTTTTTTATTTCTGTTTTTTATTTTTACAAATGCTGATAGTCCTATGAGATTGCATGAGTAATCTCAAAGACAAATAATCTACCAATTGGTCATGTATCACATTAAAAATAAAGACCCTATGGATATATCCAAGTATATCATATAAAACACCATTTATCTATCCTTAGGGAGGTAAATGGGGTGTGTGATGATTATGGGACAGACTTGAGGCTCTTCATGGGATGAGGATGGCACATCAAGGGTCTTTCACGAGGTGAGGCAAACATGTCTCCCGTGTCTTGTGGTGTATTTAAAATAGAATGGGGTTCATCATGTGATGTTTATAATTGCAAGTGGATCCAACCTCCTGACCTTTTATTTCCATTATTATATTTTACAATGGATTAGTGGTATGATGAGTTTACATGAATATTTTTGAGGGAAACCATTCCCTCCATCAGTGATCCATCAAATTTGTTTTATGATCATATTATGCCTCCTCCATTTTGTCTTTTTTAACTTATTTTCTAATTATTTTCAAATAATTTTCTTGGAAATCGCTGGTTAAAAAATATCTTGTCATGGGGGATCTCAAATGGGTGCCCCTGGAAAACCACCAATTGTGTGAGGTACCTTCATCTGAGAAGAAGGGACTTCGTGGGATCCTCTATAAGGATATGTGGAACACAAGGTTATTTGAAATGAAATTTTATTGTTCAAACAATACTATGCCTCTTAGAGTCCTGCATGATCTCAGAGTCTCACCCATCATCTCCTACCTTTAATTTTGACGGGAAAAGAATACCCATATATAGCTATTTCTCCATTTGTGAATTTTTTATTCCCATTTTGTAGGTGTCCACAACCCCCCCCCCCCAATCTGGAGTGACATAAATGTGGACAAGGGACCATTTATGAGGAATGTAAATTTCTAACCCAATATTTTGAATTATCACAAATGAGTGTCTTGTACGATACTTGGTCTGTCGAGCGATGCTTGGTATTCTGAAATATTCCCAATATATAGGGGTATAGAAAGATATACATTTCACTAGATACTTATTATTATAGATAACTTTTTCCTTTATCTCATCATGTTACTTCAATGGAAGACCATTCCACATGTCTCGATCACAAGGTCCTACTATGAGCCTTCTTTTGAATGGACTATTTTGCAAGTCTAATTTTTCTCAAGTGTCTGTTTGAACCAATTACACACTATATTTTACAAACAGTTTGAACTTCATCCATGTGTATTAAAATTGTATTGAGGGTTTTTTGGGATTTATTATCATGATAATCTGATTGATTAACAATCATGTAACTCATGTGACCATGTATGGGTCACATGATCGTGAGGCTTGAAGTGTTCATTGGATCACGCAATGCCCCATGGGGTAATGCAACCCCCGATAACTTCATCATATAGGTGATTGGTGATTTTCTTATGTTATTCTTGATTACATTTTTTATTCATGTGATGCGCATGATGCTACCATTTTATTATGTCTTTTCTTCAAAAAAAAATTTCTTTTTCATCTCTCTAACATGCGCTACTTACTTCTATTTATATGGATTCGGGTTTTCAGCATGGATTATCAACTATGGAGAATAAAATGGATTTAGTTGATAGAAAATGCAATATCAACCACCAATAAATTGTATATATTGATAATATTATTATAAAGAGGTTACTCTCATCTAAACTTTATGTTTATCCCTTATCTCACTAAATTTTCCATACGATTTTGGTTTTCATGATGATGTTTTCATCCCTCACCTAGACAACAATCTTCTATCTCATTGGGTGTTAACTTCTTATTAGTTTATTCAAACTAAAATTTCCAAGGAAGGCCAGTTGATCATAGTTGAACCCCATGGTTTGTCTATATGAAAGAAATCTATCCTTTGGGTCCTGATGGAAGTTATTTATCTCAGTTTCATATTTCTTAGAACAACTCAAGTGTGTGTTACTCCTCCCTAAATATTCCTGGAAGAGTATGGATCTTAAAATGTAATATCTCTCATTATAGTAATTTTCTAATGAATGGGAATGGCCCTTCAAGGTCATGTAAAGATGCATAAATTTTTCTAATAAATTATAAATGTTCAAACTTTACCAATCCATGTGGATTTACCAATTCATCGTCTATTTCCATCCTGATATCCTTCAATATATGATTACTCATTGGTTCCCTAAATCCAAAACATGAAATTTGTCCCATGGTGATGTGGGTTTCATTATATGGTACATATAAAAACATGGGGGGGATTCTCCCTCTTGGAGAGATGTATGAATATTTCCCCTCTATTATGGATTTTTGGTATAATACCATACACACTATAGTATATCCTAAATATATTCTTATAATTTTAAATGATAAAATTTGGATGGATTTGATGATTTTATTTCTCAAGTCTCTCAAGGGACGGATCAATATCTTTCATTTTCATAACAGGGTTTGTAAAACTTCCATACACCCTCATCATTTTCCTTATTAGTAGGTCTGTGACAATGATGGCTCGTAGTGGGTCATCTTGGATGTTGGGGACTCTACCTTTTGGGGATACCAAGTGAACTCAAATATCTCCCCAGAACATAGGTTGGAATACTTTATGTCCATTTTTGTTAATTGAAGGATTTTCCTAGCTAGGGATGTGCTTTCAGGGATCCATTTCATCATATTGGTGATGGTGGAACAACTTGCAAAAAGAAAACATGCCAATTTGTTAGTTTCGTTCCTCTCATGTCTATACAAACTTTTGGACATATTAAATAAGGAATAACCTCCTATAGGATTAGTAGTCCTCAATAGTTTTGGTTTGTTTGGATTAGGGAGAATTTACATTGATATGAATACTATCATGCCTATAGGATCATAGATGGCTTATCATGTTACATAATTATAAATATATAAGATTATTGTACCATGTTTCTAAGACCCACTAAATTTAAGGTTGAATTAATACAATCTGATAGCTTTGATTTTTCCCCATTCTATGAACTGACTGGTCCAATTATTGATAATGGTAGTGGTTGCCTTCCTAAAGTGTCATTTATGATCTCTCTTCAGGATAGAGTTCTTAAAGCATAAGAGGAAGATATAATAATTTATGAGCCTAATACACACTATTGATTATCTTTTTAATTTAATAAGTCCCAAAGGGTCTCACATATTCCATTGGCTGGCATACGATGATAACAGTAACCTGGGTCCATGTGCCAGTTTGGAATGATGTTGGAAGATGATGATACTTTTGATGATATAATACTTATTCCTAATTGTTCTCATACCGTTCTTCCCCATTATTATTCCCATGCATGGGTAGCAGCTTATCTATATGGTGTTCATTGCAAGCTGGTCCATCATGTGCACATGACTTTTTCCTCACCAACCCTACTACACGTGGCGATGATGGAATTGATTGAAGACTTGGTCGATACATCATGGAATCTACTCATCTTAATGATTAATACTGTGATAGTGACAAATAATATGTTGAGAAAATTACTCCTACATAATTGGTTATCAATGATACACCAGTTGAAAGAAGAGAATAGGAGGCCTCCTCTCTTTCTTCTATATCAGCTCAACTAGTCACTCCTCCTATCGCACAAGATTCATTAGACATAGAGGCCTAGACACAACATTGGCTGATTAGGAAACAGATTCATCCATTGATTACATAGACTCCTATCGAGTTACTCTTAGACCGAGGGAAAACCCATCATCTTTTATTTCATAAATTAGAAGTATTTGGTTTTTATTGACCACCTTTGTATGATATCTAGATGTAAATATATCTGAATAAAAAATGTTGATCGCCTAATGAATGAAAATTTTAAAATCTTATGGAACATAATCTTTTGTCTGTGTAGTTTAAGGTGGAGTTGGAGTCATTGGATCTAGGATACTAGTTTATTTATAAACTATTAGATTATATGTATGTCTAGAAAATATGATCCCATATGAGGTCCATTCTATCAAAATCATCATCATTATTGTTAAGATTTTATAAGAGAGTTGAGGAGTTTACTACTCTGGTCCAGAATCTCTATCCTTGGGTAGAATTAGAAGATGTTGTGTGAGTGGAACACTATCATTTGATCAATTCTTTCCATCAAACAGTAACCAACATGGCTATTTTAGCTAATCAAATCGTATCATAATTTGATGTATTATTTTTTCGGATCTTGGAATGACTATGAAATGTGAGGATTCATCTTTTTTACTATACTACATCATTGATCATATTTTTATAATATTATATCTATTATCTATTTTTTTCATTCATGATTTGTTTCTCAATTCAAGTATAAACTAATTTCTAGATTTGAATGCTAAAATTATAATTGATCCCTTCTTGAAAAACTATCATGAATTTCCACCAATAAAATATTATTCATTGATAATCTATTGAAACTATCTTGAGATATCCAAATTTTAAGAATGATTTCATGGGTAGGATATATATTCCCAGAGGGGGGTTCTTTTAATTTTCATTAGATGATAGGAAGGGCGAGAATTGTTTTATTTCTTCAAAGGCCAAATGGTGCGGCTTACAAGATTATATAGTCTAAAATGTTGATGTGTGGTATATTAGGGCTCTTTTTCTCCAAATTCAATTTATTTAGTTTAGGTTATTTAATCTTGGTCCTCCAATTGATTTTCTTTTGGGTCTTTTAGTTTGGACCATCTAACACATTATCTTAGGGTCTTTTAGTTTTGACCATCTATTGCATTAGTTTAGGATATTTTAACTTGGACCATCTATTGATTTAGTACAGGGTAATTTAACTCAGATCTTTTATCACTTTAGTTTAGGTACTTTTAACACATCTATTGTTTTTCATTAGTTTATTTTAATTTTTGTTGTTACTAATCAATGATCAAGGAATATAGTGAATACTTTCTAGGAATGACCCAAAACAATCTTTGGTGATGGGTTCTTCTGTGGGGTTTCAAGGTATCATAAGGATTAGAAACCCCTTTTTAGGGAGTGAGTCATTAAGTTATAAACTATAGGTGGATATCCAAGATCCCTAGAAATACATACATAGTCATTTAATGGGTCTCTTTAATCAGGGTATCTTTTCCATGGGGTTATGGAAGATTTGTGGAGGTAATATCAATTTAGGATGTAATATTAGGGATGTTAGGTCTACTTATATTTTCTGAATATGGTTAATGTAATTAAAAACCTAAAAGTGTTTATCTATGAATATTGGATGGGGTAGACATGTATGGGATGGCATGTAACTCTATGAGGTGATGTATATGAAATATGTATGTCATTATGTATCATGTGACAACATGGATCAATCAACTTGTATTTATTAATGGAAAAACACTCGACCAGTCTGGCTTGTTCATAGAGGTGGACATTATTTCCATTGATTGTTGTAAAAGGGACCATTATTATTGATATTCATGTAACTATGTATCTTTTTATAAGAGGAATCATTTCATATAGTTTTCTTGAATTCCCGTGTAGTTTAACATCATGCGGTGAGGAAGAAGATGAACCGATGTAAAATAACAAAAATGATGGGGTTGAACCCTAGAATAGAATTTTGGGAATCCCAAAATATCTCATGATAATGAGATTCAATCCAAACATAGTTCTTGTATAGTGACCATCTTACTTAAGTATGGACTATACATAGAGAGGGAGAATTATTATATTTTTCATGAATGGACCTATGATTGATGACTGAGGTTTCTCTACATATCATGTTATGTCAAGAATAAAATCACACATTGTTCTTGAATGAAGATGTGGTAAGGGAACGACACTAGAAATGGTGGTCCTCTATGTTAATATCCATCATAATTTACATTTTTATGTCATGCTATGGAAATAAACAATGCAGTTTAACAACATACAATGAGGACTCATGGTATGAATTTTGTGGTCTTTTATTTAGGAACATGATGTGTCTACTATAAGACTCTATGCCTTTCTTCTGTAGGTATGACCTTATAGAACTCCTAACATCACATGATATATTCTTGGTGTGATAATAAATGAATGATAATGGTTAATCTCAAAATACTGAGGAAATTAAAGATAGTGAAGGGGTAGTTTGCATCATATGGTGGATAAAACAAGATATAGGATCATGGAATCCCTATCTGTCTCCTTGAAAATGAGAATCAATGTGTGTATAGTTCTAGAAAACATGTTCTGTTTAATTTCTTATGCAAAGGAAATTAGTAGTTCAGTTTACATTCTTGTGGCAACAACATGGATCACCCTATGTGAATGAAGTGAAGAACATTGTCGATCTATATAGTTTTTTTTCATGTGGTAAAGATGAGGGTCACATGACGTGAATGGGATGGAATATTGTTTCTGGTACAAGGATAAGATATTTGGGTGTCACTTCTTATCTTGTGAGGATAAGATTAAGGCAACACATATTTCTAAAAACTCTTATAGTATTTATTTCAGGTAGTAAGGACATCAGTCATATAGTTTAATGTTATTTAGTAGGTAATTTCTTGTACAATTTTACATCATGTACCATAGATTATATTTTTACAATTTAATTTCATGTAACTAGGATGGATTTCGAATAGTTTGACATCACGTAACAAGGGTTAATTGAAGTACTTTCACTGGTGTGGATGCCCATATAACAACAGTGATGTAAAATATTTCTTGAGAAACCTTGCATTGGTAGGGGTGTAACATGAACCCCATCCATTATAGACCATGAGAAATCTCAATCTTTGTAGAACATATGTAGGATATAAATTCCTTCCCATTTGGGTTCCATCATTGATGGATCCTTACCTAGTATCATTGGTGTCCTGAGATCCCACACCAGTTCTCCTTGGTGTAATGACCATATGTAAACCTCCTTATTAAAGGCACATGTGATCTGATTTTAATGGACCTCAAGGTTGTGCAATGTACGCAACCAATTCTCATCGAGCCACTCCAACTCTTCCAACTGATTTTGTGATTGATCATCATCTGAGAGATATCCAAATGTCTATATTCATAGAGAATAAAGATGTCCCTCTATAGGAAATAGCTACATCGGTCTCATACACCAATGATTTTGGTGTTGTTATTGTAGTAGTATGTGTGGTGGTATGGTATGCCCATAAAGCATGAAAGAACATGTCTGTACAATAATTTTTATCCCTTTTCACCTTCATCTAAAGTATATTTGAAAATTTATTATCGAAGAACATTATCTATCCATTTTCTAATGTATGATAACAAGATGAGAGATTTGACTCGATATTGTACTCCTAGTATAGTTTCTTTAACTCTGTAGAATATAATTTGGATCCATTTTTTGTCAATATAATGTGATGGACCCCAAAACTGGTGATTATATATTGATTTGAAATGTTTATAATGTTCGTAATCCTAACTTCTTTAGGGGTATTTCCACAAACCACTTAGAGAAGTAGTCGGTTGCAGTAAGGATGTACTTGAGCTACTTAGTTGTGGTAGGGGGATATGGCTCAACAACATCCATCCCCCAAATGGAAAACTACTAGGAATATTTATCATTGTGTATAAATTATAGGGGATGATGGATGCAGTTTTCATTGATCTAAAACACATGAAAATTTCTATTGAATTATACACTGTCATGTATCAGGATTTTCTAGTAATATCATAACCTCTTGATTTGGTGAGAGATACTGGTCCTATATTAATTGGAATCATATGAGCTTATATGGACCTCTTCCATCATGGTATAAATATCTCCTCCTAATATTAATCTGATGAATATTTTATCAAATCCTCATATGAAGTGTTTTTTTTTCATTTTCACATTCTGGCAGTGTAATGTTCACTACACAGTGTTGAATATATTCCCTTCCAACTCAGTCTCCTAGGAGAGTCATGTTTTGGTGAAAAATGAGTATAAGCACCATCCATCCATAGTTGATCATCAGTTCATCATGCTCTAGGTTGTTTTTGTCTAATGTATTTCTTCTATATCACAAATGATGATTGAAAAGACCATTCTCTGATGTGTGATGTCGAAGATTGCTTCTTCTTGATGAGGGTTTTGGAGGATAGTGTCTACATTATCCAATGTGTCGGCATGGGTATTCTATGATAAGGGTCCATGATGTAATGTGTGATGATAAGTGAACTTTTTCATCAGTCCCTCAAAATATCCCATGATTTTGTAAGTTATTCCTTTTTGATGGAATATTCACCATTTATATGAGTTATCACTAGTTATGAATACCCGTTAACTTTGTGGTAGGCTATGTGCAGCTGTAAAGATATTTCAAACCCAATGATGATGGCTTGGTATTCTTTCTCATTATTGTTGTAGCCTTCGAATAGTGGTAATGTTCTAGGAAAAAGTGTTTTTTTGAGATATAAATACAATCCCATATCCAACCCGATTGAGCCCCAATCATTCAATCCTTTTAATGATAGTACTTAGGGATATTCCATAAAAATACATATACCTTATCCAGGGATTTTCATAATCATAGAATATCTCTTTATCTAGAAGAAAAGTGTCCACCGGTGTATTTTCTAGGGAAGGATGTGTTGAAATGAAATCATCTAGTGATTTCACAACCACTGAATTATGAGATACAAAATTAATTTCATATTCCTACATAATAACCGCCCATTGGGTGGGGTTTCCAACCAACATAGGGAATAAAAGGATGTACTATAGTGGGTCGGCACGAGAGACCATATGGGCTTCATGGTGTGGCAAGTAATGCCTTGTATTTTAAACTATGAAGATGTGTTAAAGGTAATTATTATCAACATTTGAGTATCTAGATTTAGTAACTACAATTGTCTTGTTTTGGTAGCAGTGACTATTTGAACTAACCTCAACATTTTTCTCCATGAGGAGGTCACCTTGTGAGAATTTAATAGTAGTTCCATACAACATGAGTGACCTCCCTTCCACCAGATGCATTTGAGACTATGTGTGTAGTAAGTACTACTTAATACATTAGAAGTCATATTTGAATTCATCATGCCATTGATAAGATATCCCTTCTTCATTGTCCTAGTGAAGGGGAGATATTTAAAGGCTAGTATGGCTATGAATCGGAGAATATAGGCAAGGATCCATTGGATCCCCTCAGTTGTTTGAGATACCTGGGGGTGGCACTGAAATGATTAATCTAGTATTCTATGGTTCGACATCGATATCATGATGTCTTATCACAATTATATGGAACTTCCCATATGTCTCCTTGAATGATAATTTCAGTATATTCATCATTAGTCTGTGTTGTGGTAGCTTGTTGAGGTTTGTTTGAATATCAATGAAATTTCCATATCATTATCGAGATATGAAAACCTGATCATTGACATAAAAATCTAATATCCTTCCCAAAATTGGATTAAAGATATAATTCAGGGCATGATGGTATTTAAAAACAACATTCAGTAACCCAAAGAGCATGACCTAATAGAAACATATCCCCTAAGGTGATATGGGTTCTTGTATTCCTCATCTTCAAGGGGAATCTTTGTTTTATAGTACTGTAAATACCTATAAATTAATGAAAAGGCTTTGAATCCGACATTTTCATTGATCAATATTCATATGATTGATAATGGGAAGTCTTCCTTTGGGAGATGTTGATTCTGGTATCTAATATTACTGAAAAACATAATATTACTATTATTTTTCATTATAGGGATGATGTTAATAATCCTTCTTGAGTATTACACTTCTTGGAAATAGTTGGGTTTGATCATTTTTTTCATCTTAGACCTCTAAATTTGTGGTATTATAGGGGTGAATCCTCTTGGTTATTATCTTGAAGCCTAGGTGCTCATCGGGAAGGCCGAGATGGTGCATAGCCATATCTGGATTTGCTCTAAGAATTCCTATATAGTTCCAAGAGAACACATATCAATGCTACTTCATAAATTCAATGTACATATCATTAACTTAGAGGGGGTTGGTGGAACTTATTAGAGTAACATGTGGGTCTTCTTTTAATCATATATTTAACTTTATATGACCATTGATAGCGGTGTATACACCCTCCACGAATGTGGGATGGGATTTCAGGAGTTTATCATCATCTTCCACCACTTCTAATTCCACAGAGACATATTCAAATGATTAAGGAAATATACTGGCTTCTTCTTCACTATTAGAGTTTGGGAGGCCATTAGAATAGACGTTCTCATACCCATCATTCTAATTCATTATGGATGGATACCGAATTTGATTGTGTTTTAATCTATCCCTAGAGACGGGAGGATCATGGATCTCTACGACTAGATCTATCACCTCAACTACATATATGGGGGGCACATAGTCATTATCGATCATACTCCAAGGGTTTTCAGAGGCTTTCCCCAAGCCATTGTGGGCTATAACATATGTATCATCATTCATTATTGTTTAATTCATTCCCATATTGTAGAATATTTCATCAACATATGTGGATTTTCATGTTTAAGATGGGGCACCATCACCATGTATTATGCCTAATTTTCTGTCTATGGGGTATTTCAAATATTGATGGAATGTTGAAAGTACCACCTTATTATTATATATCGAGTGCCTTCCAAAAAAATACATTTTCTTTGGACTCTTTCTAGATAACCATAAACTCATCTTCCGATGTAAGCTCCCCAAATTGACTTTTGAGTTTTATATTCCTCATAGTTTATTTATTATTTTAATCATACCCATGACTAGTTAGATTTGTGGTAGAAAAATATCATTGGGTATATCCAAACATCAGAGGGTTCTAAATAGAATAATATTGATCTCGAAGACATTTTCAGTTAGATCTAATTAGATGTTGACATATCAAGTCATCCCAAATACAATTGTGGGTTTTATTTTTCATTGAATGTCCTCCTCATAATCTAGCTCTATTAAAGATATGACAACATGACATTTTTCTGACATGTTCTCCATTCGATAGACCATGAAAATAGTAACATTTTTCCTTATTTCTTGAGGGATTTGGAGGGATTTAATGAGTCCCTATCTGAGATTTATTGAAATAGGAAGCACATACAGGAGTCATATCTTTTCTAGGAAAATTTCATGTTGCTTCAGAATGTCATTATTTTGTGTCAATGTTTGGTTCTTCTCAAGGTGGTGTTTCTCATGGACATGGAATTCAGGAACTAATGTAGTAGAGGTTGACATTCTAGGTGATTGTGTAGAGGTTGTGGGAGCTTCTGATTCCAGTGGCATGGGTTTCATTGGCCTTTACTTTTTAGTAGGTTGATCAGATAATCAAACCCCCGCTAGATGGTCATGCAGGATAATTGTGTGTGGATGACCTCTAGGGAGTTCTAAGACAGCTTCATGTTTTTTCTGAGCGCACTATAGTTCTTTACAAAGGGTTTGAACAACAAACATTTTCTCTATTGTGATGAAACTGAAATATCGAGTTCATCCACATCCATGTTGCCCCGTGCATCCTAAGTTCCTGAGCATGTGGAATATTAATCACTGATAATGTGTGGGAACCTCTTATTCTAGGGAAAATTAATCATCAGATAATGATTCTTCTTATTGTATTAAATTTACCGAACTAAATATTATCTCTTTGTCTGATGAGGGTATCATTTTTCAGGGCAGTGGCCCTGCTGTATATGTCATAGGGAATAATTCTTCAAGATTGGGAGCTTGTATTGAAGCAGAGTGTGACTCATCCTCTTCCCTTTCATTATGATTAACGATTTTGTACAACCTATAGGTGGCATACTTGATGTGACCTCTTTTGTTTTGAGAGTTTCTGGGGTCTACAAAGCTATTATCTAGGGTGGAATGGGCTTGATCAACTTTTTTAAAGGCATCCAATTTTCAAACATCCAAGCATGCCTATCCCGAATATTCTTCCAACCATCCTTTTCTTATGACTAGTAAATAATTATACATACAACATGTTCTAAGGAGTTATATAACACCACCAATCCATAATTGACCACACCATTATGGAATCCTTTGAAGAGTAAGAATCCATGAATATTATGATCCATACTTATAAGAAAAGTGTAGTGTTCCAGAGGACCGATGAGGTCGAACTCAGCGGGTGTCCTATGATTTGGTGTCCTGATGGGTTTTCTTCATTGTTTTTGTAACATAATTTGGACTTCTTCATTTCATAAGGAGGCTGGTTTATTCGTAAATTCCTTAAATATCTTGGGACCCTAATTATTTAATGCATCTAGTGAAGGGAGATTTTGTTGTTGTTGCCACTCGACAGGATGGGCTAGGCAGTTTGGGACCTACCTAGGGGCTTGGATGGGCACCACCACTAGATTGATAGTGAAAACTACATCTTATACTTTTTTCATCCTTTTCAGCTATGTCGAGGGCATGGGATGAGAATTGGATTGGGTTAGATGAAAGGTGTATTTGAGATTTTTGGTAACATCTATGAACTCACAGAACCCAGCTATATAATTTATTAAGAGAAGAGGCTTTTGTAGCTTACCCTAGATATTTTAATTAAATATCTCTATAAATTGTTAATGTCACTGAGGGAAAATGATTGAATAGGTTAAACCATTCCACCTAGATATATAATAAAACACCATAACATTTCAACATTTCATTATCTTCTTCAGGTTTATGATCAGAGTTTTCCCTAGTGTGGAGTTGAATTGATAAAGAAACATACGATGAATGTCTTAATTTCCTTCAACCAATCATGTTTGCATTCTACTATACCAAAAATGTAGTCCTTGTTAGATTTTTCACCAAAAACCTTAGGTTTTTTACCTCCTGTTGATCTCAATGGCCCATCATTAGCCTGGAAAGGGATATAAAGTGCATGAGAACCTATTTAGGGTCTCCCACACCATCAAAGTTAGAGAAGGAATGATTTCCAAATTGGATGGAGGAAAAGTGTCATCCACCCACTCGGGATATGTATTTCTCTTAGGCTTGACTAGAGTATGTCAAACATTCATTTCTTCTATTCATGTATACAGATATGTGATGTTGTTAGGAATCTACTGGTGCACTACTATCAGATCTATCCCCCATCTACAGGGAGCAGGTGGGTGGTGATGAGTAGGTCCTACCTTTTTCTCACACTAATTCATGATTCTTCCTATGAATGAATGATTACAATTCATTGGGAGGGGATATCATCTCAAAATAGGGAATTCATGATCATTTTTTTTTTCCAATACTTGTTATACTGGATTCCAAGATCAAATTCTTGTCTGGTGATCATATACTCATTTTACAAAAGAAACGACTCTTATCAGATGACGAATATTCACCCCATCTAGAAGAAGCTTCCAAGGGGAAATATTTCCCCTGAGTAGATCCTCGGTGAGTTGTCAGATAATTTTTATTTTACTGTCATATTGTGAAAGATACTCCTCCATGGTGGGAACCTTAACTCTTCTAGTTGCTGATTACGATGCATACAAAAAATTACATTTTTCTTTGGAAGTGTTCCATAGTTGAGGTGGAACCTTATTATTCATATGTGCCTAATTTTGAATATTACTCTAGTTCTGAGTGCATTATGCCTCTATTGGGGCATCTGGAGCACCCTCCTCTCAGTGTATGTTTACCTTATAATGGGAATTTTTATATATTCCTTGTTCATCTATATCTTCCATTTTTATAGTGACAAGTTTCATTAAAACATATAAAGAAATGAGTTTTCTTCAATTAATTTAGATTAAATAGGATGATACTTCACTACCTTCATCAAAATTATTATTTGATCCATTGACCATTTTGATCCATTTTGTACTGCGATCATATTGGGGACCAGTCACCTTCATCACATTCTACTCCCATCCTGGTCTCTGAAAAATGAATTGTTTTTGGATTTTTAGTCATGGTTGATGAACAAGGCTCAAATATATGAGGTTTTTCATAAAATGGTAGGAACTAGTAGGATGCTAACCACTGATATAATCATCCCAATATGGTGAAGACTGATTCCTTTTTGGGGATGGTGATGGTGAAAATTCCCCCATCCTTGAGGACTTGGGGCTATTTGGGGACACAATTGGCATCCATTAGCCCTATTGTTGGGGATCCAATGATTTTATTTTGGGGTCTGAGGATCCCTGAGATGAAAATTTAGATATAAATTCCCCCAACCTAGTAAAATGGGTTTGATCTAGAATCATCATTGATGTCCCCAAGACCCTCTAACTGGTTAATAAACATGGTGATGGTGATTGAGATATATAAATCCCCATCCCCATGGGATATGGTTTGTTTGTAGCTAGTAAGGGAATGTTTTGAATCCTATTGAAAATTGAAGATTATATTGTTGTATGTAGTGATAGATATTCCCCTTTCTTAGTGGACCAGGCCCACTCCTAGATGGCTGCATGGTAGCTGATACTACGAACCATTTGATCTAGATTATATGTTCTCTTTTATGTTCTTGATGTGATGGTAGCCCATGATGAGAACCAATTTTTATAAAAAGTTGTCGGGGTGATTGAAAATTTAGTCTCTTTTTCTAGTATACATTATCATTGCTTAGAGGGACCTAGTTAAAATACTTTTTGGCAATTATATAACTCAATTTTTGATGTCTATGTATCATTGAAGTATGAAATTCTATTGTGGTGTCAAACTACCCCGAGTATTACTTGGTCCCCTAATTCTTCCAAATTCCATAACATTACAGGATGCTGAGTTCGAGGGGTTACGTTGTTCCATCAGTGTGGAAATTATTAATTCTCCATACTATCCCCATCGTAGATTACGTATTTATGATATGTCATGGGAGATTAGCTTCAGAAAAGTTATTATGCAATGGGGAATGCGTATTTCATATTTGTGCTTTTATTTTTCATTTTTTGACCCTGATCCCAAACAAAAGTTTCTAGGTATAAATGAGAATATATAATATTGATTTTATGAAGTTTAAACTCATATCCTAAATATGATAGATTCCATGTCTTTATTCATTGATGATTATCCCACATATGCTGGTGTAGATAAGGCGTGAACTCTTTTTCTAGATTAATGGGGATCTCATAATTATAATTAAATATATGATAAAACATTATAGGGTGGTTGTATATAGATAACACATAATATTTCAATGCCAGCCTCATCTTCATTAGAATTACCTTCCTTTATCCAATCAGGTAAGAAATGTCACTTCTGAGGGTCACATATTGGCTGGAGTTGAGTGTTGTAAGATGTTGATGGGGAAATATATGAATTCTAAACCATTATTTTAGCACAAATCTATATTATTGTGTGGGATTTTTGAAAATTTATCTCAATATTGGTGTAAGGGAAATGGTAGTATTTCCTTATACATTGGAGATATCATGGTGGGGAGGTTAACTAAGGCTTATTCCTGGAGTGCAGTCCCTACCCTCCATCTCCACACAACCATGAGGAGGACTTTCATTTTTATGATCATCTTCTAGTTCATTTGAAGAGTTGATGAACCTTTGTGGTGTTTATAATGTGTCCCAAATGACCTCAATGAAGCTATCATCAGAAAGATTAGAAATTTAGGTCAAATTCTTTTTCATTGTCATAATATGCCAACATGAGTTTTGGAATTGTATAGGGATATGATCATCTTGTATGATGGTTTCTAAATAATTCATATTACCATCTAGTGATATGGGAATATCTGAATTCTAATGAAAATCTAATCGAATATTCCAATGAGAAAGCTCCTTATTGATAAAAATGTGATCATGTCTCAAGGCATTTTCCATTATAACATAGTGAGAATCAGCCAGGATGGGAGTATGTGCCCGATATTGATCCTTTGGAATATGATGCTAGTTTATCATACCCGGGATATGATTCAATCCCAAGGCATGTGACACTCTCACTTGGTGATACCTACTTGGGTGTGGAATATGATCCTAGTATGAATATTCATTCACAACTAGAGTATGTCGACGTACCTCTTGAATGGGATAAGGTATATGAGCCTCCTCATATATTTTGTCTGAATGATGTTGTTGTAGCCATTCATTGGATGAAGTATTACTATTCTAATGTATTCCATGATCAACTAGAAAATTCTAGATATATTCAGTATCATTAATATGATAAGACTTCTCGGCTCGTGCCATTCTCACATGGTTATCCCTCTTCATAATGATGATAAATACCTGATCATTGTCCATTATATTTTTTAATGCAATTCCATGACAAGAATATGATCATGTATTAAGGAATTTAACCACCTCACATGGTGATCCAAAACAAAATGAGGATATGAGCTTGATCCCAAGCCTATGGAATATGACTTCATTCTTTTTCAATGGTCATGTGACCCTGTCTCGAGGAATATGTCAAATGAGACCAATAAAATTCCTCATATTTTATCATATTATATTGGTAATACTCTTTGAATAGAGAAAGAATTTGTTCTTTCATTGTTCATAATGCTCATATTTTTGAGTTTTCTCAGCTGTACGGATGAGATTGTGAGCATGTCCATGTATCTATATGAGTAATAGAATATTCATGTGAAGTTATTAATCTATTTCTTATATGTAATAATATATTAAAGAAGTCTATGCCGGGATATATAATGTAACATTTTCTGACTCCACTATATGTTGGAATATATAACTGATTAAAGAGGGGATATACACCGAATTTTTTACTCCTTATTCCAAAAGAATATTCCGATGTGCTTCATGCATGGGGACATGATTATGGAAATCCTCCACGATTGTTAGGAGAATATGTCCATAGGCTTGTTTCGAGTGAAAAGGGATATGATCCTACACACTGGTTGTCAACGAATCATGACATCTGACTTTTTTAGTGGGAGTGGGGATATGATCCCACTAGTAGGTAACTAGCATGTTCTTCCCCCGGTGTGTCTTTTATACTACCCATTAATGGTCCTTAGAGTCAGAAATGTGTTTTCTAGTTACCTCAGCTGGTGATTGGTGTGTACCAGTGAGATTGTACTATTGATAAGTGTTTACAGGTTCCCACCTCATTGAAACCTGAACTAGAAGGGAGCTACATTTTACATCATAGTTCACCTTAATTGGATATTAAATGTGGAAGTTCCTATGATCCAAGGATAATCTCCCAATTTGTTTGGTGGTGATAAATATGTTCACTATCATAGATAAACATTTGCCAAGGCGATGCGGACTCACTGGTTTCCATACATGAAGACTTTCATGGGTGACTACTAGTGTTAGTATTATACCTCGTCGGTGATAGTCCCTAACTATTTTTTTGACACCTGAAGTTTCCACTATCGAGATGGGGATATTGCCTTACAAAATACGGGGGATACAACCATAGGAGATTTACTAGATTTTTTTTATGAATAGGAAATTGTATCAGATCGAGATGTTACTGATGATAATAGCTTCTAAATTATCATAGACAACAAGGAACAATATTAATAACTAGTGAAATACCATATGCATTGTTTGAACAATAAGATATGCATGGATAACGCAATTATCCTTTTATTCCTGATTCATCCTTTCTATTCATGTTGACTTATCAACATGAAGATAGAATTATTTCATGAGAACCACAATTACAGAGGATCGGTAGTAAAATTCATTTCAGGATTAATAGCTTTATAAGTGTAAGTTGTGAAGAAAAACAAGAGTTCTTCAATATGATTATCATATCATTTTGTTATTTGTGGGTTTCACTTCAGATTTTTAGTTTCTATTTTCATATAGATTTCCAAAAAAAACGTATCAAATGGATAAGAAAACAATAAAATTTATTATTAGATAAATTTTCATAGGGTTCACCATTTTTATTGTATAATGTGAAAAATATGGAATGATGTATTATAACCCAATCGTTTTGTTATAAGAATTATTAATGTATGTTTCCCCATTTTCGATTGCATAAAAAGTGAAAACAAAATGACATGATGGATAATAACCCAATAATTTTGTAATTTGAGAGATTCATATCTGGATCAACATTTGTTTTGTTTAATGTGAAAACAAAATGGCTTGATATATAATAACCCAGTCATTATGTTATAAGAGAGACACAAGTCAGGTTCAAAATCTTTATCACTATGGAAATTTTATAGTGAAACATGGAATCCTCATCACAGTAGGTCTGGTTTGGACTGATGGTTGATTGTGTGTGTGGGATTTGAGGGTATCTCTTGCAAAATTAAAAAATTACGGATTCCATTTTATCTATTAGTGTAATATACCAATAGTTAACCCATCCATAACTAGGTACAAACCTGCTTTCCAATGGCAAGCGTTCACCTAGTTTTTCGGGATTGATGGTACTTGGGGACTCGCATTGGTCGAGAGAATAGGAGGTCATTCTCATTGAACCTTTTTTGGGAGACATATTTCTTACTCCAAATCCATTTTAAATATTAAATATATGGTCTCTAATGTCTTAATAATATTGATATATGACTAGTGAACCAAACCAAATTATTATGGGTTAAGTCCCTATTTGTGAAAAAGATGATGATCTTATTTGTGAGGAGAGGAAAGTGGGGTATCATTAGTGAATAGATCTATATGTATCCATGATTATTCATCCATTTTGAAGCGATGATTATAAGATTTATATGATAAATCTATATAACATGGGGATTAGAAATTTTCTACCATGTAGGAAGGTGGTTAATAATCTGATGAAGGGATTGAGCCATTATGAGGCATCCAATGTATCCTAGTTATAGTACGAATGAATACCCACTTATTCTGTTAAACCCATGGAATTTATAATCCTACTAGATATAAATATATATGTTCTCTAAGGTACAATAAGTTCAATCATGGGTCTTAGTAAGATATCAGACATATCCCAGCTTTAAAGAGAATTAAATTTTTCATAGTTCCATTGCTTTCTCATTCCACTAACTGATGAGGTAGGATTATCTACCAATGGGAGTGATTGTTTCTTCATGATTGAAATTTTGAAGACGTGGTGGGACACACACTGAGGTGGGTTCCCATTTTTACTTGGGACATAGAACAAAATCTTACATATCATAGTTATTGTAGGAATCTAAGTTCCGGTTGTTCATTCATGATGTTTGGACTATCCCGACATAATATGTCCTCTTATGGGGGAGGTTTATATCATGCCACTTATCAGGGACTACATATCGGCTTCTACCTTATAGGTGGGGATTAATAATATTAGTTATATGGATATTACAACTCCTTACAACCATGTAAGCTATTTTTAGTGTCAAAAACATGGGATAACAAGTAATTAGTCTCAGTATATATGGATGTAGGTCTTATGTATTAGGTCTAACCTTAGGATATTTAATATAATGATCAGGACCAAGGGAGGTGTCCTATATATACTTGTTAATTTAAACAACAAATTTTTCGTAGTTCCATTGTTCGAAGATTACACGCTAATTTTTCCCTTATCCTTTTTTGGGGTTTATGGTGTAGATGGTATGACCATTGCATCTCCTTAACCCCACATGAGCCATGATCATTATTATAAACAAGGGATGAAAAGTAATCAATGTCATGGATTTTGGATGTTTGACTTATTAATTAGTACTATTCTTGGATGATTAATATGGAGTTTAATCATTGGGGAGGTTTCTTCCATATCCTAGTTATAACAGGAATTAGAGTCATCATATTCCCTTCATTGAGGCTTACAAACTGACATTTCCCTTATATTTGGAACATATCATATTATTCTTCTAATTAATTATTACACTATGATGTTGTCATTATGTTCAAGTATGAAACATCTAGGATGGGAAAATTTATCCAATAATGCAATTCTTTATATTTATCCTCCTTGACTACCTGACATACACTGATTTTCCATTCGATATGCACTGATTTCCTACTTCACATATAGGTGAGTGTTTTCCTAACATGACCAATGAAAATTATGTGGTCTAGTTGACTTGTCCATAGGACATCATGTAATCTTGAAGGAATGTCAAATGGTTATTTCTTGAGAAATTTTTTCATGTCCAGATGACATCAAAAAACTTATATAGTTGTCCAAAGAATCCACTGCATGACCTGGATTACATGCCTATATGGTGGTTTATTATTCAGATAACAATCCCAGGTTTCATTTTAAGAGCTAGATGATATGTATTAGGGTGTCATGAGAGTCATTTCAACATGTATTGGAAGTTCTAAAATGTACTGGAAAACATGTTTTGAGGATAATGTGAATCTTGGTGGTGAGTCTAGGGGATTCCGTATGATATGTCTGAAATGACCGCGTACTATCGTGAGACTCATGTGAAATTTATTGGTTCCATTAAATATGTCTGAATACATGTATAATAAACACCATGGGTCTTAAATGTTGATCCTATAGTGTTTCAATAGACTTGGTTGGAATCCCAAGGGGATCTATGTGCCTTGCTCGGACATATCTAGAGGACTTCGCCTGACCCAAATAGAAAACCGAAGGAGCATCGGGAGATCTGGGTGACATTTTCCATTGCTGCTACATGTAATGGTTAATTCAAATGAATTACATGAGGGCAAGTGTATTTGTTCTTTTCATAAGTATCCCGACCTTAGTATTTGTTTTGGAATTTATATTGTGAATGCCATAGATTTTTTCAGTGCTAGGTTATTTTTTGACTTGTGTGATTTAGGATTTTTGTGGGATGTTATTCGCAGGTTCTTCCATAGTTTCATTGCCTTATCTATAGTGATCACATGAAGTGCTTATGCATGTTGCAAAGTTTCGCATAATTTCACAGGTATTTTACCTAAAAAAATCTTTCCATGTCACAAGATCTATAGATCAATGAAATATTCACTATCATTTAGATGAATATTGGTCAACTTCGCATTTGTTCAATTGTACTCTTGGTCAATCAAGTTAGAGGTGCCTTTTCCATGATGGTTATGGTATTTATTGGCCTTTCCTCCTGGTTTGGTCACCAAATTGAACAAATAATATTTAAAATGGTCAGTATAAAGTTGGTGAAGGCTTCGGTGCTATATGTCTTCATGAGTCTCTATCGTAGATCTCACCGAGGTCATCACCTGATTTTCAATGACTATGTTTCCATCCAATCAACACTTCCTTTACTAGATTATTGATAATTAATGGGGACTTATTGAATAATATGGTAATATTTCATGATTTCTATAATATCATATTGACATTTCCAGGTGCCTTTGTGAGATCAAGACACCTATCGAAAAGCATTCATTTGATCTTGGGTGACTTGTCTAGGGATTTCCCAATGACAACGATGGCTCTTCTGAGGTCCCTCACAGGACCAAGAAAAATTTTCAAGGGGTCTTGTGAGATCGTTTTTTAGACATCCTTTTCATGTTATCATATTTTTACAACTTCTATAGGATCTTTCATCCGCTTATTTTTATTTAATTTCTTTATTTTTTCAATGTTTGCGACTAATATGAGATTGTGTGATTAATTTGAATGAAAAATTATCTACCTCTTGGTGATGCATCACGTGACCAATAAAGTTCCTTAGAAGATGAACAAACATTCCATGGAAAACTCCATTTGTCTCTCCTTAGGGTGCCCAAGGTGGAGTGTGAGGTTACTTGGAAATACCTAAGGCTCTTCATGTGATGCATATTTAATGTCGGTGGTCTTTCGTGAGTTGAGGTGGACCTGTCCCTAGGGTCTCATGGTTTTTTTATCACTAGGGGTTTTCCATGGGACATTTCTGACATCACGTGGCTCCCATATCCTCCCCATTTATTTACTTTTTCTGCAAAGGATTGGGGGTCTTGAATGTTTTATTAAATGTTGTCTATGGAAACTATTCTCTCCATTGGTGATCCATAATGTGAGTTTTACAGTTTCAAGAGGACACTATATTTTGTAAATTTTCCTCTAAATTTCCAATGTTTTTTAGATGGTTTGTTAGGTGCTCATCGATTGACAAATCACATGTCCTGGGGGAGAACATCTAGTTTATACAGCATGATCATTGGTTGTCTGAGGAAACTTTTCTAGAGATGGACTTCTCAAAGGGACCTATTAGGATCCTCCACAGGATATGTTCTACACATGGTTCCTTTACATGACCTTATGATGGTAATATGATCTCTTGTATCTTAGAGTCTTTTGTGATTCGTGAGTCTCAAATGCAATCTTCATTCATATTTTGGGGGAAATAATACCCATATACAAGTGTTTTTCCTTTTGAAATTTTTCAATTATCATTTGGTGGGAATCAAAGGACCAACTGCCATGTCTATCCCACATTATCTCAAGGTGAGATCCCATGTTGGAAACCCCGTAGTTGTAAGAGGCTTCCAAACTCTAATGTTTTGTTCATAAATTAGAATAGATCGCATTCTTCTACTACATCCAATTACTCATTGGGTCCATTGCTAGTTGGGAAGACCTTACTAGGTAGTTTCTCTATAAGTTCCGCACCACCATTTAAAAGATAAGTATTTAAAATATTTTCAAGTGAATGGAACTCACCAATGAAAAAATCATAGACATCGTCTCCTAATGGAGTGGAATAACATATTAACATGATATGTCCTTGACCTAAGAACATCTAGTGATGATGTGCATGGGGAAATTCAAGAATAAGTTGGTCCCCAACCTCATCACGTAAAATTTCTTAGGATTCCTACAAGATTTTTCCGATAGTACTGTGATTATAGAAGAATACTTGTAGTAAGGAAAAACAGGAATTTCCACTACCACCCCTGAACCCTATAAGAAGAAATTCCAGCTCAGATACTTCTGTAGTCGTATAGGTATATGACCCTATGCCACTACATCTATTTCTAGTGGAGCCTCATCAAGAATTGCCACACCGAGTGAATATATCTCATCAACCTCTTCATTGACCATTAAAAAATATGAAAGAACCACCACTATAATAAGAGAAGACTCAATGAGAGAATGCGTCTCCTTCCCCTCCTTGGAATCCATCACCTCGTTAGAAAAAATATCCCAATTTTCCATTCCAATATAAGAGTAACCAGACCTACTCTTTCTAGAATTGTAAGGTTCCCAGTTATTTCGGTAGTTCCCTAGAATAGGGAATTCCAATGCTCTTTGAGAAAAAGAATACCCATGGATATGAGCTTATAGATTCCCCAGACAACTAACATTACCAAGGGATCCTTTTACATACCATCAATAAATGATATTAATTTAATGATTGGATATAAGACCAATTGAATATTGGTTCTTCCATGTTGGGAAATACCCCAGCATAGGTTTCACACATTTCTTAGAATCAGAATAATGATAGAGAAGGTAATTTGAAGCATATTTCTATACATGGAACATAGAATTGTGATTACTAGTTTGCCTGAAGTGAAATATCTTGCACACATGGTGTCATCCATACTCGCATATGATATACCAAATATGTAAAAGTCTCAATGTCTTCCATGATTGCAACTTCTTCATACACATCATATCCTTATTTTTTTTAGAAGAGTAGGCACCAATAGTACAAGGGAATGAAAATTCCACTGTCGGTGATGAAGCTGTCTTGAACCCTCAGTGACTTAATACCTCTAAAGATGAGAATCACCCCCATTGTTTTCACATCAGTATAGTACTCCTCTAATGATTAGAATAGGTTTTCATCAATTAATACTGTCATATTAGGGGGTCCCTTCATGTTCCACGATGACCAAGAGTACTAGGAATTCCCTCTAAGTGTCTTAGGCATACTCGATCAAAGAGGTGGTTGAGGACATGCAAATCACTAGAAAAGTGAAGCTAGTGATCCAATCCATTCCATTTAGACTAATAAAACCGAGAAATATGTTCTATGAATTGATCAAAAGGAAGATTCCTCCCTACATGCTCTGTTAGACATGCCATCATATTTGAACAAGAACACAGACCACATAGAACAACCATATACACATCGGGATCAGCCGCATCCAACTAATGACATGTCTCATACATCCAACAGTCAAATCGTAGTGGTTTTGTGAGATCAATATGATGATAATAAAAAAAATCTAACACAATCCTGATTCGTGTGGTTCAACTAGTAGTTTCCACCATTCCTCCTTCCAAACAACTACCCCTCAAAACTAAAACATGTATTTTTACAAAAGCTCAATGTGTTAAAGAACCTCCCCAAAATTCCTATGAATATTGTAATCAAAGTGTCCATATTCATGTTATAAGAGCTTTGTGAGGTACTTATAGAGGCCATGAAGATCCCACAGACAATTTTATGTAGAGGTAGTATCCGTATAGGTCATCTATGCTGAAGTGGTTGAGAAATTAGAACGAGAAGCCATTATCTCAATATCCAAAAAAATGTGGGCTCCATTATGTAGGGTCACATTTGACCACTGTACATCCTATATCATCTCAATGGAATATAGATCCATCAATATCTGGTGGACATATGTTCTTGTATCAATGTGATCCCGACCAGACACTCCACAAGTTAGGATTGATGGAATCATACATGAGCCCCTCTAACCTAAACATTTGTGTTTATGATTGGACTGAGAATATACTATTTGGAAGAACCCAATTGAATACCCAGTTAGGTGGCTTGATAGTGAAAAATTAAATCATGGTTTTCTAACAGGATACCGCATACAACATGTTGATGGGTATACCTAGGCTCTATATGTATGCAACATTCTCCTCCTCATATCACTAATTCATCATCAACTCACTCAACATTTGATTGGGAATGATTCAAGGTGATGTATACCCCTTTGACTTTTTTTAAGCTCTATATCTTAATTTTAAATATTAAAAGAGAAATAATATGTAAGATCAAACCAATAGGGTTGAGCATGCTACAATTGTAGCCAACATGTGGACCAACATGAATGGAATTTTCATCCTCCCAATTCACCAGTTGGAGGATAAAATTTAATACATGGGAAATCTGATTGTAATTTTTTGGGGGAAGGGGTGTCATATACCTTAGTAAAAGGAATTCTAGAAGATTACATCAGAATCCTACACAATTTAGGACATGGTGATACCAGAAACCACCTCCCCTATTAGTGACTAAAATTTTATCCCCATGGCTACAATTGTATGTCATTCTTGGTTGTTCTTCTAATCCAGTTATTACTAAGAGATATAGATCCACCAATATTCCTTTGATATCATGCATGGACCCTACAGTTATAGGTCTGATGGGATTGGCACAAAATATCTTTCTCCATGGTTTAAACAGAGAAAGTGTCCCCTAGTAAATATTATACCTTTACCGAGTGGGTACCAATTTTACCCAAGATTTAGTCATCCTAGATGAACCATAACCCCCACAGATTCACCATCATCAAATAATGAAGTCGATTTATAGAAAGTTCCATCTACATTCACATATGGAATCTCAGTCACTGTCTATGATATTCTTTAGTTGAACTTTGGTACTGAGTATGATCCAAGGACAACACTGTTCATTTCAAGAATACCTCTAGAGGAGTAGAAATTGTATGTGGATTCCCTTTAGGAATATCATGGTGTATTTTTATATAGTTATGATGAGATTTAAGGGATCTTCTACCTTATCGGTCTCTCGGTGCGTCATTGTCGGTTAACTAATCCTCCCAGGAAAATACACCATTCTCATGGTGCCATTATCATTTTTGAAGATGAGAAGAATATCCAATCCAAAATTTTCAATGAAGATCAGTACCCCATGTGGGAATCAAACATCATTCTGTTCAGGAAGAAAAACATGATTACTGGATTCTATATCGTCTTCTAAGACCTCAACCAATATAGAACAAGGGACAATTTCCCACTTCTAGTGATAGATCTATTTAATGATATCATAGATGGGTTCCAAGATCTCTCCTACATGGATTGTTACTATGGGTATAGGCAGATCTGGAAGGACCATAATGATAAGGATTCAACCACAATTAAATCACCACATCAAAAATTATTCTATCTGGTAATTCCTTTTGTTCTAAATAACTAATGATCCAAATTGTATCGGTCCACACACAACATCTTCAAATGTATCCTAGGGATGCTAGTGTAATTATACGTGGTTGATTTGGTTTTCAAATAATTAGAGAATTTGGGACTATCTCGGAGATTTTGAGAAACTGTTTAGCTTCCTCAACTCTCATATATTGATAATGAACCCCTTCATGTATACTTTTGAGGTGACTTGGGATGTTTCTCATATTTTTTTTAGATAAATTGAAATTGAGATAGACCTAGATAAGATCAAATCCATCAATCAGATGATTCTTTTGTGAGTTCTACAGGGGAACCAAGGTTGGGAAGGATTCATGGACAACATAGACACATTATTCGTGAATCTGGTTAGGAAGTGTAACCCATTTTATATGATAATGAATAATTTAACTATATACTTCTCATATGAAGAGTGTCATTCCACCATTAAAGAGATTATTAAATATCTTATACTACTACTAGTTCTGAAGCCACCCATCATAGGGATGCCATTGGTCCCTTATGTGACTACCCAAGAATGATCTCTCAGCACCTTTATCACCTGGAAGAATAATGTATTAAGTGATAACATTTTATACTATCTCAGTCAAAAAACTCTCGATAAAGATTATCGATCCTTTCAATTTGATAAATGTTTCCCCGTGCTAGTAATTATAGTGTCGAGGTTGTTGAATTTACTATAGCATCATGAGATATAGCTAGTGTCCCATGTGGATCTATTGAAATATATCATGAATCTCACGATGTTGGCAGGACATCTAGCATGCATGGATGTGATCCTACAATAGTTTGGCATCATGTTCTTTCAATAGAAATATTTAAAGGTCCAGGTGTTGGAAGAAATTATAGCCGACATTTTAGCTCTTGATAAATCTACTTTGGATTTCAATTTCCCATATGGGTCCATCCTTTCAGTAGATATAGATATTCCATGATAGTAGATGAATTTTTATGGTACCTTTTGGATCCTAACCGGTCGAAGGATCAATAATCCCAAGATCAAAAAAGTATGTGTGGGAATTGTATTCACCCCCCCAACATAGGCTATTTTGTCCTACTCATTCGAACTCTTAGAAGGCTTAACCAACAATAGGGTAGAGTTTCATGCCCCAGTTACACGTATCGAGCTAGATATCTAGATTGATGTTCAGCACTATTATATTAAGGGAGACTCTGACCTACTCATCTATAAAATAAATGGTGATTTTACTCCTAGTAATCAAGATCCCCTGCCCTTCCTAGGGCGTACTTACCACACCAAGGACCAGTTCCCTTATCAAACATAGTTGAGACTTGTTCCCCATTCATAGAATGGTCAAGGAAATTCTTTGTCCAGGTTTTACACATCACCTAAAGAGCCTAAATAGGATGATATGTTCATTCATGTGGAACATGAGGAAGTCATCTCTCCTGTCATCTCAGAAGATGATAAAATCCAGTAGGTTAACCAACTAGATATAGGTGCTTATACATTTGGACCACCAGATTTACCCACAATGGAAGAAACCTATAGTTGGACAACTCATTTCATCAATTACCTCTAACATGGTACCCTGTCACTATACATGGCAAAAACTGTGTGAATTCATCAGTGTGCAAGGCAGTTTTCCCTCCAAAATGGGCCTAATCTCAAGAAGACTCTCTAATGATGATGGTTTTATGGAATTCTCATATGTCCCATCCATGAAGATGAGATTCCATAGGTTAGGAAATAAATTCATGTTAGTTCATGTGACTTATCATCAGACTAGTTTGAATCTCTCCCATTATAATTGATGGTTCTGATACTTATGTCCCATCATGGTCCATGACTATATCAGATTCATCATGAAGTGACATGTGTGTAAAATGCATGTCTTCCTTGTGTATCAACCACCATATCCACTTAATACATCCAAATATTCTTGGATATTTGCAGTTTAGGGACTTGATTTTGTGTGAATGTATCCACAAGATACATCTCTCTAATGTAGTTTAATTATATTCTTGATAGATTTCTTTTCCAAATTAGAATAATTGATTCCTCCTAAGGAAGTTAAGGCCTAATTACTAGTCAAATTCATGATCTCTATCATCATCGACCAATTTAGAGTTCCTCAGACCATTCTCACTAAATTCAACCAACATCTATGATGCTCAGATAATGAAATTTCACTCCAATTACAATATCATGTATAACCATATTTATAGAGATCTTACATAAAAAATGGACAAATTGAGTAATTGAACAAAAACCTCTCGAACATTCTATAGAATATGGTGTTCTATAATAAGAAACATTGGATAGACATGATCCCCATAACACTAAGGTACTACTAGATGATGATTTGAAATTCCACCTAAGTGAATCCATATTACCTAGAGTATGAAATAGAGGAATCCCCTACCATCGATGTTCAATTTATGTCTCTTTGAAAAACTGTTTAGTGACCAGTAGACACAAAACATAATGGAAGAATTCCATCGAGCTAATATGGAATCCGTCAAAGATAAAAGGCTCTAGGACGTAAAAAATCAAGTACAATATTAGATGAAAAACATTGTATTAATCAAGATGAAATTCCACATTTTCTCCTTCATACATGGTGATAGATTTATATCTATTAGAATGCTCATAATACCCTGTATGAAGCCCCCAAAATTGGATACCAAGTGGGAAGTATCGTACATCATTCATAAGGTATATTATAATGGGGCATACTCATTGATCGCTAAAAGAGGGGAGAGTATTACTCCTCCGACCAATTCATAGATCTGCATGATGTAATTCACATAATTATTTTTCATCCCATACAAGCAACATTAAATTGGGTGCATAGTCTGAGCTCTATAACATTAAATTAGAAGTTCATGTATAAAAATAATGACATTTAACTACATGAAGGTATTCCATGGGATAAAATTGTGTGATGTGTGCCTTCTTGGTCAACATTAATGTTAGTTTATAGTTTTCAGGCCAACCAAATTCCATTCAGAGCTCACCCCCAATGTCCTAGTCACATAATGATAAACTTTGATACAACTATAATCCAGGCCACATGAAAATAAACTGAAAGGAAACTGTAATCTTTACTACACAATGTTCAACTACACGGACTAGTCCTATCACATGACCTTAAAATATGTAATTTACTTCCTTATATCATGAGGTTAAACAATGTAACAACAATGTTCATGGATTCATGACCTCAAATTTCATAACAATTATCATCCTAGGTGCACTATGATAATATGAACATAACCATAGTGTTCTCACCAGATAGGACATCACCCATGAAATTGGTCACCTACCATTCCACATTCACGAAATACATATTGATTGATTCTTTTCCACATATGATAAATAATGATTCTTAGATTTTACATCCTGGTCAAGCTACCCCGAATGTCAAAAAAAGATATGCCCCCTCCCTGTGTATGGGTCAGACCTATGAAGTGAGACATCCATCAATGACTATACATAAATTTATTTTCACCCACATAGGATACGTAATGACTCCCATAATTTTCATCTCTAGGCCTAGATACAAATTAATTAAACCTCTTCACCCTCATTCCCCATTAATGGAACACTGTTTCTACATCATCTTCATTTAGATCAGGTATTTCTTTTGTCTATTCCATGTAGGTGCCCATTGAGACAAAATCTATCCAAGAATCATGGAATTAAGCTATATGTAAGTATCCTTTGAAGTTTGTGGTGTGGACATGGGTCCCATTGGACCATATTAACATCATGTTTCTCAACCCCCCATGCGAAAAATATTTGTTCAAGAGCTCCATGGTCTGAACTCTACAACCATAAACTAGGATCCCAAGTTCAAGCGTCATGACTTTACACTGCATGCCAGCATCTTCCTGAATGAATGTGTGGTGTTTGGGCCACCATGTTCCTTATTCACATTTGGTTTTTTATTCGAACATGTTATTAATATCCCTTATTGATTGTCTAATTAATGGTCCATGTTGTGTAACATTAAATGGTTGGCCACCCTATGGTCCATGTGACATGGATTTAACTAATCATGACTTTTCATACCCTATGTCCTCAAACATGTAATTAACCTCATCAATAAAATATGATAAACTATGGACTTACCATAATATATTTTATAATTCCTCAGGATAATCATGGGATGCTTCAGTTCCCTCACCAGAGAGGATTACCCCCACCATTGTAGGTCTCTCACCATACAGGTTTTTTTGAACATTGTGTGTCTTGATTCCTATCTCAATGAGACATATTGAAATACCCATAAACATTTTACTTGGTCCTAGCATCAAATTTAACAACCTTTTATACCATTTTATTTGGTTGGTGTCTAGACCATATAACCTTAAACAATGTTCCATCAGCATCAGAATTGTTTCACATGGTGAAAAGCCTCTATGGCTCATTCACGTCATGTTTTAAACCATGTGTTTCATGACAATACTTTAATTCCATTTCTTCTATGGTTCTGGAACACAACCATAAATAGAATGAAATCCATTGTGGGGTGCATATATAGTAGTAGGAATCCTATTCCATCATTCATGTGGGGTTTATTATGTAACCATCGTACACCCACCCCTTTGAAACAATTAAGCTTTATAAATGAAACCTTATGAATTTAAACTAAGAGATTATAGTGGAAACCCTATGATCTTAAACAATTTTCAGAGATTCCAATAATCAAAATTTTAAAATGTATGTGAGTTTCCTTAGGAATGTGTTGTGTGGTGTTGGGTCTCCTTGGACTACATTCATATTGGGTTTGTCATGAAACTACACAATATATATCCATTTCGGAAACTCTTCATTATTTTTAAATTTAGGACCTTAAACGTAGGGCATATAGTACATGTTGATCAATATTAAACTATATAGTTTAATAGCCTCAATGCAAGAAGTTAAACTGAAATTCCACTCTGTTTTAAACTAGTATATTTTGTATTTATTCTTTAGAGAGGGTCATCCTCACCAGTATTTATATTTTATAATGTTGTGATATAGAAAAACATTTGTCTTGATACCTATCCTTGGGCCCTACCAGAGGTTCATTAAAAATTAGGAACCTTATCCTCTATACTGGTTTAGAAATTAGATCCTTAAAATATATGTACTTATTCTTAAGGTGTGTGTGGCACATCGGCCTCCTAGGACCTCATTAACACCGGGTTTTACCTCTTGAGTTCCATATATATACCATTAGTGATAACATCCCACCTAGTCCAATTAAGAAGACACTGAATTATACATTGTGGTCCATACTATATGACCCTAAACTATGTATGTTACCTTCTAGATTATCCATTTAATGTGAAATTAAACTTTTTGAAAATCTCAGGTTTGAATCTAACATTATAATATGCCCCATTCCACACTTCAAGTCATTCCTATAATGGATTTCAATTATATTTAGATTCTAGATGGGCACCTTAATAGTGATGGTCGCATACCATTTTGGGCTCACCTCTCATCCATTTTCAATACCCTAACGGAACTCTAGAAATAAATGGAAAATATAGTGTTTCAAATATAGTCAACAATTTACCTTTCACTTTTTATTCACATCCTTGATTTGTGTTATTAATTTTACTATGTTTTGAATAAGTTAAAAAGTTTATCCCAACCCATTGGAGACCTCTAATCCTGACCTTGGAAGTCTTATATTACCCCCTTTCAACATCCTTATATCATAGTGGAATTTCAAACCCTTTGTTACATTTATAATGTGTGCTTCCACATGATAAGAAAACACATATACCATTCCTCTTTTCCCACACCAGGCATGACTCATGTGGGTTTGGAGTTCTCGTATGGTGTGTATCGATGTGTCTAGGCTACACAAAGGTGCCCTATGTCAAAACTCCAGGACATCAAACATGGGTTTCATGTCCAATCATCATGGTCTTATGCTGTACGTAGGTCAAATTTCCAGAGATATGTAGTGTGGCCCAGATTTCCTTGGTCCCCATTCACATCCGGTTTTTCACTCTATCACAATACACATGTATATATGGGATATTACACCCATTGTCTTATATTTACAACCTTAAACTATAGTGAACATCCCGATCAAATGATGATAAACTGTGAAATGTGTCCCGATCACAAGATGCTAAACTGTACAATGCTACATCTTGATTGCATGACTTTAAATTTCATGACTATCTATATTCCATTTTTCAAGAAAAATAATGTTGTATCTTATGTCCATTTCTAATACCCCTTCATTAAATTCTATACATCTACCACTTCACTTATTTTCCTTCAGCCCTTAGTCAGCATCCATGATAATGATCCCCTGGAATACGGGTTCAACATTTTTTTCAACCAGTATGCCTACACCAATGTACTCTAATCCATTGTGAAATAATTCCAATAGTGTTAAAATACATTTTAACATTCCATAACTCCATATTCATGCTTTTTGTGCCACTTATTTTGATCCTCATCCACTTCCACATCTACGGGGAACCCAAGATGACTTTTGTACTATGCCATTATGGCTCACCAGTCATCTAGGGCCAGAATCCTGGTAGGAATCTGATGATATTCTGGGACATGTTCTTTGTTTACAACATGGTCAAGGGTTGACCATTGAGTGTTTCTCCCTATCTCATGAAAACGGTACAAATACTATTTTTCAAACATGGTTAATAGTAATATTATCTCACCATGCCACACACCTTGTGTTCTAGATCATAGTAATTTTTATTCACACCTCCCATTCCAATATGTTCAATAGAATTCAATGCCCTATGTTATCACGTTCGTGCACTAGAGAACATTGTAAATTCATGTTGTCTATTCTGAGAGCCTTTTTCTCTAGCCTTGACCTCTCTTATCCAGAACACTCTCAATGGAAATTCAACAATAATAGACCCTGGGTTCCAAATGATTATCCACAACTATCATATGACGAGAAAACCAATGTTCATCCATTGTTTCTCATACTGGTCCCTAGTGGGATATTTTATGGTGGGAGGCTCAAATGTAAAGACGACCCCCTAAAACATTGTTTTTTCGCTTGTTTAAACATATTGCATTTACCTATTGTCTTACATAAATCCTATTTCTATGATAACCAAAAACTAATAAATAATACCATAATCTAAAAAATAATAATCATGAAGTAATTATTTTAGTTATAAATAAACTATACCATTTAAATCAATTAGTTCATATGGTTATGAAAAATTAACTAATGCTATGATCTTGGAGATGGTAGGCTATATGTTTGCATGAGTAACATTTTAATTTTTCAGTGATCATTTGGGAGAAACAGATAAGTAAAATATTTTAATTAAATAATGATGATGTTTACTTAAATACCTTATTTTTTAATTATATAAACTTATATATATCATTATTGTGGTTTGGTGAAGAAAATTGACTCGCATAATTTCATGAAGGCGGTAGTCCACACAGACATGAATGGTGTTATCACTTTTTCAGTGAGTGAATATGTAATAAATAAAGTGATATAATATATTTAAATAATTATTAATATTTCAAAAATATATTTATAATTTAATTAAATCACATATATTTATTATATTTACCATTTATTCCATTCATAGAACATGTTAGTGAAGAACGAATCACATCATTTTGTGAGGCGGTAGTCCACCGTACAGATGATCAACATTATCATATCCCCTAAGAAAAGGAAATCAAAAATTTATATATATGATATAACTAACCGATAGGTATAATTATGTTATAAATATAATATATATATATAAATATAATTTATATCCATCATCATACCCAACTGTGAGAGGTTGTACTAGAAAAACGAATTACATCATTTCGTGAGGGGGTAGTATGTGGTACAAATGATTGATGATTTCATAACCCAATCAATGGAAGGGCATATGGTTGTGTGTAATAAACTTGTTATAAAATCATACTGCTATATATAAGATAATTAAGTTATTATATAAGTATGGTTTATGAATAATTGAAGGTGGTTGATAATGAAAACAAACACCCAAGGAAGAAAAGTACCTCTTATTAATGTATCCTCCTTGGGTTTCCAAAAAAGCATTTCATAGGATAGAATTATTAAAAAAATATACGGATTTTAGGATTATGTTATGTAATTTGGAAAGTGATTTGGTATCTTACACGCCAATAAATATAGATTTTATGTTGTTAAGAATATAGGAGAGGGGCCTTTTATAAGGGGGGAGAGGGAACACATGGTATTTTTGACATAAAATGAGTGATATCGTGCTTTTCATGTGTCTAAAGAGTCCAAAATTTTCCATTATTGAACCTTGGATGGGTTATGGTATACATATGGCTATAAAAGTTATTATAGAAGTGAATAATACGTTTTTACCCTTATCTTTTTAGATTATCCCCTAGTAAATCAATTTTAACATTGACTGTCGTAATTAATTTTATTGGATTCACTAATAATTTTCGTAAAATATTAATTTGAAATTATCATATAATATAAATTTTATGATTATAAATATTGAATCTATTTTTAAAATTTCAATTCACATGTGTGGTAAAATTAAATTTAAAATTTATCCCATAGGTCAGGCGAGAAATTAGGTTACAAAATAGAAAATGTTCAAAAGTTTATGAGGTTTTCATTTGAAATGTTAAAATGAATATTAATAAAATGGTCTAAATTTGATTGAATGATATAAAATAAGACTAATTTTACCTTAAAAAATTTAAAATATAATTTATTCTTATAAATAATTTAAATGAAAAGTTAGTTTTCAATTAATATTCAATATTTTTTAATATTCAGAATATAATTGATCTGTTAATAAAATTAATGAAAATTAAAACTATGAATGTTTTTGTATTATAAATATAAAAATGAGTTTTATTTTTACACTAATTTTTAAAAAATTATTTAAAAAACTAATACAAATCCTACATATATGATGAAAGACCGTGTTTTAGAGAGGGTTATTTTCAAGAATAATATGATTTTATATTAACTCTATGTATTATAATAATCATTCAATTAATATTAATTAAAATTTAATAGTACATAATATATATTTTTAATTTGAATAATTACTCAATATATGTAGTTTTAAATAATTAAAATGTATAAACATTATCTGATAGAAAAGAGTTTTTAAAAAAACCATTTTTTAGATCAAAAAAAACTTATACTACAATTCAATATTATGATTATTAAAATTTAATTAAGTGGGATAAATATATATCAATAATAATTATGTTAAATGAAATCAAATTTAGAACATAATTTTATTTCTATATTATTTAATTTTTTTAAAATAAATGATATATTCACACAAAATATTAGTTTCCCTATTCACTGAAAAGTCAATATTTTCAGAAAAATTCTAAAATGTCACCCAAAGTAAATTTTTATAATATAATTAAAAAAATTAAGTTAATTTAATTAAATATATTTATTATATCTTCCAAAAATTTATTATAATAATTAGTTTCATGAGAAGTGATAAAAAGCATTTAAGAAAACATATTTTTGAATAATAAAATCACTATAATTAAGATTGATTGATTGTTTACTAAAAAAATAAAAACTATTTATATATATTAGGTAATATATATTTATTTCAAAAATTATTTAATATTATTAAATCTGGAATGGATAGGTTTTTAAGATTATATATATCATGGGTCGTTTAATCTGAGTGTTATATATTTAATACACTTACGAGCATAAAAAATGGGGTCTTCTATACCAAAATATACTAAAGATATAATATTTATTTAAACATAAATATATTATAAAGTCTCTGGTAGTTTCATTTTCATCTATGTTCAATTTTTTGTGTCATTTATGCTATCAAACATAGTTTTCTTCTTTTAAAATAGCAATGTGTTACAAGACTTGATGTTTCCAGTGCACTGATTATGTTAGGCACATATTATGATGATCCTCATGAATATTATTTTTTTTCTATTGTAGATATCCTTGTTTATCTGAGAAGAAATAAGTATATGATCCTAGTTCATAGAGGATATGAGGATCTATTCATCCATGGTTATACTTATTATAGTCTTCTAATAGCTCCCAATGATCAGATTCTTGTTTTCACGGATTCTACAGTAGATTTTTAGAATATAGAATCTTTTGATGTAACCAAAACTTTTTTGATAAGTTTTTTTTGTGGTATGTAGTTGTAAATACCCTATAAAATTACATTGTGATAATAATATAGTGGGGAATATTGCAAAGAAGTCAATATCACATCGACAAACAAATCACATAATCGAAAAAGTATCATGTCATATGAAATTATTCTCCGCTGGTTGAAGTGGAGTTAAATAGGGTTCCCAATAAAGAAAACATAGATGAATCCTTGAATAAATAATTATATCATGAGAATCATGAGTATCATGTGAGATCTATAAGACTAATGGATGTCAGTAATTGGATCAAGTGTAAGTGAGAGTCTATTAGAGCTGGTTCTCTAGAACCAAATATTGTGTACATAATGATTAATATTATCCAATTTTATTATTTATAGTAAACAAATTATCACATCATGATAATTGTTATGTGTAACATAGTATTGATATTGTATTAAGAGTATATTTTGAACTCAAATGTGATAGAAGTTCTCAACTATGATTAGAACACATTATTGCCTTTTCATTTTTTTGAATTATATAGTCTATAGCTAGATGCAATTATTTGAGGGAAAAAATTAAATTGTCCATCATGGGTGGATACCAATAATACATTGAGTAAAATTATCATTGTTTAATCCCTTCGTCATTACCGGTATATGATATAATGGTAATAATGCCCGCTGGTAGGAAATCTATATTTATATATTTCATTGGATTTTACTGTATGCATATATGGGTATTTAACCATATACTATAATAATATTATTAATAAATATTATGAGTCATATAATTTGATTTACTAAAAAAACAATGATGAAATATGTTCACTCTAAAGTATGATATACATGGTGCACAACAAGTAATATTTCATTAATTAATAATTCTATAAATGCATCATCTGTTATATTCTTTAACGATAGTTGATATCTCATGCATGTTGATGAATATGATACAACCTATATAATTCAATGATCAAGGTGTTTTATAGGCATGTTAATTTTTCATAAATCCAAAAATTATACATCAAACATAAAGGTTGATAGAACAAGAATGAAACCTACTTTTTTTGCGAAATCATGATAAAGGGATTATAATACAAATTAATATTTAAAATTTTCATTTATGTCTTTGATATATTCTATTATTTAAATATGGATACCTAGTTGTATTTTTAGTCACTAATATTGGACATTGGGCTACTCTTCCTAATGAAAAAATGAAAGTTTCCTTGATGGTCACACACTATGTGTATCGAGAACCTCATTTAAATAATATAATTAGATATTACATAAAAATTTTGAAAAATTTTATTATAACATGGGGTTTATTAAATAATAAATTTTTTATTGATCACATATATTCTATCAATAGTAATTTGAGAGATTATTTCATTATTAGAATATTTCATAAATGTTTATTTTTTTAATATAATACATATTCATTTATTGGAGAATTTTTTAGTGATAATTATTAATTAAATAAATAGTCATTATTTAATTTTCAATAAATAATTTTAATAATGGAATATTGGGTTTAATGGTTTGGTAATAAATAATATATATTAAATATAATTTGAATAAATAATATTTAATTAATTGATGAAATTTGCGCATGTCAATAAATAATAACAATAATATTATTATTATAGATTTGGGGTTCCATAAGGATTAAAAATAATTATTTGGATACTTGTACAATTATTAGTTTCTAACCCGAGTAGTATATGAAACTAATTATACTATTTATTATTTATGGTATTTCTATTTGTCTTGGTGGTGCTCAACAATATCTGGATAATTTTCTTAAGGTTTTGGAGAGATGCCTTCACCCATAATTCCCTCAATATTGGACAATTATCCTAATACATCACCACCATAGATTCTATTGACATTATAGAGAATCCTTTTCGAATCGACTCTTGAGTTGATTAATGGTGATTGATGAAATCATTGGGATATACCATGCTGGCACCTCGGGATTATTTTGAT
Organism: Viscum album; assembly: GCA_963277665.1. Classification (NCBI taxonomy): domain Eukaryota; kingdom Viridiplantae; phylum Streptophyta; class Magnoliopsida; order Santalales; family Viscaceae; genus Viscum; species Viscum album. The sequence goes on from OY728150.1 coordinate 237,513,706, forward strand.
GATGTATTGATGTTCATAGAGAACTAGTTCGTATACACTAGTTATAATCAACACCTTATTCCCAAAATATAATTTTTTTTTGATGTATATATGTCTTTAGATTTATCCATGAAGAAAAAATTCCTCAAATGAAAATTATTTAATTTAGTAATTAGTCATAAATATAAATGAGATGATCATGAATTTTTGTTTTTATATTCTCACGTCAATTAGTATTTTATTCAATTTTGTTGTTAGTAATAGCTATCATTAAGGTACATCTCAGATTAATTATTGATTTTGAAAAAAAATATGAAAATTGGCACACACTGCCCGGTTCATCTGCTACACCCAGAACCTTCTTGTTAAATTCCCCAAAATCATATTCCATCAAGACCTCCACTCATGTCATGATACATATATGATCACAATACTATAAATGCCAAATTTTTCCCTCAAATAATTTATTCATTTGATAATAGGAGTCTATCACTTTATAGAATATTTCCTGCATTTTCCATCCCCAACTAGTAATATTCTCATGATACAGTCAATGATATATTCCATAATTAACTAGGAATCGTACTTTTGGATGACAAGTATATGTTTCCCAATAATAAGTATATGTTTCCCTAAAAATTCATTAGATCATCCACCCTTATATCCAAGTAAAAATCAAGAAAAATAAATGATTTTTTATTTCAATTCATGTTCTAAATCGTATTTACTAGATCACATAATCTAAGATTCTAGTGATCCTTCACTATCCAGTTACCAATAGACTTGAGTTTAATAGAAAGGGAAATTAAATGGTTTGTTTCACATCAGACATTGTAATATCTATTTTACTTATTAGTCCATTTTTTCATTACTATAAACTACTTGAGATATTTCTTTATTATATGAACATAAACTACATTACATGATATTCTTGGACACATGACCTTAAAAGTAATTTCATTGATTATGGATACATAAGCATAAAATACAGTTCATTTTTTATGCGTACATTACCTTAAAAGGAACCGAAATTATCATTATTATGAAACCATGAAATATATGAAATGTATCATTAAAATATACTAAAATACATGGGTTTTTATTCCATTCAATGGGATATATAATTATACATTCTCAGGGGTGAAATCCCAACTCCACCACACTTACTTCCTCCCAGTATAGTGATAAATTCCACAATGGCCAATTATACAGATTTAAAATTGACTATAATGGAGAAATATGAGAAAATATAGATAACCTCTTGTATATATAAATTATGAAGTTAATATATGATTTACATTTATTTATTTTCTAAAAATAGATATTTTTAATGTTATCGAGAAGGATTTCATGAAATTTTTTAAATATATAAGAAGAAATTAGACTATATAAAAATAACCATTTTTATATTTGAATACCATTAATCATCTCAAAATCAGTTAACAATTTTAAGAATCATTAATACATTATAACATTCACCAACCATTGTTAAGTGTTTATATAACCAAAAAACACCATTTGTGAATGCATAGGGGGTGGAGATAATAAAACAAATTCAGGGAATGATTCAATAATATCAGGAAATATTTAATAAATTCTTTGCAAAAGATGTCAATAAATATTTGAATCAACCACAAATATGATTAAAATAACACTGCAAAAAAATAGGGTGATTAGAAGAGGTTTTATCCCCATATTAATACTTTAGCGGCATTTACTTATATTCGCCACTAAAGTGGCTCGTAATCTGATTTGGGGTGGTTATGGGTAAGTGATGGTAAACTATGCATGTGTTCAAAGGAAGTTAGATTAGATGGTGGTTTTAACCACATCTAATTTAACTCTAAATTTAGTGTATTCTGATCGGTTAGAGGCAGTTCTAACTGCCTGAAATTCAAACATTAAAATAGATGTGTTTAGGACCCCCTCTATTTGAGCGTATATGGTCTTATTTTTGGGGTGGTTATACTTCAACTGATCATAATTTTAATATATATATTTTACCGCCCAACTCAAAATGGCACGCCCACCCTCCCCATAAGACCCCCTATGAAAACACCAAAACACTCCTTGACAAACCCCATGAACCCCTTTTTAACCATCCGGGGACACCCACCTGACACCACCTGACAACACCCGACACAACATTGGAACCACCCAAAAACCCCACACACCACACCCCATCAACACCAGGTTACAACTTCTGACACCCCCTGACATCCCAGGCCCTCGGGAAACCCTACACCCCACCAAAACTAGGTGACAACCCTCATCCCCCCTGAAAAACCATACCCTCAGGAAACCCCACACCCCACTGACAACAGCTGACAACCCCTAACCCCCTACCAACCCCTTGGTCCCGGGGCACCCCACTCATACACACAGACACACCTTTGAAAACAATTAGGGGATCACCTAGCCCAAGGTCCCAAGGCTCATCAACGGACCTAAAAATGCAATAGGGCAATAACCGCCCGTTCGAGACAGTAAAAATTTCTCCGCAAGGAGTCGAACCCATGACATGTTAGAAGTAGCAGTCACACATCCTCCACTATGCTGAAATGTTTTTATTATATTTTTTAAAATATTATTTATATTTATTTACATATGAATATTTTAGATATATATATATATGTATGTATGTATATATATTAGGATGTGCAAGTGTAAATAATGTAATTTTTTTATACAGTGTATAATTGATTTATATATGTGTGTGTGTGTGGGTGTCTGTTTTTTTACAATATAATATATGTAATATATATATATATATATATATCTGTGTGTGTGTATATATTATTTAATATATATGCATAAATAATTGTATTTAGATATATAAATATATAGTTATACATATATTTGTAAATATTTTGATATTTTTGTGTGTGTGTATTTAGGTATTTATATGATATTTATAGAAATGGTATATTTATAATATATATATATATAATCATTTTTATATATTTTTTTATATGAACATGTGTGTGACAATAATATTATTAATTATTATTATTACTACGACTATCTTTTAAACTATATAAATTATAATTTGGTTTTATAAATTAAATATATTTATATATTTTATGATTTATATTATACATATATTATAAGAAATAAATTTATATTATATCATATATATATACACAAAGAAGACTAAATACATTCATATAATAGGAAATATATAATATAATTAAATGAAATATATATATTAAATTAATTTATAACTAATATAGTATACTAAAATATATAAAAAATAATTATATAATATATATAATTTTCTATATAATTAAACTATTAATCTATTATATAAATAATATAATTATATAAAATATATATGTACATTTATATTTAATTTTGACTATATTATATATATTTGTATATATAATATAATATAAATGTATTTATAAAAAAATCTAAAATAAAAATGTATTTAATATAATAAATAGATAATATAAATCATAATATAAATGTATTATATTAATAAAACCATATATAAATTTTATAAATTTGAATAAATATATTTATAATTACATTTATATTATCTATACCAATATTTATATATATACACACTTTTTATATGTATAAGTATTTATTTAAAGTATTTATAAATTTAATTATACATATGTGTTTATAATGTGTTTAAATACATGTATATAACGTGTTTATGTAATATATATATATATATACACATGCACAGAGACACATATAAATTATAAAATTTAAATTTTGATGAGATTTATATAAAAAAATAAATTAAATTATAGAGGGGTTTTAAAACACCCTCTAATCAAAAGGATTACCAGTGGTTCATAAACCCCATAAAATTTATTGAATTATATAGTGCTTTAAACCCCTTCTAATGTCCTCAATTTGAGGGGGTTCAAAAACCCCTCTAATTTCATCACATAGAGGTGGTTCAAAACCCCCTCTAATTTCATAAATTTGACAGTGTTCAACACAACCTATAAAGTCATTAATTAGATAGGGTTCAACACCCCCTCAAATTTCATAAATTAAAGGGGGTTCAAAACCCCCTCTAATGTCCTGAATTAGAGATGCTTCAAAACACCCACTAATATAATAGGTTAGCAGTGGTTTGTGAACTCTCTATAATATCTTGAATTATAGGCGGTTGCGAACCACCAAAATATTATTTTTAAAAAAATTAATTATATATATATGAAAAAAAATGTTATATATATATATCCTCTAAAACAATTCATCCAAAAACCAATCCTCAATCTTTACTAGCAAGAACACATCCCTTGAATAATTCCCACTACTAATAACCCAATTGATTAGGAGTTATATCTCATTTTAAAAATTATATTAATCATTATTCTCCTTGTTTTCAAAAAATGTGATGTAATAAATGAGACAAAATAAGGAAACAAATCCATATAGAAATAGGGTGAGAATTAACTCCCAATAATACACCTATGTTCTATAATGTGTACATAGAGAAGACATTATTAGAATATTTTGTACATACACCATCATTGAAATAGTCTCCAAGATAATATCACAATGTTTTACCTTTTATGTTATGAGGCAATATTTAATATCAATATGATTCAAGATCAAATAATACTCTATATTAATTGAAAATTTAATATATATTTTATTGACCTATCCAGTCATCAATGTGTATGTGACATCCACAATCATATCAATGAGATGTGACATTGTCCACCAAATTCATGTTCCATAACGAGATATTAAAACATACTGAACATAATTTCAAATTGAAGTGATATAATTTTGATTTTTACGGTTCCAAATGATGAATAATACTCTAATAAATAATTAAACATTAAAGATGTGTAATTTGTGTTTCATTTAATATCTAATATGTAGAATTCACTTTAATTTTTGGAATAAGAAACTTAAAAAAATTATTATAACCACTATACTTTCTTGTTTCTAAGATAATTTTGACGTTTGATGCTTCAAAAACATGGTCATACCCATATAAAAATTTCATTTCTTCCATTATACATTTTCCTTTGAAAAATTCATCTGTGTATTTTTATGTTTTCACTATATACCTTGATTCTGAATATATACTTTGAAATATTCATTCGTATACTACGATCCATTTTATGATCAAAATAATTTGAGAGTATAAAAAATATATTTTTATCACATCATTGAATATTTTTAATTTATCAATATATTATGACATACCGAAAATGAAATAATTATAACTCAATTAAATAAAATCATTAAAAAAATTAATATAGTGTTTTTTCTTATTGGATGGTATTATGATCATCAGACCATATGCATATGAGTGAATTAATTAAACAGACATCAATGTTTTGACCTCCAATAGACTGCAACATTAGTTCACTACAATTCTATTATGATACATATCAAAATTATTAATTCTAATATTATGAAGATATGGAATGTTTTTAAATGGTTCATCATTGAATTTATTTTCGTGTTATCTTATCTCTAATATCCACATGTCTTGATAAAAAGTAATTTCTCTCAATCATATGAATAAATAATTATTTTCATATTTTCATATTTGAAATAAATTTTAAATTAGATAATCTCCCTTAAGGATAATTATAACATCATTCAAACTTTTAATGTAATATTCAAAAACAGAAACCAATTCCCATTATCACTATGTATAGAAAAACTCAACATAATATAGATCAATTGATCATAAAATATGACATCATTTGATTTAAATTTTATCTCAAAAATTTTACTTTTTTTGAATTCCTTTCCAAGTATATATTATTGTTTTCACAAAATTATGAATAATCAACAATATTTGTCAATTTAGTTCAAAATAATTTTTTTACATTTATATAATATGAGAAAATTCTAGCCCAGGTCCAATTATTTTGACATTTCCATGATTTTAATGCAACCTCAACCACCATTGATTTGTCTTGATAGTTTATATTCCTGTAATATTTAGATTTAACTACTTTAAATCAACCAATATAGTTATAGATTTAGAAACATTTGATTATTATTTAAAATTTTATCAGAATTATGATAAGTTTTTTTAATAGGGAACAAATGAATATTTCAATTTTACCATCACTTATTGATGTTGCCTTTTTCCTCTTATGAATTCTTCATGTATCCCTATAAAATCATGGTATCACTTGATTGAGGGAAATTCATATTTTACCTACAGTTATATTCCTTATATCTCTATGCTTAAAAATACCTACTTATCTATTTTAAAGAAAATGTATTCTTGTGATATTACATTATTTCTCAAAATATTCTTGTTGAATTATATTTTATTGGGTAATAAAATTTATTTTATTCCTATAAATATTATTTTTCAATATTCTACCACATTATATTTACCCTTATATAGAGGTTAAATTTCCTTTATTCTCTATATCAATTTTTTATTATTAATATAAGAAACAAATGTGTTGTTCCAATAGGTTTTAGAAAATAATTTAGGGAAACAACAATTCTTTCTATTTATATCACTATTTTCATTTCTTCTCTTGAAAAATTGATAATAAAAAATATGGAATGTGTCTACTCAAAAGAAAAATCATGTTTTTTATAGTTAAAAACTTTATAGAATGTTTTGAATTGTTATAAAATATTTGAATAGTCTGTGTATATATAGTGTATTTATCCCCATGAAAAAGACTCCACATGCAGAAAATGGACTCAGTATCTGAAAGCATGAAACAACTATTGTTTTTGATAGTTTAAATTGGATTTTATATATCATGAATTGAACTTCATAGTGAACATGAAGTAATATTATATCATTGAGATCTAGAGATAGCCACGTCACTTGATTTTTTTTTGGAGATCATGGCCCTAGAATGAGGAGTGTGTCCAGAGCATGTACAAACTTCTAATATAACATAAAGGGTTTCACCTCCTATAATTTATCTAAAAAGGATAATAAAAACCATTAATTATAATTATATTTCTATAAATTTCCATAATTATAGAAGAAAATTATCACTTACATGTGTTATATCTCATTATAAAATATTTTAAAATATTCATAATAATCCAACTGTTAATAAAATTTCATCTTTATAAAATTTTAAATCAATAGTTTTTACAAAATTGTTTTTATAAAAAATGTTTTCCTTATAAATTTCTTGATTCATGTATATAATTTCAATATTTCCCTCAATATCATCAATCATCATTGAGAAATTGAAATTCTTTTTTCCATGTTCTGAGACAACTGATTTGTTATGGGTTTTATTTAAAGGTGCATGCGCCATTTTAAATGTTCCCTTTCTAATTTTAATATTCCTATTTTCATTCAAAAACAATATTTTATCTATAATAAAGAATATATACTGTAGGGTTTCCTTTTCTTATCTATACCCATTTATAGTCCTTTATTCCTTTATATATGATTCACCATAGTTCTCTAATTAATAAAATATGTATTTCCTAATATTAACATTACAATATTTCACATATTTTTTACTCTTCGTATTATAGCATGAATCGTGATTATTTGATAGAAAATTTATCTTCTAAGATGAATTAGGACTTCTTATTTCCATTATTGTATTTTTTTTCTTTCATGAATTTCTACCTTGTGCCTCCATGATAATATTATGAATTGATTATCCACTTCTACTTGTTTATTTTTCATAGTGAATCGAGTTGATGTATCTTTTTTTCTATAATTAAAACCATACATATAATTTTTAATTTGTTTTGAATCATATTTTTAAACCATTAGAGAGAAATTATATTAGTATTATAAATTCATGTATTCTTCTTTCAATTCAAATTAATTTTCATGATACCTCATGGAATCATATAATTTGATTCCCATTGTGGGCTTAAATGAAGTTTAAATATAAAATTTTCAATTGTTCTTCATGGTCAGTCCATATCTCATCTCATATTCAAGGAATTCATGATATTTTCAATGATATACACATTGATGTTATGATTTTATATAGAATAAATTTTTTCATAAAAATATCCTATAGAATTACATTCAATTTAATTACTACCGTTGGGTCTTCAAGAATATCCCTATAATTAGGAATAATGATAGTAATTATTCAACATTAATAAATAACTCATATAGTGATTTATATTTAGATATCTGAATATTCATAAATTGTTTATAATATGATTATAGTTAAGCCTCCATAATTATTTTATCGTCTTTATAAATGTCATAAAATTATCCCCATATGTTGTTTGATGTTTTAAGCCCTATTAATAATGAAAGTTATTTTTTAGAGAGGGATTCTAAAAATGAATTTGGTTTTTTCATATCAACATTAATATTTTTATTATCCTACAAGGTACAGGATACCTAATAAATTTTTATATTAACACATTTATCAATAATTTAATGAATATACATTCCCAATGATAGAATATATGGATCCATTCATTCTTACAACATGTGAAATCCTTTCCCATCATATATGGGACCCCATTTTTTTGATGAAATTGAATCCCACCATGAAATTTATTAATAAAAAGACATAATAAATATAAATAAATAAGATCTTATAAAATATCTTGATCTGATATGAGATATAGAAATTAAAATATTTGATATTATCTTTTAAGATACATGTTGAAAACTGAAATTTTATTGTAATACGAGGTTAATGAGAAAGAAAAGTGAGAATAACTATAGTGGGGGTTAATCAGTGTGATGAGAAACATTCCCAATCAAGAATATCACAAATCCCATCATGTAATTTATAATTCTCTATCCCAAGTTACTAGCCCCGATCCATAGTGTAAAATGATTTCATTAATGTATATCTTTACATAAGAGGTTTCCAACTAGTGAAGAGGCACAATAACCTATATTGTTAACACCACACCCTTCACATCATGCTAGTATATATATCAATGAGTTGATGATAATAACAAACAAACGAGTTTTTAATAATGAATAAAATATAAATTCTAACGTAATAACAAAATTTATCAATGATTGTCAGGAAAAATTAGCGAAAAGAGTGATCCCAATTATTGGAAGATCATTAATATAGAAAATATAAAACAATAAGGGAAGCGATATTCCAAAAAGAGTCTAAGAACATGTTCCAAAAACAACTCCATATCCGTGCACAATTTTCTATTCCTAAATTTCGCATATTGTCTCCATCCATTTTTTATAAAACCTTCTAATGAAATCTATATGCCCTCTAATGTTCAAATACATGAAGTGAGTATAAATCTCAATAGGGCACCAAAAATAGGACATTAACATAAGTAAAAAAATATATTTATTTGTATGTATAAAAATTTAAATAATTAATAACATGAATATAAATAATTTTGGGAATTGTATATAAAAATTTTACAAAAAACCTCAGAGTTACCGATTGAAGACATTTCAGGGGAAAATATCATATGTTACTAAAATAAATCCTAAATCATTAAATAAATAGATCCAAATGATAAGGAATGAATTGCATATACAACATATTCGGTATGATATGGATATTATGGATGGTGAAATGAATCTCACATTTTTAATTTGAAAATTATACTAAATAAGACTACAATATCCAATATCCCGCGTACACTACAATCCAAATTATTTTATAATAAAAAAATCCATAAAAAATAACAAGACGAGTCTCCCATTAACTAACTCATTATTAAAATTGAATACTAATACATGACATGAACCAATGGATCTATTTTTTTACCAACCTTTCACATGACCTAACCACTTATTCCATTCCTTTTGTATTAACATATTTACTCATGAGAGGTTTAATAACATTTTATAACTCTTAAATCAATTTATATATAAAATCAATCTAACTCTCTATCTAAAAAAATAAAATGTCTTAACATGAATAATATTTTTCCCCATACAAATGTACTAAAATAAACAACCTATAGATTGTATTTCAATACTTTGATGACATATTTTGTTACTAATAAATCAAGGAGGATAGACCATGAAAATTTCTCAAATATGACCCATGTTTAACTCAAATATGTAAAACACTAAAAACTAATCCCTTTATATTGAATTCCCACATAGATAGTCTCTCTAGACTCACTAAATCATATTGAAAATGTCTCAAAACCCCCTCATGTCCCTTATGAATAAAGACTCATGCCTTACCATAAAAACAAAAAATATTTTTGGGGACTATTTACCATTAAAATTATGGAGTAGACTCATGGAAACAAGTCACTTTAATGATTCCTAATATATTTGAATATATATATATCTAAAAATATATATGTTACTAATTTTAAATTAATAAGTAGGAAAAAATGATATGAATCAATGATGTACCATAGATAGTGTTACCCATAATAAAAGATGGTAAAAAATGGGTTTGGATCAATTACTTATTTAAATATATCTTTGAGATACAAAAGATATGAGAGGTAATCCAAAGATAAGACTATAGATTGTTATTGTTTATATATATTATAAATGAAGTTTATAAATGATTTAAGAAGGAAAATACAAAAATACTTTTATGGAATTACAAGAAAAATATCATTGGGTACATGTTGTGACTTTTATGGGAATCTGGTTCCCTATTGGTTACTCCTTAAATACACCACTAATTATCCAATGGGATTCATGTGGCTAATTTTTCCTAAAATTAACCATTGCATTATTAATTTATAGAAAGAGGTACCCAGTAGATCTTTATACAATATTTTATACCTAGGGCCATAACATAACATTTGATCAATCTCCAACTTCTGACACTTTCTAAAAACACCTAACAAATCTATCACAATTTTATTTGAAACCCAATATATGTTCTGAATTATGCCTTAAAATATATGTGTGTTTATAAATTTCCCACATTTTGGCCTATCATCCATAATAATCATCTCTATATATCCTATAATAACAACCTTAACTATAGATATATCATGTCTTATATTCAATAACATACCTATTCTTGTTTATAGATATAGTCCAAGAATAGTTTTACAAGAGGAATGCATTTTTACTATAATAAATAATCATTAGTGTATACTATATACCTTTTCTAACCATAAAATTATGAATCCAAATAAAATTTTATATCCTCAACTTCCGTCACATGCCTATATATTGGCATAAACCTATTGATAAATGACACATGAAATACATCATGCATAACACGATGTCTTATGGGAAGAGATTTTTTGTAGCCCACAATACAAATCTACACCAAAATGTATAATAGGAAACAAAATATTTCATGAGAATCCCATTTTTTCTCAATTTTTGATTTCTAATGGGAGGTTATATTTATAACAATGATCATGTAGAAATTCACTATACTATTACACCCTTATACCTTAGATTTAAACTTCTTTTTTATTATACTTTTTATGTAGAGTATCCAAATTCACTTCTCATATGTTTTATTTAATTAAAAATTAATATTTTTAAAACATTAAACATAACATGTTTCGAGATTTTTATTTTAATTGTACGGGATTCCAAGAAACCATTAGGTATTTGATGAATGAAGGGAACAAATTTCATCGATTTACATGCACACATGTTCACAACACATTTAATTTTAAAAAATATATCCATAAAACAAGGATAAAATATTTCAATTTGGATCCTTAACTATATGTTATAAATGTAATTATAACACACTAAATCCATGTGAATCCATTTTAATTCGTGAATGAAGTAATCTATTCAAAAAACAGAAATCATTCAATATCATGAGTATGTTTTTATATTTTAACTGAATCTCCTACTATAAAACAATTATTATGAGTAAATTTTAAAAAATTATATAAATATATATTATAACATATATCTAGGTTTTTACATTTTTAAAATTTTTCTTTTATTTTACTAATTTTAACACAAAAGTGTTATTATGAAATAATTGTGGAAATCCCACTACTTCTCTTTTCTTATAAATTGGAACCATGGGTACCACATTTTAGGTTATAATAGGATGTTGAATTATATAATTTTAGATATATTTATTGTTCTTCTCATCACTTGGGATGTCATATAGGTCCATATTCTAATAGGTATAGAAAAAATAAAAATTTATATACAATTCAGAATCATCTCCTCTTTATTAAAATCTAAATGATGGGTGATAATTATGATAAAGATACATCATGGGTGAGTGTGTTTATACACATAAATTTCTTCTTGTATTTTGTATTTATTTTAGAAAAAAATGGTTTCTTAGATGCATCTTAAAATTTTATCATTTCAATACAATTTTTCTAAGCATTTAAATGAAACAAATTTTATTTCATTACAGTCCAGCATGTGATTATGAGAGTGTGACATTTGTGGTTTTGATGGGAAAATATGAGAATCCTTTTACTCCTCAAACATTTTATTTTTTTCAAATATTTTATGACTTTAGAAGATGAATAAATGATGGAAGTTGACTAAATAATGTTTTATTGAAAAAATTTATTTTTCACCATTTTATATGATTAGGGGATAAATGAGATCTAGGTTTACACTAAAAAAAGGATTTTCCAAATTCTATTAATTTTTTTATGAATGAACAACATAAAAAAATTTCCAATAAACTTTTATTGATATCCTCCACACATTTCTATTGAAACCTAAATCATGTTTAATAGGTATAATTCAACAGGTATTTTTGTTTTATTGATTTTAAAACATCATTGAATGTGCTCTATTATAGTTTTTTATAAAAAATATTTACAATTCGTACTCTAAAAATTCAACACTCTTTAGAAAGAAACCTTGGTTACTAAATAAAATAAATTAAATCATTAAAAAAATAATTAATATCATTTGGTCATTAAATGAGGTAAAAAAAATTCACAGCTATCAGGGAACACAATAATTTAGCATGTATGCTATTCATAAGAACATTTTTTATTATATAAATATCTATTTTTTTATTTTAAAATTTAAATATTTAGTATACCATGTTGGTTCCTATTTTTTAAGTTTGTTATAACATTCCCTACTCTATGAGGGATTCCACCCACCAAAACATAGTCAAAGGTGACTTTTCATCATTGATGTTGAGACACATTGATCAACCCCATGAATGTTGAAACAAAACCAACTAAAATTCCTTGAGTCACTTCTTATAATGGAACCTATGATAAACTAGATATTAATTTTTACAACATTTATGATCATAACCAAATAGTGAAATAATTAACATCACATTATATAACACTAAAATCTGGTCTAACTAAATTATTAGATAAATTTCATAGACATTATGTAGAATACAAATATAATGTTTTATAGGAATTATATACAATATCCACATCATTAAAACATATGGGAGTTTTTATGTTCTTATTAAACTAATATCTTTCCTCTTTTTTCTATAAGTCCCTAAAAATGACTGGATTACTATGTATATACACTAATTGAATGAAATGTATATGAAAAAAAATTTAAAACTATTTCTCAACCAGTTATTCTAAACAAGTTAGAAAAACATTATGGAATAACAAAATCAAAATGGTAAAAAATTGATGAATACTCTGAACTATTTATGTTGTTACAGGAATATTTCAGTACTAATCAAGCAAGGGACCAACTAATATTCCAATTCATTATGAAATACTAGTCTTTATGGATGGAAACATGGTTGATAAATCAATAAGAATAAATTCATTTAAATAAACGAATTGGAAATTTGGAACAAGGCACTCAATATTTCAATTTGAGGCCTAGTGTGCACATCAGAGGAGTTCATAAAGGATGGTATTATAATATCTATAGATGTTGGAAAGAATTTTCAAAGAGATAAGTACCATATTTAAAAAAATTCACTTTACTTGAAAAATACGATCTGCCTATTTCTTTTAACTATGGAGTATATGACACCGACACCCACAATTTTGATTAATGGCCTTAATTGAGAGACCCTTCTACGTGTTGGGATGTATCATTCAAACCATCCAATACAAAAAATATATTATGAATGATGAATAATATTAATCCAAATATGAATGAAAAGGTAATAATACCTATATATATTGGGGTATTATAACCAATATTAATATTTATGGAACCACCAAAATGTGGTTATTCAATATCCACCAGCACTTAAAAAACATCAACAACATTAATTTATTTTCCAATAATCACCTACAAAACCTGAACCTTTCTTAGTAGATATAATTGAAAAAATTCAATAAATAAATTTCATTTCAAATAAATTTCCCATGTTTCCATTATATACATAAAAACATAGTTAGGGAAACTACATAACTCGGTGGGTGAAATAAAATTCTAGGGTATGATAAAATTAATTACCTTCCAAGATTAAACCCTACTATCATTGCAAATTTTATCATTATTTCTTTATGGAATAGGGAATATCTCAAGTCCACAATGAATTGTACAAGGGTTAGAGACTATCACCATAAATGAATAAATACACAATAGATTCCTATTACTATATAAACCTTAAGAATAAATTAACCCCAAACACAACATAATATCCAAAAAAACCAATAAGTATTTACAAAAAAATAAAATGTATAAAAAATAAATTAGTTAAGAAAAACTATTTAGAATAATCCCATAGTGGATAATCGGAAATATAAATACAATTATAGTGAATATAAAATACCATCTTTTATAAAAATATTGGAATGAGATACCACATTCTCAAAATATTTTATCTCCGAACAAACTCCATTATAAAGTGTCAATAAAAAAAACCTTTGAATAATACTCATCAACCACTCTACTATCTCCTCTAGCTCTATATCTACAAAATGAATGAAATAAAAAGAAACTAGTAATGATATGTTCTTATTGGAATCATTTAATAATGTGTGTTATAAGATCCCCTTGATTTATGTTTTCAAGGAAATTGTGCGGTGGATATTGTTCTTAAAGGATTTGTGTATACACAATAGGAAACTTCAAGGGAGTGAAATCGTGAGGTTGGGGGAGGAATGTCTTTGCATTAATCCAACCACCACTTCCCACAAAATGTAATGATCATAGATTATTCTTGATTCCATATACCATTGAGTAGTATTTCTTTTATTATTCCATTCTTGATTTATGTTCCTACATAATGGTGATTTTGTACTATATTCGTTCATTTCTTCAGACTGGGAAGATAAATCCTACTAGAATAGTTGTTTAACTAGAAAAATAGATTACTACACACCATGGTAGATAGTTTGAGGATATTTTTTGGGTAGGTTAAAAATTTTATTTTTCCTATGGATTTTTATGTTCTTAAAATGTAATATTATAGGACTAATGGACATGATCCAATTATATTAGGGGGATATTACTTGAAAACATAAAAAAATAATTTATTTATAAAATGGTGTATTATATATGGAGTTTTTTGTATATATTATTCCCTTTACCATTATTGATTATTTGAATAACCTCTCAGAAGAACATTACACTTAGTCATTTTATTTAATTAACATACTCTATATCCCCACAAAAACATAATTTTTTCACCAAACCCCCTTTATAGTTTTCATCATGGATATTCATTCTTTTCCATGATTCATGTGTTGAAAATTTTAATGGTTTCGGGAAAATTTCATACATTTTTATTAATTGATGATTTCTAAAAAACCATGGAATCATTGACCATTAATTATTATATATACATTAGAAAATATTATTCCTCAATTAGGGATTTTACCATTAAGTTGTTAGATGACTTCATGGATTTATATCTTCCTGATTTCCTCCCATCCATCCAAAATCCTAAATAATTAAAACTATAACATTGTATCAAGATTTAAAATATTCTTATATTGAGAATATGAATAATTCCCTTTTTCTAATTTCTTTTTCACCCCTTCAATAGATAGAATTGGTATTTCATGATATTTTTTGTGAATATAAATAATAATCAGGTGGGAAATTATTTTAATTACTAATATTATCTAATTAATATATCTACATCATATATTATTCAATAATGAGATTAAATAGGTGTGTTAATCATAATATAAACTCCTGCCAAATTTATTTCATTTCATTAAAATATTGTTAATCAGATTTTTAGTTTTTTGAATCATTTGACCTATATATATTTTTAACTGGGCTAATGTAATGCATTTAATTTCTATGAAATATGGTCTCATGGTGATTAAATTGAAAATAATTAATTGGTACCAACCCATTGTAGGACCCCAGGACACCCTGAGAGGGGAGGGGTGAATCAGGGTGTCATAATTTTATTTTAAAAACAAGGTTCTTGTTCCCACGTTGGTAGGAACTAGTTAAACCTATATGATGAATATGAATAGCAATGAAACATTCACATGCAAAGAGATGACACAATAATTTTTACATTGTTCACCGCTAAGGGCTACATCCATGGAGGATACGCCAACAAGTTGTCAGTCATAAAAAATTCCACAAATCTTCTCTAGCTGTAGATTATAATGGTTCAAGAACAGTCACTCTGTCCCAGGCTCATTGACTTTACAAAGGTTCCGAGATAGCTCACTACTCCCCTCTGGTCACTCCCGTTGACTCCCCCTAGCTCACTACCCTTGGTGAAGTCACACTCAGTTTATTGACGCGAAGGTCTCTTCATCATTGCAAAATAATGAATCCTCTGTTGAATGTAGATTCTATGTTGATGTCCAAATTTCACTCGTATACTAATCCCACTTTGCACCATAAGTATTAGGAAATCTTCTAGTTTTCGTGCAGCTCCAAAAGGACCGGCGTAAAACAACCTCACCTGGTGTGCTTCTCTAAGAATGGAATGAAAGTTTCAAGAACGGTGTGCAAGTCAACTACGCGGTATAAAATTGGTTCACATGTGACACCAACACACTTGCACGACACTGCCTCCTTCAACTCCAAAAATGCATGACTTTGCACCTTTAACTCCCAAGACACTTTGGTCGTGCAGCCAACAACCGACGCGCAGCCTCCACTTGCGCGACCCAACTACCACTTGCGCGACTCAAACAATTGCGTGATGAGAGCTTGAAAAATATCTGAGTCTTGAACTTCATTTAAAATGAGGTGGGGTGGTCCTCTATTTATAGGAAAACTGGACCCCTGCAGAGTGTCATGCATGTGTCCTCATGGCCCGCAAGTCCCAGCGCGCAGCTACAACTGCCCCAGCCTCTATCACGCTACCCACTTGCGTGACCACCCCAATACTTGTGCGAACTACTTTCCTTTTCCATATTTTGAAGTTATGATAATGAAGAACATTCAGCGCGCATGTTTCCAAACCTCCTAGGCATCGGCGTGCAAGTCCTTTCACGGCGCACTGGTCACTTGCGCAATCGGCCCAAAACTTGCGCATCCCTTTTCCCTTTTCAACTTTCCTATGTTCCGATCTTGAACAAAATATGGAGAAAAAGTTTCCTCTACTTCAATTACACAAATCAAAAGTCTCTTTTACAAAATCACATTTCTCCATTTGTTGATTTTCAGGCCCAAAAATGTAGCAAACACTTGGAAATGGCCCCACGTCCAATACTGTTGTCTTCTTGAACTGTATGATCACTTTAATTGTACACATTCTGAACATCCACTGAGGATTGACAACAAACACAAAACATACTCCAATTCATGCATAGAATACCATGGTTCCAATAATCTCCCCCTTTTGGTTTGTTGGAAATCAGAAAATAAATTTAATAGATCCCCATCCATGTAGAAACCAAAAAAACACAAGAATCAACTCACCCAAAACTCTAAGTCTAAGTGAGAAATGCTCAGTGTAGAAAACAAGAGAAGAAGCATGAATTGGGTTCCAGTGTTTTGAAATTCTCAATGATGCCCACAAATCCTTACATGACCAATGTATTCCTTCTCATACTTCTCATCCTATCACTGACACTGAATTTGCATCATGTGTCACAGGAGCATTCTATGCCTGAACATGCCTAAATTTATTCATTTCTCCCCCACTGACAATAAACCCAATGACCAGTAATATGTTCAATGTACAACTCAATCCATACTCCCCCTGGATAGTAACTCCCCTGCAAACCTGCATCACATCAATAATCAGATAAAAATAGTTAACATAATCGGGGAGAGGGGAACTGTGTAACCTCTTTATGCACTGGAAGGTGGATGAACACCAAGGCTCAACTGATGCTTCTCAAACACATCTGCTGATAGTGGCTTGGTCAGGATATCAGCCACTTTCTCATCAGTTCCCACATGATCCATTCTAATCAACCTTTGTTCAGCTTTTTCTTTGATAATGTGATACCTGATTTCAATATGTTTCGTACGAGAATGATGAAAAGGATTCTTCGTAAGATCAATTGGACTCTTGTTATCACAATAAATCACTATTGGTTTCTTTACCTCATCACCAATATCTATTAATTTTTTCTTCATCCATAGTAGTTGAGTGCATGCCTTTGTGGTTGATATGTACTCAACTTCCTCAGTACTAAGAGAAGTACTTTCTTATTTCTTGCTCAACCAGCCAACACATTTCTGCCCAATATTGATGGCTCCACCACTGGTGGACTTTCTGTCTACTACATCACCAGCCCAGTCAGCATCAGAAAATGCTGATAATTCACTGTCCCTGCCTGCAATAAAATATAACCCAATGTTATGTGTACCTTGAATGTACCTCATGATTCTTTTGACTGCCGCCATATGTTCCTCCTTTGGATTACTCTGAAATCGGGCCACAAGGCATGTGGAAAAGACAATATCTGACCATGTTTCTATCAGGTATAGTAGGCTCCCAATGATCCTCCTATACATGGTGGGATCTATAGAGGTATTATCCTCGTGCTTTCCATTTTAGTTCCAACTACAATCAGAGTTTACATTGGTTTGGAGTCTTTCATATTAAACTTTTTCAATAGCTCTCTTGCATTATTTCCTGAGAAATGAATGTTTAATCCTTCTTTTGAATCACATGTAGCCCCAGGAAATATGTGAGCTCCTCAATCATAGACATTTCAAATTCTGATTTCATATGATTCAAAAATTCATCCACTGATTTCTGCCTGCTGCCACCAAATATGATATAATCAACATAGACTAGAACCATGAATTGATCTTTTGGATAATTCTTCACATATAGATTGTGATACACTCCTCATCTTTTGAACTCCAGCTTCTTTAGATATGAGTCCATGCGGTAATACCATGCTCGTGGTGCCTAATTCATACCATATAGGGATTTCATCAGTTTGGAGACATTTTTCTCATCAGTACCATGAACAAAACCCACTGATTGTTCAATGTAGACTTCTTCTTCGAGTACACAAGTCAAGAATGATGTCTTGACATCCATTTGATATAATTTATATCCTATTTGGAGTGCCATGGAAAGAAAAAGTCTGATTGACTCCATTCTATCCTCTGGAGAAAAGGTTTCTTCAACATCGACACCTTCAATCTAAGAATACCCCTTATATACCAGTCGATCCTTTTTTCTGATAACACTTCCATGTTCATCAAACTTGTTCTTGAAGTTCCATTTTGTACCAATTACATTGTGACCTTCGGGTCTCTAGACAAGATCCCATGTTCGATTCTTGTTAATTTGATCTAACTCTTCATTCATCGCTTTCACCCATGATTTATCCATTGCAACTTCTTCAAATGAGGATGGATCCACAACTGAAAAAAATTCATATTGTGTGCTATTTTTCATCCTCCTTGTTTGAATAGGTGAATTCTTATCCCCAATTATGTTAGATGGATCAATCTCAGCTCTATAATTTCTTCTATGTGGTTCAGTCTCATTTTCTCCAGCCATAGTTTCTTCTTCAGATTCTTCTTCTGAGTCAACATCATAATGAGACTGCTGAGTGTTTTGTACAACTTCTCCTATTTCCGTAGTTATATTTTCTCCACGTTCACTTTATTCCTCACTTTCAATTTCATCATCATATGAATTCCTTGATTCATTTGTGGTTTTATCTTCAATTATCATAACATCAATTCATACCACAATCCTTCCTAATCACTTGTTGAAACTCTTGTAGGATTTTCTATTCATTCGATACCCAAGAAAAATTCCTTCATCAACATTGTCACCAAACATCCCTTGATTTCATTCTTTGATCCAAATGAATCATTTGCTTCCGAAAACATGAAGGTATTTCAACGAAGGCTTCTTTCCATGTCACAATTTATATGGTGTCTTCGTTTCTCCTTTATAAAGCCCTATTCGATTCTGAATGTGCACTGCAACTTCAACATCTTTTTTCCTGTAATGGAGTGAGATACCGCTCTCAATCAGTATAGTCCTAGCCATATTGTTAACCTGTCAATTTTTGTGCTCAACAACTCCATTTTGTTGTGGGGTTATCATTGTAGCTACCTCATGTTGTATCCCATGCTTTTCCAGGTAGTTTTTAAATTCAATGGATGTGTATTCCCCTCCATTGTCAGATCGCAGGACTTTTATTATTCGTCCTGTATCATTCTCGGCAATCCAGCGATAAGTTTCCATGCAATCAAGTATTTGTCGCTTCCTATGAATCACCATTACACAAAACATTCTACTATAAATATCAATGAAAAGGAAGAAATACCATTCTCCATGGGTTCCAGCAACATTTATTGGGCCACAAACGTCCATATAAATGAGATCAAGAAGATGTGATTCCCTTTTCTTCTTTGGCCTATATGAACTTCAGACCAGCTTCCTCGGAATACAAGCATCACAAGACTTTTCATGTTGACATTTTATAATGGGGATATCCAGGAATATATTCATCTTAGATATCATTTCCATGTCATGTTGGTTAATGTTCCCCAGCCTTTGATGCCACAAACTGTTTTCTTCTTCAACAGACAAATAGCAGGAGTTCACTTTGCTATCAACCTGATATAAGTTTTTGTCTATTCTACAGCCTTTCATAAGAGAATTCCCTGTTTTTTCCTTATAGTGAAGCCTTTTTGATTAATGGTTACTCTGAGACCTGAGTCAAAGAGTTGACTTAATGTGAGGATATTGTGTCCTAGACCATCCCCATAAAGAACATCAGTCTTCTTCAGCTCTCCATTGGCGAGAGTAGTATTCCCACTACCTTTAATCTTCAAAGCACCATCATTACCAAACTGTACTGTTCCATCAACCTTATTTTCAATGTTCATCAAATGGTCAACATTTCCCATCATATGGGAAGAGAATCCACTATAAAGAATCCAGGTGATGCTTCTCTTTATAGCTTTGAGGGCTACTTCTACAAGATTGGATTTCTCGATCTTCTTATTTTCATTCCAGGAGATATTGGATTGAGCATAAAATACTGATGGTCTTTCAATAATTTATTACACATAATATGATTCTTCATACCAATAATCTTATTTCAGAGGGGAATAATTGTTTGTCAGAACAACACCATCATGAGGATGAAAACTGGACCGTCTTTGAGTGTTGTATGAATTTATCTTGTCGTATCTCTTCCTTCAATACATAGTTTTATGGAAAAAGTTAGAACAATTAAAACAGTAACCATAGAAGCTATTTCTTCTATCAAATGGAGGATATGAAATCAGTCTCCTTTGTTTACTTCCCATATCTTCCCCATTCAAGTAGCTCCTTGCCTCTTCGCAGTATGACATGGTATGGCCCAGATAATCATAGAACTGACACTTCATGGGAGGAAATGTATTTTCACTTGAATCTCTCCTCATGCCCTCTTCCTTGGGAGAATAGTTTAACTGCCTATCATTTCTAAAAGTTCCAGGATAATTTTTAGTTCTTATTTTAGTTTGGATTGAGGGTTTCATTTTTAGAATTTCAGGTAATGTTTCAGTATGTCCAACTTTCATCTTGTCTTTCATTGCACTCTCTTTACTTCCAGCGGTTGATTTCTCAGCATCACATCCAATTTCACTCTTTCCCATGCAATCGGGACTTTTATCACTAAATATTTTTCCAACCCCATCTGAACCACACTTGTCTCTTTCTAGTAATTCTGTATCTAAGAATATTCCGTAAAGAATTTTATTCATGCCCTCATTTGTCGTTGATTGACATTCAATGTTACTTCTAATAGTAACAAATTCTTCCTCACGTACCTCAACATTCTTTAACCTCTATTACAGTATAGATGAAAGGTCATTTATTACCATTGCTTGTTCTTCAATTTTAAGCTTTAGTTCCACAACATCATATGTGCTTTCAAGGATTCAAGACTGAACTCTCACTAGTTCTTCTAGTCGTTCAATCTCTGCTTCAAGCTCATCAACTTATTCTGATGAATCTTCCACAATTTCCTTCCACTTATTGAATCTCTTATATTTATTATCAAGTTTGGAAAAAGAATCCTTAATTTGTGTCTTTGAATCACCATTAGAAGTAATCTGATTATCTCTATATTTATTGACCAAGGGTTCTGACATTTCAACCGTAGCGATCATGGAAGCATGATTTCGCGTTTTAAATTCATGTTCTTCTTCTTCACAAAATTCAGTATCCTCATCTTCCTCTTCACAGAAAAAACTCTTCCTCTATATTTTCTTTCCCGATTTGAAGTCTCTCTTTTTGAAAAATCTTTTTCGAGGCTTCTCGATATTCTCATCTTCACTATCATCATCATTTATCTTTCTTAAACACTGAGAGGAAATGTGCCCATCATTTACATAATGAAAACATGTGATAGGAAACTTCCCTTTAAATTTCCCTATTCCCTTTTGGAACTTCTTTGCAGTGAGAGAAAAAATTTATTTTTCTTCGTCATCTTCACAGCTACTATATTTTGAAATTTTCAGTTTATCCATGGCTTTGAACGCCATTTCCTTGCTCACACTAGTCATAGCATCTTTTTCTTTGACACTCATTTCATATGCTATAAAGCTACTGAAATAGATCATCCAGAGAAATTTTGGAAGGATCTCTTTCCTCAAGAGCTGACACATTTTCATTGTACATGGGTTTAAGTCTTCTTAATATTTTCATTACTATATAAATGTATTTTATTTCTTCGTTGAGACCCAGAATTTCTCCAACCACTTCATTAATTCTGTTGAATATTGAGTCTGCATTCTCGTCTAGATGTATCTTCACATTATCGAACCGATTGTGCAGGACTTGTAATTTTTCCTCCTTCACTTTACTATCTCCTTCATAAATATTTTCAAGTTTATCCCACATGGATTTTGATGAGGTGAAACTCATTAACTTTAGATAGATCTAATCAGAAAAGGCTGCAGTGAGTGCATTTTGTTCTTTAGCATCTGCATCTAGAATTTTCCTATCTGCATCCGTCATAGCCAGCCTTGTTTGATCAATGACATTTATACCTTACACAGTGGAAAACAAAACTTCCATTCCAAGGTATCTTAGATGAGGTCTGATTTTGTTCTTACAAATTTGAAAATTACTTCCATCGAAGAGAGGGACTCCCCTGACATTGACTGCATTCTCCATGATGACAAATGACATATTCAACACCAGCAACCTTTATTCTCTGACACAACATGTAGGACCCCGGGACACCCTGAGAGAGGAGGGGTGAATCATGGTGTCAAATTTTTCATTTAAAAAGAAGGATCATGTTCCCACATTGGTAGGAACTAGTTAAACCTATATGATGAATATGATCAGCAGTGAAACATTCACATGCAAAGAGATGACACAACAATTTTTTACTTGGTTCAGCGCTAAGGGCTACTTCCAAGGAGCATAAGCCGACAAGTTTTTGGTCATACAAACTTCTACTAATATTCACTAGTTGTGGATTACAATGGTTCGGGGATAGTCACTCTATCCCAGGATCACTGCCTTTTCAACGGTTCAGGGATAGCTCACTGCTTCCCTCGGGTCACTCCCATTGACTCCCCCTGGCTCACTACCCTTGGTGAAGTCACACTCAGTTTATAGACATGAAGGTCTCTTCATCGTTGCAAAATAATTCATCCTCTGTTGAATGTAGATGCTATGTTGATGTCCAACTTTCACTCGTATACTAATCCCACTTTGCACCGAAAGTATCAGGCAATCTTCCAGTTTTCATGCAGCTCCTGTCACGACCCGTCCTCGGGGCTCGTGTCGTGACTACCCCAAGCCCTCCTTCCATAGGCCTGGGGCTGGCGACTAGCCCCAAAGGCATAAATCCTGATAACTGGGAAGGCATTTCCTTTTTAAAATATAACACATCCAACCAAAGTACAAGTGGAAGTAATATACTAAGTACAAAAGAAAGTGGTGGAAGGTAAATGGGCCAGAATACAAACCCAACTGAAAAGTACAGCTACAACTGAACGAAAGTACAACAGAAAAGACAACTACTAGAAGACAGAAATAACTCTTGGTTCATCCACCTCGGATCCTACCTGAAGGGTAGGTACAGATAGTGCAGCTCGTGGATCGTCCACCATGGATCCTACCTGAAGGGTAGGTACAGATGTCCTCCTCAACTCCCTCGCCCGCCAACCTCCTCTGAGTACCGTATTGTCGTGAAGTCCACCTCCGAGTACTGATTCGTCATGTGGTACACCTCCGGGTACCATCCAGTCCTCGTACACTCAGTCTCTGTCAGCGTTGTCCGTCGTCTGCATCCAACACAATGAGGTGTGGGCATAGCCCGTGCAGGGGTGAGTATACGATACTCAGTAGGGACCCCAAGACCCTCAAGGTCTCACTAAATCCAACAAGGATAATCACAAAGAAATTTATCAACAGATAACCCTTACTTTGGTATAAGTCCATACTTATACCTATGTTATCATGTAACCCATCTCAGCTATGAGATAACACACAGATATGAAGTCGACAGATAACCACTACTTAGGTATATGCCCATACATATACATAAGTTATGAAGTAACCCATCTAAATCAAGAGGAAAACAAAAAGGTTATTTACTCAGCTCAAACCAGGATTTTCATTATCGAAATCACAAATATTGAAGAGCTCCATCTCTGTCGGGTACAGTGATCCTTTCACGACTCTGAGGCACTTCTCACTAACCAAATACTACCGAGGTACTCCTCCTGTCGAGTACTCTGGGTCAGCCACCCAAACACAGTAGTGCTCCCCGCCGTGGTCTGCCACCCAAACACAGCAGTGCACCCTCCCTAATAGCCTGTAGAGGTACTCCTCATGTCGAGTACCACTGGTCTATCACCCAAACACAGTAGTGCTCCCCGTCGTGGGTCTGCAACCCAAACACAGTAGTGCTCCCCACTGGGATGTACAAGTCACTCCGACTGGAATCAGACAAGCAGTCATCAGGTCTCAGCCAGCTACACGGTCTCCGTACTCCGTACGCTCATCTCCATGAAGCTCCTCTCCACGATCTATAGATCGATACTAAAAGTATCACAAAGTTTCACGAAAAAGTATCTCGACGGACCGCCCCGTCGTAGGGGTCTCAACGCAACAGATGGCGCGTCAATTGGATGCTCGGTCTGTGAGTTATTAGCCTTTTAGTCCCAGGGTCCCGGTTGGTTTCGTGTATGAACCAACCTGGCCGTATCTCAACTGTACCCCGAACTCTCATAGGGTAAACTCATAGGGACCTTTTCTCAACGTGATTACCAACACCTCTGACGGTTCGTCAAACAAACGTCCAGTCTGAAAGTTATCGGCTTTTCTGTTCTAGGGGCTCGGTTGGATTTCGGGGGCAATCCAACCTGGCCTTACTCAAACTGCATCCAAACCTTAGGTGAAGTATTCCAAAAGATCCTTCTCATCAAGATGAGTCCAACAATGTCAACAACACTTCAATCGGACGTCCGGAGCTCATGTTATAAGCGTTTTCACTCCAAGGGCCCGGTTGGATTCATGTTCGATCCAACCCGGTCGTACTTCAAATGAAACTGGTTAACCAAACCTGTCACACCATTGTGATCAATACAGAATAACACACGAGATGGACTACCCATTGGTCCAAAATGGATAGCCGGTGACAAAGTTTCATTTCACCACATCATGCGCGAACCAGGCCTCATGGGGCCTACGCCTCGACCTTCACTTAAATATCGAAAATTGGTTTTGAAACATCCGTCTTAATTACAGGGTCGCAACGTCACAGACGGTTCATCATTCTGACACCGTATGAGAGAGATATGTCAGATACAAGATCCTGTAATAAAAATAATAATATCATTATTCGGTGTTTCATGGTCCCGAGCCATGAACCAGAATTTAGTATCCAACATTATACTTTAATCGACCTTCTTAAAGACCGAGTCATGTCGCCGCTGACGGTGACTCAGTCAGACATCGCATGCATGAGTTATGGCGGGTCAAAGATTTAATATTAATATAAAATCTATTATGTATGATCGTTTCGGGTACCCGATCCAAAAACCCAAAAAAGACATCCAATATTGGACTCATAAATTCCGTCTCGAAGTTAGGGTCACACTGCCACTAACGGTTCGTGAAACCCAGGATGCACGAAGAAGATACTATCAAAATACGGTTTTCCGAACGAAAATAATAATAACATTATTATTTTATTATTATTTTTAATTTAAATTAATCTCTCAACATATCACACCCAAAATCCATGCTTAAAATCCTCATTCAAATTTTGTGCACATCACCCATTCATCGGATTCCCTTTTTAATTCCTTTAAATTTTAATTTATTTTCATTAGACATTTATCTCTCTAATCTTCCATGTTCTTCTTCAATCTTCTCACGCTCCAACCCCAAGTAGTGCCTCCAACCTGTAACCCTAGCGACCAGTCGATTTCGCACAGGGTGAGTCCGCCGGAACTGCCACCGCTGACTCCGGTCTGCCGCTTCGCTGCGTCTTCGTTCCGCTCGCTCTCATCGTCGCTCACCGGGAACCGCCTTTCCACCTCGCACCAGCCACCCCAGCTTCGCGGTCATCCCCCGCCGGTCTCGTACCCAGCATCCTTCCGACCTGCTGTGCATTTGGACCACTGGACAAAGCCACTTCGGACCCGCCACACACCACTAAACTGCCACTGTGGACGAAACTCATCCACGGTCGTTCTGCTCAGAAAATGATATCCAAACGTCGCACCTTCCTCTTACCAAATTGTGTATGGAAACCCTTAGGAAAAAACTCAATTTGTTTCCAAACCCCCGTCAAACAATATCGCTTGATGATTGATCATCAATTTGTATATGAAAGTGCAAGGGTTGCTTTCACATCAATTCATTGTTGGGATTTGATGAACCATCGACCACAACAAAATATGTCCATTTACAGAGGAAGAACTAAGAGCAAAGTATGATTAACAAATTTGACGAATCACCTTGGATATTTTTTGGATTATCCTTGACTCATCATCGTTATATGGATGAATGAATAACAATAATAATAATTTATTCAACCAATAGTTTATCGATCCACGATTTAATTCATTTAATTTGAGTTCATCATGAAAATTCAACTAGGTACATAATTCACAAGGATAAATCCTACATATAAATATACAAAAAAATCCCCCTACCACGCAAAGACGTTTCACGTCGTTGATCCGCAGAAGATGAACATCGTGTTAGATGGCATTGCGAATAATGACATTGTGGAGAAGAGAATGGAAGGCGTGTCGTTCTTCGTTGGAGGCGTTCTTCCCCGAGGGAAAAAGTCCTTTGTCGTAGGCGTTCTTCGTCAAAGAAGAACACTTCCTTCTCTAATTCTCAAGAGCTCCGCAATGTTCCAACACAAAAAATCCATAATAAAATAATATCTAAGCTATTATTTTATTAACCCATGCCACTCAAAATTTAAACAACTTAAATTAATTATTAGTTTTGGAAATTTTAATTGGGTAGAAGGTGGAGAGGCTCCACTTCAATAAATGAGGGGAGTTTTCATGCATTAAACAAGGAGAGAGTAAGGGGGAGTTTATGAGAGTTAAAAGTGAGTTAAGGGAATGTGAAAGTTTGGGTCTCGTGTGGGACCCACCTCACATTTATCCCCACATGGGTAGTTGGGAACTAGTGGGTACCACCCCAACTCCCTCACTTAGGATATAACCACATAGATATAAAAAAAAATTCTTCCCCAATTTTTATTCACTTCTAATTCAATCCACAAAATTTAACTTCTCATCCTGCACAAATGCAATTGCGGTAAAGGTCCCCTTATGCAATTACCGGTGTTGTGAGTTCATCGGTGCCCTCAGATTTCAATTCTGAGCACCAGTTCAAAAGATAGAAAAACATGGTTGTTCGTTTACTAAAAGTACACGAGCAAATCTTCCGAAATTGATTTGGGGCACACCAGGACACAGAATTAGGTGCCGTATGAAACTGCACACTCGTAAAATTCCAAAGAAATTAAGAAAAAAAATTCCTGGAAATTTCCGAGTCTTTAAATTACTCCAACCTCAGGGATTTACGTCCCCGTAAATCTACAACACTAACTAGGGAATCTAAAGGAGGTACCAATCACGCATCTGAACCTCCCTCTCCCATGTGCTCTCCTGGAGATTCTCGTGCTGGCAGCGAAAGAGCACCAGAGGAATCGACCATACCTGTAGGACCCACTCCTGTCGATCCTCAAAATCTACTGGAACCCTGTGAAAGGCACCCCGTCCTCGATATGTAGCTCTCTGTGGTCGATGATGTTTGATGGGTCATGCACGTATCTCCTCAGCTGAGATACGTGGATGACGTCATGCACCTGGTCCAAATGAGGTGGAAGGTCCAGACGGTAAGCCACCTCACCTACCCTATTGAGGACCTGGAATGTTCTGATGAACCTCGGAGATTACTTACTGCCTTGGCCAAATATCTTTAGAACTCGTCGAGGTGAGACCCGTAAGAAGATGTGGTCTCCATCCTCGAACTCCAGTAGCCACGAGGGTATGGATGACGGATTCAAGAGTGATCGGACCCACCCTCTTAAGCATGAGTTTATCCTATGCTACCTGGTTTTTCCTTTTTTACGACCAAGGAAAACCCCTTCCCAACTTTGTAGATAAACCCCAATCCTTTTTCCTAATACCATCAATATGTGTATGAACTGTGGTTGCCCAGTCCATACTCAAACTAACATCGTAAGGCCTCAACGCTACCACCAAGAGGTTCCAACCGAAACTCTCACCTCAAGGGTCATATCGCACCGTCGGCGTAAGTGTGATTATCGAGTCTCCTCCCAAAGGTATCTTTAGATGTAAGGGTAAAGTCAATGGCTTAACCGGGAACTCTAGGTATGGGACTAGATTCATGGAAGGTAGGAATGATTGGTACCTATTTTTATTGATACGGAAGCTAGTAGTAGACACAAATCATTCCTCAAATCATTATTAGAACCCTTGGGTCAAAATCCTTGACTGCATGTATTAATTCTCTTCCCCTGCCCTCCAGCTCCATGAGCCTGGAAGGGACTACAAGAGTGGGTGGTTTTAACATGTTGAAATGTACACCACCTCATTCTGCGCTCGTAGATCTGCTTTCATGTTTGCTTCTCTGCAGATTCATCTGTCCTTAACACATCCTCTTCTTGAAAAATTTTACATGCCCAAGTCTCTGAGACTGGCGCCAGTTCACATCTTCCCACTGCTAACATTCACTGGCTATAACTGATCATCCAAAGAACATTCAACCACAAAGGTTCTCTCAAGCACCCTAACATATGTAGGAATTCATAGAGGAAAGAGTGATGGCTCAGATACCCTTAACACACCATGCTCAAAGGTCTGAGCACTATAGAACTGATCATATTGTAGTCATAAAAGAACCCGGAATGATCGGTACGTCTTGATGAATACTCAGCTACCGATATGTCGTCCTGCCGAAGCTGTATAAACACTAGAAAAATCCCGACCACCTCCTCAAGCTAGTCCTCAGCCACCTGTGAGTCGAGATCACATCAAAACTTGAGGGTATCTGATGCTGAAAAACTTATAAGGTACTAATCCTACATGTGTCATCTACCTGTACCGCTAGATGTAATTGCGGACCAACAGGTAGTGATATAGCAGGCACACTACCCAAAGGTACTATCTCAGGCATCATTTCACGTACCGAAGCCTCATCACTATACAGACCAACCTCATGGTCACTCACAAGAAAACACTAGTATCTAAGTTCATAATCCGCTCTGCTGGTGTCCCAACTAGGTGAAAAACTCTAGCAATCGCCTCCAGCCAGTCCTCTACTATCTGGGAATATGTCTTGCATCGTAACGTCGGAGGCCTCTGTGGTTGGAACTCGTGAAACGGGCTCTGTCAGTGTTCACGGTTCGCTAGTATGGATGGTGGAATCTACTGCCCAGCAGGTGGTGGTGCTGCTGGAACACCACCTGAGGGTGCCTGCATAGTAAAAAGGGTCCTGCACCAGAGCCTCGTCGCTCGGTGGGCCGTCATCGTTTACTATCTCAGAACTCCAACTGACTGTCTGCGTGGAGACATCCTGAACAGATGCGACATGGTATACGATTTATACCTGGTGAGTTGACCTAGTTTGAGCTGACTTTAAAACTTTTGGAAACACACACGCAATCAGTGTTTTCATGCACAAAGTCAGAAATCAGTAGTCAGGGTTCTGGTTTATGGATACGTCAGCCACCGCACCAACACTGGACTACCAGAAATGAAGACCACACTCGGTACCCTCAACACTATTGCTTCACAGAAAGGAATGATCCGAGTCATATGTTCTGTAGTAGAACCGACTCCTTTGATACCAATTTGTCACGACCCGTCCTCGAGGCTCATGTCGTGACTACCCCAAGCCCGCCTTTTATAGGTCAGGGGCTGGCGACTGGCACCGAAGGTGTAAATCCCGATAATTGGGAAGGCATTGACTTTCTAAAACATAAACACATCCAACCAGAGTACAAGAAGAAGTAATATACTATGTAAAAAAAGAAAGTGCTGGAAAGAAAATCGTTCAGAATACAAATCCAACTAAAATGTACAGCTACAACTAAACAAAAGTACAACACAAAAGACAACAGCTAGAGGACATAAATATCTCCCGAGTCTTCCACCTCAGATCCTACCTGAAGGGTAGGTACATATAGCGAAGCTCCTGGATCATCCAACATAGATCCTACCTAAAGGGTAGGTACTGATAGCCTCCTCAATTCTCTCTCCCACTAGCCTCCTCTGAGTACCGTCTAGTCGTGAAGTCCACCTCCGAGTACTGACTCGTCATGTTGTCCATCTCCGGGTACCGTCCAGTCCTCGCACACTCGATCTATGTCAGCGCTTTCCGTCGTCTGCATCCAACACAATGAGGTGTGGGCATAGCCTGTGTAGGGGTGAGTATATGATACCCATTTGGGACCCCGAGACCCTCAAGGTCTCAATAAATCTAACAAGGATAATCACAAAGAAAGTTCACAACAGATAACCCTTACTTTGGTATAATCCCATACTTATACCTATGTTATCAAGTAACCCATCTCAGCCACGAGATAGCACACGAATATGAAGTAGACGGATAACTACTACTTAGGTATATGCCCATACATATATGTAAGTTATCAAGCAACCCATCTCAATCAAGAGGAAAACACAAAGGTCATTGACTCAGCTCAAACCAGTATTTTCATTATCGAAACTGAAACTGCAGAAGAGCTCCATCTCTATTGAGTACAGTGATCCTGTCATGACTCTGAGGCACTACTCACTAACCTAAGACTACTGAGGTACTCCTCCTGTCGAGTACCGTGGGTTAGCCACCCAAACACAGTAGTGCTCCCCGTTGGGGTCTACCACTCAAACACAGTAGTGCACCCCCCCTAATAGCCTGTAGAGGTACTCCTCCTATCGAGTACCGTGGGTCTGTCAGCCAAACACAGTAGTGCTCCCCACTATGGGTCTACCACGCAAACATAGTAGTGCTTCCCACTGGGCTATACAAGTCACTCAGACTCGAATCGGACAAGCAGTCATCAGGTCTCAGCCAGCTACATAGTCTCTGTACTTCATACGCTCATCTCCAGGAGGGTCCACTCCACGAGCTACAGTTAAATACTCCAAGAATCACAAATTCCCATGAAGAAGTTTCTCAAAGTACCACCCCGTCGTAGGGGTCTCAATGCAATAGACGGTGCGTCAATCGGATGCCCGATCCGCGAGTTATTATGCTTTTAGTCCTAGGGGCCTTGTTGGTTTTGTGTACGAACCAACCTGACCGTATCTCAACTGTACCTCAACTATACCCCGAACTCTCCTAGGTTAAACTCATTGGGACCATTTCTCAACGTTATTACCAATGCCACTGATGGTTCGTCAAACGAATGTCCTGTATGAATGTTATCGGCTTTTCCATTCCAGGGGCTTGGTTGGATTTCAGGTACAATCCAACCTGGCCTTACTCCAACTACGTCCAATCCTCTGGTGAAGTATGTGAAAAGATCTATCTCATCAAGAGGAATTTAACAAAGTCCATAGCACGTCAATCAGACATCCAGAGCTCAAGTTATAAGTGTTTCCGCTCCAAGGTCCTGGTTGGATTAATGTTCGATCCAACCTGGTTGGATTCATGTTTGATCCAACCTGATCATACTTCAAATGACACTGGTTAACCAATCCAGTCACACCATTGCGATCAATACGGAATAGCACACGAGATGGACTACCCATTGGTCCAAAATTGATTGCTGGTGAAATAGTTCCATTTTACAACATTATGTGTGAACCGGGCCTTGTGGGGCCCACGCATCGACCTCAACTAAAATATAAAATTTTTTTTTTGAAACATCCGTCTTAATTCCAATGTCACAACGTCATAGACGGTTCGTCATTCCGACACTGTATGAGAGAGATATGTCAGATACAAGACCCCGTAATAAAAATAAAAATATTATTATTTAGTGTTTCGTGGGCTAGAGCCACGAACCATAATTTAGTATCCAATATTAGACTTTAATCGACCGTCTTAAAGATAGTGTCATGTCACCGCTGACGGCGAGTCAATCAGACTTCACACGCATGAGTTATGGTGGGTCAAATATTTAATAATAATATTAAATCTATTATGTACGAGTGTTTTGGTTACCCGATCCAAAAACCCGAAAAAGACATCCAATATTGGACTCATAAATCCCGTCCTGAAGTCAGGGTCGCACTTCCACTAACGGTTCATGAATTCGAGGACGCACGAAGAAGATACCATCAAAATACGGTTTTCCCAACGAAAATAATAATCAAATTATTATATTATTATTATTATTTATTTAAATTAATCTCTCAACATATCACACCCAAAATCCATGTAGAAAATCCTTATTCAAATTTTGTGAGCATCACCCATTCATCAGAATCCCTTTCTTTCCTTTAAATTTTAATTTATTTTCATTAGAATGTTCTCTCTCCAATCTACCATGTTCTTCTTCAATCTTCTCACGCTCCAACCCCAAGTAGCGCCTCCAAACTGTAACCCTAACGACCAGCCTATTTAACACCGGTTGAGTCCGCCGGAACCGCTACCGCTGACTCCGGCCTGCCGCGCCGCTGCGTCTTCAGTCTGCTCGCTCTCGTCGTCGCTCGCCAGGAACCACCTCTCCGCCTCGCACCGACCACCCCTGCTCTGTGGTCTTCCCTCGCCGGTCTCGTACCTAGCTGTTTGGTGACCTGATGTGCATTTGGACCACTGGACAAAGCCACTTTGGACTCGCCACACACCACTAAACGTCCTCCGTGGACGAAACCCTTTCACCTCCCTTCTACTCGGAAAACGATATCTGAACGTTGCACCTTCCTCTTGCTAAACTGAGTATGGAAACCATCAGGGCAGACAACAATTTGTTTCCAAACCCCCGTCAAACAATATCTCTTCAGGATTGATCATTAATTTGTATATGAATGTGCGAGGGTTGGTTTCTCTTCAATTCGTTTTTGGGTTTAGATGCACCATTGACGAAAACAAAATATGGCCACGAATAGAGGAAGAACTAAGAACAAATCATGATTAACATATTTGATGAATAACCTTGGATATTTTTCAGATTAGCCTTGACTCATCATCATTATAAGGATGAATGAATAACAATAATAATAATTTATTCAACCCAATGTTTTTCAATCCATGAATTAATTCATTTAATACGCGTTCGTCATGAAAATTCAACTGGGTAAAGAATTCACAAAGATAAATCCTACATATAAATATACAAAAAAATCCCCCTACCTCGCAAAGATGTCGCACGTCGTTGATCCGTGGAAGACTAACGTCGCGGTAGATGGAATTGAGAAGAACGGTGTCGTGGAGAAGAGAAATGAAGGTGCGGAGTTCTTCATTCGAGGCGTTCTTCGTTGAGGGAGAAAGTCCTTCGTCGGATGCCTTCTTCGTCGAAGAAGAACACTTCCTTCTCTAATTCTCAAGAGCTCCCCAAAGTTCCAACACAACAAAGCCACAATAAAATAATAGGTAAGCTATTATTTTATTCAACTATGCCACTCAAAATTCAACCAACTTAAATTAATTATAAGTGTTGGAAATTTTAATTGGGTAGAAGGTGGAGAGGATCCACTCCAATAAATGAGGGGATTTGTCATGCATTAAACAAGGGGTGAGTAAGGAGGGAGTTTATGGGGGTTAAAAGTGAGTTATGGGAATGTGAAAGGTTGGGGTTCATGTGGGCCCCACCGCACATTTATCCTCACATGGGTAGTTAGGAACTAGTTGGTCTCACCCCAACTCCCTCACATAGGATATAACCACTTAGATATTAATAAATTTGTTCCCCAATTTTTATTCACTTCAAATTTAATCCACAAAATTTAACTTCTCATCCCGCAAAAACGAAATTGCGTTAAAGGTCACCATAAGCAATTACAGGCGTTATGAGTTCATCGGTGCCCTCAGATTTCAATTCTGAGCACCGGTTCAAAATATAGGAAAACATGATTGTTCGTTTACTGAACGTACCCGAGCTAAACTTCGTAAATTGATTCTGAGCACACCAGGCCTCGTAATCAGGTGCTGTATGAAACTGTGCACTCGTATAATTCCAAAGAAATTATGAAAAAAAAAAATCTTTCAATTTTCAGGGTCTTTACAGCTCTAAAAGGATCAGCGTACAACAACCTCACCTGGTGCGCTTCTCCAAGACTGGCACTCAAGTTTCAGGAACGGCTCGCAAGTCACTTGCATGGTACAAAATCAGTGTGCAGGAGACACCAACACACTTCCGCGGAACTACCTCTTTCAACTCCAAAATTGCGCGACTCTGCACCTTTAACTCCCAAGCTGCTTTGGTCATGAAGCCAACAACCAACGCGCAACCTCCACTTGTGCAACCCAACTACCTCTTGTGTGAATCAACCACTTTCACGACGAGAGCTAGAAAAATCTATATGTGTTGATCTTTGTCGCAAATGAGGTGGGTGGTACTCTATTTATAAGCAAATTGGACCCCCAGCGTGGTGGCGCACAAGTGTCCTCATGGCACGCATGTCTCGACACACAACTCCAACTGCCCTAGCCTCTATTGCACTACCCACTTGAGTGACCACAACAATACTTGCATGGTCTACTTTCCTTTGCCATATTTTGATATTTTGATCATGAAGAACAACCAGCGCGCAAGTTTACAAACCTCCTAGGCATCGATGCGCAAGTCCTTTCACCGTGCATAGGTCACTTGTGCGACCAGCCCAAAACTTTCACGGCCCTTATCCCTTTTCCATTTTTCTATGTTCTGGTCTTGAAAAACATATGGGACTCAAGTTTCCTCTCCATCAGGTACAGGGAGTGCAAGTCTCTTTTCCAAAAACATTATTCTCCATTTGTAGATTTTCAGGCCCAAATATTTGGAAAACACTAGGAAACAGCCCCACCTTCAATACTATGTTCTTCTTGAACAGTATGATCACTTTGCTGGTACACATTCTGAACTTCCACTGAGGATTGACAACAAACACAAACCATACTCCAATTCACGCATAGATGACCATGGTTCCAACACCCATGTGTAGAATTGTTGTTGTGTCTGTATGGAATATTTCTAACTAAACTATAATATTATTATGATCCATTTACCATATTCGTTAATTTAAATGATGGTACACAAGTTTGAAATATATCTTATATGGATAGAGTAAATATTTTATTATCCATATTATCCATTAAAATTTGGAAAATTAATCATTCATGTTATCATTCGATGCATTTTCATATCGGAAAATTATATTTAGTTTTTTTTAATGTTATGGATGATTTTTAGTTATGTAATGTTTTCATTTCTGGAGCTATAAGAAAAACCGAATGAAATTATTTATATAACATCTCACTGTTGTCGTTTCCAATTTTTTTTACTATTTCAAAAGTATATGTTTTACCAATTGTCATTTTATAGAAAAAATCTTGTATTAAATTATTTGAATTCCATTCTATGATAATATAATGGATAATAATTGGGAATTACATTTCATGGGATGATATCCATGTTGATAAATCAAAATTTTATGTTATTTATTAATTTATATCCCCCATAGTTATGTAATATGTGTAATCTTTTTTAAGATGGTTGATATTGTCAATGTTTCATCTATAACTTTAGAAATATTTCACAACCCCTATCCTAATGACTCTAAAAAGAAAAAAAAATTGATAAAATAAATTTGGATGATTTTACTAAATTGAAATAAAGTATCACTCCACACATGGTAATCAATCCACCAAAATGGAATTTACCATTTTAGCTCTTGTTTAATGCCTCTATTTATCCTGTTGTGTCATTCTTGTCACAAAATTTTGATGGTGTTCCAATATTAATTTCAAATGCCTCATGCACACTAGACCCTTCCCAATCAACCTATGTTGGGGACCTTAAACATAGTTCAATTCCCCAATGATAGCCACAATAAGATATACATTAAGAAATTAGATTATCTAGAAGACACCTTCTACGTGATCTATTGAAATATATGAATTCTTCTGAACATACTCACTGCACTAAATAGATATTACACACAGTGAAGGAAAATATTAAACCATACAAAATTTATTATTTGTGAACATAGAAATAATCATTGAAAGAAATATTTTTTTATGTGGTTCAGATAATATATCCAACATCTATAATAGAAACACATATACATTCCATTATATTCAAAAGGTGTATTTATTAAAATAACTTTTGAATGAAATAAAAATTATTCATATATTAAAAGTAATATACGACAATATAATTTATCCATTACATGTTTGTTCGATTACATCCTTTCTTATTAAAATAATCATCTGGTTAAAACATGTTCACCACTCGATGATATTCACACATGATCCAACTTTGATCCTTTATGACTAATAATTTCTTGTAAAAATAAGCTCCCACCCACTATTTTTTGTACTATTTAATCATATAGATCCCATGACTATAAATATGAAGGTTTTCATATCAATTTTTACTTAATATAATCCAATCCTCAAATACATACCACTTCATGAGAACAAAAAAAAATTATTTCATGAAATGAAATTTAATCAACCAGTAATCTCATTCTCATTTCGTAAACACCAATACTAATGTACTTTCCAGTTCAATCTATATTTGATACATATAATTGGAACATGATGGTTGATTCAAAATCTAAAAAATTATATCTTTTCATATTTATTGAACATCTACTATATAAAACCATAGACTTCTATAAAAGGTATTCAAATAGCTTTCATTCTAAAAAGAATTTATACGAGGAATGAAATTGCTACCCAAATCAATTTGGGACCACCAATGATTGTCATCAACTCTTTAGGAACCCACATTTTCTTGATTGGATTCTTATATACAGACTGTATACATTTTGAAATGAAGATTTTGTTAGGTCCCCAGGAAAAATATGTAGTAGAAGAATTCCAGGTTTTAACATATGTAGAATGGTAATCATTACCTCTCTTCTGTGTCCTAGTTGTTATCCTAGGGACACAACATATTTCAGTGCTACGTTATCTTATAAAATCTATTTGAGAGTTTCTATACCAATATTTAAATTTTACAAGTTTTATTTATTTTCTCATTTGAAAACAATTTTCAGTATTCACATTCATTAATTGTGAATTATTTTATTTTTAAAAAGACAGATCAGATTTCATATTTGTAGATAAAACATGTTGTTTCTTAATTACATTATATTAATCATTATTCTCTTTAAAATTATCTTTCATCAAACTATAGTATTAAAACATTTCATTCTTAGTCATATCATCATCAGATTATTCATTCTTAGAATTATCAGAAATACATATAAAAGATGTAGTAGGTACCCAGGTGACCTTTTTCATAAACACCATAATAATTTTGATAGATTTGTATTCCGAATAAGAGTCATAATCAATGGATATTTCCTCATAAATACTCTATGTGGTCTTTATTTCCTTCTTGTACCGTCTATATTTTTCATCATATTTCTTTTTATATTTTAGTTTTTTAATGTTTGTTTTTACCTGCCATTTTTTTCACTCATAACAGATGAATTAATATGTGTTGTCATATTTATTTATGT
The DNA here is from genome assembly GCA_963277665.1 of Viscum album. Lineage (NCBI taxonomy): Eukaryota > Viridiplantae > Streptophyta > Magnoliopsida > Santalales > Viscaceae > Viscum > Viscum album. The sequence goes on from OY728150.1 coordinate 237,551,957, forward strand.
ATATTTTCCAATTTCCATTGCTGTTATATTTCCCTTTACAGTTTGTCTTTCGGATTTTTTTTCTTTTTATAAAATTTCTTTAACCTTATCACCAGGTGGGTCATCTCCTCATCATTGTCAAAAAATGATTTGCTATCATTCAAACTTTTATCCTTTATCTTATCTGTTTCATTTTATTTAGATTTATTAGTCTTAAAGGATATTGATTTTTTCTTTGGAACATCATCATTTTCTAGTTTGAACAAATACTATTCTACATGAATCTTCAGTTTAACAATCAATCCCTTGATATGTTTCTTTCTAATATCACATGACTCTCTAATTGACACATATGTGCCTATCTATATTTCCGCTAAAAAAATAAGCAGTAACATGATCTGGTCCTTGTCGAAAATAGGATTCCTAACTGAGATCATTTTGTTCACAATCTCATTGAACATGAGGTAGATGGCAGAAGTAGCTTCATCATCATTTATCATAAAGTTTCCATACATAATAGTATAAGTATTAGGTCTTATCTCTTTAACATTATTTTTTCATCTGGTAAAACTGCTAAAGTATGCAAATTTCATATGCTACTCTAAAGGCAGATATTCATTTATATTCAGCATCTAATAAAGCACAATATATGGAATTAATTTCTTTATAATTATTATTGTAATCCTGATTTGTAGTATCATCCCATTCCATTATTGCAGTTGTATGGATAAAATATTTATCTTCATTTATAGTCCAAAATTTTAAACCAATACTCTTTATATGCATTTTTATTTTAATTTTCCATTGTGAAAAATTGTTACCATTAAAAAAGGGTTGTCTTTTTATAGTAGAACTATCTTGTCTAGATTTAATTTAAAGAAATAAATTTAATAATAAATGATATTTGAGATCATTAAAACTTAAAAAATATCACAGTTGAAATGAATTTCAATACATTGATACCAATTCCCAAACCTCTGATACCATATTTTTTTCAGAGTGAGTAACTCAAGAGGACGGTGAATTGAGTTCCCAATAATTTTTTTTCAAAATTTATTAAATTTGATTCCCCAAATTAATTTAAAATATTCTAAGTTGACCAAAAAACTAATCATTATAAATCTAAATCTTCCAAAATATTTTTAAATATATAGATTTTTTCTCAAGTAAATAATATACAATATTAATTAGTCCTTAGTAATAAATTTACTTAATTATAATAATATAAAAACATAATTAAGGTTAAATATAAATTTATTATTTTTGTTTACAGTTTAAAACAATTTTCATTTTCATATATTTGATTCTAAATAAAACAATATATCACATTTAGAGGAAATTTTAATGTAAGATGATAATTCTCTAGATGATACATAATAATGTCTACCTGGTCATCACCTTCCATTTGGTAGTTTGAATAAATAAAATATTTTCAACCCCAACATGGATTGGGTTTGAAAAACAGTATACAACCATACAGAACACAGAAGTCCTCTACCACAATTATTCGTGGGAGTAAAAAATTCAATAGGTCACATTGGTTCTCTTCCATAATTTCCATAAGATTATAGGTGTAAAAATAGTTTCGAAGATATCTATGTATCATATAGTTACCGAAGGAGACAATGTGTTGTGAAATAAATAGAGCAATGCAGACACTTCTGGTAATATAAAAAACAATTAGAAAAATAAGAGATTAAATTTATAATAGATTGGAGATGCTTATATTGTCATGTAGTGCATATCGTGACTTTTGATTTTGATTGACAATGTATCTTGATTCAAGTTCACATGAAAACATTTATAAAACAATGATTCATAGAAACTTTGGTTCTAAACATCATGAAACCACTGGATGTGCAATAACCTTCCACTTCCTTAGTTAGGTATAGTCATGTATGTTCATACAATGATCTACAACTCAAATTTCATTTTCATCTTTCATCATGTTTCCCTTTCAAGAAATAATATTTTTCTGCATGGATCAACAACATGAGAGTACCTTCTTTTATTTTTATCACCAGCTTACATAAGTTTCCACATGAGTATCAGTTTATTATGAATCATCATACTCTGAGATGAAATATCCATTAATGCATGAGGTCGATCCACTAAGAAACAATCATTAAAATTACATTCAACATTAAATTCGAAAAACTACCCATTAAAAATATTTAATTCCAAAATAAATGATTGGGAAATATTGATGGTGATACATTAATGGTGAATCATATTACGGTCATGTGACTTTGTAATGATGTCTCCCTAAATCAGTGTCGATGCCTGGTGGTGAGACACTAGATTGGTGCCACAATGTTGTAGTTGACTTGTACTGGTTATGTGAAATTTAATACATAGCCAAAATTCTGCGCTGGTAGTGTCTCAACTGATGGTGATATATCGTTCTGGTAGTGAATCCCCTAATGGTAAGTTATAATAGCTATATCTTATAAATTTTTTAAAATTCCATTCAAATGGTATGACATCTAAGGAGTGATTCATTCAGTACATTACCGAATTTTTGATTCAGTGGTTTGACATATCTGATAGTGACGTATATCTAACGGTGAGACATTGTTGATAATATCTCATACCTTGTCAAAATTATGTCTTCCTAGTGAGTCTTCTTGATGGTGAGACCTTTTTTGGTGGTGATTCATACTTAGGAAAAATTTCGATGTTGGTCTCATATTTTAATATACTTATAGAAAACATGAAACTCATTAATATTATAATAAACATGATTGTTTCATCATTATAACAAGAATTCCAACAATACACCCCCTTAATGATCAGCACTCATGGCATCAAAAGTAATATCAAAAGAAAATAAGACATATCATTCAAAATAAATCAAATATAAAGAAAGATAATGTAAATTAGTGGTATAAAATATACTAAAATCAAAAAACATGTAATGATAGAAATAAACTCCTTATTAGAATAATTACCCTTTGGGATTATCAAAAAGAGAATAAAAAATTAATAAAATAGAATGAAGGATAATAAAAAAGATAATGAAATGATTCATTAAAAACTACTTGTGTTTAACAACGAAATGTTATACAAGTCAAATTTCCCATAAAATTACAATATTATAAAATTACAATCTGAAGGATTAGAATTAGGGTTGGTTGGTGATTTTTATTCCTACTTATATTTGTTCTATTCTATGGAAGAAGTGATTGTGACAGAGGGTTCAGAAGGAAGATTAGAACGAACAGAAGGAGGTCAAATTAGGGTTATAGATACACCAAAAAGGGACTGAGGCTCTCTGGTAAGGATGGGTCTGAGGTTCCTAACAAATTATATAGGATAAAAAGAAAACATCGAGAAATGAATAGGAACTGGAACATGGGGATCTCAGTTAACTCTCATGTGAGGAGATAATTCAACATCAACTCCCTGATTTCTTACTAGAGTAGATAAATGGCTCGTCCTTGGTATGGCGTCAGGATCCAAAATAGATGTTCCATGAACATGAATGAAATGTTTCATATGGTGGATGAAATCCATGATTATTTTCCCACCCCACTCCATGGAATTGAAGATGTGACCTATATCTTCCATAAATCATTAATGCACTAGATTCATTTCCTTAAACTTTATGAATTTCTCTTTAAAGTTAAGGTAACATATGGAATCCTAAAATTCTCCACCAAAAACATGAAATTGGAATCCATGGAATGATTACTATATATATTTGAGAGATAATACCTAATTTACATTGTTATAGTCTTTCATGGTGCTTTAAGATCATGAGATTAAGATATAACTTGTTTGAGAACAACATTATTTTTATGCCTTACTCCTGTTATAGATTCTAGAGTCTATGAAAGAGCATAATTCGAAGAACCAGCTGAAAAATCATTAAGAATTTATCTAACCACATATATGAGAAACTCAACATCAAAAATAGGTGGATGAGTTTTAGTTTAACTGCATGCTATATAAGTGATATTGTATACATTTTCAAGGATTTCATCAATATTATACACAAAATCTGATTGCATTCATTACATGAAAGATTAAAAGGATTCCTGATCACTTGAAAACATTCTATTTCCAATCTCCACAACTTGAATATGATGAATCATTTTTAGTTGATTGTGATTTATCAAAAACTGAAAGATACATCTTTCTTATTTATCACTGATTATACATAGTTGAGGATATTTATTCCTTAGCTTCATATCAATATCAATCAACATGTTTTTAATAAAATATTTAGAATAACTTTTTTGATTACATCTACAATATTTGGAGGGATAGTAGGAGTAGGTTTTCTTACTGAAACAAGCATTTATAATAAACCAGAAACATCAATCTGATCAACCTTTGATACTTCAGGGTTTCTTTTTTCATGAATGGTAGGATCACCATTCGTTGGGGAAATTCTATCATTTCCAGAGCATGTTCCACTATCAATGAATTCATCCATTTATAAATTTTTGTTTTCAAAATTCTAAAATATTGATAATGTAGCAGCAATAGTTACCACAACATAAGGTAATACAATAGAGGTCTCAAATATGATCTATTAAATAGAAGGTGTATCCTCCAAATACACATCACATGAAGGCTTATCTAAATTAAAAACATATTTTAATTGATCCTCAACTAAAGTCTCATTTACCATCTTCTCAGCAACATGCTGCTCAATTGCTTCAATAATCTTCATCTTCTCAAAAATAGAAACATCTTACTCTGGGTGATCACTTGAATAAGATACATTATCAACATCATAAAAAACCTTATGAAATACATGAAATGGGGATTTTCCCCCATCAATATATGCATTTACCTATTGTCTAGAAACACCCATTTCTCTAACAAAAACATGGAATCTATTTTGATCTAGATTATGAAACATCAAGAGAAATAAATAGATCTTGAAGAATTTTATCATCTTATATTCTAATTTCCCACTACATCTATTAGAATCTGATGCATAATTATATTAATCATCATCTTTGCCTCTACATCCATTTTATTTTTCATCTTTTTCATCAATGTGTTCATCCTCATACTGGGAACCACATTTAAATTATTCTTCTCCAGAGACTTCAATAACTTTTTCATCACTTTTTACAAAATTATCTCTTTTTGGTGGAGTCTTATATGGGCTATGTAACTCCCCAATATTTTATGAGATATATTATTTTTAATTTCTTTTATTTCGTGTCTTTTACCATATAATAAGATTATTATGCACTATACGAAACATGATATAAGCTTTTAGTATACACAACACCGTACTTAGCTTGGGTAACACACAATTTCATGTTAGATTGATAGAATTAATTTCACAAAAAATTGAGTATTGTATTTTTTCAATGTATAAAAAAATATGATTAGATTATGATATATGAAACACCAAAGTAATCATGTACTAAACGCAAAACTGACGTGTCTTGTATTACATGCAAGAAATACCTTTCTCGATAGTTTGTGTTGTATGCAGTTCCATGTTTCACCAAACAATGATATATTAATATAATATAATGTCAACTAGCCATTAAGAACTTTATTAACCAAATTTTGAGTTCTATATAGCATTAACATTCATCTTATTTATTTTATTGAACAAGATATAAGAACAAATTAAATTTTTTCTGATAAAAGAAGCATTTAAAAAAAATTGTAGTATTGTCTCCATTAGACGGAGTACCAATTTTAAATATATTTTTTAAAAATTTAATATATCATATATAAAAAGATAAAAATATTATTTGGATTAAGAACATCATAATTTACATTGGTTGACTTTTTAGTATTTTTTGGCAAAAATTAATATTTTAACTAAAATTCAGAAATACTGAATTTTAATTCAAAACAACCTTTTCATCTAATTTATTTATACTATTATATTATATTTTTAATTGTCTATAAAGTGAAATTTGATTATTATTTTTATTATTTATTTCAAATTTGGTCATTGGAAATAATTTCACATTTAAATTGGATATAAACACTTGTCAATATTTTGGATAAGTTTTTATTTTTTTAAAAACAGTGTTTTGATTTTGAAAATTGGAATTAAATTTATATTAATTTATAAAAATTCAGATCTTTGAATAATGAAAAATGGATTCCATATTTGAAATCATTGGGTTCAAATTATTTCAATATGTTACTTTTTTATTTTTGAATCCTGTGAATAGTAACTATGATGATTTTTATTTACCATAATTGATGGTAAATAGGGTAAATTACGGTAACTAAAAATATGATAAAGATAAAAAAATTTCTATACACCTAAAAAATATTATTGGATGAATTAAAGTAAAATAAGATCACATAAGGGTCAAAATTGATTCATTTATTGAACATTTTTCCCCGAAAGTGAGGTAATTATAATTAAAACAAAAGAAGGTGACAACATGTAACTCTCATATATCTTAGAAGTATAATAATTTTAATATAGGTATAAACATGATAAAACATAGAAAATAAATAGTCTCAACAAATCTAATGAAATTATCTATATTATGTGAATTTATTTAGAATTTTTATAGATTTCATTATTTCCATTAATGAGGACACAATAATGATGTTGAAATTATTTTATTGATAGAAATATAAAATAAAAGGTTTTAAGAATATTAAAATTAAATATCATATTAACTAATTAATGTGATCCACAAATTTTCTAGGTTACTATAATTTTTTATCAGGGTTTTCAAATTTTTTGTTCAAATTTACCTTTTTTTACTTTTTTTAATGTAAAATAATTGAATAATGTCACAATTAATAGTATTGATATTTTATAAAAATTACAATTATCATATTATTTAAAAATTACACAAATATTGAAAAATCAAAATATGAAAATTATATAGTAGAAAATTTCATAAATTATCTAATAATGGAAAATTGACAACACATAATTATATAGTTATAACTATTTAATATTGACAATATTATTACCAAATTTTAAATTTAATAGATTAAATAAGGATAAATCAAAATGGAATGGATTAAAATAAAATCATTACATGTCTAAATTTTATTTTTTGAGAATACTTCAAACCATAATCATCTTCTATTTTAAATAAATTAGTTCAGGATCATTAGAATCTGAAAATAAATTTATAATAAATTTATATTTTAGGACATTTTAAATGTGTCGCTCCTCCCTCTTATAAATGGACACCACCTCTAACCACTTACTCACACCATTAAATCCATTTCTATCATCCACCATCTTCAAAAATATGCTCCCTACATCCCAATATTACTGCTAGATGCCATAATTTGGGCATTAATTCATCATAGTGAGACCTTTTGTGGAAATCAAAAGGAGATATTTGAAAAAGAGGTAATTATTTTATCACCTCTTTCAAAATTCTTTTCTTATTATACTTCCTTTTCTTTTGTTGTTATCAAAAAAATAATAATAAATCCAGTATATCATACTTGATAATATCATACAATAGTTATGGTACAATATTATACCTCCTTTTATCCATCCTATGAATTACAATATCACCATGTGTGCGTGCGTATGTAAGGATTACTGTCTCCACATCATGGTGTAATCTATTATTCAACCATACATTAATTGTATCTGTATAATTATGGGTATAATGGATTTAAATAATGAATATAACAGGATTATTATTTTGTATAATTAATATACCATCCAATTCTATAAAATTTAAACCATAAAGGGAATGGTATCATTACTCATGCATACGTATGACCTACGGTCTCCACAATGCGCTGAGATTCATTCTCCACATTAACCATTATAGAATTATTATAGTGTTTATATAATAAATAATCATGAAATATATGACATAATAATTATTATGGATTTATGTGTGTATATATATATATCATTAACTTTTATCCATTCAATTAAATAAGGAAATAGAAACATAATTCATTGTATGTACGGTCTAACATCTCTATAAATTGTGTATTCCATTTCATTTATCTATCTATTATATATATTTATGTAATATATATATATATATATATTATATTAATGATGTTTTAAATTATTTTATTAATTTTATTATAATATATGTTATAAGATCAATAATATCAAGTAAAAACATGTATGATAAATAAAACTATTATTACCCAAAATGTTGCTTTAAAATAGAGTTGATAAATAAACGGTTTTTATAAAGTCATAAGTGATTTATATATGATATCATAAATATAATTAAGGTTAAATTACAAGTTAATAATATGTTTAATCCAAATATATTGGATTTTTATACTCATATGGAGTAAATTAGACCAAAGGTAAGGGATAATTTTACAATCTCATTCTTATCTGAGATTGTTTATACGTAAGTATTTTCAGGGGGTATGTTTATCGTCCTTGTGATTATTTATAATTTTTTTCATAAAAATTTTACTGTCATTTTTTTTAAAGTCATTTTTACCCATTTTTACTATTACATTATCGTTTGGAAGGAAAAATTCTTTCATTTACCATACGGGTTACTTTTTTACTTCTCTAAAAAAGTACGATGAGAATGTTTTTTTAACTTATAGGGTATGAATGGATATTAATGATTTTATAAAGCCTTATTTCTATGAAGATTCATTTAAAATATTTCAAATTTATTTTCAATTAAACTATTTTGTTTTAAAATTGGATTAGATTTGGAGAAAAACAAATGTTTTTAATGAAGAAATATATTTTCCACAATAATTGAGATCGAGTGTTTAATCAAAATTATATCCCACATAAGATTACACTATTTAAATAAGGTTATGTTTATATCCCTATTGTTACTAGGATGTGATTTTGTAAATGATGGAATTATATTTAAATGGTTTATGTTATTATGGAATAAATTTTAAGAAGCACATTTTATTTCTTGGGATATGATTTGATGAATGATTTATGTTTGTGTGGAACATTAATAATGATTTTTTTATGAAATGGGAAGGACATATATTTCCGTAAAATGAATTGGGAAATAAATTATATATCATGAGATGGATATTAATATAACAGAAAGTATCTCTGGTTTAATAATATAGGGCTAGAATGACAAGTGAATTTGGTTCAGTAATACAGGTCTATAATGTCAAATAAATTTGGTTCAATAATACATGGTTGGAATGACATGTAAACCCATTTGAGTAATGGAATTTTTCTACTTAATGGTATTCATAGTAATTATGTTTCTACAATGGAAATCATATTATTTTCTTATCTTTTTTACACAATTCACAGTTTTATGCCATTGATATTTTTTTATGGATCATGATTAAATTATGATTTATGCATTATGAACTACCATGATGTATTTCATGGAGAATGATTTTTATATTTAAACATTATGTTCATTCTTATGTTTATGTTTTGTAAGATATTTTTCATGATTAACTTTACTGAGAATTTGAGCTCACCCCTTTTCATGTTTCTTTTCACCGGGGATTTGAAGAATGATATTATGTATGATGTGTCAAAAAGGGGTTCTAGTACAATATGATAAAGCAGGATATGATGTTGATGTTTTATGAACTCGTTATTTATGTTTTCATGTTTCCAATGGCACTAAACTAACGTGGTCTTTGGGCATCTATTTGTGTCATGTATTATAAATTCTATAAAATTAATTTAATGTCCATGTACATCAAGCTTGGGTCTTTACATTTGGTATCATAGAGAATGTTTAGTCATCCTTAGGGAACTAGGATGAAAACAAATTGAGATCCCTATAGATGTTTCTAAGCATATAGCTAGGGATTTTCAAAGGGTAAGTCAAATATAGGTTACAATCCTATATTTTTTGTGAAAATATTGAATTTCTGAGGATTAAACCTAAGATATCATATATTGAAATATTATAAGTAATTTAACTTAATTGTGTTTTTTATTCACTAATATATATTTCTCACCTTTATCGTTATAGTTTTAATAAATATAAACAACTACATAGAACATGGTTAACCATTGAATGTTTCATATATAGAAATTATGGGAATAATGAAGATAGATTTCCTAAGTGGAAATATAATGAAGGGAATCAAGACGATGGTATGATTATTAGTCATACTGTTGAGGATAAAGAAATCCTAAATGAAATGTGAATGGTACATGATGTTCTTCCAGTATTGATTAAATTAAACCTAATAATATTGATGTTGAGAAACCTTAAAACTTGATTCATATTTTAGGAAAGATGAAGATGATGAATCTTGAGCAATGGTTTAATAATAAAGTTGGATGGTTGAGGTGTATGTTTTTTATTTCAAATATTATGTTATTTGAATCATGAAATATATAGGTGTTTTGAATATAAGTTATTAATTAAGTATTATAAAGGATATGTTGAATAGTTCTAAGGAGAATAAAAAGTGATTTAAGGGTAAGGTGATATACATGGAGAACACATGATTAAGGTGAAGATAACCCTTAATATATCCCTTATGATAAGATAATGATGTTTGGATTAAGATATGTTGGCTTTGAATAAGTAAATTAGATTATTCTTGTTTCTTGTGATCTAATTATGGATTTATTGACAGGATTTAGATGTTATCATTAAAGGTTGTTATTCTTTCAACCAGTGAGAATATTTATAAGAAATCAATTCCTTCCTTTTGATGGAATCCATTCACCACCAGTTCTTCCTTGAACCACTTTCATTCGCTGTTTTTTTCCATCAAATGGAACAACCACTTAATCTCAAATTCACATTTTCCATTTTGTGGATTATTCATATTCCATGTATAATTAAATTTCAATGAACTCATTTCATCATTCAATAGTAACTCCTATTGTATAGAATCACTGAGTGTTTCCACCTTTTCAAGGATTTTTGGTTAACCTTGATCCATTAAAAGATGAAAGTTCATGACATCCCAAAACGATAGTAATTATATTCTAGGTTTGGTATATCTATACACTCTATCTTGTAGTACTACTATATTTGGATTTGCAACTTCAAGTGAACTGACATTTATAACCCTACTCTAAGGCCCAATGGTTATTGAAAATTCTATAATAACTTCTAATAATATCACATATAGATTTTGGGTACTTCATTCTAAATCCATTATAATTTTGAACTTCTAATAATCATATCTTGATCAACTCAAATTATTATAGTTGATTCCTAGATCCTAACATCATTTTCTCCCATGTACCGGTCCTTTTTAAGGACATAATGAATGAATTGAACATCCAAACTCTTGATTACCTTTCTATTATCATCATCCCATATCTAGAATAATAATTCTCCACTTTTTATCCCTTAAGAGGTAATTCCAAGGATTTTCTTCTTGTTTATCTATGTTTATATCACCCAAAATATAATAAGTATGATTTTTTAATAATTCGAGGTGCATAAACTTCAATGGTTTAATAAAAGATATATTTTCTAGAATATATTTTCATATATGAATGAACAAACATTATTTGACTATGTATGGTTCCATGTACATTAATTATAAAAATATTTATTAAGTAATTACTAAGTGTGCTCATGTATTTTGATCCCTTTCAATCAATATTTATTTCATACATTATTCTATAATATTTTTATAGTGTTCATAGAATATTTCTCTCTATCCTCAAACACTTACTCTAGTAGATGTTTTAGAAGTTCAATACATTGTATTCACCAACATTATTAGACCTTAATAAATCATGATTCTGACATATTTTCATCTCTAATTGAGTATTTTATTGAATGATATCTTCAAAATAACATCATGTTTAGGATTCAAAAGGTATACCCATACATTAATCATATAATATTTAATAAATATCACCATGTAAATTTACCCAACAATATATTTGAATGGGGAAGGTCCCCAAACATAAATTTAAATCATATCTAGCTTTCAAGCAATGTGATTTTGGCTATTCAGGTTGAATTAAATCCTCTTTTCATTTCTATGAAAAGAAACTCTCATAATTTTTAAATTTGATGTGATGACCTCACTATTACTATATAAATTATAAAATTCAAATTATTCTAAATGGTTCGTTGAGATCGCAATTCCACTACTCTATATTATCAAACATTGATTCATTGTAAATAACACCTCTATTTGATCTTTCAATCAGATATGGGTTCACATCCTTTACTACTTGTGAAACCACCATGGAACCCTAAATCACCTGTTAAACTCTATTTCCTATTCTCATCTCATTACATGTGTCTTCTAGATACCCCGTGTAAATTCATTTCTTCTGTAGACCTGAGATGTTTCTAACATTATTCAGTTGTAAAAATCCTTCATTGATTACATAAATACAAAAATTTCTATTCCCAACAATGTTCATATAATCAACATCTACTAAATAATAAATTTTTATTTGTTTTCACACATAATTATCCTTGAATCCATTCTATGAAATTGAATGGAAATATGCTCCAATAAAAATAACCCATGAGTCTAAAATAATTTTGACACTTAGTTTAAAATTTCTACATTACTTAGCTGTGATTATAGAATTTGAAATTGTATAAGTTGTATCCATTCTGGTGTCATCATTATTTTATCTTTAATTCCATTATATATTTCTTTATTTTTCAAATTACCATCATGTTGGACATAGACTCGAGTAGTTTCCTTATATTCACAGTCATGAATTATCATCTAACAAATTCATTTGATTTCATGAATAGTTTTATTGTCAAATTATTTTGTATAGTGTACACTTCTTAATATTGTTTTGGATTCCCAACATTAATATTATTTATTCAATACACAATTCATAAAATAAAAAATTCATTTTTAAAAAATTAATTACAAAAAATTATTACCATCATGTCCCATGACATTATAACAAATAAAAATAGTATAAGTTTTCATATCCCATCTCTGAATGTCAGGTTTGTAGATTCTAGCTACACACATTCCATATTTAAACCATTCAAGGTATTTTTCTCGATCTTCCTTATAAAACATAATACATAATAAAATCTGCATCATAAAAAGTTTATTATCTTTTGATTGATTCTCATAAATATTTGGTAGGTATTTCATTTTCTCCACCATATTTTTCACTTCCCATATATTAAATTGCATATATTATCCCAATCAAATCATGATCAAACCCAATTATTTCCAATACATCCATTCCCATTATACCATTACCATATTCTCTATTTAACTATTTATAATGGAGAATCTATATACATTTGAAAGATATGATCCTCTATATGAATTATTTATAATCTAAATTTCATTCATTCAAAACATTCAATCCATAACTTACCTTCATATTATCACATTACTCGCATTTCTAGTAAACTCTAACTAAAACCAAAATATATTTTTAGGTATCTGTGTTTTTTATGTAATCTAACTCAGTATGTTTTTAATAAGGATAAATATAATATGATCTGATAAAACATTTTTAATCTCTTTCACCGTTTGATTCCTGAATGGAATCCACCTGATGGTACATGTTGTGAAATATGATTGTCTATAAAACTCCAACTAATCAATGTACTTGAATATATGAAGACTTCAAACCCTACACATTACAAAAAGTATTCCTCACATACAGTCAATAAAACTATTAACTATTACAAAATTTAAGATAATTATAATTTAAAAAAATCAGGTAAGGAATACATTTTTATTATATGGTTCAAATAATAATTCATACATCAATAGGAGAAACAATTTTTTATTCCATTAAAATTAAAATAAAAATGTATTACATAAAATATTCCTAAAAAAACTAGATTTCTAAACACAATTAATTTTTAATCAAATAATTTACCAATTACACAAGGGTTTGTGTCCCACTTTCTTCTATATAGAACCATATGATAAAAAATAATGTATCCATCCAACAGTCACTAATTACCCACCACTGAACACTTTTTACATCTAGTTGTCTGTTTAAATATATAGTGTAACGATGCATCTAGTTAATACAATAGTATAAAAACCATTTTCAATAAAATAAAAGGAATTCTAAATATCATCAACTGAATATCATCCATCCCCCAAGGATAATCCACTACAAAATTCCATGTTCAAAACCATTGTACATATAAAGCGAAATAACCATCTTATATAGATGATGAAAACTTACAATAAACTCCATGACTGATGTATTGTCTGATTAACTCTCTTTCTAATAAATATAATTATTACTTGAATTTGGATTCAATGTCACAAAAATATAAATGCTAAAAAACACAAGTAATTGTGTTCTATATGGATAAAATATGGTCATACATTTTAAGATTCAATGTGATCATGTATTCTAACAATGAAGAACATTAATTCTTCATAGGAAACCAGTATTTTTAAAACATATCATTCATTGGATTATTTACCATCATTCATTCCATTTTGAAATTTGAGATAAGAATGGGGTAGATAATTTTGGGGAAAACTATATTAGTATGATACTTTCATACATGGAAATTTAATCATCGCCTATAATTCCCATAAATTTAATGTTTTTGGATAAGAAAGTGTACTACATATTAGATGATATTAAATTTTATTTAGAAATTATAAATTATTTGGTATCATATTTTATTCCTACCATATTTAATAAAAACTTTACTATGATTCTAAATGATAACTATCATTGGTATATTTGGGGAGACCCCAAACTTTAGAACACATTTGGTGATCATGAAATTTTATGTTTTCCCAAATGTTATTTTTACTCATTTATTGGGTTTTTTGACACTCTTACATTCATCAGACAATTCATTACCCAATATATTTTTCAGATGGTTCTTGTTTCTTGGATATTTTGGATAATTGTTTTTCTAATTTTAATTATTTTTATAGTGATTTTATATATTATCAATGGATTGTGATTTTATCCAAATTAGTGAATTTCCAAAAAAAACTATTGTAATTACATGAATCTTTCTTTGTTTAATTTATTGAATTAAATGGAAAAATTCTTAATTCATTTGAAATAAAATTCAATATTAATTTAGTGTATATTATATGTAAATTGGTTCAAGAATAATCCAAAATTACTAAGTACTATATGGTAATTGTATAATTATTTAGAAGAAAAGTATTTTATTAAATTTTATTTTCTATGTTAATCACTAGTGCAGAGGTCTGTAATTTTTTTAACCATTTGGATCAAGTAATTTTGAATTGAAATAGGGGATTTCTAAAGTTTATATACCAAATAACCAAAATCCAAAAAGAAATCATTCGTTTCTTACATAATGGTATACAAATCCTTGAAATAATATACTAAAAATAAAAAAATATTAATCTTATACTCATTAGAGGGATAATCGAACTAATTTTAAAACCCATATTGATAGGTCAGATTATCATATTTAATTTTAATATAGTTTTCACCTCACTATTTTGATTAATCATCAGGAATTTTGACACAAAAAAATATAATTCTTATCATTATAGAGTAGGTGTTCCATGGAAATTATAGATTTAGGAGTTGAAGGATATATGTTCAGATACATTTGAGAAATTTTAAATATATGAGGAATGAACCAAGGATTCTCATAACTATCTCATCCTTTACTTCCAGCTCCACAATGGTGATAAATTTATTCTATAAATTTCAAGGATGAATATACACCTAGATAAACATCTATCCAATTGGTTTGACCAATAAAATGATGCAAATGTATATCATTTTTTTTATTTTTTGGTTATAAATGATGAAAACCAGTTAAAATTTATCATCAATGAGTAGATATTAATAGCATCTCGAAACCAATATAGGGTCCCCATATGAGGAACTTTAATACAAAGAATTAATTTATTAGTATCATACAAGAGCTTATATAATTACTTCTCAACTATGATTTTATTAGTGTGAGTACACTACAAATTTTATCTTCGAGTGGGGGTGGGTGATAATTTCTTATGTTAGTTAATAATTTTTCATGTGTATTTCACATATTTATATCACTATTGATTCCCACTGAACAAGAATTTGAAATTTTAGGATTGGAGAAACACCCAAATAATGTTTATTATTTTCACTTAAACGGGAGGAAAGGATCATCATGGATACATGGGGATTAAGAACCTTGGTCACCTGAATCTGTACCCTAATGGGAATAATGTGAATTTGTCTTTAACTTCACATGATCTGTTCATGATCATTTGATTCCCCTCCAACTAGACTCTAATATTGATAAATCATCCAAAAATAGATGATCATGTGATGAATATTAGTAAATTTCCCACAAGCATTCAATTTTTCTATCAATAGATTCCTTACAGTCATCCAATATATTTGAGAAATAAATGATGAAAAAGTTGGAATCTTCATGTCAAAGGGAGTTGCTCTAATTTTTTATTAATGGATGATATGTACTATGTGACTAGTAAATTAATCGCATGACATCCCTAGGTATATTAGAGATTCATCACATAATATCTACTACACATGTTTCATTCATCATGTGATGGAATGAAGACATGTCCATTTGATCATGTAACACCCAGATAATACAACTGACAGTTGATCTCCACATGTTTTTCAAAATAAAATCGGAAAAAGTGGTACCCTGTTGTAAAGGAGAGTTACACCATTTTTCTTGTGAAGGGGTAATGTCCTTCATGTGATCAGTTTGTCGATATCACAAAGGCCCTCTGATATGCCATCATTATCTTGTGAAGCGAACCATACAAGTATTCCCCCATATTGTAAACTCCCTATGAAAACCAATCATGATCTCATAAACGATCCCATACAGGTATTCATTGATATTGTGAAATCCTCTTTGACTGGAATCCTGATATCTAAAATAGTCCAATATATGTTTTCCTAATCTTTATATGGCCCTTTGACATGTAAATTTTTATTATGAAAAATACCATTCAAAATCCATGGGTTCGATAAATATTTCAGAGGTGGAGTGATTATGTAGTCACTTTTTGACATGGGACTTGAAATGATGCCATGGTTGACATGTGGGGGATTCATGTGAAACACGTTATGTGACACTCTCACCACTAAATTATGCCCATATATTTGATTTAAATTCTTCGGGAAATGGTTTAAATCTGATCTATTGAGGCCAATAAATCTCCCCCTGTTAGAAAAAAACACAACGGAGCGTAGATGTGAGAGCAGACTTCTCAGAGATAAAAACATGAATTAAAATGATTGATCCACCATGTAACCCCAAGGAATGACTTAAGGGATTATAAGAAATATATATATGCTTCACATGATCACCTTTTATATGATATTACATTCCATTGGTATTTCTGAAAAATCATGTAATAGAGTTTCCATGTGTTGAGTTGGTCACGCCATGTCTCAAAAAGACAATTCCTAGCAACCATTGAAGAAATTATGTGATAAGGGATAAAGAATATGAAATCCTTACATGAGGAAGAATATGATTGTTTTCATAAGGATTCATGTACTTTTTATGACCAATCGATTTTTCACACAACAGCACCATGGCATGTATACCAAGTCATGCGAAAGACTCGAGACAATTCTTCTATGTCACATGAAATACTGCAGAAATATTGTTCATGCCACACGTAGTGCATCAGAATTTTCATCTTAATCATGTGGTATCCCCCTAATAAGTTTTCATTAATCACATGAATCTTGTTTTACATATCATAATTGTAATCCAAAAACCCTAAGAAAATTATGCTTGACTAAGTGATAGTCCTTATAAATTTTATGTAAATGACCAAGACTTGTCCAATCATCCTAAGACATGTCGATTTAATGATCAGGATATTTATTAACATCCACATACAAGTTACGAAGATGACTAGGACATGTCTAGACAACCCCATAATGAAAACTATGAAATTTTTGGAATAAATATTAAAACATATAAAATATTTCATCTCGAAACCCTCTGACATGTCAAACATGTATGGAAGAAAACTTGGAAATGTAAATAAGACAAACAATTAAATTTCAAATATTTCTAACAGACACACATGTATATGCACCATTTAAACCATCATTTTGAACTTTCATCAATAAAAACCCTATACATAGGTAGTTCCCTTAAATGGATTGGTTTATGAACTCATGTGACCCTATTTGTTTCATGCACTCAAATTTGCTTCAGTTTCATACAAAAAAAAATTCATAGACCTATTTTTTCCATCATCTCTCTTTATCCATCAAACGATAGTGGATTAATATTTAAGTGAACTTCCATACTGGTATGAGTACCTCACTTTCCCAAAATATAGGGGTATTATCAATCCTGTCTAGTGTAATAACGTATCCCAACCCATCATCGGGTTATAGAATAATTTAACTAAGAGAAATCTAATTCCTACTATAAGTAAGATATGTGGAACTTCATCCGATATCCCGAGATCCATGTAAAACACTCCATTAGGTCCACCCAATTTCATGAGTCCAATATCCCTGTGCAGTGAATCAAATTTCTTATTATCCCTTTCTTCTCATTATAAGCATGACTCATGTGGGCCTAGGGATTTAGAATGATAAAATCACTAGAATCACAAATTTCCCCAATTACAGAAACATCAACCTATAAGCCCTATCATGTGACATGATACAAATAACACTATATAAGTTAATCTACCCTGGTGTAAGTTCCAAAATCATTTCCATATCGATAAAATATTGTGAAATAAACCCTATGAATATAAATCATCATCCCATATCCATCAAAAGATTGAGGGAAGATATAACTATAAATGAACATATTCATATTATAAATAGGATATGTGGTAAGACTTCTTAATGATCAAGATTCATACCCAATGCCAATTTTTCCTCATAAATGACATTTTATCATGATAATATACTGTAAATTTTAAATATAAATAAACATTTTGGGTTATTATTCCTATAATAAATAGAATACATAGGACACCGCATGAAGGTTTAATCACATCCCCAATGAACATACTGTCTCCATGGGTGGAAATAAACTCTAGGGTACATGGTTATATAGATTCAAAATAAAATAAGCTACCCATTTTTTAGGAATCACATGAAAAAGATGGAGAAACTATGATACCTTTTTGTTGTCACATTAATAAAACCCCTCTATACGCATAAAGATTCATCACCTAATTTTTTTTAGGGTAATGATTCATATTTCAAAATAATTAAGAGATTCAATAACATATCATAAATCTATAAGAGGTCCATAGAGTAAGAAATAATTCACCCAAAAGGAAGTTGTGAGTCGAAACTCACATCCTATCGACCAATGTGAGTTCTTATGTTTTTTTGGGTTCGAAACCCAAAATTATCACCAACCTATGAAAAATTGTTATGTGATTTATTATAGATTTGGTAACCATTTAATGTTTCAATTAATGATAAAAATGGTATAAAATTGTTCATAACTATGTAACTATACATGAACCCCCAAAATTCAATCATCGAACACCTGTATTTAAATAGGAATTATAGATGGTGTACCCAATGTGAAATCATATAATGATAGAGTAAATGAATCAGTATTGGGGATGGAAATATTATTACATTAACTTGGGGACCCATACCATTTTTATGGAAAAAAATGGAGAACCTAATGTCAATCTCCCAACTAATAAAAGTAATGGTTGATCATCCATCAGTCAATTTTGTTTTGTGTCTACCAAATAAAAAATGGTACACATAATGATATATCTTTAAATAATATATTATGTTTCCCATTAAATTGGATATTATGACCCTAAAATTTTCAATGTGAACTACATAGAGAAACTGATATCAATAATGAGCAACTTTTTTTCTCGTGCAAATAAAATTATGTATGTTTCATGTTTTTGATGATGCTATGATCAGTGACCATGTTCCTTGTCAACCTTGTTGTAGTAGAAATTTCTCTCACAAAAACCCTGAACCAATATCATATTATCATCAAAACAGTGTTCTAGAACCTCATATATGGTAGTATCTTTCATGTGTTGTAAGAAAACCTCACCCACCTAACGCATTAAGTGTTAGGTGGTTCATGTAATGGTCCGAGAATAACACTGACATGGTGTGATCCCAACCCTCAAAGAATCACATAGAAGTCTATGTATAATGAATATAAAAATTCCCTATTGTTCGAGAAATGATTTAATATAACTAGGGGTACCTGTTTTTACTACCAACAAATTTATAGTATTATCCTCAAGGAATGAAAATCAGAATCATCATTACATTTGGAAGATGGATCAAGGAGTTGAATACAGATCCATCCTGATTCATGATCTATCTATGAGGTATCTTGTCAACCATCATTAGCAGACTCGTCCTTCCAGTTCTCCTCATCCACCATATGAGGGAACTAATTGAGATATTTACATCCAATACACTCATTCACCAGTACCAAAGATTGATCCCCTAGGGTAGATTAATGTGTATAATGGGACTGGGATCATACTATCTCTTTTACTAAAAAATCACATTAACATATTCCTATTATGGAATGAGATATGGATCATAACCCTACTAACAGGGATAAAGTGTACATGTATAACCAGGATATAAGCATGGGGGACGAACATATCCCTTCCCACACACATGAAGCTCATCATCATATTATAATATCAAAAGGAGTAAAATAGTGGGCCTATATCCACATTTCATTTGATACATATGATGTCATAACTCGAATATTGTGATAGTGTAGACTTATATTCATTCACACTCTTTGATGAAGTGCCAAAACATTCTAGAAATAGAAAAAGTGCTCTCTCAACATACTTAGTCACTGTTACTGATAGTGGGAGAGGAACATATCACTATTTTAACATCAAGAGAATCATATATCCTTGATCAGTAATAATAGGTTTCTACTCTAAATCCAGAACACATTTTTTCTCTATTTCATGAGTATTATCAGAATATTAATGAAATTGATGAGGCATTGGGCTGGGATCATATCCCTATTTTTTACTAGGGCTCACCGAATAATTTCTCAACATGCATCAAGATAGGTTCACATTCCTGTCGAAAAATACTTGAGGTATATTTTAATGGGACAATACCAAACTCATATCCCCACTAAAAACATTATTTTTAGTATAAAGTGGAAATCACCAGGGGGGAAGTATCATATTCTTACCAATGAAGCTGCTGAAATTTTTTAAGTAGCATACAAGAGATGAGATCATTTCCCTAATTCTTCCAATGAATGAATTCAGCAGCATACATTAAAGGATATATAGGATGAGGCTCATATCCCATATTTTATTCTAGAGAAACATCAGAATATTCTAATATGGAATGTATATATGGACCAGTCTCATGCACATGCATCAACTAGGGATGACTAAAACATTTTTAAAACCACCCACACACAAGAATATTTCCCAAAAGATAATATGAAAGCTTACTAACATACTATACTAACTTCTCACCAATATGATCATATACCAGCAACACTAGATAGTTACAAACATACTCTGACTACCATCATGAAGCAGGCCCGTATCCCAACTAAACACCAAAAGGTAGTCTAGAATATTCCAACAAAGAAGAAGAATCATCTTATATCCCTGATCTTCTCAATAACATGGTCCTTGAGTTTGTATGACACATATTTGGAACAAATTATGTGTCTTTAGAATAATTTATTGAAGTAGAAACTGATCATGACATTGATTTTAATACTTTTATTAGTGTAGACATAGATTTATATGACTCTACTCTTTACATCCTCAGTGGTACACCTCCCCATAGTAATATATCTAACAAAAAATTAAACACTCCCCTTGAATAGACACCTTTATATAGAGAGGTTCTCAAAACACTAGTTTTAATATTGTATAGTTCCCCCCATTAACTATCAGTAGCACTTCTCTATGGTCATCAGGCGACCCAGCGAACATCCTCGATAGTCTAAAAGCATGGAGGCATATAATTTTGATGATGAGGTGGCTAAAAAAGATGCATGTATAGAGGTATCCAAAAAAAATCCACACATCCTTCTGACCATCACCACTTCTGAATATAAGATACTAGATGGCCTGGAGATTGAGCTCATTCTTTACATACATCGAAACATGTTTATGACTCCTCAGTAGTTGATGACAAGTTGCCTCCCTTGCCAAGGATATGAGAGTAATATGTTGATAATCAATACACTCTGTTGTTAGCTATAAATGGCTCAATTCCTCGTAGCCCAAATCATGGGATTAGAAGGGAATGAAAAATGCCTATTAAGTGTTTGTATTCGTATCATAACAACTCTCCATTTACTAATTTCATGATCCCTATCAAAAGTATATATTTAAGGTTGGATAAAATATAATGAATTTTACTTCACCATGTCCCTTGAATAGAAAATATCCCCCAAATATGGTATCTTTTAATGTTATAGATATAGTAGAAATCATGTGATTGTGTTACACATGGGTCAGATGATTGTGTAGTGATCCAGTATTCATTTTCACCATATCACTAAGCTAAAATGATTTTGTATCAAAAATTACATATTTAATAACAAATTAAACATAATATTTGAATCTATTAATTTTTTGAAATCAATGTTAAAATGGGTAATTTCACTTGTTTAGATAATTTCATTTTAGGTGGAGGTGGTTTGGCGGGCCCAAGATTAGGTTAAAGAGAAATGGGCCAAAATGTGAAAGATTCCATGAACACAAGTGGACTAAAAAAGCCATTTAAGTTGATCCATGAATTAAATTAGGATAAATATCAGTGTTATGATCCCAAATTCATTAGGAAATAACTCTTATTAGGATGAAAAACTAATTTCATCAATTAATTGTACCAACTGAACTAATATGTCCAAGACACCGAATCTTCATGAAGTCAAAAGTGGGGTTCTATGTTTCACCCATATATCATGTTTTTGACCTCCAAATGTTACCAATATTTTGATAATGATATTCAAGAGGTATGGAGACAACTTTTTATTTTTTTTAAAATGATATAAGACAGTATAGATGTGGAAAAACATGGTCAAATTGGTTTTACAAAATATGTGTTCCCAAAACAACATTCCACGTTGCATACAAATGGGAACCATGTGTACCCCATTTGTAAGTTAGACCAAGTAGTGAAATAATACCATTTTTCAGTTCCATAATATACCTCTTTTTATCTAGGAATCTTTGGAGGCCCCTGCCCTCATAAGGGTGTCATGGTAGATGAAGGAGACGAACCCGAGCTTTATCCTCCTCTTGAAGTTGGGCTAAAATCAAGGCATTTTTTTGTAAGGAACAAAGAAAAATTTCAAGGGAGTTCCGATGAATATATTTGATACTATTTGGAGTAATTTGGTATTTAAAACATTTCATTACATGTATCAAATATTATTTCATATTTTAATACTTGTTTTCATGCATGTGATTGATATTCTATTAATTTCTAAAGATCAGTGTTAGGTTTTATGTGTGTAACTTGTGATGATCTTATTGAAAAACATAAGAATACATTCTCTACACTCTTTATTTATTGTTAAATATAAATTATTATAAAATATTCTAGGTATAAGTGTTTTATCATGGTAATACAGTTTTTATGTCAAGGTTTGGTTATTCATGCATTAAAATAAAATATTAGGAATTTATCGGGATTCCAGTTAATTTGTACCAAATAATCTATCAAATTATGAAAAAATATATTATAAAAATGAACTTTAATTGTGTTAAGTGAAATATAAATGAACTATTTATCTTTTATTTATAAAAATTTTCTTTGTTTTAAAACTAATAAACTCATTACTTAAGTCATTTTATTATTAAAACTATTTTCAAAACCACCGCTTATTTTAGTTCGTTTTATTAAAAATAGAAACTCTAACCCCCCAAAATCACATTGAGATATGAAATATGTTATTTCCTATATTATAGATAAAAATTAAAAATATAAACAGTTTTCCATGTCAGGACAATGCGTTCAATTTTTTGTGTTGTTTTCAGGGGTTGATTTTTTGGTGTGAGTTGTTTGTAAAACTATTGTGTATATTGTAATTATTTGTTCCCTTCTTTTCATCCATGTTTTTATAAAGTTGATTTCTAATAAAATCCCTTTATAGGCCTTTTTCATGAAATTATCTTCATTGGAGGAACTTCTTCCTTTTGAAAATTAACTGGACTGGATCTTGGGTAATCGACACCATGATACATCAAACGATCCACTAAAGAAGACACACAAAACATCAACCCCCATCTCGATATTTCCTATTATTTTGGATACAAACAATAAAATGAAATTAACATGCATAATATGGTTGAATAGAAATAGGCATTAAAATATCTAACGACACATTATGTTTTTATCTAACCCACATATATTAAAATAGAAGGGGATGCACCTAATTGTGAACTTAAATCCTGATTAATTCAGTTAATACCAAGATTTTATAGACTCACGAGAGAGGATCCACATAATAAACTTAAATAATATTATATTGTGTGTTTGAAATTAAAACCAAATAATGTGGGTGAATAATAATTGTTACATAGTTAGGTCCATTTTCCATTAGAAAGAATGACAAAATATTGGTTGTAGTATAATAATTCCCCTATTAGAGGTTGTGCAGACATGAAATTACTTTTAATGAAAAACACTTCATAGCCTCTAAAAATATATCTATACAAAAATATATATGTGGAATAATAATATTACAAGGGGACACACATCATGAATAGTCTGAATTATTTAAAAGGATTTGTTCATGTTTCCCACACCACAAAATAATTGATCAACTATATGTAAAATATTTTTATGAAGTTTTAATTAGTATGGATTGATACATGATTGATGTTGTTATAGGTGGTGCACATGTTGAGAAAAATCTAATTGTTAGAATAACACTAATTGAGAAAATGGTACAAAAGACTCAACAATTTGGTTCAAGGTCTAATTTACCAATTTGTGGCGTCTATGAGGTGAAAAGTTATGAGTTTTAGAAGAACGTGAACATGAAGTTTGAAGTGGAAAGTACCCTTCTCAAATAACTTTAACATTCCCAATGGAAATAAAAATCTACTCCTCCCATGCATTGTGGCGTATGTTCTGCTGACACACATTATTCTAACCAAATCCCTCATTTGAGTGATGATTCTGAGATTTGTGAGTCAATCCTCCTAGGAAACACATATAACCAACCCATTAAGAAAGAATCATAATTTCTATCTAACCCTATGTGGAAAGACAACCAATAGAATAGGATATGGGGTATTCAATACCACATCATTATCCTTGAAAAACATGGGAAAATTAGTCATCCACCATGACCACCAATAAATCCTCAACCAACAAATAGGCCTTTCCAACAACCACATCCAAAAATCGATCCTAGCCTAGAAGAAATGATGAAATAAATGTATTCAAATAACATACAATTACAACCACCCCATGTTTTCATACAAGACATATAACCCCAATTAGTCCAACATTATTACTAGGTGGCAGGAATCCAAATTCCATGGCCAATTAAACTGACCTACCAAGCAATAATTAACCACTAGGATAATGGAAATTCTAGTGTCATCACCCTTAAAAGTGGAACCCAGCATAAAATCCAAATAATTTATCCATTAGATTCATCCCATTCATAGGAAACCATGATCCCAACCACTAAAAATGGTCCAATAGAATAAAATACTTATCTAGAGAAAAATGAAAACCAAAGGAAAGTGTGTTTTTATCAATGAGAGGGCTAGCCCAACCATTCCTCTTCCATTTACCCAAAGGTCCAACAAACCATAAAATATAAATAGAAA
The DNA here is from genome assembly GCA_963277665.1 of Viscum album. Classification (NCBI taxonomy): domain Eukaryota; kingdom Viridiplantae; phylum Streptophyta; class Magnoliopsida; order Santalales; family Viscaceae; genus Viscum; species Viscum album. The sequence continues at coordinate 237,577,562 of OY728150.1, forward strand.
CAAAAATTGATTAATAAATTTTTTAAACATTAAAAAAATTACATTTTAACATCACCTTAATTGATTATATGAAGAAAATTCCAAGATAATCCATGTTTCTGAAGGAGATGAGTACATACTGAAGGTGACATCATGGAGATGATAAGGTGGTCCTGGGGTGGAATGTTATAGTAGTGATAGATACATCAATTCATAACAAATTCAATGATCCTGGAACATCCTCAATTTTATTTACTATAGGAGAGTATTTTATTCCAATGTTATCCAATAATTTTTGTTCGACTATAGAATCAGAGTATATCACACCCCACTGGTGTGTTGGAGGATGTTCTTGTGAGGGTGAAAAACATTATTTTTTCTCTTGATTTTTATGTGCTAAAAATATAAGATGATAGTATGATTGAACAATTCACAATTATATTGGGGATAACTTTCTTGGAAACAACTGAAACCATAAATAATTTTTATCATGGTACATTATCTATGAATTATGGTCATTAAATTGTCCACATAAATATACATGATGCTATTTAGATCACATAATAAGAATATTCATCACTTTAATTTAATTATATTAATGTGATCCCTTCCCATTAAAACTAATTTTCATTCCCCAGATCTCTTTTCCATGTTTTCATATTTTATATAAATTATGGGTAACTAATCATTCATTGAATATTGTAGTGGTCTATAAACAATTCATGTATATTTTTTAGTTGAGTATTTCTTGATCATTGGGGATCCAAAGACCATCAATGGTACTTATAATCTTTTAAAATTCCATTTTTCATATGATGATGTTACCACTGAGTAGTTAGATGAGTTCAGTGACCTCCCATTTTAACATTCACTTCCATATATCCAGAACCCCCATGGATTGTAACTTAATCAACTATCTCATGATTTAAAATATGCCTATCTCAATAATTGAAACAATATGCATGTCAAAATAACTAGTTCAGTCCCCCTAGAAAATGAAATTATAATTCTTGATGTTTTTAGGGAGTATAATCAAACATTGGTCTAGACACAAGCTGGAATTCCTATTATTAATACATAAATTTTCAAAAGTCATATATTGTTAAATTATGAGGTGAAACCAGTGAGGAAGTCACAACATCGACTGAACCCAAACCACTAAGATGTTGTTAAAAAGGAGTTAACATTGTTATTGGATGATGGAAAACATTTACCCCATCTCTGAAAGCCAATGGGTTTATCCGGTGCATATAGTTCCAAAAGAACAATCCTTACAGTAATTAAAAATACAATTAATGAATTTTTTCCAACTCAGGTGTTTAAATTTTGGTGTTTCTATATATATTATTTTCAATTATACCAATAAAATAGGAACGACCATTTCCCATTTTCGTTCATTAACTAGCTGATAGGGAGGCTACCAAGGATGTCCAACTACTATTTCCTTGATCGGTGTTCTCAATAGATTCGTATATATGTTGCACCCAAGGATCTAGAAATAACCTTCAGTTCCCCTTTAGCACATTTTCTTATATAAGGCTTCCATTTGGTCTATGTAATACTTCAAGTACATTAGAACTATACATGGCTAGTATTCTCTTGTATTACTAAGACAATTTTTGGGAAGCAATCAATGATTATTTAACTATATATGGATTCTATTTTTATTATTTTTTGAGTAGTCTTGGTACTTTCTTGTTTCATAGTATTGAAAATAAATTTGTGTAAAATTATGAGAAATTATATTTCATTTTGAGGCAAGGTATAATACTTGGGAATTTCATTACTATGGATAATATCAGAGTTAATAAATCAAAACTGGATGTAATTGTTTCTCTACCATTACCAAAAAATGTGTGGGATTCACATTTCTTATAAGTTTATTATGGATTATACCATTGTTTTGTTTTTGACATTATTAACATTTCACTCCCCCTCTATGGATTACTCCAAAAATAATTTTTTTTGATAAAAAATGTGAGAAACTTTTAACAAACTAAAATGGGATCTCACGTGACCCTATTAATATAACCACCTTGGTAGGATTTACAATTTGAGCTTATGTGTGACGGCTCTAACTATGTAGTTAGTGTTGTATTATCACAAATGGTTGATCGAGCTCCACATGTCATTGCCTATGCCTCATGTAAACTAGACCCTTCCCATGAAAACAACAATGCAACTAAAAAATAATTCCTTTCGATTGTGTTTTCCTGAGACAAATTTATTTCATACCTATTAGGGTCGAAATTAATTGTGTTCTAAGACAATGATTCTCTCCAGAATCTTTATATGAAACCAGATGCCAAACTACATCTCATTACCTGGATGCTCCAACTTCAGAAATTTAATATCTAAATTTGCGATAAAAAAGGTGTAGGTAATGTGGTGTATGACCATATTAATAATATACTTTCATCCTAGGACATTGAATCATCCCCATGTATTACCATAAATGACATGTTTCCTGATAAGAAATTTTAAAGAGTGCTAGATTTTATTCCTTGGTATGCTAAAATTGTAAATTATTTTATAGCATCTTGAATTCATACTAATTTCAATTAATACTAAAACATGAGCCTCATTGGAATATTTGGTATGAACAATACCGATTTCACACATGTAGTGATGAATTCCTTAGGTTTTTTGGTCCTGAAATAAAGTTTCACTACATTATTAGGTTATTCCACATTATTTATTATAGGGTCCACTTAGGTCCCTATTGTACTACTCAGAACGACCTCAATTCTGGGAACTTTTGGAAAACGTTATTTTACGATTCATATTATTTATGTGAAGATTTTCATCATTTTCAAATAATAAGAAATGTCTCTAAAATAAATGAAATTCCTCAACAACCCATGCTCTTCAATGACATTTTTAATGCTTGTGGTATTGAATTTATAATCTCATTTCCCAATTCCTTTTTCAACTTATACGTTCTTCTGGAAATTTATTACACGAAAAAATGGGTAGAGCTATGATCCGTGAGGAAAAATGATTCCAGGAATGTTGTCCCATTTTTTAGAACCAAATTTTACAATTTCTTGGGATTCATTAGGTTCATCATTGGTGACCATGGTTCTCATTTCTATAATCAAAAAATGATTTCATGTTTGTGTCAGTATGAGGTCGGGCATTCAGTGTCTACTGCATATCACGAACAAACCAATGGTCAATATGAGGTGTCTAATGGAGTGTTAAAAGATATTCTTGAAAAAATAGTTCAACCTAATAAAAAATAATGAAGTCTTAAACTCAATGATTCATTTTGGGCTTAATGTATGACCTTTAAAACTCCCATTGGAATTCCACCATGTCCACTTGTGATTGGAATGATTTTTCACCTCCCCCTTGAGATAATTCACCTGAACTGCTCAGACATTAAACAATTCAATTATAACCTTTCTTGTGTAGGTGCTAAAAGTAAAATGTAGATTCAGTTGTTAGAGAAAATTCATAATAATTTATATGAGAACTCATAAATATATATGGAGAAACCCATGTATTTCCAAAATTGTATCATTCTTCATCATTAATTAAAAAATTGGAAGATGTTAATCCTTAACAACGAAAGTTTTAGGTTTCATCTAGGTAATATTTGTTCCCAATGGTTTGGTTCATACACTGTTCTAAATGTTTATCCATTTGGTGTTGTTCATGTTACAAATGAAGAAACAATGCAATCCTTCACATTCAAGGTGAAGTGGCGGAATCACATTCACAAATCCCTTTTAGAGTCCCCTACAGAGGAATTATATGTTCAAGAATAAACCTATTAATGAAACTGAGTAGATTTTTTCTTTAATTCCCGCATTCTTTCTATGATAATGATTACATTGCATGCTCTAGGTGTGGGGATGGGTATATCCCTCATATAGTTATGAATTTTCATCATCTTTATTCTTCATATTATTTTTATTGAGTAGTTTTTTTACTTCCCAATGCATTTTCCCCCTCACTTTTGTTTCATAATTTTTATTAATTATTCCCACTTAATTATGGGAAATTATTCTCACTTTATCATGAAATTACTGAAAATACATGAGTAATTTTTATAAATCATGTTTTTTTCTAAAACCACTTACATAATGGGTGTTTTATAATTAATTTATCATTGAGTTGTCACTTTTTCTAGTAAATTGGGTTCTTTTGATGATATATATTGTTGTATCATTTTGAAAATGTTTCCCATAATGGTACCCTTTATGTGAGGTGTTTATGGGAAAATTATGTCACCGAATATCTTCACACATCTTTATTCAAATCAATGAAATCTGATTATTTGTTACTTAAAAGAAGGTAAATATAAGTTAGGTTAATGTTTCTATACATGAAAAAAATTATTTTTCTATACATTAATTCCTTTTTCGATCTATTTTTTTACTATACCAGATAGACATATGTGTGTGTACATGTTATCTGACAGTTACATGCCCTCAAAAAATTAAAATAAAAAAAAATGAACAAAAACAAAAAAATATCATGGGTTGTGTCTTGGGAAGGTTAAAACCCACTCTTACTTAACCTTTGATCTTTTTATAACTATTACAATTAGTGTCATTTAGAGATCAAAAAAGGGATAAGTGATGAGTTTGAGATTTATTCCTTGTTAAAATTTTGAAAAAAAATTAAATTATAATAAAGGGGGAGTGATATAATCTAAAATATATGGTGATATATATGTTGGGAACTCTTGTTTTAACATCTGGGAAAGCTTAATTGAGTGGGTCTTGAAATTTTATTACAATTGATGTAGGGTAGGTTTAGTGAACAAAATCATTTAAGAAAAAAAATTAAAATAATTTATATTTAATGGATATAAAGTTGAAAGAATAACATGAAATAGATTTCATACACACTTGTGCATAATTAGTTTTATGGACATATTTTTTTATTATTTTCGCTTATTGGTATCATTTATCAATTAGAATTTTGTTCTGATAAAATCCCTGAGACATCTTTTTCTATAATCATTGAGAATAACTCCGTGGGGGGGATTATTTCTTTTATCACATTACTATCCAGATTTAAATGTTCAAGGTTAAATTATCATGATATTGGGAATATCTATAAGAATATTTTTTGTAAATGTTAATTTTTCTATGAGTTAAAATGTTTTTGTGTGGGGGTGTAATTGTGTAGCGGTTCACAATTCATTTTCAACCTCACATCACTGTGTTAAACTAATTTTTTTTATCATAAATTACATATGTAATAATAAAAATTCATTCATTTTTTATTCCATTGTTTCATTAATAACCATTAAAAATGGTAATTTAATTTTTTTTGGGATTATTTTGTTTTAGGTGTAAGTGATACAGAGGGCCAAGATGATGTTGAAGGAAAATTGGCCAAAATGTTGTAGATTTGAATAGCACCAATAAATTGAATCGAAGATTTTAGCTAATTTGTACATTAAATTGGTTTTAAATTTGGAAATATTATCCAAAATTAATTTGAACCCAATTATTAGAAGATTGAAAAATCCCAACTCATCCATTAAAGGGGCCAACCAAACTATTCTATTCGAGACCACAAATCCACATGAAGTAAAAAATAGTGTGTTATGTTTCGTCCATATCTTGAGTTTTCTACCTTTAGGTGATGCCCAATTTTCCGTATAGATATTAAAGAGTTGTGGAAATTACTTTTTAGTTTTCAAAAAATTGATATAAGAGTTTGTATATGTAGAAAACCATGGTCTATGTGGTTTTACAAAATTTTTATGCCCAAAACCACCTTTCACTTAGCCTATAAATTGGTACATTTTGTGCCACATTTGTACATTAGACCAATGAGTAATGGGATTAATTGTGGAATTTATATATGAGTCATCTCCTCGTGATATAATATATGGAGTCCCCTATCCACATACGTTGATCTAGGATGAAGAAGGAATTTCCCCTAAGCTTCCTCCTCTCGATATTTGGCTAAACGATTTGTGTTCATTGTGATGGAGGTAAAAACTTCTAAAAGAAGTATCAACACATAAATTAACTATTATTTTGGGGTAATTTAGGTTTTAAAAAATTTTATTCCATTTATATTACATTATTTTATATTTTTATTATTTTTTTATGCATGTGATATGCACTTAATATCAAACTAATCGGTGTGACGTTTTGAGTACGTGACTTGTGATGTTCCACTTAGAAAACAAAATAATCCATTTCTAACTCAATTTCTTGAAATAAAAAATATTATTTGTAATCTTATTGAATTCATATGTGTTTGACCTTGGTTAATTGTAGTTATTTCATGTTTTGGTTATTCAATCGTTGAAATAAAGGCTTAGGAATTATCTGTGATTCCAATTGATTTCAACCAAATAATTACTCAAAACCTAAATGAATATCAAATAAAAATAAATAAGAAATGTGTGTAGTGAAATAAAAAAACCAATTTATATCATATTTTCCAAAATTCACTATATTTTATAATTATTATACCCTTTAATTAATTTATATTATTTTTAAATATTTTTTCAAAACCACCCCTTTTTTAGGATATTTTATTAAAAATACAAATATTAAACCCCCATATCTCCTTGAGATTTGACCTGGGGTGTTTCCAAGACAATAAATAAAATTTAAAATATAATAAATTTGATTTTTCAAGACAATACATTCAGAATTTAGGAAATATAGTGCGAATCATCCTTTTTGAGGACTCAAAGATGTATACAATGGGATAAAGGGTTGTCGTTGGACTCCTAAGTTGGACCTCTAAAAAATATCTGAACAGATATGAAAAAATGATGCCATATTTTTGGAATACCTGAAGACTTCTCATAATAAGTAACTCCCATAATAAGTTCCCATTGCACTGAGATCATGCATGGTTACAGTTTCTTCAAATCAAAGAGATCACAATTACAATATTCTATAGCAGCCATGCTGGAGAGAATAGATCCCATAGGGATGGAAATATTTTTACCACCACCTCCTCCCGGAGGATCGTAATTCCCAAATAAGATCCTAAAAATTATATAAATTCATTAGAACCAACCCCACCATATATATATGGGGGAATTTTTATCTCAATCGATACCATTATGTTCATCACACCCCAATAGGGTATAAGAGAAATCAACGATTGTTCTAGATCAAATCAAAACCATAGGGATGGGCGCATTTATTTTTCAATTTATATTTTAGGTGACACTAGATCCTAGAATGAATTCCTCATATTATAAGTAGATATATTAGAAAGTTCCAATAGCATCCCCAAATGACCCCCACCCATAAGGTCAAGGGAATATTAATCCTTAACATCACCCCGAATAGAAATAATAATATCAATTTAGGGAGGTAAATAAAAAGAGTTTGAATCCAAACCATTTCTCCCACCATGATACATAAATTTATCATTTTGGGCCCATTTGGATGGTATGACAAGAAACTCCATTATGGTCAATGTTCACATATAGCGATAGGAAAAATATATTGTAAGGGAGGTCATACTGCATAAGGGTCTTAAGAGAAAATGGTCCAATATAACCAGGGGTCTGAGAAATGACCCAGATGAAACCGTCAAATATTTAATAAGTGGTTCATAACCTCCCTATTTCATGGTGAGTGATTGGATAACTATCATTTCCTAATATTCCTCTATGGACATCATCACCATCAACAGAAAAAAATAAGATGGACAAAAACATGAATGTATATGGAGGAAATGTATAAGAATTTCCAAGATAGGTGAGTGAGCAGGTGTCACAAAATGATTATTCACATGCTCTAAATTAGGGAGAGATCCAGAACCAAGAATCCCAGAATGATGAATTTCAACCTCTTCAGTAGAACTCTTCCAAAGATAATGAAAAATGTGTGTCTACATCCAACTAACTTCCTAGATGATCCAAAATTCCCACAATAAAATAATTCTTATTAAAATATTGTAATGATATTGATAATCTTAGATAACCCAATGTGGAATTTCTTTGGGGAATATTAATATAGGGCATATTAATAAAATTTAACTGAATATCCCTCCATCTATACGTTACGAGAGATCTAATACATCTGAAAGAGAGTCATCTTAGCATCAGGATATATCTATATATAGGAAGATGGTCTATATAAATTAGGAAGTTGAAAAGGAGTGGGACTTTTATCCATTATGGTGATAACCTCTCCCCATTAAGGGTGACCATTCAGAACTGGGATGGATCGATTATAAATTGGATATAAGAACAGTACCACTTCATTATTCCTCACTCAAGCCCTATATATGGGATGTGGTCCAGGTAGTGATACCTCCCAAACTCCATAATGGAATCAAATAATAGGATGCACAAATAAAATCCCTGAAAGTGTGGATTACCCTGTACAACTCAAATTTAATATATGTATTGAATAAGTGGATGAATCTTTTACCCTAATGAATTTTGGAAATCATATGTTCTCATCCCTCAAATGTATGGGAGATCTAGAACAGCATCTTAGAAACTTAATGACCCAATGTGGCCTGAGGATGGGCTCTCAATATCATAATAAGGTACCCAAATTGGGATGTTTGATGTAGACTCTGGTAGGAACAAGATTCGTTTTGCACAAAAGATTTCATGAAGGATCTACTGAGGGATTAGAAGACCTTTATTGTCAATTTATTCACCATTTCTATTCCATTCAAAGGAAAATGAAAATTTTTTATATCACAAATTGAAAATAACAAGAAAATGATAGGGTTTCTAAATTAATTATCACATGGAAAGGTTTAACATATTCATTCAATAACCCTCTATAATAGTATAAATTATGGAAACTTTGTGTTGAGAATATTTGTGATGATCTATAAGAACATTTCATCTCTATGATGTGTCATTGAGGAATCTATAATTATGTAGAGATGAAATAGTTTCTAGAAGATTTAATTCAGTGGACTGAAGATAAATCGTTTCCATCACCCTCAATACAAATAAAAACACCTAGTAAACCGGTGACTATTTTTTAACCCTTAAACCAATCATAGTGCTTTCATAAAAACCTATGTATTCCTTGAATCTTCTGAAACCTCTAATAGAGTGATATAAGAAACAAATAACCATCTACATTAATTGAAAAGAGATTAAGATTTTCATTTGACTTTTGGAACATATGAATAAAGTGTATTAATTGTGAAATTAGTCAGTTCAAAGTAATTTCATTATAATCAAAGAAAATATCCTTTTCAAGATACCAGGAACTAGAAAACCCTCTTTTTTCAGGATCACTAATCATCTTAACAATATATATTTCTATAGGAGTCTCAATCACTTTATCTAGGACTACATTGAATTCAATGTAATCCGCCAGAGCATGGTTGATTCTTGATAAGTGATACAAGGGAATTAGCCATTATAAGTAACCTAAAAACCATCAATCTACCAGAATAAAATGAAGATTCAAAGAAATTCCAATGAGGTTTGGAGTTATATTTGATAACTACATTACATGAAATATAGTTGACCAGGGTCATGTTGTCTTAGGAACACACATTTTGAAATGGGTAATAATCCTGGGAGAATGGGAGGAATAATTAAATAATCCAGTCAATGAAATATGTAATATCTAGATATAGTGAAAGAAACATGAAGAATAGTCATATCCACCTTTTACAAATCCTTTGATCCTTGTATATTTCTTTCCTTGCAAGTTGAGATAATGGGTGTCGCCCTCACCAAGTGGAATCCCCATCAGCTGAAGTTCTCATATTTGGTTCTATTAACACAGTTCACATAATATTTCCACTATTTAATGATGAAAACTCCCCTAAGTATTAGTTTCTCATACCAAACCACTGATCTGGAAGCGGAGGATGAAGAAGCATATACAAAGGGAATAGAATGAGCATGGATGAACCCATTATTCTAATCAAATACCCACATAATACATATTTCCATCCCAAACCCTTGGGTGATTACTTATACAATCCCAATAGAATCTTGGATTTTACTCATATCCAACTAGTGGCAAAGAAATTCTAGTAATTGTATACAACTGACTGGTGGGGTACAATTGAAAAATTATCATAAACAATGGGGAAGGATGGTGCAACCCATGCCACTAAAATTCAAAGCACCATCATCCTCCACTCAAACAAAAGTCACATCCACATCATGAACCTTATCTATTAAGCCATAAAATATAGAGAAACCCCACAATGGGAAGAACATGCATTGGTAAAAATAATATGACATTCTAAAATAGTTAGCTACTATACCAACCAAAATATCAAACATTGATTCTCTCCATCATTCCAAATATATTTGAATGGAAATAATCATGGCCATAAAAATCCCACAATAGTTTGATATAGAAGTCTCTATATCTAGTGTTTATTGGGTGCATACTAAGTCATTATAGTTTAATACCACAATATCATTAATAGACCAATATCAAGGGAGGGACACATTAGACCCATGTGTGTTTCATTATAACTCAATAATGTCTACATAAATTGGATATATTTCAAATTGGATTTAGGATCAACCACATATTTCCTCAAAAAATTATGTTTGTGATATATTTATGGGTGATTATCTCTAATGAATCTAACCATTCAATAATATGATAAAAGAGATAAAAGTCCTCTTAGGAATATCACAATCAAGGATTAGTATGAGTATCTCATGTATAATGTTGATTTCATGGTTACCCAACATGTAAAAATAGGGAACATACTTATTATAAGACCATATTTTTATATACATATAGTAGTAACTTTAATATTTCATCAATTCATGAAATACCTCATATATGGGAAGGTTGTCATATTACATGGTGACATCTCCCCTTTTCATTCTTATGAATCCATATGTGTTGGGGAAATTTTCTATAAAGGGGAAGGAAAAAACAAATGGTGTAAGATGATATGTAGGTTTTTACTCATTATATATTAGGGATAACCCCTAAAATTTCACAGAACATTCTCAATAGTGATTATTTGTTTCTCATAAACCTAATTAAGGAAGAAGACTCAATCTCAATAATCTATTCTGATCCCAAAAATTCACTAACTTATGTACATATGAAAAATATCACATTAGATGAAATAGATTCATCAATGCGTATTGAGAATGATTCTCTATCAGGATATGAGAGATATCATACAACATCAGCATCTATAAAAGATAACTCTGAGAAATTATGTTCAAATCCAAATGTCATATCATTCTTACCCCAACTTGCAACGTAATAGACTACAATAATCCCCAGAATATCTCATAGAAGACATTTTATATTTAGGATTTAAATGTATATTATCATGGATTCCCATTTTTTGATAGTGATAGATATTCCAACATATTACACCCCATGTCTGAATATGACCTCCCAGACTCAAATATAGAAGAATAAGAGGATGGCATCAAGAAAGATCCTATTGGAATTGAGGAAGTAATCTCCAACACAATTAATGATCTTAGGTAGGTTAATTTAGGAAAAGAATAAGATGCATGTACTACATTGATTAGTAGCTCCATGCCTCCCAAGGATCATGATAATTATATTGTATTTATAAAGTAGAATCGGTATTTGTTTTCATTGAATTATACAAAGATCCTTGGGATAAATCCTAATGTGTCCAAGCATCACACATGCTTACCAGATGATCATCTAGGTTTTATTATGTCCTCCAGGTGGATTCACCCACCTCTATATAATAATTTAGAATTGGATGTAGATAAATTGATCATAGAAATATTTTTTTTACGATGTGAAATACAAAAAATGTCTCTCCAACTTCGTCCACATCCATAAAAAATGTAAGAAGATGAGGATTTTCATTGATTTTAGAGACCTTAATTGACAGAGATCGACGTACAATTTCCCATTGACAATAATAAAAAATTTGATCGATGTAACTATTAGAAACTATCCTTACCAGTTAGGTATTTGGGGGCATAATCAGATAAATATAGTCACTAAAGATGAGGAAGCAACCTCCTTAATAGAAAATAAGGATATATTATGCAATTAGTTTATTTAAAATTTGAGGATGAATCCTCTTCTTATTAAAAAAGAAAAGATATTTTTTTCTGGGTAGAGGGAGACCCATTACATAGCCCATAGGCTAATGGCAAAGTGGCCCATGAACATGGACCAAAGGCCAAGTACATTTTTATTTCTACATAATCTTGATAGTGTCACCATGCATGGATTGTGCCTGCATCACCACCTGCATCATACACCCTCTCCCCCCCCTCCGAGGGGCATTCTAGGATTTGAACCCTATCCTTTGGGATGTTGGATTTTTGAGTTTAACACTCACGAGATACTTACCAATGCACCAAGAAATATATCTTTAAGTCTTTATATGGATGAATCATAGAATTTTATGTCAATGACCTAAGGATTAAATCCTAATAGTGATGTGATCATCTCATGGATCTTCATACAGTGATCTGCAAGTTTATATAGCACAGTTTGAAGTTGAATCCTATAATATTTATATTTAGTATATCATCTGGTAAATTCCTTGTATTTTTTTATAACATCCTGACATTGTGGTTGATCTGGAAAAGACTAGGCCAATCACATATATTCCCCCACCTCAGAATCCTACTGAGATGAGGGGTTCCTATGGGAACCTTTCTTATATTTTGTGTATCATAGATAAACTAGCTTGAGAATACATATCCTTAATAATGAAAATGATGAATGGATTCACATACTAATTTTATGACGATTTAATAGAAGATTTCGAGAATATCATGTAGTTCCTACATCACCCACTAGCCTTGATTCCATCCATGGAAGGAAAGCTACTTCGCTTATGTTTGACCTCAATGGAATGATCGATTTTTTCCTATACTCACAATGAAAATAGATATAGGGAAAGAAACAATCTCTATTATCATAATTTCATGATTCTGTGTACTAGTACCTAATAATTTTGTATCATGAATAAATTCCCCACATAGATCATTATAGTGAAAAGGATGAGGAATTGACTGTAACATCATAAAGTTTAGTTGGTTTCTCATACTAACATGATCAAGTACATCCTTGTTCAACCTATGTTGACTAGGGTTATGTATTTATTGGAGGTTATACCATAGTTGTATGACATCTAGATTATTTAACAAAATGTAGTTAAAGTGAAATCCCTAGTTGATTTCATTATAGAACAACCTTCCCAATATAGTACACTAGTGGATATTGAACTTCTATACAAAGAGAATTTCTATTAACAAGACACTCATTGATAGTGGGAGATGTATTTTGAAGGTGCCTCCCAAATTCCTAGTGGAATGAATATGGGAAACACAATGATCAACCATGTTTGTCTTGGGAATGTATTTGATTCCCTGAAAACTGTAATTTTTCCATAATAATTTTCATGATTTCAAGGCTACATTAAAAATAAGGCAGAATACCAATCCATCATTATCATCTATGAACTATCCTTAAAGATATATATAGAATTGGAAAACATAATTGTGGGTTTGTATCTATTGATTAAACAAATTAATGGAGATTATTCTATCACGAAGGAATAAATTTTCCCTCTCATGGGTCATGTCAGAGGACTGATGACAAAATTCCCATTTGAACCAACATTTCATTATAACCCTCAAACACAAAATTCTCACACTAATTTGTTGGAAAATAAAACCATAGTCTGGGATGATCCTAATCAATATTAATTGTTCTTCTACATCACACATTGAAAGGTGGTCTCATCAATCATTTTCAATGACATGGAAAAAATAAATCAAGTCAACACGTCCCTAGAGAATGATGAATCGATATCCACCCATCGATGGATGGACCCCATAATATATTACCTCATAAAATGGGATACTCCCTTCAAATCAAGCCAAATACAGATATATACGAAGTCGAGTAGCAAACTAATCCCCTCAGGATGAGTAAAATTAGAATAAATTCTTCTACAAATTTGGTTTCATTGGAGTCCTCCTCAGATGCATTGTAAAATGAATGATTTTCATCATCATCAAAGAATCTAGGTAGGACTACTACAAAACATTCCTTTAAAAGCACTGTCCTTTATGAGCACTAGGAAAAAGTGATGATAAAGGTGCACTTTATTAGCGATTTATTTGTAGCACTAGAAAAGGAAACCCTTTACATGTTCTTTATTTCTAGTGCCCATAAAGGGATCATTTATCAGCACTTTTTCACACTAATAAAGGTTCAAAAAATTAAATAACTAAATAAATAAGAAAAATGAGTTCATTAAAAATTATATTAAAAATTATTATTATTTAAATAATTATTGATAAAAATGAATAAACTATTTATATTATATATAAATTATAAATAAAAATAAATAGTATATATTTTATATCTACATATATATTTGTAAAATTAAAATTATACAAAATAAAAACTAAAAATAAGTAAATTGAGAAAAATATTATTCATTTTTATTAATTAAATAATTACAGTTAATTTTAAGAAATATTATATATTAAATGTAACGTCCTGAGTCCGGAGCCCCTCCACTGGTGCCCCGTATCCGGTTCGCCACATGACCTCAAACGCGTTTCCCTGAACGCCAGAGGCCTCTGACTAGCAGTGAGGGCCTTGGTGAGTCGGTGGGGAAACTATGCCCTCATTCGGTAAGGTATACAAGGTAAGAAAACAACAATAAACATTGGAAGTAGTAAACAACATGCATAACAACAGAAACCAAACAGTGGAAGAAATGTATATATATATAACTATGATGAAAATGATGAAGCAGGTGCAAGTATCTAAGGAAAAAAGAAAACACAACAACGTGTTGAAATACAACTGAAACCAAATACAAAAGTAAAACAAAGTATGCTCTCCAGCATCGCGAGCCACGGCTCTGTCCCATGCTCCCCAACTCTTGATGCAGTCAAGATCCCGAAGTAGAAGGGCGCTTTCCCTTATCTATACCTGCAGCAATATAATCTGCTTGGGCCCAAAAGCATGGCCCAAAAATGGTGTGAGATACAATCCCAATAGGCAACCACCCAAATATTTGTGCCTAATAGTCAATGAATACATGGAAGTAATAAAACAAGAACCAGTAAACAGAAAAGCACAAGAAACTACAATCCACAGTTCTAACAAGTAAAGAACACAAGTAAGCAGTCAACTACAAGAAGAAAACAGGTAGCCTCTGGGTAGCTCTCACAGTCTAACCCCTATGGTTCAACCTCTAAGTACTAGCAACCCTCTGGGAGGCACACACAGTCTCACCCCACTGGTTCAGCTACCTAATTAAACAGACTCTCTAGGGAAGCACTCACCGTCAATTCCCCCTATAGTCTCATATCATGCTAAAGGCTCTCTAGGGAAGCACTCAACATCAATTCCCCCTGTGGACCATGTCATAATTAAAATACACTCTGGAGATGCCCTTCCGTCAATTCTCCAATTGGTCTCACCTCGTGATTAAAAGACACTCTGGAGAAGCCCTTCCGTCAATTCTCCCTTTGGTCTACAACCCTCGGTTCTCACAGTCCTGAGTGAAAGGTAAAACATGCTCAGTGCGCGTGTATCATCAAAGTAAACCTCAAAAAATACCTGGCAACAACTAAAGATCAACAACAATAGTAAAACAACAGATCCAAAATCCTACAACTAGGAATGGGAACTGGTAAAACATCAAATAGGCAGAACAAGAATGGAAAAGCAACCTGAGCACAAAATAAATTACACTACTCACAGGCAATAACCTCTACTAAAGCAATCAAGAAAAGCAGGCAAGCAGCAAGGGAAAAATAGGAAACATGAAATACCTTGTTCAATGGTATTGGTGGAATTTACACATAATACTCATCAACTTTCTATGAAAAGACATAAACCACCTACCTCGATCTGAGGAGATCAATATAAGTGAACCACGATGACAGATTCCCCTTGGAACGATGTAGATCTGAGAAAATGCACAAAATGCTCAAACTATGATAATGTGGAAAACATGAGTAATAAAGAAACAAGGCTAAAGGAGAAGGAAGAACTCGCTGCTGTGATTCCAACACAACTGACCGTGCTCGAATCAGAGAACGGACGGCGAGGCGGTCGTCCGTCGAAGATCCGGTCGTACAGTCACTCTCGGACGAATGAAAATTGATGAAGAAGACAAATCTGGGGGTTAGACGCAACCCTAGTCAGTTTAATGAAAAACAAGAAAGTACACGGCGTGTACTTCAATTTTCCGTACTCCAAATTATTCGGCCTCTACCTCAGCCTTACACATCGTGTGTGTTTCCCGGACACGGCCAGCACACGGCTTCGAGCTGTGGAAGAGTACACGGCGTGTACTCAGAAAGTATACAGCGTGTACTTCTGAAATTTCTAGAAAATTCATTTTTCCCAAAAACTCCAGGAAAGGGAAAAGGTACCTGAAAATAAGCCTCTTAAATAAATTCGCCCCAAAATTTCCCTAACGAGTCAGAGAAGAAGAAACACCGAACATCTCTAGCCACTGTGATCGTACATCGGCCACCCTCTCCCAGGTCTCGTCTTGTACTCGCATGTGCTGCCATAGCACTCGTACCAGAGGAATAGACCGCCCGCAGAGAACCATAGAACTGCGATCGACAATCCGGATAGGATTCTCCTAGAACGACGCATCCGCTTTAAGCTTGAATTTCTCAGGTTGAAGGACGTGAGACGTGTATGAAAAGTAGCGTCGGAGCTGAGAGACATGGAAGATGTCATGCATGGCCCGATACCTCTGAGGTAGCTGCAACCGATAGGTGACCGTCCCCACTCTCCCCAAGACCTCAAACAGCCCGACGTACCGCGGTGAAAGCTTACCCTGTCTCTGAATCCTTTTGTGTCCCAACCTCAGTGCGACTTGTAGGAAATCCTGATCACCGACCTAGAACTCTAGAGGCTGTCTCCGCTAATCAGCATAAGACTTCTTCTGAGACTGCATTGTAGCAATCCTCTTCCGAATCAGCTCTATCAGCTCTGAGGTCTCCTGAACAAGACGAGGTCCCAGCAAAGCTGCCTCTTCTGCCTCCAGCCGGCATAAGGGTGATCGGCATGACCTACCGTACAAAGCATCGTATGGAGCCATCTTAATGGTCACCTGGAAACTATTATTGTAGGAAAACTCCCCCAATGGAATATGCTTCTCCCAAGAACCTCCAAAGTCTAGGATGCAAGCCCGGAGAATATCCTAAAGCACCTGTATTGTGCGCTCAGATTGGCCATCAGTCTGGGGATGGTATGTTGTACTCAAATGTACCTGTGTACCCACGGCCTTTTGAATCCCATTCCAGAACCGAGAGGTAAAGCGCGCATCTCTGTCTGAAACAATAGAGCGCGGAACTCCATGCAGACAAATGATCTCTCTGATGTAAAGTCATCCCAGATCATCAACACTGAAGGTTTCTTTGATCGGCAAGAAGTGACCCACAATCGTAAGTCTATCTATGAAAACCCAACCATCATCGTTCCCTTGAGGTGATCTCGGCAACCCAGTCACGAAGTCCATCACAACATCGTTCCACTTCCACTTCGGAATGGGTAACTGCTGTAAAAGCCCTGCTGGTCGCTGATGCTCTGCTTTCACCTACTAACAAGTAGAACATCTCATGACAAAACCAGCAACATCCTTCTTCATACCTTGCCACCAGTATTGGCGATGAAGGTCTCGATACATATTGGTGACGCCAGGATGAACTGCCCAAAAAGAGGAATGGAAATCCCAAATCAGCTCCTCACGTATGTCTGATGGCACCCATACATGTCCTTGGAAATGCAAGATCTCATCCTCACCCACTGTCCATCCAGGAGGAGGGTCCTCTCCTGACACACTCTCCCACAGGACTAAGCCTTTTGAGTCTGATAGCTGCCTCATCCGTACCTGATCAAGTAGCGTGGAGGTAACAACTACAGAAGATAGAAAAGTTTGTCCCCATCTATCATGCACCTCCAGATGAATCTCAGAGAACAGAACCATCAGCTTCCACTCACTAATGGCCTCCTGATCTACCTAAATTTGAGTTCTCCTGCTCAACGCATCAGCCAGGGCGTTTCCCTTTCCCGATGTATAGGCATGCTCGAAATCAAAAGACTGAAGATACTCGACCAACCTGCACTGCCTCAGATTCAGATCACACTGAGTGAATATATACTTGAGACACAAGTGGTTAGTGATAACCACAAAGTGCTCTCCCAGAAGATAGTGTCCCCAACAGCGCAAGGAATGAACAACAGATTCCAACTCCAGATCGTGTGTAGGGAAGTTTCTCTCTAGGGGCCTCAACTGTCGAGACCCGTACGCAACGACTCCATCTCCCTACATAAGAACAGCTCCCAGCCCAATACCTGAAGCATCATAGTAAATAGTGTAGATCTTTCCTGGCACTGGCAAGACTAGTATCGGTGCTGACGTCAACCTCCCTTTCAGCTCCTGAAAGGCTGACTCACAAGAATCTGACAATAAGAACTTCGCCCCCTTCTTGGTCAGACCTGTCAAAGGTGCTGCTACATGCGAAAAGTCCTGAATGAAGCATCTGTAGTATCCATCCAGCCCTAGAAATCTCTGTACCTCAAAAAAGTTTTTCAGATTCCCCTAGGAAACTATAGCTCTCACTTTCTCTGGGTCTACAGATACTCCTGCCTCTGAGATGACATGACCCAATAAGTGAATCTGATCCATCCAGAAGTGGAACATCAAGAGTTTATCACAAAGACAATGCTCTCTTAGTGTACTCAGAATGATCTCCAGATGTGTGGCATGGTCGTGTCGAGTGTGAGAGTACACCAAGATATATTTTACAAAGACCACAATGAAGGATTCCATGTAATGATGGAACACTCGATTCATCAGTGCCATGAAAACTGCAGGCGCGTTTGTGAGACTGAACGACATGACTGTATACTCGTACAGACCATACCTTCTCCTAAAGGATATTATAGGTATATCTGATGGCCTAATGCGCAAATGATGATAACCGGACCTCAAGTCGATCTTCGAGAACACCCGGGATCCTCGAAGCTAATCTAAAAGGTCATCGATTCGCGGCAAGGGATATCAGTTCTTGACTGTCAACTGGTTCATCTTCCAATAATCCACAAAAAGCTGAAGGGTACCGTCTTCCTTCTTCACAAAAAGAACAGGAGAAACCCAAGGAGAAGTACTGGGTCGAATGAAACCCTTAGTCTGTAGCTCCTCCAACTGCTTATTGAGCTCTTGCAACTCAGGTGTGGCCATCCTATAGGGAGGAATGGACATCGGTGCCGCTCCTGGCACGAGCTCAATAGAGAAGTCTACCTCACGCTCCGGAGTCAAACCCGAAAATTCCTCTAGAAAGACATCCCTGATGTGATCCACCACTAGAGGAAAGTCCAACTGTGGAGTCCCCTGATCATCCAGATAAAGACTAGCAATCTGGGTTGTCACCCCTCCTAGCCCAAGATTCTCGAGTCCTGCCCGACTCGCCCGAACGTCCCATTCGCCTCTATGAAGGAAATATTCACCTTCTGGTGAAATGAAACTGACTCTGCGGCGATAATAGTAAATGACATCCTGGAAGGGAATCAACCAGTCCATGCCAAGAATGACATCATAGACTGTCATCTGCATGACATAGATATCCCATAAGAAGTGATACCCTGCAACCTCGAGAGGGAACTCTCTACACTGGCGTACACTGGATGTCCTTGTCCCCAAGGGTGTGTCTAGTGTCAACGAGTCAGCATAAGAAAAGATGCAGAGTCCAAGGCTCTCCACAACAACAACAGAGATAATGCTATATGTAGCACCAATATCAAAAAGGGCTGAAGATAAAACTGAGGATACTAAAATCGTACCTCGAACAGTACAAGGGTCAGGATCCTGCTCATGATAAGTTTGATCCACGGTGAAATACTAGCCTGTACCGCGGCCTTCCACCCCTGGCTGACCACTCTGAGCTGAACCTCCATGCTGGTGCTGATGAACTGGTGGCTGACCACCATGGTCTCGACCTCTACCTCAGCCCGAATGGCCAGAAGAACTCCAGTTCCCTGGCTGGTGAGAAACTGGCGGTGTTTCTCCTGAACGAGGAGTCATGGAAGATCCTCGGTCACCTGCTGGTGGTGAGAAAACCTAGCAGAAACGCTGAGGGTGACCCAACATGCCACATAAACAGTACTCCATGGGGTCCCTCTGGCACTGCGGCCTCGTGTGCCCTGTCTGGCCACACTGGTAGCATGTCACTTGGCTACCGGAAGATCCATCTCGCTTCCTCAAATCACCACGCATAGGCTCCCTACGACGCTTCTTGCTATCATCTGAAGTAAAGCTAGCTCTGGAAGCAGAACTACCCTGGCTCGTAGCTCCTGAGTCTCTCAGATTGCACTCCGCAATCAGTGCCTGATTGACGAAGGAAGTAATGTAAGTCAGCTGGTAGATGTTCACAAGCGAGCGGATCTCCCGCCTAAGTCCATCCGCAAACTTCCTTGCCATGAACACCCCATTCCTATCCTGAAGGGGTGTAAAATGCTGCAGCTCAGTGAAACAATAGGAATACTCCATGAAAGATAGAGTACCCTGCTCTAAGCTCATGAACTCTCAGGCTCGATTGGCCCTCAGGGTCTCCGGGTAGAAGTAGTCATAGAACACGCGCTGGAACTCCTCCCAAGTCATAGCCTGCTGCTGACCCGCCTGTGAGATCACGTCCCACCATCCCCTAGCGGAGTCTCGGAGCATTTAGGTGGCGAGCTTGACCCGCTTCTCTAGAGGCGTCTCCAAATGATCGAATATAGTCAGCATGGCTTCCAACCATGACTCTGCAGCCTGAGGTCCTCCCTCCCCTGAGAAGGTGGGAGGATGCTGCTACTCGAAAACCCGTGTCAAGTCTGCCATAGAAGAGGCAGGAGGCGGTGCTCCATGGAAGTCCTGCATCATCCTCATGAAACCTTCACTGAACTTTGCATCAACGCCCGCGACTGGCACAACAACCGGTGCCAAGGCTGGCTTGGCTGGGGGATCGAGAGGAAGTCCTTGATCAGCCCTGTCTGGTGTCTAATCACTGCCTGGCGACAGACGTACGACCGGAGGAAGTCTGAGAGGAATATCTCTGAAAGATCAAAAGCACAACTTAGATTAGGAATACAAGGACAGATAACACAAGAGTACAAAACGGGTACAGGGGAAGAAAACACACAAGATTGCAAAACACGACTACACGACATGTATAAAACTACATGGCATGTCTTCTTAAACCACAGACATGGGCGTGTACTCCAACCCGACAAGTCGTGTACGCTTCAACTACACGGCATGTTGACCCCCACACACGACATGTAATTGAAAACTATTCCCCCTCCCTAGTCTCCTTACATGGTTAACCCACACTGTAAGACTGAACCCGAGACTACACGGCATGTTCGAAACAAACACGATGTGCACTAGACAAGGCTTCAGCGGGCCGTGTTGTTAAGTACAGAGATGGACCTTACACGGTGTTCTCCGAACATGCACGGCTTGCATAGGCGAAGGCGACACCGTCCCGTGTTGTTCGTGACACGACGGGGTACCTGGGCTAGACTACACTGTGTTTTCCGAATAAACACGGCGTGTGGAAATGAAGGTAATATCGGCCCATGTTGTTCTTGACATGGCTGGGTACCTGGACGGACTACACGGTGTGTTCCCTATGGACAAGACTTGTTCTACCTGAGCTTCCACGACCCGTGTTATTAGTGACACAGTCAGGTACACGGATCTAAACTCACACGGCATGTACCAATCATACACGGCGTGTTCTCAAAGTTACTCCCACGACACCGTGTTCTGCTGACACGGTTAGTGACACGGCCTGAAAACTACATGGCGTGTATCCAAAAAGTGCACACCGTGTATTCTGGGATTTTCTGGGCAGTAGCTCAGAAACTGCGCAAAATTCTAGAAACACTAAAAACAAGGGAAGAGATGCCAAATTCCGATCCGAGAGGGCCCATAACACCTCAAGAACCAAAATCGGGCATTCATTTTAAGCAAGAAACAAAACAACAGTTTTCTATCATAGTATCATAAAATCTATTAAGCAACTATCACAACAGCATGCATAATCTACACAAAGTCTATCACAACAGCATGCAATCGCTAATGCACCCTAGATGGCATGAGAATAATGCATGACATGTGATTTCTACAAGTGCCTATATAATGCATGAGATGGAATACCCTCTTCTCATTAGGTTGTGACAGAAATAGAATCGAAATATCAAAACAATAACCACACAAGTCATGTGAATCACTCTAGGTGAAATCAGATCAACTATAAAATCTCATAACCATAAAAATGTAATTAATGAGGTAGTATGGCCTTTCCCTATACACGGGTTAGCTACTCTCGAGCACAACTTAATGCCAAGTACCGAATCCGTCCTATCCCTGGCTAAAGTCTCCAAATAGTAAGGCAAGAGAAAGTAACTCCTCTGATACCACTTTGTAACGTCCAGAGTCCGGATCCCCTCCACTGGTGCCCCATACCCGGTTCGCCACATGACCTCAAGCGCGTTTCCCCGAACGCCAGATGCTGCCGACTAGCAGCGAGGGCCTTAGTGAGTCAGTGGGGAAACTATTCCCTCATTCCTTAAGGTATACAAGGTAAGAAAACAACAATAAACAGCAGAAGCAGTAAACAACGTTCATAAAAACAGAAACCAAACAGGGAAGCGGTGTGTGTATATATATAACTATGATGACAATGATGCAGCAGGTACAAGTATCTAAGGAAAACAGAAAACTCAACAACGTTCTGAAATACAACTAAACCCATGTGCAAAAGAAAAACAATGTAAGATCCTCAGCATCGCGAGCCACAGCTCGGTCCCATGCTCCCCATCTCCTGATGCAGTCATGATCCCGAAGTAGAAGGGTGCTTTCCCTTATCTATACCTGCAGTAACATAATCTGCATGGCCCCAAAAGCATGGCCCAAACATGGTGTGATATACAATCCCAATAGGCAACCACCCAAATATTTGTGCTTAACAGTCAATGAATACATGGCAGTAATAAGACAAGAAGTAGTAAACAGAAAATCAAAAGCAGCTACAATCCACAGTTCTAACAAGTAAAGCACACAAGTAAGCAGTCAACAACAAGAAGAAAACAGGTAACCCTCTGGGTAGCTCTCACATTCTATCCCCTATGGTTCATCCTCTAAGTACTAGAAACCCTCTGGGAGGCACACACAGTCTCACCCCTCTGGTTTAGCTATGTAATTAAGCATACTCTTTGGGGAAGCACTCACCGTCAATTCCCCATGTAGTCTCGTATCGTGTTAAAGGCTCTCTGGGGAAGCACTCAACGTCAATTCCCCCTATGGCATGGGTCATAATTAAAATACACTCTGGATAAGCTCTTCCGTCAATTCTCCCTTTGGTCTCGCATCGTGGTTAAAAGACACTCTGGAGAAGCCCTTCCGTCAATTATCCCTTTGGTCTACAACTCTAGGTTCTCACAGTCCTGATTGAAGGGTAAAACACGCTCAGCGCACATGTATCATCCAAGTAAAACTCAAAAACTACTTGGCTAACAACTATGGCTCAACAACAATAGTAAAACAACAGATCCAAAATCCTAAAACTAGGCATGGAAACTGGAAAAACGTCAAACAGGCAGAACAAGCATGGAAAAGAAACCTGAGCACAAAATAAATTACACTACTCACAAGCAATAACCTCTACTAAATTAATCAAGCAAAGCAAGCAAGCAGTAGGGGAAAAACATGAATCATGCATTACCTTGTTCAAGGGTATTAGTGGAATTTTCACATAATATTCATCAACTTTCTACGGAAAGACACAAACCACCTACCTCAATCCGAGGAGATCGATATAAGTGAACAACGATTACAGATTCCCCTTGGAATGACGTAGATCTGAGAAAATACACAAAATGCTCAAACTATGATAACTTGGAAACCCGGTGGAATCAAGAAACAAGGCTAAAGAAGAAGGAAGAACTCACCGCTGCGATTTCAACGCAACTGACCATGCTCGAATCGGAGAACGGACGGCGAGGCGGCCGTCCGTCGATGATCTGGTCATACAGTTACTCTCGGACGGACAAAAACTGAAGAAGAAGACTAATCTGGGGGTTAGACGTGACCCCGGTCCGTTTAATGAAAAAAAGAAAGTACACGGCGTGTACTTCAATTTTCCGTACTCCGAATTATCCGACCTCCATCTCAACCTTACACACCATGTGTGTGGCCCAGACAAGGGCAACACACGACTTCGAGCCGGGGAAGAGTACACGGTGTGTACTCAAAAAGTACACGGCTTGTACTTCTGAAATTTCTAGAAAATTCATTTTTCCCAAAAACTCCAGGAAAGGGAAAAACATACATGAAAAGAAGATCCGGGTTCATACATTAAATAAATAGATATATATATGAATTTATATAAATATTAATTATATAATAAACAATATTAAGTCTTTACATTAAATAGTAAAATATTTAGTTAATAATGGATTTAATTAAAAATTAATATTAATTATTTACATCGAGTAATGGGGTTTATTGTTTGTCATTTTATTTTTTAAATTAACATAAATATAATGTGTATTATATTGGTATTCCATACATATATATAATTAATTAATTTTTATATAAAACACCCACAGACACATAAATATTTATATAATTAAACAAATCTTATAGCGAAACACAAATAGTATTTTTGTAATTTATTTAAATTTCAATATTCATCTTAGAATTTCATTACCACCTGAAAAATTAATATATTATGTCCATAATTAGTAAGTTTTATTTATTAATTTTGAATCTTATTAAATTGAGTTATTATTTAATCCATTTTAAAATGTTTCATTATTTATTTCTTATTTTTTATTTTTTTTACAATTTAATCAATTTTTATTACTTATTATTTATTTATTTATTTACTATGTTGTAATATTTTCAATATTTATTCAAATTTATTTCAATAAAAATAATTTTTTTTAATAATTTATATTTTTCTTATAAAACTTAGCCATTTCTTCATTATTGTTAAATTGAACTCATTTTAAATTATTCAATTATACACATTTTTAACATGGATGCACATAAGATTAAATATTCATTAATAATGTTAAAATAATATTTATAAATAAAGATATTTATAAATCTATATTTACTATATTTAATCATTTATAATTATAAATATGTACATATTATTTTTTATAAAGTATTCATATAATTATAAATTTATAATTTTATATATTCAAATAATTATAAAATTATAATAAATTTTTTTAATAATAAAATTATTAAAAATAGTTATATTTATATATATTTATTAAATATATATATAATTATATAAATCTATATAATGTTATAAATATAATTTTTTTGAAAATTATTTCTATATTTATAAATATATATAAATATATTTAATTATTAAATTATAATAAATATATTTAAATAATGTATATATTTACTATATTTATATATATTAATAATTATTAAATGAAAAAATATATATAATTATATAAATATATTTAAAAAAATATTGATAACTATAATTATAAATCCTTTATTAGTATTTTTTAAGCCCTCACAAATCTCTATCTTTATCAGCATTATTTGGGAAGGGATGAGTCCCGATCAAATTTAAGAACCCTAACCATCGTGAAACAATTCAAAATATCCAAATATATCTGTGGAAGCCCCCATATTTTGGTGATCCTCATTGTTAAATCCAAGCTCAAATCTATGATAGAGTCAAAGCTCTAACTATTCCAAGTCTTCAATCCATGGATCGTAATGATTCAAGGGTCAAATGATTCGAAGGCACAAATGAAATCAAATTTTTTGACATCTCTAGAATTCTTCAATTATTCACTAAACCTTCTTATCCCAGATCCATGATTCCTAAAAACACCCATTGAACTATCCTATAATAAAGGAGACCAAAAATAAAAGTTTTCGATATATTGAATTATTGTCTTCCCTGATAGCATGTGTATATCCTTGGGACTACATTAGTACTCTATGACATGAAATATATCAAACCCCATGTTGGTATATGTTATTGTGTGTTATAATAGGATCCCAATACATATACTCCATGATGTATACTTCCTTGAAATCATACAATTTTGGAAAATTTATCCATATTGTGTCGTTGTTGTCATTGGTTTGGAATATTCCATTTAAATAACTTGGGAACCAATTTTTCACATTTTGATTGATAAATTAATATTCTATGATTTCATTAATACCAATAAACCAATAAAAATGTTTATCTCACCAATCATATACATTTCAATTATGTACCTCATATGATCCCCAAAAAAAATTCATTTTTCTTTTTTCCAATCCTCTAATATTATGTCTCTGATATATATGAGTACCAAAATTCGTTGATCATTATCCTTCATGGTGTAGATGATATGATCAACACTACCTAACTAAAGACAATACTCTCATAGGTATTGATAAAACCTTAAATACCCAGTTCTCTTTGAATTATTTATCTTATAGAAATAATTATTTTATCAGCAATCCTTTATATCATTTTAATCCATAATAAACCCATCCAATTTCTCAATGTATAGACTCCCCTTAATAAATCCCTTGAGAACATATATTTAGCATCCTTTTGGAATACTATTAACTGCATTTTCCAAAAATATCCAGGAAAATTCAAATTGTTTCCAACAGGGATATGAGAGTAATTTTATCATAAATATAAATTCCCTTGTTCTAGGAATTTCCCATGAATTGTATCCATTTATTATTTTGAGACACGTTATAATAGTAAATGAGTTTATTACAGAATACACATTTCTTTTAGATAAATTTTTTCCATCCATGGAACAATTTCCCAAGTCACAATTTTCTAATTTGGATCAAACTCATCATTTATAGATTTGATCCAATTATCATCTTTATCATACTATCCAAATGATATTAGATCTACATGGGACAAATGAAGCTTTTTGTATAGTGTTTCTCCTCTATGTTTGAATCGATAATATTTGATCATCAATGACATTTTATTAATTGATTTTTTCATTGCTTTTATTTCTTATTGTTGATAACCCTTCATCATTTTCCTCACAATCAATGTATTATTTTGTCTCTACCTTTTCCATGTGCTCTCCCCCATATACTACACAATTCAACATTAATTTTGTTTGATGATTCATAATTATTATACTTACTAACATTATCCCTATTCTAATTAGAAACAAATATCCTCAATTTTATCTTTTCATCATAAAAATATACAGCCCATAATTTTTAATTGAGTGTTTAATTGTCTCATTTTTTTATATGATCATTTTTTAATACCAAAAATCTATTTTTCATTCAAAAATAATTAACAGAAAATATTTTTGAAGGGAAAAAGTTCAACCATTCAAAATAGAATCTCAAGCAGTGTAAGTAATTTATGTCTCAGATCCACCAAACAAGAATTGGTCAATTTTCACGGTCACCACTAAAACAAATGTGGGTTAAAATGAAAATTCAATCAATGATTACCCTTTTTTTGGTAGATTACAATTTTTTCATGTTGGTCCCAATGAAGACAATGTATTGTACGTTACTGGGGACCACAAAGAGGGGCTTTGGATTCGTGATAGAGTAACAAAATCCCTAAAACCATTAAAAAAGGAGGGATCAATGATAAGGTTAATTTTTTTTTATATTATGTTTTTACTCATTATATTATATGTTATATAATGCATTAACATTGTATAAATTATATTTTTGACTACCCATGCATATAATGTCTTGTATTTCTGATGATGTTACTAATCGCTCCGATGAAAAAAAATATAACGAAGGAATCCTGTTGGGATGATGTAAAGGTAACGTTGTATTATAATTTCATTATTTTTAAAAAATTATATATATAATGAAACATTGAATTGATTTTCATTATTAATTTAATAGTTTTATTTTTTAGATGATTTTTTCCATCTTTAATGAATTTCTAGACCAAAACGTCCATATATTTCTTCTCCCATAAAACCTATTCACCCATGTAGTGTTAAATTTATCACTTTTATTTAAGTTACTTATACTGCATTTACATGAAGACAAAATACACTACCTCTCCTCAATTATGGAGGTATTCTAGATGTTTGCATAATAAAATAATTCTCTATAGAGTTAATGAATTGTTTCATTTTTTTTTGTTTTATTAATATCATTTTATTATTACATACATATGAATTATTTTCTTATACAGGTGGATTATTTTGTTCGATTTGGGGTGGTCTGTCCATCTTTTATGACATTTTGCAAACAAAAAAATCAATAGACGTCATCTCCCACCAATCCTTTTCACCCCTACAGTATTGGAATTTATTAATTTATTTTATGTTCCATCCACTTATCAATAAAATATGTATTCTTGATTTTTTTACTATATAATAAGTTTCCATAGAACTAATATATTATTTTATATTTATGTTTAATTTATATTCTTTTATTATTAATCACATATTAATTGTTAGATTATATATATGGGTACTTTTCTTCTAGCCTACAATTATGATAATAACAACAAGGAATTGCATCAATAATGAATACAACTATCACGAAAAGTTGAATTCCCACTAATTAGTTAATTAATTTTTTCATCATTTTCTCTAATGTTTATTAATTAATTTCATTAGAATATTTATCTAATAATTATTTAGTTTTTCTAGATATTTTTAGAAGCAATATTTTTCTTTTAACTACCTGTAACAATCCACAAAACAGATAAAATCTTCCTTTGTGCCAATGCTACGAAGATTTCCATTTCATTTATTTTTAAATAATCCAACACTCCATATTGATTTGTTATTATTATCCAAAAAATAGTCTATGATGTTGAAATATTGAAGATTATAGGAAGATCATGTACCTATTTTAGTGAGTTCTCAAGATATGATGGTCATATGAGCTACCTATTATTTTATGGTTATCAATAATTATATGGGTTTTTGATCTAAGAATATTGATTCAATATAAAGGGTTGGAATTTCGACAAATATAAGAAATGTAAATCATAGTAGCATTAAAATATTGGATTTTTATACTTTGGAATGTTTTGGAATCAACTGTTCCTCAATTCGAAACTCGGTATGATCTGTATGACTCCACGTTCTTCTTTTTTATTTAAAATTGACATAAATTTTAATAACAAAGAGAATTAAAATACTCCAAATCAAGAAAACATATTATGATTGTTTTTTTACTTTTTAATAATGATCCATAATTCATGTATTTCTTATAGGAATCATCCACACATCAATCTATTACACGATATGATTGATATGACTCAATGTATCCAGTATCAGTTTAAAATTAACATTAATGTTTAAATGGTTTCACTCGGTAAAAACCATGAAAATGAAATATGATTTTCTGGATAATTTTTCGAAATTGATTCATAAATTAGTTTGGTTGTGTAGCAATCAGTATCATGTCAAACCAATACATAATGATATTTTCATGAGTCAAAGTGCGTGTTTGCAGTTTAAAATGACTTTTTAGTAAAAAATAAAAGTAATGTACACAAAACAATGAAAAGAATTATGATTTTTTTGTACATTATTATAAGGGTCCATAAGTAATATGAGATGTGAAGGAATTATCCACCCCACAATATGATGCATGGTGTGACCAGATGACTCAAAGTGTGCCTTTTTATTTAAAATTGACAGAAATTTTAGTAATGTAACACTCTAAAATTTTATGAGATATATTTTTTTAATTTCATTGAAGCCTTGTGTTCTATGCTACACCAAGATTATCGTGCAAAATACAGAAACACTATATTCTCTTAATGTATACGAAACACTATTATTTTCTTCTATTAAAAAAATTATATTCTTTTGATAGAATTAATTTCACCCACAACTGAGTATAATTTTTAAATAAATATTATAACCTAGTCATTATAATGGCTGGTTTGAATAGTATAAACTTCCCATTAAAAAAATATTTGAATGAAAATAAGTGAGTCAATAAAATAATAATATTACTCTTTATGGAATCAATATAATTTTTAAAAATAATCTTATAAGTTTTCTAGACAAGATATAAGAACAAATTCAATTTTTCGGAATAAAGAATTATATTTCAAAAAATGTAGAATTACCACCTTTTAATGGTTCACCCATTTTAAATCATGTTTTTGAAAATTTTATATTTTCAATTTAAAAAATAAAACATATTTTTTGTAAGAGGGATACAAAAAATTTCATCAGATGAAATTCTAAAATTTTTATGATAAGTTTTAAACATTGATGAATAGTAAAATTATACGAAATTTTAATTTAAAAAAAAATATTTTCATTGAAATAATTTATCTAATTAAATTATATCATTAAATGGTTTTAAATTATAAATATAATATATTTTTTAATTTAATATTATTTATATATTAAGAATTAATTTTACATTGAATTCAGATGTAAAAACATTTCAATATTTTTCAATGTTTTAACATTTTTAAAAAACGTGTTCTCTATTTCTAAAAAGAGAAATAATATTAAATTATTTATAGCAACTTCTTTAGTTTTAAATTTTAAAGAATAGATTCCACATTTGGAATCAGTAGGCTCATAATATTTAAATATATTTATTTTATATTTGTTAATTATGAATAGTAACATAGTAATTTTTTATATATAGTAAATTGGTAATATGGGTAACTAAGGGTGAAATTAATATTATAATGTTACCCTAATACTTTTATTATTATCATTGGATGATTGTTTTTACCTAAATCATTATTTGGTTGAAATGGAATCCTTTATAAGACACTTGGTTGAGGTTAGGACATTGAATTTATTTTATTTAATGAAAAGTCAAATATGTCTCACTCAACTTTTAATAATTATACCATATTATATAATGATATACAGAAGATAAATTAGATAATAAATTCTTATTTGAAAGATAAAATGTTTTTATTCTTCACGTTAATTTATTTTTAATTTTTTGTAAATATATAATTACCATAAAGACATGTACTTTTATGGTCTATAAATTAATTAATTGATGAAAAATAAATAAAACAATTAATATAAAAATTACAATAACTATCAAAATAACAAAAAAAACATTCCCAATTATTATTGGTAGAGTATATCATGACCATAATAATCCAATTATTGTGTTACTAACCATTTGAATCCATATAGAAGACATTAAGACACATTGATTATTTTAATTAGATTGATGTTAATGTTGTCACTTTCATAATTTAATAAGTATAAATTGTTTAGTGTTGAATTTCCCTATAACGTCCCGGTTCCAGAATCCACCTAGAGGCGCCCCATACACGGTTGGTCACATGGCCTCAAGCACATTTCCCCAAACACCAGAGACTACTGACTAGCAGCGAGGGCCTTGGGTGTGTTAGTGGGGAAACTATGCCCAGATTGGAAGAGTACACAGTGGAAAGGAGAAACAATAAACAATAACGGAAGCAGTAAATAATCCATACACAGGAGAACAGTGGAAGACTAAATATGATAATTAGTAGGAGCACACTTATATATCATGCCTGATACACATGTCTAGGAAAATTTCCAAACATGTCACAATGCTGAATACAATAAAAAACAAAATTACAAAAGAAAACATTTAAGAAACTCCTCAGCATCACAATCCCCGGCTTGGTCCCATGCTCTCTTGCTCCAATGAAATCAAGTTCTTGAAGTCGAAGGGTACTTGCCTTTGTCTATACCTACAGTAATATAATCTATTTGTGCCCAAAAGCATGACCCAAATAGGGTGTGAGACTAAATCTTAGTAGGAAACCACACAGAGATAAGTTCCTAATAGTCAGTGTGTATATGGAAGGTAATAGTACAGTAAACAGTAATTAGTAAATATGATGATACACAACAGTAAACAATCTACAGATCAACAAGCAGTAGTGAAACAAATAGCTGACCAAAAATAAGAATCCCTCTATGAAGTACTGAAAACCATCCCCTCTAGTCCTAACCAATAAGTACAAACAACCCTCTCGGTAGTACCCTCATCCAAACCCCTCTAGTTTGGTCATACGAAATTATAAGACTCTCTAAGGAAGCACGCTCAATCAATTCCCCTTATAGTATAAGGTAATCAGGGAGTCTCTCAGAAAGATCATGCGGTCAATTCCCCTTATAATCCCAATGTCTAGAGACTCTGTGAGCAAGCTCACTCGGTCAATTCCTATTATATCCTCTGGTCTATCACAGACTCTCTCAGGAAGCACACTCGGTCAATTCTTCCTATATCCTTGAATGGTTTAAAGAATTCAAACAACAAAGACTCTATGAGGAAGCTCACTCAGTCTACCCCCGTACAGTATATAAAGCTCAGGACTCTCTGAGAAAGCACAGTTGGTCGATCCTCTTATAGTGTATAATATCCAAGATTCTCTGGGAAGCTCACTCGGTCTATCCCCTGTAGTCTATAATGTCCAAGACTCTCTGAGAAAGCTCACTCGGTCTATCCCCTTATAGTATATAGCACCAGGTTCTCACGGACCCATGCCAGTTTGTGAATAATAATTCTAAATGGCCAATGTAAACCAATAGAGCTACTTGGCTAACCAGTCTACAACATAACAAGCATGTCAGGGAAAAACACTCCATCCTACGGTCAGAAGGCATGGAAAACAGGTATAACAGCCAAAGGCTGAACAAGACTGAAAGGTTCTAAACAGAACAAGGCATGGGAAAAACATCCATGCATAGAAATTATCCTTATACATAGCCCAATTACCTATAAAAAAGCATACAATCACGGCAGGAAAACAAAAGGGGAAAAACAGTAAACACACAATACCCCGTTCAAGGGTATTGGTAGAATTTGCACATAATACTCAAATAATTTGAACTTAAAGGCACAAACCATCTACCTTGATGTTAGGAGATCAATATACTTGAACCATGAGGCTTGAATCTCCTTAGAATGTTGTAGATCTAAGAAAACACACAAAACTGTAAAACCATGATAACTTGTAAAATAGGTGGAATTGAAAAATGATGCTCTAGAAGAAGGAAGAGCATACTGTTGCGGGTCCAATGTAATCAATGGAGGTCGATTCGGAGAACAGATAGATGTTCAGGGGCTTGGATAAGTTATGGTGTTGTACAGCTTCTCTCGGTCGAACTAGACCTAGAAGAAGACGTTTATGGAGATCAGACGCGACCCTGGTCCATTTAATGAAAAAAAGTACACGGTGTGTAATTTTGGAGTACACAGCGTGTACTAGGCTTTTCCGTACTCCACTTTAAGCGGCCTCCAAATAAAGCCACACGACCATGTGTGTAGCCCAAATATGGCCAGAACACAGCCTCGTGTGGCATCGAAGTACACAGTGTGTACTTAAAAAATTTCATGAAACTCCTCTTTTCTCAAAAACTCTGCAAAAAGGAAAAACATACCTGAATAAAAGTTCTGAGTTCTTACAAACTTCTACCCTTAAATAAATTCATCCCCAAATTTCCCAAGCGAGGCATAATAGAAGAAACCCCGAACAGTTCCAGCCACTACGATCGTACATTGGCCTCCCTCTCTCATGTCTCGTCCTATACTCGCCTGTGCTGCCATAGTACTCATACCAGAGGAATATACTGGCCATGGAGAACCTTCATACTGCGATCGAGAATCTGGATAGGATTCTACTCAAATGATTCATCCACTTTGAGCTCAACCTCCTCAGGTTTAAAGACTTGTGACGTGTCTAAAAAGTAACGTCTTAGCTGAGAAATGTGGAAGACACCATTCAAAGCTCGGTACCTCTGAGGTAACTACAACTGATAGGCATCCGGGAAAACTCTCTCCAACACCTAAAACATCCCGATGTACCTCGATGAAATCTTACCCTCTATCTGAATCCTCTTGTGTCCCAACCTCAATGTGACATGTAGGAAGACCTGATCCCTGACCAAGAACTCTAGAGGTCATCTTTGCTGATCAACATAAAAGTTTTGTCAAGACTGTACTGTATCCATCCTATTCTGAATCAACTCTATCTTCTATGAGGTCTCCTGAAAAAGATGAGGTCCCAACAAAGCTACGTCTCTGTTTCAGTGCGGATGTGCGTCGGGTTACGCTGTTCCGCCAGGACGCGTTCGCGCGTGCACCCGTCAACCCGAGGGGATGGGCGCGCGGCTTGTGGCCCCGCAGTCCCGCTTTCCAAAGGCGGGCGGCATCCGTCCCTTATTCAGGGGCGTCTGCTCCTTGATCGAAACCGGGATGATGGGATGTCGGCTCCTCCTTCCTTGGACGTCTCCTCGGAACTCGTCGCCTAATCCGGGTCTCCCTCATAGATTTAAGACATGCTCGTGAATCTCGTTCCTGGCGCCATATCTTCATGGACACCGGTTAATTACGCTGCTTCCGCCCGGACGCTCCAAGGAGTCTGGTCGGGGCAGCAACCTGCGGTGAGGAGACCGGGTGGCTCTGGGTGTTGGGGGCGTGTCGTAACACTGCGGCTCTGCATGTCTGCTTTCCGTCCCTAATAGGGCTTCTTGAAGGCATGATGACCTGAGGCATCCCGCACTGGGTGCGGGGAACTGTGTCACCTGAGGTTTTCCTCGGCTTCCCATGTTTAACACGGGGTATGCCGCGAGTTTAACGTCCAGCGGGGACGGCATCGGACCGATCAACACGAAAAGTGGATCAGATGACAGAACCCCTTGCGGGGAACCTCCGACGCTGGGGCCAGCGCATGGGCGGCTTCCCAGGTGATGTGGAGTGGAGAGAAGTGGCATGACCCCAACGGGATGTGGCGGCCCGGGTAAGGATCATGATGGATGATGGAGTGAAGAGTTTGGACCCCATAGAGGCTTCCTACGTACCGCGCGTTAGCACGGATCAAAGTCAACGTAGTTCGGGTATACAGTTTAATGTCATGCTGGACGTTGGCGAGCCGACTCACGAAGAGGTCGAGGCCGCCGGGCGGAGGATTGAACCGAACCACCTCGCACAGAGGGGGATGGAACGGCCGGGTGGATCACAGTTTTACGTCATGCTGGACGATAAAAGGAGAAATGGAAAAAGGGGCTGTGGGGAGGCACAGTGGAGATACACACGTGCAGTCTCCCACAGGGGAGGATTCATAGGTGAATCGACGCAAACGTGAACCCTGGAGGGGTCCACTGATGGACGAACCGACATGAATACGACCGGGACGACCAGGTGGTGGGCTTGAACCTCAGGGAGACTTCCTACGTACCCTGTTTAGAAGACAGGGATCAAAGTCCACGTAGTTCATTCTGTCAGGACTTACGCACTTGAGGCAGCCCGGATGCGACAAAACTCAGATGGAAGGGACTTGGACCGAAAGTAGGAGACCCCTCGATCCCAGTCACACCCTCTACTGGCTTCGGCAGTGGGGAGGCGCAATGGAGATACACATGCGCGGCCCCCCACAAGAAACTAGGGGTTTGTAATACCCTAACCCCGTAGGGAAAAGCCGCTACCATTAAATCGTCCCTAAAGAGGGACAATCCTAACATCCCTGCAGAGACGAGCGGGCGGGGGCCACATCCAAACCGGGGGGGACCCTGCGTGCGAGGCACGGGATTGGGTGATGCGGACGGTTTAACGTCTTGCCGGACGAAGTACAGTTTAACGTCGTGTGCTAAGGACGAAGGTGCTTGGCAGTTTAACGTCTTACAGCGCGGACGTGGTACAGTTTAACGTCATGTTGTACAAAGCACTTGGTAGTTTATCGTCTTGCAGTGCGGACGTGGTACAGTTTAACGTCATGTTGGACGGATGCAGTTTAACGTCATGCGGGACGAATGATGAACAGTTTAACATCTTGTAGCTTGGACGAGGTACAGTTTAACGTCGTGTTGGACGATATACAGTTTAACGTCGTGTTGGACGATGAACAGTTTAACGTCGTGTTGGACGAATGCAGGTTAACGTCATGCGGGACGATGGATTGCCGCTGATGGGTCCGTGTCACTTCGCGCGAGCCTGGAGGGCCGCACGGGAAGACAACGCATGGTGCGGGCACCCAGGATGAAAATCATCGGGCGCCACGCAGGCGGGTACCCTCAGGGGGTCAAGGGGGGCGACCCTGGGGGATTGCGCGCAAAAGAGGAGCTTTGTGCGCAAAACAGCAGGTCGGCGCGCAAATGGCGGGCTGGCGCGCAATCGGGCCAGCCCTTTGCGCGCGGATGATTGAGATTGCGCGCACCGGGCTTCGGCCACTTTGAAAATGGGGGGTGCGCGCAATCGGGCTGGATTGCGCGCACCCGGGGGCAATTGTGCGCAAGCGGCTTCTTTTGCGCGCAAAGGCCTTCGGGTTAAGGATTATTCAAAGGAAAGGATCCAAGGGGATTGCGCGCGAAGGCGAACCCCAAGGCTCTATTGCGCGAAATAAAGGAGGTTACCTGAAGATCGGCATTGCGCGCGGAAGGGGTTGGATTGCGCGAACGAGCGACGCTTCGGATTCTGGAAACCTTCAAAACGTCGGGGGTCGCCTTATATTTATAGGCAACCTCGGGCGCGGAATCCGGTCTCGGGCGCGGAATTCCCTTCGCGTGCGCGGAATCAGGACCCGGCGCGCAAGGGAGCCACGCAGGCCACGGGCGCGCAAAATAGCGCGCCGGCCCAGCGCATTGCGCGCATCCCGGGAGGATTGCGCGCCGCGACTCAACTTTGCGCGCGGGCCTCTGAAATTTCGCGCAAGTCCTCCGGGCCCTCCGGAACGTGCCTCTGACTCCGAATATCACTTCGCTTTCCGCATCTGGAGCTTCGTTTGGGAACAACGGACTTTTCCGGCGTCTACAAAAGCCCCCCCTCGGAATCTGATCTGCGAGAGGTCGCAACGATCGGGTTCCGAGGGAGACGCCGGAATGCCGAAGTCCTGGGCTGCGCGGGACTTAGGCGCGCAAAAAGGGGCGCCGGGCGCGCAATTCGCCGCCGCGGTCGCGCAATCGAGCGTTCCGCGGGGCGCGGAATCCCGGCCTCGTCTATAAATAGGGGTCCAGGGTTCCGCGTTTCGTACACAGGCCTTCCGCGTGATAAGCTTCAACGCTCTCGTGCGCGAAATTGCCTTTTCCGGTCGCGAAATTCACCCGATCGGCGCGCAAAACCATCCGGATTTCGCCCTGTCTTTACGCGAAAACCTGGAACTTTGCGCGACATTCTTCCCAATTGCGCGCCGTCCACTTGGATTGCGTGCCAACCTTCAAACTTCTCTACCAGCCTCATCCGATTCCGCACGCTTCATCCCTTAATCCGCACGACTCCCGAAGCATCTGAGATGGCCGCGCATCAAGGAAATGAGGGGGATGCCGCCACTCGCAGAGCTGAGATGGCGACGAACGAGGAGGTCTACGGAGCCAAGGAGATTGTTTCCAACAATCAATCCTTGTTCGACTTGCTGACGCCGGCCCAGAAGACATATCCGCTGTCAGACAACCTGCCGTTCTGGAACTTCGGCATCCTAGATGAGGTTCCGGTGCCAGGGTTCGAGGTTGATGCGCCACGGACCTGGGTGACTCGGGAGGACGAGCTTCCCCGCTATAACATCACCAACAATGGGCATCCTGCCAGGGAGACCAGGCACTTAGATGTCTACGTCCTGAACCCGAGGACACGAACCATTGACGGGGGTGAGCCTACTGTGGAGAATTCTCCGGCCCTCTACTCGAGCACATACCGCCAGAGTGTCACGGACGACACCAAGGGTTGGCTGAAGGACTGGGACTTGCGATCTGGGGGCAATTTCACCAGCGAGTGGGCCTGGGCGTTCTGGGTACGCCACACTTGCGATCACTTCGCAGAGGAGCTGCGGTACATCGGCCTGTTTGAGGCAGTGTGGACGTCGCAGTTCCACTTCTACCAGCAGTCTGAGCTCGGGCCGGAGCTGTTCACCCGCTGGTCCTCGGATACCAACACCTTCCATCTTCACCATGGGGAGGTCGACATCGGTCTCTGGGACATCCACTGCATCGGAGGTGTCCCGCTGGAGGGCTACCAGTATGATGAGTTCCTGCCTCCGAGGAACACCTGGGGTGACAGGTCACGGACTCCCATCCTGACGTGGCATCTGCTGGACCTGGCTACAGAGCGGCTCGGGGTCAAGGACTTCCAGAAGGACATAGCCTACAAGGAGTGGTTCGACCAGTTCTTGGAGCATGACCCAGCGGTCAAGATGCCAGGCAGGGGGAAGCGGTGCCCGACCGTGGCTCAGAGGAGCCGGAACGGGTCGTACTGGCGGGTCCTGGAGACGGGCGACTACCGCTCATGGGGGTACCGCGTCATCGAGGCCCGGGACCCAAATGTCCGGTACGCGGCGTTCCTGGCCGCCTTTCTGAGTGGGTGGCTCCTGCCAGTGTGGGACGCGAGAATGGGCGTTCTCCCGGCGACACTGGTGATGGCGGGCGCTATGGCCGCCAACAAAAGATACAACCTCGGGGTCCCAGTGCTGGCGAGGCTGTATGCCATCCTGGGACGCATCTCACGAGGGGGGTCGCCACGAAGGATCTGTGGGCCCTTTCAGTTCTTCCACGGTTGGGTGGATGCTCACCTCTGTGGGTACACGTTTCCGAACGCCATCATTCCTCCGGGCAACGGCCTGCGACCCTCCCTGCTGAACATTGCGGGGGTCGCTCCGATGACCCTAAGTGAGGAGGGCGTGAGGATTCGGATTGGCAATCATGCCAATTTCAACTTCAGCCTGTTCCCTACTCCCGTCGGCCAGATGATCGACAATGGGCAGGGTCCGCTGGAGCAGCATGAATACTTCCTGAACATGCGGGGCGGGGTGCTCGTGGCTCGGATCGACGGGAAGGTGATCTGCGATCCTTAGGTGCCAACCCAGTTCGCCAGGCAGTTTGGGTGCCTTCAACAGATGCTGAAGAGGGTATTCACTGCTGTCCGGGAGGAGACGAACCCTTGCGTTCTTCGCCAGATGTGGCTGATGTTTGCCGCTTTCGGCTCCGGCGACGTCATCACTCTCCCTCCTACCGGGGTTGACGCAGGCTTGGCAACCGAGTACGCCGAACACTGGGCCATCACGTACCCCGAGGGGCTTCTACGGAAGCCAGTTCGGCGGCTTGAGGTTACCCGTGCGGAGACCGGGCGTCAAGGAAGGAGGCGAGGCGCCGCCACACGGGGGAGAACGGAGGCGCGCCAAGCAGCGGAGCCGACACGAGCAGGGACTTCGGCGGCAGGCACATCGCAGGCTGCCGCTACGACCTCGGCGCCCAGAGAGGGGGCACGCGCGGTGGTCGAAGAGCGGCCCGGGAAGCAGGTGAGACGTCTGCTCGAACCCTCCCACGATGCAGTCTTCCCGGCGTTGTGGTCGGCCTGGATGACCCTGCGGCAGTCACTGGGGACCGACGCCATCTGGCGAAAGATTCTCAGAGAAGGAATCCATCTGCCAGAGGTCGGGCGCCTCCATATTGCCGACAGGGTGGACTTCAACCGACAATATGTGTATCTGACGGCCATGGACGATTACGCGCGCCAACGTGGTCAGCGTGCGGAGCCATCCCTTCTAGTGAAGGTGATGCTCGGTCTAGAGCCCGCTCCAGAACAGATGCCGCCGGCGGAAGATGAAAGTGGCAGCGACTCCGAGGAAGAGGAGGAAATGGGGGAGGATGAAGGCTCCGAGGGAAGATCCCATCAGGGGAGCCCACGGGAGAGCGGCGAGGTGGCCGGCTCTGACAACGTTGATGTCACTGAGCTCCTCGAGGTCCGCTTCTATCCCTACTCAATCTGCTTCATCCATTCTCTTATGCAGCTTCTAACCCATTTCTCCATCTTTCTCAGGAGCACACGGATGTTGGTCAGGCGTCCTCAGCGGGAGTAGGAGAGGCGCCAGCAGGACAAGGCGGGGGCCAGACACCCATTATCGAATTGACAAGCGCGGAAGGGTCCCCTGCTGCAACTGTTCCTGCGGCGGCCGGGATAGCGGAAGATGACGCTCTGAACTCCCGTAAGTCTCCTTACTTTACCGTTGGTGCTTGCCGTTGACGATCCGTGACTAACCACGGCATGCCCTGCGCAGTGATCTCAACACTGGAGGCTCGTCGGGTTGCCGAACCCGGGCCATCCACAAGGGGACCGGTGGCAGACATGCCGCCTGCTCCGGAATAGGCTTCCCACACCGAGCCAGCCCCACCAACTACTGATCAGGGGGCTGCGGACGCCGACGGTGCTGACATCGGAGAGAGGTCGGGGGCTGACGAGGGTGTCAGCGCCGCTGGGGAGAGAGAAGAAGTTCGTCCAGATGTTGGGGAACCTATCCCATGTGAGGACATCCCAGGGGCGGCCCCTGCAGCAGACCTGCTAGCTGCCTTCCCTGCCTACCGGCCTGCCGACCCCGAGGAGATGGACGACTCGGACGCGGAGGCGGTCGAGGAGAGCCGGATAACGCGCCGCAGGGGGTGGAAGTGCATACAGCGCTTCCTCAAGCGAGACCCGTCGGAGTGGCTGGGGCGCATGGGATCACTTCAAACCTGGTTGCGCTTCCTGTGTGCCGGGGGAGCTGATGCTCAACGCCTCCATCTGACGGTCCGTGATTTCATGGCCGAAAAGATGCGCGAGAGCTGCTGGCGTGCCGACGTCACATAAAGTCGGGACATGTCGGAGAGCACGCGGGCGCTCCTCGCGGCGGAGCAGGAAGTCCGGCGCCTCGAAGGGCAGGCGGCAGAGAAGGAGGCCTTCGTCGCAACGTGTACCGAGCTTGTGGAGCAACTAGCATCCCAGCTGGTTGACGCCCAGGTACAGCTGACGGAGGCGGGCCAACAGATGGTCACAATTCAGGTCGAGCGGGAGCGTGCATAGGCCAGAATCGACGAACTGCGTGCTGCGACCGCCGACGAAGAGAGGGCACGCAGAGAGCGAGAAGCAGCTCTGGAGGCCACCAGCCAAAGGGTAGCGGCATTAGAAAGACTCATTCAGCACGCTAATCCCTAAGGGCTTTGTTTCTCCGTTCCCAAAACATTTGCTTCCGCTACTTTGATCCATTTGTATGAATCAATATATTTATCTGCATCTTTTGGCTTAACATGCTCAACCACAATTCGTTGTCTTGCGGGAGTGTTAACCAAGCATCAGGCACCCATAATTGGGCCTGGATTTCTGGAGAAAAGAGGGAGGTCATTCCTAGGAAAGGAGACCTCAGACCTAATCAATGTATCATCCCCCCAACTTGTTCCAACACACGAGCAGGACGACGCTAGGGGCGTTGAGATTTTATCCGAACATAGGGAAATGAGAAAGAGTGAATCACGTGTCCCGAATCCAGACATCCACAACGGTCGGCCTTCCAGGAAATGCCCAAGATGGTAGACGGACAGTGGATCGACCATAACAACTGCAATAGACGGACCGAATTTCATCATTCATATTGCAGGAGGCGGACCACATGTCATCATGAATACCGCTTTGGGGGTTCCTTCAGACACAAGGGTGAAAAATCCAGATCAACAGGGCATGCGAAGCGTGGGGCGAAGTGACGATTGTTCGGACAGAATCCAACGCTCTCATAATTGCGCCACCGTGGGGAAAGTGTATTAGGAGGATGCAATAATCTGGCCGTGAATCACCCCAATTCTCAGACAGCACCTCTTTGACGAGGAAACCGTCACTGCCCATCATTGCAATGGGGCATCCCGAGCTGAATCGGGGAAAATATCACAACTGCACCACTCTACCAGAAGCCAGGCCAGACGGCCGGCAACGAGGAGGGGCGGGACTTAACGATCCCTGAGGCTGGACCCGAGTTGAGATGCCCGGGCGTTCCTACGTACTCCATCAGGCTGGAGATCAAGCCACACGTAGTTCTGAGAGTGCAGTTTAACGTCATGCAGGACGTAGAATCCCGTTTAGGGGAGATCTTAGTTTAGGGTCGTAGAGCTCGGACCATAGGGGTAGATCTTAGTTTAAGGTCTTAGAGCTCGTACCATAAGGAGAGATCTTAGTTTAAGGTCTTAGAGCTCGGACCATAAGGAGATATCTTAGTTTAAGGTCTTAGAGCTCGGACCATAAGGAGAGATCTTAGATTAAGGTCTTAGAGCTCGGACCATAAGGAGAGATCTTAGTTTAAGGTCTTAGAGCTCGGACCATAAGGAGAGATCTTAGTTTAAGGTCTTAGAGCTCGGACTATAAGGAGAGATCTTAGTTTAAGGTCATAGAGCTCGGACCATAAGGAGAGATCTTAGTTTAAGGTCTTAGAGCTCGGACCATAAGGAGAGATCTTAGTTTAAGGTCTTAGAGCTCGGACCATAAGGAGAGATCTTAGTTTAAGGTCTTAGAGCTCGGACCATAAAGAGAGATCTTAGTTTAAGGTCTTAGAGCTTGGACCATAAGGACCTCAAAGTACGCCACATCGTGGTCCTATCCCCTGGATATGCAAAGATGCACTGAGGGATAGTGTCAAGAGTGTCGAGGTTTCTCTTGGTCAGAATGGGAGGTGGAAAATGTGAATCATGCGGCCATTCACTCAAGGACTGGGGGCACCGGAGTAACGATATGGGAGTACTGCCGACCGTGGCGGAAAAGCAGCATCAATATCGCACTAACCGTTGGTGGAATGAGGCAGCAAACGAGCATCGACCGCTCAATCGCAGGATTCATATCGATTTGCTGCCCGAGGCCATTGGGGGTACCGGCCAGAGTTGGTGGGAGAGCACTGAGGCATTGTGTCCGAACCGTTCATGGGGGCTCCACCCAGGGCGTAGACGATGGGTCCAAATGAAAGGGAGCACGAAGCCTGAAAAGTGGAGGAAACCTGACCAAGCGGATCCTGACCCTCCTGGCAATAAACCAGAGTACTCTTGACACCGGTGGACCACTGCAAGGGGTCGGGGAACACGCCTTGAGGGTGACCTGAAGGCGGCGGATTCCCCAGAGAAGGGGGAATCTCTAAGAGGTGGGGGGCTGGACCCGAAGTTTCAAACATCCGGGTGTTCCTACGTATCCCATAAGGATGGGAATCAAGCCACACGTAGTTCTTGAAGCGCGGTGCAACACAATCGGGCACCAGCGCGGGGAAGAGTGCGGGTCTGACCCTCGCACATAGAAGAAGCGGCATTTGATATTTCTTGTTTGTCCTTAAAGATGGATGGTTTTTCTTTGTGCAGTGACATGCCTGTGATTAGGAAATCCCTGGCGTCACTACAATAATCAAGCCATGGAAGGCATTGATGAATGGCATGGTTATTAACCAGCGCCCAACATGAGTGTCCCCCGAGGAGAACATCACGATGCAGTGCCGTTTCTCGTCGGGCGGCCAAGACGATCACAGTTTACGGTCGTGTGGTAGGACCAGACAACACAGTTTAAGGTCGTGTGGTTTGGACCATGGAGGAATCCGCTTATCGCGGTACGGCGGACACGGCGGAGGTGGGAACATACACAGCCCTGCGGTCACACACGATTCCAGGAGAAGAGTCTTGGGATAGGGGCCTGCGTATGTCCATCACCCGAGGGGCAGAGATGCTAGCCTCCAGATATACTGGGCCCAGAACGCGATTGTTCGGGCGACTCCTTCCTCCTTATGGGGACGAGGGTCCAGCTACGCATGGCCCTTAGGGAGGATATCTGCATATATCCTTGGTGCTCAGATCATGGGAGCCTCGAACGACATCATTACCCTGGTTGGTCTGCCTAACGTGTAGAGGTGTACTGAAGGTCAGTATGAAGAGAGTGTCGAGATTCCACTACAACGCGCAAAGGCGGAGTGTGATGAGGACTGCGCAACCAATGTTCAGAGCCTGAAAGAGCCGACATGGCGATCAAGGACGTTGCTGACCATATTCGCAACACAACATCCGATCGTGTCAGCCTAAGACGGGGCAAGCAAACGAGCATCAACCGCTCAAGCGCAGGATTCATATCAATTTGCGGCCCAGGACTCACCGGTAAATCGACCCAGAGCGGTAGGAGAGCACTGAGGCATCATACCCAAACCGCTAACGAGGATCCCTTTGAGTGAAGGCTCGAACAAGA
Source organism: Viscum album (assembly GCA_963277665.1). Lineage (NCBI taxonomy): Eukaryota > Viridiplantae > Streptophyta > Magnoliopsida > Santalales > Viscaceae > Viscum > Viscum album. The sequence continues at coordinate 237,621,425 of OY728150.1, forward strand.
GGAAGCGTGAGGCCTGACAAGCAACACAGGACTTGTCGGGATTGAATCTGACACTATGAGTCATAGACCAAAGTACCCAAAACATGTTAACAGATCACCGGAAAGGGTCGGAGGACTCACCCTGAGAGCAACCAAAAGAGGTCAGATCCCCGTGATCAACCAAGAGACAGGGCTGGACCTGAAACACAAGCGTCCAGGCGGTCCTACGTATCCCATAAGGACGGGAATCAAGCCGCACGTAGTTCTTGAGAGGCAGTTTAACGTCATGCAGGACGATGGGAGGTGTGAGGTAGTCCCACACACGGGGGAGGCGTACGGCGCAGCCAGTAGACCAACGCGAATGAGGACATAATCCCCCGCTCACGCGATACGCCTCGCACAAAAAGGAGGGGAACTTGGGCCAGAGGCCCGACGCGGGATAGAGATTCCCGGGAAATGGGGCTGGGCCTAAAACATGAATGTCCAGGCGGTCCTACGTATCCCATAAGGATATGAATCAAGCCGCACGTAGTTCTTGAAGTGCAGTTTAACGTCATGCAGGACGAAAAAAAGGAGGGGGAGCAGAAGGCATCCCCAAACGTGAGGGGCGTACAACGTGGCGAGCAAACCGACGTGAATGAGGGCATAGCCCCGCGTTCACACCATACGCCGCACACCCGGAGGCAACTGGGCCAAGGGCCCGAGATGGGATGGAAATTCACAAAGGATGGGGCTGGGCCTGAAACATGAATGTCCAGACGGTCCTACGTATCCCATAAGGATGGGAATCAAGCCGCACGTAGTTCTTGAGGGGCAGTTTAACGTCATGCAGGACGATACGCTGGGCAGTTTAACGTCGTGCAGCTTGGACGTGGTGCAGTTTAGCGTCATGCAGGACGAGGCACTTGGCAGTTTAACGTCTTGCAGCGCGGACGAATGCTGAACAGTTTAACGTCTTGTAGCCTGGACGAATGCAGTTTAACGTCGTGCAGGACGTAGTGTACTCAGGCAAAGTAATGCTTGAGAAACCTAGCGTTGGTGGGAGGAGTGACACGCTCACCATCCATAGTCGCTAGGGAGTACGCGCCATTGGGATAGACCTTGTGGACAACAAAAGGTCCCTCCCACTTGGGCTCCAACTTGGGCGGCTTCCTGCCGGGGATCATCGGTGCTCTTAGGGCTAGCACTAGATCACCCTGCAGGAAGGAGCGGAGGCGAACCTTCTTATTGAAAGCTCGAGCCATTCTGCTTTGATGCCTCTCCAAGTTGTGCAAAGCGCGAAGCCTATTCTCATCCAGTGCTTCCAACTCGACTAGACGGGCTTCAGCAACTCTGTCCGGCGCTTGCTGGTCGTAGACTGCAGTGCGCAAGGACGGTAACTGGATCTCGATGGGCAGGACGGCCTCAGCTCCGTACACCAGGGAATAAGAGGTCATCTGGGTGGAATTGCGAGTCGTCGTCCGATAAGCCCAGAGGGCATTGGGGAGCTTGTCCGGCCAACTCTTCTTGTTCTGACCAACCATCTTTTGCAGAATGTTAGAGAGGGTTTTGTTAAACGCCTCGATCTGTCCATTCGCCTGCGCATGATAGCGAGATGTATGGTTCGAGTGAATGTTATACTTGGCGTACAACTTCTTCAACTCGGCTGCTCGGAAATTGGTTCCGTTATCCGTGAGGATAGCGTGAGGCACTCCAAATCGATAGATGATGCTGGAGGTCACGAAGTCAGCGATCGAACAGGATTTGACCTCTCTGAGTGGAATCGCCTCTGCCCATTTGGAGAAGAAGTCCGTGGCGGTCAGAATGAACCGGCACTGGCGAGCTGTCGCCGGCGGGTAAGGTCCCACAACGTCCAGACCCCAGACTGCAAAGGGCCAGGAATACCTAGTGGTATGGAGAGGCTCCGGCGGCCGATGCACAAAGTTCGCATGAACCTGGCACGCATGGCACCTCCTGGCATACTTGATGCAGTCATGGATCATGGAGGGCCAGAAGTATCCCAACCTCCGAATCTGGTGGGACAGCTTCAGCCCAGTCTGATGGGCACCGCATGAACCAGTATGAACCTCTTGCATGACTCGTGGGATCTCAACTCCCTGAAGACAACGGAGGAGAACACCATCGAATCCGCGTTTGTAGAGGATCTGCTCCAGGCCGGGACTGCTCTGGAGGACAAACTGCGATGCGCGGCGTCGAACTCGCTCACGCTCGGCCCGATCCGATGGAAGAATGCCATGTTGGAGGTACTCAACCAAAGGCGTCCTCCAATCATGGGCTGATCCGACTGTCATATCTGGGGTACTCGGGGCTCCGAGCATAGGGGCAACCGTGGTGAGATTACTTACCAACGGGCCGCGATCTTCTTCCGGGATAACGGGAGCGATGAGCCTGTGGCGCGTCACGCGGACGATCAGGTTGTCCTGTTCAGGCTCCGCAAGTGACGCAGCAAGGCTGGCCAAAGCATCTGCTCGACCGTTCTGCGACCGGGGAATATGGACAATTTCTGGATGAGAAGGGAACCGGGCCATCAGAAGGAGGGTGCACTCCAGCAATGGCACAAGTTCCGGCTTCCTGACAACATAGTCTCCATTGATCTGCTTAACGACCAGCTCGGAGTCCCCTTTCACGCACAGATGGGGCACGTCGATCTCGAGAGCCAACTCGAGGCCGGTGATGAGGGCATGGTATTCCGCCTCATTGTTGGTACAGCCCTCTGACAACAGGAACGAGTATGGCAGCACGGCTCGCTTCGGGGTAATGAAGACGATGCCGAAGCCCACTCTGTTGAGCTTAGGATTATCGAGTCTTCTACCGGTGGGGCTCCGGGAGGCACCGTCAAAGTGCATCTGCCAGCATGGATCGGCATGATCGACCGAGAGAATGGTCTCATCAGGAAAGCCTAGATCCAGCGGCTGATCCGCGGAGGTCGGGTGAGCTGCCAGAAAGTCTGCCAATGCTTGCCCTTTGATGGACTTCTGAGACACATACCTGATGTCGAACTGTTGGAGAATCACAGCCCACCGCGCTAGACGGCCAGTCAACATAGGTCGGCTCAGGATATATTTCAACGGGTCTACCCGAGAAACCAACTGTACCTCGTGGTGCTGCAAGTAGTGCCGTAATTTCTGTACGGCAAATACGAGCGCCAGGCAGCTCTTCTCGATGGGGGAATACCTAACTTCCGCATCGAGGAGCATGCGACTGAGGTAATAGAGGCTATTCTCCATTCCCTCGTTGTTCTTCTGGGCGAGAAGGGCACCCAGGGACCGTTCCAGGGCGGTCACATAAAGGACCAGCGGCTTTCCGGATACGGGCGGCATCAGGACTGGAGGTTGAAGCAGGTACTGTTTGATTTCCTCGAAAGCGGTCTGACACTCTTTATCCCATACATAGGTGGCACCTTTCTTCATGAGCCGAGAAAAGGTCTTACACTTGCCGGCCAGATTCGCGATGAATCGGCATATATAGGCTAAGTGGCCTTGGAACCCTTGCAGTTCCCGGATGTTACCTGGGGGAGGCATCTGGCTAATCGCCCTGATTTTCTCTGGGTCGATCTCAATACCCCGGTATCTTACCACAAATCCAAGGAACTTTCCGGAGGTGACCCCAAAGGCACACTTCAACAGGTTCATCTTCAGGTAGCGAGACCGGAGGAAGCCGAACACTTTCTCAAGATCTTTGAGATGGTCCTGACGCTGGCGCGATTTTACCACCAAGTCGTCGACGTAGCATTCCACCAGTGTGCCGAGGATTGGCTTGAATATGCGGTTCATCACCCGTTGATAGGTGGAACCTGCATTCTTCAGGCCGAAAGGCATGACCCGGTAGCAAAAGGTACCTTGGGGGGCCCTGAAGGCAGTGAACTCCTCATCCTCAGGGGCCATCCGGATTTGGTTGTATCTGGAGTATCCATCCATGAAAGAGAGGGCTTGGAACCCTGCCGTGGCGTCAATCAACAGCTCTGTCACTGGAAGGGGAAAATCATCCTTCGGACAGTGGCGGTTGAGATCGCGGAAGTCGATGCAGACTCTGATCTGCCCGTTCTTCTTCCTGACCGGCACAATGTTGGCCAGCCATTTGGGGAACTGAACTTCCCTCACGAAGTTGGATTTGATAAGCTTTTCAACTTCAGCCTCAACCATGGCACCGTGGGATGGGTGCATCTTCCTGGGAGGCTGCTTGAACCCGCGATGGTTCGCCGGGAGACCAAGGCGGTGGACGGCTACCTGAGGATCTAGCCCCGGCATCTCGTCATAGCCCCAAGCGAACACATCACGGTGCTGCTTGAGAAAGTCCACGTACTGCTGCCGCTCCTCAGAGGGCATGGCGGCACTGACCAATGTGGGTCTTGGGTCGGCCTCGGTTCCAAGGTTCACCTGTATTAACTCATCGACCGTGGCGGGGACGCCCTCCTCAAAGGCTGGGGGTGCGTCTTCCACGTCCTCTCCACTCTGGGAGGGATCGTCCACGGGAGAGACTGCGTTGGAAACTGCATTGGGGCTACCAGATCCTGCTGGGCCACTGGTGCTGGCACAGGGCAGTCGCGGTCATCTCATTAAGAGACTCGCAGGCCGTCGAGACCATGGCCACGTCCAACCGTTGAACCGGGAGGACGTAAGCGTCATCCAGACTTGCCCAGGGATCACTTGCAATAGCGACAGGCTCAACCTCACCTGCCAGGATCTGCTTATCCTTGCTCTTTTAATAGTCCGCGTCCAGATAGCGGGCTTCACATGAGGCAAAAGGAGAGGCATATCCTTGAAGCACGCCTACTTTACCATTAAGGGAGTATTTGAGGCATTGGTGGTATGACGAGGGAACCGCCGCGTGAAGGTGGAGCCATGGTCTGCCCATCAATGCATTGTACGCAGTGTCCTGAGAGACTACCATGAATTCGGTGTTGGCAACCAAGTCACCGAACCGGGTCTTCAAACGTATCTTGCCGACCGGGGTTTGCTCGGTGCGGTCGTACCCCTGGATCCTGAGGTTGGAGGGAATCAAGTCAACCTCAGACAACCCCAATCTCCGGAGCGTCCGAGTTGGAATCAGGTTAATCCCGTACCCCGTGTCGACAAGACAGCGCCGGAATTCAAGGCCATTGAACTGGCCAGTGACATACATCGGACGAATATGTCCCTGTATAGGAGGGTCTTCATCCTTACCAGAGAACGAGATAACTGCCTGACATTCGGCGTCCTCGATCGTTTCGGCGTGAAAGGCCTCTGCAGCCGCAACCTCTGTCTCAAACTGGAGGGGGCTTTTCAGGGCTTCAGCGAGTGCCTCGCGCATCTCAGATGACATGCGCAGAGCCTCAAGGATGGAGAGCCTTGCTGGGATGTCAGCCAAGTGCTTCAGGACATCATACTTTTTGGCCAAGCGTGAGCCCCTGGTTGCAGGAGGTTGCTCTGCGGTTGGAAGCATGACGGGTCTTGCCGGTTGGATCGGCGGTCGACTGGTACTTGGCACATCTCGCTGTTCACTGGCTACAGTCTGGGAAATGGTCACCGTACTGGGGTCAGGAGGCCGGGATGGACTCGTGGCAGGGCGGAGCTGGTCGCGACGCGACTGAGGCGGTTCTGCCTGGTCCCACACCACAAACAGCGGTGGAGGCGAATCCGTCATCCCCGAATGGGGGGGCGGCGCACGTTGTGCTCGGTTTTGAGCCTGCTGCCTAGTCTCAGTGGCGTGCACGGCCTGGCTGGAGGTACCAACGGCTGTGCCCCGGCGACTCCTGCTGCTGCGGTTCTTCCGACGGTGGCGACGACCGGGGACACTAGGGAGGTCCACCTGGTGTTCTTCAACGTCGGGAACCTAAAAGGGATTTACCAGCTCGACGGTGTTAACCGAAGCGTACCCAACTCCGTCATCAGACGAATCATCCATCACCGGGCGGATCCGAGGAGGGACCCCCATCTCCGGGGGCATGAAATCGCCGAGAGTGCGGGATAGTGGCGGAACCGGCGGGGCGCGCTCTTCCTTCTTGCGCTGCCGCCGTTTGCTCCTCTTGGAAGAGGTAGGCTGGGACGACGATGCCGAAGCAACACCCGCAGATTCTGGGGGCTCAGGCTGATTCAAGCGCGCACAGATGATTCCATGGGCGCGAATGGTCGTCTTGCGGGCCATCCAGTTATTATACTTCTGGGATCCGCGGTCAGAGGCCAGCTGCCATTCGTCCTCGTTGCCATTATCGTCATCTGATCCCACGAACACGCCCGCCACTTGTGCCGGAGCTGGGCCCAACCTGATTACATTGTTGTTAATCTGGTCTTGGAGCCAATCCTTAAACACATAGCACCGCTGGATGGTGTGCCCCAGGGCCCGATGGTAAGGGCAGTAGCGGGGGTTATTCGTAAGATGTGCCTCCTCTGGCTTCCAACACTCAGGCAGTCTCACAATCCTCTGCTCCAGGGCGCTCCAGAAATAACCGGGGACCTGATCCTCGTGGAATGAGTAAGTCAGGTGTCGCGGGCCCCTGGGAGCGTGGTCTTGACGAGGGGCTGGAGGGGCCGACCGAGGAGGTGGACCCTGATTATCTCGCCTGGGTTGCGGCGGTACATTACGCGGAGGGGCCGACCGGTTCTGGGGCTGCCGCTGCTGGGCCGGGAACTGAGCCCGTGGAGGCGGGTTCCTGTGAGGCTGTGGATCTGGCCTCGCCGGCAGCAGCTCCAACGGCCTGGGGGCCTCTATCTGGGCAACAGCAGCGGGCTCAGCCCTACTGACTCTCCTTGCAGGAATCATAGGAGGCAGCGGGTGTGCCTGGCTGGCCTGTTGCAGGGCTTCCTCAAGACGTTGAGCTTTGTATGAGAAGTCCCCGAACCCTCCGGGGTAATTCTGAGTGATCAGGGAAGGGACCAGCTCGGTCTTGACGTTCCCGACGCACATTGTCAGCAACTGCTCCTGAGTCAACGGCATGTCAAGGGAATACGTGAGACCCTTCCATCGGGCGACGAAGTCCGCGACTCGCTCATCAGGCCTCTGCTTGCACTTGAAGAGGTCTGCGATACTCGTCTTCCGGGTCGTGGAACTGAACTGGTAGAGGAACTGTCTACGGAGGTCCTCCCAGCTGGTTACTGACCCGACGGGGAGCTGGCTGTACCAGACAAATGCTAGCCCTTCCAGTGTCTGGACAAAGCAGCGAAGCTTAGCGGCCTCTTGCTGCGCCGGAGTCCCCAACATAGGACCGCACCTCGAGTTGAAATGGGCCAAATGCTGTGGCGGATCTCCAGTCCCGTTGAAGGGGGCAAAAGTGGGATTCCCGAATCCCGGAGGCGCCGGCATGTCATCCACCCATGCTGGGTATGGCTTGCCGTCCGGTGGGATCGCCACCTGCCGAGTCTCCAAGGCTTCCAAGCGGGCAATGAGTGCCGCCATCGGATCGTCCGGACATGGGTTCCAGTCCTGGCGAGGATCTCTAACCACGAGCGCATTGCATGGCCCTTCAATCGGGTCGTCGACCGGGTCGTCGAACTCGGCAGCTCGTGGGATGGCGGGCGGAGCGGCCCTTGGGGCAGCGGGAGGAATCCGAGCGGGGTCTCTCAGGTAGTCACGCCGCTCGGGAGGGTGTGGCGAAACATACCGCGCCCTCTTGCCATATGAAATGGCCTCTCTCCTGTCGGCGAACATTGCGTAATCATGGTTTCCCGGGAGAGTCTCGTCGAGGAGCGGTTGTTCCGGTCCCTGCTGTCCTGGCCTAGGATCACCGTAGTCAGGCTGCCGTTCTGCAGCGCGCTCGGCGAGGAGCTGGTCAACCAGCTTCTTCTGTTCGGCGAGCTGCTGACGTAGCGTAGCCTTCTCGGGATCCTCCTCTGCCCTCTGCATGGAGGCAGATGGGTCGGCGGGCTTTATAGCCTCGCTGTGCTCTTTACCTTTGCTGACGTTTCGGCTCAACGTCAGTGCTTCAGGGGGTGCGGGGAGCCCCAGGAGGTTCCTCTGATGAAGAGTAACTCTCACCGATGGATCTAACGACGGCTTGTCTTCAGGGGGGAAGCCCCCGTCGAGAAGTTCCAAGTCGTTCCCCTCTCCCGACAGGTCAGCCATATTGATTGTTTCCATCCCTGGGGATGTACCCTCAGGGCCACCCAGTGAATCGGGCTGTCGGCGAATCACACTGAAGCGTAGGGCAGCGTACTGCCCCCATCCAAGGATATACACGTGGGGAGTGGCTTCCTCGATAACTTTGCGGAGTACTTGAAAACACTCAACGCATCGTTGTTGGAGGGCCTCGTGGTGCTCAAATGACCCGGGGTGCCGAACCGCGGGGAGCATGGCCAGGTCAATTTGACGGCACTGCTCACCAATATCCTCCAGGTGCGCTTGACTCCCGGGGTATGGCATTTGTAGGTGGTGAAGACAGGAGCGAGTCTCCCGGAGAGTTCGGCGGAAGCATTCGAACTCATCCGGGGTGAGCGATTCCGGTGCATCAAAGCCCGGTCCCGCGACTGGCCAAAACTTCTCAGGGAAGTGGCCCTCTGCAAGGACGGTCCAGAAGCTCCACGACTCAAACTCGGGACCCAGGTCTCCTTGGTCCTCTTCAATGACTGGGAACGGACGGTGAACCGGCAGTGGTGCCGAGGCGGGCCACCGGGCTGGCCGGCGGTGAATACGGCGAACAGGCCGATTGGCCTCCATATCCCGGGCCGCCCTCTGAGGGTGGCGGTGCCCTGGCTACCACATCACGATAGGACGGGCCGGCGAGCGAACATATTGCCGTAGCATCGGTGCTCTCCGAGGGTTCACTAGATCGTGGTTCGACCGTTGGTCCCCAGAAAAAATCTCCGGCTTCCCCGATCGAGGCGGAAGGCGCTTCTGGAGGGGCCGGTACCAACCGCAAGCTTGATCCTTGGGGGTCTACCAGGCCCTCGTTACTCCGGATATACCTTCTGAGAGAAGCGGGGATCACATCGATCTCACTCTCAGGGAGTACGAGGCTGACGTGCCGCATTCCTACCCCTGCCTTTGACTGGCGGGATTGGGGGGAGGGCTCTGTCGCCGAATTATACTCCGCCTCCGAATCAGAGAAGCGCACCGGTCGGATCTCTGTCCGGAATTCCGCAACATTCTTCCCTTGGCGTCGACGCCTTGCCTTCCTGCCCCTGGGTGGTTCTTCGGGGCAGGGCTGATCTCTGTCCTGGCGTCCTCCGGCCGCACTGGTGCTGGGGCCAAGAGGACTAGAAACCAAGGTGCGAGGGGCACCGGGACAGATATCAAAGGGGACGCGGGGAGAGATGATTTCGGGCAGGCCTCTGGGCCGGGATCGGAAGGTGGGATGACCCATGCCTCCTGGATCGGCCACACGGAGTAGATACCGCTGGTGAATAGCGCTACCGCGAGGTGGTCCGCGGTGGCTACTTCTTGCACCAGCAACCGGGAGAGTCAACCCAACCTGCCTTTGGGGCGGTTGGGGCCTCGATCTAGGTCGGGCATAGAAGTTCCCCTGCTCAGGATGCGCAGGGGCCTGGCGACTGAAGCCAACAGTGGCTTGGGCCAATGCGGCCGCTGTTGCTAGGGCCCCAAGGTGGGCATCCTCCTCCGCTCGTGCCCGACGTTGGCGTCGGGACAAACGAGTCGGGATGAGCGGCGCGGGCAGGTGGAGAGCCCGCTCTTCGACTTGAGAGGCCTGGCGGCGGTGTCGCCGTGGCCTGGCGGGAGCCCTTACCGTAGATCCCTGGAGCGAATCCCGGATAGGGTGATCTCGGACATCTTCCACCTCATCCGCATAGGGAAGGGAACTGTCAGAGCGCTCCGGGGATAACCTCCCGAAGCGGTTGGACGTTGAGGTGGGCATTGGTGCCTCCCTGCGCGGCCCTCGGGGGCGGCGGTGGTGGCGAGGCGCAGCCTCCTCAAGGTCTAGGCGAGCCATGTCCCGGGTGGGGATGACTCCCTCTTCCTCATATCTCCGCACCAGGTTGTTGATCACCCTTCTCTGGATGACCTCCGAGGGGGAGAGAGGGCGTGGTCGTCCCGCAATTGTGGCTGCTGGGACGGCTGTGGAACGGGCGGGACCGCGCGGAGTAGCCGCGTCGGTGTTTCCCCTACCTCTGCGCCAGTGGGCGGGCGGTGATCGGGCACTGGATTGGGCGACCTGATTTCTGAAAGCAGGGAGAAGGACCCATTAACACTGACAGGAAAAGGAATCGACAACCAACCATTAGTGCCACGACGCCTTCCGTGGGGGGAACCCAGGCCCTCGACGTTGCGAGACGGAGTGCCCGATTTCCCTTCCCCAGCCCCTGGCGGGTAAGACTGAATGCTTGGCCGGGCAACATGCCGGTCTTACAACACCTCTGAAAGCCATCGGTCTTCGTATCGAGGAGAAGAGATTCACGTCGGGTTCACCATTTTTCTATTTCGGTTCGGATGTGCGTCGGGTTACGCTGTTCCGCCAGGACGCGTTCGCGCGTGCACCCGTCAACCCGAGGGGATGGGCGCGCGGCTTGTGGCCCCGCAGTCCCGCTTTCCAAAGGCGGGCGAAATCCATCCCTTATTCAGGGGCGTCTGCTCCTTGATCGAAACCGGGATGATGGGATGTCGGCTCCTCCTTCCTTGGACGTCTCCTCGGAACTCGTCGCCTAATCCGGGTCTCCCTCATAGATTTAAGACATGCTCGTGAATCTCGTTCCCGGCGCCATATCTTCATGGACACCGGTTAATTACGCTGCTTCCGCCCGGACGCTCCAAGGAGTCTGGTCGGGGCAGTAACCTGCGGTGAGGAGACCGGGTGGCTCTGGGTGTTGGGGGCGTGTCGTAACACTGCGGCTCTGCATGTCTTCTTTCCGTCCCTAATAGGGCTTCTTGAAGGCATGATGACCTGAGGCATCCCGCACTGGGTGTGGGGAACTGTGTCACCTGAGGTTTTCCTCGGCTTCCCATGTTTAACACGGGGTATGCCGCGAGTTTAACGTCCAGCGGGGACGGCATCGGACCGATCAACACGAAAAGTGGATCAGATGACAGAACCCCTTGCGGGGAACCTCCGACGCTGGGGCCAGCGCATGGGCGGCTTCCCAGGTGATGTGGAGTGGAGAGAAGTGGCATGACCCCACCGGGATGTGGCGGCCCGGGTAAGGATCAGGATGGATGATGGAGTGAAGAGCTTGGACCCCGTAGAGGCTTCCTACGTACCGCGCGTTAGCACGGATCAAAGTCAACGTAGTTCGGGTATACATTTTAACGTCATGCTGGACGTTGGCGAGCCGACTCACGAAGAGGTCGAGGCCGCCGGGCGGAGGATTGAACCGAACCACCTCGCACAGAGGGGGATGGAACGGCCGGGTGGATCACAGTTTCACGTCATGCTGGACGATAAAAGGAGAAATGGAAAAAGGGTCTGTGGGGAGGCACAATGGAGATACACACGTGCAGTCTCCCACAGGGGTGGATTCATAGGTGAATCGACGCAAACGTGAACCCTGGAGGGGTCCACTGATGGACGAACCGACGTGAATACGACCGGGACGACCAGGTGGTGGGCTTGAACCTCAGGGAGGCTTCCTACGTACCCTGTTTAGAAGACAGGGATCAAAGTCCACGTAGTTCATTCTGTCAGGACTTACGCACTTGAGGCAGCCCGGATGCGGAAAAACTCAGTTGGAAGGGACTTGGACCGAAAGTAGGAGACACCTCGATCCCAGTCACACCCTCTACTGGCTTCGGCAGTGGGGAGGCGCAATGGAGATACACATGCGCGGCCCCCCACAAGAAACTAGGGGTTTGTAATACCCTACCCCCGTAGGCAAAAGCCGCTCCCATTAAATCGTCCCTAAAGAGGGACAATCCCGACATCCCTGCAGAGACGAGCGGGCGGGGGCCACATCCAAACCGGGGGGGACCCTACGTGCGAGGCACGGGATCGGGTGATGCGGACGGTTTAACGTCTTGCCGGACGAAGTACAGTTTAACGTCGTGTGCTGAGGACGAAGGTGCTTGGAAGTTTAACGTCTTACAGCGCGGACGTGGTACAGTTTAACGTCATGTTGGACAAAGCACATGGCAGTTTATCGTCTTGCAGTGCGGACATGGTACAGTTTAACGTCATGTTGGACGGATGCAGTTTAACGTCATGCGGGATGAATGCTGAACAGTTTAACGTCTTGTATCTTGGACGAGGTACAGTTTAACGTCGTGTTGGACGATATACAGTTTAACGTCGTGTTGGACGATGCACAGTTTAACGTCGTGTTGGACGAATGCAGTTTAACGTCATGCGGGACGATGGATTGATGCTGATGGGTCCGTGTCACTTCGCGCGAGCCTGGAGGGCCGCACGGGAAGACAACGCACGGTGCGGGCACCCAGGATGAAAATCATCGGGCGCCACGCAGGCGGGTACCCTCAGGGGGTCAAGGGGGGCGACCCTGGGGGATTGCGCACAAAAGAGGAGCTTTGCGCGCAAAACAGCAGGTCGGTGCGCAAATGGAGGGCTGGCGCGCAATCGGGCCAGCCCTTTGCGCGCGGATGATTGAGATTGTGCGCACCGGGCTTCGGGTAGCACGCGGGGGCAACGGCTCATTCTCTAACGAATGGCCACTTTGAAAATAGGGGGTGCGCGCAATCGGGCTGGATTGCGCGCACCCGGGGGCAATTGCGCGCAAGCGGCTTCTTTTGCGCGCAAAGGCCTTCGGGTTAAGGATTATTCAAAGGAAAGGAGCCAATGGGATTGCGCGCGACGGCGAACCCCAAGGCTCTATTGCGCGAAAGAAAGGAGGTTACCTGAAGATCGGCATTGCGCGCGGAAGGGGTTGGATTGCGCGAACGAGCGACGCTTCGGATTCTGGAAACCTTCAAAACGTCGGGGGTCGCCTTATATTTATAGGCAACCCCGGGCGCGGAATCCGGTCTCGGGCGCGGAATTCCCTTCGCGGGCGCGGAATCAGGACCCGACGCGCAAGGGAGCCGCGCAGGCCACGGGCGCGCAAAATAGCGCGCCGGCCCAGCGCATTGCGCGCATCCCGGGAGGATTGCGCGCCGCGACTCAACTTTGCACGCGGGCCTCTGAAATTTCGCGCAAGTCCTCCGGGCCCTCCAGAACGTGCCTCTGACTCCGAATATCACTTCGCTTTCCGCATCCGGAGCTTCGTTTGGGAACAACGGACTTTTCCGGCGTCTACAGTCTCCTACCTCAAACTAGCATAAATTTGATCGGAAAGGCCTAACATACAAGGCCTCGTAAGGTGTCATTTGAATAGTTTCCTGAAAACTATTGTTGTAGGAAAACTCCACAAGAGGTATATGTTTCTCCCTAGAACCTCCAAAATCCTGGATGCATGCTCAGAGCATATCCTCAAGCACCTGAATTGTACGCTTGGACTGGACATATGTCTTGGAATGGTATGTTGTACTCAAATTTACTATGTACCCAAGGCCTTCTGAAGCCCTTTCTAGAACTGAGAAGTAAAATGAGCATACTTGTCTGAAACAATGGAGTGTCGAACTCCATAGAGGCGTGCAATCTCTCAGATGTACAACCTCCCTAAGTCATCAACACTGAAGGTCTCCATAATCAGTAAGAAGTGAGAAACCTTCATGATTCTGTCAATGAAAACCCAAACAGCATCATTCCCTCGAGGTGACCGCGGAAAACTGGTCACGAAGTCAATCGCGACATCATTCCACTTCCACTCAGGAATGGGTAACTGATGCAAAAGACCTACTGGTCACTGATGCTCCACTTTAACATGCTAAAAAGTGAAACACCTAATGAAAAAACCAGCAACATCGCTCTTCATACCTGGCCACCAATACTAGCATTATAGATCATGATACATCTTGGTGATGCTAGGATGAACATCCCAAACTGAGGAATGAAATTCCCACATTAGCTCCTCATATATGTCTGTTGGCACCCATATGCGTCCCTGGAAACGCAAGATCTCATCATCACCTATGGTCCACCAGGGAATAGGGTCCTCTCCTGAAACACTTTCTCATAAGACTGGGCCTTCAGAATCTAATAGCTTCCTCATTCAAACTCGATCAAGAAGTACAGAGGTAACAGGTACATATGATAGAAAAGTCTGCCCCTGCCTGTCGTGCACTTCCAAATGCTTCTCAGAGAACATAGCCATAAGCTTTAACACACTGATGGCCTATTGAACTGCATGTATCTGAGTTATCATGCTCAATGCATCAGCTACAGTGTTTCCTTTTCCAGGCATATAAGAATGCTCAATGTCAATGGACATAAGATATTCAACCCACATGTGTTGTCTCAAATTCAGATCATGCTGAGTGAAGATGTACTTGAGAATCTTGTGGTTGGTGAACACCATAAAGTGCTCTCCTAGAAGATAATGTCTCCAACAGCATTGGTAATAAACAACAGCTTCCATCTCTAGATTGTGTGTCGGGTAATTCCTCTCATGTGGTCTCAACTCCAAGACCCGTATGTAATGACTCCAACTTCCTACATAAACACAACTCCCATCCCGATACCTAAAGCAGCACAGTAAACAGTATAACCATTTCCCAGCTTTGGCATGACTAGTATCAGTCATAAATTCAACCTCCCTTTCAGCTCCTGAAAGGTTGACTCTCAAGAATTAGACCATAAGAACATCTCCCCATTCTTGGTCAGACCTGTCAGCGGTGCTACTCAGCGTGAAAAGTCATGTATGAAGCGTCTATAGTATCCAGCCAGCCCAAGGAGACTTTGTACCTCAAAGACATTCTTCGGCTACACCCACAAAACTACTGCCCTCAATTTCTCTGGGTGTACTGATACTCATGCCTCTAAGATAACTTGATTCAATAAGTTAATCTGGTCCATACAAAAGTGGAATTTTGAGATCATAACATATAACTGACGCTCTCTCATTGTACTCAAAACGGTGTCAAGATGGGTAGAATGGACATGTCGAGTGTGAGAGTACACCATAATGTCATCCATTAACACCACCATAAAGGAATCTAAGTATGGATGCAACACTCAGTTCATCAGTTCCATGAAAATGGCAGGAACGTTCGTGAGACCGAACGACATAATCATATACTCATATAGACCCTACCTTATCCTGAAGGCCGTAATAGGTATATCAAATTGTCTAACATGCAACTGGTGATAATAGGATCTCAAATCAATCTTCGAGAACACCCAAGCTCCTCGAAGCTAATCGAAGAGATCATCGATCCTCGACAAGGGATATCGGCACTTTACCGTCAACCGGTTCAACATTCGATAGTCCACACAAAGCCTGAGGGTACCGTCTGCCTTCTTTGAAAACATGATAGGAGAACACCATGTAGAAGTACTGGTTTGGATGAAACCCTTCGTATGAAACTCCTCCAACTGCTTCTTGAGCTCTTGCAACGTAGGTGAAGCCATCCTATAAGGAGGAATGGACACCGGTGCCTCTCCTGGAACGAGCTCAAGAGAAAAGTCTACCTCACACTCTAGAGACAAACCTGAAAAGACCTCTGGAATGAAATCACTTAAACGATCCACCACTGAATTAATGTCTAACTATGTTGTCCCGTGGTCCTCCAGATATAGACTGGCAATCTCAGTTGTATCTCAACCCAAAACATTATACTCGGGACCCAGTCTGCCCGCCTGGATATCCCACTCACATCTATGAAGAAAGGTTCCACCCTCTGGTGATACAAAACTCAACATACGGTGATAATAGTCGACGAATGCCTTGAAGGGAACTAAGCAGTTCATTCTGAGAATGACATCATAGCTCGCCATCTCTAGGACATAGAGGTCCCTTAAGAAGTGACACCATGCAACCTCAAGAGGGAACTCTCATCACTGACATACACTAACCTCTCTAGTCCCCAACAGTGTGTCTAGAGTTAAAGTATCGGCAGAGAAAATGATGCAGAGTCCAAGGCTCTCCACAACAGCAGAAGAGATAAATATATGCGTAGCACCAGTATCAAAAAGTGCTGAAGATAAAACTGAGGATACTAAAATAATACCTCTAACTGTAGAAGGGTCGAGATCTTGCTCCTGATGGGTATGCTCCACTGCAAAAGATTTTCCTGTATCGCAGCCCTCTAACCCTGCCTAACAACTCTGAGATGATCCACTCTGAGGTCACTGGTATCCTGGTGACTGACCACTATGGACACGACCTCCCCCTCATCCAAAACGGCTGGAAGAACTCTAGTTCCCAGACAGGTGTGAAATTGGCAATGCATCTCTTGTACGTGGGGTCATAGAAGAACCCCTACAACCAGTTGTAGGTGAGAATAACGGACAAAAACACTAAATATGGCCCATATTTCCGCAAGATCGACATCCCATTGGATCACTCTGGCCCTGAGGCGTAGTATGTCCACTCCTCTCCCATTGGTAGCATACTACCAGGCTTCCTGAAGAAATATTCTACCTACTCTTATCTCCATGAGAAGACTCCCCGGGGTGCTTCCTTCTATCAGTAGATGGAACACTAACTCTGGATGTCGAACCTTCGTGGCTCACTGCTTTAAAATCCCATAGATTGCACTCAGTGATTAGTGCCTGGTAGATGATAGATGATATCGAAGTCAACCTAAAGATATTCACCTGCGAGCGGATGTCATTCCTTAGACCATCCTCAAACTTCCCCACAAGGAACAACTCATCACCTCTTGGAATAGGTGTGACACGCTATAGATCAGTAAAGCGATACGTGTACTCCAACACAGAAAGAGGGCCCTGCTCTAAACTTATAAACTCTTGGGCTCGATCGTCCCTCAATGTCTCTTGGTAGAATTAATCATAGAATATGTGCTAAAACTCATCCCAAGTCATACTCTGCTGGCTTCTTGACTGTGATATCACCTTCCATCACTTCGTGGAGTTGTCTCGAAGCATATAGGTCGGAAGCTTCACCCTCTTATCTGGAGGTATCTCTATAAGCTCGAAAATCGTCAGTGTTGCCTCTATCCATGACTCTGAAGCCTGGGGTCCTCCATCCCAAAAGAAAGTAAGATGATGATGCTGCTAGAAAACCTGCGTCAACTCTGCCATCGACAAGGCAGGAGGCTGCACTCCCTGGAAGGTCTGCATCATCCTCAGAAAATTTTTCCCTAAACTGCACATTGGCACCTGTAACTGGTATAACTGATGGTGCCAAGGCTGGAACAGTAGGATGATCTGTAGGACATCCATGATCGGCCATATCTGGTGTTTTATCACTATCTAGAAACTGATGTACAATTGAAGGACGTCTCGGTGGAATAACTCTGAAAGTTCAAAGACCACCTTAGTTTAGGATTATAAAAGATTGAGATCACAAGAGTAGAAGAGGGGAACATGAGAAATAAATATTCAAGTTTTACAAAACCTGACTACATGACATGTATAAAAACTACATGGCGTGTTCTTTAAATCCATTCACATGGGTGTCTTCTTATACCACAACTGGTCGTGTAACACCCCAACCACACGACGTGCTGTCCCCACACATGGCGTGTACTTGAACTCTATTTCCCTTCTCGAGTCTCTTTACATGGCTAACCCACATAGTCCACATAATCCTAGACTAAATGGCATGTTCACTATGGAAACGGTGTGTACTACACAGGGTTTCAACGACCTGTGTTGTTAGTTACAGGGCCGGCTACACAGTTCACTCTACACAGCATGCTCCCTGAGAACACGGGGTGTACTTGAAGGTTTTCCCCAACCTGCGTTGTTTGTGACATAACCAGGTACTTAGGTTACATCGAATGGAATGTGAAACAGGACACGGCGTGTATAGTCTATGTTTCATCAATCTGTGTTGTTAGTCACATGTGTAGACACACGGTCACTACAACAGAATGTGTACTTACCATACACGACGTGTTCTTGAATATTTTCCACAACCCCATGTTTCTTCCCACAGATTCAGTGAAACAGTTTAAAAACAACAAACCATGTATTCATAAAGTACATTCCGTGTATTTTGGGTTTTTCTGGGTCGTAGCTCAGAAACTGCTCCGAAGCCCAGAAAACACAGAAAAAAAGTGTTAAGGTTCTAAATTCTGATCCGTGAGGGCCCATACTCCCCAAGAATCTAATCTGGGAATCTCAAACATATCTTATACAAGGGATAAAAGTCAATGATCCACCTACTTTCATTTCATGTGGGTCCACAACACCTATAGATTCGAAATTTGGCGTTCATCCCAACCAGAACATACATATAGAAATCTTGTTAAAAGAGGTTATTCTATAAAGCGTCTATCACTACACCATGCATAATCTACACAACTTCTATCACAAAATAAATATATTTCTAATGCATCCTAGATGACATGGAAAAATACATGACATGTGATTTTTAGCAAGTGCCTATATGATGCATGAGATGGAAAACCCTCATCTCACCCGGCTACGACATAAATAAAACCATAATAACAACAAAGGTAACAGCAAAAAGCATGTGAATCACCAAATAGTGAAATCAAATCAACTTTAAAAGTGAAAACCAGTAAAACTGAAATAAACGAGGTAGTATAGCTTTTTCTTGTACACGGGTTAGCTACACCCAGGCATAACTTATTACCAAGTAACTATTCCATCACATCCCTTGGTATAGGCTCCAAATAGTAAGTCAAGAGAAATGAATTCCTCTGATACCACTTTTTAACATCCTGGTTCCGGAAGCCACCAAGAGGAGCCCCGTTCCCAGTTGGTCACATGGCCTCAAGCGCATTTCCACAAATGCCAGAGGTTGCTGACTAGCAGCGAGGGCCTTCGGTGTCTTAGTGGGGAATCTATGCCCTCATAAGCAGAGTACATAGTGGAAAAGAGAAACAATAAACAATAACAGAAGCAGTAAACAATCCATACACAAGCGAACAATGGAAGACTAAATAGGATAAACAATAGTAGAACACATATATATGATGCATGATAGAAATATCTAGGAAAACTTCCAAACATGTCACAATGATGAATATAATACTAAACAAAAGTACAAATGAAAACAGGTAAGGAACTCCTCAGCATTGCAAGCCTCGGCTTGGTCCCATGCTCTCCTGCTCTAATGCAATCATGTTCCTGAAGTCGAAGGGGACTTTCCCTTGTCTATACCTGCAACAATATAATCTTTTTGGGCCCCAAAGCATTACCCAAACAGGGTGTGAGACTAAATCCTAGTAGTAAACCACCCGAAGATATATGTCTAACAGTCAGTGAGTATATGGAAGGTAATAGTACAGTAACCAATAAGCAATAAGCAGTAATCATGATGATACAAAACAGTAAACAATCCACAGATCAACAAGCAGTAGTGAAGCAAACAGATAACCAAAAATAATAATCCCTCTAGGAAGTACTCATAGCCATCCACTTTGGTCCTAACCAAGAATTACCAATAACCCCTTGGGCAGTACACTTAGCATAACCCCTATGGTTTGGTCATATGAAATTATAAGAATTTCTAAGGAAACATGCTTAGTTAATTCCCATTATAGTTGAAGGTAGTCAGGGACCCTCTAAGAAAGATCACATGGTCAATTCCCCTTATAGCCCCATGTTCTAGAGATTATCTGAGGAATCTCACACATTAAATTCCTCTTATAGCCTCTTGTCTATCACAGACTCTCTGAGGAAGCACACTCAATCAATTCCTCTTATAGCCTAGAATTATTTAAGGAATAAAAACAACAGTGACTCTATGAGGAAGCTCAATCGGTCTACCCCGTACAATCTATAAAGATCAATAATCTATAAGGAATCTCATTCGTTCTATCCTCATGTAGTCTATAATATCCAAGACTCTCCGGAAAGATCATTCGGTCTATCCACTATAGTCTATAATGTATAACACTCTCTGAGGAAGCTCACTCGGTCTATCCTCTTATAGTCTATAACACCAGGTTATCACATCCCCCAGATAGTAAATGCATAACAATGCTAAATTTACAAAGTAATCCTATAGAGCTACTTGGCTAACTAGTCTATAGCATAACAAGCATGTCAGTGAACAACACTCCATCCTACAGTCACAAGGCATGTAAAAAATGTATAACGACCACAGGCTGAACAAGACAAAAAGGTCGTAAACAGAACAAGGAATGGGAAAAACATCCAAGCATAGAAATTATCCTTATAAATATCCAAACTACATCTACACAAGCATACAAGAAAGGAAAGAAAACAACATGGGAATAAAAATAAACACACAATACCCCATTCAAGGTTATTGGTGTAATTATCACATAATAGTCAAAGACGTTGAACGAAAAGGCACAAACCACCTACCATTATGCTAGGAGATCAATATACATGAACCACGAGGCTTGAATATTCTTATAACGTTTTATATCAATGAAACACACACAAAATGTTCAACCCATGATAACTTGCAAAAGAGGGGGAATTGGAAAACGATGTTCTAGAAGAAGGAAGAGCTAACCGTTGTGGTTCCAACACAATTGACGACAATTGATTCAGAGAACTGATAGATTTTCGGGGGCTTAGAGAAGTTCTGGCACCGTACGGCATCTCTCAGTTGAATGTGACCTAGAAGAAGACATTTATGTTGACCAGACGTGAGCCTGGTCCTTTTAATGAAAAAAATAGAAAGTACACGGCGTGTGCTTTTGGAGTACATGACGTGTACTTTTGGAGTACACTACGTGTACTAGGCTATTCCGTACTCTGCTTTAAGCGGCCTCCACATCACCCCACACGACCATGTGTGTGGCCTAGACACGGCCAGCACATGGCCTCACACAGCATCGAAGTACACTGCATGTACTTCAAAAATTTCCAGAAACTCTTTTCTCAAAAACACCAGAAAAAGGAAAAACATACCTGAAATGAAGGTCTGGGTTCTTATACGCCTAAACACTAAATTCAACTAACAGTTTTATGATGAAATATAGTATATTTATCTTCTTATTTTTATTTTATTTTAAATGTTTACCCAACATATATGTATATTAAATAATTACACAAAACTAGTGTATAAATATTTTTATTAATGGAAATAACAAATTATTTTATAAAAAAATATTAAAATAAATATCATTTGATCAAATTTATATATACAATGATTTATATAGATTACATATACCCCATACAGATATAATGAAATTATTGGGTTGATTATAAAATCATATCTTGATATTTTTAAAAATCCATGAATTGAAAAGCGTCATGATTGATGCAATTTTTGATTTGTTAAAACAATGTTTTATTAAATTATTTAAAACTTATAAAATAGTTTTTCAAAAATATATAATAATTATAATATATTATAAAATTATATAAGTTAATTATGTATTTTCTAATTTACATAAAATAAATAAATATTGTTCTCTTTTAAATTTTGAATATTTGATATCTTAATTAAAATTAAATAGAATAATAAAATGTTAATTAAAATGATAATATTTAAATTGACATAAAAACTTGTCAAAATTTTATTGGTTGATGAGATTAAAATATTATCATATTATATATTTTAATATATCTCATTTAGTAGGTATTTTTATATATTTTTAAATTATTATAAATTAATAGTTTTTTGAAATTCCAAATATGCCCCTCACCTTAATTATAAAAGGGCACATGCTCCCTCATGTATTCACAAAAATTTGAGCATTCATGCATGTAAATATACTTACCTTTTAACTTATCAACTTCCCTAGTTATATTTTATATTTTATGGTCATATTCAAATACCATCTCAATTGCTCTAAGAGGAGATTTTGAGAAACTGCGTCGAAGAAGATGTAATATCCTCTAGTGATTCTTTCAAACATCATTCTTCTTATACTTAATTTTCATGTGTTTATTAATTATAATATAATAAATAAAGTACCAATTATATACTTATATATTATTATAATTATGAGACAACCACATTCCACCTTTTATCTGTCCTATGAAAAAACAAAATCAGCATGTGTACATACGTACCACCATTTGAATATTATTGGAATAATGATGGAAATAATAACTACATATAATAATTATAATAACATATTTATTTTTTAAAAATATATATTACCACATTGATACCATTTCATAATTAAAGGACTGATTTCATCTCTCGTAAGTACGTAAGGCATACCATCTCCATGATGCGATGTGATTCATTCTACATGATCATAATTAAACCACAATTATATAAATGAATGTAATAAATAAATATGATATATATTATAGTAATATTATTTTGTAAATAATTGACTATAACCTAATAATTTGAACAAGAAATTTTCTAACAAAACATGCATAAGAACTTAATGTGGTTAATACCCACATAAAGAGTAATAATGAAATATTATTACCAAATGGATTATATTATGATCATATATGAAATAATAAAAATTAATATGATTCTGAAATAAGTCAATTATATTATTTAAATCATTATACATGGTTTTTAGAAACATATAATGGATAGAAGACCTAAGGTAAGTGATAATAGTTTAATTTCATTATTATATGACATTGATTATACATAAGTATTTACTAGGGTATATTTTTTATCCACATCCATGTTTCATATTTATTTTATATTATTTATATTCTTCAATAATTTTTTAATGTTAATTTTTTCTTTTGGTGAAATTTTATTAAATGGTATGAGTGGGATCCTTTTTCGTTATTCGATACAAGATACATTTTCAATTTTTCTACAAGAGTATGTGGAGAAGTATTTTTTATCTTATACTGCATGGACAGATTTTTACACATTTTTCTCATGAATCTTAATATAAAATATTTCAAGTTTATTTTAAAATAAATTATTTTCTTTTAAAAAAGTGTGGCATTTTGAGAAAATAATTTTTAAAAAAAATAAAGGATATTTTCCTCCAAAATTTATTTCAAGTGTTTTATCACAATTATATTCCATATATGATTAAAGATTTGTTTCAAGTATTATATCCCAATTATTTCTATCTTTTATTATGTTTATGATGGAATTATATTTATAAAATCCATTTTTACATGGATTATGTAATGAAGGAATGATGTTTAAAAACCCATTTTATTCCTTGGGATAGGCTATGATGAATTATTTATGTTTTGTTGAACTCATACGAATGATTTTATTATGAGATGAGCGTTACCTATATCTTCCTTTAATACATTGGCTAAATATTTATATCTATGGAAATATAAATTTCTAGAATTATACGAGAATCTGGTTCAGCAATACTGGGCTGGAATGATAAGTAAACATGGTTCAATAATAGAGCTTGTGTGCCATGATGGTCTTGGAAATGAGACTTCACTAATAGGAAATGATTTTCTATCAATATGTGTATACCAAAATTCCTTATTTTTTTGACAATTCTATTTTATCGTTGTTCTTGTTAATTTATGATTTATGCCTTATAGACTACCAAGATTTATTTCATGGCTTGATATTTTGATATTAAAAATTTATGTTCAATGTATACATTGTTATGTCTATGTTTTGTTTTCTGTTCTTAATGTTTACCCATACTAATATTTGAGATCACCATTTTATGCTTTATTTTCCCTAGGATATAACTGGTGTTTTTATGTATGAAAACTAATGTGGAATATCTCTATAGAAGATGATTAATTTCCTTCAAAAACTAGAAGAATGTGTTCTAAGTTTCCAAATACGCTGAACTAATATAGTAATTGTGGTATCTATTTGGGAAATTTATTAATTTTTACACAAAATAAATGTAACATCAATGTGCATCAAATGTGGATCATTAGAGTTGGTATCATAGTGAATGTTTAGTCAATCTTTGGAAACTAGGATATGGAAACATAGTGAGATCCTTAGATATATTTCTAATGATAAGTATAGGGATGTCCAAAGGATAAGTCTATGTTTATGTTACAATCCTAGTGTTTTTTTATAATCATGAATAACATAGGGTTAAACCAAATATATCATAGATTGAAATATAAAATTTAGTTTACCTTACTTATGTGTTTCTAATATCTGATATTTATCTGTCACATGTTTCTTTCTAGTCTTAGTCATTAGTCAGAACTATATAGAATATAGTTTAACATTATATTCTTTATATGTTGAAGTTATAAGAATTATGACCATCTGTTTCCTAAGTGGAAACATCATGAAGAGAATCATGATGATGGTATTAATGTTTTTCATACTACTGAGGATAAAGATATTGTAAATGACATGGGAAATATCTGTGATGTTCTTCTAATATGGTTTCCATTAAACTGAAGAATTTTGTAGTTAAGAAACCAAAATATGTTATTCATATTTCATGAAAGATGAAGATGATGGATCCTGAGTAATGGTTTAAAAATAAATTAGTATGATTTAGTTATATATCTTTCCTAATTCAAAGATTATGTTATATGAGTCATAAAATGATATAACTAGTTTTAGTATAAATGTTTCATTAACGACTAGAGAGGATATGTTTAATAGTTCATAGGATTAAAAATATGGTTTTAGGGTATTAGGATACACATGGAGAACACATGATTAAGGAAAATATAACCCATAATATGTCCCTTATGTTATGATAATGATGTTTGGATAATGATATTTTGACTTTGAATAAGTAAATTGGATAATGATAGTTTCTTGGGAACTAATTATAAAGTTATTGACATGAGAGTTATGCTAGCATGGATAATGTATACAAATTTGTGGCACATAAGTAATATATCCAATATGTTTTGGAATAAGGAAACATTCTTGTTTTCAATAAGTATATCTAATAATTCAGTTTTTTATCGTGACTTAATAGAATAAATGATAAAGGTGGTCACATTTTTGGAATGTGACCAACCATGTATATCATATGATATATGTGAAGATAAATGCTAAGCCATGTTTGTGATCCTTTTTTCTATACTTTTTTATTTTCATACTTTAGAAGGATTGTAAGGTTATCAAATTATTAAAATGTTTAGGTTAAACATCAAATGAAGTTTTTAAGAATAATTTATTGTCTCACCATATATAGAATTATGTATGTTTGATAACAAGTGATACGTGTTTTTGTGATAATGACAAATGGAATGAGCTTCCATTCAATTTTTAGATCACATGATCATCTAACACTTCATGAATGAAAAATTCAACTTCATTTCATTGAAAAGAGTTGAAGTGGTAATTGATCAAGGTAAGAAAAATGATGTGATTGTACTAAAATCAAATAATTATTTCTTCTCATGCCATTCATAATTAGGGAAGGGATCTTGAAAACCAAAAATGATATCTTAGTGACTTCTTATCTGATGAATAAGATTGTTCCTTAAATGATCAAATATTTATGGATTTTTTATTGTTAAATTACTCCAAACCATGTCCTCTATCACTATCCATCACAACATGGTTGTTATATTTGTATTCCATATATTTGTTTTCACATTCCACTTATGTGCTTCTGTATGGAATCCTAGTGAAGAGTTTATTTGGATAAGCATTATGTTTCTTATTTTATTTTTTAAAATGATGTTTTAGTATTATTTTTTATGATGTGGGTTTCTATAAAAGTGAATTTCAAGTAGTAAACCATTTATAACACTAAGGAATTTCATGGGAGAAATTCATTTTAAGGGAGTGGTAGAATGTAACACCCAAAGATTTTATGAGAAAGATTCTTTTTAATTTCATTGATTTCTTGTGTTATACGCTACACCAAGATGAGAATATACTATACACAACACCATATTATGTTGTCATATATACAAAAAGATTCTTATCTCGTGTTACACATAATTTCAAGTTCTTTTGTATAATTCATTTCATGCAAGACCAAGTATAAGTGATAACTAAATATTATAAACTAGTAATTATAATGGTGGGTATGAATACTATTAACTTTCTTTTAAGAAACCATTTAAATAAAAATAAGTCAGACTATAAAATAATAAAGTCAATCATTATGGATTTAATCTAATGTTTAAAATACATTTTATAATTTTTCTATACGTGATATAAAACAAATTCAATTTTTTGGATTAAAGAAGTATTTGTCAAAAAAATGATATATTTTCTCCTTTTTATGGAGCACTCATTTTAAATATACTTTTTGACAAATATATATTTTCTATTTAAAATAGAAAAAAAAATTCGGGATGTGGGATATAAAAATTTAATATGGGTGAATTTCTGATATGTTGTAAATTTTGATGAATAATAAAATTATACTAAATTTTAATTGAAAACAATTTTCTTCATCAAAATAATGTAAGTCATTAAATTATATAATTGAATGGTTTTAAAGTATTAAAAGAATATATTTTTATCCTTAAATATAATTTTTGTAATTATCATTAATTTAACATTTAATCCATACTTATAACGATTTTAATCCTTTAAAATTCGTTAAGTTCTAAAAAACTCTTTCTCTCTTTCCAACAAGAGGAATAATTTTAAATTAATTATTTAAAATTATGTGGTTTGAATTTTAAAAATTTTATTCCATATTTTGAATCCATATGCCCAAATTATGTAAATATATTTATTTTATTTTTTGGGCATTATGAATAGTAACCTTGGTAATTTTTCTTAATACTGTGAAAGGGTAAAATGGGGAATTAATGGTAAGAAAACTATTATAAAATTACCATAAAACATGTCTAAATATCATTTAATTATTTTGTTTTGAAAAAAATAATCCTTGAGTAAAAATGGTGTCATTTAAAAGCCAGTTTTAATATATTAGAACATTTATTTTATTTTATTTAAAGAAATGATAAATATTTCTCACTCAAATTTTAATAACTAAACCATTTTATTATGTAATTATATAAACAATATAGATTCAATTATGAATACTTATTTAAAAGTTAAAATTTATTCATTTATCATTGTAAATTATTTTTAGCCTTTAAGAAATATATAATTATCTTAAAGTATTATACTTTGATGGTGTAAAAATTAATTAATTGATGAGAAATCAATAAAATAATTATTATTAAAATTCTAATATCCATAAAAAGACACAAAAAATGACCAATTCTTATTGGATTAGTATATATTGTCATTAATCATCCTAGGGTCTACTTATTGACCATTTGGATATATATTGATGATATTTTCACACTTATATTATTTTATTTAAAGTGATATTAATGTTGTCACATTAATAATTTAATAATTATAACATTTTTTATGTCAGATTTTCTAGAAGATAAATTATAATATAAGTATTATTAATAAATAAATTATATTTCTCTTCAATAAAATAAAATATTTTTAATTTTTTCACAAAAATAAGTATGCTAAATAATTATACAAAACTGATGTATTAATTATTTTAGTGATCCAAATATTAAATTAATATTATTAAAATTATTAAAATAAAAATATTTTGAGATAATTAATAAATCCAATGGATTTAATATATTTTTTATACCCCATATTGATATAATAAAATAATTGGATTGTTGATAAAATCTTATCTTGATATGTGTTGAAATCCATGAATTGATAGTGTCAAAATTGACTATATTATTATCTTGTTAAAACAATGTATTATTAAATTATTGAAAAATCATATCAAAAATTTATGAAATATATAATAATTATAATATAGTTTAAAATAATCTAAGGTATATATTTTTGGTCAAATTTACATCAAATAAATAAATATCTCCCCCTTTAATATTTAAATAGTTTTTATCTTAATTAAAATTAAATATAATTACTAAGTCTTAATTAAAATAATAGAGTTTAAATTGACCTTAAAACATGTATAAATATTATTAGTTGATGGTAGTAAAATATAATCATTTTTTTCAAATATATATCATTTTGGAAGTATTTTGATTGATTTTGAAATTATTACAAATTAATAGTTTGATAAATTCCAAAAGTTACCCTCGCCTCAATTATAAAAGGACACCTCTTCCCTCACTTATTCACATAAATTAAAGCCTTAAATCTCAGTCATACCATTTACTTTTCCCTTATAAACTTCCCTTGTAACATTATAGAGTTTTAGGACTTCTTTAAAGACCAACTTTAGTGATCTAAGAGGAGATTTAGAGAAAGCTTTTCGAAGAAGAGGTAATCTCCTCTACCGATTATTTCAAACATCTTTATTCTTATACATCATCTTCATGAGTTATTTCATTATAAAGTAAATACTCCCATATCAAATATATACTGATATGTTATTATAATTATTAAACAACTTTATTCATCCTTATATCCATCCTAAAAAATGAAATCATCTTGTGTGTGTACGTTCGTCTTATCACATCCACGCTATAGTGTAATCTATTTTCACCACCACATGAATTGGATGGGTATAATGATGGAAATAAAAACAGTATATGATTATTATAACATTTTATTTATTATAGAACAATAAAAATATCATTCACTATGATACCATTCCATAATTAATGAAATGATATCGTCACTCATGCGTACGTACAACCTACCATCTCCACAATGCGATGATATTAATTATACATGATATTAATTATTCTATAATTATATAAATTAATGGTATGAATAAAAATTACTCATATATAGAGTAATAATGAAATATAATTACCCAATTGAATATAATATGATCATATATGATATCATCAAAATAAATATGATTTTTTAATAGGTCAATGACTTTATTTAAATCATTATATAATAGATTTAAATATTTAAAAAAGATATAGGAAATAAGGTTATAGATAATTTTGCAATCTTATTTTTATCATAGATTTTTTATATGTAAGTATTTACTGGGGTATATATATCATCAATGTCCAAGTCCCATATGTCTGTAATATTATTTTTATTCTTATATAATCTTTTAATGTTAATTCTACCATTTGGTGAAATAATATTAAATGTTATTAAAGAAAACATTTATTGTTGCTCGATAAAACATACATTGTGACTTTTTGGGAAAAAGTATGAGAAGATTGTTTTGTTAACTTATAAGGCATGAGAAAAAATTTATACATTATTTCCATGATGATTAATTTACAAGATTTTATGTTTATATTCAAATAAATTCTTTTCTTTAGAAATTTCTTGGAATTTTGAGAAAATTAAACATTTTTGAAGAAGAAAAGATATTTTCCTCTAGATTTAATTTTCAAGTGTTTTATCAAAAATATATTCCATCAAATATTGAAGATATTTTTTAGGATTACTATACCTATTATTCTTATTGTTAATTATGTTTATAATTGAATTATATTTATAAAATATATTTTCTAT
The DNA here is from genome assembly GCA_963277665.1 of Viscum album. Lineage (NCBI taxonomy): Eukaryota > Viridiplantae > Streptophyta > Magnoliopsida > Santalales > Viscaceae > Viscum > Viscum album. Next base: position 237,650,488 of record OY728150.1, read on the forward strand.
ACATGGATTATGTTATGAAGGATTGATGTTTAAGGAACCCAATATATTCCTTGGGAAATGTAATGATGAATTTTTTATGTTTTTGTTGAACATGTAAGAATGATGTCCTTAGGAGATGGGTGGGACCTATATCTCCCTCCAATGCATTGGTTGATGATTTATAGCTCATGAGATAGACATGAATGGAAGGAAAAGTAAATCAGGTATAGTAATACAGGGCTGGAATGGCATGTAAATGCAGTTCAGTAATGGACAATGTCTACTATGATGATTTTAGAAATGATACTTGAATAATATGAAATTATTATTTATGCTTATGTGTTTTCCACAATTCCATGTTTTATGTCAATGATACTTTATCTTGGTTTATGTTCATTTATGATTTTTCCTTAAGAAATTACTTGATTTATTTCGTGAATTGATATTTTTACATTCAAAATTTGTGTTCATGTTTCTAAATTCATATTTTAATGTTTTTTTATGTTCTGCAAGTTTAACCTTACTAGTCATTTGAGTTAACCCTATATATGTTTTATTTTCCCTAGGATATACAGAATGGATTTAGGTAGGAAAACTAATAGGTAATGTCATTATCATAGATGTTGAATATCTTTCACCAAGATATAAGAATGTGTTCTAAGATTCCAAAGACATTATACTAATATGGACATCAGGTGTTTATTTATGTACTGTATTTATTATTCTGAAAAAGAAATATAATATACATGTAAGTCATTCATGGTTTGTTAGAATCTAAAAAGAAAAATTACATACTCAAAACCTATAAAAACCATTCACATTATTATTATACTTTTGGAAAATGATCAATAAGTCAGTTTGGACATATAGGAATCAGTTTCATGTCAATCTGAAGCATGGTGTGATTGGTATGAATCAAAGTATCTGTTATCAGTTAAAATAGAATTTTAGTTCAAAAAGTTTCACTTACTGAAAACCAATTAAACATGGATGAATTTTCTTGATAATTTAGTACATAAATTAAAAAAAATACTATTTTAGATGTATAATTGATCTTGATGAAAAAACAATACATGCTGTAATTGATTTGTATCAAAGTGCACATTTCCAGTTTAAAATGTAATTTTAGTAAAAGTAGACATGTTCCATACTCAAAAATGAAAAAAAATATTTATATTTTTTTGGTACTTTTATAAAACGATCCATAAGTCATTTGAGATGTGAATAAATTAGAAGAACCTCAATATAACACTTGAAGTGGCAGGTATATTGCTATGTACATCTTTTTATTTATAATTTACATCAATTTTAGTAAAAAGGAAAAAAGAAAAACTCAAAACCATGAAAAAAAATTATCATTATTTTGATACTTTAGGGAAATTATCAAATATTATTTTAGGAAATGTGGGAATCAACCACATAAAAATTTAACACATGGTGTGACTAGTTTGAATCAAAGTGGATTTTATTATTTTAAAATGGCATTTTAATACATAAATCATAACTCATTGAAAACTGAGAAAACTTAATTATTATTTTTTTGATAATTTAGTAAATTTATTCATAAATAATATTTGATGCTTATAAATTAGTCACATATCAAACTGATACATGATGTTATTTTCATGAGTCAAAGTGCGTGTATAAGGTCTAAAATAACATTTTAGTAAAAAAATGACAAGTAACCTACTCAAAACTGTGAAAACACATTAAAATTGATTTTATACTTTAGAAAAATGAACCATAAGTATTTTGGGACATATATGAGATAGATGAACCTCAATCCAATTCACACTGTGATTGTTTTAAATCCAAGTGCTTCTTTTTATATAAAATTGATATCAATTTTAGTAAAAAAATACGACTAGCAAACTCAAAACCAAGAAAAATAATTCACATTATTTTGAAACAATAATAAAATGATCCTTAAGTCATTTGGGACATGTAAGAATGAGACACCCCTTAATCTGAGGCACGGTATGACCGATATGACTCAATGTGTACATTATCAGTTTAAAATTAATATTTTAGTACAAAAATAATCACTCATTGAAAACCAATAAAGCAAGATCAAATTATGTTTATAATTTTTTGAATCTATTAATAAGTCATTTTTAAAGTGTATGAATCGTTCTCACATCAAATAGAAACATGATGTTATTGATTTCATTCAAATTGTGTGTTTCTAATTTGAAATGGAATTTTAGTAAAAAACAAGCTACATACTAAAAACTAAGAAAACTCATTTAGATTTTTTTATAATTTAGGAAAACTATCTATAAGACATTTGATATGTGTTGAAATCAGTCTCACCATAATCTTTTGTACGGTGTGACTGATATTTCTCTAAGTGAATCTTTTCAATATTTATGAGCCATTTTAAATTAAAACTTCTATCACTTTCCCAAAAAATGAGAAAACGAGACTAGATTGTTTTCTCAGAATTATATCGTCTATTACTTAAATAATTTTCTTATAAATTTTATCAGATAGTTATTTAGTTTATTTCAATAGATATAATTCTTGAATACTAACAAGAAATGGTGCGACATACAAGAATCCACTGCAATTTAATGTGATAAACATTTTTCCTAGTATGTTTCAATGATTACTTTAAATTAACACTTTATGATAGTTTATTTTTTTATATTATTTATAACATAAATTTTTGTCTTAAATAGGTTTATTTTTTCTCAAGAAGGGGTTAGTATTAAAATTTTAAGGAACATTGGTGTTTGTGAATATATGTATTAATTGGTACTTCTGTAGTTGTAAAAACCAATGGTTAAAATGATTATAATGTTGTGTTTTTTCTTGTATTTGGGTTGTAAATTTTATTCCATTTACATTTTGTATTGGTACTTAATTTTCCTAATTTTTTGGTGTTTTTGGGGCTATGGTGTGCTGTAACAGAACACTGTATTGTTGGTTTAGTGAGCTATTATAGAATAATACAACATGCCCCCTTTATTAGCACCTGTTGAAGAGATGATAAAGATAAAATTTATCTATGCTTATAGAATTGTTGATAATGGTTTACTATATCGGTGCTGAATAAAAGGTATAATAAAATTTTTCCCTTATAATCGCTTATACATGAACTCATAAAGGATCACTAAATCAATTCTTTTTTAGCACTAATAAAGGACCCCATTATCGGAAATTTTTTCACATTGATGAATGACTAGGGATTTTAATCATTCCTCAATGATCATTACTTATCTGAAGATAATAAAAGAAAATTTTAGCTTTTTAAATGTCTTATTAGGTTGTATGGTGGGATCCTATATCGCTGATCATTCTAGGACATGACTCTCCCACTCGATTAGGTGGCATGGTCACTAATGGAAAACAATGATGCAATACAATGTGGAATTCACTGGGAAATATCTTAAATGTTCGATTCATGAAAACATCATCTGTAAACCCCAAGAGATATTGCAAAAATATTAATATTATATTTCAATTTTCTTATTGGGAAGGGAAATTGTGGAGATAAATCCTCTAACTATAGAAAATTAGATTACATAGATCCTCACTATTAACAAATTATTTTCTAGATGGAATGAGGCCATACACCTCTAAGAATTAAATATGAATAATATCATACACATTTTGAAATAAAATCATACCACCATATTTGGTGTCTCTGACACATTACTGAAAGAAAACAACATCGACATATATTATACCAAATTTATGAATTATTACTAGGAGTACAATAATGAATCCAGCCCTTCATCCTAATATCATGTAGTTGAGTGACATATAAGCCTTCTATAATTATCTATCAAATATACACTATAAAATGGTTGAAAAGTACATGAATTATTAGCCTAATAATCTTTATCATGCTAGATGGGAATACCATACCATGAAATGCACTACTACACAAGAGACTCTATATTCATTATTTGATGAAAATGTAGCAGTGTTTCCCATATAAGTATTGTTTTTCCAAATCTAATAAGATATTTGTGGTTAACAATCAAATCAATAATACTCTTAAAATTGATCTGATGTGACAAAATGACTCGATGAGAAATGGTTTCACACACTACACACCCTCAAAGTTTATCAAAATCGGATACCACGATCCCTTAATAAAAATGTTCTTATATGCTCATTCAATCTGGGATATGTACTATTAGTTTTCAGAATCCCAATGATACCATGTATGAAACCTACAATTTTGGAATCCAAGTGGTAAAGGACATAAATAATACATATGGACTGTTCTACTCAAGATTACTCATTGGCCACATTGGATGGGGAATTTAATACCCCTCCCAACTAATGTATGGTTCCTTAAGAAGTTAATTTTATAGTTTCCATCTTGAATTAAAAGTCATGGGTGCATGAATTTAAACTAAATATCATCTAACATCGTCACTTCATGATGTCAATGTTCATAGAAGAAGTCCTTATAGCATGATGTCAAACTAGATGATGAACGATTAACTACACAAAATCTAGATCTGTAAAAATTCATGAACTATGTGTAACATGATTTCTATTTACATATAATACACAGTAATTCCCAAGTCCCAAATACCTAAAAAATTTCAATATAAATAAAAAAACCCCCTCTCTACGTATGGGTAATACTAGTGTAGGGAACTTTCTATTTTAGAAACTATATGTGGCTTGATTCAGAATACCATAAGATACATAGCGACACCCATATCTCTAATGTGGGATCTAATAGAAAAATAGTATTGTCTCCCCAAACTTTTCATTGTTCATACATTCCTAGGGAATTTTGATACAAGAAATATATGTATCGTGACTCATATTTACATAATATATGTAGTGATTCCCAGATCACAAATCCATAGTCCAGTTGCAATATAAATGGAAAAAATACTTTACCCTTTTATGTGGGATAAACCTACAAAGGGAATTTCCATTTAAGAACTATATATGTCTTGATTCATGTATTCAAAGGATATGTAGTGATTCCCAACTCCCGAATCCTAGGTCCACCTGGAAAAATAAATGTTTCCCCCTTCCGATGTATAGGTTAGACTTGTGCAAGGATGTTTACATCTTATTACTATAAGTATCTTGATAACGGATTTCAGTATGATACGTAGTGTCACCTGAATCTATATTGTTAGACTATCCAGAACATATATAAATCCCACCTCCCAACATATGGGTATAACCTATGCATTGAACATTCTAAATAACTATGTTGGGCCTCAATCCTATAATAACATGATATAGAGTGATACCCAGATCTGGAGTCATAGGCCCAACCACAATATAGTAAATATTCCATCACACCATACAAAAACTCAAGTAGTATTAAGAACTTATTTATTAAAACTACATAGGGATTTATTCTCATACTAAAGGATACATATGGATACCTGGATCCTTCATTTCAAGCCCAGTCATGTGTTGTCACCATTCCCATCCATTCCCCTCAATGATAAAATACCCTATATGGGGATTCCTACTCATACAAAAATTTATATACCCCCAAATATTCACTAGCATAAACTTTTTCACAACTCTATCGAATGTTTGATTGTCTCTTATTTCTCAGGCTGATCATTAATCATGTCATATTTGGGAAGCTAGAATGTTTCTCTGACCAATGAGATTGTGGTTAATTCTATCTAAAGATAGAGAACTACATCCAAGTTTCTTGAAGTAAAATTTCATGATAATTCCCTTATCTAATTATTTTAAACTAAAAAACAGTAGGTCTTAACACTAAAAAAATAAAACCCTCTCACGATTTTGTACTATTGTGTCTCATATTTTATCCCTTCACATTGAAATGTGTTCAATACACGATTTCATATCCTTTATGGTGCTCAAACCCGTCTTGATTCTTATGTTCCCCATAAACCAACTTCATGTTATTGATACCTAAGTTGAAACCAACTAATTCCTTGTGTTGATATTCTTCTCTTGGAACCCCATAAAAATTGGGATCCCCTGCTCATGGTTATCCCCCATTTAAAACTACTAATATGGACTAGTGAATCCAAAGGGACAACACTAGGATTCGATAATTAAAAAATATCCATTAATCTTTCACCTGGAGGAATTTCTTCTAAGATGAGAGACCCCTTTAGATCTAATAGTTATTTTCCTAAACATGTGGGATTTGGGCTTCCTCCATTATGAACAGTTGACATATGCAAAATGGTGTCTATTCCAATTAACACATATATTCATGGTTCATGATTTACACATCCCATAAACCAACTATTAAAGTAGATTTGTATACAATATATGTTTCACATATTTTCATCACCCCCATTTTAGAATAAGTATTATAATATCTTATTCATTTACCCCTTTATATTAGGGTATTCATCTTTTCAAAGGACCTAATTTCATTAAGTTATTCACTCCTCTCAGAAATACTTACAAGTCTTATATTTTTAAAATTCATGACCATTACCTTACCAGATGACCCGAAACAACAAGGAAGACACCATTATATCATGACTGTAAAAATACATGGGAAATATCCTCATCTTAAGACATTGAACTTCATGACAGATACTTCTCCACTTCATGATAGAAAAATATGAATACCATTATCCATCATCATTCTATATCAAAGAACCACAAGGTATTGTACATAATCACCCATTTTTTGGGATGCAACCAATATATCTCTAGGAACCCTAATTTCGAAACAAATCATCGTGGATTTAATATCCTGATTTAGAGAAAAATATTTATTGACCTAGGAAAAGGATGTTCGACATCGATGGAAAATTTGTTTGACTATGCATATATTTCCCTAGATCCTTCATATTATCTCCTAACTAGTAGACATATGTTTCAATACCATTAAAAAAATATTCCAATCCTTGAAATATCAAACATTATCGTAGTGGAGCTCATCACTATAGACTGATTCATGATCATCCTTGACATGATTTAACCATACCACTACTCATGATTTGACCAACATTATCCATTATATACAACATTTTGAATCTCTAACTACGATGGTTTGTGGTAATTTTGACCATGAAAATCTTAATTATGATATTGTGTATCACTGCCCTCATAGCTGGTCCATGTACACCATGAGCGTATACGACATATACCCTGGTCAAATATGTATAACCTTAAATATTTTCCTCTGATATCCAAAAACGCATGACCCAAAACTTCTAGTGAATGATACATAAAATTAACCATATTGAAAACTAATAAAGGGTATTCAGATCTGAATACAATTATACACTTGATATACTCTCCTTTTATATGTTTTAGAAAATATGTAGAGCATAAATAAAAACATCATAAAGCACATAGAGCATTTTTTATGGCCTTAGAAAAAGTAAAGACATTCTCTCTGGACTATCTAGACTAAGAAAATTCTGAAGTAATTTTTTTTACAACTCATTGATGTGATAATGTGTTCACTAGGTGGTAGAACAACCATTAGGGTTCATTAACACTTATTCAATATTATAATTTCAATAAAATAATCATTATATCATTGATCTTTGAGATGTTTCCTACCAATTTCTTGGTTTATATTTTTATCATTGTACCAAATAGAAATTCATATCCCATAATCCTAATTATGCCCTCTAGAAACCAAGTAACAGGGACTGGATATTCCAATGGGAAACCATTAGTATTCAATAATGAATTTCACAATGCCTTATATCTTTCACCAAGTGGATGTTTTGGTCTCATAGGAAAGACCCTTTATTCCCAGTCATTATTGTTTCGTATACATGCGATGCTGATTCCAACCATTACTAATTTTCAACATGTATCAATTGTACCCCATTTTTATTAACTCAAATATTTCTAGATTGTGATTTATAATCCCCATGACCATACTATTCAAGTGGATTTGACATCCTTGATGTTACATCACGATTTATTGTACCCAGTCTCAATGTGGGAATATTCCATTATCGAACTATTTGATGGACCACACCATGGGACCCGAAACCACATGGTGTTGGGAAAATCCTTCCAAACATAAACTAAACCTCACTAGGGTTTTGGAAACCTTCATGTATAGTTTTTTATATATATCCAACTTCATCATTCAGATATTTGAATATTCGAATTTGTTTTTACAAACCTTATAAAGGGACATGATCCCCAACAGCTTAACCATGCATGTATTCTGTATGGTCTCATGGATAAGGGCCTTTAACTAATTATATCAAGGCATATCCTCCTTAAAATAATGTAACTCTAATCCTTACGAGCCCTAGAAATGTCACAGGGAAACACTATCTCTTAGAGTGTTTCAAAATCATAGCCAACATGTTTACATTATCTCACCCCCTTCAGTTCAATATTTTATGTTATTTTTTACAGAACCATATTCTAAATAACAATTTATATTTGGTATTCATAATACCAACACACCATAAGTACAACTAAATATTAGTAAGGATATAGAGTGTTGCAACCCATCTTGAATAACCATCCTTCTTAATTTCTTCAACAGCATAGGGTTCCATAACCCTTCATGAACATTCAATATTTAGAATATAAATTAAGACTTCATGGTATTAGAACCTGTTATGGATAATAATTCTTCATAATACCAACATTGATATATGGTATAGAGACCTTCAGGAGTACCCATCATTCACTACCAGCAATAGATGTTATGAGCTAAAAATACCTAAACAAAATAATCATACGGTCTGATATAGAATAACTTAATGTACAAATATAGGTAGTTAAATCTAAAAGACCCTAAACGATAAAAATAGATATTATAAGACAGAATTTGGTAAAATAAAACAATATATTGTCTTAAATATAAGTCTCTAAACTAAATAAATTGACTATAAAAGCTAAAACAACCTAAACTACAACAAAAAATGGTTTGAGCTTGAAGAACCTAATCTACATAAACATATTGTACAAGCTGATTTATCCCAAACTAAAACAATAGATGGTCCACGATAAATAAACCTATGATACATCAACATTGGTCCAATATATTGGAAGAAAAATATATAAATAACTAGTCCATTCTAAAAGGCCATAAACTATAGTAACAAAATGTATGATCTAGAAAACCATAATCTATAATAGAAGATGGACTGAGCTAAAAAACATAAAATAATGCAGCAGTCTAGTTTCCAGGACCTTAATTTTCCAATTCAAATAGGCACAATAATTTATGGGTTGAGTATCCAAAAATAGAACTATAGGAAAAGATCAAGGATCTGATAACTGAACCCAGATTAAGTGTGATCTAGGTAATATTGAGCATTCATGAGATCAAATCTGATAAAATTATACATGAAGAATATTTATAAAAGTGGGTCCTATGAAAAATCCATTTATATTCCTAATAAAATTTTTTGATATGAAACATAGGCCATATATAGGGAAATATTAAAAATAAAAAAGAATATAGATAAAAAAACTAGTAGGGATCATTATTTGTCATATAAAAAATCCTTCCTATTTAGATAAATAAATTGAATTAGAAGGAAGATTGTTTAATTTAACTCTAGGACATATGTTTACAGAAACTATCCTTTTGAACTAGGTAATCTTGGGACAAACATAGAATATACATCTATTGGTATTCTTATATCAATAGCTTTTCTTGAAAATTTATCAGGAGAAATATGATATGATTGAATCATTAAAATTCATGATTTTTTGTTTTCTGGGTGTTATACAATGTACATATGTATTCAATGGTCTAAATGATATCAATTCAATTATATTGAATTCACATCATGAATTAAATAAATCTTGATAGTGAAATGAGTATTTTGGACAGTTTTATTCAGTGATATTGTATGAAATAGGGAGGACCCTCTACATGACAGAGTATCTCTCGTGAATCCAAAAACCAATTGAGGCATGTAAAACTAAATGCACATTACAACATTTTCTTAGAGATTTAATTGATCTCCTAAAAATTATAATCCCAGGAGGCCATGTGTCTGTACAACTGATTAACTAATTTAGTTTCCCCCTCTACAATATTTTTCAATGCTTCCTCTCTAGAAATAACAGCATGTATGTTCTTCTCCAGCAGGTCAAAGAACCCTTTTTTCTGTAAAAATATTTTCTCCATAATTTTCACCATATGATCTAACTAAGATAACTTCTACAGAATTAGACCGATTATGGAATATAATCATCAAATATCAACTTTCAAATTTTTGATCACATTTTTGTGAGAAATTAACTCCACTTCCCATTTGAAATATTTTTAAAAAACCTTAGCCCAACTTAATTTAACTGAAGAAAAATCCTCTACTACCACTACCGTCAATTAAAGGGAAATCTTATTCTATCTTATGGAAATGACTTCCCTTAACCAGGCATTAAAATACATATAGGAAAATCCAAAATATCATAGGGTTTTGAAAATTTACATGAGATAACCTAGTATTTTCATCAAATTCTTCAAAGGGCCCTATGAGATTATGGTATAAATATGCATCCACACTATTGATTTATTTGTTGATTAAGTGTTTCATAATCTGATCCTCGGATCCTGTCTAATCTAGTTTATGGTATATATTCTCGGACTAAGTCACCATGGGATGGACTCATACTCACAACCATAAATTAGTTGGGTATAGTGTAGGCCTCTATGTTAGTCAACTCAATTTGAGGAATTTCCATAGTAGAAGGGACCAAAACATCTATGCATTTGGTGATGGAATTGTAATAAGGAGAACATGGGATTCTCATTCATAAGATGAATAATTAGAAAATAAATTATTTTGATCAATGATGGAAGAATACCATTCTATGTTTAATAAATACAAACATTTCTTACCCCAATACCACATTTATGGTATGATGTGACACCTTTTTTGATGAGTGACTTGGTGGAACCACTGATTGTTTCTCTATCGACATATTTTTCCAACTTCCTTTAAGGGTAGTAAAAGTGTGGCAATTTTAGGTGGCATAGTGAAAATTGGAAATTATATTTGGTGTCTAAAGAAGTGCTCATATTTTCTCAGATACATCTCTATCAATTATAAATCTATATAGATGTATCTTATATAATAAAAATCCTCAAAAAGTGTTTTTCATGTGCTAGGTAATCTGGTACAATAATTCACGTTTCAATGGTAGGCATCAACTCTGAATGTTATTGCACCTTGAACAAGCCCACTGATTAATTTAATGGTCCCAATAATGGATTCTCATCTAAAAAATAATAAATCCCACAAATATTCTCCATAATATATGTTTTTTCTTCCATATAGGCTTAGTGGGTGAATTCTCCTTTTGAAAGATTATAATAATCTTATGGAATGGTTTATAAAGAAGATAAAATAAAGTATGAAACTTGGTTGATTTTTAATGTTAAGAAACATCTCATAACGTTCAGTTATTTTATATTCCTTTTCCTCTCTAAGGAAGGGTCCAAAAAGGATTTTATTTTGGCGGTGCTGATGATGGTGCTAATGGTGGTGTATATTTTGATTCCCCAGGGATGAAAAATAATACCATCATTTGCTCTATTTTACCTAAGGATCCCATATCATCAATCCTCTAGTCATAATACATGTCCAATATAGAAACAATATCCCTGGTAGAATATACCATAGATGGAAGTAGTAATGAGTCTTCTTCAACCCCCTATTGTCCAAGAACATACCTGACATTTAAAAAACATTTTTTATAGAAATGTATTCATTTTAGGATGGACCTAAAATACATCTTCACACTTCTTAAGAGATTACCCAGTTTTCCTCATTTGTATCAACCAAAATTATTATATGAACCGTCATCTATTGTATATGAGGGTAATAGTGGACATATCCTTTCACACTTTGTAACTTCTCATCATGATCTTGGTGGAAGGACTCAACCTATATAAATTATTCATTATAGGTTTTTTCCATAGTAGAATTGATTAGTAAAATCCCACTAACTCTATTTTAACATGATATTAAAAAACCCATATTTTAGAAGCTCATATACGCCCCCCCCCCCAATTTCCCATTGCTGATACACAGAAGGAATTCTAGCCTAGTCGAGACAGTGTTTATAGGTTCATCACTCATTATATCTATGCTTGATGGAACCCTTTATTATAAAAAGCATTATTATAGATACCAAACTTATTTATGGGGAATCTACTATTTTGTTGGCTTATTCAAACAGAAGTTATTTCATGGTCTTGGGTTGTCTTCAAAAATTTGAGGTAACTATGTGTCTTTAGGTAATAATTTAGATAGTTTCCCATTAAGATATGAGTTGATCTAGATCTCATCATAGCACATGGAAATGCCAATATCAACACTGTATGGAAGAATTATAATTGTGTCAAAGACTTCTCACTAGTGAACATCAACAACAATTGGTGATCCCTTACTGGGATCCTTTTATATTGAACATGAAAGGAATAATGAAACTTCTTATGAATGCATCTAAATTGATATATAAACTAATATGATGCGTACCACTCATAGAAAAGTCTTCCATAGACCCAAGTAAAAAAGGATTACCTCACAAATTAAAATCATGAAATCTTGATCTTAATAGATTCCATCTACATTATCAATTATCCTACTAGGGAAACCTTATAATGAATGAATGAGAAGTAGTCATACAGATACTGGCAGGCCCTGTTTTTCATCCCTTCATATTGGAGAGATTCAACCTACAAATATAGTACAAAAAGGTATTAAAATGAACACTAGATATATTATTTTCATGAAGATACTAATATCCACCTAGGTGACACACCATCTAACACAAAAACACTTAGAAGCGTCTAGAGAATGAATATAAATAATTTCCCATATAAATATAGTATAAAATGCATTATAGTTTTTCCAAAACATAAATTTACAAACCAATGATCCTTCATCATTTCATAAAACTCCCCATCAAAAAATTAAAAACCTGGACTCTACCCTTTTCCATGGTTGGGAGAAGGTTCCTGATCTTATATATTTCAAGAAATCCAACAATTTTAATGGGTGGTATGATGTTGGGAACGATGTCCCACCACCATTTATTGAAAGAAAATTCATTAAAAAATGGTCCAATATAATCCATTTCCCCATGAGAATCATCAAATGGGAAGTCCTTTGGCATCATGACATTTGGCTATGAATGGTCCTTCATGATAAATTATCTCACCCATTATTAATAATGGATTACCACTCCCAGATGTGGGGTCTTCATAAGGTCCTTCTAATCAATCTTGATCAGATCCATAGAAATAGGAGAGTTCTACTCTACAGCATACTAAGCAGTTGGTATAGGGATAGAATCATCATACATATATCTTAAAATTGGTGTGCCACAAATTTACTCAATTCCCCAAAGACTTATTTCCACCCCTCCTTTTTATAGATAAAATATATTTTTATATAGACACCATCAGTTGAGTAATTGAATCATTCAGACCATATTACAATAATAATGTTTATTTATTGAATCCATGTTTCCTCATACAGGACAATTCACCTAAAATAAGCAGTGAATGTTATGGCAGTACCCCATTCAATTTTAAAGATCAATTTTAAATAAATTTCCTAGTTGGTAAACTATATGTACATCTAATTCAAACAATATTTCTAAATTATCAATCAGTACATATAGATTTTCTTGATTAAATTCATTAAAAATCTCTTAAAATTATGTTTTGATGAATTTTAATATGTAACCATTAGATAAGTTTTCAACACAAATGTCATAGCTAACATGAGGAATATTTTCTATGAATGTCTCATGAATCATTAAGATATGAAAACAAGAAATTATCATTTATATAACGACCCATACTTGACATACATTTTTATTGCATCAGTATTGAAGTATACTTATTACAACATATAAGAAAACCATCATAGGACTGTATAGGTATAGTGTCTTTAGAAACTGGGAAGCATAAACAACTAGTTCATATATCATCTTCATTGTCTCCTGTTTATTTCAATATATCTAGAGTTCCTTTTTGGAATATCCTACTTAATACCCTTCTTACTAACCTGGGGAAAAGAAAACATACAAAGGGTGAGCTCAAATTCTCAGTAAGGGAAAACCAAGGAAATATCAATCATATCATATTCATAAAAACATAACATTTTGAAATTATTATCCTACAAAAGAGATCATAATATCATGACATGTGATAAATCATAGTAGTGAAATGAAATACCAATATTCATAACATAAGTAATGAAATTTTTTGGCATACACACATGATCATATAAAATCATTTCATATTAGTCAATACTCCAAGACCATCATAGCAGAAAAAGTCCATTACTGAACTGAGTTCACTCCTCATTCCAGTCCCGTATCACTAAACTGGATTAACTTGATGTTCCAGCCATGTCTATCTCATGAGATATAAATCATTACTGAATGCATTGGAGGGAGATATTGGTCCAACCAATATCATAATTAAACAATTCATATGTGTTCCACAAAATCATAAATCATATATCATAGAATAACCGATGTAATAAACATGGGATTCTTAAACAGCATGCCATCATAACATGATCCATATATGATAAAAGACTTCATAAAAATAATTTCAACATAACATAATTAAATCAATTTAATAATAGGGATAGAAATATAACCCTATATTATCATAGATGGAAAATAATTTTGATAAAACACTTGAACTCCATTATTTAGGAAAATATCCTTTTTACTTCAAAAACAGTTTTCCTTTCTCAACATCTCATAAAATTTTAAACTAAAAGAAGTTAATTGAAAATAAAATTGAAAAAGTGTAAAGGAAGCTTCATGTAAATAATGTTTTATGAAATCATAACAATCCATTCATGTCGTATAAGTTAAAAAAACATTATTCTTGTACTTTGCTCAGAAAAGTCAAAAAGTACCTTATATGGTAAACAAAGGAAACATTCCTCCAATACAGTGTGGTAAAAGTAAAAAAAGGGTAAAAATGACTCTAAACATACATTGAAGACTATTAAACATTTTATGAAAACATTTTTAGAAAACATGGACATGGATGATAAATATAACCCCAGTAAATACTTACAAATAAACAATCTCAGATAAGAACGAGATTGGAATAATTATCTCTTATCGTATGTCCAATATGCTTTGTACATATCTGAACCTCCTGTATAATGATTTAAATAATATCATTGACTTATTCTATAATCATATTCATTGTTATGATATCATATATGGTCATATTCATATCTTCTTATTACTAATATTTCATTTCTACTTGTTATTCGGGTGTTCATGGATTTTTATTCTTATGCATGTTTTGTCGAATAAAGTATTATTCCTCATTTTAGGTTGTAGCTAAATTATTTATAGAATGGTATTAGTATAATATATATCATATTTATTCATTCCATTCATTTATATAGTCGTTTTTTAATGAAGATCATGTAGAATTAATCACATCGCATCGTGGAGACGGTAAGCCATATGTACGCACGAGCGACGATATCATTACCATAATTATTGAATGGTATTGGAGTGGATGATAGAATATATCATAATTAGTATCATGTTATAATAATCAAATATAGTTATTCTTGACACCATTATACCCATCCGTGTAATGTGGTGGTGGAAAACAGATTACATCACGGCATAGAGATGGTATTCCGTACATACGCACGCGTGGTGATTTAATTTTTTATAGGATGGATACAAGGTGAAATAGGGTTGTTTCATATTTATAATAACATATCCATATATGAGTGATATTGATTTTATTAATTTATTATGAAACAAATAAAGAAGAATAAGTATAAGAAGAAATAAATTTGAAAGGATCGGTAAAGGATATTACCTCTTCTTTGACACGCCTCTTCTAAACCTCCTTTTTGGGCACTAAAGTTGGTCATTGAAGAAGACCATAACCTCTAGTATTTTTCTAGGGAAGTGCAGAAGAGAAATTTTCATGGTTTGGATGATCTTGAAGGCTCTAAATTCAATAAATAGGAGAGGTATGAGGTGCCCTTTTATAAGGGGGGAGAGGGGAACCATTTGAAACATAAGAAATATTAATTTATAATAAATTCAAAACCCAATTAAAAACCTCAAAAAATGACTCAATTCGAAGATGAGATGAGATAATGTTGAAATATCATCATCTAATAAAATTTAGACATGTTGGGAATTAATTTTAAACCTTATCAAATTGATTTATCCTTATTTAATCTATTTAATTTTATTTGTGGTAATACAATTCTAAATTATAAATTGTTAAAATAAAAACTTATGTGTTGTGAATTTCCCATAATTTTATATTTTATGACATTTTAGACCATATAAATATCAATTTAAAATTTTTAAGTATTTTTTTATTTTAAAACAATTTTATAATATGTTTTTTTATCAAATAACAATAGTGTCAATTTTGACACTATTTATTTTTTTGAATTTAAATAAAATCCACACAGAGGATATATTCTAAAAAATATATTTAATAGATTCCTAACAAGTCATATTCGTCTAGAAAGTTCTTAGATCACATTAAATAGTTCATATAATATTTATTTTAATATTTTTAAAACCATTTATTTGATATTTCAGTTAATAAAATAATTTCAACATCACTACTGTGTCATCATTAATGATAATTATATAGTCCCTAAAAATTCTAATAAAATTCACATGATGTAGTTAATTTTATTATATTTGTATAAAATATTAATGTTAAAGGTTTTATGGAGTTTATCACTAAATTAAAATTATTAACTTCTAAGATATAAGGGAGTGACATGTTGTCACTTTCTTTAGTTTTAATTATAATTATATCATTTTCATTATAAATAGTCCATGAAACAAATATATTCTGACCATTATGTGATATGGGTCGACTTATATTCATCCAATAGAATTTTAGCAGGTGTTAGGGTAATTTTATAATCATAAATTTACCCTTAATTACCTAATTTAACATTAACTATAGTAAAACAAATTACCGTAGTTACTATTCATAAGGTCAAAAAAATTAAAGTAACCTATTAACATAATTCGGACCCACTAAATAAAAATATGGAATCCATTTTTAAAATTAAAAACACAGAAGTTTTAGTAATTAATTTAAAATTAATCTCATTGTTAAGAAAATGAGTTTTAAAAGTTAAAACATTGTCAAAGATTGAAATGTTTTTACCTCTGCATTCAATAAAAAATTTATGGAAATGATATAAATTATATTAAATGGTAAAAATATATTCTATTTAGACTTTAGAACCATTAAATTTTATCATTTAAACATATAAATTATCTTGATGAAAAAAGTTGTTTTTAAGAAAAACAAATAGCGTATTTTTACTATTCCTCAAAATATGAAAGTCATCTGAAAAGTATCAAAACATTATCCAATATAAATTTTTATATCCTGATTCAAAAAAAGAAGTTTCTTTTGAAAAATTTAACTTAAAACTTGTCAAAAATTATTTTTTTAAATGGGTGCACCATCAAAAGGTGCTAAAACTTCATTTTTTTAAAAATACTTCTTTTATCCGAAAAATAGATTTTGTTTTCATATCTCCTTATAGAAAATGTGTAAGATGAATTATAATATAATAAAATTCAAAATTTAGTTAATATTATTCATAACGGATATTTCATAATATTATAGGAATATGTCATTGTTTAGTGGAACTCGGTATTGCGTACAACACAATCTATCAAGGAAGGTTGCTCTTGGGTGTAACGCAAGCCAAGCCAGTGTTGTGTATAGTGAAATATTCCTTTGGTGTTGCGTATAACATAAGAAATTAAAAAACATTATTTCTCATAAAATCTTAGGGTGTAACATTCTACCCACCTTAAAATGATTTTTGACCTAGAAATTCACCACTTCGTAACAAACAGATTAGGATACCTCTCCCACATCATATCCTCAAGTTCCCAAGTAGCTACTTCTAATTTGTGGTTCCTCCATAAAACTTTAACCAAGACAGTGGTCTTGATTGGTAGAACTTTTTCGCTATGATCCAGAATCTCTATCGGTTGTTCTTAATAAGAAATATCTTGCTCTAGTGGTACTACTTCTGAGATTAGTACATGTGAAAGATCAGGTATATACTTTTTCAAGAGAGATACATGGAACACATCATGAACTTGAGAGAGATTCGGTGGAAGCGCCAATCAGTAAGCTACCTTCCCAACACGATCCAGTATTTCTCATGGACTAATATACCTAGGGCTTAGCTTGCCCTTTTTTCCAAACCTTGTTACTCTATTCAAAGGAGATATTCATAAGAACACTTTATCACCCACTTCAAACTCTAGGTCTTTTCATCAGTTGGCAGTATAACTTTTTTTGTCAACTCTGAGCTACTCTTATTTGTTGTTGAATAGATCTTTCCTTTTCTGCCATCTCATCAATAAGATCAGGTCCTAATAACGTTTTTCCCCAACTTCATCCCAGAAAGTTTGAGTTCTGAATTTCTTTCCATAGAGAGCTTCATAATGAGCCATCAGAATACAGGAGTGAAAGATATTATTATAAGAAAATTCCACCAAAGGTAGGTGTTGACCCCAACCACCTTTGAAATCCATAAAGAAAGATCTCAACATGTTTTCTAGAGTTTAAATTGTCCTCTCAGACTGACCATCTTTCTGAGGATGATAAGCTGTACTGAAACCAAACTCTGTATCTAGATTATGTTGAAGACTTCGCCAAAACATCGAGCTAAACCTCATATCCTGATCAGATATATTGGAAAGCGGTACTCCATGTAATCT
This sequence comes from Viscum album, assembly GCA_963277665.1. Lineage (NCBI taxonomy): Eukaryota > Viridiplantae > Streptophyta > Magnoliopsida > Santalales > Viscaceae > Viscum > Viscum album. The sequence continues at coordinate 237,669,148 of OY728150.1, forward strand.
TAACACTTCCCATACATATATCTTGGCATGATGATCAAGAGAAAAAACCTCTCAAATATCAATGAAGAGTGCCAACTTCGTAAGACGATAAACTATAACTCACATAGCATTATTTCCTTTGGATGTTTTAGGAATTCCAGTGACATAGTCCATAGTGATGTTTTCCCATTTTCATTTTGGTATGGGTAATGGTTGTAACATCCCTTTAAGCTTATGTCCCTCACCTTTAACTTACTGGCAAACCAAGCATCGAGAGACATATTCAGCAACATCTCTTTCCATGCCATCCCACCAAAAGTGCTCTTTTAGGTCCCTATACATCCCTGTGCTTCCAGGTTGAATATAGAATGATGAACTATGTGACTCATATAATATTTCCTTCTTTAATTCTGGGTTGGGAGGAACACAAACCCAATTCTTGAACCTTATTATTTCATCATAATAAATGTGTAATTCAGGAACATTTCTCACATTCTTTTGTAACTCTACATCTTCATTCTGTGCCTCTTTAATCTTCACATGTATAGAGGGTTGAACATTAATTTGAGAAATAAAACATTTTTACCCTTCCATTATAATTCAATGATCCATCCTATATAAATCCATAAATATTGGATCTTTTTTTATCCTTATCATGGATAAGCTAGCATGGTCTTATCGACTTAATGCATCTGCAACCTTGTTTTTTTCCAGTGTGATAATAAATTGAGCAGTCATAATCATTAATCATCTCCAACCATCTTCTTTGGCGTATATTCAACTCCTTCTGTGTGAAAATATACTTTAAACGTTTATGGTTAGTATAAATATCACACCTTTCACCATAAAGATAATGCATCAAAATGTTTAATGCAATGATTACCTCAACTAACTCCAAATCATGAGGTGGGTAATTTTTCTCATGCATTTTCAACTGTCGTGAGGCATAAGCTATCACCATATCATTTTTCATGAGAACACACCCCAATCCCTTATTGGATGCATCACTATAGATCACAAACCTTTCTCTACTACAAGGAAGCGTGAGCACAGGTGCACAGGATAACCTTCTTTTTAACTCCATGAAATTCTCTTCACACTCTTCCGTCCAAATGAACATAACTCCTATTCGAGTCAACCTGGAGAGTGTACTTGATAATCATGAAAAAGCATTCACAAAACGTCAAGAATATCCATCCAAACCAAAAAAACTTTAGATCTCTGTTACTGTTGTTGGTCTCGACCATCTTTCGATAACCTCTGTTTTTGTTGGATCCACAGATATCCCCTCTTTTGAGATTATGTGACCCAAAAATGAAACTTTTTGAAGACAAAATTCACACTTGGTAAATTTGGCATAAAGATTCTCCATTCTTAGGGTCTTTAATACAATTCTCAAGTGATCTTCGTGTTCTTCCCTGATCTTTGAATAGACAAGAATATCATCTATAATGACTACCACAAAATGATCAAGATAGTCTCTAAAGTCTATATTAATTAGATCCATGATGATAGAATCATCATTTGTAATACCAAATGGCATCAACAAAAATTCATAGTGTCCAAGCCTTGTACGAAAAGTTGTATTTGCTATATCCTCTCTTTTGACCCTTAATTGATGATACCCTGAATGAAGATAAATCTTGGAAATGTATTGTGCTCCGCGTAATTGGTCAACTAAGTCATCAATGCACGGGAGAGGATATTTGTTCTTGATAATGATCTTGTTATGTTCTCGATAATCAATGCAGTTGCTCATTGATCCATCTTTCTTCTTAACAAATAGAACAGGTTATCCCCAAGGTGATGCACTAGGGTGTATGAATCCCTTATCAAGATTCCCTTGGAGTTGCTTCTTCAATTCCTGCAACTCAATTGGGGCCATTCTATAAGGTGTCTTTGAAATGGGCATATCACTAGGTATGAGTTCTATTGAAAACTCACCTTTACGATTTGGTGGAAGACCTGGAAATTCATATAGAAAGACATCATCAAACTCTCATACAATGGGCATATTCTTATCCATGAGTTTCTATCCAACCATATGAGATAAATAACCTTCATTTGTTGGAATCAAGACCTGTAACATGGAAGAAATTTTCATTGGAAGGTTAAGTTCATCCATGCATCGATAGATGATCATAGATTGATCAGGAATATTAAATGTGACTTCCCTTCATTGGAAATTGATCTACGCTCCATATAAAGAAATCCAATCCATGCCATGAATAACATCAAATTCCACTATAGGAAGGATAACAAGAATTACAGGAATCACCTTCCCACAAACATCAATCGGAGAATAATTGCAAACTTTTGATGTGACTGTTGTGCCATTAAGAGTTGTCATAGAAATCTCAACAGCTAATCGTTGGGGTAGTATGAAGATACCCTTAGAAAATTCGTCAGAAATAAAATAGTGGGTGGATCCAGAATCAAATAAAACATTTTCTACTTTTGAGTGGATAGTAAGTGTACATTTCACCACTTCGTTATCATACTCTATATCACCGATAGAAATTCCATGTGACTATCCATTGTCTCTGGCCATAAGAGTTTGTTGAAGTCAATCATCATAAAAAACCCTTGGATTAGGGAATTGATTGGCATAATGCCCCATTTCCTTGAACTTGTAACATTGAAGTGTGTGTGGTGCATTCTATGTATCCTTTTCTTTATTCGCATCATTAGACATCTTTTTCTCATCACTATGGGATTCAATTGCCCGATGACCTTCTTTTCCACACTTAAAACATTTACTTGTCCCTTTAAGACAATTTACTCCATGATTCTTTCCACACTTTGAGCATAATGGAAAACTCATCTTCTTTTCAGTGTGGTCTTTATATTTTCCTTTTAATTCCATTTTCCTCTTCTTATCAAACCCATATAATTGATGGGTTACTCAATATCCATCTCAACCTTGGGAGCACATCGAACAATTTCCTCATAGATATTGAAGTCCCTTATAGAAAATTCCCTTCAAGGACTTGGTTTTATGCCACTAAAGAATAGATCGATCTTACTCTCATGTTGGATAATAATCCTAGAAGTGTACATTGCAAGTATTGTAAAATTCGCTTCATAGGTACCAACAAATTCATCATCCTTTTGCATAAGTTCAAGAAACTTATTCTCTATATTTGTTTGAAGAATAGGAGGGAAGTACTTTTTGAAAAATAAGTTCTTGAACTCATCCCATTGCATGGACTAAATTTAATCCCTCTTCCTTGTATTCTTGACAAGATTCAACCATTGATCATCTTCACCTTCCAAACGATACACTGCTAAGATGACATTATCATGTTCAGAACCTTGAAGGACTGAAAATATATTTTCAGTGGTACTGATCCATTGTTCAACCACTAATGGATCAGAAGAACCGCTGAATGACGGTGGATGCTACCTCATGAAGGATTCAATAGAATGTTTCTCCCTCCTTTCCTCATTTGGAAGTCTTTCATGATTCATATCTTGAGAAAGTTGTGTTAGCATGGATAGAAGATTCTTCATTCCAGCTCCCATAACATTTGGTTTCTCAGGGAGACAATCATTGCATTGCCTATCATATTCCACATTAAGGTTATAGCAATTGACTAAAACCAAGAAGAATAGTGTGAGAACACTAATCATAACAAGAAAACCACATAGTCAAGAATAAGATTTCACACTTTAGGTCATATAATAGGCTATTCATGGACATTTCTAAAACACTAATATTGTGTTCTATGGTTAGACATATCCTTAGGGTTCTTACTAAGGCTTTCACATCCTAGATTCCAAAGGTTGGCTATACCTTTCTCTGATACCAACTATAATGACCCATACTTTAGATACATTTTTATTACATCATAATTGAAGCATACTTATTACAACATGTAAAAAACCACGATAGGACTGTATAGGTATAGTGCCTCTAGAAACTGGTAAGCATAAACAACTAGTTCATAAATCAACTTCATTGTCTCCTGTTTATTTCACCACATCTAGAGCCCCCTTTTGGAATATCCTAATTAATACCCTTCTTCCAGACCTGGGGAAAAGAAAACATTCAAAGGATGATCTCAAATGATCAGTAAGGGAAAATAAAAGAAATATCAATAATATCATATTCATAAGAACATAAAATTTTGAAAATCTTATCCTACAAACGAGATCATAATATCATGACACGAGATAAATCATAGTAGGGAAATGAAATCCCAATATTCATAGAGTAAGACATGAAACTTTGTGGCATACATAAATAATAATATAAAATCATTTCATATTAGTCAAGACTCATTTCCAATACCATCATAGTGGAAAAATTCCATTACTAAACCGAGTTCACTTTTCATTCCAGTCCTATATCACTAAACCAGATTAACTTGTTGTTCCAGCCATGTATATCTCATGAGATATAAATTTTTAGCCATTGTATTAGAGAGAGATATAGGTCCCACCCATCTCATAATGAATCCATTTTTATGTGTTCCATAAAATCATAAATCATACATCATATCATAACCCATGTACTAAAAATGGGATTCTTAAACATCAGGACATCATAACATAATTCATATACGATAAAGGGCTTCATAAAAAAATTCCATTATAACGTAATCAAATCAATATAATAATATTGATATAAACATAACCCTATATTATCTTAGATGGAAAAATAATCTTGATAACCACTTGAACTCCATTCTTGAGGAAAATATCATTTTTACTTCAAAAACATTTTTTCATTCTCAACCTGTCATACAATTTTAAAATAAAAGAAGTTAATTGAAAATAAACTTGAAAATGTGTAAAGGAAGCTTCATGGAAATAATATTTTATGAAATAATAACAATCCATTCATGCCGTATAAGTTAAAAAAACATTCTTCTCGTACTTTGGTCAGAAAAGTCAAAAAGTACCTTATATGGTAAACAAAGGAAATATTACTTCAATACAATTTCGTAAAAGTCAAAAATGGGTAAAAATAAAATTAAACATACATGGAAGGATATTAAACATTTTATGAAAACATTTTTAGAAAAAATTGACATGGATGATAAATATAACCATGATAAACATTTAATAATAAACAATCTTGGATAAGAACGAGATTGGAATAATTTTCCCTTACATTAGGTCTAATATGATTTGTACGTATCTGAACCACCTGTATAATGATTTAAATAATGTCATTGACTAATTAGAGAATCATATTCATTATTATTATATCATATATGTTCATATTCATGTCTTCTTATTAGTAATATTTCATTGCTACTTGTTATTCAGGTGTTCATTGCATTATATTCTTATGCGTGTTTTGTCGAATAAATTCTTATTACTCTTTTTAGGTTATAGCTACATTATTCACAGAATGGTAGTAGTATAATATATATTAGATTTATTCATTCAATTCATTTATATAATCACGGTTTGTTGAAGATCATGTAGAACTAATCACATCTCATCGTGGAGACGGTAAGTCGTACGTATGCACGAGCGAAGATATCATTCCCATAATTATTGAATGGTATTGGACTGGATGATAGAATATCTCAGAATTAGTATCATGTTATAATAATCATATATATTTATTATTTACACCATTATACCCATCCATGTAAGGTGGTGGTGGAAAACGGATTACACCACGGCGTGGAGACGGTGTTCCGTACGTACGCATGCACTGTGATTTAGTTTTTCGTAGGATGGATAGAAGGTGAAATAGGGTTGTTGAATATTTATAATAACATATCCTTATATTAGTGATACTATATTATTAATTTATTATGAAGAAAATAATGAATAAAAAGTATAAGAAGTAATAAATTTGAAAGGCTCGGTAAAGGATATTACCTCTTCTTCGACACGCCTCTTCTAAACCTCCTCTTAGGGCACTAAAGTAGGTATTTTAAGAAGACCAGGACCTCTAGTATGATTCTAGGGAAGTGTATCAGAGAAATTGGTATGGGAATGCTGAGCTTGAAGGCTGAAAATATTATGAAGAGGAGAGAGAGGAGGTTCCCTTTTACAAGGGAGGAGAGGGGTACCTTTGGAAATATAAGAAATATTAATTTATAATAAATTCAAAACCTACTTAAAAACCTCCAAAAATTACTCAATTATAAGATGAGATAATATAAGGTTGTAATATCATCAACCAGTAAAATTTAGACACTTTGGGAATTTATTTTAAACCTTATCAAATTGATTTATCTTTATTTAATCTATTTAATTTTATTTAAGGTAATACAATTCTAAATTTTAAATTGTTATAAATAATAATGTATGTGTTGTTAATTGTCCATAATTAAATAATTAGTGACATTTTCGATTATATAAATTTCAATTTATAATTTTTAAATATTTTTGTTATTTAAAACAATATTATAATATGTTATTTCTATAAAACAACAATAGTGTCAATTTTGACATTATTAATTTTTTTGAATTTAAATTAAATCCATACTGAAGATATATTCTAACAAAAATATTTAATAGATTCCTAACATTTCATATTCATCTATAAAATTCTTTGAAAACCGTTTATTTGATATTTAAATTAATAAAATAAATTCAATATCACTATTATGTCATCATTAATGATAATTATATAGTCCCTAAAAATTATAAATAAATTCACATGATGTAGATAATTTTATTATATTTCTTTAGATTATTAATGTTCGAAGTTTTATGAATTTTATCACTAAATTAAAATCATTACACTAATAAGATATAAGAGAGTGACATGTTGTAACTTTCTTTTCTTTTAATTATAATTATATCATTTTCATTGTCAATAGTCCATGAAACGAATATGTTCAGACCCTTAGGTGATATGGGTCGACTTTTAATCATCCAATAGAATTTTGGTTGATGTTAGGGTAATTTTATAATCTTATGGTTACCCTTAATTACCCGATTTACCTTTAAATGTAGTAAATAAAAATTACAATAGTTACTATTCATAATGTCAAAAAAATAAAAGTAACTTAATAACATAATTTGGACCCACTGAATCCGAATATGGAATCCATTTTTCAAAATTCAAAACAAAGAAGATGCAGTAATTAATTTAAAATTAATCACGTTGTTAAGAAATTGGGTTTTAAAAGTTAAAACATTGTCAAAGATTGAAATGTATTTACCTATTAATTCAACGTAAAATTAATGGAAATGATATACATTATATTAAATGGTAAAAATATATTTTATTTATACTTTAGAACAATTAAATTTTATCATTAACCATATAAATTATCTTGATGAAAAAAATTTGTTTTTAAAAAAAATTAGCGTATTTTTACTATTCATGAAAATATGAAAGTCATCAGAAAAGTATAAAAAATTTATCCAATATAAATTTTTATATCCTTATTCAAAAGAAGAAGATTATTTTGTAAAATTGAAATTAGAAACTTGTCAAAAATTATATTTAAGATGGGTGTTCCATCAAAAGGCAACAAATCTGCATTTTGTTAAAATTACTTCTTTTATCCGAAAAATTGATTTTGTTTTCATATATCATTATAGAAAATGTGTAAGATGAATTATACTGTTATAAAATTAAAAATTAAGTTAATAATACTAATAATGTCTACTTCATAATATTATAATAATATATCATTGTTTAGTGGAACTCGGTATTGCGTACAACACAAGCTATCGAGGAAGGTTTCTCTTGCATGTAACACAAGTCAAGCCAGTGTTGTGTGTAGTGAAAGATTTATTTGGGGTTTCATATAACATAATAAATTTAAAAAAATATTTCTCATAAAATCTCAGGTTGTTAAAATGTAATGGGGTTCAATAATAAGATAATTTTTAGGCCAAACTCATATAGTGGAATTGAGTCTAAATAAGGATAATCTATGATGCTTTTCCACATCAGTTTTGAGAGTTTTACCTGAGGTGATTAGACAAACCTATGTTGTTTGGTCTCCACATTTACAACCATGGAATACAGACAATCCATTTATTCTAGGATAACATTCCATGGATAAATCAGTATTAAGAAGGAAAAATATTTCAGATTGGAAAGGAACCTTATCAAATTGAATATGATAGAGACATATCTCGGGTAACAACACTTTAACCTCATGAATCATATAAGGTATGTTGATTTCATGACCAGTTATAAGACTTGTGAATCATTTCACCCTAATAAAAAATAACAATATCATTATTTATTTCAATACGTGAGATTCCATGAAAATATTAATGTAACACGAATCACATAAAGATCAGTAATTATGTCCAAAATCTTGTAGGCCATGATAAGAAAACCTGATATCCCCACAACCAAAGATGTATTTCATAGCCTGAGGAAATTACTATTTATCTTATCATGGATTGATTATGTAATTTATTGGTACAAGGATATCATGTGAAGACATTACTAATCGATCTCGCCTTATTAGGTCGTGTGAATGATCCCTTCTGTGTGGTTATGAAAAGTAGTCATGTATAGTAGTAAAATAGGAGAAGAAATCATGAGAGGTGTAGATGAATAAGTCACAAATGAAATGAATGAACTCAAAATAACTATTTTTAAGGATCCCAATGGAATACCAATGGTCACCTAAAATAAAAAACTATCCTAAGAACGCTGATCAGAGGAAGCCCAATAGACTATACTAGAATTTAACTTCATCAAAACTAAGTCTTTGTCCCATTCCTCCTTACTTATATATGGGGGTATTTTTTAATTCTTTCCAAAAAATAATTGGAAATTTTAGGATCATTAAAATAACTGAAGAATGAGTATTTTCATTGAATTAAAGGGTTTAAAGGTGAATCATAGATACATAGTGATTAATCTCATGGTTACACAAATCATGTGATCCTAAGCACATCACGTTAATGGGTAATGAGCTTTGTGTGATGTCTTTGGATCACAAACCACTCCTCCAAATAACCTTCTAGATCTGGCAAAATTTTATAGATAAGAACTGATGATCAAGAAAAGTATTTTAGATAAGTTCCCACAATCAGGAAATGTTTTGGGCGTAGACACTAGACAATAACCAAATCCTCTACAAAATTAAAATCTAAAAAAGGATGAAGCTTCATGTGAAAGGTATTAGAACTAATTTTCATGGGAATGGTGATACAATTCACATGAATAGTACATTGATCACATTATGTAACTAGGTAAATTAAATATTCATCTTGAAAATTCTTTTGTACATGTAACCTTCATCATTTTAAGTACTTCATTCATTTCTTTTGGATCATGCAATGCAATTATAAGATAACTGTTCTATGATCACCATATGATTTAGAAAATAAATGACGAAAATGTGGTACCATTAGGAAAAAGGGAGTTTCACTTTTATCATGTGAAGGGGTAATTATCTTGACATAATTATTTTAATGATCACATAAAGGCACATTGATATGATAACTTCATCTCATGAAAGGAACCATACAAATCTTCCTTGATCTTGTCAAACCCTCTTCGATGGTATTCTTGATAATAAAAAGTTCCCTAGACATGTTGGCATGATATTTTTAGGGATCTTCGACATATATATTTTATTCTATGAAAAATAATTGGAATTCCATGGTGTTTATAATTATGCTAATGGTGGGATGATTATTTTTTCATTTTTTATCATGAAATTGGAAGATGAATCCATGGATGGCCCGCATTGGGTTCATGTGGAACATGTTATGCCACACTCCAACCATAAACATAATCCCAAATATTATATTTATTATCAATGTGAATTGGAATAGATCTGCTAAACGGATGCCTATATATCCCCCCCACAAACAAAAAAACACACACCCATGAGCATAGAGGAGATAACTGAATTCAAGGAGTGGGAAGCCACATAATCTCAAGAGTATTTCACTAGGTGAACCTAGGTAATGACTTATGGGATTACATTCCATGTATATAAACTTCATATTACCACATTTTCAATCATGTGATGTACATATAGTACACCAACCAAATCAAAAATATGAGTTTCCATTTGTTGAATTTGTCATGTGAGGTCTCAATAGGTTAATTCCTAACAATGACTGAGATATTTAAGCAATAGATATTGAAAACTTAAGAATAATTTCATGAGTTATGGTATGATTATTTTCAGGTGATGGAATTATTTTCTGTAAATTACCTATTCATTTGTCATGTAATAACTCCTATTCATTCCATTCATGTTAAACAAAAGCCACTAGACATTTTAGAAAAATTTGTGAAATAATATAGACATATCTTTCTAGACACATGCATTTCTACCAAAAATTCATATGAATTATGTGGAATCCCTGTTACATGATTTATTTGATCACCTAAATCACCTTATAAAATTCCATCATTATCATATACAATACATCGAACAAATAAATAGGATCAAATGATAGCCCTCAGCAAGAAAATGACCACGACATGGCCAGACATCCTTAGACAGGTCAGGATGATGATAGGGACAAATCAAGACGTCCTCAAACATTTTTGGAAAATGACCAGGACATATCCAGACATCCACATTAATGTTAGTTAGAAAACTAGGAAATTTTCATGAGACATCCTATGACATATCAACTATGACATGTGTCAACCATTTGACAAGTCAAAGAAGTTATAGAGACACCTTGGACAAGTCAGGCAGAAAAACAAGGACATGTAAACTTTTTCTAAAGAAAACACTTGGAAATACACCATGTAAATACTAGGCTATAAACATTCATCCAAGAACCCCATTTAGAAGGGTGTTCCCATAATATGATAGGTTTACACACTCATGTGACCCTATTTTTGTAATTCTTTCAGATGATACTATACGTCATACAAAATATATTTAACAGACCTTTCATTGTCATAAATTGGTATTTATCTTCCAGAGCAGAGAGGATAAATATATAATATTGGATTCCCTCCTAGTATGAGTCCCTTAATTTCCCAAACCTTAGTGGTAATAAAAACCCTTTCGAGTGTAATCACATATCCCACCCCATCAACTAGTTAGGGGCTAACTGAAGTATGAGAACTCAGATTCCTACTATAAGTAGGATACATAGGATTCCTTCTTAAGACCTGATCTATATGTCAAACACTTTAATATGGATATCCTATTTAATAATTATCGTATACATGTTAAATGAGTTTGATTAATTGTAATCCCTTATTTCACACACCAATCATGACTCATTTTTTTCTTGCATATTTTCAACGATCATATCACACACATAGTAAAATTTCAAAATCTTCAAAACCATAGTGTGTCGTCATCATTAAGTGACTTGATATGAATACCTTTATATAAGTGATCAACCTATTGTATGTCCCAAATGAAATTCCAAATTGATAAACATTGATGAAATTACCCCTATGAGTACAAACTAGTGGAATATACCTATCACCAGGTTGAGGAATGGCTAAAGAATGAAGAGTCTAATTCATGTCATTATGATAATTTATGGGAATAAAACATAATGTCCAAGCCCCATACCCAATTCCTAAGTGCCCTCATATATTTCCTCTCGAAATGACATTAAATTTTAGGGTTTTGACATAAAATAACATCATTTGTTTTGATTATTATTTTAAAAATGATACATAAGAAGCCTCATTGTGGTTCAATATCATCCTTGTAATACTAATTGCATCATTGGATGGTGGTAACCCCTAAAAAACATGGTTATAAAAATTGAAAATAAATTTTTTTCCCATTACTAAGATATAATAAGAAACAGGACAACCGTAACTATATATAGATGGTATCATTAATTTAACCATTATACATGTTTAAGGATTCAACACTTGAAAATTTTATTAGGTTAATGAGTCCCATATAGGGATATAGAAGAGATTAATGATCATATGTTAAATATATATAAGAGCATTATTGAGTGGGAAATAACTCCACCCCAAAAGGGAGTGATAATACCACCATCCCATCATCTCAACCAATAAGATTTACTAAATGTTGTTGGTCTCCAAACCACATATAACTACCTTCCTTTAGAAAGAATTTTTTAGCTTTTTACAAATGTGGGGGACATTAGGATTTTCTAGAAAGTGGGAAATTGTAAACCAATTGTGAATTATTGTAACCACCCAAAATTAGTCATCAACCCCCAATTTTAAAATAAAAAATCAAAGATGGTGAAGACATTGTGAAAATCATATAATCATAGAATAACTGAATCATTATAAGCATCAGGCTTGTTATTAAAATAACATTTGGAACCATTCCATTGTGATAGAAAGAATAATCTTTCTTATATTCCCCTTTTTTCATATTACATTCATGGTTTTTTATGTTTCTTATTATATTCTCATTTCCCTATCTCTTTCTCTTATTTCATGATATTTTTATTTTTCATTCATTTTCATTTTCTCTTTTCCATAACTTTTTTAATGAAATAAAAATATTAAAAATCATTGTATTAATATAATTTATTTAAAATTTATTCTAAATTTCCTTATTTAATGTTTTTTATTATTTAAATAAAACTTATTTCCCTAATGGAATATAAGTATTACTATGGACATAACAACAGGAGTGAATTTAATAAGAATATAGAAATATCAATAATATAAATGATTTTGTGTTGATTAAACCTTTAAGATTCTAATATAATTTTTTGATGATTTTTATGGGTTTATTATGTCATTTAATATCATCACACATCACTATAGACTACCAAGAAATGTGAATCTCTCCTATTTAATGATATATTTTTAAAAGATAGGTTAATTTGAGCTGTCTTTGAAAAATAATTATTTTTAAATTTAATTCGTACCCAATCAATTAAATGACTATACCATATTTATATATAATTGATACGTACTATTCTTGTTTAAAAAATAATATATATATATATATAAAAATATATAGGACCAAACTAAAAGGTTTTATATTCATGAATTATGTAATTGAGTTTTCAAATCTGATTGAAAAGAGTATATGATTGATACAATATAAAAAAAAGTAATATAAAAAAATTAAAATGACTTATATTAATTGAATAAAATTGATAAGGATAAATATGAAATGGTTATAGAACATAGAAAATAGATTTACTGTAAGTTGTGACTTCTTTATTTCATTACTGTGATTAGTATCAAGTATATTTTTTACTTTTGTTATGGTACAATTTATGAGATATTTATTCCCATACTATTCAGATTACCTCCTTCGAATTATTCTTGTTTTATTCACCTTAAAAACATGAATTGAGTAAACTATGAATGATAAATAATTTTAGGATATAATCAATCTTATTGTATATATCATTTTATTGAATTTTTAAATTGTTTCTTTTCCTAGAAGTGAAGGTGTTTGTTGTTTATATTAAGATAACATAGAAATTCAAAATTCCATTCCATTGTCATACTTCTATTTTAAAATTTAACTATGTGTCAATTACTAATCATAATAATATATATCATTTCTTTTAATATTCTACTAATAGGTTTTAGTTATTTAATAAAATATAAATTTGACTATCTTGAAATTTCTCATGGTAGGTGAAAGTGATTTGGCGAGCCCAAGATAATGATGATGCAATATCAAGAAAACTGTATGGAATCACAAGAACAAATTTGAACTTATTTTCAGATGTTAAAACATTAAATTACAATTATTATGATTTATTATTGGTTTATTTAATGTTATTTTGGATATATGTCTTTATAATAAACATAAACCCATTTAATATATTTTTATAACTAAAAGAAGTGATATGTTTAGAAAAATAGAAAATGATCAAAGACAAGAGAACATGTCTAAATTGGAAAATATATTCCTCCATAATTCTAAAATTACAAAAAAAATTAGGAAGTTATATTTTATTGAATATCCAATAACTATTTATTTTTTTTCAATGCCTAGATAAGGATTTTTATTTAAAAAAACTAAAATATATGCAATATTTATAAATTTGCAAAGAAAAATCACAGCCCACATTGGCCTATAAATTATAACCTTAAGTAAATAATTTTTACGTTCATATAGGGGTTATGGTTCTCTAATATTTTATAGTGCTTGTGTAATAATAATAAATTTGCAGGTTAATGATCTCTTGATACTCATGAAGTGATATGAACTAAAAATGGAGATCCAGTTGTGCCTCATACTGCTTTGAGCAGAAGGCTAAAAAGTTAGCGTTAATTATGAGAGAGATACACACATGGAAATGGATTTATAGAAAATTATTTTGTAGTAGTTATTTGTTTGGATTAAAATATTCATTTTCTATATATGATAAAAAATTTAATACAATGTTATGAGGCATTTTTTTGAAAGACTGTTTTTTCATCATCGATGTCTATAAGATATTGAGTGTTTGACATGTTTTTCCCTATTGGAATACACAATATCCCATTCCATTAAGACCCATATTTTACTTCAATGACATTTGGATGTACCTAAAACGTTTAAAAAGGTTGTCACATTACTACATGATAGTTATGTCATGGTTTATTTCAACTCCCACCATTTTTGAGGCTTATATGATAATTTAGATCTTAGTTAATACTTAGCCAAATAAATTTAACAATAAATATAATTATTTTAATAAAAATTAATATGAATTATTATGTAATATGTTATCAGTGTTCTCCAAAAAATATTTATATTGAAACTCACTTCACCTATCATAAATTTATTTCAAGTTGTTTTTTATTAAAAAAATAAAAAATATCATTGTTTTAGTTTATTTTCATGATAATTATTTTAAATATACACTAAAAATATTAGATATGGCTTTTTAGATAACCATGGTCTACCCTATCCTATATTTAATAATCTTATAACATAGACAATTTGATGTACCATGATAGCGTGATCAAAGAAGGAATGATAACCCATGATGAAATCTAGTGGTTTTCTCCCTTGATTTGTGTATGGGAACATCATAATTTGAGTAGTGAATAATGAAATCATGATCATTTATTACATCTTAGTGATATCTAACCCTCAGATCTTATTAGTGATTTGTAGCTCATCCAACTATAAGGTTAGTGACATTGTCCACTTTAAAAACCCTCATACAGATCCACCTATACCAAATTCTAAAAACTATTCTTCCAAAGAAACACCCAAAAGGTTATATTTTCATACAAAGTTTCACAAATTAAAAAAATGTAATCATATATTATATTATCACATTATCAATCATCATATCAAATTTTACTTATGTATATGGGTAATAAACTATAATAATTAATATTTTGGTTCTAATAGCATTCTCTAACCCCTCCCAAAATCATGAAATAAAATGAATATCAAGATCTTATACAATACTAAATAGTAAATTTTCTACAAAAAAATATCTCATATATACATGATTTAATGATCATTTATTTATTAGGCCTCTTAAATAGACATGAATTGAGACAGCTTCGCCTTCCATTCTACTGAAACCCACACTGCATCAGGAATTTTAAATGATCTAGGATAACTTCTGATAAATTCCAATTATACATAATCCAAATTACAGGTAGTATTGAGAAGTGTATGACGTAATACCCCTTGATTTTGATGAACTTATATCAGTATATAATAGATGAGGCATTGAGAGAGATATACCTCAGTGTCTCTCATCTTTCCAAGACACCGGAGGCACCACTAGATACTATTGTGAATCATTTTTTCTTAATATTCACTACCAATCAATAGACATGAGAGTCCCTCATCAAATCCTCCCTAAATGAAAAATAAATCACCACTAACCATGTATATAGAGAACTCTTATGTCATTGAGATTACATCCAATAATAGGCTTTGAATTTAAGATCCTATCTCCCATCATAAAAAATAATTAATTAAATCCTAGATGGACTTCACTCTATTAATTAATTTTGAAGTGATAATAAGAGGTTAAAAATTAATTGTTCCCAACTCTTCCATTATATCATGGTGTCATTATGAGTAAAGTATAATCATGAAATTATCCTTAAAAAATTACCACAGTAACTGAATCATACATTTTCTATTAAGATCACCTACTCTGATGATTACCATTAATGATGAATATTCCATCTCCAAATTGAATGTATAATGATAAATATCCCATTACTTTTATCATTGGTTCAAGTTACACGATGATAAGATGTATTTCCAGATATTTTGTTCTATATGAACCAAAAATATCACTCCAATGAAATAATAGAACAAATATTTCATATAAAATTTTATGATTACTAGCTAAAAAATATGTTCTTGGTATATATACTCCTAGGGCTACAACTGAAGAGAACAATAAGTGACAACCCTATATTTTGATATTAATATGTATTATAGAATGAATGTTGAGTAATAATGGTAAAACATATCACCACTCCTTAGATAAATAATAATCATAATGAATTTAGATATAATCCTTCATTTCAACTATATATATATATTACTTTACATGATTTAGTCCTCTAAAATTCAAAACCATCATGGTTATGTTTATCGTTAGTGCTTCCAAGAGGGTCAAATATAAAATGAAAAAATGAAAATAAATATCTAAAAATAAATAAATTAATAACCTCAAACACATTATTGGGTTGGTCCTATAATTTCACTAAATCCACTTTCCCAAAATTTAAAAAACTATTCTACTCAATTATGATATATCTAAGAAAGCATAGCTATAAAATAAAAAAACAGAATAATTATATATTATTATATAGTATATTTACTTAAATTATCTTAAATTAATATCATAATTGTCTCTATATTACTTTAGGATCAATCAATATTCCAAAATATCATAAAAATTTACCATAATGAATTAATCTCTATCGGGATGAGAATAAGTTCTATATGGTCCTTGAACATTTTCAACACAATCTATAAGCTGAATAAAATCACTAAAAAATCATATATATTATACCTATTCTGAAATTTTGTATGTGTTATATCATATATCCAAAATTTTATTTCGCAACATAAAAACTTCATATTAGTCTTTGTGAATAATAGGTCTCCAATCAGTAATTCAAACCAATGTTTTTTCTATAATTGTGGATAAATATTTATCCCTATAATAATATTAAAAATCCTATAATTATTTTAGGAGGGTGTGGATGTGAGGTTAACACTAGGACCATGGTCAATGGGGAAATCAATATTCCATTAAAGTTGAGAGAATGAGAATTCAGTAAGGAACACTTTTTAGAAATGATCCACTACTAATGGGGAATTAGGTGTGTCCTTCACCAATTTATCCATGAAGAATTTCTAGGCTATCTATGTTGTCATTATTCCAAGTATTCAATGATCCATTCCATCTTGACATTCCTATAAGTACCATCTTCTAATAAGTGTATGATTATCCACTATGAGGGATTTAAATCAATCCAAACTTTTTTAATTAAAAATTTGAGATGAAAATCTCATAATTGAATCCATACAAAATATAATTCCAAATATATTCATGGATAGAATCGATAACATTCCACAACTATTGATCTCCACTGATAATTATAACATAAAAGGTATCTCCTAACATCATCCAATATATTTCATAAATTAGTTTTAAAGGATAAAATTATATAAGAAGACATTAAATAGATATCTAATCCATTTTATAAACATAAATGAATAAAATATTAAGTCTCCCCATATCAAATAAATAATTTAATAAAGAGGAAGTAACAATAATTTTACCTATGACTAATAATTATCCTTTTGTTATATCTTCTAGAACATGTCATGTAAAAAAATTATTATTGATTCATATCTATGGCCCAACCCCTATGATCCATGGATGGCATGGGGAACCTTCTCCAATGGAAGCTATTTCTACATACCCTATAGTCATAATCCTCCTTCATTCCAAGACCAAAAAGACGTGGTCAGGTTGTCTATTTTATTCATCCTCTTAACCATTCATGTGAATCCTAGTTCTAGACTAAACAATACCAATATACCTACTATGGGAAACTATAATAATTAAATTTCAATTGTCCCATACTCCAATTTTCATCAAACTCCAATAGAGAATTCCAACATTTTAATTGGAACTTATTACGCCTTGCATAATGATAAAATTTTGTTAGAGCGTCCTATGATAGAAGAACTATGTAGCAACCAAAAATTTTCATTCTATTAGTAATAAATGAACTCTTGTATAAAATAAAACATTTGTCATGTTTTATAATATAATTAGTTAAAAATAATAATATCTATCCTAAAATATTTTTGACTATAATGGCTATTAATATTGTAAGAATATAGAAAATAAAGAATAATGCACACTAATGTTACATCCACAGTCTAGAATTATCCAGTAAAGATTACTACTACAATAAATACTATAAAAGTCGAGTTAAGAATTATAAATATGATGTAAATTATTAGGGGTACTGTATATAGTTTTTATGAGAAGTTTTAAATGATGAGGTATGATAATAGTGGAGTGTATATTGGGTGTAGAAGGAAATGTGACCATTACTATCTAATCATTACCTTATTACATAAATGTGGTTATTAAATAAGCGTTGGGAATTATAATAATTTCTTGTTATGACTATTTAGAATTATGAACATTAGTAATAATGTTACCATTAATTTTTTTTCATATATAGGGTATTGATAAGAGAAAATTATAGAATAAGGTAGAAATGATGGCCTCAAATAAAAGGATCATTCCTTTCCAAATCTATTTACCAGATCATGGGTGAGATGTAACATCATTGGGGTTCACACTTAACAATGAATAAGAATAAATTCAATATGTGTGGCTAAGAATCATATGAGGAAGAATTTCATTTTAGTAGAGATCACTTTTAGGTGAATTTTTTCCAGAACACACCATGAGAGTACCACAATCGCACACATTTCCCTTTGGTCTTATACTTGCGTGGAAAGGTTTTATGTATCTTGACCATAAGTAGTTTTAAAGTGTAAATAATTTTAGAAAATATATATTAGTTAAAACTGTCACATATTTTTTATTCAATTTATCATCATTATATAAATAAATATTATTAATATTATTATATTATTAATATGATTAAAGGTATTTTTGATACAAATAAATCATTATTATTATTTTTTTTGGAAAATATAGATGTCTAATTATAATACAATTTTATGATAAATTCATAATTTTTTAAAAAATTATTTTCATTAGATGGTTTTAAATATTAATATTTATTATTATATAAATAATGATATTTATTATTATAGAAATAATAATATTTACTATTATATAAATAATAATATTTATTATTATATAAATAATAAAATAATTTTACATAATTACATGCAGCTTTTATATGGGTTTGAATCTTGAAAATCTTATAAAAATCAATATTTAAGAAAACATAAGTACACTATTTTGATATCAAGTTTATAATACTAAGAAAACTAATATTATAAAATAAATATTTTTATATTTTTAAATCAGCATTCTAAAAATATCAAATGGTGAATTCTTGATAATTTTCTGAGATTGTCAAATGTTTGCGTAGAAAATAGTATGAAGAGTAAATTTATAATAAGAATTATTTTATTATAATGGCTTAAATGTTACATTATAAATACTATAAATTACATCCTAACAAAAAAATCTATAAAATAATTATTTATAATTTGATCAAATTTGTTTTTTAAACCTTTAATGAATCTTTTAAAACCTAAAGTATATTATCATTTTTTTTAAAATAATTTTTTTCTGAAAATGAATCTTTTCAACAAATAAAATAATTTATATTGAAGGGGGTTAAACACATAAACAAGTAAAATATTAAAAACAACTTCCATACATAAAATAGCATGGGATAAAACCCTAGGAAGGGAAATTATTTTTCATATTTTACAACTTAGAATCCAACTCCTATGTTTTAAAATAAATAAAATAATGCTCATATTTTTCTATATATAACCACCCATTATCACATTAATATCTACTCCATACTCATTGAACATGGATTTATTCTCATTTTACCGATAAATATTTTATCCAACGAGTTTATATGGTTAAAAGGAATACTTCTCAAGCATTAGAAAACCACTTTTCATGTAAGGGAATCTGTTTATTTTTATTTCAATTCAAATACTAATATTGCAGAAAGATATCTAAATTTCATGTCTTTATGTATTGATACATGTAAAACCATTCAATTACTAAACAAATGATGTTTTATAATTGATATAATTCCAATATCTCTCTTTATTCCCATACCATTGAAAAAATGTTTATACCTAATTTCTAATAGCATCATTCTATGATTCAACATTCCACTTTTTTTTGAATAAAAAAAACTATTTTTTGTTAAAAGATATTAAAAAAGGTAACTTATAATTTTTTTAATTATGGATTTAAATTTATTAAACTTAATTTCCTTTCTAATGGTTTAAAATATTAAATGGAAATTCTTTTAATCTCGTATGAACTGAATGATTGTAATATGAAACCTGTTATCCTTCTCCAATGGTTATTGGAAGAATGATTTCTCATGATATTTTATATATGTGTAACACATAAATTTAGTCATATGAAGGGTTATATTGACAATTTACTTAATGAATTTTTTTAATGTTCTCATCTTATGTGATACCATATCTGGTACATAGACGATTATCCTAACACACTAGGTTATGATTTCTTGGTAGTGAGGTCGAAATTATGCTTATCTTGCCTTTTTTTACAATGTTTTAAAATTAATTTAATGGTATGATAATATGATATAATCTATTTAAATCCAATAATAATTGATATTTTTCTCTTTTATGTTGTCATGATTTACTATTCATTTTATATGTATTATGCTTTCTCTTATTTCTCCCTTACTTGCCTTTATTGGAAACCAATTTTCATTTTATATTCCCTATGATATCTTAGGAAATATTATAAAAAATAGGATATATATTAAATTTATGGATTTCCAATAAATATTATTTTTTTTAATATTATTATATTTTTGAATTTAATCTTCTAGTGACATTAGACCTCCAGATCCTTGATTTGTGTTTTGTAGATTTTTATAACAAAAACATGTAATAAGATATGTAATGAGATATGGGTAAATATATTTGGAATAAAATAAAGTTCTCATTATTTTTTAGTTTTAGTATTGAGAAAAAATGTTTAAAAATAACAATTTTATGTCAATATATAGTAAATTATCTAATATTTTCATAATTTATAGACATTGTGGTTTCCTATAAGTGGAATCCCTGACTGGATATAAACAAGAGGATGTGTACTTTGGAATAGATGCACCTAGTGTAATAACCCAATAATTTTTGGTTCGGTATTAACATAACCTTTATTTAGTTCCAGACAATTGATTCCTAACAGCACACCTATTTTTAAACTCCTAGGGGATATGCTTTGGATATTTACAAGCTCCTCACAAACTATTATGAAGGATTTATTGATATAATTTGATCGTAAAATATATAATTATAGATCATAGTGGGAAAATAACCATACATGGATTAGATTACAACCTATAAATTTATATGTTAGTTTATACAATTCATTTAAGATTTATCCCCCATAATTTTATATATTTCTCATTTCGTGTTATTTAATTTATGAATTCTCATCCCAAATTGTTCTTCATTTTAGATAAGGGATAGAAATTAGAGGATAAATTTACAAAACACGTGTGATTAGAAATGCGATGATATCCTTCATTTAATTCCAAATATAATGGGATCACAGGCCAAAAAACACATTTTTTACATTCATAACATGCTCAAGCTATTAATAATAATCTAAATCATGGTGAACACCCATATTCTTTTAAAATAAGACATGATAAAATTTTTCCCGTGATGTAAAAACGGACACTATCTTTGTGCAGATCTTATATTTCACTGATCCCAAAATATTGGATTTCTTCCATTAATATGATATTATATGTTTTACAATAATTGAAACATGATAAATACACAATATCCATTTTTTCGGGAGGGAGAATCTGATCAGTGGTGGACACTGATAAAGAATATTATGTAAATCGAAGATATTTAATATATGGAGTGGTAATAGTAATGAAAATAATTTCAATATATAATTTTCTTCTAGTCTCTATATTAATATAAATATTGGATTCCTTGGACTCAAGAAAAGAATGATGATTTTTTGGTCATTTATAGAAAACTACACAAGGATCTCATAGTACACCTCAAAATTTTTCATTAACACCAAAAATATGATTTCCCACTTCATAAGTGGGATAAATCCAGGTATACAAAAGGAATTAATTATTTGATACAATGGAATCTATGAATAAATTTTACATCATTAGAGTAAATTATATATGGAAATCGATGAATCTAATTGGTCTCATGAAACTGGAGATAATAATGAGATATTTAGTTTAACTATATAATATCAATTTAAAATCCACATGGATATAATACAATCTAGATTCCCTCAATCCATAAGTGTGGTAAGAACCATATATAGAAATATAATAAGGTAAAATGAGGTTTTTAATGTTTGTAAGGGAAGTAAATCATGATATTGAATGTTGGAAGTGGATGAATAATCCCACTAATTTGTTATGGGAAATAATTTTATGATCAATATTCAGCTGATGTTATAATGTTTAGTCAAGAAGGAGCATATAAACTTTAAAACTGATCCCATATTCTAATATTATCCTATGATAATATATAATAATAAATTTATAATACTAGGATGAAATTGTGGGATTATTTGATCACTACTACTGACGTATGTCCAGAAAATTATGTGGTGATAGGTATATTGGTTATTAATTCATGAATAATGATTTTATAATTTTATTTTTTCCTTCATATTATTTTTTATCATGAATGTGTAGTATAATTATTAAAACAACAAAAAAATATGAAGGTTTACGTATCGATGAAAAATAAAAAATAGAAAATTATACAATATCAAAATATAACTCATCCCTACTTAATATTTTTCATCTAAATCTCCACGAAATCATATTAATATTCCCATTATGTATTTCCTTATTTTATTGGGAATGGATTGGTTTCCATTTTATAGAGACCACATAACATTTCATTATATGAAAATCACCTTCCAAACCCCAAATCATCGTCCAATTCCATTCAATTGTAGGTATAAAGATGAATATCCATTGGAAACTTTTTCAAATGATTGGATATTATTTCCTTGTGATAAATGATATATAAATCTAAATATTTATAAAAAGTAGAAGATCACTATTAAATATACTCCAATTCTTAGAGATTATTATGATGTATTCCTCAATGAGTTTTATGGTTTTCTTTCTAACTGTGGGGTTATTTTCAAAATTGAACTCTATTTTGGAGCTAGGATGATAACCAAGAATCCATATAAAATGGAATTTTTTGAACTATAATAATTGAATAAATTAATATAATAAAATATAGAAAATGTTTTTATATTCCCATCAAATCCATCATATGGATAAACATTCATATTTTTCATGATAAAGGGTGGGTCAATGTGCCTCTACATTGACTATAGTTATCTCAACAAAATTATGATTAAGAATAAGAATCCATTTCCATATATTGATGAATTATTTTATCATATATGAAGATCCCAATATTACCCAAATGATGAACTTTGGTTAAGGTATCATCAGCTTATTACAAGTAAGGAGGATATACCCTAGAATGTGGTTCATACATGGTGCATACCCTATGGGTTCTTATTGATTCCCTTCAGACTCAATAATTCTATAACAATAATCATGGAAATAATAAATAGTCCTCACATAATTCCTAAATGGATTTATGGATATATTTATAGATGATATTAGAAAAATGGAGGAACATGATGGTAATTTAATTACTGTACACTAATCCCAATGAAATTAGATGCTATAAACAGAGTACTGTAAATGTGATTCATTTAGGGATGAAGAATCATTACATGGTAAATCCATTATAAGAAAGGTGATATCAATAGAAATTTTGAGGACTGGGGTGGTTTAAGAATGGATCGAACTAAAATTTTTAATATATACCCTTAGTTTCCTTTAATTATATTTTTATAATTGAATATTTTTAGGAATATTTTTGCGATTTTCATTCCCACTAACCTAGATAACTCAAATGGGTGTAACATATTTTTAGATTTATAAATTTTGATGGAGTGTCAATGAGTTGAATAAGAGTATAATCAATACACCCATACTCACAGTACCCATTTTTGGGAATGGATTATTTTCCATAATTATTCTTCTAAGAATGTGTTAAAATGTTTCCTCGTGAAAATTGATAAAATGATAGATTATACCTATCAACAGGTGATGGTGTGTGAAAACAATTATCCAATTCATGATATTGAGTTGGTTGTGGTAATATTTACATTAATTATTTGATTTAATTTTCTCTATTTTGATAAGTTTTACATATATATGTCTCATAAGAAAATTACATATAAGGAGATAAACATGTTCCAATGAATATTGTTAGAGATAATAAAGGAATATGATGTTCCAATCCAATACCATCTGGGGAAAGTGAATACAATGAATGATTCACTATGTTTAAAGATTCGAGAATTATTATACATGATAATGATTGAGAAGGATAAAATATTATTATGCATGAAAAGGATTTCATGAGAATCCTTAAGTAATGAAAACACACTACCTTGCTCAAATGATTGCTCAATAATCAATTTTATAGAATATTATGGAATATCAAATGGATTATTCCAATATATTGAAGACTTATGATGTGACATGGAAGAGAAAATATACAAATTTCAATATTTATGGAAAATTATTTGGGAGATTTAGGACATGGATATGCATACCATCATATCCTGAGTTAATGAATATGATATTAACCAAGTATTGTAACTACTCATTACCTATCAACCAATGAAGCACAATGACGTATATAGATCTCTAGGACCAAACATTATGAGTCAACATGAATAATGATGTTGTAAGATAAACATATAGGATCTTAAAATGTCATAATGTGATGTAAAATATGAAATATTTCATGGATATTATGAAACCATTACCCATACTTTCATTGAAATGGAAGAATATAACCACAGATTTTTTCATGGTTATTCTGAATAAAAAAATTGGGAAATTTCCATATCCATTTTGGTAGGATATCTTATAAATAATTCTCATTTCAATCAATTTTATAAGAAATATAAATTGATTAAATTAACAATATGTACATTTGATAATTAGTGAGGTTACATGGAAAAACACAATATATTGTATCTAATTGATATATGATGTTAACCTAGAAATTATACAAAAGTATCAAACATGTTCTGAGCATATAATTAATCTTTAGTAAAACCTAAAAACTATATACTAATAAACATTCTAAGTGCAATGTGTAGAACCTGGAGGATATTTTGAGGGACTAGTCAATGTACTTGATTGGATTATGGGATAATCATCTTCCATTAGATGCATTCTTATACAACAGTAACATTAAATTGATAATTCATATGGTTCTTTATGAATACCTCTATTGTATTAAATTTGTAAAATTAGTATTTTGGGATGAAGTTAGAGATTTTAATCAATTAGGAATAAAACTGGGTGAAGAAATTATTAATAATGTCATGTCTATTTAACAACACATCGTAGAAGAATAATGTATACAAAATAATTATACTGGAAATAATTGATGAGACCAAGAGTTTGAGGTTTTAGATAATTTTTATGTTTGTATGTATTTTAGGAATATATTCATGAGGTTTTGAAATAATGGATGTTTATTCCCAATGTATATTGGACCCATTTATATTCTTGATCACATTAGAGATGTGGACAATCGACTAACACTACCCCCAAACTTATCCCACGTAAATTCCATGATCCTTGTATCCCCCTTGAGGACACACTTACCACATCCCTCACATATGATAATTCCATAGTTAGTATAGTGGTAGAGTGATTATTATTATAAGAAGAATCCAATGATGTTTCACTTGACCAAAGGTACAATGTTCATTGAAATAAGATAACTCACAACATCAATATTCTTTAGTGGAACCATAAGTTTGAGAAAGAATCATCGGAACCAGAATGGATGACATGGAAGAAGTACCCTCAATTTGTTTTCACCTAAGTGTATGAACTGAAAATTTGAGGGATTAATTTTTTTTAGGATGGATAATGATGTCACCCAATATTTTATTTCTATTATTTACAAAAGAAATCATGTTTCAAAATGATAATTTAATTATTATATTTAATATAAGTACATATAATGAATATTTCATAACATAAAATAATATTTACTATAATAACACTGAATACTATAGATATATAGACACTAAATAATAATTAAAATAATAAAATATAATATACTGGATCAAATTCACCAATAAAGAACACTCTTTCCAAGAATATTTTAAAAAATAAACCATTGGTAAAATGATAGACATTATCATGGAATGTGTAGAACCATTTTATGAAATATAGTGAATGGTGATGTATGAGAATAATTTATTATATATAGGTTATAAATGGAAACATTTCCATTAGGATCTATCCAATTATTGACCATTAAATTGTGAATGTTATTTAATCATTATGAATTATGATGGTTGGGCATTTTGACCATTGAGTAATATGAGTGTTCATGAAAAAAGATATCATTTGAATTAGTTTATATAAAGGGAAATTCAATGACATAATTGATTCACGAGGGATAACTAATATCATTAATTAGTATGATCGTGCATTTTTAAACACATTTTTCTATGCATGGGAGGGAGGTAGCTTCCTTTGGGTTCACACTTGACTAAGCCCATGAAAATATTCCACAAGTGAGGATCAAACTGAATCGCCAATGGGAGAAGTTCAATTTTATCGGATTACTATCATATTAATCATAGACAAGTCACCCCATGAGAAAACCACCATTAAATATCTCACCATTATATATTATACTATTGATATTATGGGTTATGTGTCTAGATCATAAGTATTATTAATGTTCAAATTATTTTAGAAATGAAATCGTGGTTACATAGATCCCATATTTTTGTTGAATTTACCATCTTTATATAAAATTAAAAATTCATATTAATAGAGGTTGAATAATATAAAATTTATTTTCGGTTAAAATAAACTATAATTGTATATTAATAAAATAAATATATATTATTACAATACATTTTTATGATAAAATCATAAATATTAAATAAAGAACTATTTCTAAAAAAAATGTTGAAAACAACAATGTTTATTCTTATATAAAAAAATAATAATTGTGTATTTTCAAATGTAATTTTTCTAAGTCGTAGAAACATTATCATGATATTAAAATAATTATTTTTCAATAAATAAAACATTATTATTATTAAAATTTTAATTTTTTTAAATATTGTTTTGGAAAATTATTTCTTTTAGAAATCATTATATTGATCTAACCACAAAATGATGTTTTAATATATTCTTTATAATGTAAAATATTTTGGTAATAAAAATATTATATTAATATATGATATGTATTCTGACACCAATTATATTAGAGAGATGACATAAATACTATAAAAACATTCCTGACTAAAACAATTTTTACAAAAAAATAATGTATTTTAGATTGACGAGAATAATTTTCTAAACATATAATAAATTTTCAAAAAGATAATATATATTTTATGTTCTTAAAAAAATAACTTTTTCACTTCCAAAATTTGATATATTATAGATGTTTCACCTCATATACAATAATAATTATAAAAAACCCTTTCCACATGGAAAAGACCAAGGGATAATACAATAAGAAGGCAAATTGTTATGTATTATTTATAATATAGAGTATAAAGACAATGGTTAGAATTTAATAAACTAACCGCCCTTTTTGTCTAAAAATAACCACCCATTATACCATTAATATCCACTACAAATCCATATAACATGAATTACTCAACATTTTCAATCTCTATATTATTTATAATGAGTTTAAGTTTCTAAGGATCACTTCTCATGCTTTTGTAATCCACTTTATAATAATGTATTTTCTTCCATTTTTTCTTTCAACTACTTAATTTATACGAAGTTTTTCAATTTTCAATTTTATATATTTTTATACACAAAAAATAATTATATTATTGTCTAAATTATGTTCTATCTATGATAGGATTCCCATATATCTCAATAACCCCATACCATTAACCATTTCATACACTCATTTTATTTCCAAAATAATATTTGGATTTTCCATGACACTTTTGTTTTGTGAATTAAATAACCTATTTTATTTCAATTGAATTCATATGAATGCAATTTTTTAATTTATTTTTCATAAATTTACGTATATTAAACACACATTACCTTCTATTGTGTTTAAAATGATGAAATAATCACAACATTAAGATGTTATAAACTCGATGATTATTATATGAAAACTATTCACATTATCCCTAAGAAATTTATGAAATTATTTCCTGTGAAATCTGATTTATGTGAAAAACATAAATTTAGAATTGTGAATGGTGGACCCTAATATAAATATAATACATTCTATAATGATTTCATCTTGTGGTAAACCATGTATGGTGCACCTATGGTTTTCCTGAGAACATTGTATTATGATATCTTGTACGTGATCACAGACTTATACATATGATGTCATTTTTTAAATTTTTTCACATTTATTGATGTTATCATCATATGAAATCTTATTTTTCCATGAGAATATTCCATTTTATTATTCCGTTTTTTATCATGATATGCCTATTGTATGATATGAATCATGAGGACTTTGATTGTTGCCTTATTTTGATTTATGGATCACCCATTTTCATTATGTATTCCTCGTGATATACTTTTTATTATTATACATGTAATGGTATATATGAGATATTTATAGAGTCTAAGTAAATATGATTTTTTTATTCTTGTATTTAAACAATGAAAATTCCAAATCCAAAAGATATCAATATCCTAGTTTTGTGTTCTATAGATGTTTATGTTAAAAATTGTGTAATAAAATGTGTAATTATATATGGGTTTCTACAAATTAAATCACATATTATATGATGAAATGACCTTTTACAACCAATTAAATACTCAACAACACACATAGTTTTAAAATTTGAAGACCTTACACCGCCACCAAATGAAGAATTATCACTCAAAGCACTAAATATAAGAATTTTTCAATTTTACCATTCTATTTAACACCCTTCCTAACTATTAGGTCTCAAAAAAAATACTATATAATAAGATATTATATTTGATATCATTAAATTCTATTTTATTTTTGAATAAAGTAATATCTCCAATTAATGGTCAATTTGAGCCTCATTCACAGTTTCTAAAGTAGAAAATCATAGATTCTCTGAAATTTCAGTAGCTTAATTCATCACTATAAGACCATATATAACAGTTTCATGAAATCATATTTTTAATGAAACATTCATGTCCCAATAGAAAAAATCCTAAAATAATAGTTCCTTATAATCCTCATAGGACTAACACTCATGTTTCTTAGCTTGACCCATAAAACCCACAATTTTTTCATAAATTATTATGTCATAAAATTATTTCATGTCACCCTTATATCCATGGGTGTATCAAATAACTAGAATATTAATTAGATCCCATTGATCAAATTCATTGTATCTTGAGTACCTATTATTCCTAATAAGGATAAAGGAAGTTCTATCTACATGTCTTGGTTTAAATCCTCCATATTGTCTTATCCTGCATGTACTACACTGCCTCTAACAATTACAAGATGTAATTCCCATTTGTAAAATTCTTTTTTACAAATAGAAATAAGAAATAATATATCAGGTGATGGTACATGTTGAATTTATTACATTAAATCATAACACATATCAACACTAACAAAATATTAAATTAATAGACCGTCATATCATAACATCAATTGAGCAAAACATATGAAACAATAGTACTAAAACCTAATAAACCCATTCATACAATCCTAGTAACTTGGGTATCATTTATAGAGGTGTCCAATAGAAACAAGATTTTATTACAACATATGTTTTGACAAAATATCACCAATCAAAAAAGACCCAAGAACACAATTAATGAAAATTAAGTCTCTCTTATACCACATTTTAATGGATTACCATAGTTTAGTAATCCAAATATAATGGAATATATGGATTCATATTTTTTTCCCAACATGCAAGAGTTTTTTTGACTATTTTTAAAGAAAATTACCATACATTGGGGGAGAAAATTTCTTTATTATGACGCTGAAAAATAAATAAATGATATCCTAAAAATTTTAAAACAATAACTTCATAATTTAAATTCAAAATTACATTCTAAGTATGCTAGTAAAAATAAATTTATTAACAAAATATACACATGAGAGTCCCACGTCATCTGGAAATGGAGTAATACCTATTGGTAGTTAATCATATTCTTTATAAATATAAAATATCCAAATCATAAAAAATGTGCTACAATAGAAAGGGTACATTAAAATGTCTTTTCACAGCCTTTATATCAAAGGAAAAATCATGGGACATCTTCTTAGTCCCTCTTCGTTCATCACAAATACTAATGGGTATGTGGGGGTGGATACCACGTTGTATAAACAACTAGACACCCATTTAGGTGACCATGGAAAATGGGTTCACATAGAAGTGTTCTGGGATAGTCGAACACATTTAGGTTCCCTAGGATATGTGCTGACTAGGTATAACCATTAGGGTTGGTAATGTCATTGAATCAAGATCATTATTTAATGAGATCTTAGGTGGGTGACACGAAGTTGGTTCAGGGATATTGTTCATAAGCACAAATTGTTTTTCGAACCCAGGGTTGACTCAAATTATAAGTGATTATGATCTAATTTTTAATTCAATCCCCTTATTTTTATTCAAAAATCACATGAATGGTGGTTTCGGGTGCCTAGGTGATCATAGACTGGCATAGTTTATCAATATAGGAGGTCATAGATTTTTTCGTGGATCTCATCCTGCATTCCTAGATGTGGGAAGTAACCACATGAATCCAGATCAAGTTATAAGGTATGGTTCTAGGAACATGATGTTGGATATTTTAATGGGTTAAAAAGTTAGAGTTTAATAGTTAGTGTATACAATGTTTAGAGAAAATATCAGTGTGCATGAGGTAGGGCATGCTAGATTGTTTGCTGGTTTAGGAATGCATGACAGGTTGCGAAATGTTGGGTATTCATAATACGGGACCTGAGGAATAACATGAATGGATAGGATCAGAACATTTATGGACACGTTTATATAGGTGTAGGTAAGGTATTAATAAAAAAATTATAATAAATTGTGATCTTGAGTCCTTTTAGGCTCTATAAGTTGTAAAATTGAAGAATAAAAATCGAACTACACTTTTAAGGAAAATATTACCAATAGTCAATGTTTTAGTGTCTCAAAATAGAATTACATTATTTATAAAAACTAATATTATGAATAGATGAACCTTTTATCCAAATTTTGATAAAATCCATATCATACTCCAAATGGGAGGTTATCAATAATATTTCTCTAGTCTGCGTGATATTTTTAAAGAGTGTGCATCCCTCAACATATAGCCAATCTAGAAAACAAAGATATCATATGACTGACTTCACTGTTTAGTGTGATACTCATTCATCTTTAACCCAACTAATTTCATCAAAGTGAGTTTGATATTATAGTCATCATGAAAAAGATAACTCCATGTTTTTATTAAAACACAAAAAAATCTAGTGACATATGAGATCATCACAGTAGAGTTACATCATGCTCCACAATGGGGTTATGTTTGGATGGACTAAAAGTGATATCGACTAGAATTTTTTTGTGCACTAACAAGTCATCTTAATGTGAATAACTAACATTATCTTTCAGAAATGTTAATTCTATAAAAACATTCTAATTTTCTTCATTCCCAATGTAGTGGTAAAGGAATCCCATGAGGTTTTATAAAATTAGAAAAAATAACAAAATATCATACATTAAACATAATACACAATTTATTCATAATGTATCATAGTTATTAAAAACAAATTTAATTCATGCCTCTCACATTACCAAAAAAATTAATTAAAAAAAATATTTTACATTATATTCTCATTTATACAAGCCAAATATCACTTCAAATGAAGATATATCCAAGGGAAAAAAATAAAAAATCAGTATTAATAAACACTAACCATTTCTATAAGATATAATTAATTAGTTGAATGATAATCAAAATATTGATATCAAAAAACACATTGACTTCATAATAAAATTAAAAATTAAGTACACAAAATTTAATAGAAAACTGTCCCAAAACATTTGAACAGTGAAATGGAAACAAAAATCCAAATGTAAATCAATAATCATAGGATTTAAAAAAACATTACATTATATTGAAATACATTTTGAGAAATCATGAAAAAATGTCCCACCAAATTTGGGAAATCATATAGAGTCACCTAACATAGATTGGTGGAACAGGTAGTGGATAAATATATTTCACAAGAATATAGAAGGAAGGGTTCTTGTAACTCGATTAGAGGCCTTAAAAAATGAAACCTCCCCCCAATGAAAAATATAGATTTAAATGATCCTAGGAAATATATAAATAAAAAATATAAAAAGTGGGGGGAAATGAATGTATTTTAAATGTTAATAACACATTTTAAAATGATTTTTTTAATGAAGATTCAATTTTATTTCAAGTTTACCTGAACGGTGCATTTATAGGATCACATGGTCTAAATATTTACATGTCTTTGAGACTATATATATAATAGATTTTTCCAAATTACGATTGTATGTTTCTGAATAAATTTGGATGTTTAGTATATTAATTATCTATCAAAATGTTTTGGAATTGTGGAATCTCTCTTAAGAGTTTGAGATGGAGGATTTATAAAAGGATAAGACTATAAAATTATTGTTCTCAAGACACTGAATCAAGGGTTAATTTATGAAGCTATTCAAGGATTTTATATTCAGAGATATGGTATGATTCTAATATTTGATTATGAATTTTTCACAGATTAATCTAAACCAAAGAGTTTAGAATAATCGACTACTTTTAATGACATTTGAGAGGTTAATGATTCCAATTGAATAGGAGCTGGGTTCAATAAAAGTGAATAAAACCTAAAAATTAATATTATTACAAGTAGGTTATAAAATATATGAAACCTAGTGGATATTCTGTCTAAATTAACAGCCTAATGGAAGAAATATATACAAATAAAGGATGGTTATTAATGCAATTTAATAGAAGAAAGGGACTAATTTCTCTGAGTTATTCATTTCAGTATTAAAATAGACTACCATCTGAACTGTATTAATATTGGTTACTTACCAAAATTTTTAGCATTGAAAATGGATGTAAAGATTTATTTTCTTAACAGGTATAGGGATTAATATGTTTTTATGAGCAAATATATTGGTTTTTAAGAAAAGTAGAATTAGGGATTATCATACAAACTAAAAAATCATTCTTTTTTATACAAGAACTAATATTTTGGAACCATTAGTTTGATTCATTCATAGGAAAAAAATTAATGTTATTTAATATTGATCACTATTTTCATTAGAAAGTTTTTAAACAATATAATTTGTATTATTAATTTTTTTTGTGGATTATATGTTGTTGGGGGGAATAAATATTTGTCTTATTCAGAAGTATTATAATAAATTTTCAATAAAATTTGAAATGAAAGATCTTGGTAAAGCTAATAATATTTTCTCCATTAAAACAAAATGTGATAGGAAAAAATCAGGGTTTTTTATAAAATTGTTACATTTTTATGATCGTTAATATATTCTAAATGAGTCGAACTAAGTCAATTTGAACACCCCTCACTGGTCACATTATAATTTTGAAGCAACAAGCACCACGAATGGAAGAAGAAAAGAGCTACAAGGATAATTTTCTTTATACCACATCAGTAATATGTTTGAAATATATTGTGATTTTTAAACATCAAAATATTTCTCACATAGTGTGAATTAGCATCCATTTTATAGAAAATTCATGGAAGGTTCATTTGAGGTTGTCAAATGGAATATTTTATACCTTAGTAAAATAGAATGATCAAATAGTTATTTAAATGTTGATGATATATACTTTATTATTTTTTATTCATAATTTAGGAGTCGTTCCAATTCTAAGAAGATTATAGTCAAATATTATTACACATTTGTAGGCACCACGGTAAGATGGATGTCTAGGATACAAACTTAGATTTCACTTTCTAAAATAGAGGTGCTGTATGTGGTTATAACTATAAAAACAAAAAAAAATCATTCATATATATTAAGTATTAATAGATTAATATTCATTATATAACATAAAAAACCATGAAATAATCTTATAGTTCTAGTGCCTTCAAAAATATGGATATATAAAAAACATGTTCATATGTTTACTATATAATATCCCATTTGTTTTTTAATAACTATAAACCCTATTTGGAATTTCACTCATAATTTCATTCATCATAACATTGGGAATGTAAATATAGTAAAGGGTGACCTTATATTCTTAGTTAGGGTAAACAATAAAGAAACCAACAAAAAATTGTCAAAAGTTTATGTTAACGTGGTAATAACATTTGAAAACCATAACCTTCATATCCAAGATTATAAACACGAGTAATGGAATAAATATTAGAAATTAATATTAAAAGAATGATAATGGAATTAATGAACATAGTTCATGAGAGAATAACTTTGACATAAGATATATAATTTTAGAATACATATAATCATAGTAAATCATTTCCTAAGTAGTCAAGGATCATTTCAAATACTATCATAGTGAAATGGGTTCACTCACCAATCTATCATAATAGTAAAGTTTCCCTCACAAGACTATCTTAATGGAAAATCCTCTCACCGAACTAGTATCGATCCTTATTATAATCATGTTTATCTCATGAGATATTAATCATTACCAAATGCATTGGATGGGGATACATATCCCAACCAACAATAATCCATACATTTTTATACCATAGGATCCAAAAATGTCCATCATATAAGAACCCATTAAAAGATATGGGTTATATATGAATTTCATAATAGCATTAGACATATGAATAAAATGTGATCAATAAAAATTTCATCATTTCATCATAACATAACCTATTAAAAAGAACTAGGTTTAATGATTATATAGTCATCATAATCACAAACTATATAGATAAAGAACAACAATGGTATCACTATATTTTCTCCACAATAATCCTTTAGTAAATTCATAGAATTTCATATTTGATGGAAAAATATTTTGAAATATCACATGGAACATTTCCTAATGAAAATATACTTTCCGCATTTAAATTAATTCATTAAAATACAAAGACATACCAAATATTAAAGAAAAAATTTATTTGAAAATAATCATGAAATATTTTAAATGAATCATTAAATCATTGATGATTTATGATGGTGGTAAATATTGTTGATTTAATATATATTAAAACAAAAATACCATTCAAATTTTTATAAAAAATAGAACTATTTGAAAAAAACAATAAGATTTTTTATAATTTTTTTTAAAATCCAATAAACATTTAAAATTAAATTAGAAATCATTTTATTTTAGTATAAATTCTTTGAAAACATTTTTTGAAAACATATGATTGGATAAAAAAATAATTTAATCTCAGTAGAGTAATAAATTTTATTTTCCTTAAAAACGTTATCTGGATATATTGAGTAAATAGTGGGAATTAAATGAAAACATGTATTCCCAAAAAATACCCATATAATGATAAAATTTATATATTCATCAGGATATAGATAATAATATTTAATCATCTGAAACATAATCATAAATAATCCCGATAACCAATGATAGTGTAGTGTAAAACCCTTACAACATTGGTGACTTTTGAATCATGAGACCAAAGAAAGAATGAAACTTATAAGGATATAAATATCCAATAAATTTCATGTGAATAAAAATAAAATTTATTCATTATAAATATATAAACCACAGAAATGGAACATGTAAGGAATATTATATGTGTCCCAGATAAAAAAAGTGAGATAAAAAACCCATACCAATATATAAAATTTAGAATCATAATTCCCGTTAAATAAAAAATCAAATGAATATATAAATACTATATATTGAAGGATATTGAAGTTATAACATGTAAAATGGGATGTATATACACCACAAAAAAGAAATATGTGGTGAATTTATAATATGTATCCCACAAATAAAAGAGAGACTTGAATTCAATTAATTCAAGTCTCGACATTCTTCGTAAAATCCAGAACATCTTGTATAATAATAAATAATTACTATATATATATTATATTTAAATAATATTATATAACATACCAAAAATGACTTACTTATAACTTTTTATTACAATTTTATTAACAATTCCTTGTTAAAATCGTGTTTGGGGTAATAACAATTTTTTTTTGTATGTTTTAGTAAAAGAATTATGTAATGAATTTTAGTTGGTCATGAATGAACCAAATGTATTTTTAATAGTGAAGAGGAGATGATAAGGTTTTAAATTTTCTAAATAGGTGAGAGGTCACACTGATAATATTTTAAAAGAAAATTTTGTACCCACATTTCTATCTTGCTAAAATGCTCAAATATAAATAATTATTAAATATTAGAAAATTTATAGTTGAAATGCGGTTATATAATTATAAATGGACATATTTTATGTTATGTTAACCTTTAAAATGTTTATTTTAACCCCCTGGTAAATTTATTTTAACCTTAATAGTGTTTATTAAATTTTACTATGTTTATTATTCATTGTGACAAAAAATGATGTTTATTTTATTAAATAATTATAATTCTTCTCATTCCATATATGTAATGTATTTTTTCAAATTAAATTCACTAATGTTTCATAATTTAATATAAAAGTAATTCCATAGAGATGATGACAAAACAATTTCTAAGGAAAATGTTTTCATAAATATAGCAAGATTTAATATCAAAATTCAATATTAAATTGATTCCTATAGCCAAAATTGTCTTAATAAATATATAATTGAACTAATTTTACTTTTATAACCATCTTAAAATAAAATGGGATTTGTAAATTTATTAAATGGAAATGCAATTTTTAATATAATTTATTTTTTTTACTATTCATAAAAAATTAATCATTCCATAAAATTGTAAACAATTAACTCAAATATCGTATTGAAAAGTGAAATTAAAAAGTGAATTTTATATTTTTAATAAATCATCTAAAATTAGTAAAAATAAATTTTTTTAACATAAATAATTAAAGAATATATTTTCTTGAGAAAGGACTATTTTCAATGAATATAAAGGATTTATAAAAAAAATAATTATTTATTTACCATTATATTTTAATTACATAAAACATTTAAACATAATTTTAAAAATTCAATTATTCTAATATAGACCAAAAAAATTAATAAATAAGGTAAAACAATCATATTTAAATATTAT
The DNA here is from genome assembly GCA_963277665.1 of Viscum album. Taxonomy (NCBI): domain Eukaryota; kingdom Viridiplantae; phylum Streptophyta; class Magnoliopsida; order Santalales; family Viscaceae; genus Viscum; species Viscum album. The sequence goes on from OY728150.1 coordinate 237,706,433, forward strand.
TAATAATATTATTATATTGTGGTACTCTAAAACTCAGTGTTAAGAGTAACAAAAGAAATCAATAAAATTAAATATATATGAAAATTTAATTTCAAAAACTCTCATTTTACTATATTATATCTCTCTCCATTAAATGATCCCCCCCCCCCCGAAATTCAGTCATATTGATGCAAACAACTATGTATACTTCTACCTCATTATATCCTCATGTCTCTATATAGCTTCCTGAAGTTGGTGGTTTCTCCATAAATCATTTACTTGGTAAGTTGTCTTATTTTATAGAACATTTTCTCTATTATCCATAATGCGTATATGATGTTATTTATTTTAAATATGATGATCTAGAAGTATGAAATCTTAGTTCAATACATTTTAATGATTAATTATATTCTTCCTCATGAGAGATACTTGGAACACATCGTGGATAAGAGAGAGGTTAGATGAAATCACCAGTCAATAATAATCCACCCCTCCTAAATTACGAATGTCAAAAGGGACAATTTACCTAGGGATTCTCATTCCTTATTCTTTAATATCTCAGCCTTCTTCCATGAAAAAATCAATAGGAAAAACTTCTCACCAACTTCAAACACTAGATCATGTCGACGATTGTCAACATAATTTTTTTTGACACTTAGAGGACATAATGTGATGTTTAATGGATCCAAATTTATCTAACCATTCCATATCTATCTCAGATCCCATATATTTCATTCTCTAACATCATCTCAACACATTGGGGTTATACACTTCTTTACATCTAGGTCTTCAAAAGGATCCATCTGAATACTTGAGTAAAATATCATATTTTATGAAAACATGAATAGAGGGAGTTGTTTATCCCAAACACCTTTGACACCTATAGAAAATGATGTAAGTATATCCTCATGGTTTTGAATTGTTCTTTTACACTAACCATTTTTCTGAGGTTGATACACAATGCTGAAACATTTACCTGTATCTAAGCCCTACTGATGAGTTCACCAAAACAATGAGATAAATAATAGATCCGGATTAAATATAATAGAATGTTGTAATCTATACAACTTTATAACTTTTTATTATATATCACGGATATAAGTTCTAGAAAGGAATATTGTCAAAAAATAATAAAGTATTCTGATAATATAAGTTACAAACTAAAACCCTTATAAAATTATAGCCATTAGATATTTTAGAGAGCCATATGGAAATATCTATTGTGATATTTTATCATCTCTACTCTAGAATGGGTTATTTTTGAAACCTCAACATAGACTTTTTCTCTCTCTTATTTACATTCAGAATTTCGATAAAATGAGATACAATCTCTATAATGTCTTTCTTGATTCCGTTACTCCATAAATACTCATTGAAATCTCTATACATCTCTATACGTGCATGATGAAAATATAATTAAGAACATTGAGATTCATGCTAAATCACCTTCTTCGAATATAGTATGGAAGGAACACATACAAATTTCTTAAACCATATCATTCCATAACAATCAAGTTTAGACTCATGAAAATTTTTAGCATTACTCTATATCCATAAATCATCCTTTTGCACCTCTTTAATCTTCACTAGGATATATGGTTGAACATTCATTTGAAAAAGATAATATATCTCACATTTCTTCATGATTTCTAGATCAATCCTTTAAAAATCGATAAATATTGGATATTTTGTATCCCTAATATAAATAACATGCCATGATTTATTATACGTAAAGAATCAAACATAGTAGTCTCTTTACCATGGTGGTAATGTATTGAGAATTCTAAATAATTAATCAGAACTAATAATCTTCTGTGGCAGATGTTCAACTCTTTCTATGTTAATATATATACATTAAACTCTAATGATCATAATGTATATGACACCATTATCTATAAATTTAATTCCACTCTATCTTTAATTCAAATATTACCATAGCTTACCCCAAATCATGAGTTGAATACTTTTTATCAAAAAAATCATTTATCAAGTTGTATAACCTATAACCATTTTTTATTCATGAGAACACAATATGGTTACGTATTCTATAGATCGCTATATATTGAAACCCCTTATCCACTACTTGGTAATGTAAGCATATGATATCTGACTAACCTTCTCTATAGTTCCTTGAATATTTCCTCACATTCATCTATCAAGAATAACTTCTCTCCCTTCTAAGTTAACGTAGTGATTATATTAGATATTCATGATTAATTATCCATAAACCATTGATAATATCTTGAAAAAAAAGAAAACATCATATCAAAGTCACATTGGTTGATCTGGGATGACAAAAAACAGGCTCTGTCATTGACGTATCCACTTATATAACCTCTATTTAGATTATATAACCAAAAAAATTAATCATTTGTGGGAAACATTCTTCATTCGTGGTTTTTTTATAAATTTTACCTTCCCTTAATGTCTATAGTACAATTATATAGTGATATTAATACTCTTATTTTCACTTTAAATAGAAGAGAATATATTCTATAAATACTACCACAAACTGATCAAGGTAATGTATGGTGAATATATTCATTAAATAAATAAAGATAATGGGGGAAAGATTAAGACTAAATGGAATAACTATATATTCATAGTGTCTATTGTATGTATATAATGTTTTCTTTTGTATGTACACTTTTTCAACCCTCACATGATGATATCTCGAATGATGTTTAATCATAAAAAAAGTATTTAACTCCACAGATTTGATAATAAATTCATCAATATGGTGTATGAAATACTTTTTAAACTGTGATCTTATTCAGCACTATATAATCAATGCAGAGTTGCATCGATCCATATTTCATCTTAATAAAAAGAATATGTGAACCCTAAGGGGCCACACTTGGTCGAATAAATCCATTTTTATGAATCTCATGTAGTTTATTATTCAATTACAATTACTAAATTGGGTTAATTATATAAGAATTCTATTAAATAGGTATGTCATCATTAATGATTCTTATTTATGACTAAACTTCATTATTTGGTTGAAGAGTATGTATCTCTTTAAAAAGTCATCTAAAAAATTCTAGAAAATATTCAAATCATTGATGTTGGTTTCATCCCCAACCATGTAAGATAAAAAAATCCTTTTTAAAGGGAATGAAGACCCATAAAATGGATGTGATATCCATAAGAAGTTCATATTTATCATTGCTCTAAAATATTATCATAGGTGGGTTTAAAATTCCAAATATTACACCCTTGTTCATCAATTGATGTGGAATTTATATAATAAAATTTAATCCATTTTTATAATTACATAAAATTTGACCAAAGTAATAATAAAAATATTTATAGGCTGAATATTCCATACAAATTTCACTGGAGATGAATCTTAGACATGAGATGTGATAATCAAACCATTACATGGTTTCACTACTAATTCACATCTAAAAGTTGGGTATAGAAATTAAAATTCCAAGATATTTTTCATGATATAAAACATTATATAACTAAAATCAAATAAATAAATAAATATTTGAGTATACTTGTCAACACCACAATATCATAGTTCTATATTTAGGAAGGATTACCCTTCAAAATAATCCCTCCATTAACTTGTAATGGATGTAAGGAATAGATATTGGTAGAAAGTTGTCTACCCATATGAATGGTAAGAGTGAATATGATAGGAGAATGGGTTCCCTTTTATAAGTGTGTGAGAGCACACACATGGAATTTTGGGAAAGATAATGATATTAACACATTTGGAACTTGATATAAGGATAAAAAATGGATCATTTGAAAACCCTAGATTAGGTAAGGTCAGAATATGGATATAAAAAATTTAATTAGGCAATTCATAGAACATTTTACCTTTATAGTTTTAGTATAACTCATGATAAAACCATTTAAACCTTAACTATAATAATTAATTTATATTATTTTTACTATTCATACTGAACAAAAATTTAGTTGAACTTCTCCTATATTATTAATTATTCTAATTAAAAATATAGAATCTATTTCTCCAAATTATATTCATAGAAGTGGAAACTTTTAATTGCAAATTAAACCTACAGATGCGATGAAGCCACAATTTTCCAAATAAAAAGTCTTCATTAGTTTAGAATGTCATAATATCAAAATTAAAAATAAAATTGATTAGAGTCGAATAATAAATTTAATTAATAAATATAATATTTACCTTATTTTAGTTTAAAAAAATAAATTAAAATAAATTTGATACTAAATATGTTTTAAATGAAATGATTTTTTTTAATAAAAATCCATATTTATTTAATATTCATCCAAAAAACAATGTTTATTAAAAATTATAAAAAAAATCAACCAAAGATAATTTTTACATTTAGATTTCAAAAATAAAGTTTACTTTTTTATATAAATTTTCTAAAATTTTAAAACAACCACTTTTATTTTTTTAACAAAAAACAATAAAAAATAATTATTTGAAAAACAAACTATTTTGAAAGCATATAAAGGCTTTACTAGAAATTAATTACTTATTTATCAAAATATTTTCTATATCTAATAAATTTATGCTACATTTTAAAATGTGTTTACTACTTTTCATACCACTAAAATTAATGGCTATACTATAATAGTATTTTTTTACATAATAATATACATTTTATATTGTGGTATGTTTAAATTATTTGATTCTAGTAACCCAAGCTATAAAAAATATTTACTTGAAAAAAATTATTTCAAAAAATATCACTGTTTTATAGTAATGGAAGACATTAGGGAGTGGGCCTGGTTAGGTCATTTATAATAGGAATATAGTTTTAGTTCAGTGAATGGAAATTTATTATATGATTTTTATAGTGTAATCCATTTGGATAGAAATATTGTTTCATTATAGAAAAAAACACGTTGTTCTAAATAACCATTATATTCATATGATTCAAGAAAATGGTGGGTTTTAGTTATTGTAGGTTCCATGAGAATAAATTCTATAGGATTTATTTACCAAGACCATTGGTTCAGAAGTATAGAGGAAGCATTAGGCCCTAATTGGACTTGGGTAAAGAGAAGGAGATAAAAACCGATATATGATATATATGTTGAAGTTGATGTTGAGGTTACCTCTAAATATGTATTTAAGTGGGATATTATTGGGAATTTGAATCCTACATTAGTTGATCATAAGGAGATTACTATAAGGAGTTGTTATCGATTCTCTCAATGACGTTGGAGTTGTGGTTAGAGAAGTCTGTTCCTTCAGTGTTCTGGAATGAGGTTTCCTGAAGGAGGTTGTTTGGAAGGGACTTCATTTGATGTTATCTGATTAGAAATCATAATTCTCGAAGAATTTTTATTTTAATTGTGAATGGAGTTGATTATTAAATTTTTTTGTGGTTCACTAATTTAGTAGTGGTGGAGGTCACAGTTTAGATGGAAATACGTGATCAGTTGATGGAATAGTGGAATAGATGGACTCCCATATTTTTAGAATGTTGATGAAAATGGATGAATTAATGTTTATTACCCAGTTATTTTGGAATATAATTCTCCTTAAAAAATTTTATTTCCTCGATAGCATACATTAGAATTTCCAGCCTCTCTTGGGCTACTCTACCCCATTGGGAACTGGCATAAGCCCAAGGGTTGGCCGCATTGGGCCTCCCTTGGGACATGCAGTGCGCCGGAGGGGATGCCTCCCCAATACATCGTTACCCAACAACACATTTTTTTATACAATATATTCTCCTGATGGACTAATAATATCGAATCATGAGCGCCACTGAATGTTCCTTCGGGCTTAAACTCAAGAAACACTAATGCTGATTCTCGATCCTTTGTGGATGTGGTTTTCGGTCGAGCTATTGAGTTAATGGAACCTCCTGGCGACCTGAATGTTGATCCTTGTATTGCACTGAAATTATTCTGACATCGAGGTCACAGTGTAATATCATTCTCACTGAATGAGGTTCTCCTACTCTCCCTGGATATTCATTTCATGCTTATTTGTATGTTCTTTAAACGGTCATCCTCTTTGAATGTATTTAGAAAGATGCTAGAAGCTATTGGGTTCTTTAATTGTAATATTTTCGTGTTGAAATCCTCAAATAAAGTTTTTTGTTTTTCTTCACATGATGAGTACTATCATTTTTGGATGAGGTATTTTTGGGTGTTTGGGGGATGCCACATGAAATTTATTAAATAGAACCCATATTTTGATCCTAACTTTGAACCAACCATCATCCCACTATGGATATGATTTGCTATCATTTCACTTCATTTGTTCAAATGAGTAGCCCTTTTTCCAATTTCCAGCCTAGTTGGCCATCCGCTTAAAATTGAAAATGCTACCAAAAATCATTCCAAACCCTCACTTGTGAGGGTTTTCACTAAAGTTGACATCTCTCAACCTCTTCCATCAATTTTTTGGATTCAAAATGGAGATTCGGGCTTTTATCAAGAGATAACTGATGAAAACCTATTATCCTATTATAAAAAATTTCATAAGATTTTTCATTATCATAAGGATTGAAACAATGAATTAACTATTTGACACCCTCCCACCTATAACAAGTCAGTATGGGTGGAAAATGGTAAGCCGAATTTAGCTCTTGAATAATTTAATTATCATACTGACAGGACCTTAGGGAAACCTATGGCCCTTTATTGATCAGTTGATACCCAACCTCCCCATGAGGCTGTGCTAATGTATAATTCACAACCAAAACATAATGTGGGGGATAAAAAGACCCCAATGGGGCTCACACCAAATGGGGATGTGGCCATTCATTATAAACAGCCCCATCGTTTGTGCCCTACTATTGATAATTCCTTTAGCTTTTTGGTTATTTATAATAATGCTCATCCCATCATTGTTACTTCAAAAGTCACTACATCTATTCAGACAGAAAAACACGAGACGCAATCTGACTCTAGTGAACCTAACCAAGATGCACCTGATCGTGTATGTCCAATTGAGGATGCGTATATGCAATCGAGTGAAAAAAAGGGAAGATGTCTATTTTTTACTCAGATAGATTTATTATTCCACCCTCCATGAAGACCAGGAATGGTATCGATTATTCTAAGTTGGAGATTACTATTGTCACATATCCTTGGGGATTTAATTGGAAAAACCCACACAAGTGGAAAAATCATTTAAAACATCGGTATTCTTCACGTCGGTTCTATATAACCGATGTGAAAAGTTGTAAAAATCGATTTATCACTTAAGGTATTTTAGAATCGACATGATAAATCGATGAGAATCAATTTTTGACGTCAGTTATTTTATAAATGATGTAATAAAAACTGATATTAGTTTTATTACATTCGTAATTTTATAACTGACATGATATACCGAATCTCGGCACTCTATCAAGTCAGAAATAAAATAACCAATGTGATAAAGAAAATATCAGTAATTTATCACTTCGGTTATGAAAAAAATAGATGTGATAAAGTGACATTTATCTCATCAGTTATTATATAACCGACATGATAAACTATATTCTACGTGAGTTATTAAATAAACGACATTATTAACATTAAAAAAAATAGTTTACAACGTTGGTTATTGAACAACTGACATGTTAAATATTTTAATGATTTATCACACCCCGTATTTAATCGTTCTATTTTCTTCAATCGGGCGACCTGCGACTTGTCTCTCTCGCATGGAAAACCTAGAAACTATTCTTCGAAGATGTACCCTCCATACTCATTTTTCCAACATCATTATTCATATATATTATCATCAGATCTATCAGGTCGACTCAGAACACTCAAGTAAGCCTCACATGGCTCAATTTCAGTTTTTAATTTCCATGAGGGCCTAAACTAAATTTTTGAGATGTAATATTTCTTTGTTCTTTATATCATGATAAGTTTTATAGTGTTCATTTATACCATGATAAGTTTGTTTCTAGTAAAATAATCCTATGGAAGTGATATCATGGATGTTTATGATTTTATGTGTTCTATCATATGTGTGTGCGCGTACGGGGGGTTTCTAAGGGGGTGGGGGTTGTGCAAGTTGGTGGGGGTGTCCAGGGGGTTGGGGGGCTATCCAGTGGGGTGGGGTGTCCAAGCGGTGTCAAAGGGGGTGGTTGGTGGTGTCTAGGGGGGGTACGAGGGCTGTCCAAGGGGGTTGGGGTGTCAAAGGGGGTGGGGTGATTTCCAGGGGTGAGGGGGTTGTCCAAGGGGGTCGGGGTGTCCAAGTGTGTGGGGGTGAGTGAGTTGTCTTAGGGGTTAGGGATTTTATGAGGGTGGGTTATCCATGGGGGTCTTTCCAGAGGGATGGGGGTTGTCTTGGGGGTGGGGGCTGTCGAGAGGGTTGGGTTGTCGTCCATGGGTTGGGGGCAATCCCAAGGGGTGGGGGCCATCCAAGGGGGTGGTGGGGTCCAGGGAGGTTTCCAAGGAGTTGGGGGTGGTGTCTAGGGGGTGAGGGGGAATCCAAGTGGGTAGGGGTGTCTAGTGGTGTGGGGGGTGGTGCCCAGCGGGGTGAGTGGGCTATCTAGGGGGAAGGGGTGTCCAGGGGGTGGGGTGTCCATGGAGTGGGTATAAGGACCTGGCCTTAAACATTACTAAATATTGAATTAAATTAATAATTTACATTAAGGATCCTTTCAGGTTTAGATTTTTAGAGAATTAGGAAATATCTATTACATCTCAAAAATTATATGGTTGAAACTTCTACCCAGTTTCCATTTTTCTCATAAAATAATAACTCTTGCAAAAAAGAGTCATGCATTAATCCATGTTTTAGATATCATGACTTTTCAATTTTCTATCCTTGACCCTATTCCACTTTATGTCATGTGAAAAAAACATTTCAAAAACATGGGATGGGCATAAAGACCTCAGTAAGGGATACACAAAAAAGGAAAACTATTTGTTTTTTTAAACAATAAGTAAACCATGAATAAATTATCATAAGTAATACTTTTCACCTTTAAGAAGTAGTAAATACTCTTTACTGAATAAAATATCATCGCTTACACTTTTAAAACCAAAATATTACCATAATACCCATAAAAAACACGTAACATATATAGGTAACTTCGGACATAATCAAAATTAAATAGAATAACCATACGAACGACTTCCACACATATCACTAAATGAAATTGCCATACGGACGAATTCAATACCCAATGAATTTGAGGTTATAATGTAACCACCATCATAGTTTATCTTGGTACCACCCATCGATTTTTTTATCACGTAACCACCAATCAAATGTCCAACTACTAATATAAAATCACAACATGTACAAAAAATATAAAGAAAAGAAATCATTTCCACATTTCAATCCAAATATATCACATAAATATATTGGCATAAAAAATACATTATCAAAACCATTTTTAATACCAAAATTCATAAAAGGATATATGGTATTTATTTTCCTTTTAAAAAAATTACGACTTGGTAAGGAAGCCAAATTTTAAATAATAATGGTGGTGGCGGTAAGGTTGTTGTCACTGCTTACGTTAAAAGAAACATTACTTTTTGTTGTTTTGTAAAATTCTATGTAGATAAATATTCTATTTTAATTAAATGAAAATTCAAAGGTGTTTACGCACCATATAAAAGAATGTTATGTATTAAAACAAAATATGCCTCAGTGAAAGGAGAATGAGACGAAGTACCATACATCATGTCCGACTTGACTCGATCGATCTGTAATATCCTAAATAATAAACTAAAGTTAATTTATACTTTCTTAAGAACCTTTTTCATGTTTATTATTTCTTTTATATCACTTATCACCATATTTTAAACATTATTTAATCATTTAAGTTAATAACGGTTGTTTTGTCGATATTTGGTACATGAGTAAAAAATAAACACCTTGTAATTACAACTTGTCCATGTGGTAAATAGTGCATTTTCTGAAGAGTGATATCGATGATTTAGATATCATATATATCATATATATGCAGTATATAGATATATATCTATGTATTTATAATATTACATGACATCTGGAGATAATAAATGAAAAGCACCGTTCGTGGAGATGGTAAGCCGCACGTATGCATTAACGCTACTTTCATATCTATTTCTTATTGTAATGGAATTAAAACATAATGATAAATAGTTATATTATAATTCCAGTATAATATCATATATAATATCATTAACTCTGTCCTTTATATGTCCCATATATGAAATTAACGAGTCATATCACTTTGATGGGGCGGTAGTCTGCACTTCCCCAAATGAAATTATTGCGTTTACCCATAATGGAAACCAAAAAGATATGATATAAATGAAAAATACATAAGAATAAAGAAAAAATAAACCTAATATATATAATATATAAATATATTTTCATCTTAATGGCCACCGTGAGAGGCAGTTGGAGATAATCGAACAATCTTCGTTTCATTAGGCGTTAGTTTTCCATCCACAGAAACATTATGTTTTTCACACATTAGATGGAGGTGTGTGTAAGTGTAGTTCGAATCCTTCCAATAAAAACATACTAGTATATTTAGGATACTGGTGTTCCTATAAAATCAAATATTAAAAAGAGTTCAGGGGTTGTAGAAGTAAAATAAAAGAAAAAAAGTTAAGAGAATCAATTACCTTTAATTTGGGTAACTTCCTTTGGTTTGAACCAAAAGGACATCTTGAAGTGTCTTATGCCTAAGGTAAGGCTTATAGGAGGAGTATTGGGGTCATGAGAGCTTATTTAAGAAGGTTTTGGATGAGAAAAAGGGCTTTATAGGTGTGAGGAATGGGTTAGATGAGGGGGATTGTTATAATGGAGAAGAGAGGCTCTTTATGAAATTTTGAAAATATTATTTTATTATATAATGATTTTAAGTTTCTAAAGGTCCAAAACTAAGTAATTTCAAAGATAAGATGACTCATGGTAGAAATAGATTCATCCAATAATAATTGTATAGTTTTTGGATATTATTGTAATCTTCATAATATTATTTATTTAAATCATTTATTAATGAGGTGATCATTGCATCATTATTATGTCTTGAATAATATTATTTATTTGATGTCTAAAAATTATAACAAAAATACCATGATTTAGGTAGTTAATTTTTATTTCCAAATAATATTTATAGCTGAAAAGATAACTTATTTTACCTTATGTAAAAATTAATTTACTAAAAGATATTTGTTAATGTCATTTTGGACTTTATGTTAATTAAAATAAAGTGTCATTATCACTCTTATGATGCTCCATGGGGTCCCAAAAGCGACCCAAAGATGCTCATGGTCATATATGACTCAACAAATAAAGTTAGGGAATGTTTTAAGGTAATTTTGTATTATTATAATATTATTTTTAACTAGAATTATCCTATTTTCCTTTAACTCTAGTAAATAAAAGACAAAAGATATTATTGACTAAAAATTAGTTTCATCTTATTGAACCAAATTTTACTTACTAATAGCAAACATTTATATGAGATTTTGGAAATTTAATCCACATAAGTAGTAAAATTTTATTTATATGAAAAATCTAGTTTTTTAAATACGACTTAGTGGATTCACTATTCATCAAAAATTGATGTTTTTCAAAAAAATACCAAAAATTAAGCCTAAGCTATATTGGATATTACGAATTCAAAAAAATTTATATTTTTATAAAATAAAAACATTTAATTTGCATTAATTTATTTAAAATTTATTCCCTTTGTCAAAACAAATAGTGTGTTTTTAAGAAACAATAACTATCAAAAGATTGATGATTTTAATGTCCAATTTCAAAGAGAAATTAATTACAAAGGCCAAAATTGGATTAAATGGTAAATACATAATCTAGTTACACATTAAAATTAATTAAAAAGATAATCTAACCATATAAATAAATTAGATTAAAATGCAGTTTTGAATTAAAATACATTTTCCACTATTCATTAAAAATGAATTTTATCAGAAAAATACCAATATTTTTCCCAAAGTGAATTTTGATGTCCATATTCTAAAGAAGAATTTAATTTTGTCAAATAAAACATATTAATGTGACCAAAACTATATTTGAATAGCATTCGACATTAAAAGGTGGTAAATCTACCTTTTAGATATATTATGCTTAATTTAGATTCATTTACATTTTAAGTCTCTAAATTTTATAGGATAAATGTAAAAACATTTAACAAGCATGTATAATCATATTTTAGTTAGTTCTATTCATTCATACCAATAAAACATCTATTTATTAACTACATTTAAAACTATATTACTATATTATTAGTGTGAAATGTATGATTTCAAAGAAACTTGTTGTTGTGTATCGGGTAGCCATTGAGAATATCCACCCCATTAATGTAAAATTAATATTTAATTGACACATATGAATAACTATAAAAATTTATTATTTCTTTATTTACATGGGATGTTACATCCTTCCCCCCTTTTTGAAATTGTGTCCTCACAATTTTATTCACATATCAAATAAATGGGGGTATTACATTTTCAGATTCCCACATTGCCTCTTCAACCATATGGTTTTTCCACAAAACCTTTTCCTGATGAATTACTTTATTCCGCAACACTTTCTCTCTTAGGTTCAAAATATGGACTAGTTGTTCCTAAAAAGAGAGATTCTCTTCCAAATAAACTACCTATTGACTTAAAACATCAGATGGATCTGGCATATAATTTTTCAAAATTAAATCATGAAAAACATTGTGTACCTAGGAAAAACATGGAGGTAATGCAACTCTGTAAGCAACTGATCCAGCATTCTCTCGGATTACATAAGGTCCAATGAACGTTAGACTCAACTTTACTTTCGTAACAAAACTCATCACACTCTTCCATGAAGAATGTTTGTGAAAAACATGATCACCTACCTCAAAAGAGAGATCCTTCCTCCGATTATCTGAATAACTTTTCTGCCTGCTCTGAGATTTTCTCTTGTGCTTATGAATCAATTGAAATTTTTCTACCATCTCTTGTTCCAATTCTGGTCCCATCATCTTCCTTTCACCTACTTCATCCTATAAAGATGGGGTTCAACACCGCTTCCCATATAATGCCTCAAATTGAGTCATCCCTATACTGGAATGAAAATTGTTATTATAATAAAATTCAACCAATGAAATATATTGATCCAAACTTCCCTGGTAATTCACTGAACAAGCATGTAGCATATCCTCCAAGGTCTGAATTGTTCATTATGAATTCCCATAAGATTGGGGATGAAAAGCTGTACTAAAACATAATTCAGTACATAATGACTTCTGAAGGCCTTTCTAAAAGTTAAAAGTAAACCTAGGATCATGATCAAATACAATGGAGAGGGGAACACCATGAAAAATGACTATCTCTTTAATATACAACCTAGATAGTTGATCTAGAGAAAAAGTATCTCAAATAGGATGGAAATTAGCAGATTTAGTAAACTGATCAACAATAACCCAGATTTCATTATTACCTCCAGATGTCTTTGGTAATATCACAACGAATTCAATGGATATATTTTCCAATTTCCACGATATAACTGGTAAATACTAAATCATTATTTTCGATAATTGTCACTCTGATTTAACCTACTGGCATGCAAAGCACTTCATAGTAATATATGCAATATCTATTTTCATTCCTTCCCACCAGTAATAAACTCGAAGATCACTTTACGTCTTAGTATTGCTAAGATAAACTGAAAATGGAGAACTATGAGCTTCACATAAAAACTGATTATTCAGCTGTGAATTACAACGCACACATAATCACTTCCCAAACCTCAATACACAATCGTTATCAATGTTAAATTCTGGCAACTTACCCTTCTGAACCAACTCTACCTTTTTCTGTAACCCACTATCTTCCTTCTGTGCTGGCTTTATTCGGACTGATAGAGATGATTTCACTGACACCTAAAACAAAAAAGAATAATTTCTTACACCAACAACTTCTATTCCAAATTTCATCAAATCAAAAACCAATGGATCTCATAACAAATTTAAAATGGTTAATGAAGAAATACGTTTTTGACTCAAAGCATCGGTAACTTTATTTGTTTTTCCCAGATGGTAAAGGATTGTGAAATTATAATCCTTGATTAATTCCAACCATCTACTATGTCTCATTGTCAATTATTTCTAAGTGAATATATACTTCAAACATATTTGGTCAGTATATATTTCACATTTTACTCTATACAAATGATGCCTCCAATTTTTTTAATAAAAAACAACCACAACTAATTTGAAATCATGTGTAGGGTAATTTAACTCATGAGATTTCAACTGACGTGAAGCATAGGAAATTACTTGATCGTTCTGCATAAGGACACATCCAACGCCATTAAATGAAGAATCACTATAAATAACAAACTCACCATTTCTAGAAGGTAGTTCCAAAACTAGATCATTCACTAATCTTATTTTCAATTCTTGAAAACAATATTCACATTCTTTTTTCCAAATGAACTTAACACCTTTTCGAGTTAACTTAGTCATTGGAGAAGATAACCATGGAAAATTCACAAAAAATCTCTGGTAATAAACTTCCAAAGCAAGAATACTATGAATCTCAATTATATTTTTTGTTCTAGGACATTCTTCAACAACTTTTTTGTTAGCATGATCAACATTTATGCCTTTTTTTAAAACAATGTGACCATGTAATGACATTTTATATTACCAAAATTCACACTTTCTAAACTTCCAAAATAGTTTCTTTTCTTTTATGGTTTGCAAGTCCAACCTTAAATGACTTTCATGATCCTATTTAATTTTTGAATAAACCAAATTATCATCAATGAACAAAACCAAAAACTTATCCAAGTACTCATGGAAAATTATATTCATAAGATCCATAAATATAGCAGGTGCATTGGTTAAACCAATAAGCATAACTACAAATTCATAAAGGCCATATCTAGTACGAAATGTGGTCTTCAGAATTTCTGTTTCCTTTAATTTTAACTGATGGTACCCTGACCTCTAGTCAATCTTCAAAAAATATTGAGCTTCTTGGAGCTGATCAAACAAATCATCAATATGAGGCAAAGGATACTTGTTCTTAAAAGTGATGTTATTCAATGCTCTATAATCAATGAAAATACTCCTTGAACTATATTCCTTTTTAAGAAATAAGACAATATCACCCCATGGTGATGTGCCAGGCCGAATAAAACCTTTATCTAATAACTCCTGCAATTTCTTCTTTAACCCTAAAAGTTCATTTTGAGCCATTCGATAAGGGGGGTTTTAAATTGTCTTAACATCAGGAACTAGTTCAAAAGTAAATTCAACATATCTATTAGGTATAATACCAGGAAACTCATATAGAAAAACATCAAGATACTCATTTACCACTGGAACATCATTAATCTGAATAGTTTCTTTGTTTTCAACAATATGTTCATGGTAACATTCATTTCCATCTTTTACTAGTTTCTCATCTTCCTGATATGTTATCAAAATTAATGTTTCATTCTTGTAAAAAAACTAAAAATAATTTTAAAAAGAAACCTCTTTAGCTCTTCAGTCAATCATAGCATGATAAACAGAAAACCAATCCTTTCCCAAAATAACATCAATCTCTACAAGAGGCAAAACAATAATTTTTTAAGGTATATTTTTTCCACACACAAGGATAGAAAGGTTCTTATGATTTCTTTTGGTTTCAAAATTTACTCCAAGTGTTTTTCCATAAGTTGAGGATTCATTTATTTATATGGAATTCCCAATTTACTAAAAAATTCTAAGATATGAATTAATATGTAGACCCCGAATCGACAACACAGTGGCATAATCTAAACAAACAAACAGTGTACCTGATATTACTTCACCTGATGGCCCAAAATCTATGGAAGTAGTTGCAAAGGATTTCACCACCACTTTTTGCTTGTAGCATGGATACATTTCATCATATGAGTTCTTCATTGACACTAATTTGAATAATAACCAATTTCATTACACTTAAGACATCTTACCACTAGCTTTTCATTGCCTGCTTGATCATCTTCCTTACTATTTCAAACAATATGACCAGACTTACCACACTGTAAGCACTTTTCAGATGTTGATAAACATTCTCTCAGATTCTTTTTACCACACTTATCACAAGATGGATATTTAGTTTTCTTAACTCTAGGATTATTTGATGAATTATTTACTTTTTCCTGCCAATTAGACCTGTTATTCTATTTTTTTTCAAAGAACACCTAATCATCAGAAAACTCCATTTCCATATTCTCTTCACATCGAAGACATTTTTCATAACTTTTGAACTCATGAGAGGATAATGGTCCTAAATATCATAGCTTCAGTCTAGAGTAAAATCAATTTATCTTACTGTCAAGATCTCAGATGATATTTGGATCATACCTTGCCAGTAGAGTGAACATTCCTTCGTAAGTAGTCACTGAGTCATCCTCCTACCTCAATTCAATGAATTGTTTTTCCATCCTTTGTCGAACCACCATAGGAAAATATTTCTCAAGAAACAAACCTTTTAATTCATCCCAATAGAGAGCATAAATATCTTTATTATCCATTATATTTTTCACCATTGACCACCACTGATCAGCTTCACCTTCAAAACAGTAAACAACAAGACTAACCTATTGATGTTCTGAACACCCCATGACATCAAAAATCCCCTCTGGTGCTTTAATCCATCCTTCACCTAGAACAGGGTCAGATGAACCTCTAAATGATTAGGGATGTTGCCTCATGAAATTCCCCACTACTAAAATGTTCCTCTGTGGTTGATCTATATGATCTCATGCATGGATACCAACACCATTTATAGCCAGAGTCAATTGTTCCATCACTACCACAAACTGTTCAGTTCAGATTTTGACCATCTCAGGTTGCTGATTTAGATGTTTTTCTTCCTCTTGATGTCGTTCAAACATAGCTACCGTGTTTCCTAAATGGAAAACCATTCTGAACACAGAAAATATCTTAGGTTAAGCAACATGGTAATCTGTATATGCAATATCATTTCAATATTAACATAAATTAATTTATGGATATTAATTTAACAATACCCTAACTTCTAATGTTATCTAAACCGACCTCTGATACCAGCTATAAGGAACTATCCTTAGACATTACATAATATTTAATTAAATAAATAATTATTGAGAATCAATTCAGGTTTAGAGTTTGAGAAAATTAGGCCATAACTATTACATCTCAAAAATTACAAGGTAGACACTTCTTCTCAATTTCAATTTTTCTCATAAAATAAAAACACTTGAAAAATAGAGTCATGTATATATCTATGTTTTGGATAGACTGAAATTTCTTTGTTCCCATCCTTGACCCTATTCCACTTTATGTCTTGTGAAAAACATTTCAAAAACATGGGATGAGCATAAAGAGCTCGGTAAGGGATACACAAAGAAGGAAAACTGTTAGTTTTTTAAAAACAAGTAAACCATGAATACTTTGTCATAAGTAATACTTTTCACCTTTAGAAAGTAGTAAATAATCTTCATTGAATAAAACATCATTGATTACCCTTTTCTAACAGAAATATTACCATAAAACACATATAAAAAACACATAACATATATAGGTCACTTGGGCCATAAACATACTTAATTGGAATAACCATACGATCGACTTCCACACATATCACTAATTGGAATTTCCATACGGCCAACTTCCATACCCAATGCATTGGAGGTTATAAAGTTACCACCCATACAGGTTTATCAAGGCACCACCTGTCATTTGTTTTATCACATAACCACCAATTAAATTTGCAAGTACCATTATAAAATCATAACACATACAACAAATATAAAGGAAATAAAACATTTCCAAATATCAATCACAATATATCACTTAAATATATTGACATAACAAATCCATTATCAAAATAATTTTCAATACAAAAATACTTAAATGGGTATATGGTATTTATTTCCTTTAAAATACATTACGGCTTCTTAAGGAAGCCAAATATCAAATAATACTCACAACAGCGGAAATGTAGTTTTCACCGCTTACATTAAAATAAACATTTCTTTTGTCATTTAGTAAAATGATTCGTATAAAAAGATTCCATTTTAATGAAATGAAAATTAAAAAGTGTTTATAAACTGTATAAAATAAAGTCATGTATTAAAACAAAATATACCTCAATGAACGAAGATTTGAGATGAAGTCCCTTACCTCTTTTCTGACTGGACTCGATCATTCTTTAAACTCCTGAATAATAACCTAAAGGTATTTTCTAATTTTGTAAAAACCTTTTTCACGTTTATTATTCCATTTGTATCACTTATCACAATGTTATAAACATTATGTAATCATTTAGGTTATAAACGGTTGTTTTTTCAATATTTGGTACTTGAGTAAAAAATGAAAACCTTATAATTATTCGTTGTCCATGTGTTCAATAGTCCATTATCTCCAGATTGATATTCATAATTTAGATATCATAGATATCATATATATTAAGTATATATATTTATTTATAATAGTACATAACATCTGGAGATAAGAATGAAAAGCCCCATTCATGGAAACGGTAAGTCGTACGTACGCATAACGCTACTTTCATTTCTATTTTTTATTTCAATGGAATTAAAACATAAGGATAAAAAGGTATATTATAATTCCAGTATAATATCATATATAATATCATTAAATCCATCTTTTATATGTCCCACATATGGCATTAACGAGTCATATCACTTTGAGGGGGCGGTAGTCAGCACTTCCTAAAATGAAATTATCGTGTTTACCCATAATGGAAACCATAAAGATATGCTATAAATGCAAAATACAGAAGGATAAAGAAACCATAAACATAATATATATCATATATAAATATAGTGTCATCTTAATGGACACCAAGAGTGGTGGTAGGAGATAATCAAACAATCATTGTTTCGTTAGGCGTTAGTTTTTCATCCATTGAAACAATATGTTCTTCACCCATTAGATGGAGGTGTGTGTAAGTGTAGTTCAAATCCTTATAATAAAAACATACTACTATTTTAAGGATACTGATGTTGTTAGAAAATAATGTAATAAAATGATTTTAGGGGATGTAGAAGTAAAATAAAACAAAAGAAGTTAAGAGAAATTGTTACCTCTAATTTGGGTAACTCCCATTGGTTAGAACCAGAATGACTTCTTTAAGTTCCTTATGCCTAATGTAAGGATTCTTGGTGGAGTAGAAGGATCTTGACAGCTTATTTGAAAAGGGGTTAGGCAAGCTAATGGGCTTGAGTGGTGTAAGGAATTGGTTATAAGTGACATATTTTTATAAGGGAGAGGAGGGGCTCTTTAGGATAGTGTGAAAATATAATTTTATTATATAATGATTTTCGGTTTCTAAATGTCCAAAAATATTTAAAGTCTAAAATCAGATGACTCATAGTAAATGTAAAGAGCTGGAAATTCCGTGGAAATTTTTTCATAAATTCTCAGGAATTTTATGAGTTCGCAGTTTCTAACGGTGCCTGATTCTGAGGCCCAGTGTGCCCAGAATCAATTTCTGAGGTTTTGTTCGGGTACGTTCATTAAACATACGAGTGGGATTTTATATATTTTGAACCGGTTCTTGGAATTGAAATCTGAGGGCACCGTTGAACTTGCAATGCCGGTAATCACTTAAGAAGACCTTTACCGCAGTTGCGTTCTAATGTGAGTGGAAGATGGTTTTGAGGTTTTTATTTAAATTGAATAATAATAATGTGTAAACGTTATTTTTTATTTGTGGTAGTTAAACCCTCCAAGGGGAGGTTATTGGTGGGGCCACCCACACATAACCTCTCATGGGAGGATGTTATAAGGTGGGGCCCACATGAGCATCAAACCCCCTAAACCCCACTTTAACCCTTGGAACACCCAATTTATTGCAGAGCCTCTTCACCTTCCTTTATAAGTGTACCAAACCACCCTTAATTAATGGAATAATTAATTAATTTGAAGTGATGTGAATTATTTTGAATTCATTATGCCACCATTAAAATAAGATATCATATTCTTTAATTTTGGGGGTTGTTGTAATCCTTGGTGGAGCATTGGATAATCTTTGGGAGAATTTCATCCTCCCAATGAAGAATTCTCCTCATCTCCGAAGAATGACAAACATTATCCTCGTTCTTTAACCAAGCTAAAAGAGAAGGAGTCGCCCACGAAGAATGATGACAACCCTTCTTCCTTAGACGCTCCCTGATGTCAACGAAATGACGTTGTCATCAACGAACAATCATTGATTCAAGGTAGAGGTTTTGTGTTGATTTTATACCCATCCTTAGTCATCGGATTTATAGTTTGGAAACAAAATGATAGCACCGTAACATGGAGGGTTCGGACCGCATGAACACAGTCCGACCCTCCCCTTTGTTTGTTCCCATTTGATGATGACGGAGGTGGACTGCAAAAAGGAGTCGGTGGCGCAAGGCCACCGGTGCACCGTAAGGGCTCGACACTGCCATGCTGCATAAAAAAATAGAGCTACGATGGTGCCGAAGGGGCGCGGTGTCGTCGGACTGCAACGGAGAGGAACTGCAGCCAGGAGGGCCACGACGGCTGAAGAAGTGTGGCGCCAGCGCGCCACACAGTGGAGATGAAGGTCACAGACAGGCCAGGCTGCGGCGGTGGTGGAGTGGCGCTATGACGCCGTGTGGAGGACAGTAGGACCACAGCATTGTCGTGCCGCGGTGGCGGCCGGCCGGGCGGGCCGCTATGGAGCTGGGCAAGTGGGACCACCCGGTTCTCGTGGCTCCAGAACCGACACAGTGCACTGGTTCCATTCGGAAAATCGAGGGGGGTGGGGGTGACAACCACCTCCCACGCATGGCCAAACATGATTCCATGGGCCCGGCCACGCTTCGGTCGGGCCTCCATGGTCTGGGACACCCTTCGGCCAGGCCGCAAAGGGCCGGGCCGCCCTTCGGTCGGGTCGCGCCTTCGGTTCGGGCCGCACCTTGCCTTCGGGCCGGGCCGCCCCTTTGGTTCAGGCAACTTTCTTTGGTTAGGTCCACCCACTCGGGTCATGCTGACCACTTAGGTCACGCTGCGCCCGCGGATCGGGTCAGACCACGGTTCGGACTGGGTCGGACCGGACCCAGATCAGCTATGGCCATTTACACCTTTTAACCCGCATCTTGGGATACGGGTGTCTGCTCGAAGAACCGTCTATGGTGGTGGAATTCTTTGAGAAAGACGGTTCATTTGGCATACCCACCAAGAGTTTTGGACACAGTTGGGGTACAGTCATGTTGGTTTGAGCCTAAAAGCCAACAAGGCACCTAGAACGAAAACGCCAATAACTCACAAACCGAGCATCTGATTGACGCCTCGTCAATCGCATTGGCTTCCTTATGATGAGACGAAACTCTGTGATATATCAACTTGAGACTTCTTGGTAGTTTATGTATCAACACTTGGCTCGAGGAGCAGACCCTCCCGAAATCGAGCGTGTTGTGTGCGGGAATCCTATGGCTGGCTACGACTGAGATGACAGGATACTCCGTGGGTTCGACAATGATGATATTATACCAGGATCCTCCATGGGAATGACAGCAATGACTTATATACTGGGATCATCCGTGGGTTCAACAACAGTAACTTCTGTACTGGAATCCTCTGTGGGTTTGACAGTGATGAATTCTATAACAGGATCCTAAATGGGTTCGACGGTGCTGATATTGTTCCAGGATCCTACGTGGATTCTATAGAGGAGATTATTCAAGGGCTAAATCTAATAATCACTACCCCTATTCATTTTTTTATACCTTTTTCAGATGAGTCTTCTCTTTCAATAATTTACATCGAGGTGATTGACTTTACTTCCTTTTTAGACTGGGTTGTGCCTGGGCTTGAGAGTTGGTGCAGGACTGTGATTGGTAACTTCGGTATATGTATGGGAATATACCTAATTACGGTTGATTGATACTTCCTGATTGTATCTTACTTCTGTGGTTTATCCTTAGAGGATTCAGGGAGTCCTTCTGGGGTCTCGTGGTCCCCTATTGAGTATATTTATACTCACCCCTGCACGGGCTTCGCCCGCACTTTGTTGTGTTCTGTGTAGATGATGGTCAGAAGTGATCGAGGCTGAGGGTGATAGACGGGAGGCTGCTCGGAGCTGTACTAGATTGGATGTACCTCAGGGACAATTTTTTTGAGTTTTGTACCTACCCTTCATGTAGGATTCCCCTGTGGACGATCTAGGAGATGTTTTATTTTTTACTTGTACTTGTACTTGTTGTTCAGTTGGGTTTGTATACTGGCCCACTTACTTTCAGCACACTTTTATTTTCTATTTTAGTGCTTGTTGATTTTAATTCTTGTCTTTAGACTGTGTGAGTTATAATTTTAAAGGAAATTCGTTCCATTATTATCATGGATTCGCCTTTGGTTATAGTCTTCATCCCATGTCCTATGGAAGGTGGGCTTGGGGTTGTCACAGCACGGGCCCTGAGGACAGGTCGTGACAAATTAGTATCAGAGGAGTCGGTTCTACTGCAGAACTCGGACTCTGATTATTTTAAGTTGTAATAGTGTTATGTGTTTTTGGTGTTGTTATCCGTTTATGGAAAATGGTGTTGGTACGGCGGCCAACGTATCCATACACTAGGACTCTGACTTCTGATTTATGACTCAGTGCATGAAAACACTGATTGCCTGTGTGTTTCCCTTGTAATGTTTTCATTGTGATTATTTTGTGTCGGATCACTAGGTATATTGTTTTGATGGTGGTGCGCCTGTTTCATTTTAGGATGGCCCCAAGAAGGCAGCCAACTATGGTTCCGAGTTCCGTACGAGATGGTATCCCATCGAGCGACGAGGCCTCGGGGTTGGGCCCCATCAAAGCGTAGGTACCAGCAGTACCACTAACTACTAGGCCACTGATAAAACCATATCTAGTAGCGGAGAGTGAACGTTTTCTAAGTACATTTCACAATTTCTAGCGCTAGAGGTCGCCCAGGTTCCGGGGAGAGACGGACCCACATGCAGCTGAGGATTGGCTGAAGGATGTTGTGAGAGTTTTCAGATTGGTAGGGACACCAGTCGAACTCATGGTGATCCTTATCGTGAGTCTCCTGCATGCAGCAGCATGTAGATGGTGGAGCCTTATGCTCTAGGTTCATGATGATGAATCACTACTCTGGGGTGACATCGAGTGTCTCTTCCGATTAGAGTTTGTTCCAGCCACCCTTCGTGCGGTGTGGATTCAGGAGTTACTTCATCTGCATCAGGGCAGTATGGCAGTAGCTCTGTACTCAGTGAGGTTCAATGAACTCTCGTGCTACCCCACAGATATGGTGCGGGACCCATTCTTCAGGGCTCAAAACATTGAGCAGTGACTCATGCATGCGATTAGGGCTTCGATGATCTCCCTCAACATCCCAACATAGGCGGGGTGCTGGAGAGAGCTTTTCTAGTGGAGAGTTTTCCTGCTTAGCAGTCACCAGCAATGAGACCCACCACAGGGTGACACGTAACAGAGTCTTCTGCAGCTGACAATTGACAGATGTTGTAGAGGTCTATGTAGACCAAGCCGTTATGTGGGTGACCCTAGGTTCGGTTGTGCGAGGGACACAAGACAGAGCCATCCATACGAGGATCAGGCAGTGCTATGCATGCAGCGGGTAGGGTCACATGGCTCATGACTGCCCGACCCCCCATGAAGATGAGTAGCAGACAGTAGAGGGACCTCCCAGGCATAGGCAGAGGTTTGACTGTGGTGGTCCGCCGGAATCAGG
This sequence comes from Viscum album, assembly GCA_963277665.1. Taxonomy (NCBI): domain Eukaryota; kingdom Viridiplantae; phylum Streptophyta; class Magnoliopsida; order Santalales; family Viscaceae; genus Viscum; species Viscum album. The sequence continues at coordinate 237,730,029 of OY728150.1, forward strand.
AGGATGTGGCAGAGGAGCTGTTCGATTAGTAGGTGGTGGACAACGTTTCGAGGTCCTACCACAACCACCACCAGGAGGTCCACCCCGACCATAGGGAGTTGGCGGACAGAGGCGGGCTCAGCTCCATGCAGTCAAGGCCTACGACCACGGTGCACCTGAGAGGATTTTAGGTACTCTCTGTGTGTACTCCACCCTTGCTGCAGTAATTATAGACATATGTGCAAGTCATTATTTTATTATTTCTTCCCTCATTTGGATATTGGAGATTCCGACGAAGCTGTTAGCTCGATCCTTACGGCTAAAGACTCCTACGGGAGAAGACTCGATGATTACGCACTAGTGTCGGGAGTGTGAGATTACTCTAGGAGGCGAGAGCTTCAGCTGGGATCTCATCATAGTGGCATCGAGGCCTTACGATTCCATCTTGGGTATGGACTAGTTATCCACAGTTCATGCTCAAATTGATTTTATTAAGCGCAAAGTGCGGTGTGTCCACACGGATGGGACCAGGTTCACCTTCATTCGTGAGAAGGGAACCTTTGCAGCACAGGATGGGCATATTCAGAGGAGGGTGCACCCAATAACTCACCAGTTGGATTACCATACCCTCGGAGCAGTTGATGTGGAGAGTCCAACATATCCTGTAGTGGTGGACCTGTATGCGGATGTTTTCCATGACGATGTTCCAGGACTACCTCCTCGTAGAGAGGTGGATTTCTACATTGACCTGTAACCCAGGATTTCGCCGATATCTACTCCAGCATATTGGATGGAACCCTCTAAGCTTCATTATATGCAGTTATAACTGGAAGACTTACAGGGATAGAGATTTATCCGACCCAGTGTTTCACCCTGGGCATCTCTAATTTTGTTCGCCAAGAAGGCGAATGGGAGCATGCGACTGTATGTTAACTATCGTCACCTGAACCAGGTGACCGTTAAGAATAAGTACTCCCTCCTGAGGATTGACAACCTCTAAGATCAGCTCAAGGGAGAACGATGGTTCTCAAAGATAGACCTTAGGCCAGTCTATCACCATCTCATATTTTGATATGACGATGTGTAGAAGATGGACTTTAGGTGTTGGTATGGCCACTACGAGTTCTTGGTTATTCCCTTTGGCATACCCAACACTCCAGCAATGTTCATGAGTCTCATGAACATCATATTCCAGCCTTACCTTGATTGCATTGTCGTAGTCTTCATCGATGACATACAGATTTACTCGACTACTGAGGAGGAGCAAGCCTACCATTTGCAGGTAGTACTGGACACACTCTGAGAGCACCAGCATTATTGTAAGCTCTCGAAGTTCCAGTTCTGGATCCAAGAGTTACACTTTCTGGGACACGTCATCTCTGAAGTTGGATTTTTAGTGAATTCAGTGATGATTGAGGCAGTTCTTTCTTGGGAGCCACCTAAGAGTTTGACTGAGGTACAAAGTCTTCTGGGGCTGGCTGGGTACTATTAGAGATTTGTCCCTGACTTCTTCAGAGTTGCGGCACTACTTTTAGCATTGATGAAGAAGGGGAAACCCTTTACGTGGTTAGAGAGATGCCATCAGAGCTTTTAGGAGCTGAGGCAGAGGTTGACTTGTGCTCCCATCATGAGGCTACCGGAGGAGGGCGTTGGGTACATAGTTTACTATGACGCATCAGGGACCAGACTCGGGTGTTTCCAGATGCAGGTGCGAACAGTGATCGCGTATGGTTATCGGTAGATGAGACAGCACGAGCAGAACTACGCTTACCATGACATGGAGTTAGCAGTAGTGGTCTTTTCATTGAAAATGTGGTGGCACTATCTGATGGGTGAGCATTTTATATTCTAATCTGATCATCAGAGTCTTAGGTACATCTTCGCGTAGAAGGACCTGAACCTGAGATAGCGACAATGGATTGAGTTCCTCCAGGACTATGACTTCGATATTGTCTATACTCATAAGGAAGTGAACGTTGTAGTAGATGATCTCAGTAGGAGATCAGGAATTCAGCAGCTAGGAGAGGCGACAGAGTAGCTGGCTGCATTGCATATATCTGTTGTGGATAGAGATGGAGCAGCCTTTCTATAGTCACTCACAGTCACTCCTCCACTTCTTCAACGAGTCAGGGAGGCACAGTGTGGGGACATTGACTGTGAGATGCGACGTGCTTAGATATCCACAGGGCATGCACCTGATTGATTTTCTGAAGGTGGGGAGCACATAATTCTCTTCATAGGACGTACCATGCTACCAATTGCACTTTAGGAGGAAGTGTTGAGAGAGTTCCACACATCACCTTTAGCGGTACATCCTGGAGTGGAAATGATGTAATAGGACCTCTGACGATAGCATTGGTGGCCAGGTACGAAGAAGGCTATAGCAGAGTTTGTCACACGATGTCTCACTTGTCAGCAATTGAAGGCGGAGCACTAGGTTCCTGCAGGATTAGTTCAGACCTTAGAGGTCCTAGAGTGGAAGTAAGATGGGATATCCATGGATTTCGTGACGGGACATCCACATACATCTAGGGGATGCGACTCTATCTGGGTGATTGTTGACCGACTCACCATGTCGGCCTACTTCCTATCGATCAGAGAGAAGGGTTCAGTAGAGAGCCTGGGATTCCTCTATGTATGGGAGATCGTACAACTTCATGGTGTTCCATCGACGATCGTCTTCTATTGAGATGCTAGTTTCAGTTCCCGACAATGGAAGGGGTTATAGGAGGCTTTTGGGATGCATCTTCACATGAGCACAACCTTCCATCTTCAGACAGATGGTCAGACTGAGAGGACCATTCAGACTCTCGAGGACATGCTCCATGCATGCGTCCTCGACTTTGGTCATAGCTGGGAAGATCACTTACCCTTGGTAGAGTTTGCGTATAATAACAGCTACCACTCCACCATCAGGATGGAACCTTATGAGGAACTATACGGCTGACCTTGCAGTTTGCCTCTATGCTAGACTGGCTCAGGGGATTCAACACTTGTAGGACTAGGGATGGTGCAGGATATGATGGAGAAGATGCAGATCATCCAGGAGCGGATGAAAACTGCACGGAGCAGGCAGAACTCTTATGCAGATAAGAGACAGAGACCACTAGAGTTCAGGGATGGTGACCATGTCTTTCTATGGGTCTCACCTTGATGAGGTATATGGAGATTTGGATGAGGTGGCATGTTATCTCAGAGATTCATCGGACCTTTCCAGGTACTCAGCAGGGTAGGCGATGTATCTTACCGCTTGGCTCTTCCACCTCAGTTTCACCGGGTGCAAGACGTCTTCCACGTATCTCAGCTATGTAGATGTCTGCATGTCCCGTCCCACATCATCGACCATGGGGTGATGGACAATGATGATGGTGTGACTTTCATGGATGTCCCAGTGCAGATTGAGGATCAACATGAGCGGGTCCTGCGTGGATGGTCGATAACTCCGATGCGCGTTCGATGGAAGTACGGGATCCTCTAGTAGAGCACTTGGGAGCAGGAGGCTCAGATGTGTGCTCAATGCCCCCTTTTGTTTCCTTACTGTGAATTGTAGCTTACGGGGAAATTTATCCCTAAGGTGGGGAGAATTTAAAGACCTGGACATTACGTGGAAATTTTTTTCTTAAATTTCTCTAGAATTTTATGAGTCCGCAGTTTCTGACGGCGCCTGATTCTGAGGCCCGGGGTGCTCGAAATTAATTTCTAATGTTTTTTTCTCATACATTCAGTAAACGTATGTGCGGGATCTTATATCTTTTGAACTGGTACATGGAATTGAAACTTGAGTGCATCGTTGAACTTACAGTGCCAGAAATCGCTTAAGGAGACCATTACCATAGTTTCATTCTAACGTGAGTGGAAGATGGTTTTTGAGTTTTTTATTTCAATTGAATAAAAAAAGTGTTATCATTATTTTTATGTGTGGTAGTTAAAACCACCAAGGGGAGGTTAGAGGTGGGTTCACTTGCACATAACCTCTCTTCGTAGGATGTTATAAGGTGGGGCCCACACGATCATCAAACCCCCTTAACCCCCCTTTAACCCTTTGACTCCCAATTTATTATGGGGCCTCTTCAACTTCCTTCATAAGTGTACCAGACAACCAATTAATTAATGGAATAATTAATTAAATTGAAGTGATATGAATTCCTTTGAATTCATTATGCCAACATTAAAATAAGAGATCATATTCTTTTATTTTGGGGGTTGGTGTAATACTTGTCAGAGAGCTTTGGATATTCTTTTAGAGAATTTCATATTCCCAACAAATAATTCCCCTCATCTCTAAAGAACAACGAACATTGTCCTCGATCTTTAACCAAGCTAAAAGAGAAGGAGTATCCCATGAAGAATGCTGACGATTCTTCTTCCTTGGACGCTCCCCGATGTCAACGAAACGACACCGTCGTTAACGAACAATCGTCGAATCAAGGTAGGTGTTTTGTGTTTTTCTTATACCTCTCCTTCATCATTGAATTTATAGTTTGGAAACCAAATGATAGCACCGTAACAAGGAGGGATCAGACCACATGAACATAGTCCGACCCTCCCCTTTGTTTTTTCCCATTTGATGATGATGGAGGTGGACCTCAAAAAGGAGACGGTGGCGCAAGGCCGCCGGGTCACCACAAGGGCGCGACACCGCCATGCTGCAAAGAGAAACCGAGCCACAACCAGGCGGGTCACGGTGGTGCCTAAGGGGCGTGGTGTCGTCGCACCACGCAGGAGAGGAAATGTGGCCGAGAGGGCCGAGGAGGATGAAAAATTGCAGCACCATCACATTGCTCGGTAGAGCCGAAGGCCGCAGCCAGGTCGGGCCGCAGCGGTGGTAGTGCGATGATGTCGTGCCACACGAAGGACAGAAAGACCACGACTCCGCGGTGGAAAAGTGGAAGCGGCCTTCCGGGCCATCCACTGTGGATCCAGACAAGCCAGACCACCCGGGTCCCGCGGCTCTTGAACTAGCGCAGTGCGCCAGTTCCATTCGGCAATCCGGGGGGGCACCCCCTCCCACGCCTGGCTGGCCTGGCCTCCACGGGACTAGCCACCACAGGTCGGGCCACCTTTCGGCTGAGCTTCCACGGGCCAGGATTCCCTCCAGCCATGCCACCATGGGCGGGGCCGCCCTTTGGCTGGGCCGCCACTGGCCGGGCCGCCCTTCTACCGGGCCGCACCTTCGGGTCGGGCCGCGCCTTTGGGTCGTGCAGCCCCTTTAGGTCAAGCTGCTTCCTTTGGTTCGGGCCTCCCACTCGGGCTGGGCTGACCACTCGGGTTGGGCTGCACCAACGGACCGGATCATACCTTGGTTCTGGCTGGGTTGAGCCGGGTCGGTCCAACTGGGTCCGACCGGACCTGGACCTGCTATGGCCATTTACAACTTTTAACCCGCATCATGGGCTACATTTTTCTGATCAACAAACAGTCTATGGTGATGTAATTATTGGAGTGAGATGGTTCTTTTGGAATACCCCCTTGAGGTTGAGACGTAGTTGGGGTATAGTCGGGTTGGTTTGAGCCTAAAAACCAACTGGGCTCATGGAACAGAAACGCCAATAACTCATAGACTGGGAGTCCGATTAACGCACTGTCAATCGTGTTGGGTTCCTTATGATGATACAGAACTCCAGGATACATCATCTCGAGACTTCATGGTAGTTAATGTATCGAAACATGGCTCGAGGAGCGGACCCTCCTGGAATCAACCGTGATGTGTGTGGGAATCTTATGGCTGGCTGCGACTGAGATGACCGGATCCTCCGTGGGTTCGACAGCGATGATATTGTACCAGGATCCTCTGTGGATTCGACAGGGATGACTTCTGTACCGGGATCCTCTATGGGTTCGACAACGACAAATTCTGTACCGGGATCCTCAGTGGGTTCCATAGTGATGACTTCTGTACCAGGATCCTCCATGGGTTTTACAGCACTGATATTGTTCCAGGATCCTACGTGGGTTCGATAGAGGAGATGATTCAGAGGCTACATCTAATCGTCACTACCCCTCTTCATGTGTTGTATACCTGTGTGAGTTGAGTCTTTTCTTTCAATTATTAACATTGATGTGATTGACTTTACATCTTTTGTTGATTGGGTTGTACTTGGGGTCGATAGTTGGAGACCGACTTTGATTGGTAACCTTGGTATATGTATGGTCATATACCTAAGTATGTTTGGTTGATACTTCGTGATTGTATCTTACTTTTCTGGATTATCCTTAGTGTTTATTAGGAGACCTTCGGGGGTCTCGAGGTCCCCTACTGAGTATTTTTATACTCACACCTACACGGGCTTTGCCCACAACTTGTTGTGTTATGTGCTGATGACGTTCAGTAGTGATCGAGGCTGTGTGTGAAAGATTGGAGGCTGCTCGGAGCTGGACTAGATGTGATGCACCTCAAGGACGATTTGTTCGAGTTCATTACCTACCCTTCATGTAGGATTCCCCGGTGGATGATCCGGGAGTTTTTTCCTTTTTACTTGTACTTGTACTTGTTGTTCAGTTGGGTTTGTATACTGACCCATGTACTTTTAGCACACTTTTCTTTTCTATTTTAGTAATTGTTGCTTCTACTTCTTGAGTTTAGACTATGTGAGTTACAAGTTTAAAGGCAATGTATTTCCTTTTTATCAGGGATTCGCCTTTGGTACTAGTCACCAGCCCCTGGCCTATGGAAGTCGGGCATGGGGTAGTCATGGAAAGGTCCCCGAGGATGGGTCGTGATAGTAAAAATAGAATCATCCAATAAGAATTGGATAGGTTTTGGATATTATTTTAATCTTTATAATCTTATTTATTTAAATCATTTATTAATGAGGATAACACTGCATCATTATTGGGTCATAAATAATTTTATTTATTTGATGTCTAAAAATAATAAAAAAACTACAATGGTGTAAGAAAATGTTTTATCCTTCCAAATAATATTTATAGTGAAAATATAACTTATATAACCATATGTAAAAATTAATTTACTAAAATATATTTGTTAATGTCATTTTTATCTTTACTTTATGTTAATTAAAATATTGGGTCATTATCACTTTTAACTGGCTCCATGGGGTCCCAAAATTGACCCAAAGATGTCCATGGTTGTAAATGACTCAACCAATAAGTTCAGGACACGTGTTAATGTAATATTTTATTATTATAATATTCTTTTTACCTTGAATTACCCTATTTACCTTTAACCGTGATAAATAAAAGTCAAAAGTTACTTTTCACCAAAAATTATTTTCATCTTATTGAACCAAATTTTACTTACTAATAACACTCATGTATATCGGATTTTCTAAATTCAATCCATAGATGTAGTAAAATTTCAGTTAAATGAAAAAGTTAGTTTTTTAACTACAACCCAGTGGTTTCACTATTCATCAAAAATTGAAGTTTTTCAGAAAAATACCAACAATTCGGGCTAAGTTATATTTTATATTCCAGACTCAAAAATGATTTCTATTTTACCAAATTAAAAATGTAGAAGCTACAATAATTTATTTAAAATTAATTCCCATTTTCAAAACAAATAGCGTGTTTTTAAGAAACAATAACTTTCAAAAGATTGATACTTGTTTATGTCAAATTTCAAAGTGAAATTAATTCCAATGACAAAAATTAGATTAATTGGTAAATACATAATCTAATTACACTTTAAAACCAATTAAAAAGATAATCTAACTGTATAAATAAATTATATTAAAATGCAGTTTTGAATTAAAATATAGTATTTTTCACTATTTAATAAAAAATGAATTTTATCAGAAAAATACAAAAATTTTACCCAAAGTAAATTTTGTTGTCCCAATTATAAAGAAGAATTTTATTTTGTCCAATAAAACATATAAATGTGACCAAAACTATATTTAAAGAGGGTTCTCCATTAAAATGTGGTAAATAAACCCTTAAGGTAAATTATGCTTAAAATTTTATTCATTCACTTTTTATGCCTCTAAATTTTATTCAATAAATGCAAAAACTTTTAACAAACATGTATAATCATATTGTAGTTAGTTCTATCCATTCACACCAAAACAACAGCTAGGCCTGAACTATATTTAAAATAATATTATTTTATTATTAATGTGCAATGTAAGAATTCAAAGAAACTAGTTGTTGTGTATCGAGTAGCCTTGGAGCATATCAACCCCTTTAAAGTAAAATTAATATTTTATTAACAAATATGAATAATTATGAAAATTTATTGTTTCTTTATTTACCTGGGAGGTTTCAGTGGGGGTTGTTCAAAGGGAAGGGTTCCTATCCAGGGGTGGGGGCTTTCTAGAGGTTTTGGGGCTGTCCAGGGGGTGGGGGTTGTCCAGAGGGGTGGTGGGTTGTCCAAGGGTGTAGTGGTGTCCAGGGGGTGTCCAAGGGGGTGGGGTGGTGTCTAGGGGTGAGGGGAATTTCCAATTGGGTAGGGGTGTCTATGGGTGGGGGTGGTGTCGAAGGGGTGAGGGGGCTGTCTATGGGGATGGGGTGTCCCGGGGTAGGGGATGGGGGTGGTGTATAGGGGTTGGGGTGTCTAGGGGGTGGGGGTAGTGTCCAGAGTGGTGAGTGGGTTGTCTATATGGGGTATGGTGTGTCCATGTGGTGGGGCGTCTAGGGTGTGGGGGTTGTCCAGAAGGGGTTGGAGGCTGTCCAGGGGTGGGGGTTGTCCAAGGGGGTGGTGGTGTCCATGGGGTGTCCAAAGGGGGTGGGGTGGTGTCTTTTGGGGTAAGGGTGATTTCCAATGGGGGTTGGGCTATCAATGGGGTGGGGTTGGTGTCCAGGTAGGTGATGGGGTTGTCCAAGGGGTGGGGTGTCCAGGGTGTGTGGGGGTGTCCAGGGGGTGTTCAATGGGGTAGGGGTGGAGGTGGTGTACAGGGAGGGTGAGGGTATTTCCAAAAGGGTAGGGGTGTCTAGGGGGTGGGGTGGTGTCGAGGGGGTGAGGGGGCAGTCTAGGGGGTGGGGTGTCTAGGGGGTGTCCTTTTTGGTAGGTAGTAGGGGTGCTGTCCAGGGGAAGTGGGGGTGTCCAATGGGTGGGGGTGGTGTCCAGGAGGTGAGTGGGTTGTCCAAGGGGTGAGGGTATCTAGGGGTGGGGGTGTACAGCGGGTTCGGGGTCATTTTTAGGGGGGTGGGGGTGTCATGGGGGTGCTTCCTAACCATGCGCAGTGCCTGAGTTCTTTAAAAATGTAATTTTTACCATTTCTCTATTGATTGTTTGATAGTCCTCGGATCACCCCCATTTTAGACATATCATGGTAACCTATTAATGGTAGAGGTTTATTTTAGAATGCATACTACACTACTATAATATTATGCTTTGGATAATAGACCCTTAGTATAAACATGCTTTTCTTTGGGGATGGTTCCCCTTATGCGTTAGGGTCGTTTTATTGCATCAGCATGACAAAAGGATGGAATAGGTCACAATATGTTCTATATTTTCCCCTAATCTCCTAGGTATTACCATGTTCTCTGAAACTTTTGTAATTATGGAGGATAATCGAGGTACCTTATCTAGTATGGTTACTTGAATACTACTTACCCATTACCCTCATTATGTAATGATTGATTGTGCTCCCTAATTATGGTGTGTCTATTTGGTAAAATTGAATTCATGGTTTTAAAAGTTTCCATAAGGATTATTTTTTGAAACACTATGATTATTTTTCTATATTTCAAACTAACAAAAAATGAATCATTTATTTAAATGAAGCACATAGGGACAACCCCAACCCCCTTGACACCACCTACCCCCTAGGACACCCTAGACAACCCCTACCCCCATTGAAAGACCTTACGCCCTTGGAAAGACCCCACCACTCCCAATGGATATCCCTATACCCCCTTGGACAACCCCTTGGTATATATATCCCAACGGTTTCATTGAAACCGTAAGAATATTTTTTCTTCAAGTAGTCTATACCAACAGTTCCTATAGAATTATTGGTATAGGGATATTGCCATTAACATCATGCCAACGGTGTGTGAAACCATTGGGGTATTCTATCTCAATGGTTTCAGCAGCTATACCGATGGTTACAAATCATTGGGATATTTTTAATTTTCAGTAGTGAATGTATACATATTTTAATATTTAAACATCATATTTCTTTAATATGGAAGGGTGAATTTGGTATCTAGTTGCATCCAGATCTATTCTTTGTGTACCTGAAGAAGAAAGGATCCAAGATGAATTTATAACTGTTATATATAACTATATTTTCTTTTTAAAATCATTTTCATACACATTTTTTCAAATATGCATAGATTTGTTTTATAATTTTATAGTTCTTTACATTCAAATTATGATATTTTTCATATAAATATATATTTGTCTTATCATAACAAGATGTAAAATTTTGATATTTTTTATAGGTAATAATGAGTCAAATTTGGGTTATGGCACATAGAATGAGTAATTAATATGGGAAAGGTGTTAATGCCTATTGGAATTTTCAAAACGATATGTTCCAAGAAGTGATATTTTTTTCTATCCATACCTGAAATGTCTGAATATGAATAAGTTGAAAAGTAGAGAGATAAACGATCATATGATTTGTCATGGTTTTAATCTGAGTTACAACCCTTGGATTTGGCATGGTGAAATAAGTTAGAATGTCAGATCTACTAATGATGATGATTTGTAAGATGGTAACACCGATGGAATTGAAGAAATAATTCGTGATATTGTAGTAGAACAAATTGAGATAGAACAGATAGTTGTGCCTCAATATGGTGTTGCTGAAAACCATAATATCCTAGTTGTACGGATTTTGTGGTTTTTTGGCGGTGTAAATATTGATTAACCTAAAGGTGAAACATGGATTGATTGAACGATGTTTTACAAAGCATGTACAATTGTTGAAAGACATTATTCCCAAATACAGTGATCTTTCGGATTCACATTATAAGGCCAAGAAAATATTATTCATGATGAGATTGGGATACAAGAAAATTCATGCCCGTTTGAATGATTGTATGATATATAGGATGGAATATGAATTTTTTTCAGAGTTTCCTAAATGTGGGACAACACGGTATAAGTTGAAAGAAAACTCACAGGTTGATGTAGAGATTACAAAGTTCCCTTCCAAGGTATTTTGGTATCTTCCTATAATTAATCATTTGAAACGTTTATTTTCTAATTCATGTGATGCAAAAAGGTTAATATATCCTGGTGATGGGCGGATATGTGATGGAAAAATAATTTATACAACTGATTGTCAACTATTTAGAATGCTTTTTTTGGAGTGCGCATGTCCGTATGCATGAGTATGAAAGGTACAATTTTTTCACCCCGCATTCCCACTTTCCAAAGGCGGGCGGCATCTTCTTCTTATTTAGGGAAATTTTCTCCTTGATCGAAATGGGATGGTGGGATGTCAGTTCTTCCTTCCGTGGATTCCTCCTCAGAACTCGTCACCTAGTCCAAGTCACCCTCATTGATTTAAGACGTTGTACATGAAACTCTTCATAGTACCATATCTTCATGGACACCAGTTAATTACACTACTTCTGTCGGGACATTCTAAGGGGTCCAATCAGGGCAGCACCCTTCAGTCAGTGTAGTAGTCATGTTGGGAATCACTGGCGTGTCTGGATGGTGGGTGATTGGAACGTCTGGTTTTCTTCCCCTTATTATAGCGCTTCTCAAGGACACGGAAGCCTGAGGCATCCCACATCGAATGCGGGGTATCAAATTCCATGGGCATGTATCTGAGATTTTTCCTTAGCTTCCCATGTTTGACATAGGGTATGCCGTAAGTTTAATGTCCAGCGAAGATGGATCAGGCTGATCAAAACACATACTAGAGTGGATTAGAATATTGTGACCCCTAGAGGGGACACCAATCCTGGGGTCAACATGTGGTTGGTTTTCCCAATTACTGTTAAATGGAATGATAAATGGGGTGGCATGATCCAATCGGGATGTGGCAGCCTGGGGAAGAATCGATATGGATGGTGGAAGGTTCTGTGAGGTGGATGGTGAATGGGATGGAACCGTCATGAAGATGACAATGGTTTTTGTCTTGAACCTCAAAGAGTATTCCTATATATCCCCATGGCAGGGAATCAAATTCCACAAAGTTCATCTGATGATGGCTTACCGCCGATTAGGGATTTAAATGGAATACCGCTAGATAAGGTCTCAATGGTTTACTTCTAGTTAAGGATGTCAACGGCTTACCGCCGAATAGGGATGTCAAGGGCCTACCACTGAATTAGGATGTCAACAGATTACCGTTAAATAAGGATGTCAACGGATTACTATTGAATAGGGATGTCAACGACTTACCGCTGAATAGGGATGTCAACTGCATACTGCTTAATAGGGATGTCAATGGAATACTACTGAATAGGGTCACAACAGCTTACCACTGATTGAGGTCACAATGGCTTATCGTTGAATGGGGTCAAACCACCATAAAGATTGTCGGGACGACTGGTGCGTGGTGGGCTTGAACCTCGTGGAGGATTCCTAGGTACCTTTCAATAACAAGGATCAAATACCACGTAGTTAATGTGGGTTTAGTGTGTAACGGCTTACTGCTGACTGGGGAAACAACGACTTACCACAGATTGAGGTCACAACAGCTTACCGTTTGATGGAGTCGAACTGACATAAATGGGGTCAGAACACCTGGGTTTTGGGCTTGAACCTCAAGGAGGATTCCTATGTACCTTTCCTTTTCAAGGATCAAAGACATCATAGTTCAGAATATGGGGGGATTTTGGGGTTATGCTCCGAGGTAGCCCAAGGTGTTGGTGAACTGACATGAAGGGGTCGGAGCGACCAATGGGTGGTAGGATTGAACCTCAGAGAGGTTTCCTATGTACCTTGCTTTGGCAAGGATCAAAGACCACATATTTCATGGGGGTCGGTGAACCGACATGAAGGATGACATAGGGTCCAATAGTTGTTGGGCATGAACCTCAGGGTGGTGTCCTACATACCCTTCCTTGGAAAGTATTGAAGTCCTCATAGTTCAAGATTGGGAGTGGGGATTAAACTCTAGGCTGACCAAAGTGCTGGTGAATCGACGTGAAGATGGTCGGAATGACCAATGTATGGTGGGATTGAACCTCAGGGAGGCTTCCTATGTACCCTGCCTTGGCATGGATAAAAGGATTCATAGATCATGTGGGTTTTGGGGCTTACACTCTAGGCATCCTGAGGTGTTTTTATGGGTCGGTTCTTGCTCTATGCATATGTGAGTCATGATCGTTGTGAGAAATAAGAGGCAGTAAAGACCTAATGATCACATCGTGAAAGGGGAATATGTGGAAAATAGAGTGGGGATTACACATAGTTAGTGGCCCAAAGAGGAAATAGGGGCTTATGCCTGGTTAGCAGTCCGAGGTGATGGAGATTGGGATTTTCTCCAGGATGGAGGCCTGAATGGTGACAAATCCTAGCGGGAGAGGGATTTGGCACCCAGGAAGAGAGGAGGAGTAGGGATGCTCCCTCCTGTAAGGAAATCTAGGGGCTCACACCAGGGTGGTTTCCCATTCCCCATGGACAGATGCTGCTCCGATAAAGATGATCCCCTTCCATGTAAGGAATGATCTCACTCTCATGGAGACTAGTGGGTATGCAGAATGTCCAAGGTGGGGGAACCCCACGTCTAACGCGTGGGGTATGGTCATAGTTTTACGTCATGTGATGAGGAAGAGGGTGCTTGGAAGTTTAATTTCCTACAGCTTGGTTGATGTGGTTTCACTCCACACCCCTAGTACATACATGACTATTACCTCCTGCCCCATGGGGAAGGGAAGGAATCAGCAACGTCGTGGCTAGGGTGTGTCAAAAATCGAACCAGTGGGGGATCCATGTTAGCATGGTTATACGAAGAATCAATAGTTGTTAGCGTGCCTATGCGAAGAATCATGAGGCAAAGCAACGCAACCTGTGGTGTCATCTGAGGGACTTTGAAATTGCTTCGTGCGAATGTAGGAAGGTTGCACAAGAGAGGGAGTTGCAGAGCAAAGGGGTTTATGAGTATAGGCCTCGTAGAGCTTTGGTGATCCATGAAATGGAAGGGATTCATGAAGGTTTGGGCTTCGTGAAGTTATGTGGCTAGACCTCCACATAGGTCATAGGTGCATATAAGAGGTTCTTCACAAAATGGAATGGCATTCACGAAGAAAATCCCTACAAAGTAGGGGTGCCTCATGAAGCATGGTCCTATGATGCAATGTGCTTTGTGAGGCAGAGTTACTCTACCTTAGCATTTGAGTCACATGTGCATGGGGGGTGCTTCACAAAGCATAAACGCTCTACAATGACCAGAGTCCCCGTGGGGATCTCTTTCCTTCATGAAGGCCCATGGGCTTCGCGAAAGGCATCCCCATCGAAAGAGGGTGTGAAAACAAGGCAAAGGGGAGGCACATTGGAGAGAAAAATACCTTGAGTATGTTATGCTTTGTAGAGTAGAAATTTATTCGCGATTCGAGAGCTGAGAATGTGAATGGTCGGATGATCCATCCTTTGGGCATGGGGGGAGGTCGGTATTTATAGGCAAGAGGCACCGCGATGCATAGCATGCTTGGTGCGAAGACAGAGTGTACTCTGCGGTAGGCTCGCGAACGTCAAAGGGGGCTCACGAAGCATCCCACCTCTTGGATTCACGGCGGGCTCAAGAACGTCAAAGGGGCTTGTGGAGCATCCTGCCTCCTGGATTCGTGGAGTTATCGCAATCATCAAACGGGATCACGTAGCATCTCCCCTCCTAGCTTCGTGGTGGGCTCGTGAACATCAAAGGGGCTCATGGAGCTTCCTGCCTCTTGTCTTCACGGCGGTCTCTTGAACGTCATAGGGGATCATGAAGCATCTCGCCTCCTAGATTCATGGTAGCCTTGAAAACATCAAAGGGGCTCACGGAGCATCCCTCCTGTTCACTTCATGGTAGGATTTTGGGGTCATGGCTCTCCACAAAAGGTCTTCGCGTGGCAGCTTCAGAGACTTTCTTATTATCCTTCTCCCTTCCTATTTTTGGTTCCAACAAATGCCCCCCCTCAGACATAATGTCGAGGAGAAATCAAGGTTCAGTGTATGAGGGTCAATCATCAAAATTCCTTGGTCGTTTTACAAATCTAGCTCGTGAAGAAGGATTGCTGAGTGGGAAAGAGATGGGTTGTATGGGCACGCCACAAATCTCATCATAGTTGAGACACACAGTGAAGTGGTGATGGTCTTCACCTATTAATAGAGGGGATGAATTCTCTTTTTTCCATTCTCTCCTTCACGATTTTGGATTTCAGTGCACCCGATTCGCGATTGCTCTTCACGAATCGGGCCTTTAGTTTCACAGCGCATAGAGAGTCTTTGACTTCACATCTATGCAATTCATGACTCCACGTTCGGAGGCAAAGGTAGGGCTCTGTGAAAAGACTCCAAGAACGCACTCTACAAATGAGATTTTCGACAGAACCAAAACAATAACTCCAATCTAAAAGACTGCATGGATCATCAAGAAGCTGTCGAGGGGGTCCTTCTGGATGCTGGCCAAAGGGATGAGATGGTGAACATCCTGGGTTTAAGAGAGCTAACCCAGAGCCACTCTGAACACGGTTCTTTGGTGGATATACTATCGAAGATCCAGAGGAACTACCCGTTATGTAAGAGGTTGCATTTATATGGCTTCGGGCCGAGGGATGAAATCTTCTTCCCAGAAGGAAGTCGGGACGAACCATCATACTGGTTCAAGAGAATGTCGTTCCAGCGCCGATGGTTCAGGGTGGCTGATGGCCATGCCTGGGAGGACTTCACACCCGTCATTGCTGACTACTTATACAACCACCTGAATAATGTTGATGGGAAGGAGTTATAATTGGAGACGTCTCCCCCCAGGCATCAGACGATATTGAAGTCAACTCTGGGGAATGTGGAGAAGGGGTGGTCTAAGGAGTGGGACATGTACCAGGGTGGCAACTTCACAGATGATTGGGCATAGGCCTATTGGGTAGGCAAATTGTGTGAGGAGTTTGGGGCGGAGTTGAAAAGAGTTGGCTTGTATGAGGCAGGTTGGCCCCCCAGTTTTACATCTACCAGCCGAAGCAGTTGATTTCGGAGTTGTTGAGAATGTGGTCATGAAGTACCAACACATTCCATTATCACCACGGGGAAGTCAGCATCATCTTGTGGGATGTCCACCAGATCATGGGGGTCCCGATAGTAGGGGATATTTAGGACGAATTCATTCCTGTCATGAGTTCGTGGGAGGACTCGGAGCCAATGTCACCATTGGCAATGGCTTTGATGGAACTCGGGCCCAGAGAGGAAAAGGAGGAAGTGAGGGATGTCCATTTCAGTTGGTGGATGAAATAGTTCATGAATTTCCTAGAGGAAAAAGAGTTTCTGGAGAGGCCTCGGACATGCTTGAAGGGGGCTCAGAGTAAGGATCACTCATACTGGTGACTTTTGGAGGACAACCAGTGGATGAATTGGGTATTTAGAATCATCACTGAACACAAACTGATAGTCAAGCTGGAAGCATTCATCGTGGCTCTCATCTGTGGTTGGATCCTTCCAGGGAGGGATACCAACATGGGAGTGTGACCAAGAACATTTATTATGGCATCTGCGATGGAGACAAGAGGGCAGGTCAACCTCAGGATCCCGATGCTCTCCAAGATGCACAGGATGTTGCAACATATCAGTGATGGAAAGAGGACGTAGAGAATATGTGGGCCATTCCACCATATGTATGGGTGGATAACGGCACACTTTAGGGGGTGGGGGTCTACAAATACTCCAACCCCATCTCCCCTCGAGAATCAAACTTCCGCACATCCATCCTAAACGATGTCGGGAGCTTTCCATCCAAGCTGACTGCAACATTAGTTCTGAACTGAATGTGGACGGTGGAGGAGTTCAATTTCCACTAGTTTCCATTTCCGAAGGGGGTATTCACGAATGATTTTCAGGGTATGGAGAAGCACTGTTCCTATCTCATATCCTTTCGAGGCAGATTTTTAGTGGAAATGGTGGATCATGAGCCTCTCTACGAGCCGTACACCCATCACCGATTTTCTCAGCAATTTCGGTGCATGTTGCGACGGACCCCACATGTCTATCTGGGGGTGTGCTGTGAGGATCACCCGTGTGTGATGAGGAAGATGTGGCTCATGTTCACACAAGAAGACAAGAAGATGAGGAACTAGATGCCTCCTCTGACCATTGTCATGGGGTTAGTGAAAGAATATTCCTAGTGTTGGGAGGCGTCCTACCCATGGGAAATGATAAAGAAACCGACCATTGGAGTCGATGATGGCGTGCCTCCCAAACTTCGGGGCCAAGGTCGGAAGGCAGCAGGGGCATCCTGCGATGGCGGGGCTGCCGTAGCGGCGGGGCCTACACCAGTTAAGGGAGAGGATGTAGTGGCAATAGACCCAGTGGTCCCAGAAGAGTAGATCTTTCCTGAGTGGAGGCCCACTAGGGGGTTCTGTAGAATATCCACTTTGGATCTAGGGAAGCGGTTGTTCCACATTGATAAGCCCGAGAATGTTGTCTTCCCGGAGGCCTGAGACATCTGGGAAGTTAACCAGAAATTCCTAAGCCCATCAGAGATGTGGAAACATCTGAATCATTTAGGGATGGACATGTCGGGGATAGGCCCTATCAGGGCTGGCTTTGTAGTATCCCAGGAAGAGGCGTAGCAATACCTGACAGAGTTAGAGGACTTCGTGCTCTCTCGGGGTACCCCACATACGATGATAAATCGAGTCAAGGTGTTTCTAGATTGCACTACTCCCCCGTAGTTGTCAGCTTGTGACTTAATGTAATGATTCCCTCTATCAGAAGAATCAGATGAATCCTCCTGGGGAGACAAGGCCCGGAGAGGGAGCCCACTGGTGGAGGGTGATGTCCGGGATCAAGACTTGGATCATGAAGAGTTCCCCGAGTCCCTTGAGGTAAAGATTGAAAACACCTTCTTCAAGGCCCTCTTTCTGGTCATTGTGGACTCCTTGATAACATCTGAATTGTGTAGGAGGGCCATATGAATAGATCTCGTTCTTTTCCTTCAAGAGATACAGTTACGGGACCTTCGGGGTCCATGCCTACTGCTGAGGAGATCAGCATGTCTGGCAGGGTCGGAATACCCAAAGTGGCTCCCGAACCATCATACCTACCAAATATATATGAAGGGGCATGCTTCAGGGATCCAACAGTGTCAACTAAGGAATGAGCCTGATAATTCAATCTCTATAATTCTCCTCTAACAATTTAATGACTGTCATTCATCGACCACGTTAACTGACATGCATGCTCCCTCTTTGGTATGCACAGTCCTCCGAATGGAGTGGGTTTCCTTGAAGAAGTCATTTGGTATCCCTGGCAGCGCCTTTCCCTAGGGAATGATGGTGACTGTGGAGGTGGAGGTCTAGATTGATAGAATACTGGCACTCTCAATCACTGGTAGGACTGTCATGGAGGTTGATCCTGATATCATCGAGGTGGGGTCCGACAATGTGTATTGGTCGGATAGACCAAGTCCCACTATGCCTTATCAAACACTGGATTCATACCCAGCTGATGAGTTCTAGGGGGAATTACCTACATATTAGATTTCCAACAGCGCCAACTAGGACGAGACAACCTCTGATGAAGAGGACATTAGAATAGTCTGTCGCTGATCATGGAAGCGGATCAAGTGCTTCATTGATGAAACACTCTGAGAACTGTGGATGGATGAGATGGACAGAATTCACTCACGACTACATAAACTGTGTGTTGGGGGAGTGGATTCCCAACACCCTCACATGCTTGTATGAGATCTTATAGAGGTGAAGATTCAGGAGCATTACCTTGTCCTTAGTGTGGGTTGGCAGTGGGGGAATGCAGTGAACATCAAGAGGCTGTAGGAGGCTGAAGATGAGGTCGATTAGCTGTAGAGTTGGGCGGATGAGCACAGGGCGTCCCTCAATGTGAAATATGATCGAATATAGTGATTGAAGACCCAACTAGAAGAGGCTGAAGAAGGAATTAAGAGGGACTCTGATGAAATTATTGTCATCCGTACCAGTGCGGAGCGTGTCTGGATTGCAGCTGATGAATTGTGCCCCATCGCTGCTGAGGAGGAGCGGAAACTGAACAGGCAGCAACAAATCCTTTACGCCACCAGCCAGAGGGTGGAGGAGCTGCTACGCACTTTTGATGAGGTCAACCCCTCCATGGGAGGGGCCGATCCTAGGGGGATATGATTCCCATAACCTTTGAACACACTTTCATGATTTTTTTATTTTATGCCAACTGCATGCATGAGTTTCGTTATTTTCTTTAGTTAATTGCATTCATGTGACATTCGTGGAGCATCCAGCAGTCAACCCCAAATCTCACGTGGGTCGGGCCCGATGGGAGAAACAATGAATGACCACCTTGCTATTCCTTTAAAATGTGGTAATGCAGACCAAGCTGTGGGCATCCGGGGGCTTGAACAACAAATCCGGATTTCTGAGAAGAAAAGGGAGAGGCTCAATCAGAGGAAGAGGACCTCAAAACAACCGATGTGTTGTGTTCCTAATGTGCTCGAGTGCACAAGTTGGGTAACACCAGGGGAATTGGAAGCCAATCCGAACATAAGGGAATGGAAAGCGTGAATTACAACACCTCAAATTCCAAACACTATGGGGATGGAACAACAATAAAAGATAACTGCTGAACACATTCTAAATACATCATCTATATTATGTCAGCCTGAAATGGGCATGACAAACAAGGGCCAACCACTAACCATGTTTGAAACACGGGGCCTGACTCAGAATGTCATCGATTAGACTTGCATAACGTTGGCCCAGGATAGTAGGTGAGCCATAGGCCAAGCATCCATACTGTTAGGGGGGTTCTTTTAGATGTGATTGAGGAAAAGGGTCCAAATAAAGGGCACATAAATCATGGAATATGGAGTGGTGGTTTTTTTGAACAGAATTCAACACTCTTGAAATTATGCCACCATGTTGGAAACGCATTAGGTGTGGTACACCGGCCTGACGAAGGATCAAACATACATCTGAACAGGACCACTCTGACAAGGAAACCGTTACCTACTAACATTTATCATGGGGAATCCCGAACATGCTCAGGGTAAAGCTTTAATTTCGTAGTTCCCCAAAAGAGCTCAGATCAAGGGACCGAACAAATAGGGGAAGTGGGAATTACGATTTCTGGGGCTCGACCTGGAGATAATATGTTTGTGGGTTCCTATATATACCATGGGAATGGGAGTCAAGATAAACATCGTTCTTGGGGCACAGTGTGGTCATAGACCAACACTGGTAAGGAGAATTCTCTATAGAGAGGAAATTGACACATCCCATGATTAACAAAGGGCATCCCAAACTTGTTCAGGGAAGAACCACAGTTTAGTGTCATGAGTTGAGGACATATGGACTCATGCAGTTTAATGTCATATGAAAGGATGTGGAGTGAAAATGGAAGATCCCATGAAGGGAATCTGTGGTCAGGTAGCTATAAACCTGTCGTGAATGAGGACTTGGAGTCCAGATCGTACCATGTATCCCCGAGGGAAACTCTTCAGGTCATGGGACCAAGAGTGAGAATTAGGATGGCCCGTGAAGCAATGTGTTTAGGTGTTCCTACATACCCCATAAGGATGGTAATCAAGCCATACGCAGTTCTTAGATAACAGTTTAACATAATGTGGGATGATGAAAGGCATGTATGGCAATGGTTGTGCTAGTACATGTCCTACCAGAACTACTAAGACAGCGTGAGTCATGTTAAATGATGGAAACAAGAAGTAGTGATGGGAATTTCCTAGAACAGGGATGCACACAGTAGGGATGATGGGACACTAGGATAATGATGCCACAATGATGTTGACCCGCTAATATAATGCGTCTAGTTGTGCAGAAGAGTAAAGCCGAGTATCTTGGAATTCCACTTGAACATAAGAATGTGGAAATATTAGAATGACGATGCTCGAGATTTAGACCATAATGGTGGTTTCATGATTATAGGGGATAGATTTTGACAATGTTCAAAACACAGTATCCACATCGGGATATTGGAATGGGGATAGACAGATGAGGGTATATCGTTTACCATGTTTGAAACATAGGACCTGTCAAAAATGTCGCCCGAGATCTTTAGGGACGTTTGCCCGAGACGGTACGTGAGCTGAGGTGGCTTGATACCATGTCATGAAGGGGTTACCTACATATGTGGAAGTGGATGAGGATCCAAATAACGGGCTCATGATTCTCAGATATGGAATGAGGGGAATGTCCCCTTGAAAAATCAACACTCCAGGGTATTTGTCAAAAGGCATCTAAATACGACTATAAGATGTATAAAAAAGAGGGAGTCGAGTCCCTTATCAGGGAAAAGGGTCCCAAGATCGCACACTATCAACTTAAGATCCTAGTGGGAACTATCAAAAGGGCTTGATTTAATGGATTGTGCTCAGGGCAGTGAAACAGTGAAATGTGACGCGCAGTTCCCGTAGGGAGATCTTATTATTGGGTCATAGAGCTCAAACCATGTTGAGTGAAGACATGGGAGGGACATGGTTTGGCCTTTTTTAAACCCAATTTAAATGAAAAACCATGGGGTACTCACTACATCACATGTTCCCCAATGATATCGGATAAAGGGGCTGAAAGAGAGGATATGATTTTAGATTCCTAGGGCTGGACCCAGAGACAATGTGTCTGGGTGTTCCTACGTATCCCATGAGGATGGGAATCAATCTATACATAGTTCTGGAAGAGATCATATTTTAAGGTCTTAGATATAGGACCATGGATGGAAGGAAATAAGAGACACATGGTGATGTAACGACAAAACCCGACGTGAATGAGGACCTGGTCCGAATCACCGTGTGCTTCATTGGGGAGGTATCTGGCTGAGGGACTATAAATGAATATTAGGATGAGCCCGAGATAAAGTGAAAAGACATTCCTACGTACCCCATGAGGATGGTAATCAAGCTTAATATAGTTCTAATATAAGGTTGTGTGGGTATGGCCCTTATACTAGAAATTACGGTATTTGATAGATCATGTCTGGCCTTTATGATGAATTGTTTTTTTTGTGAAGAAATGGACCTAGGACGGAAGGTCCCGGTATCACCACATGAATCAAGCCATATGTAGGCATCGAAAAATGGTTTGGTTTTTAACCAATATCAAACATGACATCCCCTTGGGTGAGGACATCACAATGAAGTTCCATTTTTCATCGTGCATCCAGGACAATACTGTCACGGTTTTGGGTCATGTTAGGGGACAAACCGTGCATTTTAGCATCGTTCAGCAAAGAAATAATAGTTTAAAGTCACGTGGGACTAGGCAACATAGTTTAATGTCATATGGAATAGACATATATATGAGGTTCAAGAGGGAATGTGCATGGTTCAATAAAGAATATTTGATGTGAATGAGGACATAATCTCATACCACATCGCGTGTAATTCAGAGAAAGAAACCTCAGGCTAAGGGGCCAGCAAAGGTTAAAAGGTATAATGTAGGTGGGACTAGCTCTCTATTAAGCTGGACCCGAGGACGAGATGCTCAGGTGTTCCTACATTTCCCATGTTGATGGGAATCAAGCTGTACGTAGTTTTCACAAAGGGGAAATACGAAAATTTCTTAGTTTATGGTTTTGAACTCTTACCATAGAGAAGCAACACTATCCCAAGTAAAGGCAGACCTTAACCCAATCCCTAAGCCTATGTGATTCGAACTCACTATAGGAAACAAGGGCGGATAAGGTATTTACAATACGTGAAATACATGCAAAGTGAAAATCAGTGGAGCCCTGAATGATTGCCTTATCACAGCTTTTTCCTCCTAACGTGTGGATGCGCACTGAAGAATAGTACCAAGATTTTCGATGTTATACATGGACATGATGAGGTGGAGATGTATGTGAATCATGTAACCATCATTTTGGGCTTAAATGCATTGGCGTGATGATGGAGGATAACTGTTTACCGTGTTCGAAACATAGCATCCATATTGCGTTAGCCTGAAATGGGGACAAAAAATGAGTTTCGACCACTAACCATATTCACAATGCAGTACTTGTATCGATTTTTTGTCTGAGACCCTCGAGGAAATTCACCCATAATGGTAGGAGAGCCCTTAGGCCTAGCATCCATTCCATTTGGTGGTCCCTTTTGGTGTGAAAGGGGATGGAAGATCTAATAAAGGAGAACACGAAGCCCAAGAAATAATTGAAAGCATGTCCAGGTAGAATCCAACAGTCCAAGTTCTAAACCAATGTATGCTTGGGCACATTAGTGAATCGACGAAGAGGATGGAGGGGCTCATCTTGAGAGTAGCTGATTTGAAAAGACAAGCTAGAACAGGGGGATGGAAAACTCTCATGGGGAGGAGGTAAATGGTGTGGTTATCACAAAACCCATAATGAATGAGGACCTAATCTTATACCACACCATATATTCCTCCCTCTGGGGTAGTGAAAGACAAGTGGCCAAAATGAGAGGATGGTTTCTAAGAGATGGGGCTAGACCCTAAGTCTAGATTTTCAGGCGGTCCTACATATCACCTGAGGATGGGAATCAAGCCACACATAGTTCTTTAAGGGTGTAATGGGTAGTTTGTTGTCATGCAGTAAGGACACAAACATGTGAGATACCCCACATAAAAAATGGGTATGATGCGAAGAGTAACCCGATGTGAAGGAGGATGTAATCACATACCACAACATACAATACGGTAAGATTTAAGACTTGGACCGGGGGGCCATGATTGGGCACGCGAAGCGTGGAAAGGCTTGTGCTTGCAGTATGGACGATAAGTGACAGGAGGGTTGTATTAAGGGGATATGTGTGGCATGGTGAAATTTCTCGACGTGAATGAGGACATAAATCCACTCCACATCACCCAACCCTAAATGAGAACTCGGGCCAGTGGCCAGAAAAGGCCAACGGGTCGGAAAAGGCCATGTGGCCGAAAAATTACAAGTGGCCTGAGGATGGGCATTCCGGACAATGGTATACATATGTCCTCTTGTGAGGTTACCCCCTAATCATAGCTCCTAAGCCCACGTAAGGATTGCTCTATGTGGAAAACAAAGATTTGGACTCAGCTCTCGCTACCATATAGGGGTCTAATAGCTGGCATTTCCCGAAGGGAGTTCGTCGCTTGGAGATACAATGGGGAAAAATGAACCACTGCACTCAATGTTTGGGACATCTTGGGGTGGATCTAACGACAAAGGATAACTGTTGACCATGTTCTA
This sequence comes from Viscum album, assembly GCA_963277665.1. NCBI lineage: Eukaryota > Viridiplantae > Streptophyta > Magnoliopsida > Santalales > Viscaceae > Viscum > Viscum album. The sequence goes on from OY728150.1 coordinate 237,754,216, forward strand.
AACATAGCGTCCTTATAGTGACCTGGACAGGGAACAACAAATGTGCCTCGACCGCTGACCATATTCGTGATGCAGGACTTATATCAGTTTTTTTGGTCAACATCTTCAAGGGCGTTAGCCCAAAGCAGTATGCTATCCCTTAGTCCGAGAATCCATTCCATTCGGGGGGCCCTTATAGATGGGAAAGAAGATGGATTCCCTATCAAATGAGTTGGAGAAGTATAGATGTACCCATCTACAAAAGAGGAAAACAACTCCGTGGAGTGGGTCATATGGCGGGATCAGAATGAGGTTGACATGAATTGGGGAAAATTCTTCACCACACAATATATCTAGACCCAAGGGAAGATTTTGGAATTTGAGATGGGCCAACAGGCGATATTTCTGGGTGTTCCTACAAATCCCATGAGGATGGGAATCAAGCTGTATGTAGTTATTGAAGGCCATGCAGTTTAGCATCGTATAGTGAGGACGTGGGAGGATAGAAGAACAAGGAGTGGGAACATGGTGCACTCATCATAACCTTGACATGAGTGGGGCCAAGGAAGCCTATACCATATCATTGGAGGACCCTCCAAGAGAACTATACATAGGGGGATATTCAAAGAGAAGAGTTTGGGGATGTGCTCAAGAAAAAATGATTGAGCATTCCTACATATCCCATGTGAATGGGAATCAAGCCACACATAGTTCTAAGGGTGTAGTTTAACATCTTGTATGATGACATATTGTTTAATGTCAGCTGGGACTTTTTATAGTTTACAGTCATGTAGGACCAAACAATTTAAGTTCATTCTAGACTGAATAGTTTAGGGTCATGTCGTACCATCATGAAGTTTAGGGTTAGGTGGGACCATCTAGTTTAAGGTCATGTAGGACCATTAGGCTCAGGCAATGTATTTCCTGAGGAACATGGAATTGGTGGGAGGAGTGATATGGTCGCCATCCATGGTCACCAGGGAGCACGCACCATTGGTGTAAACCCTGTGAATTATGTAGGTCCCTTCACATTTAGGCTCCAAATTGGGTGGTTTCCAACCAGGGATCATCTGTTTCTAGAGGTCCAATACCAAGTCACCTTGAAAGAGGCAGTGGAGATGATCTCTCTTGTTGAATTCCCTAGCTATCATGTTTGGGTGTCTTTCTAGATTGTCCAGGGCACAAAGCCTGTTTTCATCAAGGGATTTCAATTTAGCTAGATGAATTTAAGATACATTATCTGGTGCTTTTGGTCATAGAATGATGTGCATAACGATGGATGTTGCATCTCAATTGGAAGGATGGCCTCATCTTCGTACACCAAGGAATATGGGGTGACCTGGGTGGAATTACGAGCTGTCGTCCGATATGCCCAGAGGGTGTTGGGGAGTTTGTCTGACCAACTCTTCTTGTTCTGACCAACCATTTTTTGTATAATTTTAGAGAGGGTTTTGTTGAAAGCCTTGATCTATCCATTTTCCAACACCTGATAGAGGGATTTATGGTTCGAATGGATGTTCTACTTGGCGTACAATTTCATCAGCTCGGCTTCTCAGAATTTGGTGTTGTTATCTGTGAGGATGGCATGAGGGACTCCAAAATGGTAGATGATATTAGGGCACACGAATTCAATGATGGAACGGGCCTTAACCACTTTGATCGGAACTGCCTCTACCCACTTGGCAAAAAAATCTGTAGCAGTCAGGATAAACGTGCACTGGAGAGCTGTCGTCAGTGGATATAATCCCACAACATCGAGTCCCCACATTGAAAATGTCTAAGAGTACTTGGTGGAGTGGAGAGGTTCTAGTAGATGATGCATTAATTTGGCATGAACTAGACACACATAACACTTTTTGGCGAACTTAATGTAGTTGTGGATCATGGAGGGCCAGAAGTACCCCAGTCTACGGATCTGATGGGACAGCTTTGCCCCAGTCTGGTGGGAACCACATGAATCAGCATAAACCTCTTTGATGACCTGAAAAATCTAAAATCCATTGATACAACAGAGGATAACACCATCAAAATCGTACTTGTAGAGGATCTGCTCAAGATCAGGACCACTCTAGAGGGTAAACTGCAGCACGCCGCATTGGATTCACTCACACTCGGCCTGATCTGCTAGGAGGTAAACATTTTGGATATACTCAACAAAGGGGGATCTCCAGTTGGGGGTCACTTCAACCACTACATCTAAGGGGCCTGGGGGTCCTGACATGGAGGCTCCGGCAGTAAGATGGCTTACCTGCATGTCGTCGTCACCATCTAGGGTGATGAGAGCAATGACTCTCTGATGTGCCACATGTATAATCAGGTCATCCTGTATGGCTTTTTCTAGTGATGCAGCCTGGCCGGCCAGGGCAGTAGCTTGGCTGTTCTAAGATCGAGGGATAAGAGTAACTTCTGGGAGAGATTGGAACTAGGCCATTAGCTGGATAGTGCGTTCCAATAATGGTCTGAGCTCTGGAATTCTGACAATGTAATCACTGTTTATTTTCTAGATTACTAGTTCGGAATCCCCTTTCACATGAAAATGGGGCACATCGATCTTAAGGGCCAGCTCGAGGCCAGTGATAAGATCCTAATACTCTGCTTCATTGTTGGTGAATGCTTCTAACAGAAGGAATGAATATGGAAGAATGGCTTGATCTAGGGTAATAATGATAATACCCAGGCCTACTCTGTTGAGTCTGGGATCATTGAGACTCCTACAAGTGGGATTCTAAGAGGCACCATCAAAGTGCTTTTTCCAACACGGTATGGCCTGATCTACTGAGAGGATTGCCTCACCGAAATAATCTAGGTCCAGGGACTGGCCCACAGGGGTTAGATGGGTAACAAAAAAAATCTACCAATGTTTGTCCCTTGATATCCTTCTAAGGCATAGACCTTATGTCAAACTGTTAGAGGATTACCGCCAACCATGCTAGTTATCTTTTCAGCATGAGACAGATCAGGATATAGTTTAGCGGGTCTACCTAACACACCAACTTTACCTCGTGGTGCTGCATGTTGTGTCGCAACTTCTTCCTGGAATATACCAGCCAAGGCTACTCTTTTTGATGGGGGAGTATCTGGTCTCCGTACTGATGAGCATACGACTGAGTTAGTGGAGGCGGTTCTCTATCCCCTCATTGTTCTTTTGGGCAATAAGGGTACCTAGAGATCATTACAGTGTTGTTACATACAAGATCAGTGGTTTTCTAGAGACTGGTGGCATGAAGACCAAAGGCTGGAGCAGATACTGCTTGATTTCCTTGAATGTGATCTATCACTCTTCATCCCATTAATAGGTGGTGCCTTTCTTTATATGCCGAGAAAATGGCTTACACTTTCCGGACAGATTCGTAATGAATCGGCGTATATAGGCTAAGTGGCCTTGGAAACCTCAAAGATCCCAAATGTTGCTCTGGAGGGGCATCTGGCTGATTTCCCTGATCTTTTCTAGGTCGATCTCAATGCCCCTATGTCTACTAAAGAAGCCAATAAATTTTCCAGAGGTGACTCCTAAATCACACTTCAAATGGTTCATCCTCAGGTGGTGAGAATGGAGGAAGCAGAACACTTTCTCAAGATCCATGAGATGGTCCTGATGTTAGAGAGATTTTACCACCAGATCATCCACACAGCATTCCACCAATGTCTTGATGATTGTCTTGAATATTTGGTGCATGAACCGCTGATAGGTGGGACCTGCATTCTTTAAGCCGAAGGGCATGACCTGGTAACCAAACGTAACATGCAGCGCCCTGAAATATGTGGACTCCTCATCCTTAGGGACCATTCAGATCTGATTGTATCCAAAGTAACCATCCATATTTGAGAGGGCATGGAACCCAACTTTATCATCGATCAACAATTCCATTACAGGAAGGGGAAAATAATCCTTCGGACAGTGATGGTTGAGATTACTGATGTCGATGTAGACTATGATGTGTCTGTTCTTCTTCCTGACTATCACCATATTGGCCAGCCATTTGGGGTACTGGAACTCTTTAATGTAGTTTTCCCTGATTATCTTTTCAACTTTGGCATCGACCATTGGAGAGTTAGAAGGGTGTATCTTTGTGGGAGGCTGCTTGAACCCATGATGACTTGTCGGAAGACCGAGCCGGTGGACAGCTACCTGAGGATCCAGTCCTAGAATCTTGTCGTAACTCTAGGAAAACATGTCGCAGTGATGTTTAAGGAAGTCCATGTACCAATGTTTCTCCTTGGGGGGCATGGAGACACTGATCAATGTGGGTCTTGGATCTTCCTCACTACTAAGGTTCACCTATACCAGTTCATCGATCGTGGTGGAAACACCCTCTTCAAAAATGGTGGTAGCATACTCCAAATCCTCTTCTTCGCTTGAAGATGAGGGATCTCTAGTGGGAGAAGCTTCCTAAAGGTCTAAAACCCCCTATGAGAGGCTGGTTCCAGCCTAGGTGGAAGTGGACAGTAGATCGGGAGATTCACTTGCTGCCGAAACCATAGCAATGAAGGTTGTTGATCTGATCTCGTCTGGTTTTCGGCCTAATGGGACACAATTGATGATATCAAAGCAATAGTGGTGTGTTGGCTTGATCCGGTTGATTCCAACCCAGTGAAACAGACATGTATGACGTACTTTTGTTGCCATGGGGCGGACATCCCGATATCTTATAGGGGTTGGAGGCTTCGAGATCACCTTGGCATGATTTGTGTAAGAGTACGAGGTGATTTTCCTCTGTCTTTTGGACTTGGGAATATGCTTCTCCCTTGTACCGGAGACAAAAATACATTTCCCTATGTCTAGGGTCGTGGCCACTAATCGATGGATCGGGAAGATGTAGGCATCGTCCAGACCTTCCCAGGGGTCAGTTGCAACCGCAATGGGTTTGACCTCACTGGCTTGAATCTTCTTATCCTTGCTCTTGTAATAGTCATAATAGAAGTAGAGATATTCACTAGAGGAAAAAAAAGATGCATCACCTTGGAGTATGCATACTAAACCATTGAGGGAGTACCTTAGGAACTGGTGATATGACGAGGGAACTGCCACGTGTAGGTGGAGCCATGGTCTTCCCATCAATGCATTGTATGCGGTGTCCTGGGAGACAACCATGAACTCGGTGCTGGCTACTAGGCCCCCAAACTTGGTCTTCAAATGGATATTACTAAATGGGGTCTCCTCTATCCTATCATATCCTTGGACTCATAAATTGGAAGGATTCAGGTCATCTTCGAACAACCCCATCTTCACCAGGTTTCGTGTCGGGATAAGGTTAATCCCGAAGCTGGTGTCGACAAGACAGCAGCGAACCTCCATGCCGTTAAATTGTTCGGTGATGTACAGTGGGCCGATGTGCCCTTATATAGAGGAGACTTAATCTTCTAAAGGGAACAAAATTATGGCCTGACATTCAGTGTTCTCAACTGCTTCAGCATGAAAGGCTTCTGCAGCTGCTACCTCCGTCTCAAATTGGTGGGGGCTTCTTAAAGCCTTAGCGAGGGCCTCACACATATCTGACGATAGGCGAAGAGCCTCAGGGATATAAAGTCTTAATGGGATGCTAGAAATGATCTTGAGAACACTGTACATCCATGCCAGGCGCAATCTTCTACTTGCAGGAGGCCGCTCTCTGACGGGAGGTGTGGTGGGCCCTACCGGCTTGGCTGACCGTCGACTGGTGATGGACATTTCCTGCTGCTCAGTAGTCGAAGCCCTTAGAGTAGCTACTAGGTGTAGGCCGGATGAATTATAAAATCCTATAGAAGGGTGAGTCTGGTCATGACATAGTCCAAGAGACTCTGCCTGGTCCAGTAGCAAAAATGGCAGTGGAGGTAGGCACGAAGACACCGAATGAAGAGGTTGTGCATGTTGAGTTCTGCGAAGGGCTTGCTATGTAGTCTCAGTGGGATGCATGGCCTGACTGGAGGTGCTAATTGATGTTCCTTAATGACCCATGTAGTTGTGGCTCCACTGACGCTGGCATCGGTCGGGGATGTAGGGAAGGTTCTCCTGGCTCTCCCCATTGTCGAGAGTCATGTTGGGGTTTACCAACTCCATAGTGTTAATCGAAGCGTACCCTTGACTATCATTTGAATATTCATCCATCACAAGGAGGATTCTGGGAGGAATCCCCATCTCTGGAGTCATGATTTCACTGAGAATGTGGGATGATGATGGAATTGGTGGGGTGTGTTTCTTTCCCTTGCACTGCTGATTCTTTCTCTTCTGGGAAGAGGCTGGCTGAGATGATGATGCAAAAGTAGTGGCTATAGCTTCTGATGGATCCGGCTCATTCATGCATGCATGAATGATACCATGGGAATAAAAAATAGTTTTTTGAACAATCTAGTCATCATACTTATATGAAACATGGTTAGAAACCCACTTCCACTCACCTTCATTGTCGCTGCTGCTGTTTGGCCATACGATGACGCGTGCCACTTGTGCGGGGGACGGACCCAACTGTACTATGTTGTTATTGAACTTGTCTTGAAGAAAGCCGTTAAAAACATAGCACTATTTGAGGGTGTACCCCAGGATCATGTGATATGGTCAGTAGTTGGGGCGATCAGTGAGGTTCATCTCTTCGGGCCTTCTACACTCAAGCAAACACACAATCCCATGTTCTAAGGAAGTTCATAAGTAGCTAGGGACTAGATTCTCTTTGAACGACTTGTTCTGGTTCCTTCTATCTAGAATGGGAGGCCTTGGGTCCTGGCCCTGATAAGGAGATAAGGGAGGCTATCAAGGAAGCGGGGCCCGGTTGTCCCATCTATGCAGTGGCATAGCATTTTGCGGGGGCACCAGCAGATTCTGAGGAAGTCACTGCTAGGCTGGAGGCTGCGCCTAGGGTGGTGGGCCTCTATGAGGTTGCAGAGGAAACTCCACCGGTAATAACTCCAGTTGTTTGGGGGACTCTATTTGGGCCACTGCATCGGGCTCAATTATGATAGCCCTCCTTGAGAGAATTATAGGAGGCAACAGGTGTGCCTGGCTAGCCTGTTGCAGGGCTTTTTTTAGGTGCCGGGTCTTATCGGAGAAGTATCAGAATCCTTTGGGGTAGTTCCAAGTTATTAGAGAGGGAACCACCTATGTCTTGAAATTTACTACTCAAATTTTCAGTAATTTCTCCAGAGTCAGTGGCATGTAATGGAATAATGTAATCCGTTTCTACCAGGTGATGAAGTCCGCGACATGCTCATCATGCCCTTGTTTGCACTTGAATTGGTCTGCAATGCTAGTTTTCCACATGGTGGAGCTGAATTGGTAGAGGAATTACCTGTGAAGGTCCTCCCAGCTGGTTACAGATCCAATGGGAAGCTGGCTGTACCAGACAAATGCATGCCCCTCCAATGTCTTAACAAAGCAGTGGATTGTGGCAGCCTCCTGCTACGCTGGAGTCCCTAACATGGGGACACACCTTGAGTTGAAGTGGTCCAGGTGCCGAGGTAGGTCCCCTGACCCGTTAAAGTGGGAGAATATGGTATTCTTGAAACCCAAAAGTGTCATCATATCATCCACCCATGCTGGATATGGCTTTCCATCAGGCGAGATTTCCACCTATCTCGTTTCCAATGCCTCAAGGTGGGTAATGAGTTCCACCATTGGATCATCTAGGCGGGGGTCCCAGTCTTGACGGAGATCCCTAACCATGAAAAGTTTGGAAGGTTCATCAACATTGTAAGTAGGCCTAACGGCTCATGGAGAAGCTGGCGACACGACCCTTGGGCGTTCGGGGGAGCCTGAGCTTGGTCGCTTGGATTGTCATGTCGTTCGGGAGGGTTTGGAGAGACATACCATGCCCTCGTGCCTTATGTTCCGACCTCAGTCCTGCCTGTGAGGGTAGGACAGTCAGGGACACCTAGAGGCAGCTCACCAAGGAGAATTTGTTCCTCCCCCTACTTCCCTGGACAAGGATCACCATAGTCCTGCCATCGCTCTGCAGTACATTCAACCATGTGGTTATCGTCCAACTTCTTCTGCTCAGCAAGTTTTCGGAACAATGTGGCCTTCTCAGGGTTTCCTCCATCTTCTGTACTGAGGCGGATGGGTTGGAGTGCTTGGCAGCTTCGACATGCTCTTTTCACTTACTGGAATTCTGACTGAGTACTAATGCCTCAATGGGCACAGGGAGACCTAGTAGGTTCCTTTGCTGGCTAGTAATCCTCCATGATGGATCCAATTTTAGAGACACAAATCTTGTTGTACATGGAAATTACATTACTTTTGTGGAATATTTAATACATTACAAAAATAAACACACAAGGATTTTAATAGTTTAGTGTATTTGGAAACTTAGAATATAATATTCTAATCGCAGTGAAAGATCTTCAACGTCACCCATAATGAACTTCCCCTTTTTGTTTTCTTACCTAAAACCTTTCTTTAAATCCTGGGGAAAAGAAAACATATAAAGGGTGAGCTCAAATGCTCAGTAAGGGTAAGTATTCAGAAAATAAAACAAATCATATACATTTGAAATTAAAAAAAACATGAACATAATGTTTAAACATCAAAATCTTGAGAAATGACATAAAACATGGAAGTGCATAAGGCATAGATCATAACGAAACATTAATCATGATAAAATAGCATGGGAATAAAACATTTAATTGTGGAAAACCATTATGTAAATGATATGATTTCAATAGTAGCCAAGTCATTGCTGCGAAGACAATCTTAGTGGACAAAGTCCCTTTCTGAATCGAGTTCACTCCTCATTCCAGTCCTGTATAACTAAACCAGATTAACTTACCATTTCATCCATGTCTATCTCATGAGATTTAAATCTTTACCCAATACATTAGAGGGTGATATAGGTCCCACCCATCTCATTATTAAATCATTCTTACTTGTGCCACAAAATATACATAAATCATTTATTATAACCCAAAGAATAAAATGGGTTTCATAAACATCATCCCATCATCAAATAATCCATATAAAACAAATGGATATAATTTCATCATAATAAATGTTAAACCACATAAATCATAGAGAAATTTTATTGGAATATACACATATGAAATAATGTCATCTTAGATGGAAATTGGTTTTGATAAAACACTTGAAATGAATTCGTGAGGAAAATATCCTTTCTTATTCAAAATCATTTTTTTCACTAAATTCAATGAAATTTTAAACGAAAAAGATTTTTTTGAAAATAGTCATGAAATCATGTAGAGTAAGCTTCATGAAAATAAGGCGTTATGAAACTGTAAAAATCCGTTCATGTCATATAAGTTAAAAATAACATTCCTCTCGTACATTTGTCAGAAAAGTCAAAAAGTACCGCATATGGTAATCAAAAGAAAGATTCCTTACATACCATGTAGTAAAAGTCAAAAATGGGTAAAAAAGACTTTATACATACATGAAACCATTTTTCGAAAATAGCAACATGGATGATAAATATAACCCTAGTAAATACTTACGAATAAAAAATCTCAGAGAAAAACGAGATTGGAAAAGTTATCCCTTACATTAGGTCCGATATGCTTATTATGTATCCTAACTTCATGTATAATGATTTAAATAATTTCATTGACATATTAAAGAATCATGTCCATTGTTATGATATCATATATGGTTCACTTATGACTTTATATTACCCGTTCTTTTGTAAATTCCATGATAAAGTAGCGTTTCGGGTAAAATCGTTTCATTAATCATATGTGTTTCGACATGTTGTTCTTGATATTATTACTTATATACGGATTTACTTAATTTCATAATGTAAAACATGATTTATATATAATAAATATTTAGTATATAAATATATATGACAGGTCGATAAATGGAATGAAATGCACCTCTCATGGAGACGGTAGGTCATGCGTACGTATGAATGCTATTTTCGTTATCTTATTGAATCTAATCGAATTAATTAAATGAAAAATATATGTACATAAATCCATTATAATTATTATTTAATATCATTCATGATTATTTATTATATATACTTTATAATCATACTTGAATGGTTAATCATGGAAAATGAATCTCATCGCGTTCGTGGAGACGGTAGTCCATACGTACGCACGAGCGATGATATCATTCCCGTGATCATTGAATTATTTTTATGTGTATGTATAATATTTCATAATAAATATCACTTTACAATAATAATATATAGTAATTTATTTACACCATTATACCCATCCAAGTAAGGTGGTGGTAGAAAACAGATTACACCACAGCATGGAGACGGTATTCCGTACATACGCACGCGCGGTGATTTCATTTTCTGTAGGATGGATAGAAGGTGAAATAGGTTTTATTCATATTTATAATAAAATATAAATATATATTTAATACTAATGTTATTAGTTTATAATGAAACAACTATATAAGAGGAAGTAGAAGAAGAAAGAAACATGAAAGAGTCGGTAGAAGAGATTACCTCTTCCTCGACGCAACTCCTTTAAACTTCTTCTTAGGGCACTAGAGTTGGTATTTTTAGAAGAAAAGAACCTATATGATATTTCTAGGGAAGATTAGAATGGAAATGGTCAGGTTTTGGCCGAGCTTCAAGTCTCAAAAGGGTTTGAAGGTAAGAGGGAAGGGGTTCCCTTTTTATAAGGGAGGAGAGGAGCACCATTGAAAAACATAAAATATTATTTTATAATAAAGTCATATTCGGTTTAAAATAGATACAAATTGATTTATTTCAAAGCTAATGTGGGTATGGGTATAAAGCCTCTCAAACAATAGGTTTTAGAGAAGTTTAGGTTACTATTGTAACCTTATCATTTAGATTTAATTATAAGTTAAATAATTTAACTTTTACCGTGTCTTCTTGTTTTCTTACATTACAGGATTAATAATCTTACTATAAGAAGCCAAACGAACCACAAGTGGTTCAGTATTAATATATATAACCTTATTAAGTCATTTTTCTGATCATTAGATTTTTAGTAATATAATAACAATTAATAATATAATATTTGTTTACAAAACTATTTATGTCAATTTTGACACTATTTGGTAATTAATTTTTGTGAAAATCAAAAAATATTTATTAGTTCGAATAAATTTAATTATTTAAATACTAACATGTCATATTAACTTATAAAATTAGTGGAATACATAAAAAGTCTCTAATTACATTTATTTGGGTATTTATAATATCAGTTATTTTAATATTTTATTATTTATGTAATTACTGCATCACCATTGTGTCATAAATAAATTAAATTATATAATTTATAAAAATTATAAATAAAATACTATTAGGTATGAAAGCCTTTTATATTTCTAATTGATATTTATAGTCAAATTTATCTTGTGTATAACCCTGCATTAAAAATGTTTTATTTATTAAACTTTGATTTTAACTATTTTAAGTCTTCATTAAATAAAATAATAATAAATGTCCTAATCTAATCCAAGTGGGCCTAAAGGGATATATTTTATTCCTAAGGTTGTTTTTTTCCTAATTACACTTATCCAATAGAATTAAGACATTTTTTAGGGTAATAATAATATCAATTTTACCCTTAATTACCCTATTTACTTTTAACCATGGTAAATAAAAGTAAAAAGCTTCTATTCACCAAAAATTATTTTTATCTTATTGAACCAAATTTTACTTCTTGATATTAACTGTGTCTCTCGGATTTTCAAAATTCTACTCACAAAAGCGGTAAAATTAAGTTTTATGTATGTTTGTAAAAATCTCCTAGGAGGTGGGTAAAGACGGTGAAAAGTTCAATAAAATTTTTATATTTTTAAATTATTATAAAATGACTCTAATGAATTACATTGAAATTATATAGGTATTATTTATCAATTTTGAACTAAATTAAATTTAAATAAAATAAATATTTATTTAAATAAATATTCTGTTTTTAAATAGTAATTGAGTGTTTTCACTGTTCATAAAAAAATGAATGTTTTCAGAAATATATCAAAATTTCACCCTAGGATAATATCGATATTCCGAATCCAAAAATGAAGTCCATTTTGAAAGTTAAAATTTATGAAATATCGAAAAGTGGGTATTACTATTCGTAACGGCTAGTTTATATAATATTTTAATAGCATATCGTTGTTTAGTGAAACATGGTATTGCGTACAACACTCACTATCATGGAAGGTCGCAATTGTGTGTAAAGCAATCCAAGCTAGTGTTGTGTGTAATGAAAGATTCGTTTGATGTTGCATATTACATAATCCAAAATTATTTCATCTATACATTACAAAAAATCTATACATAATGTTGCATAGAATAATTTCCACAAAACGAACTTGAAATTGTGTGTAACACGAGCCAAGAATAGTGTTGTGTATACTGCAAGCCAATACAGTATTGAAAATAGTACAAGCTAATTTTTATGTAACGTACAACAGAAGACATCAATAAAATTAAAAAGAATAATTCTCATAAAATCTCGGGTTGTTACATTCAACCCCCCTTAAAATGAGTTTCCCCTCAAAATTCATCGGGGTTATAAATGGTTTATTACTTGAGAGTTTCTTTCATAGAAACCCACATCATAAAAAGGAATACTAAAACTTACTTTTAAAAATGAATGTTAGAAACAAAACGGATACCCAAAGTTACTCATCACTTGGGTTCCCACATATGAGATCATAGGTGAAAATATGGATATAGAAGAGAAATATAACCATCAACTTCTGATGAAGAGTGGTAGAGGACATGGCTATAAAAAACCCAACAATCACAAAGATGTAAATTTGTGATGATCTAAGGTACCATATGATTCATCAAATATGAGGGCACTATGACAACATTTTTGGTTTTAAATATCATTTCCCTAAAGTTGAAAATTTTGAAATAGAATAAATAATTTCTTGATTTTGGTACAATCTCCCTGTTGTTTGTGCCCGGAAAAATTCCTACTTCATCTCTTAATGAAATAAAGTTGAATTTGTTTTCCATGAAGTGTTATCAGATCATGTGATAGAATGATAGGTCATTCCATCTGTCTCAAACATAAGGTTAGCAAAAGTTATTTACATAAGTCCATCTATGGTGAGATTATTTGTGTATGGTTCCTAAAATGGACATATACATCATCTACTATACTGGTTAATAAAAAAACTAGTTTCTACTATCCAGGGACTTCCTGTAGGGCAGTGGTAGGCGATGAAGGTCTGTTGTACGTCAGTTGTGGGTTCGATTCTTGTAACCTTGTCCAACGTGACGGGTTTTCTCTCGTCCTGCTGGTTGTCCTTTTTTTAAAACTAAATTATTATATCATTCCATAAATAATATCGAAAAAATTTATAGCCTTAAACAATACTGACTTATGTATAACATAATCCATTCAAATCTTTAGGCTTATCCAAAATAAGTCTGTCCGATCTCATAGTATCAAGAAAATGATTACTTGAAAGGTCACATAACAAGAAAGTGAATACCATCATTTATCATATTGTAAATCTTGTTGGACACATTCCAAATATGGGAATACCTTAATCATGTATTCTATTGAAAAACGAATACCCATTGAACCTTAGTGAAAACATGAATGCTATAAAAATTTAACTCTTTCCACATACCAAAATCCCTAAATTTCTATATACTAAAACCATGATATCATTTTTTCCTTATATCAGTCATGAGCTCATTAATACTATCAAACATCTCATTATCTCCTTATCCTTTCATTATGCACATATCATCTACCTTCCAAAAATATTTGAATAACCATTCATGGTTACCTGTAACAATCATCATATACTTTCAAAAACTCAAGGAAAGACAACAGTGTAACAATCCATCGATTTTTCTTTATTCCATAGTACCATACACTATTCTTGATAAACATAAAATCTTTCCACAACCTTCTTAAACCATTGACCAATGTTCAACACTTCTTTAATATCATATAACACTGGTAGTCTCCTTATCATCATCCACATAAATACTACCCATATGAGCATGCTGATTCTCTTCATGAGATTTTCCCTTAGGGCATTTGTTTTCATATTTCCCATACATTCCACATTTAAAATATTTAACAATTGTTGATGTCTTAGAAATACCATTATCCTTGTCCATGGTGTTATCTAAACCTTTTCCTTTACAATTACTGGCTTAGTGTCCTTCTTTTCCACACCCAAAGAATCTTCCAGTTCCTTTGAAACATTCTCCCTAATTCTTCTTCCCATATGATTTACATGAGGAAAATTGAACTTTCTTTCCTCTATGATCTTCATGAAACTCCATCTTTCTCTTATTAGCTGAGTCGGGAAACATACCAATGTTGAGATTATTGATCATATTATGAGATTACTGATTAGGCATAATAATGATGTTTGGAATTCCAAATCCCGTTTCATTTGGTTGCTTATGAGGAATATCAATACATTTTCCATCATATCTTCCATTATCGTGAATCATTCTGTTTCCAGCCATTTTCTAAAACCCAAAAAGAATAGTGTGTGAGGAAAAAACATGCTAGAGAAAACAACATAATAAAGGGGGAGTACCATCAATATCTAACATCTTAGGTTAAATTCTATGATTATTACCGTAATTCTAGGACTATAACCTATACTTATATGTAACCTTAGGGACATCCCTAGACATACCATAGAAATATCTCGAGAGATTTCACTAAAGTTTTCGCATCCTAGTTTCCTAAGGTTAACTAAACCATTCCTCTGATACCAACTGTAGAGTCCCAAATCTTGTCGTACATGGACATTACATTACTTTTGGGTAATACTTAATACATAACAAAAGTAGACACACATGGACTGTAATAGTTTAGTGTCTTTGGAAACTCGGAATATAATCTTCTAATCCTGGTGAAAGATATTCAACATCTCCCATAAAGATCCTCCCCTTTTTATTTTCCTACCTAAAACCCTTCTTTAAATCCTGGGGAAAATAAAAAATATAAAGGGTGAGCTCAAATGCTCAGTAAGGGTAAGTATGGAAAATATAAAAAAAATCATATACATTTGAAATTAAAAAAACATTATCATAATGTTTAAACATCAAAATATGGAGCAATGACATAAAACATGGCAGTATTTAAGGCATAGATCAAAAAGAAACATTAATCATGATATAATAGCATGGGAATAAAACATTTAATAGTGAAAACCATTAATAACATGATATTATTTCCATAGTATCCAAGGCAATTCTTCCAAGACCATCTTAGTGGACAATGTCCCTTTCTGAATCGATTTCACTCCTCGTTCCAGTCTTATATCACTTAAGCAGATTGACTTACTATTTTAGCCATGTCTATCTCATGAGATATAAATCATTACGCAATGCATTGGAGGTAGATATAGGTCCCACCCATCTCATAATGAAATCATTCTTACTTGTGCCACAAAATATAAATAAATCATTCATCATAACCCAAAGAATAAAATGGGTTTCATAAACATTATCACATGATCACATAATCCATATAAAACAAATGGATATCATTTCATCATAAGAAAAGTTAAACCATGTAAATCATAGAGACATTATACTTGAAACATACACAAACGAAATAATGTCATCTTATATGGAAATTGGGTTTGATAAAAAACTTGAAATGAATTCTTGAGGAAAATATCCTTTCTTATTCAAAATAATTTTATTTTCACAAAATTCCATTAAATTTTAAAAGAAAAGGATTTTGTTTAAAATATTCATGAAATATTGTAGAGTAAGCTTCATGAAAATAAGTCGTTATGAAACCGTAAAATTCCGTTCATTCCGTGTAAGTAAAAAATAAAATCCTTCTTGTGCTTTTGTCAGAAAAGTCAAAAAGTACCTAGTATGGTAATCAAAATAAAGATTCCTTACATACCATGTAGTAAAAGTCAAAAATGGGTAAAAAATAATTTAAACATATATGAAACCATTTTTATAAAATAGGAACATGGATGATAAATATAACCCCAGTAAATACTGACGAATAAACAATCTGAGATAAAAATGAGATTGGAAAAGTTATCCATTAACTTAGGTCCGATATGATTCGTACGGATCCGAAACTCTTGTATAATGATTTAAATAGTGTCTTTGACTTATTAAAGAATCATATTCAATGTTATTATATCATATATGGTTCACTTATGACTTTATATTACCCATTCTTTTGTAAATTCCATGTTAAAGAAGCGTTTTGTGTACAATCGTTTCATTTATCATACTTTTTTGGACATGTTGTTCTTGATATTATTACTTATATCATTATTTACTTAATTTCATAATGTAAAACATGTTTTATATATAATATATATTTAGTATATAAATATATATGATAGATCGATAAATGGAATGAAATGCACCGTTCATGGAGACGGTAGGCCGTGCATACGCATGAACGCTATTTTCGTTATCTTATTGAATCTAATGGAATTAAGTAAATGAAACATATATGTAAATAAATAAATTATCATTATTATGTAATATAATTAATGATTATTTATTATATATACTTTATAATCATACTTGAATGGTTAATCCTGGAAAATGAATCTCATTGCGTTCGTGGAGACGGTAGTCCGTACATACGCACGAGCGATGATATCATTCCCATGATCGTGGAATTATTTTGATGTATATGTATAATATTTCATAACCAATATCAATTTACAATAATCATATATAGTTATTTATTTACACCATTATACCCATCCATGTAAGGTGGTGGTAGAAAACAGATTACACCACGGCGTGGAGACGGTATTCCGTACGTACGCACGCGCGGTGATTTCATTTTCGGTAGGATGGATAGAAGGTGAAATAGGGTTGATTCATATTTATAATAACATATAAATATATATTTAATACTGATGTTATTACTTTATAATGAAACAACTATATAAGACGAAGTAGAAGAAGAAAGAAACTTGAAAGAGTCGGTAGAAGACATTACCTCTTCCTCGACGCACCTCCTTTAAACTTCTTCTTAGGGCACTAGAGTTGGTATTTTGAGAAGAACAGAACCTATATGATATTTCTAGGGAAGATGATAATGGAAATGGGCACGGTTTGGCCGAGCTTCAAGGATCAAAAGGGTTTGAAGATAAGAGGGAAGGGGTGCCCTTTTTATAAGGGAGGAGAGGGGAACCATTGAAAAACATAAAATATTATTTTATAATAAAGTCATATTCGGTTTATAATACATCCAAATTGATTTATTTCAAATATAAAGTGGTTATGGGTCTAAATCCTCTCATCCAATAGGTTTTATAGAAGTTTAGGTTACTATTTTAACCTTATCATTTAGATTTAACTATAAGTTAAATAATTTACCTTTTACCGTGTCTTCTTGTTTTCTTACATTACAGGATTAATAAACATACTATAACAAGCCAAACGAACCACAAGTTGTTCAGTATTAATATATATAACCTTATTAAGTCATTTGGATGATCCTTATATTTTTATTTATATAATAACAATTAATAATATAATATTTGTTTTAAAAACTATTTTATGTCAAATTTGACACTATTAGGTAATTGATTTTTGGGAAAATTATAACTGAAATATTAGTTCAAAAAAATTTAATTAAATATAACATTTCATATTAACCTAGAAAATTTGTGGAATTCATAAAAAGTCTCAAATTACATTTATTTGGATATTTAAAATATCAATTATTTTAATATTTTATTATTTAGAAAATTATTACATCACCATTGTGTCATAAATAAATTTTATTATTTAATATCTAAAAATTATAAATAAAATACCATTAGGTATAAAATCCTTGTATATTTCTAATGAATATATATTATCGAATTTATCTTATGTATAACCCTATATTAAAATTTTTTTAGTAATTAAACATTGATTTTAACTATTTTAACTCTTCTTTAAATAAAATAATAATAAATGGCCTAATCTAATCCATGTTGACCTAAAGGGAAATATTTTATTCCTAAGGTTGTTTTTGGTTGAATTACACTTATCCAGTAGAAACATGACATATGTTTGGGTAATAATAATATCATTTTTACACTTAATTCCCTATTTACTCTTAACCGTGGTAAATAAAAGTAAAATGTTACTATTCACCAAAAATCATTTAAATCTTATTGAACCAAATTTTTCTCCTTGATATTAATCATTTCTCTCGGATTTTCGAAATTCCATTCATAGAAGCAATAAAATTATTTTTTATGTAAGTTTTCCAAAAGCTCTTTGGTGGTCGGTAGAAGACGATGAAAAGTTAAAAAAAAAACTTATATATCTAAAATTATTATAAAATGACTCCAATGAATTAAATTGAACTTATATAGGTATTATGTGTCAATTTTAACCTAAAATAAATTTAAATAAAATAAATAATTATTTAAATAAAAAGTCGGTTTTTAAATAATAACACGGTGTTTTCACTATTCATCAAACATTGAATGTTTTCAGAAAAATACCAAAATTTCATCCTAGGATAATTTCGATATTCTGAATCAAAAAATGAAGTCCATTTTAAAAGGTAAAATTTATAAAATTTCAAAAAGTGGGTATTACTATTTATAATGGCTAGTTTATATAATATTTTAATAGCATATCGTTGTTTAGTGAAACTTTGTATTGCGTAAAACACACACTATCGTGGAAGGTCGCTATTGCGTTTAAAGAAGTCCATGCTAGTATTGTGTGTAATGAATGTTTCCTTTGGTGTTGTGTATAAAATAATCAAAACTTATTTCTTTTATAAATTAAACAAAATCTATACTTAATGTTGCGTAGAATAATTTCAACAAAACGAACTTGAAATTTTGTGTAACACAAGCCAAGAATAGTGTTGTGTATACTGTAAGCTAATACAGTGTTTCATATAGTACAACCTAATTTTGGTGTAGCATATGACACAATACATAAATGAAATTAAAAATAATAATTCTAATAAAATCTCGAGTTGTAACACCAATATTGGTGGAACACCCTCGAGGATTAAATCCACATAAAGAATATCCAACTCATCCTTCCCATCCACTAGGTCATCCATGTTGACCGTGACCCTTCCTGGGGGCATGTCCTCAATTTTTCCTAGCAACTCAGGCTGCCTCTAGATTGGACTAAAGAGGGTGGCAGCATGCTGCCCCCAGCCACGGACTTGCGTGTGGGTGGATGAATCCATGATAATTTTGTGGAGTACCTTGAAACTCTGTATGCATTATTGTTGGAGGGCCTTATGACGACCTGGTGACTCGGGGCACTGGGCCATAGGAAGCGTAGCCAGATCGACTAGATGACATTGCTCGCCGATGACTTAAAAATGCGCTTGGCTCCAGAGATAAACCACTCACTGATGACGAAGGTGAAAGTGCGTTGCCCAGTGGGTTTTGAAGAAACATTCAATCTCCTCTGAGTTGAGGGGTTCTAGTGAGCGCAAATTCGGCGTTGCCACGGGCCAGAACATCTCAGGAAAGTGGTCTGCTGAGAGGATGTTCCATAAGCCCCTCTGCTCGGATTCAGGGTCAGACCCTTGATTTCCCTATTTGTCAACTGGGGGTGGATGAGGAACTAAAAGTTGTACCGAGACAGACCGCTGGGACGGTAGACTGGCCAGTGAAGAGTACGATGAGCGGGCTCACTAGCTGCCAAATCTCGGGCAGTCCTCTGAAGATTGTAGCGACTTGGCTGCTACATCGCGGTATGATGGGATGACACCTACAGTCCCTGGCTCAGCAGCTAGGGCCACTGGTGATAGGTCGCATTGTTGCTCGCCTACCATTGGTCCCCAAAATAGTTCTATGTGATCCCTTGTCGAGGTAGATAGCGCTTCTGGTGACGACGGTGGTGACTGCACGACTATGACCTATGGGGTCACAAGATTATCATCCTCTTCTATATAACAATGGAGGGAGGTGGGAATCTAAGGGACCTCTCATTCTGGGAGTACTAGACTGATGCGCCTCATTCCTTCCCCAACCCTTGACTCGAATAACCAAGAGGAGGGTTCTCATGCTAAGTCATATTCCACATCAGAGTATGAGAAACGGAATGGTTTAATTTTTGTCTGGACTATCCCATAATTCTTCTTATGGTAGTGACGACACTCCTTCCTTCCCTTAGGTATCTCCTTGGTACAGGTCTAATTTCTAACACAGGGTCCTTCAACTGCACTGGGGCTGAGGTGGAGAGGGTTTCCTTCTGAGTAAGCTGGGGTGTGAGATGCTCCGGGACACATGTCAAAGGGGACATGGGGAGGACTTCAATGGATAGAACTGGAGTGGGAAATAACTCCGCCAAAACTGGAAGGAGCTTGGGGAGGACCTCCATGATTGTTTTTCATAGTGACCTCAGTATGAGGAGGGCTTTGTACCGGTCTAGCTAAACACGGGTAGGACCTTCATGTTGGGTGCTAGTGAGGAGAGGCTGGTCGTCACCCCTCTGGTTTCCAAGGTGAGGAGGACCTTCTGCAGCTGCTAAGAAGACATGGGGATGATCCACCATTGAAGAGGGACTGGATGGACAATGTCCCTACACCGGCAGTCGGGGCAGGAGGAATCACTCCATACCCAGTGTAATTGGAATGGGAGAGACATCTGTACCGAATGTCACTGCCAAGGGGAAGACCCTCATTTGGATTGAGGGAGGCACATGGTGAACTTTCATGCTAATCCTCAAAGCGGGGAAGGCCTGAACTTTTTGTGGTAGTGTTATGGGGAGGACCTCCGTACTGGGTGACATAGCTACGGGTTAGTTCGTAACGGCCACTTCCTGTGTCGGAAACCATGATAGTCATCCCAGCCTGCCTGTGGGGAAGTTGGGGCCTCAATCCTAGTCAGGCATATATATTCTCCTGCTTAGGGTATACAGGGAACTGACGTTATGTGTCAGCAGTGGCTCGGGCCATTGTAGCCATCGTCATTGATTCCCCTTGGCAGGCATCCTCTACTTGTTCTCGACACTGGCGTCGGGTCAGACAGATCAGAGCCGGCTGTGCAGGTACATGGCGTACCTACTCCTCTTCCTGCAGAACCGGGCAGTGGCACTGACACGACCAGGTGGGAGACCTTGCTAGGAGCCCCTAGAATGGGACTCTGACCGGGTTGGGCCAGACGTCAGCTACCTCATCAGCGTAAGGTAGGGAGTTGTCAAAGCATTTTGGGGAGTGGCTCCTGAAACAGTTATATATCGGCGTGGGGAGAAATGGCTCCCTGTGCAGCACTCGAGGGAAGAATTGGAAATGAGGGACAGACTCCTCCAGATCCAGTCGGACCATATACCGAGTCAGGATTATGCCCTCCTCCTAACGGCACATGAGGTCATTGATTACCCTTCATTGGATAAACTCAGATGAAGATATGGGGCGTGGACGCCCCATAACCCTGATTTTAGAGGATGTTGTGAAAGTAGTGGATGTAGAGACCCAAAGCTTAACATACATGGACATTACATTACTTTTTTCGGAATACTTAGTACATAACAAAAACACACACACAAGGACCGTAACAGTTTAGTGTCTTTTGAAACTCGGAATATAATCTTCTAATCGTGGGGAAAGATCTTCAACATCTCCCATAATGATATTCCTTTTTTTACCTAAAACCTTTCTTTATATCCTGGGTAAAAGAAAACATAAAAGGGTGATCTCAAATGCTCAGTAAGGGTAAACAAAAGAAATATCAATCACATTATATTCATAAGAACATAACATTTTGGAAATCATAATCCTGCAAAAGAGATCATAATATCATAACATGGGATAAATCATAGTACTGAAATGTAATCTCAATAATCATAACATAAAACATGAAACTTTGTGGCATACACACATAATCATAGAGAATCATTTCTTATTAGTCAAGACTCATTGCCAAGACTATCTTAGCGGACAAAGTCCCTTTCTGAACCGAGTTCACTTCTCGTTTCAGTCCTGTTTCACTGAACTAGTATAACCTACCATTCCGGCCATGTCAATCTCATGATATATAAAATCTTTACCCAATGCATTAGAGGGAGATATAGGTCCCACCCATCTCATAATGATACCATTATTATGTGTTCCACAAAATCATAAACCATACATCATAGCATAAACCATGTAACAAAAATGGGAATCTTAAACATCATGACATCATAAAACAATTCATATAAGATAAAGGAATTCATAAAAATAATTCCATCACAACATAATCAAATCAATGTAATAATAGGGATAAAAACAGAACCCCTTATTATCTTAGATGGAAAATGCTTTTGATAAAACACTTGAACTTCATTCTTGAGGAAAATATCTTTTCTACTTCAAAAACACTTTTCCTTTCTTAACATGTCATTCAATTTTAAACTAAAATAAGTTGATTAAAAATAAACATTAAAACTTGTAAATGAATCTTCTTGTAAATAATGTTTTAAAAATCCATTCATGCCGTATAAGTTAAAAAATCATTCTTCTCGTTCTTTTTTCGGAAAAGTCAAAAAGTACCTCGTACAAAAAATGACAAAAGATTCCTTTCATATATTTTACTAAAAACTCACCAAAGGGTAAAATTGGATTTGAAAAATTGTAGGAGGATGGAAATAATATTACATATTGAGGAAACATGGATGTGGATAATAAAATACACCCCATTAAATACCGAAGTATAAACAATCTCGGATAAAAATGAGATTGTGATATTTCCCTTACCTTAGGTCCAATTTTCTTCATAAGTGTCTGAACCTCCTGTATAATTATTTAAATAATGTCATTGACTTATTCCAGAATCATACCCATTGTTATGATATCATATATGCTTCACTTATGACTTTATTTTACCTGTTCTTTTGTAAATTCAATGTTAAAGAGCGTTTTGGGTAAAATCGTTTCATTTGTCGTCCATGTTTTGAATTGTAATTATTCATATGATTACTTAGATAATGATTACTTAATTACGGAATATAAAACATTATTTATATATAATATATATTCAGAATATACATATATATAATAGATCAGTAAATGGAAAGAAATACACCGTTCATGGAGACGGTAGACCGTACGTACGCATGAACGCTGTTTCCGTTTCCTTATTGAGTTGAATGGAATTAAGTAGATGAAATACATATATATACACATAAATCCAGTATCATTATTATGTCATATATTTCATGATTACTTAGTATATATATACTTTATAATCACTCAGGAATGGTTAACGTGGCGAATGAATCTCATCGCGTCATGGAGACGGTAGTCCGTACGTACGCACGAGCGATGATATCATTCTCATGATCGTTGAATTGTATTGGAGTGTATGTATACTATTTCAGAATCAATATCACTTTACAATAGTCATATATTGTAATTATTTAAACCATTATACCCATCCATGAAAGGTCGTGGTGGAAAATAGATTACACCACGGTGTGAAGACAGTATTCCGTACGTACGCACGCGCGGTGATTTCGTTTTCCGTAGGATGGATAGATGGTGAAATAGGGTTGTTTCATACTTATTATAACATATCATTATATGAGTGATACTGATGTTATTACATCATAATGAAACAACCTAAGAAGAATAAGTGGAAGAAGAAATTAAGTTGAAATAATCTGTAATGGACATTTACCTCTTCTTTGAAGAGAATCTTTGAGATCTCATTTTAGGGCACTAAAATTGGTCATTGAGGAAGACCAAAACCTCTAGGATGTTTTTAGGGAAGTGGGAAAGTGAATTTGGCAGGGGTTGGCCGACCTTGAAGGCTCAATTTGGTGTGAGGAAGAGAGGGAGGAGGTGCCCTTTTATAAGGGAGGAGAGGGGTACCTTTTGAATAACTACACATATTATTTTATTATAAAGCCAAATTCGGTTTTAAATAGCTCCAAATTGTGTTATTTAGAAGCTAAGGTGGGGATGGGTCGAAAGCATCTCATCCAATAGAATTTGGACATGTTTACTTCACTATTTTAACCTTATCATTTAGTTTTAACTTTAAGTTAGATATTTTAACTTTTACCGTGTCTTTTTGTGTTCTTACACTATAAGGTTAATAAATATACAATAAGAAGCCAAACGAACCCCAAGTTGTTTATTATTAATATATATATCCTTATCTAAGTCATTTGGCCGAACCTTAGATTTTTAGGAATAAAATAACAATTAATAATATAATATTTGATTTAAAAACTATTTTATGTTAATTTTGACACTTTTTAGTAATTGATTTTTTTGAAAATCATAACAGAATTATTAGTTCAAATAAAGTTAATTAAATCAATACTAACATTTCATATTAACCTTGAAAATTAGTGGAATTCATAAAAAGTCTCAAATTATATTTATTTGGGTTTTTATAATATCAATTATTCTAAATTTTAACTATTATGGTAATTACTGCATCATCATTGTGTAATAAATAAATTAAATTATTTAATGTCTAAAAATTATAAATAAAACATCATTATGTATTAAATCTTATTAGCTTTCTAATTAATATTTACAATCTAATTTTTCTTATGTATAACTCTATATTAAAAATGTTTTAGTAAATAAACTTTGATTTTAACTATTTTAACTCTTCTTTGAATTAAATAATAATAAATGTCCTAATCTAATCCAAGTAGGCCTAAATGGTCATATTTTAATCCTAAGGTTGTTTCTGGTCGAATTACACTTATCCAATAAAATTAGGGCATGTGTTAGGGTAATAATAATATCATTTGTACCCTTAATTACCCTATTTACTTTTAACAGTGGTAAAAAAAAGTAAAAAGTTACTATTCACCAAAAAATATTTTCATCTCATTGAACCACATTTTACTTACTGACATCAACCGTGTCTCTTGGATTTTTGAAATTCCACTCACAGAAGCGGTAAAATTAAGTTTTATGAAAAATTCATTTTTTTAACTACCACTAAGTGGTTTCACTATTCATCAAAAAAAGAATGTTTCCAGAAAAATACCAAAAATTAGGCCTAAGCTATATTTGATATTATGAACTCAAAAATGATGTCTATTTTACCAAATTGAAAACATATCAGTTGCATTAATTTAAAAAATTAATTCCCATCATCAAAACAAATAGCGTGTTCTTAAGAGATAATAACTATCAAAAGATTGACACTTGTTTATGTCTGGTTTAAATGTGAAATTACATCCAATGACCAATATTGTATTAAATTGTAAAAATATATTCTATATATACTTTAAAACCACTCAAATTAATAATTTATCACTATTAATTATTTGGATTAAAAAGGTTGTTTTTAATTAAAATTTAGTAATTTTCACTATTCATCCAAAAATGAAAGTTATCCGAAAAGCACCAAAATTTCACCCTAAGCTAATCATGATATTCCGAATCCAAAAATGAAGTACATTTTGAAAAATAAAATTTACAAAATTTCAAAAAGTTTTTATTACTATTCATAATGGCTAGTTTTAATAATATTTTAATAGCATATCGTTGTTTAGTGAAACTCGGTATTGCGTACTACACACGCTATCGAGGAAGGTAGTGATTGCGTGTAATGCAAGGCAAGTCAAGGATGCTTGTTGTGCAAGATCCTTTTGGTGTAGCGTACAACACAAGACATTAATGAAATTAAAAAGAATATTTTTCATAAAATCTCTGGGTGTTACATTCTACCCCCCTTAAAATGAATTTCTCCCTCGAAATTCGTCGGGGTTATAAATGGTTTACTATTAGAAAGTTTCTTTGATAGAAACCCGCATCGTAAAAAGGAATACCAAAACCAATCTTTAAAAAGAAAATTATGAAACGTAACGGTTACCCAAATAAACTAATCACTGGGTTTCCACATAGGTGAAAATATGGATATGGAAGAGAAATCTAACCATCATGTTCTGATCAAGAGTGGCAGAGAACGTGGCTATGGAAAAGCCAGCAATCCCAAAGCCATAAATTTGTGACGATCTGACGTACCATCTGATTCATCAGATATAAGAGCACTAGAACAACATTTTTGGTTTTCAAGATCGTTTCCCTAAAGTTAATGAAATTGGAATTAGAAGAAATACTTTCGTGATTTTGGTATAGTCTCACCGTTGGTCGTTCTTTGGACAATTTCCAATTCATCTCTTCATGAAATGAAGTTGAATTTGTCATTCGTGATGTGTTAGTAGATCATGTGATAGAATGATGGGTCATTCCATCTGTCTCAAACAAAAGGTTAGAAAAGTTATCAAAAAATACATAAGTCCATCTATAGTAAGATTAATCATATATGGTTCCTAAAATGGACTTATACTTCATATATCATACTACTTAATATAATAAAACTAGTTTCTACTAAACAGGGACCTCATGTAGGCTAGTGGTAGGTGATAAAGGCCAGTCGCACTTCGGTTGTGGGTTCGATTCCCATGGCCTTGTCCGACACGATGGGTTGTCGCCCATCCTGCAGGTTATCCTTTTTCTAAAACTATATTACTATAACATCCCATCAATAATATCGAAAAAACTTCTATCCTTAAACAATACTAACTTATGTCCAACATAATCCATTCTAATCTTTAGGTTTATCCATAATACTCCAGTCCACTCTCATAATATAGTGAAAATGATTACCAGAGATTTAATAACATCGTTGATCCCCATATATCATACGATATGACTTGTTGGTCACATTCCAAGCATTCAAAGGCCTTAATCATGTATTCTATTGAATACCCATTGAACCTTAGTGAAAACCTGAATGCAGTTAAATGTTAACACTTTCCACATTCCAAAATCCTCAAAATTCTATATACTCAAACCATGATATCACTTAGTCCTTATATCAATCATGAGCTCATGAATACTGTCAAATATTTAATTTTCTCGTTTTCCCTTCATTATGTGCATATCATCTTTTTTCCAAAAATATCTAAATCACTTTCCATGGTTACCGGTACCATAAAATTATTGAAAACTATAATAGACCAATACATAAATATTCCAATATTCCACGATACTATATACAACATTATTTTGGAATAACATTACATAAACACTTAATCATTCCACCACATCGTTGTCATATTCATCATCGCCAATGGTGATCACATGTGACTTCCCTTTTTTCCTTTTCCTTAAGTGGTTTCTCATGTCAATCATCACTAACCCTTGGATTAGGGCATTTATTAGCATAATACCCCATTTCCTTGCATTTGAAGCATTGAAGTGTTGGTGGTGTGTTCTCTGTAGTCTTTTCTTTATTCACATTATTAGAAACCCTTTTTCCATTACTTCGACACTCAACTGCTCGATGACCTTATTTTCCACACTTAAAACATTTTCTAGTCCCTTTACGACAATCTCCACCATGCTTCATTCCACACTTTGTGCATAAGGAAACATTCATCTTCTTTTCACCATTATTCTGAGATTTCCCCTTGAACTCCATCTTTCATTTCTTTTCAAAACTATGGGATGGATAAGTAACACCAACTTCCATTCTTCCTTGATAGAACAAGGTACAATTTCTTCATAGCTACTGAAGTCTCTTATAAATAATGCCCTTATAAGATTTGGTTTTAAGCCACTGAAGAATCGATCAAATTTACTTTCAGGTTGGATGATAAATCCCGATGCATACCTTGTAAGCCTTGTAAAATTCGCTTCTTATATACCAACAGATTCATCATCCTTTTTCTTTAGTTCAAGAAACTCCTTCTCCATATTTGTTCGAAGAATACAAGGAAAGTAATTATGGAAAAGTAATTTCTTGAACTCGTCCCATTCCATGGATTCAATTTCATCTCTTTGCCTCGTATTCTTGATAAGATTCCACCATTGATCAGCTTCACCTTCCAAATGATATACTATTAAGATGACTTTATCATGTTCAGAACATTGAAGAACTGAAAATATATTTTCAGTGGTACTGATCCATTGTTCAGCAACAAGTGGATCAGAACACCCACTGAAAGAAGGTGGACGTTGCCTTATGAAGGACTCAATAGAATATTGTTCCCTTCTCTTCTCATTTGGAAGTCCAGAATGATTCATAGCTTCTGTAAGTATAGCAATTATATTTTTCACTCCATCTCCCATAACATTTTTTTGTTCAAGAGGACAATCATTTCATTGTCCATTTCATTGATCAACACAGTTCCTTCGGTTTCCAGCCATCGTCTAAAACCCAAAAAGAATAGTATTAGAGGCAAAAATCATTCTAGGGAAAACAAAATAATAAAGGGGTAGTACCTTCAATATCTAACATCTTAGGTTTAATTCTAAGATCGTTAGCGCAATTCTAGGACTATAACCTATACTTATACTTAACCTTAGGGACATCCCTAGACATACCTTATAAATATCTCTAGGGATCTCACTAAAGTTCTCGCATCCTAGTTTCCAAAGGTTGACAAAACCTTTCCTCTGATACCAAATGTAGAAACCCGAATCTTAACATACATGGACATTACATTACTTTTTGCGGAATACTTAGTACATAACAAAAACACACACACAAGGACTGTAACAGTTTAGTGTCTTTGGAAACTCGGAATATAATCTTCTAATCGTGGTGAAAGATCTTCAACATCTCCCATAATGATCTTCCTTTTTTTACCTAAAACCTTTTTTTATATCCTGGGTAAAATAAAACATAAAAGGGTGAGATCAAATGCTCAGTAAGGGTAAAAAAAAGAAATATCAATCACATCATATTCATAAGAACATAACATTTTGGAAATCTTAATCCTACAAAAGAGATCATAATATCATAACATGGGATAAATCATAGTAGTGAAATGTAATCCCAATAATCATAACTTAAAACATGAAACTTTGTGGCATACACAAATAATCATAGAGAATCATTTCTTATTAGTCAAGACTCATTGCCAAGACTGTCTTAGTGGACAAAGTCCCTTTCTGAACCGATTTCACTCCTCGTTTCAGTCCTGTTTCACTGAAGCGGTATAACCTACCGTTCCGGCCATGTCAATCTCATGAGATATAAAATCTTTCCCCAATGCATTGGAGGGAGATATAGGTCCCACCCATATCATAATTATACCATTCTTATGTGTGCCACAAAATCATAAACCATACATCATATCATAAACCATGTAATAAAAATGGGAATCTTAAACATCATGACATCATAAAACAATTCATATACGATAAAGGAATTCATAAAAATAATTCTACCACAACATAATCAAATCAATGTAATAATAGAGATAAAAACAGAACCCTTTATTATCTTAGATGGAAAATAATTTTGATAAAACACTTGAACTTCATTCTTGAGGAAAATATCCTTTCTACTTCAAAAACACTTTTCTTTTCTTAACATGTAATACAATTTTAAACTAAAAGAAGTTGATTAAAAATAAACTTTAAAACTTGTAAAGGAAGCTTCTTGGAAATAATTTTTTAAAAATCCATTCATGTCGTATAAGTTAAAAAAACATTCTTCTCGAACTTTTGTCCGAAAATTCAAAAAGTACCTCGTACGAAAAACGACAAAAGATTTCGTTCATATATTTTACTAAAAACTCATCAAAGGGTAAAATTGGATTTGAACAATTTTAGGTGGATGGAAATAATATTACATATTGAGGAAACATGGATGTTGATGATGAAATACACCCCAGTAAATACCAATGTACAAATAATCTCGGATAAAAATGAGATTGTGATATTTCCCTTACCTTAGGTCTGATTTGCTTCGTAAGTGTCTGAACCTCCTGTATAATGATTTAAATAATGTCATTGACTTATTCCATAATCATAATCATTGTTATGATATCATATATGCTTCACTTATGACTTTATTTTACCTGTTCTTTTGTAAATTCAATGTTAAAGAGCGTTTTGGGTAAAATCGTTTCATTTGTCATCCATGTTTTGAATTGTAATTATTCATATGATTAATTAGATCATGATTAATTAATTACAGAATATAAAACATGATTTATATATAATATATATTCAGAATATACATATATATAATAGATTAGTAAATGGAAAGAAATACACCGTTCATGGAGACGGTAGACCGTACGTACGGATGAACGCTGTTTTCGTTTCCTTATTGAGTTGAATGGAATTAAGTAGATGAAATACATATATATACACATAAATCCAGTATCATTATTATGTAATATATTTCATGATTACTTAGTATATATATATTTTATAATCACTCATGAATGGTTAACATGGAGAATGAATCTCATCGCGTCGTGGAGACGATAGTCCGTACGTACGCACGAGCGATGATATCATTCTCATGATCGTTGAATTTTATTGGAGTGTATGTATACTATTTCAGAATCAATATCACTTTAAAATAGTCATATATAGTAATTATTTAAACCATTATACCCATCCATGAAAGGTGGTGGTGGAAAATAGATTACACCACGGCGTGGAGACGGTATTCTGTACGTACGCACGCGCGGTGATTTCGTTTTCCATAGGATGGATAGATGGTGAAATAGGGCTGTTTCTAACTTATAGTAAAATATCATTATATTAGTGATACTTATTTTATTACTTCACAATGAAACAACCTAATAAGAATAAGTGGAAGAAGAAATAAAGTGGAAAGAATCGGTAACAGACATTTACCTCTTCATTGAAGAGCCTCTATGAGATCTCATTTTAGGGCACTAAAATTGGTCTTTGAGGAAGACCAGAACCTCTAGGATGTTTCTAGGGAAGTGGGGAAGAGAATTTGTCAGGGGTTGGCCGAGATTGAAGGCTCAATGTGGTGTGAGGAAGAGAGGGAGGAGGTGCCCTTTTATAAGGGAGGAGAGGGGCACCTTTGGAATAACTAAAAATATTAGTTTATTATAAAGACAAATTCGTTTTTAAATAGCTCCAAATTGCATTATTTTGAAGATAATGTAAGGATGGGTCGAAAGCATCTCATCCAATATAATTTGGACATGTTTACGTCACTATTTTAACCTTAGCATTTAGTTTTAACTTTAAGTTAGATAATTTATCTTTTACTGTGTCTTTTTGGGTTCTTACACTATAAGGTTAATAAACTTACTATAAGAATCCAAACGAACCCCAAGTTGTTTATTATTAACATAATTATCCTTATCTAAGTCATTTGGCCTAACCTTAGATTTTTAGGAATAAAATAACAATTAATAATATAATATTTGTTTTAGAAACTATTTTATGTTAATTTTGACACTATTTAGTAATTGATTTTTGTGAAAATCATAACAGAATGATTTGTGACAACCCTGCTTTTTATTACAACTTAAACATGCTTTATTACATAAAACTTCACTTGATACAACAAAGAAGATCGAGAGGTTTAGTGTCTTTGGGGCTTAGGATCATTACATAAAAACTTTAAACATGAAATACAACATCCTTATTGAAAACTTCCTTTACATGACCACTACAATCCTTCGTACTTAGCATTGCATGGGATAACCTGAGGACATGCATAAGAAAAGGGTGAGCTATAAAGCCCAGTAAGGGAGTACACAATGAATAACATGAGGAGTACAATACATGTTAGGCAATAGGCATATCAATAGAGCATAAGAGAGACATGAACATAAAGGCATGATAAAGCATGATAATCATAACATGGAAATGTGGCAACAACACTTAACATTGAATTAGCATGAGCCAAGGCTCATTGCACATGGAGCATGAGTAAACCCTCATTGCACTTGAAGCACGAGTAAACCCTCGTTGCACTTGAATTAGCATGAGTCAACACTCATTGCACATGACGTATCATGATACTATACTTTACCCAATGCATTGGAGCGCTATAAAGGGCGCACCCTTCTTAAACATTTCATTTCATGCATAAGTGTGCCACATGGATCATAAAACATGGATTCATAAAACATAATCATTTCATCCACGATAAAGGAATGTGGAATTCATACATGAAACTTTATAATCAATATGTAAATGTGCATAAAGGTGAATACCCTTGATGGAGAAATGGGCATGGTATTCACTACACAAAGACATTGGCTTAGAAAATCGGCGTGATTTCGGCAGCGTAACGGCGTGACATAAGAATTCATAAAAAAGGTTGATGAGAGAGAAAGGGGTTCCTCATCATATTTAAATGTAATGGACAGTAAGAAGATCATATATATACATGTCCCAACAATAGAAATGGAATTTAGATTCATGATACAAAAGTATTGCATGAATGTAAAAGAAGAGAGAGAAGTTCCTTTCGGAATTTCGGCATAGTAACGGGTGTACATGGGAGGCATTTAATGAGAGAGAAAGGGTTCTCCCATCATTCAAAAAATAAGAGGGAAGTATGGGGGAGGTGCGAAACCATACCCCAACATTCATAAATGAAATTAAAAGGGCAATACAACTTAAAGAAAATTGACAAAAAAGAGAAAGGAAGAAAAACCCTTACTTGGAAGTGTGCTTCCAAAGGCTAGAGAGAGGCTTGTGAGAGGCTTCTTGGGAGCTTGGGGCACATTGAGAGGATTCTAGAGAGAGTAGGGCAGAGGTTGGACGAACTTCAAGGGATTTGGGTGAGGAGGAAGTGGGAGCTTGGGTGGGTTTATATAGGAAAGGTGAGAGAATTCTTTATTATTTAGGTTTGGGACCCCTTATATTAAAATAATCCAAACCACAAACCATCCCATGGTATTTGCCCATGGTTTCTGGAAAAGGAGAGAGGAAAACAATATTTTACAAGGCCAAGGTCCGAACTTATTAAAAAATTAGGGTTGCTTATGTGGAGGTGAGTCACACTCCCATGGAAATTAATTTAAAAAGGCAAAGTGTTGAATAAGTCTTGAGGGCTCCATTAATGCTTTGAAAAGTGAGTCAAACAAACCCAAAACCTAATTATTTTAATGATAAAACATATATTGTCCGAACCTAAGGATTATGGTATTTTATTACATCACCATTGGGTCATTATGATGTCATAAAACACATTATATATTTAAAAGGTATTTAATTTTTACCCAAAAATTGGACTGTCTCAGAAAATTATGAAAAATTCACCGTTGGATAATTTCGACGTCCTGATTCCAAAAATAATATTTATTTTATCTAAATAATTTTCTAAATATGTGAATTTTTACTTTTAAAATAAAAACCGACATTTATAAAGAAATTCACGGGTTTTGACAGAAATGGCTTTCAAACCTTAATAAACATTTTAATTGCATTCATAAAATTATAAGATCATTTATATTTAATGACAATTAATTTAATATTAATAGTAATATTTTATTAAAATATTATTTAATTCAAAAATCCTCTAATTTAATAAAATATAATTCTTAATTAAATAATAACTAAAAACACCATTTGTACTTTAAAAACTAATTACAATGTATCAAAAATGACTAGAAATTATATTCATTATTATATATAAAAAAAATAATGTACATGAACATGGTTCTACTTATTTGTTACATAACCCCTTAAAATAGCCGCATAAGACCTAAGGGTAAGGTGTGCGATGGTGACAGACTCTTGGGGCTGCTCGGATAACATCGCTCGAGTGGTAATCTCTATCAACTTCCATTTTTCCCGTAGACGATCACGTTCGAGCTTGACTTGATGAAGCTCAGCTTGGGCTTGGTCAAGGGCAAAGCCCAAAGACGCCACCTCTTTACCGAGCTCCGACAAATGGGCTTCGTAAGGGGCAATTCTACTGGATGAGGCCATCGCTTCCTTTGTCTGAGTAGAAAAATTGGTTCGTTAAAGCCTTATATTTAAACTACCCAGATGATCACTGTTCAACGGCTATAAAAGTAACGGTCACAAATCTTAACGTAAAACTTAAAGAAGTTGACATCTTATAAAAACATAAAGAAACATTTAACTGGATCAAGAGGGATTTTCCATTAATGAAAATTTGGGTCGTTACAACATTCCCCCCTTAAGAAATTTCGCCCTCGAAATTTTCCTTTCCCCACACTAAAACAAATGTGGGTAACTTAGCTTCATCATATCCTCCGACTCCCAAGTTGCTTCTTCAAACTTGTGGTTTCTCCACAACACCTTGACGAGGGGCATTGTCTTATTTCGTAGAACTTTTTCTCTACGATCCAAGATCTTCACTGGTTGATCCTCATAAGAAAGATCATCTTCTAATTGTACCACCTCAGAAGAGAGTACATGTGAAGGGTCTGGTATGTACTTCCTTAAGAGGGATACATGGAAGACATCATGCACCTTGGCCATAGTAGGTGGAAGTTCTAGTCGATAGGCCACAGCCCCAACACGATCAAGAATCTCGAAGGGGCCGATGTACCTTGGACATAACTTCCCTTTCTTTCCAAACCTCATGACCTTCTTCCACGGAGATATGCGTAAAAACACCATGTCTCCGACTTTAAACTCAAGGTCTCGTCGACGATTATCTGCATAACTCTTCTGTCGACTTTGGGCTGCCTTGATATGCTGCTGAATGGTTTTCACCTTCTCCACCATTTCTTCGACCATTTCTGGTCCGAGCAGCTTACGTTCACCGACCTCATCCCAACATGCCGGTGTTCTACACCTTTTCCCATACAGGGCTTCATATGGTGCCATTTGGATGCTCGAGTGGAAACTATTATTATAAGAGAACTCAACTAGAGGAAGATGTTGATCCCATCCTCCTTTAAAGTCCATTGAGCACGCTCTCAACATATCCTCAAGTGTTTGGATAGTCCGCTCGGATTGGCCATCAGTTTGAGGATGATAGGCCGTACTGAAGTTCAGTTCAGTATTCAGAGCATGTTGAAGACTCTTCCAAAACATAGAGGTAAATCTTGGATCTCGGTCCGACACAATAGACATTGGTACTCCATGCAACCGTACCACTTCCCTGATATATATTCGTGCCAGTTGATCCAAAGAAAAATCCTCTCGAATAGCAATGAAGTGTGCAGTCTTTGTAAGACGATCCACAATAACCCAGATTGCATTGTTGCTTTTGGATGTCCTTGGAAGTCCAGTGACGAAGTCCATGGTGATGTTCTCCCATTTCCATTCTGGTATGGGCAATGGTTGCATCATCCCCTTAGACTTCTGCCTCTCTGCCTTCACTTGCTGACACACCAGGAACTTTGATGTATATTCGGCGATCTCCTTCTTCATATTATCCCACCAAAAGTTTTCTCGGAGATCTCGATACATCTTTGTGCTCCCTGGGTGAATAGAGAAATTTGAACTATGTGCATCATCCAAAAGTTCCTTCTTCATCTCCGAACTTGATGGGACACATAGTCTTTTCCCAAACCGCACAATTCCTTCTTCATTAACATTAAACTCTGGGGATTTTCCCTTTTTGATAGCTTCCACTTTTTCTTGGATTCTCGCATCATCCTTTTGAGCATCCTTTAACCTTTCCAAAAGAGATGGTTGAGCAATCATTTGTGAAAGGATTGATGATGTTCCCTTCTTTATGATTCCCACGTCCATCTTCATCAAGTCTAAGAAGATTGGATCCTTCTCAATTCTCATCATTGATAGAATTGCTGGATCCTTTCTACTTAGGGCATCCGCCACCTTGTTCGCCTTCCCAGGGTGGTAATGTATTGAACAATCATAATCCTTTATGAGCTCTATCCATCTTCTCTGGCGCATATTAAGCTCTTTCTGTGTGAATATATATTTAAGACTCTTGTGGTCAGTATATATCTCACATTTCTCTCCATAGAGATAATGCCGCCAGATTTTCAAGGCAAAGATCACCGCCGCCAACTCCATATCATGCGTTGGATAGTTTCGCTCATGGATTTTCAACTGTCTTGAGGCATAGGATATCACTTTATCATTCTGCATCAGCACACATCCTAAGCCCTTCTTCGAAGCATCACTGAATACCACAAAAAGCTCCCCACTTGTGGGTAAAGTGAGCACAGGTGCAGTGATAAGTCTCCTTTTCAACTCCTTGAAGCTTTCTTCGCATTCATCACTCCAAGAAAACTTTACTCCCTTTCGAGTTAGCTTGGTAAGAGGGTTGGACAATCGTGAGAAGTTTCTCACAAATCGTCGATAATATCCAGCTAACCCCAAGAAGCTACGGATATCAGTTACCGATGTTGGCCTCGGCCATCCCTCAATTGCATCTGTTTTGGAGGGGTCCACAGATATCCCATTGCTTGTGATGATATAGCCCAAGAATGAGACCTCCTTCAACCAGAACTCACACTTGCTGTACTTGGCATAGAGCTTCTCCATGCGCAAAGTCTCCAGTACAGTTCTTAAATGCTCCTCATGGTCCTCCTTGGTTTTGGAGTATATTAGAATATCATCTATAAAGACTACCACAAATTTATCTAGGTAATCTCTAAAGACTCTATTCATCAAGTCCATGAATATTGCTGGAGCATTGGTGAGTCCAAAAGGCATTACTATGAATTCATAGTGCCCGTACCTTGTACGAAAAGCAGTCTTGGGGATATCTTCCTTCTTCACCCTTACTTGATAATATCCCGACCGCAAGTCGACCTTGGAGAAGTATTGTGCTCCACGCAGCTGATCAAACAAGTCATCGATTCTTGGGAGAGGATACTTGTTCTTTATCGTGATTTTGTTAAGTTCACGATAATCGATGCAAAGCCGCATTGACCCATCCTTCTTCTTGACGAAGAGGACTGGTGCACCCCATGGTGATGCACTTGGGCGTATAAACCCTTTATCCAGATTCTCCTGTAGTTGTTTCTTCAGTTCTTCAAGCTCAACCACAGCCATTCTATATGGAGTCTTGGATATTGGTAGCGCCCCAGGTATAAGTTCAATTGAGAACTCAACATCTCTTCTTGGAGGAAGACCAGGAAGTTCCTCGGGAAATACTTCAGCGAATTCCCTCACAATAGGCATTTCTTCAAGGGTGGTTTCTTCCTTGGACTCAATCATCTGAGCCAGATATGCGTGTTCATAAGGCAGTAATATCCATGCTTGAGATGATGGAGCTAAAGGAGATTCATCTTCCTCCTGACACTTGTAAAGAATCGGGGGTCGATTCTCCATATGGAGTGTGATTTCCCTCTCCCGACAATTTATGTTGGCTCTATATAAGGAAAGCCAATCCATGCCAAGAATTGCATCAAATTCCACCAAAGGGAGTATGACGAGGTTCGCTGGGAAATTCAATCCACAGATTATAACAGGGGAGGACTTATACTCATGGGATGCAATGATTGCCCCATTTGCCGTACTCACTGACATCTTTACTTCCAGGATTTGTAGTGGTGCAGGGATTGTTCTACTAAACTTTTGAGATATAAAAGAATGCGTAGAACCTGAATCAAAAAGTACGTTCGCTATTCTTGAATGAATAACTAGCGTACCTGTCACCACTTCGTTGTCGGGGTTCACTTCGGCAGAAGTGATGGCAAAAGCTCTTCCTTGCTGTCTTGGAGGTTGTTGATTGCCTCCGATAACCCTTGGATTAGGGCACTGATTCGCAAAATGACCCGGTTCTTTGCATTTGAAGCATTGAACAACGCGTTGAGGTTCGAACGGAGCGTTCCTCCCCTCCGTCGCAGCCGCGGGTCCTTCTTGCTGACAATTAACAGCTAGGTGCCCTTCTCTTCCACACTTGAAGCATTTTCTTGTCCCCCTAAGGCAATTTCCAGGGTGCTTCTTTCCACACTTTTGGCAAGTGGGGTGCTGGAATTTCTTAGCGCCGTTGGATTTATCCATCGGACCACCAGCATTGAAGTCCACCTTCCGCTTCTTGTCCCCATGATACCCCTGTGATTCTTCGATCTCCATTTCAACCTTGAGGGCACATCGGACAATTTCCTCATAGCTGTCGAAGTCACGGATCGCTAAAGCTTTCCGCAAGCTAGGCTTCAGCCCACCAAAGAAGCGGTCAACCTTGCATTCGGGGGTAACGACAAAGCCGGAAGCGTATCGTGCAAGCCTTGTGAAGTTTGCCTCGTACGCTCCCACAGATTCCTCATCTTTCTGCTTGAGGGAAAGGAAGTCCCTTTCCATCTTAAGACGGAGGGTGCGTGGAAAATATTTATCGAAAAACATCTTCCGGAATACCTTCCATTCCAAATCCTCGATCTCCTCCTCAGGCTTCGTATTTTTGATCAATGTCCACCATTGATCAGCTTCACCGTCCATACGATAAGTCGCCAGGAGGACTTTCTCTTTTTCAGAGCATTGGAGGATGGAGAATATCTTTTCAATGGAGTTGATCCATTGTTCAGCAATCATGGGATCGGATGATCCACTAAACGTAGGAGGCCTTTGTCTCATGAAGCTTTCAATAGCGACTTGTTCTTTCTTAGGGGGGGTTGAACGTTCCTCTTGACCAGTGTTTCTATTCAAAACTTGAGTTAGCTGAGAGAGAAGCGTGACAAAGTTCGCGATTCCCGCTCCCATCGGATTGGGCATCTCATTAGTACAATCATCGCACTGATCTTCACAACGGTTGTTAGCCCGAGTTCTCCTATTACAGGCCATTGGCTGGAATAAAAGGAAAGTTAGGGGTAACACATAAAGGGTAATCCAAAGACAAAAGTTGATGACTTATAAATAAACTTTAATCTCTTTAACTCATGAGTCTATAGCATTCAATCCAGGCTTTTCATGATCTTCCTTCTAACATATATTCTTAGGGGCATTTTTCCCTTAATAAGGGTTCATACTAAGATTGTGAATTTATCAAAACATATCCCCCGGGAGTGTCGTAACCAAGAGTGCAGCAAGGCCCGTTGTCGTGCACCAGTTCCCGTTCGAGTCTAGCTCAAAGCGGTGTTTTCGGGTTTTACCCCTAGGATACATCTGTGCCAGAGCCGCCTCTACCTGCTCGTATCCAGACAGGGATGTATTTGTTTGATAAACCACTTACTTAGTACTTACCAAAACTTAGGGGAGTTTTTATTATTCTTAGTCTTGTATCTAAGGTCTTACTAGGGTTTCCTAATCCCAAAAATAACTAAACCTATCCTCTGATACCAACTGTGACAACCCTGCTTTTTATTACAACTTAAACATGCTTTATTACATAATACTTCACTTGATACAACAAAGAAGATCGAGAGGTTTAGTGTCTTTGGGGCTTAGGATCATTACATAAAAACTTTAAACATGAAATACAACATCCTTATTGAAAACTTCCTTTACATGACCACTACAATCCTTCGTACTTAGCATTGCATGGGATAACCTGAGGACATGCATAAGAAAAGGGTGAGCTATAAAGCCCAGTAAGGGAGTACACAATGAATAACATGAGGAGTACAATACATGTTAGGCAATAGGCATATCAATAGAGCATAAGAGAGACATGAACATAAAGGCATGATAAAGCATGATAATCATAACATGGAAATGTGGCAACAACACTTAACATTGAATTAGCATGAGCCAAGGCTCATTGCACATGGAGCATGAGTAAACCCTCATTGCACTTGAAGCACGAGTAAACCCTCGTTGCACTTGAATTAGCATGAGTCAACACTCATTGCACATGACGTATCATGATACTATACTTTACCCAATGCATTGGAGCGCTATAAAGGGCGCACCCTTCTTAAACATTTCATTTCATGCATAAGTGTGCCACATGGATCATAAAACATGGATTCATAAAACATAATCATTTCATCCACGATAAAGGAATGTGTAATTCATACATGAAACTTTATAATCAATATGTAAATGTGCATAAAGGTGAATACCATTGATGGAGAAATGGGCATGGTATTCACTACACAAAGACATTGGCTTAGAAAATCGGCGTGATTTCGGCAGCGTAACGGCGTGACATAAGAATTCATAAAAAAGGTTGATGAGAGAGAAAGGGGTTCCTCATCATATTTACATGTAATGGACAGTAAGAAGATCATATATATACATGTCCCAACAATAGAAATGGAATTTAGATTCATGATACAAAAGTATTGCATGAATGTAAAAGAAGAGAGAGAAGTTCCTTTCGGAATTTCGGCATAGTAACGGGTGTACATGGGAGGCATTTAATGAGAGAGAAAGGGTTCTCCCATCATTCAAACAATAAGAGGGAAGTATGGGGGAGGTGCGAAACCATACCCCAACATTCATAAATGAAATTAAAAGGGCAATACAACTTAAAGAAAATTGACAAAAAAGATAAAGGAAGAAAAACCCTTACTTGGAAGTGTGCTTCCAAAGGCTAGAGAGAGGCTTGTGAGAGGTTTCTTGGGAGCTTGGGGCACCTTGAGAGGATTCTAGAGAGAGTAGGGCAGAGTTTGGACGAACTTCAAGGGATTTGGGTGAGGAGGAAGTGGGAGCTTGGGTGGGTTTATATAGGAAAGGTGAGAGAATTCTTTATTATTTAGGTTTGGGACCCCTTATATTAAAATAATCCAAACCACAAACCATCCCATGGTATTTGCCCATGGTTTCTGGAAAAGGAGAGAGGAAAACAATATTTTACAAGGCCAAGGTCCGAACTTATTAAAAAATTAGGGTTGCTTATGTGGAGGTGAGTCACACTCCCATGGAAATTAATTTAAAAAGGCAAAGTGTTGAATAAGTCTTGAGGGCTCCATTAATGCTTTGAAAAGTGAGTCAAACAAACCCAAAACCTAATTATTTTAATGATAAAACATATATTGGCCGAACCTAAGGATTATGGTATTTTATTACATCACCATTGGGTCATTATGATGTCATAAAACACATTATATATTTAAAAGGTATTTAATTTTTACCCAAAAATTGGACTGTCTCAGAAAATTATGAAAAATTCACCGTTGGATAATTTCGACGTCCTGATTCCAAAAATAATATTTATTTTATCTAAATAATTTTCTAAATATGTGAATTTTCACTTTTAAAATAAAAACCGACATTTATAAAGAAATTCACGGGTTTTGACAGAAATGGCTTTCAAACCTTAATAAACATTTTAATTGCATTCATAAAATTATAAGATCATTTATATTTAATGACAATTAATTTAATATTAATAATAATATTTTATTAAAATATTATTTAATTCAAAAATCCTCTAATTTAATAAAATATAATTCTTAATTAAATAATAACTAAAAACACCATTTGTACTTTAAAAACTAATTACAATGTATCAAAAATGACTAGAAATTATATTCATTATTATATATAAAAAAAATAATTTACATGAACATGGTTCTACTTATTTGTTACATAACCCCTTAAAATAGCCGCATAAGACCTAAGGGTAAGGTGCGCGATGGTGACAGACTCTTGGGGCTGCTCGGATAACATCGCTCGAGTGGTAATCTCTATCAACTTCCATTTTTCCCGTAGACGATCACGTTCGAGCTTGACTTGATGAAGCTCAGCTTGGGCTTGGTCAAGGGCAAAGCCCAAAGACGCCACCTCTTTACCGAGCTCCGACAAATGGGCTTCGTAAGGGGCAATTCTACTGGATGAGGCCATCGCTTCCATTGTCTGAGTAGAAAAATTGGTTCGTTAAAGCCTTATATTTAAACAACCCAGATGATCACTGTTCAACGGCTATAAAAGTAACGGTCACAAATCTTAACGTAAAACTTAAAGAAGTTGACATCTTATAAAAACATAAAGAAACATTTAACTGGATCAAGAGGGATTTTCCATTAATGAAAATTTGGGTCGTTACATGATTAGTTCAAAAAAAGTTAATTAAATCAATACTAAAATGTCATATTAACCTTGAAAATTAGTGGAATTCATAAAAAGTCTCAAATTATATTTATTTGGGTTTTTATAATATCAATTGTTCTAATGTTTCACTATTATGGTAATTACTACATCATCATTGTGTCATATATAAATTAAATTATTTAATGTCTAAAAATTATAAATAAAACATAATTATGTGAGAAATCTTATTATCTTTCTAATGAATATTTAAAATCTAATTTATCTTATTTATAACTAAATATTAAAAATGTTTTAGTAAATAACCTTTGATTTTAACGCTTTTATCTCTTCTTTGAATTAAATAATAATAAATGTCGTAATCTAATCCAAGTGCTCCTAAATGGTCATATTTTATTCCTAAGGTTGTTTCTGGTAGAATTAAACTTATCCAATAAAATTAGGACATGTGTTAGGGTAATAATAATATCATTTTTACCCTTAATTACCCTATTTACTTTTAACCGTGGTAAAAAAAGTAAAAAGTTACTATTCACCAAAAATTATTTTCATCTCATTGAACCACATTTTACTTACTGACATCAACCGTGTCTCTCGGATTTTTGAAATTCCACTCACAGAAGCGGTAGGATTATGTTTTATGAAAAATTCATTTTTTTAACTACCACTTAGTGGTTTCACTATTCATCAAAAAAAGAAAGTTTCCAGAAAAATACCAAAAATTAGGCCTATGCTATATTTGATATTATAAACTCAAAAATGATGTATATTTTACCAAATTCAGAACATATCAGTTGCATTAATTTAAAAAATTAATTCCCGTCGTCAAAACAAATAGCGTGTTCTTAAGAGATAATAACTATCAAAAGATTGACACTTGTTTATGTCTGGTTTAAATGTGAAATTACATCCAATGACCAAAATTGTATTAAATTGAAAAAATATATTCTAAATATTCTTTAAAACCACTCAAATTAATAATTTATCACTATTAATTATTTCGATTAAAAATGTTGTTTTTAATTAAAATTTAGTAATTTTCACTATTCATCAGAAAATGAAAGTTATCCGAAAAGCACCAAAATTTTACCCTAAGCTAATTTCGATATTCCGAATCCAAAAATGAAGTCCATTTTGAAAAATAAAATTTACAAAATTTCAAAAAGTGGTTATTACTATTCATAATGGCTAGTTTTAATAATATTTTAATAGCATATCGTTGTTTAGTGAAACTCGGTATTGCGTACTACACATGCTATCGAGGAAGGTCGTGATTGCATGTAATGCAAGGCAAGGCAAGGATGCGTGTTGTGCAAGCTCCTTTTGGTGTAGCGTACAACATAGGACATTAATGAAACTAAAAAGAATATTTTTCATAAAATCGTGGGGTGTTACAGTGGAACCATTTGGGACTTCTATGTTCACACTTCCCCTACCCCTCCGTTGATGTGCAAGAGGTGATTGCATTCCAGATGCACAAACATGAATCCTGAAAGAATGGAGATTAACTCATCAGTGCTGAAAGAGAAAAGAAATCGATGGCCAATGCCCTAGTGCCATTATGTATTCCAAGACCATTAAAAGGGATCCATGCTGACAACGTCGCAGAACGGGATGACCAATGTTCAACTGCCCCAACTTCTGGTGAGTTTCACACCAGTCCTACTATTTTCTTGGCATAACCCAGCGCCAGATAAATGGATCTGGTGACACATCAATCCATTGATACCTAGAGCACTAATAATCTCTATACGAGGAGAAGAACTTCACAATGTGGTCACCATTTCTGTTTCTGATGCTTTCTTCAGGGAGTGCACGTTCGTCTACTTGAGTACGAAAGGTGTGGTTTTGTCATCCCGCATTCCCTAAATCCAAATGTAGGCGGCATCATATCTATGTTCAGGGACATTTTCTACTTGATCGAAATGTGATAATGGGAGGTCAATTCTTCCTTTCATGGATTCCTCCTCAGAAATCTTCACATAGTATGGGTCTCGTTTATATATTTAAGACGTTGTTCGTGAAACATATCCTAGTGCCATATATTCATTAGCACCAGCTAATTACACTGCTTCTGTTGGGACATTCCAAGGGGTCTAGTCATGGGAGCAACCTTCAGTAAGGGGAGT
This sequence comes from Viscum album, assembly GCA_963277665.1. Taxonomy (NCBI): domain Eukaryota; kingdom Viridiplantae; phylum Streptophyta; class Magnoliopsida; order Santalales; family Viscaceae; genus Viscum; species Viscum album. Next base: position 237,797,733 of record OY728150.1, read on the forward strand.
AGTCATGTTGGGCAACACTAGCATTTCTGGACACTGGGGGATTGGTGTGTCTGGGTTTATTCCCCTTATTATAGGGCTTCTCAAGGGCACGGAAGCCTGAGGAATACCAGAATGAATGTATGGAATCATATTACATGGGCATGTATCTAAGGTTTTCCTCAGCTTCTCATGTTTAACACATGTTATGCCACAGGTTTAACATTCAGTGGAGATGGATTGGGCTGATTAGAACACTGACTAGAGTGGATCAGATGGGTACGACCCCTAAAGGGAACAATGCTGATGGGGTCAACATGTGGTCCGCTTCCTGGTAGCTATTAAATGGAATGAGGAATGGGGTGGCATTATCCCACAGGGATGTGGCAGCCCGGGTAAGAATCAAGATGGATGATAGAAGGTTATGTGAGGTGGATGGTGAATGGGATGGAACCATCATGAGGATGAAGATGGTTTTGGGATTCAGCCTCGAAGAGGCTTCCTATGTATCCTTGTGGTAGGGAATCAAATTCCACATAGTTCATTTGATGATGGCTTACTGTTGATTGGGATTTTCAATGGCTTACCGCTGGATGAGGTCACAACGGCTTACCATTGGTTAAGGATGTCAATGGATTACCACGTAGTTGGGATGTCAACGGCATAATGCCTATTTATGATGTCAATGGAATACTTTTGAATAGGGATGTCAATGGATTACCACTGAATAGGAATGTCAACGGCTTACCACTGAATAGGTATGTCAACGACTTACCACTGAATAGGGATGTCAACGACTTACCGCTGAATAGGGATGTCAATGCATTAACGCTGGATAGGTATGTCAACGACTTACCACTGAATAGGGAGTTCAATGGATTACCACTGAATAAGGTCACAATGGATTACCATTTATTGAGGTCACAACGACTTAATGCTGGATGGGGTCGAACTACCGTGAAGACATTCGGGACGACCGGTGGGTGGTGGGCTTGAACCTCGTGGAGGCTTCCTACGTACCATGCCTTAACAAGGATCAAAGACCATGTAGATCATGTTTTTTTGGTGAGAAATAGATTACCACTTACTGGGAAAACAACGACTTATCACTGATTGAGGTCACAATGGCTTACCACTAGATGGGGTCGAACCAACTTAAAGGGGCTCAAAACTGCTGGGTATTGGGATTGAACCTCATGGAGGATTCTACGTACCATACCTTGGAAAGTATCAAATACCTCTTAGTTCATAATATGGGGGAATTTGGGGCTTACACTCTGAGGCACCCCAAGGTGTTGGTGAACCGACGTGAAGGGGTCAAAGCGACCAATGGGTGGTGGGCTTGAACCTCAAGAAGGTGACATACGTACCATGCCATGGTAATGATCAAATACCACATATATCATGGGGGTAGGTGAACCGACGTGAAGGATGAACTGGGGTCCAATGGTTGTTGGGATTGAACCTCAAGGAGGTCTCCTACGTACCCTTCCATGGAAAGGATCTAAGTCCTCGTAGTTTAATATTGGGTGTGGGGCTTACACACCAGGATGCCCAAAGTGCTGGTGAACTAACGTGAATATGGTTGGAACAACCAATGGATGGTGGGCTTGAACCTCATGGAGGCTTCCTACGTACCCTTCCTTGGCAAGGATCTAAGGATTCATAGTTCATGTGGTTTTTGGGGCATACACTCTAGGCTGTCTGAGGTGTTTTTCATGGTCGGTGTTTTCACTAAGCCCACGTGATTCAAGCTCGGTGTGAGAAACAAGAGACAACAAAGACTAGACGATCAGGTCATGAAAGGTGTATCTGTGGAAAATGGAGTGGGTCTTACACATAATTAGAAAACCAAAGAGGAAATAGGGGCTTACACCTGGTTAGCAGCCTGAGGTGATGGATATTGGGACTTACTCTAGGATGGAGGCTCGAATGGTGACAAAGCCCAATGGGAGAGGGACATGGCACCTAGGAAGAGTGGAGGAGAAAGGATGCTACCTCCTGTAGGGAATTCTAGGGGCTTACACCACGATGGCTTCCCTTTACCCATGGACAGACATCATTCTGATAAGGAGGATCTCATTCCACGTGAAGAATGATCTCACTCCAGTAGAGACCATTGGGCGTGCAGAATGTCCAAGGTGGGGGAACCCCACGCCTGATGTGTTGGGAGTGTTCACAGTTTAATATCACATGTTGAGGCCAATGGTTCTTGGCAGTTTAACGTCATACATCTTGGACAATGTGGGTTCACTCCACACCCCTAATACTTACATGACTGGTACCTCCCAACCCATAGTGAAGGGAAGGCATTAGCAATGTCGTGGCTAGGGGGTGTCATGGGGAGAACCCTTGGGGGGTCCACGTTAGCATGGCTATGTGAAAAAGATAGAGCTATTAGTGTGGCTATGTGAAGAATCATGAGGCGAAGCAACACAATGGGTGGTGTCATTCATGGGACATTGAAATTGCTTCGTGCGAACCTAGGAGGTTTCACGGGAGAGGGAGTTGCAGAGAAAAGGGGTTTATGAGTAGAGGCCTCGTAGATATCTGGAGCTCATAGCAATGGAAGGTATTTATTAAGGTTTAGGATTCATGATTTAATGTTTCCTGGCCTAGGAAAATGGAATAGGTGCATCCAATAGGTGCTTCATGAAGTGGAAGGGCATTCGTGAATCAAATCCCTACAAAGCGGGGGTGCCTCATGAAGTAAGGTCCTGTGAAGAAATGTTCTTCATGTGGAACAGTGAATCTGCCTTAGCATTTGAGTCACGTGTGCATGGGGGGTGATTCACGAAGCATAAACGCTCCAAAATGACCCGAGTCCATCTGGGGATCTCCTTCCTTCACGAAGGCCCGTGGGCTTCAGGAAAGGCACCCCTCTTGAAAGAGGGGGTGAAAAAAAGGCAAAGTGGAGGCACTTCGCAGAGAAAAAGTACCTTGAGAAGCTTATGGTACGTAGAGCAGAATGTGCACCGTGATTTGAGATCAGAGAAGCTGAAAGGTCAGATAATCCATCCTTTATGTATGGGGAGAGGAAGATATTTATAGGCAATAGGTGTTGCGAATCATAGCACGTTCGGCGCGAAGATGGAGCATGCTTGCGGCGGGCTCGCGAACATCAAAGGGGACTCGCAGAGCATCCCACCTCCTTGATTCATGGTGTGATGGAAAATGTCATAGGTGCTCATGGAGCATCCATCATCCAGGCTTCGTGGTAGTCCCGCGAACGTCAAATGGGATCGTGCAGCATCCCGGCTCTTGGCTTTGCGGAGGGCTCACGAACGTCAAAGGGGATCGTGGAGCATCCCACCTCTTAGCTTTGAGGAGGGCTCCTGAATGTCAAAGGGGATCACAGGGAAACCCACCTCTTCGTTTTTTGGTGGGCTCAAAAAAGTAAAATGGGCTCACAGAGCATCCTGCCTCCTCGCTTCATGGCGGGCTCGTGGGGCCATGGCGCTCTGCGAAAGGTCTTTGTGAGGTATCTTCAGAGCCTTCCTTATTATCCTTCTCCATTTTGATTTTTGGTGCGAATATCCACAATGGAAGAAAATTGATGAGCAGTATCCTTCATTTGGAAATTAAATTAGAAATCTTAGACTACGGTTGTGCATTGTTGAAATGAATCCATACCAAACCCTCAGTAGCACATATAGTTCATGGCCTGTTTTATTGACAATTTAAAACCTCTATACTAAAATTTGTATGATGCACAAATATGTCATGCTGAGTATGATGATCTCTGGTCTGGAGAAACTCAGAAATGATATTGATGTTTTCTTGTTACCATTTATTGATGATTTGAAATTTTTATGGGAAGATTGTATTAGGGTGTATAATTCTTATAAAATGAATATTTTCAACTGCGTGCAATGATTATGTTCATTATAAATGACTTACTTGCATATGGAAATTTGTCTGGATATAGTGTTAAGGGGCATAAAGCATGTCCAATTTGTGAACAATAGACTTCATATTGTCAATTTCATCATAGAAGGAAAACAGTGTACATGGTTTATTGAAAGTTTTCGCCTATGGATGACTATTATAGAAGACTAAAAAAGGAATTCAGTGGCTCAGAAGAATTTGATATTTCTCCAAATCCTTTATCCCCTAATGAGTATTCTGAGAGGGTGGAAAACATGATATTACATTGGGTATGACACAGAAATTTGGTAATGATCGACATTATTGGAAGAAAAGGTCGAAATTTTTTGAGCAACAATATTGGAGATGTCATGAAGTGAAACATAATATTGATTTCGTGCACGTGGAGAATAATATCTACTATAGTTTGATTGGAACATTGGTTGATATTAAAGGAAAGAAAGATATGGGTTGAATGCAAGATAAGACTTACTATCAATGGGAATATTTTTAGAGTTAACTCCCACTCCTAATGGAAGACGAACATTTCTTCCCCTGGCTTGTCAAACATTATCCAAGAGGGAGAAAATTATCATTTTTTGGTGACTTCATGATATCAAATTTCCTCAAGGTTATTCTTAAAATGTAAAAAAAATGTCTCTTTGAAGGATTTGAAGTTGATAGGTATGAAATTTCATGATTTTCACATCATGCTACAACAACTTCTACCAGTTGCATTGTGTGGAATATTGCCCATCCATGCCTGAAAGACTATAATGAAGTTGTGTTATTTTTTCAATTCAATTTTTAATATGGTGATTGACGTGAATAATTATTACATTTTAGAAAATGATTCAATTTCTATACATTATCAATTGGAAATGTATTTTCTTCCAACTTTTTTTGATATAATGGGGCATTTAATGATTCATCAGGTTTGAGAAATAAAGCTTTGTGGACCTGTATATCTTTATTGGATGTATCCTTTTGAATGGTATATGAAAATATATAAGGGGTATGTTAATAATCCATATCAACATGAAGCCACCATTATTGAAATGTATATTTATAAGGAGGTTATGGAGTTTTCTATGAGCTACATGGTTGCGGAGGAGCACATAGGTTTGCCTCCATCTCCCCATGAATGAGTTAATAATGAGGGAAAAGGGATTTGTGGCTTGAAAGTAAAATCATTGTTAGATGAATAGATGAAGAAGTTAGAATTACAAATCTTGAATAACATAGCTTATGCTCAACCATATATCACATTGCATATTAATGAGTTGAAACAGAGTCATCCAAAGAAGAAAAAAATGAGGATTTTGAATGAGCGCAACAATTTTTTTTCATGGTTTAAAAAGACCTTGCTTGGTATATTAGATGTATCAGAGACACTAAGATGGTTAGTGGGTGGTCCATGTTTAATTGTGATAACATGGTCCGGTTATGACATTAATGGATATACATTTCATACAAAATCTCAATACAACAGAAGTGATGTTCAGAATAGTTGTGTATTGGTGTTTACAGAAGCTATATATTTCTCAGGTTCTAAAGACAAAAACCCAATTTCTGCATCAACTGCATTTTATGGAGTCATTGAAGAAATATGGGAGGTTAATTGCTTTAAAATTAAAGTACATATTTTTAACTAAAAATGTTTTATCGTTAACAAAAATTTTAGGCATGATGAATTTGGAATGACATTTGTTAATATGAATAGATTGCAAGACACAAGAGATTATTTTATAAAGTAAACACATGAAAAAACATATTTTTTATGTAGTGGATCAATCATATATGCAGTAGTCTATTGTTTTACCAGAGAAAAACAATATGTTGGGGAGTATCAACTTAATGAAGATGCAGATTTATGTGATATCCCTACTTCTAGGGAAATATTAGCAGAACATAATGATGATCATGTTGAAGACATGGTCTGTTCCATAAGGAATGATCATGACGAAGGAATTTGGGAAAATAATCCATTTGTACATTCCTAATATTACAGGTAACATATGTTTATTTATTGTTGACATTTATTATTTTCATAAAATGTATGATATTTTAATTTTTCTCATTATTAAAATGCATATTAAAACAAATAATTAGAAGTTTTTGTTCATTTTTTCGTTTAGTTTAGTTTATATTGTTTACCATTACGTAAATTAAATATCTATTATTTTTGTGGAATGAGAATTACTTTACCATGTTTACCATGTTTACCATGTCTACCATGTCTACCATGTCTACCATGTCTACCATGTCTACCATGTCTACCATGTCTACCATGTTTACACTGTTTACCATGTTTTCCATAGTTTACCATAGTTTACCTTTACGTAACTTATATATTTATTGATTTTGTGGAATAAAAATTACACTACCATGTTTACCATAGTTTACCATGTTTACCATTAATTAACATGCTTTCCATATTAACCATTTTTACTATTATGTAACGTAGTTAAATTTTCCATTTTCTGTTTAGACTTGTATTGTAGTATTTGAATTTGTATATTTTTGAACTAATGTTTTTTTTATTTTTTTGAATTGAAGAATACTGACAGATTAATTAGTTGATCAGCTAGATGATTCTGGAGATGAGCAGAATGAACATAAATATGGGTAAGAACATTCACATGCTCTTCTTAATGTTCCTCGATCTTCCTCATGTGCTCCCATAATGATAAATAAGAGTTCAAGAGTTGGTAAACGTGGGTGTACACATTTACCAAAATTATCACTTTCCCATATGCAGGACCAGAGGATACTCATTGATTTTGATAAGAATGATATTCCTAAATGTATAAATGGGAAATATTTTAACTGTTTGTTATTAACTTAGGGTAAGAGCAAAGTAATCTTTTTTTGTGATGATTGGAGAAGTGTGGACAAAGTGATAATTTCTCAGTTGTGGGAGACGATTTTGGTAAGATCTTTTACTATTTTTTTCTATTCTTTAAATGTTTCTAGTATAATATGTTTTATCACTTCTTTATCAGATGACATATGATATTCTTGACTCTAGAGGAGTTAGGAAGAAATGTTTATCGATGGATTCTAGGAGACGAAGGGATTTCAAATAAACCCTCACATAGGATTTCATTTTTGGTCATAGGAGTCATCACAATCCATGTCACATATATCCTTTCATAGATGAAGATACATGGACACAGTTTTTTAAAAGAAGAAGAAAAGATTCATTTTTGGTAAGGGAAATGTAAACATTTAAAAGTATTCTTATATAAATAATATTATTAATGATTTGTTTATGATTTATTATTAATAATTTACAAAAATCAAGGACATATTATCAGGAGATCTAATCCAAAAATATATACCCTCGTAGTTTATCTCGGGGAGGGTATAAATTATTGAAAAAAAATGATGGAAGAAAAATTACAAAAACTAAGAACCGAGTCTTCAATCTCTGGAAAGGTTTCTCCTCCATCCCCTCCATCTAGACATGAAAAATGGAAGAGGGCTCGGATGGGAAAAAGGGGCAATATCTTTCAGATGATTTGAGAATCATAACTGAGAGGATTGTAAGATATTTATTTTATTTATTTAAGTTAACTATATTCATTATATAATTGGAATCATTAAAGAAATGTTCCATTAATTAATACAAGATTCTCTTGAGGAGCAGAGCTCACAGGGTGAATTTAAAGCTATCGGGAGGCATGATATTTTATCTGCATCATTGGGAAATCCCGAACATCTTGGTCATGTACGATGATATTCAATGGGTGTATCGGTAAGAAAATTGTTTCCACAGTCTTCAACATCTTACGCTGAGGGTGTTTATTAAAAAAAATAGAATTCTTGGAGGCTGAAGTTCATAATATTAATGAGATGATAGAGGAAATTATTAGAGTGTCGGTACAGTCTTTGGTTGCAGACATGCAAAGACAATTTCAGACTATATCTCCCACTCCTCCACCTCCCCCTGAAGACCCCATTATTTATCTACCACCTCCACCAGAAGCTCCCACTCTCCCACCTCAGCCTGTGAACACCATTATTTATCCTACTCCTCAACTAAAACTTCCTAAATATTGTGAGTAATATGTTAATGATCCTCAACATCATATAGTTGCATATGGGCTGGTATATTGTATAAGAGATACGGCTCATCATCAACCGTCATAGGTAGAGCATCACAGGGTCACTGTATAGAATATTATAGAGAGATCAGCTCGAGTACCATTACCTACAGATGAGGTGATGACAGTTGGAAATAGTATCAACCATTTTTTTAATTTTCCCATCTAGACTTCTGCAACTCATTACTGTTTCCTCTGGAATTGAAGATGACCTCATTGATTTAAGATTCAAACATTCCAAGCTGTTTCTAACGGGTTTGTTCGTAGATCCAGAAACATACAATGATTCCATATCCATTTGGACCTACTTTCCAAAGGTAGGTGCCATTAGTTGTGAACTGATGAGAATTTGGTCGAGAGGATGGGATGTCGGACTCATCAAACCTTTTTGAGTGGAATAATTGTCTACACCGGGAATCTATTTATAGATTTAAGTTATGTTTGTGAATCCTTATTACATTACAAAGTATGAAAATGAGCTTTCCTTTAGATCTGACAATAAATGATTAGTATGTATGATATTTATTGAATCTTTTATATTTATCTGAGGTTCTTCATCGATAGAGAATCATCTATATTTGTTAGAGATTCTTGGTCAATGGTATCCTTCAACACATTTTATAGATATCTCTTGGTTATTATGATAACCATACTGGTATTAAAGCCACTCAGCGGGGCATTTGATGTTTATTGTCATTTAGAAGGACATGAATTATTTCATAGTTGGGATCGTACCCGCATATGGGATACCAACGTATCATTTGATTTGGAAAAGGAATCAGACCCCACATAGTTCGAGTAAAGAAGTATGGGTTTTATTGATTTTTGATGGCTCAACGAAAGATGTCATAATTAATTTTACACTCTAAGATCACGTGAGCCAATGCCCTGTGTGAGAAACAAGAGGTATTGGTAAAAAATAGAAAATTGTGCCATGAAAGATGCAATTATAAGAAATTATAAGAAAAAATGTGGGGCTTATGTATGTATAACTGCCCAGATGGATGAATATTTGGATTTACTTTAGGGAAGAAACCCAAAAACAAGTTCCATAAAGGTATATATGGTTTATGGAGATTTGGATACTTAATTTAGGACTTAATATTGAGAAATAGTTCCAAATTAGAGAGGACTTAGGATTGGGTTTTATTCCTGAGAAGGAATCCCAAATCAAAATTAATTTTAGACTGGTTTAGATAAATTTTGACTGAGGTTTACTCCTGAGAAGTAGGCCTATGTTATGTTATTTGATAACTGGTATTTATTCCTGATAAGGAATCCCAGGTTAAGGGAAATTATGACTGGGATTTATTCCTATGAAGGAATCCCATGTTAAGGTAAATTATGACTGGGGCTTATTCCTGAGAAGGAAGCACAAGCTAAGGGAAATTATGAGTGGGGCTTACTCCTAAGGAGGATGCCGAGGATAAAGGAAATTATAACTGGGGCTTATTCCTAAGAAGTAAGCCCAGGTTAAGGTAAATTATGATTGGGGATTACTCCTAAGGAGGAGGCCCAAGTTAAAAGAATTATAAATTTGGCGCTTACTACTAAGGAAAATGCCCATATTTGAGAACATGAAGACTGGGGCTTACTCTGGAAACGGAGGCCCAAGATAGGGGACTTGGGGATTACTATTAAGGAGGATGCCCATATTTGGGTATTTGAGATTGGGGGTTACTCCTAAAGAGGATGCCCATTTTTTAAGGAGACTTGAGACATATGACTTATTCTAGAGAAGGAGGCCTAGGTTAATGTAATTTATGAGTGGGGATTACTTCTAAGGATGATGCCTGGTTTAGAGAAATTTTAATTGGGGATTACTTCTGAAAAGGAGGACTAGGTTAGGGAACCTCTCATATTTAAAGGATTATGTTGAATGAATGATGTCTCTCGCCTTAGTGATATGAAGATATGTAAATCACTAGGTTTTGATAGATGTTCCACTGAATTCCTTTCAGATAAAGATGCCAACAAGGGAGGCATGCCAAAAGAAATGGTTGTAAAGAGGGTTTTGAAGGCTGGATCTTGAACACGAGAGGTGGATAGGCATACGAGAGGTGAAATAGGAAAGAGAGGCACCCAAAAAGAAGTGGGCACATAGGTCCTGCGTGGGCGCGCATGTTCTGGTAATGCAAGTATACTTGCGCGACATAGGGGTACTTGCACAATGGTCTACCCTTAGGGTAATAATTGGGAGAGGCTTATCTCAAGCCCTTAGTATTATCCCTAGATGCTTCAAAATGAGTGGCATACATGTTTTTTTGAAGGGGTAAGGCGGCGCGCAAGTGTGGCTATTTACCTTAAGGACTGGCCACTTAGGCGCGCAATTGTTGATGAGTTTCAACACTTAGGCTTGTTTCAACTATTTCGACCTTTGATTATAGGTATGAAATTACCTTAGAAGTGTTTGGAAGACTTTCAGAAGAGACTTGGGTGACCATAGCTCGAATATGTGTTTTTGAATTTTTCCGTCCTGAAATGGGGGGCCTACCAGGGGTATTTATAGGCCAGGGAAGACACTGGGTGAAAAATAATAGAGGGTACGCAAGTCACCTGTGCATCCAATGGACAGTGCGCAAGTATACTTGCATGACCTTGGTAGAACCTGCGCGACCCAAGTGAAAATGAATCTTTGTTCACGCCTTTGTCAATTTTTGATGTTTCTTCAATGGATGAATCATTTTGGTTATAAGGTATTTCCCTTTTCATTATTTTAGACTCTGTGATGGAAAGGAGCATCAAAAAAATTCCCCCCTCAGAGTTGGATCTGAAAGAAAGAGGATGTGACTCTGATGTGAAGAAGAAAACCAAGTAATTCTAGTGCACAAGTGTTGAGCACGCAGATGGGAGCGCGCAAGTGAGAGTCGTGCAAGCGTCGGCACGCAGGGTTGCACACGCTAACTTTAGGAACGCAGGGTTGAGTCCTGGCCTATATATATGCATCCATTCCTCACAAAAAGCACCGAATATAAAAATTCTTTCTCTCACCGTGAAAGTTTCCTTCACTGCACAAGTTTCTTTGTTTTCTGTTGTTTCTTTGTTGTCGCGCTGTTGTAGAGGTATTTGGACTTGCGCGGTGATACCTGCACACCAAAACATGTGTGGCACACAGATACTTGCACACCACTTTTAGGACTTGTGCACCTAAATTCCTTATCCATTTTATCACTTTTCTTCAACAATTTTATGAAAAATCAACTTACGTAAGAGTTAACTATTCAACTTTTGTGCAGATAAAATGGCTCCCAAGAGAATCAAAACAGATGATGAACTGGCTAGCAAGCGAATTGATGACAAGATGAGAATAATTGGCCATGATTATTATACTATCTGTGGCAGCACTCATCCATATTTGACCATGTACCTGAAGAAGTATCATCTTGACTTCCCACAAAGTATTTATCTACCTTTGTATGGATATGGTCATCTGCAAGAAGTCACCATTCTAGAGGAAAAGAATTATCTCCCAATGTCTTGGTTTCAAAATTACACCATTTTTTCTTCAGAAAATATCTCTAGTGGAGGAGCATATATAAATACTGGAACAGTGGAGAAGGCCTACATAATTCATCATAGCCCATGTACCTCAGATTTTAAACCTCACAAGCCTGAGTTGCAACCACATTGTTATCCCTGAATTTTCCAAAACTCTTAGATGGATCAATCCAAAGGCTGGAAGAAGTGTTGGGAATTTCACCCTAGAGGTGGTGTGAATCCAACATGGATGTGGGCATACTGAGTGCGACAAACCTACGTAGAGTTTGTCGATGATTTTAAAGGAGATTCAATATATAAAGTTGTTTAGGCTGGGCAAACCTATGTTTACAAAAATGATGACTTTGTGCCAGAGATACTCAGCCATTAGGGCACAGAAACCAATTCATTCCATCTGACTCATGGAGAAGTAGGAATCAGTATGTGGGATATCCAAAAGATCTTAGGGGCTCCAATTTTGGGTGGTATGTATGATGAATCCATCCCCCCTTGGCGACATGGAATGATTCGGAGAAGACCCCGACTTTGGCTCGGGAATTATTGAATATATTTCACAAGATCAAGAGTTCAGAGACCATATTAACACATTTTTGAAAGGATATTCATCCAGAGGTGTGGATGAATATTTTTCTTACTAAGAAGTAGGAGAAGGAGTCGAAGGAGAAGGGATCGAAGGGGAAGGGGCCCAAAGAGAAGGGGCACACCTGTACTCATCCTACCACCTGCACAAAAATAGAGAGGAGGGGTGCTCCGGGAACATTCTGGCCAACTCTAGAAGCATGATAATTTGAAAAGTAGGGATATGAAGGGAATCATAGAATCCCAAAAAAGACACATTTGGAAGGGCATCATGGCATTCTGGCTTAGTGTTTATCTTTTTCCAGTCAGGGACTTGAAGGGAGGTGTCAGGCCAGGGACCATCGTTATTACAGCCATGTTGGATCAGGGGAAAATGGTTGGGTTGGATAGCCCCCATTTTAGCAAAGACTCATAGGAGCTTACTCCATGTCTTCATGTGTAAGTCTCCTTTGAGAATAGTCGGACCATTCCATGTTTTATGGGGATGGATCGCCACTCACTTTAGGGCGTATAATGTATAGAATGAAGTACATATCCCTGGAAGTTCTTTCAGGCCATCAGTGCGGGCATTCTCTAGAATTGATCCACTAGATCTCAATTCCTATGACATAAAGGTGAGGCTGGGAATGTATAAGGAATTAAATTTCATTCCTTATGGAAATATTCCAACCGGGTGGTTTGTTGATGATGGAATAGCCTGCCTGGAATTAAGGGCATACATACTGGCCTGCAGAGATGGTGTACTGGTCACTAGGATTGACGGAGAGAATATATGTGAGGCTTATGCTCCATATAGATTTGCACGTCAATTTAAGTGTTTACAATAGATTGTTGTATCTCCTCCTGTGCATATTAGGTTAGAGAAACATTCGATAGTTGCCCGACAACTCTGGTTGCTGACATCTAGGGAGAAGACCGGGGATATACTTGATCTACCAGTTGATAAAGCGGCGAGTAACTTGACCACATGGTGTACTGAGAACTGGATAGCATCATACCCTGAAGGGGTACTGAATCACCCGGTGTACCAGGTGGCGGAAAGGAAAATAATTGTAGAGGAAGAAACCCTTCATTTGGAAGGTGATTCTTCTACACCACCTGATGCTAATTTGTCGGATTCCCAAGATGGGGATGATGAGGCACCTCATGTGGCAAAGCGAACTCATGCCAGATATAATCCCCCTATCAGAATCATGAGACCAACTCCATCAATTCCTAGTGAGTTACTTTATTGGGGAAATTTAATCACCATTACATTATAGAGCAACAAGTCTTATTCTCTTATCCTTTATTTCTAGCTGCAGGAGTTGCGAAGAAGATGAAATACACGATTGTAGGACCTTACTCGTAGCCTTCTGGTACACATATTGAATAGCTACAACTAGAGGCTGTCCAAACATGGAGAATTTTATATTGCGGTGTTGAAACTGCCTGGCTTGATTTGTGAGAGGGGCTACACATCCTTGGAATAGCGAATCTTCTGGCTTCTACAGATATCTGTTACAAGGATAACCCTGATGAAGTGTGGGATTATATCAGAGATATGGAAATGCTCATATATGCCACCGATGATTCCATTCCTGTCACTAAGCGTGTGAAGGAAATGATAGATCGTGGCGCCACTGATGGGACTGGTGGTTCCAGAGATGAGGAGTGGCACGATTATGTGGCTCCTAAAGATGTACGTCTCTTTATTTATTTTCTATGTAACTTGATTCTAGTTAAATATTTGTTACTAAAGGAAATTATTCTCTTCATCATGTAGCTTGCAAAGAAAGGAACTTTTGAGGTTCCTTCACCATAGTATAGCCCTGGTGGTACTGCCATTGGGGCTAATGAATCTCCTCATGAGCAGGGTGAAATATCTCCAGTCCAGCAAGCCATGAATGAGGAGTTGGACATGGCTTTCCATTCTCCAATTCATTTACTTATATACGATGATACCCTTACTCTAAAAAATCCAACTAATCAAAAGTAACAAAGGAGGAATTCCACACATAAACGCTTCATCAGTAGTAGCAAGTCCTTCAGATAATCATGAGTCTTAACCCATGAAAAGGTTACACATAGTTCTTGGGATTGCAGGGGCCTCTTCAATTTCCCCTTTGAGGGAGAGTACTGACCTTCCTATAAGAACAAAGTAGGGTGCTGGTGAATAATCACAAGTTCAAGCTGACTTGGATGCTCCTGGAGAAGAGCCAACGTCTATTCCCACTATCCCTCCTTCTGTTGTTGCAAGGAGAGAAGTGCCTGCTTCTGGTAAGTTAACAATGATTCATAAAATGTTGAATAAAACATCAACTAACATCCATTCTATGATTTTTTGGGTTCAACCCCTACACTAGAGCTGTTGGTGGCCATTTCAGCTGACGCCGCTATTTTATCTTGAGAAGCTATCCTGGGTCAGAGGCCGTAGAATTAAGGTCGCCAGGATGACATATTGAATGCTCAAACTGGTGAGATTAACCCGGATTTTGAGATTACATTGGATGAAATAATGGAACTTGGCACATATTTTGAATATTTTTTAGATCATGTTAAATTACCATGTAATTTAAAAGATTATGGTCGTGAGTGTTATCCTTCGTCCAATTAAAAATTACTTCTTATTATATCTATGATCATGATCGGTTGAAATGTGTAGTTCTATCTGAGAATGCTGCTAAACTTCCAATGCCTGAAGGGGGTATAGAAAACCCTGCTATTGCAAAGACATTAGCTCAAGTGGAGCTTAACCTACCAGATCTTCCTGAAACTCATCTTGAAAATCCTGTTGAAGCTAGGAATGATGGGGATGATCCTTCTCAAGTTACTAATCTATTTTTGGGTAAGAGATAACAATTTTATTGTGACTATACCTAATTTTAAATAAATCCAATCAACTTTTGTTATCCTTCGAAATTAACTAAATATTTAAATTGATTATGTAGGGCCATCAATTTCAGTGGTTAGATCTGGAGGTGAAGCCTCATCCTCTGCCCCAACGGGAATATAATGTGAAGAAACATGGGTCAGGGGGAAGGAGCAGAACATGGAACTTCCCTAAGTGCATTAATCCTGAATTATATTCCCCCATGTGACAATGATGCTGAGTCAGACCCGGAAGTACAAAAGGTGCTGCAATTTTCACTACGCAAGGTATGACAGAACATATGGAAGATCATATCAGAAGTGCCTTTAGAAGAGCTATCATCAAAAATCCTGCGACTTTCATCCCTGTTTGTCATGTTGGGACTTGGAGGTTTGGAATATCAAGAGATCCATGCCATAGTGAAAAAAGTCATCTTAAGGGGGGAGCAGGAGAAAAAGTGCCGTCAAGATTTGACCAGGGTGAGGCTGTCAGTCAACATCAACGAATTTGAGGCTGCGATGTCCCGAGCTGAGGCAGATTATGCTACCAAGTTGAAGGAGCTAAAGCATAAGATCAAAGAGAAATTTGTCCAGCAGATGCACCTTCAGCAATAGTTAGATGTTGTTACTGGGGAACTTGACCAGATTAACAATTCATTGGAAGGAGTTCAAATGAATTTTATGAAAGCCATTGCAGATGCTAATAAATCAATCCATCAAGATAAAAATAGTGAAGCTGGTCAAGTGAATGAGCTTCAAGTGGCTTCTGATGAAGCTCAGAATGCTGTAAATCAAATGAAGATTTATGTTGAAAGCCTTTTGTAATTCTTGGAAAAGTGAAGAGACTCCAATCTGTGGATGTCCTTCTAACTCTTGTGTATCAAATGAAAAACACATTCATCTTTGATCATTTGTGCATGACTTCTTTTGCTACATGATTTAAATTTTACCTAAGACAATGGGCCTAGTAAGCATAGTTTGAATTTTTTCTAGGATTATTATAAATAACCCTACAAACATTTAATATTTTTATTGCTCAATATTACCAAAAATCATACAAAGTGTATGTTTAGTGACCTGGAACATGACTTTTGTTCAAAGTTCCCCTGTCTTTTCTGAGTAGATTAAAGTCATTCACATTGGACATAAAAAGGCTAATGTTTAAGGTCGAAATATATTTGACCAAATGGATTGGAATTGACTCAATTCCTTGATAATTTATCTGAAACTATATTACCATGTTCAAGTATGGGGGGGGAATGTAAACGATGACTTAAGAAATTTTGAATCAGAGGAATTATACGAAAAATGGCTAAAAGGAATTAGAAGAAGTAGTTCCCATGAATGAAGTTACCATTATTTAACAAACCTGTTAGGGGGTTGAATTATGTAGGGCCACCAAGGGGCATTGGCTGCATAGTCAAATAATAGTATCTTTTGGCTGACAGGTCTTTTTTGTAGAATACTTATGCAAGGCCGCCTAAGGGAACATGCTTCATAGTAAGGAAAAAGAACTCTCATAAATATACTTTTCTACTACTAAAAAGACAGTGAAAGTTTATGGAGATTCAAATTTTCCAAAGCATAGAGTTTGCTATATGGAAAGAGGTACTTGAATACGGAGAAGATATTTCCAAACAAGATTGTCTAAGAACTGGAATAATGTTACTCCTACGAAGGTATGACCCAAATGTAGGGAAGGGAAATATAAACCATAGACTTGAATAATTCAGATCATGAAAAAGATTATGGGACAAATATTTTAAGGATGGCTATTTTTTACGGATCCCTACATATTGTCGTTAAGACAACTAAGGAGAAAGGTTGTTTTCCTTCAAAAAATGAAGTTACCATTATTTTAAAAACATGTTAGGGGGTTGATTATACAAGGACACCTAATGGAATTGGCTGAATAGCCAAATAATAGTATCCTTTGGCTGACAAGTCTATTATATAGACTATTTATGCAAGGCCTCTTAAGGGCACATGCTGCATAGTCAGAAAAAAGAACTCTCAGTAATTGGACTTTTGTGACCAGAATTCAAGAAAATGGTTATGGAGATCTGTATGTATTTAGGGTTAGGAGTACGACACATGAAAATGGGTATTTCCCAATGCATGAAAGAGATAAATAGATCAATGCTAACCATAATCATGTTGTGTATGGGTCCTGAATTGAGATGATGTACTTCACTACGTATCCCATAAGGATGGTAATCAAGCCATACATAGTTCTTGAAATATAGTTTAACGTCATGTGGGACGAAATTATGGGAATCTTAGTTTAGGGTCATAGAACTCGGACCATAATAATGAATACACAGTGTGTGTTTTCACAGGGACTTTTCAGCCTGGGGAATGAAAGTAAAATTTGGGGTTAGGCCCAAATACTTGGGGGTGTATTCAAGGGATTCTTGAACGATCCTACGTATCCCCTAAGGATCGGAATCAAGCTCCACTTAGTTCTAGAAATACCCTCTGTACAAATTCGGTACGTACAAGTGAAGGGTGAAGGGGACTTTAGTGAAATGATGGTTTGACCCAAGATAAAATGTTCGGGAATTTCCATGTATGCACATAGTCTTTAGAATATAACATGATTGGAGATCAATGTAAATAATGATTCTCTCTTAGGTGAGGGTGTCAAAGAATGTTGTATTTTGTTTTCGTACAAGACAAAAGTGTTGTACAGTTTAACATCATGTAGAAACTACAAAGGTGAACCAATGTGAAGAGATTGATTCTGGGCATAGCTTCATGAATCAACATCGTATGAGATGGAGGTGAACCGATGTAAAGGGATTAGATTTGGGCTTGAACCTCAAGAGGTTGCCTACGTACCCAGCCTAGAAGGAAAGGATCAATGTCTGCATAGTTCAATTAAATAATGATTTAGTGATCATGTAGTTCTTGGGAACACCGACCTAAACATGGTGTTGGGACTTATGCATGGTTAGAGGCCCAGAGAGGGTGTTATGGTTGAAGTTTACTCTAATCTCACGTGAGTCATACTCGTTGTGAGATACAAGAGGTACCAACAACCTTAACGATGCACTGTTTAATGTCATGTAGGACATATGAAGGGACGATGCAGTTTAAAGTCTTACAACAAGGACTATTAGTGCTGCACAGTTTAGTGTTATGTAGCGGTGATAGAATACAGTTTAACGTCATGTAGTACAGATATAGGGACATAGTTTAACGTCATGTTGGATGTGAACCCAGTTTTGCGTCATGTTGGACAATAAGGGTGTTGTACAGTTTAGTGTCCTATAGCTAAGACGATTGGGACAATACTGTTTAACATCATGTTGGATGAATAGGGGACTGTGCAGTTTAATGTCATGCAGTAAGGACAAAGAAGACACATTTTAACATCATGTAGGTAGGACGTCACAGTTTAACATCATGTTGGATGAAATGGGTGAAAATAGCTTAAGGTCATATGCATGGACCGTGAGGCTGCGGTTTAATGTCTTGCTGGATGAAAAAATATTTGTGTTACACAAAATACTTCTTCAGAAATCTAGCATTGGTTGGAGTAGTGATGAGTTCTCCATCCATTGAGATGAATGAATAAGCTCCATTGGAGTAGACCTTATCTATTGAATAAGGTCCTTCCCATTTTGGCTCCACCTTGGGAGGTTTCTTTCCTGGTATCATTGGAGTTCTGAGAACAAATACCAATTCTCCCTGAACGAATGAACAAAGACAAAATTTGTTGTTGAAAGCTCATGCTATTCAATTTTGATAGACTTCCAAGGGGTGAAGGGTGCACAATATTTTCTCATCTAACCATTCCAATTCATCCAATCGCTTTTGAGATTGTTCATATTTAGATGACTGATCAGAAATGGCAACTCTGAGCGAGGGTAATTCAACCTCAATAGGAAATACTGCTTCCGTTCCATATACCAATGAATATGGAGTTGACCGCGTTGCAGTGTAGGTGGTGGTTCAATAAGCCCATAAAGCATGAAAGAGTTTATCAGGCCATGATTTCTTATCTTTATCCACCATCTTTTGCAGTATGTTTGAAAGAGTCTTGTTGAAAGCTTCTATCTGGCCATTTTCCACTGCATGATATCGAGATGAATGATTGGATTTGATGTTGTATTCTTGATACAACTTCCTCACCTCAGATGAATAGAAGTTTGTGCCATTTTACGTCAGTATGGTATGAGGGACACCAAATCTAGTAATGATGTTAGGCTTGATGAAGCTAACAATGAATTTATAACTGAATTCTTTGAGGGGTATTGCCTCTACCCATTTGGAAAAGAAGTCCGTAGTAGTAAGAATATACTTCAACTTCTCGGGTTGTAGCCGAAGGATAAGGTCCCACTACATCCATTCCCCATGTGTAAAATGGCCACGAGTATTTAGTTGTATGAAGCAACGCTGGGGGCTGATGAATGAAGTCGGCATGTACATGGAAAGAATGAATCTTCTTTGTGAAATCAACACAATCTTGTATCATTGAAGGCCAAAATTATCCAAGCCTTCAAACTTGATCAGATAGTCTATGTCCAGACTGATGGGCACCACAGACTCATACATGCACTTCTTTCATGACATCCATTGTTTCTTCAACATCAATGCATCTGAAGAGAATTCCATCAAAACCTATTTTGTAGAGAATTTTCTCTAAGTGATCTGGGCTGTCATAATGAATAAAATTGACCACACATCTTCAGATTTGTTCTTTCCCAACTCTATCAGGTGGATGTGTTCCAGTTTGAAGGTATTCCCTGATAGGTGACATCCATCCTGTAGTATGATCATATGGTTCAGGAATGGGACTAATTTCATTGATTTCCTCTATTCTAATTTGAAAATGAGAAGAAATTGTACGAAAGTGGGAAATACTGATGGTTGTCTCGTCCTAATTTGGATCTTCCAGAGATGTAGCTATATTAGCCAGTGCATCAGCTTGAGAATTTTGTGATCACGGGACATATGAAAATAACGGTTCCGTAAGAAATTCCACCATTAACTCTCTGACATAATCATACAAAGGGATTAGTTCTTCTTTTCTGATTGAATAATCCCCACTGACTTGTTTTATTACAATGTCTGAATCACCTTTCACCTTTAAGTGACTCACTTGTGCTTGAAGTTCCAACTCCAATCCTGCGATAAGAGCTTGGTATTCTGCTTCATTATTTGTGATGCCTCCCAACAAAGAGAATGAATAAGGTAGCACTGTCTTTTCTGGGGAAATGAGTACAATTCCTAACCCAACTTTGTTGAATTTAGGATTTTCCATTTTCCTCCCTGTTGGACTTCTGGATGCACCATCAAAGTACATTTCTTATTTTTGAAGACTATATTGAATAAAGAATACTTCCTCATTAGGAAGTTCAATATCTGACGATGTATCTTCTACTGAAGGATGTTCAGCAAGGAAATCAGATAGATCATGCCCCTTTATTACCTTTTAAGACACATATTGAATATCAAATTTCTACAAAATAACCTCCCACCTTGCCAGATATCCTGTAAGCATTGGACGACTAAGGATGAATTTGAGAAGGTTATTGCGAGATACCAATTAGACCTCGTGATGTAGCAGGTAGTGTCTCAACATCTGAACTACAAATATTAATGCTAGGCAACACTTCTCAATATTTGAGTATTGGGATTCTACTTCAAGCATAGTCCGACTGAAATAGTAGAGGTTGTTTTCATTCCCAGCATCATTCTTCTGATCAAGAAAGGCACCAAATGATCACTATCGAGGTGTCACCTTGAGGATAAGTTGTCATCCTTTAACAGGTGGAATTAACAATGATAAAATCAAGAGATACTTCTTGAGAATATTGAATTCTTCTTGACATTTCTCAGTCCACTAGTAAGTGACTCCCTTCTTCATCAATTTGGTGAAGGGAAAACTTTTTCCTGCCAAATTGGTGATGAAATGCCAAATATAGGCCAAGTGTCCTTAAAGTCCTCTCAATTCCTTTAAATTTCGAGGAGGTGACATACCAATGATTGAAATTTTCTTCTCAAGATCGACCTCGATACCACGATGGCATACAACGAAGCTGAGAAATTTTCCTGAGGTTACACCAAAAGCACATTTTAAGGGTTTCATCTTCCAATTATTTTGCCGAAGTTTGTGGAATATGATTACCAAATCAGCCAAGTGATTATAACTTTGTTTGGATTTAACCACCAAATCTTCCACATAACAATCAACAAACATCCTTAAAAAGGGTTTGAAGATACGATTCATGGCACACTGATATGTTGTGCCTGCATTCTTCAGGCTAAAGGGCATTACCCGATAGAAAAACACACCCTTAGGGGATCTAAAATGTTGTAGATTCTTCATGTTCTGGAGCCATTCGGATTTCATTATATCCATAATATATATTCATGAAGGAAAGTGCTTTATATCCAGCTGTTGCATCAACTAAGAGTTCTATAATTGGTACTGGAAAAGAATCCTTAGGACAATGCCAATTATGATTTATGAAATCAATGCAAACTCGAATTTTCCAATTCTTCTTTTTCACTGGGAAAATATTATCTAACCATTTGGGATATTGAACTTCTCTGATGAAGTTAGATTTGATAATCTTATCTACTTCAGCCTCAATTTTGGAGGCATAGGTTGGGTGTGTTCTTCTAGCAGCTTGTTTGAATCCTCGATGTTCTTCTGGAAAACCCAAATGATAAGTGGAAACATCAGGATCAAGCCCTGTCATCTCTATATAGTTCCAAGCAAATATATCTCAATTTTTCTTTAAAAATTAAATATACATCTCTTTCTCTTCAAGATTCATGGCCTCACTAATTAAAGTGGGGGGTGGATCTTCTTTTTTACCCAGATTTATTTCTCTGAGTTCTTCCATGGTGGTAGAGATACCCTCTTCATATGATGGATGATCATCCCTAAGATCTTCCTCTTCTTCTTCAACATGTGCTATTTCTTCTATTTCTACTTGAATAGTAGATAAAGAAGCAGAATTTCCATGATCAGAAGAAATGTTAAAATTTGAACATCTTGAAGAAGAGGCTTCCATTTCTGACCCTATTAATTATCAAAGGTCTTCCTTGGGTAATATAGAGGAGATAATGGATTGAAAATCGACATCGTCATTCACCTCTGATATTTCTATAAATTCTTCTAGCCTAATTGGTGAAGTATAGACTTGGTGGATTTCAACGGATGAAATGAACACATCTCCATTTGAGCATTCATCATTGCTTGGTGGATCACCACTTTCTCCCATGTTTTCTGGCTTGATTGATGTAATTGAAATTATGGAAGTTTCCAAAAGAGTATTTTGAGTTGGGTCTATCCTGTCAATTTGACTGATAGTCAATACATAATCTATACCCACATGTGTAAATGGGTTTACTGGAATCTTTTCCAAACTATATGGAGCATTATCTTTGGAAATCTCCCTTTTTGTGGATTTCTCCTTTCCCTTGTGATAGAATTCTGACTCAATGTATTGAGATTCACATGTCTTGAACGAGGACTTATCACCATACAATGTCCCAATTTGACCATCGAAACAATATTTGAGACATTGATGGTATGATGAAGGGACAGCCACATGTTGATGTAGCTAGGGTCTACCAAGCAAGATGATGAAGGCTGAGTCTTGATCAAAAACCATGAAATATGAATTGGATACAAGATCTCCAAACTGAGTTCTTAGTGTAATCTCGCCCAATGGTTCTTGTTCATTTTTATCATATCCTTGTAACATCAAAGTAGAAGGAGATAAATCAGATTCTGTGAGGCCCAATAGACGAAGTGTACGAATGGGGATGAGGTTGACTCTTTGTAGCGACCCAAAGGAGGACGTACATGGACATTACATTACTTTTGCGGAATACTTAGTACATAACAAAAACACACACACAAGGACTGTAATAGTTTAGTGTCTTTGGAAACTCAGAATATAGTCTTCTAATCATGGTGAAAGATCTTCAACATCTCCCATAAAGATCTTCTTCTTTTTAAACCAAAATCCTTTCTTTATATCCTGGGGAAAGGAAAACATAAAAGGGTGAGCTCAAATGCTCAGTAAGGGTAAACAGAAGAAATATCAATCACATCATATTCATAAGAACATAACAATTTTAAAATCATACCCTGCAAAAGAGATCATAATTTCATAACATGGGACAAATCATGGTAGTGAAATGTAATCCCAATAATCATAACATAAAACATGAAAATTTGTGGCATGAACACATAATCATAGCGAATCATTTATTATTAGTCAAGACTCATTGCCAAGACTATCTTAGTGGACAAAGTCCATTTCTGAACCGAGTTCACTCCTCATTTCAGTCCTGTTTCACTGAACCGGTTTAACCTGCCGTTCCAGCCATGTCTATCTCATGAGATATAAAATATTTACCCAATGAATTAGAGGGAGATATAGGTCCCACCCATCACATAATGATACCATTCTTATGTGTTCCACAAAATCATAAATCATACATCATTGCATAACCCATGTAATAAAAATGGGAATCTTAAACATCGTGACGTCATCAAACAGTTCATATAAGATAAAGGAATTCATAAAAATAATTCCATCACAACATAATCAAATAAATGGAATAATAGGGATTAAAACATAAACCTATATTATCTTACATGGAAAATAATTTTGATAAAACACTTGAACTCCATTCTTGAGGAAAATATCCTTTCTACTTCAAATTTTTTTCCCTTTTTAACATGTCATACAATTTTAAACTAAAATAAGTTGTTTAAAAATAAACTTGAAAACATGTAAAGAAATAATCTTGGAAATAATGTTTTAAAAATCCATTCATGCCATATAAGTTAAAAAACATTCTTCTCATACTTTTGTCGGAAAAGTCAAAAAGTACCTCGTACGAAAAACGGCAAAAGATTCCTTTCATATATTTTACTAAAAACTCACCGAAGGGTAAAATTGGATTTAAACAGTTGTAGGTGGATGGAAACAATATTACATATTGAGGAAACATGAATGTGGATGATAAAATACACCCCAGTAAATACCAAAGTATAAACAATCTCGGATAAAAATGAGATTGTGATATATTCCCTTACCTTAAGTCCAATTTTCTTCATATGTGTCTGAACCTCCTGTATAATGATTTAAATAATGTTATTTACTTATTCCAGAATCATACTTATTTTTATGATATCATATATTTTCATATTCTTAGCTTCATATTAGTAATATATCATTACTACTTGTTATTCGGGTGTTTATTACTTTTTGTTTTTATGCGTGTTTGTCGAATAAATTCTTATTCCTCTATTTAGGTTATTAATACCTCATTAACATAATGGTATTAGTGTAATATATATCATATTCATTCATTCAATTCGTTTATATAATCATTATTCAATGAATATCATGTAGAACGAATCACATCACATCATGGAGACGGTATTCTGTACGTACGCACGAGCGATGATATTGTTCCCATGATCATGGAATTGTATTGGAGTGTATGTACACTATTTAATAATAAATACCACTTTACAATAATCATATATATTCATTACTTTCACCCTTATCCCTATCCAAGTAAGGTGGTGGTGGAAAATAGATTACACGACGGCGTGGAGACGGTATTCCGTACGTACGCACGCACGATGATTTCTTTTTCCGTAGGATGGATAAGAGGTGAAATAGGGTTGTTTCATATTTATAATAACATGTTAGTATATAATTGATACTGATGTTATTACCTCATAATGAAACAACTAGATAAGAGGTAGTAGAAGAAGAATGGAACTTGAAGAAAACGGTAGAAGGTATTACCTCTTTCTCGAAGTGCCTCCTTTAAACATTATCTTAAGGCACTAGAGTTGGTCTTTTGATAAGACCAGTACCTCTAGTAGGTGTATAAGGAAGTGGGGAAGTGAAATGGGCAGGGTTTGGCCGAGCATGAAGTCTCAAATTGGTGTGAGGAGGAGAGGGAGGGGGTGCCCTTTTATAAGGGAGGAGAGGGGTACCTTTGGAATAACTAAAAATATTATTTTATTATAAATCCAAATTCGGTTTTAAATAGCTCCAAATTGATTTATTTCGAAGCTAAGGTGGGGATGGGTATTCCTCCTCTCATAAAATATAATTTGGACAAGTTTTGGTTCCTATTTTAACCTTATCATTTATATTTAACTTTAAGTTAGATAATTTTACTTTTACCGTGTCTTTTTGTGTTCTTAAACTATAAGGTAAATAAACTTACTATAACAAGACAAACGAACTCCTAGTTGTTTATTATTAATATATATAACCTTATATAAGTCATTTGGCCGAACCGTAGATTTTTAGGAATAAAATAACAGGTAGTAATATAATATTTGTTTTAAAAACTATTTTATGTCAATTTTGACAGTATTTAGTAATTGATTTTTGTGAAAATCATAACAGAATGATTAGTTCGAAAAAAGTTAATTAAATAAACACTAACATGTCATATTCACCTATAAAATTATTTAAATTTATAAAATGTCTCAAATTTCATTTATTTGGCTATTTATAACATCAATTATGTCAATATTTCATTATTAAGATAATTACAACATCATCTTTGTGTCATAAATAAATTAAATTATTTAATGTATAAAAATTAAAAATAAAATACCATTATGTAGGAAATATTTTTATCTTTCTAATGAGTATTTATAGTCGAATTTATGTTATGTATAACCCTATATTAAAAAAGATTTACTTATTAAACATTGATTTTAACTATTTTAACCCTTCTTTAAATAAATTAATAATAAATGTCTTAATCTAATCCAAGTGGGCCTAAATGATAATATTTTATTCCTAAGGTTGTTTTTGGTCGAATTACACATATCCAATAGAATTATGACATGTGTTAAGGTAATAATAATAACATTTTTACCCTTAATTACCCTATTTACTTTTAACCGTGGTAACAAAAAGTAAAAAATTACTATTTACCAAAAATTATTTTCATCCCATTGAACCACATTTTACATACTAACATCAACCGTGTCTCTCTTATTTTTGAAATTATACTCACAAAAGCGGTAAAATTATGTTTTATGAAAAATTCATATTTTTTTAACTACCACTTAGTGGTTTCACTATTCATCAAAAAATGAAAGTTTCCAGAAAAATTCAAAAAATTAGGCCTACGATATATTTGATATTATGAACTCAAAAATGATGTCTATTTTACCAAATTCAAAAATATCAGTTACATTAACTAATATGAAAATTAATTCCCGTCGTCAAAACAAATAATGTGTTTTTAAGAGATAATAACTATCAAAAGATTGACAGTTGTTTATATCTGGTTTAAATGTGAAATTACATCCAATGAACAACATTGTATTAAATTGTAAAAATATATTCTAAATATACTTTAAAACCACTAAAATTAATAATTTATCTCTATTAATTATTTCGATTAAAAAAGTTGTTTTTAATTAAAATTTAGTAATTTTCACTATTCATCAGAATATGAAAGTTATCTGAAAAGTACCAAAATATCTCCCTAAGCTAATTTCGATATTCCGAATACAAAAAAGAATTCCATTTTGAAAAACAAAATTTACAAAATTTCAAAAAGTGGTTATTACTATTCACAACAGCTAGTTTTAATAATATTTTAATAGCATATCGTTGTTTAGTGAAACGTGGTATTGCGTACAACACACACTATCTTGGAAGGTCGCAATTGCGTGTAATTAAAGGCAAGTCAAGGATTCGTGTTGTGCAAGATTTTTTTGGTGTAGCGTACAAAACAAGACATTAATGAAATTAAAAGGAATATTTTTCATAAAATCTCGGAGTGTTACATTCTACCCCCCTTAAAATGAATTTCGCCCTCGAAATTCATCGGGGTTATAAATGGTTTACTACTCGAAAGATTCTTTAATAGAAACCCATATCGTTAAAAGGAATACCAAAAACAATCTTTAAAAACAATAGTATGAAATGTAACGGTTACCCAAATAATCTAATCATTGGGTTTCCACATAGGCGAAAATATGGATATGAAAGAGAAATCTAACAATCATGTTCTGATGGAGGGTGGTAGAGAACTTGGCTATGGAAAATCCAGCAATAACAAAGCCATAAATTTGTGACGATCTAAGGTACCATCAGATTCATCAGATATAAGAGTACTAGGACAACATTTTTGGTTTTCAAGATCATTTCCCTAAAGTTGATGAAATTGGAATTAGAAAAATACTTTCATGATTTTGGAACAGTGTCACCGTTGGTCGTTCTTTGGAAAATTTCCACTTCATCTCTTAATGAAATGAAGTTGGATTTGTCATTCGTGAAGTGTTAGCAGATCATGTGATAGAATGATAGGTCATTCCATCTGTCTCAAACAAAAGGTTACAGAAGTTATCAAAAATACATAAGACCATATATAGTGAGGTTAATCATATAAGATTCCAGAAATGAACTTATACTTAATATATCATACCGCGTAATAAAATAAAACTAGTTTCTACTAACCAGGGACTTATTGTAGGCCAGTGGTTGGCGATAAAGGCCAGTCACACTTTTGTTGTGGGTTCGATTCCCACAGCCTTGTCCGATGTGATGGGTTGTCGCCCATCCTGCAGGTTGTCCTTTTTCTAAAACTATATTACTATAACATCCCATCAATAATATCGAAAAATGTTCTATCCTAACTTATGTCCAACATAATCCATTGCAATATTTAGGCTTATCTAAAATATTTCGGTCCAATATCATAGTATAAAGAAAATGAATACTTGAAATGTCATCAACCAAGCATGTGAATACCATCATTTATCCCCCATATATCTTGTTGGTCACATTCCAATCATGTGAATACCTTAATCATATATTTTCTTGAAAAATGAATACCCATTAAACCTTAGAGAAAACATGAATGCTGTCAAAAGTTAACACTTTCCACATACCAAAATCCAAAAATTCTATATACTCAAACCATGATATAACCTTCTCCTTATATCAGTCAAGAGGTCAAACGTTTCATTTTCTCATTTTCCTTTCATTATGCGCATATCATCTTTTTTTTCCAAAAATAACTCAATCACATTTTATGGTTACCGATACCATTGAAATCCACAATAGACCAATACATAAATATTCCAATATTCCACGATACTATATACAACATTATTTTGGAATCCCATTACATAAACACTTAATCATTCCACCGCATCGTTGTCATATTCAACATCGCCTATAGTTATCACATGTGACTTCCCTTTGTCCTTTTCCTTAAGTGGTTGCTCATGTCGATCATCACTAACCCTTGGATTTGGGCATTTATTAGCATAATGCCCCATTTCCTTGCACTTGAAGCATTGAAGTGTTGGTGGTGTGTTCTCTGTAGTCTTTTCTTTATTCACATCATTAGAAACCCTTTTGCCATTACTTCGACACTCAGCTGCTCGATGACCTTCTTTTCCACACTTAAAACATTTTCTTGTCCCTTTAAGACAATCTCCACCATGCTTCTTTCCACACTTTGAGCATAAGGAAACATTCATCTTCTCTTCACAATTATTCTGAGATTTCTCCTTGAACTCCATCTTTCGTTTATTGTCAAAACTACTAGATGGATAAGTAACACCAACTTCCATTTCTACATTGATATCACAACGCACAATTTCTTCATAGCTACTGAAGTCTCTTATAGCTAAAGCACTTCGAAGATTTGGTTTTAAGCCACTGAAGAATTGATCAACTTTACTTTCAGGTTGGATGATAAAGCCAGATGCATACCTTGCAAGCCTTGTAAAATTCGCTTCGTATACACCAACAGATTCATCATCCTTTTGCTTTAGTTCAAGAAACTCCTTCTCCATGTTTGTTCGAAGAATACAAGGGAAGTACTTATTAAAAAATAAGTTCTTGAACTCGTCCCATTCCATGGACTCAATTTCATCTCTTGGCCTCGTATTCTTGATAAGATTCCACCATTGATCAGCTTCACCTTCCAAACGATATACTACTAAGATGACTTTATCATGTTCTGAACATTGAAGAACTGAAAATATCTTTTCAGTCGTACTCATCCATTGTTCAGCAACAAGTAGATCAGAAGGCCCACTGAAAGAAGGTGGACGTTTCCTCATGAAGGACTCAATAGAATATTGTTCCCTTCTCTGCTCATTTGGAAGTCCAGAATGATTCATAGCTTGTGTAAGTATAGAAATAAGATTTTGCACTCCATCTCCCATAACATTTGTTTGTTCAGGAGGAAAATCATTGTATTGTCCATTGCATTGATCAACATGGTTCCTTCAGGTTCCATCCATCGTCTAAAACCCAAAAAGAAAAGTGTGAGAGGTAAAAATCACGCTAGTGAAAACAATATAATAAAGGGGGAGTACCTTCAATATCTAACATCTGAGGTTAAATTCTAAGATCGTTACCGTAGTTCTAGGACTATATCCTATACGTATACTTATCCTTAGGGACATCCCTAGACATACCTTAGAAATATCTATAGGGATCACACTAATGTTTTCACATCCTAGTTTCCAAAGGTTGACAAAACCTTTCCTCTGATACCAATTGTAGAGACCCAAATCTTGATGTACATGGAAATTACATTACTTTTGCGGAATACTTAGTACATAACAAAAACACAAACACATGGACCGTAATAGTTTATTGTCTTTGGAAACTCGGAATATAATCTTCTAATTGTGGTGAAAGATTTTCAACATCTCCCATAAAGATCTTCTTTTTTTAAACCAAAATCCTTTCTTTATATCCTGGGGAAAATAAAACATAAAAGGGTGAGCTCAAATGCTCAGTAAAGGTAAACAAAAGAAATATCAATCACATCATATTCATAAGAACATAACAATTTGGAAATCTTACCCTGCAAAAGAGATCATAATTTCATAACATGGGATAAATCATGGTAGTAAAATGTAATCCCAATAATCATAACATAAAACATGAAACTTTGTGGCATGCACACATAATCATAGAGAATCATTTCTTATTAGTCAAGACTCATTTCCAAGACTATCTTAGTGGACAAAGTCCATTTCTGAACCGAGTTCACTCCTCATTTCAGTCCTGTTTCACTGAACCGGTTTAACCTGCCGTTCCATCCATGTCTATCTCATGAGATATAAAATCTTTACCCAATTCATTGGAGGGAGATATAGGTCCCACCCATCTCATAATGATACCATTCTTATGTGTGCCACAAAATCATAAATCATACATCATTGCATAACCCATGTAATAAAAAAGGGAATCTTAAACATCGTGACATCATCAAACAATTCATATAAGATAAAGGAATTCATAAAAATAATTCCATCACAACATAATCAAATAAATGTAGTAATAGGGATAAAAACAGAACACTATATTATCTTAGACTGAAAATAATTTTGACAAAACACTTGAACTCCATTCTTGAGGAAAATATCCTTTCTAATTCAAAAAGATTTTCCCTTTTTAACATTTCATACAATTTTAAACTAAAATAAGTTGTTTAAAAATAAACTTGAAAATTTGTAAAGGAAGCTTCTTGGAAATAATGTTTTAAAAATCCATTTATTCCGCATATGTTAAAAAAACATTCTTCTCGTACTTTTGTCGGAAAAGTAAAAAAGTACCTCGTACGAAAAACGACAAAAGATTCCTTTCATATCTTTTACTAAAAACTCACTGAAGGGTAAAATTGGATTTAAGAAGTTGTAGGTGGATGGAAACAATATTACATATTGAGGAAACATGGATGAGGACGATAAAATACACCCCAGTAAATACCAAAGTATAAACAATCTCGGATAAAAATGAGATTGTGATATTTTCCCTTACCATAGGTCCAATTTGCTTCGTATGTGTCCGAACCTCCTGTATAATGATTTAAATAATGTTATTTACTTATTCCAGAATCATACTTATTTTTATGATATCATATATGGTAATATTCTTAGCTTCTTTTTAGTAATATTTCATTACTACTTGTTATTCGGGTGTTTATTACTTTTTGTTTTTATGCGTGTTTGTCGAATAAATTCTGATTCTTCTCTTTAGGTTATAGATACCTCCTTTAAATAATGGTATTAGTGTAATATATATCATATTCATTAATTCAATTTATTTATATAATCATTATGCAATGAAGATCATGTAAAACGAATCACATCACATCGTGGAGACGGTATTCCGTGCGTACGCACGAGCGATGATATCGTTCCAATGATCATGGAATTGTATTGTAGTGTATGTATACTATTTCATAATCAATACCACTTTACAATAATCATATATATTTATTACTTTCACCCTTATACCCATCCAAGTAATGTGGTGGTGGAAAATAGATTACACCACGGCATAGAGACGGTATTTCGTACGTACGCACGCGCGGTGATTTCGTTTTCCGTAGGATGGATAAGAGGTGAAATAGGGTTGTTTCATATTTATAATAACATATCAGTATATAATTGATACTGATGTTATTACCTCATAATGAAACAACTAAAGAAGAGGTAGTATAAGAAGAATGGAACTTGAAGAAAATGATAGAAGGTATTACCTCTTTCTCGAAGTGCCTACTTTAAACTTTCTCTTAAGGCACTAGAGTTGGTCTTTTGATAATACCAGTACCTCTAGTAGGTTTCTAAGGAAGTGGGTAAGTGAAATGGGCAGGGGTTGGCCGAGCTTGAAGGCTCAAATTGGTGTGAGGAGGAGATGGAGGGGGTGCCCTTTTATAAGGGAGGAGAGGGGTACCTTTGGAATAACAAAAAATATTATTTTATTATAAAGCCAAATTCAGTTTTAAATAGATCGAAATTGATTTATTTCGAAGCTAAGGAGGGGATGGGTCGAAATCCTCTCATCCAGTAGAATTTTGACAAGTTTAGGTTCCTATTTTTACCATATCATTTATATTTAACTTTAAGTTAGATAATTTTACTTTTACCGTGTCTTTTTGTGTTCTTACACTATAAGGTAAATAAACTTACTATAACAAGCCAAACGAACTCCTAGTTGTTTATTATTAATTTATATAACCTTATCTAAGTCATTTGGTCGAACCTTATATTTTTATGAATAAAATAGCAATTAATAATATAATATTTGTTTTAAGAACTATTTAATGTCAATTTTGACACTATTTAGTAATTGATTTTTGTGAAAATCATAATAGAATGATTAGTTCAAAAGAAGTTAATTAAATCAACACTAACATGTCATATTAACATATAAAACTAGTTAAATTTATAAAAAGTCTAAAATTACTTTTATTTGGGTATTTATAACATCAATTATGTCAATATTTCATTAATAAGATAATTACTGCATCATCTTTGTGTCATAAATAAATAAAATTATTTAATGTCTAAAAATTAAAAATAAAATACCATTTTGGATGAAATCTTTTTAGCTTTCTAATGAGTATTTATAGTCGAATTTATCTTATGTATAACCCTGTATTAAAAATTATTTACTTATTAAACGTTGATTTTAACAATTTTAACCCTTCTTTAAATAAATTAATAATAAATGTCCTAATCTAATCCAAGTGGGCCTAAATGATCATATTTTATTCCTAAGGTTGTTTTCGGTCGAATTACACTAATACAATAGAATTAGGACATGTGTTAGGGTAATAATAATAACATTTTTACCCTTAATTACCCTATTTACTTTTAACCGTGGTAAAAAAAAGTAAAAAGTTACTATTCACCAAAAATTATTTTCATCTGATTGAACCACATTTTACTTACTAACACCAACTGTGTCTCTCATATTTTTGAAATTCCACTCACAGAAGCGGTAAAATTAAGTTTTATGAAAAATTCATTTTTTTAACTACCACTTAGTGGTTTCACTATTCATCAAAAAATGAAAGTTTCCAGAAAAATACCAAAAATTATGCCTAAGCTATATTTGATATTATGAACTCAAAAATGATGTCTATTTTACCAAATTCAAAACATATCAGTTACATTAACTAATATAAAAATTAATTCTTGTCGTCAAAACAAATAACGTGTTTTTAAGAGATAATAACTATCAAAAGATTGACACTTGTTTATATCTGGTATAAATGTGAAATTACATCCAATGAACAACATTGTATTAAATTGTAAAAATATATTCTAAATATAATTTAAAACCACTAAAATTAATAATTTATCACTATTCATTATTCGATTAAAAAAGTTGTTTTTAATTAAAATTTAGAAATTTTCACTATTCATCAGAATATTAAAGTTATCCAAAAAGTACCAAAATTTCTCCCTAAGCTAATTTCGATATTCTGAATCCAAAAATGATGTCCATTTTGTATAACATAATTTAAAAATTTTCAAAAAGTGGTTATTACTATTCATAACGGCTAGTTTTAGTAATATTTTAATAGCATATCATTGTTTAGTGAAACTTGGTATTGCGTACAACACATGCTATCGTGGAAGGTCGCAATTGCGTGTAATGCAAGGCAAGTCAAGGATGCGTGTTGTGAAAGCTCCTTTTGGTGTAGCGTATAACACAAGACATTAATGAAATTAAAAAGAATATTTTTCATAAAATCTCGGGGTGTTACACTCCAGAACCATTATCAATAAAGACTTTTCAGAAGTATAATCCATTGACCTTTCCAGATAAGTACAAAGGTATAATATGTCAATGCACGAAATCATCTTCATCTTCATCTGTGAAAGATATCACTGCATGGAATTCTGCAGGATTATTTTCCACATGGTAGACTTCAGCTGCAGCAATTTCAGTGTCAAACTCTTGAGGTCTCGACAAATCCTTGATGAGTGCCTCCCGAAGGTCCTTTGATAAATTCAAAGCATCCAGAATTGATAACTTGGCCAGTATTTGGGCCAAGTGTTTCAATACATCATACTTTTGATCGAATGGTCTACATTTCCCAACAGGATCATGTGGTTTCATAGGTGCCATAGAGTTTGATGCTTTGGAAGTTGATGCATCTTGTATTAGGGTTGAAGTTGGAAATAATCTAGGCTTTGTAAAATTATACCAAATATGTCTTTTTACATACTGAGGTAAAGAATATAGAACCTCCAACTGATCTTCCAGAATAATTGTGCCAAGACTGAGTCTGCTATTGGTGGAAGAATTTTCTTGTTCTTGTTGAGCCCATTGAAGGGCTCTGCCAAGAGTTTCTGTTGCATACAATGTTCTAGATGTGATAGAATTGGAATAGTGGCCTCTGAAAGATCCATGTCTTCCCCTGTACCCTGAGCCTCTATAACTCCCTCTAATTCCCTTGTTTGATACAGGGAATTTAGGCTCATCAAAATCGAAACTATGACTGACATATGGATTTGTTAAGTGAATCATGTTAACAGAACCAAAGATCAACTCTTCGTCTGATGAAAACTGTACCTGATTTGCCAGTTTAGGCTGTGCTGTTTGGTGGGACGGTGCCCGTGGCTTTGAAGAATATGGAATAAAATTTTCCAGAGTCAAAGACAACGTAGGTTTTGACACGATTTCATCTTCTTCTTATTGTTCCTCTTTCTTTGAATTACGCCGCCCTTTTGAGGATTTTACCTCTGATGAAGAGGGTTTTGTTGTGGAATTCATGGTATAAGATACAATTGGTTTCTTCAATTGCGTTCAAAAAATAGCATGAGTTTGGTAGATCGTTTTTCAAACCATCCAATCCTCATATTTTTGCGCACTTTTGTTCTTGACTTCTTGCCACCCGTCTTCTTCCTCTGGATATGTAGTAGTAACACATGCTTCCTGAGCTAAAGAATCTTTCAGTTTGACTTGTCGTGAGTCCAACATCTTTTTCAGGAGGTATTTGAAGACAACAACACTCCTGAATAGGATGTTCCAACATCTGATGAAATGGGAAATAATTTGGACAGTCTTCATCTCCTTCCTTATTCGGCCACTTGGGCCTTGGCAATTGAACCAAATTAGTTTCCAGAGAAGAAATGAAGTAACCAGGAACCTGTTCGTTTCAGAAAGAGTAAACTTTTCTCTTTAGATCCTCAAATTTTCTCTGTCTTTGATCTCTTTGATCATCTTGATGAAATGTATTCTGTTGTTGAAACTCATGAAGTGGAGCCCTTCTGGAAGATGAGGGTTTTGAAGTAGAATCTGGTACAGGTTCTTGATTAAGCATAACTGTAGCAGTCCCTTCTCTACCCATTCTCTTTCCTGAATCTTATGGAATTACACGAGTTTTATCCTTAGTCTTCATAAGAGAATCTTCAATCTATTGAGCAATTGATGTAAGATCTCAAAACCCTCATGTGTATTTCACAGGGATCAACGGTGTTTGTAGCTCATCACGTAAATTTTCTACCAAGATTGACAACAATTCTTCTTGAGGGAGTGCTATGCTTAGGGAATATGTTAATCCCTTCAAGTGATCAATGAAATACTAATCCCTTTCATTCTCCCTTTTCATATAGTTTGTAAGATAAAAAATTGTTTTCTTTGGAAAAGCTGAGCTGAATTGAAGAAGGAATTGTTGGCGGAGATCCTCCCATCCGGTATTTAACTAGGATTGAATGCTTGTGTACCAGAAAAAGGCAGGCCCCTGCAATGATTGTACAAAACACCCAAGCTTAACATCTTATTGTTGTGGAGGGGTTCCCATCATAGGATCTCAATGAGAAACAAAATGTGTTAAGTGTTTTATGGGTCTCCCGAACCATTAAAGATTGGTAATGTGGTACATGAAAATTTTGATGGGGGAGAAATTTCATTAAACCATTCAGGGTAAGATCTCTTTTCTGGTTGAACTTGAGCATGATTTCCCTCCATATCTTCCAACCGAGCTGTTAATGACTCAATAGTAGTTATTAACTTTTGAGAAACATCCCGTTGAGCTTGGACCTGAGCAGGTGCAATGACTGGAGCTTGGAAAAATGTGGTGGATAGTACTATAACTGATGGTAGAACCACCGATTGTTGTAGCACATGACCAGCAGGATTAGACCTGTGAGGGTGTACTGGTATAAGAGTATATTATTGATACATCTCAGTAGCCGCAACAAATTCACTTAACTAACTAACTCCAGTATGCTTAGGAGGAAGACTACCCTGAAGTAGTTCTGCATTCAACCTCCTCAATTCCTTTATTTCTTCCTCCTGTTGGGCAAATATTTTCTCTAATGGGAGAAATTGGCCTACTCCAGAGGAAGGGTATATAACTTGATTCTTTCCATTCCCCTTATTAGACACCTTTCCAAGAGGGGGAAGTGGGTTACTTCAAGGATTACCTAGATTCTGGGTAATCCTTTGATTTCTTGTATGAACACCTTCTTCATTTGTATCTGTGCGTACAAATTCTTGAGCAGGAACCTCTTCATCTAATCCCTCTGAGTGAGCCTCATCTGGGGGATTATCAACAACTAAATTGATGACATTGATTGATGCATAACACATTTCATCCCTTCTATCGACATTTCTGTGATATTGTCTACATCCATGTCCCTGATGAGACATTTCCTTTTGTTAATTTGATCCCTCAGAAACTTCTTGACGAACCATAATTTGGTGGGAATCTTTTGATAATTTGTCTCTTCATTACTCTTGTGGCTTTTTCCATAATCGAGAGAAGACTAAATTTCTCTGTGGGAGAGATTCAAGATTTTAAAAAGTCCTCAGTCATGTGGATTGGGGCTGTTCCTTCTTTCTTTTCTCAACTCCTCGAATCCTATTTTTTGATTCTGAAGGTTGGGTTAAAAGAGTCCCTAGTCTGGAAAGCTGGGGTAGTTCGTGTGCTGCTATATCTGAGACTTTCTTTAAATCATCCTTGATCTTGCGGACTTTAGTCCGAAAATTGGTTGTATGCATCAACCTACATCCACTCTTATCACCCGGCTCGAAAGACCGTTGGATGATTTCTGAAACTTCTGTCACTTGATGATGTGTTTTCTCCAAACGAGAGTCCTATTCAATATTCTCATTTGTTTGATGCAGTACTAATTCAAAAAAAATTCTGTATGCTTTATTTTGAGAAGAACTAGTTGAGGCATGTTCTTGAGCGAGCCTTTGATTACAAAAAAATCCAATTGCTTGTGGCCGGGCATGGGAAATAACATTTCATGAAACCATTTTTGGCAGGCTTTGCTGACTGGAGAGTACAGTGAAATGTAGTGCTCCATGGACACCCCATCCCCTGATATGAATACCAGACGGGGCATTGGAAATTAACTGGTGAAATCTTTTTAGTGCGCCAAGGTATGAACGCTGAAGGGCTCTCTACTGCTTTTCAGCCTTTGGATATCGAGAAACTGCGAGAGATGCCAAATAAATTTCGTGTTGTAACCCTTATATTATCTTGAAATTATTTTCATTTTCATCATAAGATAATATTTTCTTTTTCAACTGACAAAGAGTTTTCTATATATTGAGATGAATATTATGAATTCCATCTTCCGTCAACATCTCTGGAATGTCATACTGAGAATCAGCCAAAGGCCCAAACATAACCGGCACTTCACCATTCACCAGTTGTTTTCTCATATTCAGTACTTACTCTTTATCATTCAGTGAAGATTCTTCTACCTGATTAGACCATATCTGGTTCTTCCTTGCTGCTTCATCGGATTCTACATGATTGGTAGAGAATTCACTGATCAAACTAGAAGAGGAATGACCCAGGGGTGGTTCGGAGAATGACCTTCACCCCAAGATATCTTCTGATTGAGAAAGTGTATCACCTGATAGTGGTAAAGAATCATACAAAACTAGATTCACATTTGCAAGTGCCTCAAGATAAGAGGGATTTCTCGTCACTACATTGTCCATTAGAAAATTTTCCAGGAAATGCGTATTATTACCACAGAGAGGAATTTCATAGCTAAATTCATCATCATGGGGAGGACCACCATGGTGGGTTATAGAAAAATATGAAACATTTTTCTCCTTGATCTTCTAGTCACACATAGGGTTCTTGTGGATCTAATCTTAAGATGAAACATCGAGATCGACAAAATTGTCATGAATCAAGCCTTCATGAGGATGTGTCTGATGCAGACCTTCAGAATTAATGTTCCCACTATTGGGATCTGAGATAGTAGAATCTTGAGTTGCAACAGATAATTGTCTGAGTGCATCATGAACTCCATAATTGAGTAAGGCCTTATTACAAATTGGCCGTTGATTTCATGACTGTGCTAGGCGAGTCTTCTTCTTTGATGTCTTCTTACTCACTTTAGGAATGAATTGTTGACGAAAGTGGTCATTATGGGTAGGTTTATGTGCCTGCTCAGGAAAAGTGATTAGGTTAGTCTGATTATCTCCACTCAAATCAGGTGTATGTGCCTGACTTGGTTGACCGTATGACATGGGGGAGTATTCCCCACAACCCCCTTGGACTGGAACAGAGGTGTGTGTCTATTCTAGAGTGAACTGTTGATGTGTCACTCCACTGGTAGGGATAGATTTGCATTTCGTTCCCTATGATACTGCTGAAGCTGTTATAATATTCTGGCAGGCATCCAGAATATGACCATGGATTTTCTTATAATCTTTCACTACTGAAGGAATATGCATGGTGACTTCAGCTTTCATAACGGGAATATACGTCCATTCCATGCTTGGAGTAGGTGTGTGTTCCTGCTCCTGTCCTCCTTTTCTTGTCAGTTAATTCTCACAGTACTCATGTGTGGTGGGAGAGAGTTGAGTCTGCCTCATGTTTATCGTCGGAGCATTCTGACTGACTTATCCGAATGCTACCAAACGAGACTGTTGGTAGGCTTGATCAATACTAAAAAGTGTATGTGCCTGCTGATTGCACTCCACCAAACGTGGTTGATGAACTTCCTTCAATACTGACAGACGAGGCTGCTGGCAGGACTGATGAGTGTAAGCAGATGTATGTGCTTGTTTACCAGTTGTCAATAAATTGGGATGGTGGGATCCATCATATGTAGTCAGACGAGCCTGCTGACTAGATGATGATTTATAAATAGGTGTATGTCCATGTCTGTAGTACTCCTCTGGAATTACCTGGTGGGATTGGCGTGCTACTGCCAGATGAGTCTACTGGATAGCAGAATTAAAACAGACGGGTGTGTGTGCCCGCTCGTTGCTTGCCACCAAGTTAGGTTGGTGGACTTCACCGGAGATGGCAGAGTTGAGAATCTACTCAATGTTGACCAGATTTCTCCTCTGGTGGTTCGTCTTGCCTGCTTGGGATCAAGGAACCTGAGCCGAATTCCTGAAGATGATACCCTCATCATGTTGAGGGCGCACTTCCACATGATCCTGGTGGCGATTGTTGATGGGTGTCCTCGAGAAGTACTCTTGTCTCTTTGAATTAAAGCCCTGAGTGGACTTATCTTTCATCTCCTCATAATATGGGAGGGAATGGTTGTTGTGTTCCAGGGATAACGACCCGAAATAGTTTGAGATGGTGGTTAGCACTACCTACTTCTTGATCATTGGTCGTCGTTGTCCGAATGACCAGGGTGAATTATTGACTTCGAGGGCTTGTTGATCAGCCTCCAGAGTCCGAATAGTACCATTTTGACAGTATTCCTTATCCATAACATTTTATACCCAGCGTTGAAGATGCTGAGTAGGTGATGTCATTCTCAGAGTGGACGAAGATCCTGTAGGAGTAGCTGCAGAGGCATTCACAACAGAAGTATTCACAGGCATGAACATAAGAGAATCCATTTCTGTAACGCATAAGATCTTGAGAAAGAGTGCCTGGTTTATATAACATACATAATTAGGATAAGTTCAGCCACTACATCTTTTAGATGAGCACATATGTTTTTGATTGATTGTTTGGCCCTCTCATTGAGTTTTAAATAGGGTCCTAACAAATAAGTAAAACATCATTTTAACTTGGTTAAGGATTCATGTCAGGTTCACAATTTTTTTGTTTCCTCTTGAATTGGGGATGGCCTCATAGATTTAAGATTCAAAAATTCCAAGCGGTTTCTAACGGGTTTGTTTGTAGAACCAGAAATATCCAATGATCCCATATCCATTTGGACATACTTTCCAAAGGTATGTGCTCATTAGTTGTGAACTGATGAGGCTTAATAATTTTCATTGGTCGCGAAGATGAGAGGTTGGACTCATCACACACTTTTTAGGGGAATTATTGTCTACTCCGGGACTCCCTTTATAGATTTAATTTATGTTCGTGAATCCTTATTACATTACTAAGTATGAAAATGAGATTTCCTTTTGATTTGACAATCAATGATTAGTATGTATGAGATTTATTGAATCTTTTATATGTATTCTAGGTTCTTCATCGTTAGAGAATCATCAGTATTTGTTAGATATTCTTGGTCAATGGTATCCTTGGACACATTATATAGAAATATCTTGGTTATTATGATAACCATACTGGTTTTAACACCACTCAACGGGGAACTTAAAGTTTATTGTCATTCATAAGGACATGAATTATTTCATAGTTGGTATCGTACCCACAGATGGGATACCTACGTATCCTTTGTTTTGGAAAAGGAATATGAACCCACATAGTCTGAGTAAATAAGTATGAGGTTTATGCATATTTGATGGCTCAAAGAAATATTTCATAATTACTTTTACACTCTAAGCTCACGTGAGTCAATTTTTTGTGTGAGAAACAAGAGGTATCGGTAAAAACAAGACAATTGTTCCATGAAAGATGTAATTATAAGTAATTATAAGAAATGATGCGTGTCTTATGAATGTATGATTGCCCAGATGGATGAAGATTTGGATTTACTTCAGTGTCGAAACCCGATAATAAGGTCCATAAAGGTATATGTGCTTTATTTAGATTTGGAGACTTAATTTAGGACTTAATCTTGAGAAGGATTCCCAAATTATAGGGGACTTATGATTGGGTTTTATTCCGGAGAAGGAAGTCAAAATAAAATGTAATTTAAGACTGGTTATAGAAATTATGACGGGGGCTTATTCCTGAGAAGGAGGCCCATGTTAAGGGATTTGAGAACTGGGATTCATTCCTAAGAAGGAATCCCATGTTATGGGAAATTATGACTGGGATTTTGTAACGCCCCGACCCTAATTACCTAGAGTTGGTGCATTATTACATAACATTGGCATGATCATGAGAAAGATCAAGTCTCGAAAGACCGATTAGTTTAGTAGCCTTGGAATAACTAGATACATCCATAAATTTTTACATTACATCATAAAAAAAACATCTTGTCTTCATATCCCCTCATACTATCCCTGCAGGTCATTCATAAATTACTTCTTCATAATCCTGGGAAAAATAAAAAATTGAAAGGGGTGAGCTCGGATGCTCAGTAAGGATAACATTATAGCAGAAGCTTTCATAAATAAGCATAAACACTTAAGGCAATTTATAACTAAAACAAAAGCCTTTTAAAATTGAACTTCAACATAGTATGGCAAAAGTAAAATGAAATAATGCCATTTACTTACTCACATGGATATTCTACTAGTCGAATGATCACATGCAATATCAATAACCACTTTCATAATGATGGAATGCATAATGCCAGACTATCATAACCACATAGCCAAGGCCTCGTGCCAAGACTACAAATAAGATTTTGCCAAGGCCTTGTGCCAAGACACTAGTTTGTCTCATGAGACCTACCGATGCATCGAGGAGCTATAGCGGGCTCCACCCGTCACTTATTAAGTCCAATGCATTCCCATATGAAAAGGTTTAAACATAACGTAAACATTCGTATTAAACTAGCATACGAAATGTCAATACTTTCACCACAAACCATGAATGGTATAAAAATAGCACATCCACAGTCAAACATAATTCATTCGATACAATATGGAAGATTGTATTGTATCACATTAACCTCAATCAATAATAATGAATGATGTTGACATAGATGAAAATAATCATCAAAACTATTTGAGAGAAATATCCCCCTTTTTCTTGAAAACATTTAAAAGTCACACTATTTGTCAAGAAGCCATTTAAAAGTATATTTTTGAATCAAAGTGTCCCATACCACTTTGAAACTTTTAAAATGAGTTTTAATTTTAAAACTTTAATTTCCATATAAATAAATCCTTAAAACCATTTTTAAAATATGGACATTAATGAGCATGATTTAGAAGAATAATTCTTTAAAACATTTTAAAATGGTATTTTGGTTAGAGTTTCTAACCAAAAGAGAGACACTTGAATACAAATAATTGAGGTAATCAAACATTGTAATATCATGAGAATAAAGGAATTCATGATATACTCTGTCAAAGTACATTATATACACCACATAGAAGTGATTTGGTGTATATCATCAAAGAAGTCTCAATGGAATGTAAATTGAGATGAAATTTCTCAAAAAGGTTGTATCCTTAGGTTAAGGATAAATCAATGACATAATTATGTGTGACAAATATAAATACACTAAATATGATTGGATATTCAGTGTAAAACAATCAAAGGACATTCACACATATTCTTGTAAAAAAACAATACCAACGAATTGGATGTTTAACTCAACAAATGGAGAATGAGTTAAAATTACTCTTATCAAATTCATATCAATGACTTGAGAATTACCAATGGAGTGATTATGTGTATCAAACTTCTATCCACAGGAAGGGGAGTGGAAATTATGACATAATCAAATGAATAGTGATTCCACACATAATCTTGGGGTAATATAATCAATGAAATATGTGTAAAGCCAAATGAGTGGAAATTGAAATCTCAAATTCCCTTATCGATTAGGTAACTTACGAAACATACACCCATGAAAGAAGTATCATACCATGATGATGTAAATACCCATAAAATAAAGTATATTACACAATGAATACGATCATGGGCAGTACACATACACCACATGCAATAATTAAGTGGTGATCAATGGAATTCTCACGGAATTAAAAGTGAGATAAGAAAACCCTTACTTTGTACTTTTTCCTTGGTCGATGGTAGGTTTACCTCCTGTATAATGGTGAAATAATTGTTATTGAATAATACAAGAATCATTTACTTTAATATTATATCATATATGATCTTTTAACATTGATTTGTTAATAATATCTTAGTATTAACGCCGTTTCGGGTGTTAACTTACTCATTTTCTTTTATATGTTTTGTTACATAAGTCATGTTTGTTGTATCTTATTCATATCCAGAATGATATAAAGTCCTTAAACATCATTTTTAAATCATTAAATGATAATTATACTTGAATGGATACGATGGATAATGAATCTCATCGCGTTCGTGGAGACGGTAGTCCGTACGTACGCACGAACGCTACTTCCATTTAATTTTTTATTTTAAAAGAATCGAATCCAAATGATACATAGGTATATTACTATTCCAGTATAATATAATATTTTATATATGTTACTTAAGTTCATTAACATCATCCTTTATACGTTCCATGTGTGGTATGAACGAGTCATATCATTTTAAGGGGGCGGTAGTCCGCACTTCCTCAAATGAAATTATCGTATGTATATACGACATGAAACGAATAATGGTATGAAATAAAATGGAATTAAAGAAGCTTATATATAAAATATATATCATTAATATCATATTTAATTACAGTGCCATCATAATGGCCACCATGAGAGGCGGTAAGATGTTTTTGAACAATCATCGTTTCGTGAGGCGTTAGTTTGCCATCCACAGAAACATTATGTTCATCATCCATTAGAT
Organism: Viscum album; assembly: GCA_963277665.1. NCBI lineage: Eukaryota > Viridiplantae > Streptophyta > Magnoliopsida > Santalales > Viscaceae > Viscum > Viscum album. Next base: position 237,841,226 of record OY728150.1, read on the forward strand.
GGAGTTGTGTGTATGTGTAGTTTGAATACTTCTTATAACAACATCCTAGTATATTGAGGATACTGGTGTTGTTACAAAATAAGGGAAATAGAAAGAGTTTGGGGGTTGAAGAAGCAAAATAAATGAAAATAATTTAAGAGAAATCGTTACCTTTAATTTAGGTAACTCACTTTGGTTGGAACCAAAGGACTTGTTGAAATTCTTTCTGCCTAAGGGGAAGCTTCAAGGAGGAGTAGAGGGATGTGGGGAGCTTAGTTGGGCAGAGTTTGGACGAGCCAAGTGGCTTGAGAGGTGTGAGGAAATGAGAAGGAGGAGTTCCCTTTTATAAGAGGGGTGAGGGGCACCTTTGGAAAAGCTAGAAATATTAATTTATAATAAATTCATATTCGGTTTCCAATGGCTCCAAAGTTGACTATTCAAAGGTTGAGGTGGGGATAGGTCGAAAACAACTCATCCAATATAATTTAGACAGGTTTGGGTACTTATATTAACCTTATCTTTAAGTATTAACTCTAAGTTAATTAGTTTCACTTTTACAATGTCTCTTTGTATTTTTATATAATATGGTTAATAAACTTACTATATACATCCAAAAGACCCCCAAGTGGTCCATTAATGATTAACCTATCATAATATAAGTCTCTTGGCCGAACCTTAGATTTTTAGGAATTTAATATCAATTAATAATATAATATTTGTTTTAAGAACTCTTTTATGTCAATTTTGACACTATTCACTAGTTGATTTTTGTGAAACTCATAACAGATTGATTACTTCGAAAAAAGTCAAATAAATCAATCCTAATATATCATATTATCCTAGAAAATTTGTTTAATTCATTAAAAGTTTAATATTATAATTATTTGGGTATTTATAATATCAATTATGTTAATTTTTTACTATTTTAGTAATTACTGCATCATCATTGTGTCATAAATAAAATAAATTATTTAATGTCAAAAAATTATAAATAAAATATAATTATGTAGGAAATCTTTTTAGATTTCTAATGAATATTTATAATCTAAAATCCAGCATATATATCCCTTATGTAACAATTGTTTTGCTAAAAGATATATGCTTGTGTCATTTTTGTATTCATTTTAACTTAATTAATATAAAGTGTCATTATCACTTACAAGTGGATCCATGGGGTCCCAAAATTGACCCAAAGATTCCCATGGTCGACCATGTATCAACCAACAGGGTTAAGACACATTTTAGGGTAATTTAGTATTATTATAATATTATTTGTTTTAACCCTTATTTACCGGATTTACCCTTAACCATGGTAAATAAAATATTTACCGCAGTAATTATTCAAAATGTCTAAAAATAAAAGTTACCTATTTACACAATTTGGACATCCTGATTCCAAATATGGAATCCATTTTTCTAAATTCAAAACACAGAAGTGGCAGAAATTAATTTAAAATTAATTCCCACTGTCAAAACAAAAAACGTGTTTTTAAGAGATAATAACTATCAAAAGATTGACACTTGTTTATGTTTGGTTTAATTGTAAAATTATGTCCAATGACCAACATTATATTAAATGGTAAAAATATATTCTAAATATACTTTAAAACCACTCAAATTCACAATTTATCACTATTAATTATTTTGATTAAAAAAGTTGTTTTTAATTAAAATTTAGTAATTTTCACTATTCATCAAAATATGAATGTTATCCGAAAAGTACCAAAATTTCACCTTAGGCTAAATTCGATATTCCGAATCCAAAAATGAAGTCCATTTTGAAATATAAAATATATATAATTTCTAAAAGTAGGTATTACTATTCATAACGGCTAGTTTGATTGGTTGTGGTGTGTTAAAATCTCGAAGTTGCGTACAATGCACGTCATTGCATTATTCGAAAGGAAACATACCGAGGAAGCTTGGGGTGTTACATTCTCCCCTCCTTCAATAAATTGCGTCCTCGCAATTTTTAAATTTTTGCTTGGGAATATAGTGGAAAGTCCCACATCGGAAAAAGAGTCAATAAAACTGTCACTTTAAAAGAAAGGAAGAGAGGTATAAGGGTCATCCAAGATAACCCATACTAGGATTCCATGTAAGAAAACATGGATATGGATGATAAACTAAGTGTCAAGTTCTGATGGAGAGGGATAGAAATCATGATCATGAGAAAGTTAACAATGAGAAAACCACAAACTTGTGTTGGGACAAACGACCATTAGTCTCCTAGTAGGAAAGTAAACAGACAACGTTTTTTTTAAGTTACATTACATAAGGAAGAGGAATTCATTTATGATATTGACTAAGAACATTATGAGATATACTTACATTTTAAGTATATTTTCATTCTTTAATAAATTTCCACCACTAACTCATTTTTTTTAAAACGATGAGTATTCAAGAAGACTTGGTCACATTGGAAGAGATAGAATAAACTTCTATAGAATCACATGATCCATGAAGGATAAACCATATATTTACATTGTCTTTGAAGATTAATCAAAACCAAAATGGTCAGTGAATGATCTAATGATCCCCCAAAAGGATATTCATTGAGATAAATATGCACTAATCTTAATTTCTAAAATTAAACCAACAATACCCCAAAGTTAAATAGATACCATTCAATAACCAATTGTCCTTAAAATCCTTTAATATAATCCAAACTAATATTGAAACCCAAAACATAGAAGAATTTGATTATGTAGTCTCCCATGTTAAATTGTATCTCCAAATGACATCAGATACTCTTAAAGTCACATACTCAAAAGTAATTAACCTAATCACATATTCTCTATTATAGGTTAATCATTTCCATAAATAACCCAAATCACTATAAATCCACAATAAAAACGTAGATAAAAATCTATCATTACTCCACAAATGAAACCCCATAGTATTCTATTTTCCTTGGACATATAGTGTTTCCAACAAAGCGAACATCTTCCAAAATAACATTTATCACTTAATCACCAAATCATTTTCCTATACCAAGGGTATTCTTTTTATATGAAATAAGAACCCAAATAAACTTATTATTGATCAATAAAATCATTTAACAAAAAAAGTCACACTAACCAGGGACTTCACGTAGTCCAGTGGTGGGCGATAAATCCCAATCGCACTTTGGTTGTGGGTTCGATTCCCATAGCTTTGTCCGACGCGACGGGTTGTCACACGGTCTACGTGTTGTCCTTTTTCAAAAACTATATTTTATAATATTGCCAAAATGAGATAAATTCCTCAAAATACTATATCATAAATTTAACCACAAATGTTATATCATACCTTGAATCTTCATCCCAAATTAGAATAACTTATAATTCTCTCAAACCCCAATGATCATATAAATCCAAATGGTTATTTATACCCAAATCCACAAGAGAAGAGACAATTCTTCCTCAAATATCATTCTCACATGGCAAACTGCGGGGTTACAAATACAAGAGAAAATTATTCCATAGTAAACCCATCAACAAGGAGTGCTAATACTTTTTAAACATTTCTCCAACCATTTATTCCCACATAGCTTCTTCTTTGACCAAGAAAATATCCTATAGAATAGGACATTCACTCGGGTAATGGCCAGGTCCCCTACATTTACGGCAAATGACTGTAAATGGACTCTTGGGACGATTTTTATCTTCTTCCATAGTACTCTTCATTTTTCTTCGGCAATTCTTTACTTTATGTCCTTCCTTCCCGCACGTAAAACATTTCGTTGTCCCATTGAGACACTTTCCTGGGTGTCTCTTTCCACATTTCCTGCATGATGAAAATTGAGGGTTCTTTTCTCCATGGTCTCCATTGCTGGAGCTCTTATCATTTATCACCTTTCTCTTCCTTGTTGAGTCTGGGAGTTGGTTAATATATATGTTGTTGATCATATTTTTGGAAAACTGATTTGGCATAAAGACGATATCTTTTACGCCTATCAACATTCCATTTTGTTGCTCATTGCCACCACCATTCCCATCTTGTACATCATTCTCAAAGTCACTATGACTTCCTTGGAATCCAGCCATTGACTAAAACCATAAAGCATTGTGTGAGTAATAGTAGTCGTAAAATCATTTAGAGATTAAAATGTCACCATATTCTCAATTTGAAACATATTAGGATTAACCAAGGTCATTTACTCTCATCTTATATATATATTACTTAAATTGGTTTGTAAAGAAAATGTAAATTATCCTAAGCATATCCCCCGGGAGTGTCGTAACCAAGAGTGCAGCAAGGCCCGTTGTCATGCACCAGTTCCCGTTCGAGTCTAGCTCAAAGCGGTGTTTTCGGGTTTTACCCCTAGGTACATCTGTGCCAGAGCCGCCTCTACCTGCTCGTATCCAGACAGGGATGTTTTGCTCGGAAAACTCACAAAATCTCTACAATACCAAAATTCTAGGAAGTTCTTTTATACTAATCCTCAAAGTTCATCTTAGGTCTACGTGCTCTAATCAGAGTTTATCTAAATCTAGCTACCAAGGTTTGTACTAAACTTCCTCTGATACCAACTGTAACGCCCCGACCCTAATTACCTAGAGTCGGTGCATTATTACATAACATTGGCATGATCATGAGAAAGATCAAGTCTCGAAAGACCGATTAGTTTAGTAGCCTTGGAATAACTAGATACATCCATAAATTTTTACATTACATCATAAAAAAAACATCTTGTCTTCATATCCCCTCATACTATCCCTGCAGGTCATTCATAAATTACTTCTTCATAATCCTGGGAAAAATAAAACATTGAAAGGGGTGAGCTCGGATGCTCAGTAAGGATAACATTATAGCAGAAGCTTTCATAAATAAGCATAAACACTTAAGGTAATTTATAACTAAAACAAAAGCCTTTTAAAATTGAACTTCAACATAGTATGGCAAAAGTAAAATGAAATAATGCCATTTACTTACTCACATGGATATTCTACTAGTCGAATGATCACATGCAATATCAATAACCACTTTCATAATGATGGAATGCATAATGCCAGACTATCATAACCACATAGCCAAGGCCTCGTGCCAAGACTACAAATAAGATTTTGCCAAGGCCTTGTGCCAAGACACTAGTTTGTCTCATGAGACCTACCGATGCATCGAGGAGCTATAGCGGGCTCCACCCGTCACTTATTATGTCCAATGCATTCCCATATGAAAAGGTTTAAACATAACGTAAACATTCGTATTAAACTAGCATACGAAATGTCAATACTTTCACCACAAACCATGAATGGTATAAAAATAGCACATCCACAGTCAAACATAATTCATTCGATACAATATTGAAGATTGTATTGTATCACATTAACCTCAATCAATAATAATGAATGATGTTGACATAGATGAAAATAATCATCAAAACTATTTGAGAGAAATATCCCCCTTTTTCTTGAAAACATTTAAAAGTCACACTATTTGTCAAGAAGCCATTTAAAAGTATATTTTTGAATCAAAGTGTCCCATACCACTTTGAAACTTTTAAAATGAGTTTTAATTTTAAAACTTTAATTTCCATATAAATAAATCCTTAAAACCATTTTTAAAATATGGACATTAATGAGCATGATTTAGAAGAATAATTCTTTAAAACATTTTAAAATGGTATTTTGGTTAGAGTTTCTAACCAAAAGAGAGACACTTGAATACAAATAATTGAGGTAATCAAACATTGTAATATCATGAGAATAAAGGAATTCATGATATACTATGTCAAAGTACATTATATACACCACATAGAAGTGATTTGGTGTATATCATCAAAGAAGTCTCAATGGAATGTAAATTGAGATGAAATTTCTCAAAAAGGTTGTATCCTTAGGTTAAGGATAAATCAATGACATAATTATGTGTGACAAATATAAATACACTAAATATGATTGGATATTCAGTGTAAAACAATCAAAGGACATTCACACATATTCTTGTAAAAAAACAATACCAACGAATTGGATGTTTAACTCAACAAATGGAGAATGAGTTAAAATTACTCTTATCAAATTCATATCAATGACTTGAGAATTACCAATGGAGTGATTATGTGTATCAAACTTCTATCCACAGGAAGGGGAGTGGAAATTATGACATAATCAAATGAATAGTGATTCCACACATAATCTTGGGGTAATATAATCAATGAAATATGTGTAAAGCCAAATGAGTGGAAATTGAAATCTCAAATTCCCTTATCGATTAGGTAACTTACGAAACATACAACCATGAAAGAAGTATCATACCATGATGATGTAAATACCCATAAATTAAAGTATATTACACAATGAATACGATCATGGGCAGTACACATACACCACATGCAATAATTAAGTGGTGATCAATGGAATTCTCACGGAATTAAAAGTGAGATAAGAAAACCCTTACTTTGTACTTTTTCCTTGGTCGATGGTAGGTTTACCTCCTGTATAATGGTGAAATAATTGTTATTGAATAATACAAGAATCATTTACTTTAATATGATATCATATATGATCTTTTAACATTGATTTGTTAATAATATCTTAGTATTAACGCCGTTTCGGGTGTTAACTTACTCATTTTCTTTTATATGTTTTGTTACATAAGTCATGTTTGTTGTATCTTATTCATATCCAGAATGATATCAAGTCCTTAAACATCATTTTTAAATCATTAAATGATAATTATACTTGAATGGATACGATGGATAATGAATCTCATCGCGTTCGTGGAGACGGTAGTCCGTACGTACGCACGAACGCTACTTCCATTTAATTTTTTATTTTAAAAGAATCGAATCCAAATGATACATAGGTATATTACTATTCCAGTATAATATAATATTTTATATATGTTACTTAAGTTCATTAACATCATCCTTTATACGTTCCATGTGTGGTATGAATGAGTCATATCATTTTAAGGGGGCGGTAGTCCGCACTTCCTCAAATGAAATTATCGTATGTATATACGACATGAAACGAATAATGGTATGAAATAAAATGGAATTAAAGAAGCTTATATATAAAATATATATCATTAATATCATATTTAATTACAGTTCCATCATAATGGCCACCATGAGAGGCGGTAAGATGTTTTTGAACAATCATCGTTTCGTGAGGCGTTAGTTTGCCATCCACAGAAACATTATGTTCATCATCCATTAGATGGAGTTGTGTGTATGTGTAGTTTGAATACTTCTTATAACAACATCCTAGTATATTTAGGATACTGGTGTTGTTACAAAAGAAGGGAAATAGAAAGAGTTTGGGGGTTGAAGAAGCAAAATAAATGAAAATAATTTAAGAGAAATCGTTACCTTTAATTTAGGTAACTCACTTTGGTTGGAACCAAAGGACTTGTTGAAATGCTTTCTGCCTAAGGGGAAGCTTCAAGGAGGAGGAGAGGGATGTGGGGAGCTTAGTTGGGCAGAGTTTGGACGAGCCAAGTGGCTTGAGAGGTGTGAGGAAATGAGAAGGAGGAGTGCCCTTTTATAAGAGGGGTGAGGGGCACCTTTGGAAAAGCTAGAAATATTAATTTATAATAAATTCATATTCGATTTCCAATGGCTCCAAAGTTGACTATTCAAAGGTTGAGGTGGGGATAGGTCGAAAACAACTCATCCAATTGAATTTAGACAGGTTTGGGTACTTATATTAACCTTATCTTTAAGTATTAACTCTAAGTTAATTAGTTTCACTTTTACAATGTCTCTTTGTATTTTTATATAATATGGTTAATAAACTTACTATATACATCCAAAAGACCCCCAAGTGGTCCATTAATGATTAACCTATCATAATATAAGTCTCTTGGCCGAACCTTAGATTTTTAGGAATTTAATATCAATTAATAATATAATATTTGTTTTAAGAACTCTTTTATGTCAATTTTGACACTATTCACTAGTTGATTTTTGTGAAACTCATAACAGATTGATTACTTCTAAAAAAGTCAAATAAATCAATCCTAATATATCATATTATCCTAGAAAATTTGTTTAATTCATTAAAAGTTTAATATTATAATTATTTGGGTATTTATAATATCAATTATGTTAATTTTTTACTATTTTAGTAATTACTGCATCATCATTGTGTCATAAATAAAATAAATTATTTAATGTCAAAAAATTATAAATAAAATATAATTATGTAGGAAATCGTTTTAGCTTTCTAATGAATATTTATAATCTAAAATCCAGCATATATAACCCTATGTAACAATTGTTTTGCTAAAAGATATATGCTTGTGTCATTTTTGTATTCATTTTAACTTAATTAATATAAAGTGTCATTATCACTTACAAGTGGATCCATGGGGTCCCAAAATTGACCCAAAGATTCCCATGGTCGACCATGTATCAATCAACTGGGTTAAGACACATTTTAGGGTAATTTAGTATTATTATAATATTATTTTTTTAACCCTTATTTACCGGATTTACCCTTAACCATGGTAAATAAAATATTTACCGCAGTAATTATTCAAAATGTCTAAAAATAAAAGTTACCTATTTACACAATTTGGACATCCTGATTCCAAATATGGAATCCATTTTTCTAAATTCAAAACACAGAAGTGGCAGAAATTAATTTAAAATTAATTCCCGCTGTCAAAACAAAAAACGTGTTTTTAAGAGATAATAACTATCAAAAGATTGACACTTGTTTATGTTTGGTTTAATTGTAAAATTATGTCCAATGACCAACATTATATTAAATGGTAAAAATATATTCTAAATATACTTTAAAACCACTCAAATTCACAATTTATCACTATTAATTATTTTGATTAAAAAAGTTGTTTTTAATTAAAATTTAGTAATTTTCACTATTCATCAAAATATGAAAGTTATCCGAAAAGTACCAAAATTTCACCTTAGGCTAAATTCGATATTCCGAATCCAAAAATGAAGTCCATTTTGAAATATAAAATATATATAATTTCTAAAAGTAGGTATTACTATTCATAACGGCTAGTTTGATTGGTTGTGGTGTGTTAAAATCTCGAAGTTGCGTACAATGCACGTCATTGCATTATTCGAAAGGAAACATACCGAGGAAGCTTGGGGTGTTACAGATTTATTCCTAAAAATGAAGCCCGTGTTAATGGAAATTATGAGTGGGGCTTATTCCTGAGAACGAAGCACAAGTTAAGGGAAATTATGAATGGGGATTACACATGAGGATGATGCCAAGGTTAAGGGAAATTATGAATGGGGATTATTCCTGAGAAGGAAGCCCAGGTTAAGGGAAATTATGACTGGGGCTTACTCCTAAGGAGGAGGCCTAGGTTAAAAGAATTTGGAATTTGGTGCTTACTCCTAAGGGGAATGCCTATATTTGGGAACTTGAAGACTGGGGCTTACTCCGGTAAAGGAGGCCCAGGATAGGGGACTTGGGTCTTACTCTAAAAGAGGATGCCCATATTTGGGGATTTGATATTGGGGCTTACTCCTAAGGAGGATTCCCATTTGTTAATGATACATGGGACATAGGACTTCTTCCTGAGAAGGAGGCCTATGTTAATGGAATTTATGAGTGGGGCTTACTTCTAAGGAAGATCCCGATTTAGAGAAATTATGACTGGGGCTTACTCATGAAAAGGAGGCATAGGTTAAGGAACCACTCATATTTAAAGGATGATGTTGAATGAATTAATCCTCTCACCTTAGTGGTATGAATATATGTAAATCACTAGGTTTTGAGAGATGTTCCACTAAATTCATTTCAGATAAAGATGCCATCAAGGGAGGAATACCAAAAGAAATGGATTTAAAGATGGTTTTGAAGCCTGGATCATGAATAAGAGAGGTGGATAGGCATAAGAGATGTGAAATAGGTAGGAGAGGCACCCAAAAAGTAGTGGGCGCGCATGTTCTGGCCGCGCAAGTATACTTGCGTGACACAGGGGTACTTGCACGACGGTTAACCCTTAGGGTAATACTTGGGTGAGACTTGGCTCAAGCCCTTAGTATTATCCCTAGAGGCTTCCAAAATAGTGGCTCACATGTTTTTTTGAAGGCGTAAGGCGGTGCACAAGTGTATCCATTTCTTTTAAGGGATGACCACTTAGGCACGCAAGTGTTGATGAGTTTCAACACTTAGGCCTTGTTTCCCCTGTTTAGACCTTCCATTATAGGTAAGAAATTACCTGTGAAGTGTTTGGAAGACTTTCAGAAGAGACTAGGCTGACCAGAGCTTGAATATGAGTTTTGGAATTTTTCCGTCTGGAAATGGGGGGCCCACCAGAGGTATTTATAGGACAGGGAAGACCCTGGGCGAAAAATCAAAGTGGGCCCCCAAGTCACATGTGTGACCATTGGGTAGTGCACAAGTATACTTGTGTGACCTTTGTGGAACTTGCATGACCCAAATGCAATTGAATCTTTGTTCATTCCTTTGTCAATTTTCGATGTTTCTTCAAAGGATGAATCATTTTGGTTTTAAGGTATTTCTATTTTCATTCATTTAGACTTTGTGAAAGAAAGGATCATCAACAATTACCATATAGGTATGTATGTTATATCTTCTATTTTTTTTTATTAATGATGTTTTAACATTTCAAAACTAATATATTTTTATATTTATTTTTACAGGAATACTTCAAATGTAAATAGATATTGTATAGACAACAACAAAGAAAAATGCTTTTGACATCATATAACGATTCTAGTAGTCTTAATAGATTGTCAAGATATTCAAATTTGTTATGGTATCATTATGAGTTTCCAATGTAAGCTCATGGTTGTGGAAGTGAAAAAAATGTGGGGATTTAGAAAAATGATATCATGGATCTTGTTACTGGAGATAAGTTGGGCATCAATGCGGTGAAATTTTTTTCCATGTTAGTATTAACACCATTTCACTATGTAGTATTTATTAAAAATGTATACTTATATATATTTTGTATTATGTATATTTATAACATATTGGATAAGAATGAGAGGAAATTTGTATATGGATTCATGGACACACATTTGATTTCCTTTGAAGCACATGCATTGGATGAGGAACAATGAATGCTTCGTATTGCTGAAGGATTTGAACAAAATATAATCACAATGTGTTGGATGATGACTTTTTGTGAAAGGTATAAAGCATATATCAGGATAAGAGTTCATTATATTTTGACATAAGAAACAACTAACCTTAAATTTTCTTTTGTTAGTGATCATTGGATGTTATTTTTTTTTCAAGGGAGAAAACACTTTATTGGATATGCTCTGTCCATGGAGATGTGTGGGAATGTTTTAAGAATATGTTGGAAAAGTAAGTTTCAATTTCTTAATAATTTTATATATTATAATAAATTTTAAATTTACCCCATTCATATTAATTTCTAACAGGGGATGGGTCTAATTTTGAATAAACACAATTAAAAGGAGTGCCAAGATCAAATATGTAAAACTAAAGGTAAATATCCATTTATAATTTTTTTCTTCTTGATGGTTTACATAAAAATAATATTTTTAATTTAAAATCATTTAAACATAATTTTCATGGACAATAAGTCATCTCTGAATGCGGATATTATATGTTAAGATTTATATTTGAAATAATTAAAACTGGAACACTTGTTAACTTTGACCTGGTAAGATTTCCTATTAAACTTTTACATAACTTTTCATTTGATTTATTCATTATAAATGTTAACTAATATCCTTCTACTTTGTAGCTATTTGATGACCCTAAACCATATACATTCCATGATTTCAAACACTTACAAGTGGAATGGTCAAATTATTTTACAGGTTTGATTGTATTTTTGTTTTTTTGTAGTGTAAAATGAAATTTTGAATATTATCATTATAATTGTGTATTTGGTAGTTGTTTAGGTTGGATTTAGGTTTTATTTTTGACATTGTATGTTTTTAATGTTATTCATGTTAATGTTTAATTTTGGTCTACTTCAGGTTTTTGACTAGTTTTGATGGTTTATCTGGTGTGGATTCTAGTCATAGTGGGGGGGGGGTCCATGAGTGTGTGGGGGTTTCCATTAGGGTGGGGGGGGGGGGTTATAGGGGTGTGAGAGGTATGTCTAGTTGGGTGGGGGTGTCCATCGGGGTGGGAGGGTGTCTAAGAGGGTGGGAGGGCTGTCCAGGGGAGTGGGGGGATGTCTATGAGGGTGGGAGGGGGGGGGGGTTGTCCATGGGGTATCCATGGGTGTGTGGGGTGTCTAGTGGGGTGGGGGTTTCCAGGGGTGTGGGAGGGGTTCCCAATGGGGTGGGGGTGTCCGGGGTGTCCATTGGGGTGGGAGGGTGTCCAGGAGGGTGAAGGGCTTTCCATGAGGGTGGAGGGTTATCCAAGGGGTGTCTAGGGGTGGGGGTGTCCACGGTGTCCATGGGGGTGGGAGGGTATCCATGTGGGTGGGGGTTGTCCAGGGGGTGGGAGCTATCCAGGGGGTGTCCATGGTTGCAGGGAGGTGTCCAGTGGGGTGGGGGGGTTTATAGGGGTGTGCGAGGGCCATCCAGTGGGGGTGGGAGGGTGTCCAGGAGGGTGGGATGGCTGTCCAAGGGAATGTGGGCTCTCTAGGAGGGGGGGGGGGGTGGTTATCCAGTGATGTGCGAGGTGTCTTTTAGCGTGGGGGGGGGGGGGGGTATGGGTGTGCATGGGGGTTGGTGGGTGTCAAGGAGGGTGGGGGCTGTCTAGTAGGGTAGGGCCTGTCCTTAGGGTGTCCCGTGGTGGGGGATGTCCAGTGGGTTGTGGAGTTTCTAGGGGTGTGGGAGGGCTGTCCATTAGGGTGGAGTTGTCTAGGGTGTCTATGAGAAAGGGATGGTGTCGTAGAGGGTGCGGGCTATCTAGGGGGATGGGGGATATCCATGGGGTGTCCAGGGGTGTTGGGAGGTGTCCAAGGGTAGTTCAGGGGTGTGGGAGGTATGTCCAATGGGGTGGGGGTGTCCAGTGTGTCCATGGGGGTGGGTGGGTGTCCAAGAGGGTGGGGGGGCTCTCTAGGGGAGTTTGGGGCTGTCCAGAAGGGGTGGGGGCTGTTCAAGGGTTATCCAGGGTGTGGGGGGTGCCCAGTGGGGTGGGGGTTTCCAGGGGTGTGGGAGGGTTGTCCAGTGGGGCGGGGGTGTCTGGGGTTTCCATGGCAGTGAGAGGGTGTCTAGGAGTGTAGGGGCTCTCCAAGAGGGTGGGGCTATCCAAGGGTGCCCAGGGGTGTCGGTGGTACCGAGTGGTGTCAGGGGGGGGGGGTTAGGGGTGTGGGAGGGATGTCTAGCGGGGTGGGGGTTTCTAGGGTGTCCCTAGGGATGGGAGGCTGTCCCAGAGGGTGGGAGGGTTCTCTAGGGGAGTGGGGGCCATCCCGAAGGGGTGGGGGATGAGTTTTCTAATGGTTATCCAGGGGTGTGCGGGGTGTATAGTGGGTTGGGGGGGTTCCAGGGGTGTGGGAGGGGTGCCCAGTGGGGTTGGATTCCTGGGATGTCCATGGGGGTGGGAGGGTGCCCAGGTGGGTGGGGGCTATCCAGGTGGGTGGGGGCTATCTAGGGGTGTCCAGGGGTGGGGGTGTGTAGTAGGTTGGGGGTATAGGGGTGTGGGAGGGTTTTCCAGTGGGGTGGGGGTGTCTAGGGTGTCCATGGGGGTGGGAGGGTTTCCATGGGGGTGGGAGTGTGTCCAGGTGGGCGGGGGTTGTCCAGGGGTGGGGGCTGTCCATGGGGTGTCCAGAGGTGCGGGGAGGTGTCTAGTAGGGCGTGTGTGTGGGGGGGGGGGGGGTTCAAGGGTGTGGGAGGGCTGTTCAGTGGGGTTGGGGTGTCAAGGGTGTCCATGGGGGTGGGAGGGTGGGAGGTCTATCGAGGGGAGTGGGGGCTTTCTAGAGAGGGGGAGGGCTGTCCAGGGGGTATCCAAGTGTGTGTGGGGGTGTCAAGTGGGGTGGGGGTATCCTGGGGTGTGGGAGTATTTTCCATTGGGGTGGGGGGGAGTCCGGGGTGTCCCTGGCGGTGGGAGGGTGTCCAAGAAGGTGGGGGCTCTCCAGGAGGGTGGGGGGACTGTCCCGGGGGTGTCCAAGGATGTGGGGGGTGTCTAGTGGGGTGGGGGTTTTTAGGGGTGTGGGAGGGTTTTCCAGTGTAGTGGGTGTGTCCAAGGTTTCCATGGGGATGTTAGGGTGTCTAGGAGGGTTGGAGGGCTATCAAGGGGAGTGGGGGCTATCCCGGAGGGGTGGGGGAAATCATGGGGTGTGTGGGTGTCTAGTGGTTTAGGGGGATTTCTAGGGGCGTGGGAGGGTTGTCAAGTGGGGTGGGGGATGCCTAGGTTGGTTGGGGGTCATCCAGGGGTTTGGGGAAGGGGTGTCCAGTAGGGTGGGCTAGTTTTTGTCATGTTTTTTCTATTTTTTGGCCTGTTTCAGGTCAATTTTTGGTTTCCTTATGCAGGGCAATGTTGGGGTTGGTTGGTTTTTTAAAATAAAATTTGTTTTTACATTGGTTATTTTATAACCAAAGTAAAAAAAATTATTTTTATTCATTTTAACATCCGTTATTAGAAAACCAACATTACAAATGCATAGGAATGGGTTTTAAGTCGGTTATTTCATAACTGACGTAATAAATGGGGAGAAAATAAGTTTTTAGGTCGATTATTTGATAACTGACATAACAAATGGATTGAAATAGGTTTCTGATATTGATTATTTAATAACTGACATAGTATAAATTTATTCTTGTCGGTTATCATTTAACTAACATAAAAAACCCTCGTCAGACTTGTTTATCACGTTGGTTATGAACATAACCAACGTGATAAACTCTTCAAAGGCACTGTTTATTATGTTGGATATTCTATAACAGACGTGAAAAAGTATACAAAACATTGGTTATTTGAAAACCACTGTAATAAATCATGACTCTGAAGCGTTTTCCAGGTCTGTTTTTGATGAACCAGCATGAAAAACCATTGGATTATTAATTTTTACATGGGTTTTAAAATAAAAGTAGTAAAAAACAATTTTTATAATGTCTCTAGTAATAACATCGGCCAATAGACGATGTAAAAAATAAAAAATAACCACCGTAAAAAATGTTTCTTCCATGAGTGACATGATCTTTACTTAGCTAGAAGTTGGCGGGGATCCCTCTACCTCATCAGATGAAGAAGATTCCTCCTCGTATTCAGATTCATAGGATTTGGAGGATTCTATTAAGATTAGGAATTGCACAAGTGTTATCAAGATGGGTTATAAGGAATAATTTTAACCTTGGAATGAGGAAAAAGAGGGATAGTCCTTTCGACGATATACGAAAAAAGAGACAAATATATATGATTATTTAAGTATGAGATAGATGATGTTTGATTGGGTGGAATTTGAACTTGATAGAGACCCTGAATTTGATTTTTTACAACATTATTAGGAATAAATGTATGTGGATGAGCCTCTATAAGAAAGTTGATCCATATATGTGGTTCTGAATTATGTGCTTGAGATGATATGGTTGTGATATTTCCCACGTTTTTTAGTATTCTGCATGATCTGTGAAGAAATATGACAGAACAAAGGATCAAATGATCAGGCACTCACCATGATAAGTTACATTCTTTAGGGGGATATCATCTGGATACTCTTCTTTCACAAAAGCATGTGTCATGAGAAGTAATTGACATTCTCTTATATCTTCCAACTGTGGTTATTTCAGGCATTCGATGAAACTTATCAAGATGATCACGATCATGTTATCCTTTATGAGGAGGAACATTTTCAATCAAGATCCCAAAAGCTACAACTATGGAGTATTTTTCTTTTCAATTCACCATTTGATTTTCATGATGATTTATATTGATATTCCTGATCTCTATTGGTCTTCGTTATGCTTTCACTTGTTTCCTGTGAATCCACTGACTATACTTTTTTACAGCCTCAGATCCTTTAATTCATTTTAAGGTTGTTCCATATGTCTACTCGTTTTGGTGGATGGATTCCCCTCATATTATATATGCTGTTTGAGACCTGAGGTGCCTTAAAAAGTTAAATAATTTATTTTAAATAAATATTTTTAATTTTAAAACCATATCTTGTCTTCTATGAAGATGAGATATATTTTATTCAAATAAATAATTATTTTTCCACCGTAACATTTAATGAAATGGTTGAGAGATTCAATTCTATTTCAGATTTACCTAAAATTATAAAAAAATAACTTTTTTTATTTAAGAAAAATAAATTCATGGAAACCAATTTATATTATTATTTCAAAGTTAAATGTTTTGAACTCTAAACAATGTATTTTTCTAAAAATTATTTTCCATGCATTTTGTGTTCTTATATTGAAAGTAATTTATACCAAAAATACAAATTGAATATGATAAAATTTATTCTGAATTATTAATCTCCATTTCCATAATTTTTTACAAGTACCATTTTATTTTTGTTGATATAATAAAGTTATCATGTTAAAAGGTAATGTTATTACATTTGACGCTAAAATTGGTTTGATGTTCTTTCACTAAATGATAAAGCATAAAATTTATCCAAAAAATTCTCAAATGTGTTTTTTGAGAGAATTTCCAACATATAACATAATATATTATAATTTTGTGTCCCTTGGTTCCAATTTAAATAATATATATATATTATTTAATCTTTAAATAATTTCAATTATGCTCTTTCCCTCCCCAATAAATGGATACCACATATCCTCTCTTATCAATAAATCTTGAGCCAATAATATTTTAAAATACCTACAAGAATACTATAATATAATCCTTTATCACATTGAGGACCTTATTTTATTTCAAAAATAAATTTTTTAATGTATTAAGGGTTAATCCAATGAAGGTTTCTCAACGGAGTGCAATACCTCTAAACTGAGTGTTGTCAATTTTATTTCTTCTTATACATTATCTAAATATATTGTATACATTATAAAATAAATTAACCTATTTATCTAATATAATTATTTTTTTTACTAAAATTTAACACCCATTACCCACCATATTTCCATTCACTGGAGAATAATAACATTGCTCCTGTGTACTTGTGGACTCTCACCACCACGAAGATATGTGATTAGTTTCTCATTTCAACATCACATGGATGGTAATAACCATAAAATTAATTAATATATATATATATATATATATTATATAATAATTAATATTAAATGTTTAATTTTTAATTAACTTTCATTAATTTCATTATTTAAAAAGTAAAAACTATAACACCCCAAGATTTTATAGTACATTATCTCATTAAAGTAATTCAATTACTTGCGCTACACGCAACACTGAGTTCGAATGCACCAAAACTTAACCAACTAGTCGTTAAAAAAAGTGGTTACTAATATTATTAACTAAATTTTGAATCTTATATACTCTAAATAATTTTAACACCCATAATATGTGTTTTTTAGACAAAATATAAGAACAAATTCAATTTTTCAAATAAAGGAAGTATTTTTCAAAAATGCAATTTTACCGCCAACAAATGATGAATTTTATTTAAATGAAATATCTCAAAATTTTATATTACATTTGAAAAAATAAACATATTATTTAGAAGTGGGACATAAAAATTTAGTTTGGACAAATTATTGGTGCCTTTATGATAACTTTAATATTTTTATGAATAGTGAAAAATACTATGTTTTAATTGAAAAAAACTTTTTTAATCGAAATAATTTATATTATTAATTTTTCAATTTGAATGGTTATAAAGTATAATTAGATTATATTAGTATAATTTAATAAAATTATTTCATTATATATAATTTCACATTTAAATTTGACATAAACACATGTCAATATTTTGATAGTTTTTACTTTTAAAAAACCTGTTTTTTGGTTTTGACAATAGGAATTAATTTTAAATTAATATTTGAATCTTATATGTTATTAATTTGGTAAAATTATATTCATTTTTTAATTCATAATATCAAAATTATATTAGGCTGAATGTTTTGTATTTTTCTAAAAACATTCAATTATTGATGAATAGTTAAAAACACTACCCTAATATTTAAAACCGAATTTTTATTTAAATAATTAATTATTTAATTTAAATTTATTTTAGGTCAAAATAGATATATAATACCTATATAAGTTCAATATAATTCATTGGAGTCTTCTTATAATAAAATTAGATGTATAAAATTTTGTTGAACTTTTTAACATTTCTTACCCACCACCTTCAAGGGGCATTTGCAAATTTGTATAAAACTTAATTTTACCAATTATATGAGTTAAATTTAAAATATTCAAGATATAGAGTTGACACCATTAATTAAAATCTGGTTCAATAAGGTCAAGTTAATTTTTGGTGAATAGTAACTTTTGACTTTTTTTACGGCAGTTAAAAGTTAACAGGGTAATTAAGGGTAAAAATGATATTATAATTATCCTAAAGTATGTCCTAATTCTATTATATAAGTTTAATTAGAATAAAAATAGCCTTAGGAACAAAATATCATCATATTTGGTCCACTTGAATTAGATTAGGTCATTTATTGTTGTTTATTTAAAGAAGAGTTAAAAGTGTTAAATTCAATGTTTAACAAATAAATCATTTTTTATATAGAGTTACGTACAATATAAATTAGACTATAAATATTAATTAGAAATATAATAGTATTTCCTAAATAATGTTATTTTATTTATAATTTTTAGACATTAAATAATTTAATCTATTCATGAAACAATGATGATGCAATTGTTACCTTATTAATGATATATTAAAAATAATTGATATTATATATATCCAAATAAATGTAAATTTGAGACTTATGATTAATTCCACTAATTTTATAGGTTAATACTAAATTTTAGGGTTTATTAGATAAATTGTTTCGAAGTGATAAGGTTTTTATGACTTTCACAAAAACAAAAAACCAAATAGTGTCAAAATTAAGATAAATTAATTTTTAAAACAAATACTATATTATGTGTTGATATAATATTCATAAAAATATAATGTTCTTCCAAATGGATTAAATAATATTATATATTTTATTAATGAACCACTTGATGTTTTCTTGAAGGTTTAGAGTGAGTTTATTAACCATATAGTGTAAGAATACAAGGAGGCACGCTAAAAGTAAAACTATTTAACTAAGAGTTAAATAAAAAATATAAGGGTAAAATGGTAACCTAAAATTGTCTAAAACCTATTGGTTGAGAGGTTTTTGACCCATACCCACATTATCCAAGAATTAAATACTTTTGGATCCATTAGAATTTGAAAATGATTTTATTATAAAACAATATTTCAAGATTTTTTTAATTTGACTATAACCTCTCTTATAAAAGGGTGCATACCCTTCTCTCAAAATCAAACCTCCAAATCCATTTGGATTAGCCATTCCCATACACAATATCCTCCTAAAATTCCTCCCTTATACCTATAGTCCTTACTTTCATCATAAATCCGACCAATGGAGTCCTTTTGATCAACTCAAAAGGAAACACCCGAAGAAGGGGTAATAATTTCACCACCCTCTTTCAAGTTCTTTTCTTCTTACAGTTCCACTTTATTTTTTGTTTCCATACCATAATATTATATACAGTACTATCTACATACTATGATATTATTATAAATATGTAACAACCATATTCATTATTCTATCCATCCTATAAATGAAAAATTCACCATACGTGCGTACATACGACATTCCGTCTCCATGTCGTGGTGTCGTTTGTTATTCAGACAGTTCATTATTTGGATGGGTATAATAATGAGTATAAATAAAGTAAATAATAAATATTAAATGTTAATGATTCTGTATATATGATATACCATCCAATTACATATGATTTCACCATCAATATAATGATATTTTCGCTCGTGTGTACGTACGGATTACCGTCTCCACGACGTGATGAGATTCGTTTCCACATTCACCATTCAACTATGATTATAAAAATATATATTATTAATAATTATTTAATATATGACATAATAATTCTACTGGATATATATATATACGTATATATATATGTACTTACATATATCTTATTCACTTACTTCCGTTCAATACGACTTGAAAACGAAAACAGTGTTTATGCGTACATACGGCCTACCATCTCCATAAATGGTGCCTTCCATTTCAAATATCTATATACTATAAATATTTATATTCTAAATATATATGATATATAAATCAATTTTTATATTCTGGAAGTATTTAAATCATGATCTAAATGATATGATCAAGAATAAAATGTTAATACACATACGATAAAGAAAGTGATTACTACTCGAAATGTTAATTTTACATGTTAATCATTTTTAATTTGGTAGAATATAGTCATAAATGAATCATGTGTGATATAATAAATATTAATATGGTTCTTTTATAATTTAATTACTTACTATGGTCATTATACGGGAGGTTAAACATACTCTCGACCAAAGGGAACTGTAAGGTAATGGTTAATTCCTTAATATCATTATTATCTAAGACTTTTTAGGTGTATGTTTTTACGGGGACATATTTATTATCCCTGTCCATGTTCCATAAAATTGTTTTGAAAATTATTATTTTAATGGTACTCTTTAACTAAAAAATAATTTTAAATGTTTTAAAGATTTATTCTTCTAAACCATTCTCATTAATGTCCATGTTTTCAAAATGACTTTAAGGATTTTTTTAAATGAAAATGAATGTTTTAAATTGTTAATTACATTAAAAAGTTCCAAAGTGGTATGGGACACTTTGATTCACAAATATCTTGAAAATTACTTCCTTTATAAATTATGCGACTTTTATAATGATTTCATGAAATGGAGATATTTCTCTCAAAGAGTTTTACTGATCATTTTAAACTATGTCAACATTCTTTACTGGATATTATTCATGATCAAGGATGCTTTATTATGATAAAAATCTCCCATATTTTATTGAAGGTGTTTTGATATGTTTGACCATGGAAGTGTTATTTTTATATCATTCATGGTTTATGGATAATTTATTTACATTTCGTATGATATTTTTAATATGAATGATTATGTTATGTTCAAACCTTTTTATATGAGGAATGAATTGGACTTAGTAAGTGACCGGTGGAGCCCACAATAGATCCTCGAGGCATCGGTAGGTCTCATGAGACAAAATAGTGTCTTGGAATAAGGCCCTGAAAAAGTTTTATTTGTATTCTTGGCATAGGGCCTTGACTATGTGGTTATGAAGTTTAGAATTATGAATTCCATCAATATGAAATTGGCTATTGATACAAAATGTGATTATTCAACTAGTAGAATATCCATATGAATAAGTAAATGGAATTATTTGATTTATCTTTGCCATATTATGCTGATGTTTAAGTTTAAATGGATTTTGTTATAGTTTTATACATTTCATTAAATGTTTATGCTTATTTATGAAAGTTTACACTATATTATTTTCCTTACTGAGAATCTGAGATCATCCCTTTCTTTTTTTTTTATTTTTCCCAGGATGTGAAGAAGTATATTATGACTGACCTACAGGGATAATATATTGGATATTATTGTGGTAAATAGGGGAAATGTTGTTTTTGTTTTTTATTTTATAATGTAATGTAATTTTCATGTATGTAATCTATTTTCCAATACTGTTAAACTGATTGGTCCTTCGAGACTTGATTACTTGTAATCAAGCCAATGTATTAAAATTATGCACCGACTCTGGGTAACTAGGGTCGGGGCATTACAGATATTATTATAGGATGTTTAGAAACATCCTTGGAAATTGATTTAGATAAACTCTGATTAGAAAACATTACCCTATGATAAACTTTGAGGATTTGTATAGAAGAACTCCTAGAATTTTGGTAATGTATTGATTTTGTGCATTTTCTAAGCAATACATCTCTGTCTAGATATGAACATGTAGCGGCAGCACTGCCACAAATGTACCTAGGAGTAAAAAATCCAACAAAGAGTTTCAGTCTTGATCTGGGGTATCCCGGTACACGACAATGGGCCATGCTGTACTCATGGTTATGACACTCAAAGGGGATTTGCTTAGGATAATTCACATTTTCATTAAAAGAAATTATAAATGATTCTGTTGTAAATACATATGCAAAGAAATATTTTATGATTATATATTATATGCATAATATTTTCATCTTACATTTGGTATTTTACAAGTTTGGA
Organism: Viscum album; assembly: GCA_963277665.1. Classification (NCBI taxonomy): domain Eukaryota; kingdom Viridiplantae; phylum Streptophyta; class Magnoliopsida; order Santalales; family Viscaceae; genus Viscum; species Viscum album. The sequence continues at coordinate 237,863,240 of OY728150.1, forward strand.
ATTTTGAATTGTGATTCATAAACTAACCTAATGTATGCCATTTTTTAGAAATGGTTCCTAGTGAAAGGAATGAGAATTCTTGAAATTTTCATGATCGAAAGATTAAGAAGAATCATTTCTTTCATGGTATTAAGACAAAATTCAAAAGGGAAACAGTCTCCCGTGTATTCTCATCATATGAAGAAATAGTATCATGTTTTAATAAGATAAGAAAATAATTCTCTGAGTCCTATGGCTTTGAAGAGAAGCAAGGGAAGAAAATGATGGAAGAGAGAATGATGGATAATGGGAAGAGGGTAAAGAAGGATCTTCCCATATGTGATAATTGTGGAAATAATAACCTTGGTAAATGGTTGAATATAATGGAAATTCTTATAAGTGTGGAGAAAAAGAACACAAAATCTGTGATTTCAAGGGTAAGAAAAAGGTTTCAAATGTACAATGATTCATCTGCAAGGAGTTGGGACTCTACACGAATCAATGTCCAAATAATTAGAGTATAACCAAAATGATGCTATTGGATAATAATCAAGTTATGATACAATAGAAGATGAAAAGAAATGATTATATCTCTTATTTAATTATTAAATTATTTTGTCATTTTAGTATTGTATTAATGATGTACATTTTAAAATAATTATAGAGTTTAAAAAGATTGTACTGCATTACTATTTCATTAAGGACTTGAGATTGTGTGGAACCAGGAAAAGTGAATTAATAACATGTTGATTTTTTTTGAAAATATATGGTTGAGAGAAAGATAAACCATAATATGGTTCGGATACTGAGGTATTGATTTTTGAATAATATATGATTGATTTTGATAAATTGTATTGGATATTCTTGACTACCTTGAAAATGATTAATGATTTGTATATTCCAACATTGTTGGAGATTAAAAAAAATTTGGATAGAAGAAGTATATATAGTACTCTATATAGAATAAGGGAGAATGAATGTAATCAATAAGGTTTTATGGTAATATAGGGTGTTACAACATTTTAAAATAATACATGATGAAGTTATTCACATGTTATTACGTAGGAAAAAAATTTTCATTGTGTTTACCTTCCTTATAAATTTTGGACTCTAAGTTTGGATTGAAGTATTTGGGATAAGTATAAAGGGTAAAATTGATTAAGTTTGACATTTGATACTATTATAAAGGTTAAATATTTTTTTAAAATTATTTTTTGATTATTATAAAAATTACATCTTGGAGGTTGGGAAATAACCCATCACATCCAGCAAGGTCGTGATACAAGAACACGTAACCAAAGGGTGACAAGGGTGAATCACCTAACACTAGCCTACATGATGTCCCGGTTTATATAATGAATATTTTCTAAATAGTCTAACAAATGTATAATAAATTAATTGTCTTTGGAACCCAATGTGATTTGGATAAATAGAATATTTTTGAATTCTATTATCTTTTGGAGTGAAAGATGAGATTATGGTAGAAAGTAGTTGATGAATGAAACTCTACTTGTCAAGTATATATATATATATATATTCCTATTATTCAATGAATAAATAAATTATTTTACTTTTGGGGAGGGATCTTAAATCCTAAAATGTTTTACCTTAAAACCATATGTTTTCTTTAACAGATAATATTTTACATCATCTTATATTGATGGCTTTGAGGCCCTAAATTTTACACATGTTTGTGATTGATGACCTCAGTCACTCCCTATAAATATTTTAATTTTTCCTCCAATTATGTGCCTCTGATTTCCACCAATGTTCTCCTAATCAAAATAATAATGTGGTGGTGAATTTTTCATTTCCCTTTCCCTCTAATTAAGACTAAATTTTTTTAACTCAATGTCAGATGTGGGTTTTACCCAAATGTATTTTTTTATATTTTATATTTTATTTTCGAATAACAATTTCAAATGGAGAGGATGAAATTTGTTGAAGTAGGGGAGAATGTAACACCACAATATTTTATAGTACAATATCTTGTTAAAGTAATTCAATAGCTTACGCTACACGCAACACCGAGTTTGAAGGCACCACAACATACCAAACTAGCAGTTCATAAAGTAGATATAATAGTATTAACAGCATTCTGAATCTTATATATTCTAAATAATTTTAACACCCATATTATGTGTTTCTAAGACATAATATAAGAACAAATTCAATTTTTCAGATAAAGGAAGTATTTTTCAAAAATGAAATTGTATCACCTTCTAATAATGATTTTTTTAAATGATATATATGACACTTTTCTATAAAATTTGACAAAATAAACATTTTAGTAAGAATCGGGACATAAAAATTTAGTATGGACAAATTTTTGGTTTTTTGATAACTTTCATATTTTGATGAATAGTGAAAAATACAATGTTTTAATTGAAAACATCTTTTCTAATGGGGTAGGGGTGTCGAGGGGTGGGGGTGGTGTCGAGGGGGTGAGGGGGAAATCCAAGGGGTGGGACGTCTAGGGGTGGGGGTGGAGGTGGTGTCTAGGGGATGGGGATGTCCAGGGGGTTGGGGGTGTCCAGGGGGGTGGGGGTGGGGCCTAGGGTGGTGAGTTGGCTATCCAGAAGGGGTATGGGGTGTCTAGGGGGTGGGTGAATCTAGGGGTGGTGAGTTCTACAGAGTGTTTGGGGATGTCTAGGGGTGGGGGCAGTCCAAGGGGGTGGTGGTGTCTATGGTGTTTCCAAGGGGGTGGGGGTGGTGTCTTGGGGTGGTGAGGGTGCTTTCCAAGGGGGTTGGACTATCCAGGGGTGGGGGTGGTGTCTAGGTTGGTGAGGGGGCTATCCAGGGGGTGGGGGTGTCTAGGGGGTGTGGGAGTGTCCAGGGGTGTCCAATGGGGTAGGGGTGGGGGTGGTGTCTTGGGAGGGTGAGGGGATTTCTAGTGGGGAGGGGTGCCCAGGGGTTGGGGGTATCGAGGGGGGTGAGGGGGAAGTTCAGGGGGTGGGGGTATTCGGGGGAAGGTGGTGGAGGTGGCGTCTAGGGGAAGAGTGTAGGGGGTTTCCAAGGGGTGGGGGTGGTGTCCAGGGGAGTGAGTGGGTTGTCCAAGGGGGTAGGGGTATATAGGGGTTGGGGCATCCAGGTATTGGCGGTGTCTAAAGGGGGTTGGGGTGCTATTTAGGGGGTGGGGGTGTCCTGGGGGTGCTTTCTAACCATGCGCAGTGCCCGAGTTCTTTAAAAAAATGTATTTTTTTACCATTTCCCCTTTTGATTGTTTGATACTCCTCGAATCACCCCCATTTTAGACATAACATGCAAACCTATTATTGGTAGCTAATTATTTGAGAATGCTTTATGCACTAGTTTAAGATTATGCTATGGCAGATTGACCATTAGTATAAACACGCTCTGCTTTGGGGATGGTTCCGATCACGCGTTAGGGCTGTTTGATTGCATTAGGCATGCCAAAAGGATGGAATAGGTTACAATATGTTCTAGATTTCCCCTAATCTCCTAGGTATTACCATGTTCTCTGACACTTGTTTATTCGTGGAGGATAATCGTGGTGCCACATCTGGTATGGTTACTTGACAACTTCTTACCCATTTCCCTCATTATGTCATTATTGATTATGCTCCCTAATTGTGGTGTGTCTCTTTGGTAAAATTTTATGCTTGGTTTTAAATGTTTCATGAGGATTAATTTTAGAAAACATATGTTTATTTTCCTTTATTTTAAACTAGTAGAAAATGAATATTTTATTAAAATGAAATGCATCGGGACAACGCCTACCCCACTAGACACCACTACCCCCTAGGAAACCCTGGAAAGCCCCTACACTCGTGGATAGTCCTTATGCCCTTGGACAGCCCCCACAACCCCCTATAAATCCCCTACCCTCTTGGGAATCCCCCCCCCCACCCCATGGATAGCCCCTACCCCCTTGGACACCCCCTTAGTATATATATATATCCCAACAGTTTCATTGAAACCATTGTTATATTTTATCTTCAGGAAGTGTCTACCAAAAGTTCTTGTATAATCGTTGGTATAGGTCTATTGCAACAACCATCATGCCAATGGTGTGTGAAACCATTGGGGTTATTCTATCTCAATGGTTTCAGGGTCAATCCCAATTGTTTCAAATCATTGGGATATGTGTAATTTTCAATAGTTAATGTATACATATTTTACTATTTACACATCATATTTCTTTTTTACGGTAGGGTGAATTTTGAATCTAGATGCATTAGGATGTATTCATTGTGTACCTTAAGATGAAAGGATCCAAGATGAATTTAGAAATGTTATATCTAACTATATTTTCATTTTAAAATCCTTTTCATGAATATTTTTTTGAAATACGCATATATTTGTTATATATTTCAAACTTTTTTTACATTCAAATTTTGATATTTTTCATATAAATATATATTTTTCTTATCTTAACAAGATGTATAATTTTAATATTTGTTATTGGTAATAATTATTTGAATTTGGGTTGTGGAAGATTGAATTATTATTGAATATGGGGAAGTTGTTGATGCCTTTTTGGAATTTTATACATGAAATGTTCCAAGCAGACGCATATTTTTCCGTCCATGCCAGAAATGTTTGAATATAAAGAAGTTGAAAAGTAGAGAGATCAAAGATCGTCTGATTTTTCTTGGTTTTAATCTGACCTTCATCCCTTGGATTTGGAATAGTAAAACTAGACAGATTGACAGATCTACTTATGATGATGATTTACAAGATGGTAACTCTAATGGAATTGAAGAAATGATCCATGATATTATAGCACAACAGATTGAGATAGAAAAAACAGTTGCATGTCTATATAGTGATGTTGAAAACCCATTGTATCCTGGTTGTATGGATTTTATGGTTTTTTTGGTGGTGTTAATATTGATTAACCTAATGTTGAAACATGGATGGAGTGATAAAAGTTTTACAGAGCTGCAATAATTGTTGGAAGACATTCTTTTAAAAGACAACGATCTTCTAGATTCACATTATACAGCCAAGAAAATATTATGCATGATGGTATTGGGATACAATAAAATACATGCCTGTTTGAATGACTATATGATATATAGGAAGGAATATGAATTTTTGTTAAAGTGTCTTATATGTGGGACATCATAGTATAATTTGAAAGGAAAATCACAGGCTGGTGTAGAGATTACAAAGATCCCATCCAATGTATTTTGGTATCTTCCTATAAATCATCATTTGAAAGATTTATTTTTTAATTCACATGATGCAAAAAGGTTAATATGGCATGTTGATGAGTGGATATGTGATGAAAAAATATGTCATCAAGCTGATTTTCGACAATAAGTCAAAATTGATGAGCAGTATCCTTCATTTGGTATGAAATTAGAAATCTTAGACAAGGGTTGTGCACATATGAAATAAATCCATACTGAACGCTCAGTAGAACACAAAGTTTATGGAATATTTTATTGGTAATTTACAACCTCTATCCTGAAGTTTGTATGATGCACAAATATGTCACATTGAGTATAATGATCTCTGGTCTGAAGAAACCTGGAAATGATATTGATGTTTTCTTGTCACTATTGATTGATGATTTGAATCTTTTATGGGAAGATGGTATTAGGGTGTATGATACTTATAAAATGGAATATTTTCAATATCAGGTAGTTATTATATTCACTATAAATGACTTCGCAACATATAGAAAATCTTTTGATAGAGTGTTAAGGGGACTAAAGCATGCCCAATTTGAGAACAACAGACTTCAAATTATCAATATCCTCATGGGTGGAAATTAGTGTACACTGGTCATAGAATGTTTTTGCCTATGGATCACTTTTATATAAGACTAAAAAATGAATTCAATGGCTCACAAGAATTTGATATTTCTCCAAAACCATTAACCCCTGATGAGTTTTTTGAGAGGGTGGTAAAAAATGATGTGACATTGGGAAAGACACAGAAATCTGGTAATGATTGATATTTTTGGAAGAGAAGGTCACTATTTTTTGAGCTACCCTATTGGAGATATCTTGAAGTAAAACATAATATTGATGTCATGAATGTGGATAAGAATATTTACGATAGTTTTATTGGGACATTCCTTGATATTAATGGAATTAAAAAATATGGCTTGAATGTAAGATTAGACTTACTATCAATGGGAATATGTTTTGATTTATCCCCCAATCTTAATGGAAGAAGAAAATTTCTTCCCCGAATTTTCATACATTATCCAAGAGGGAGAAAATTATCTTTTTTTAGTGTCTTCATGATATCAATGTTCCTCATGTTTATTCTTTAAATGTAATTTTTTTTATCTATTTTAAGTATTTGAAGTTGATAGCTATGAAATATCATGATTTTCAAGTCAGGATGCAAAAAATTATACTTGTTGCATTACGTGGAATATTGCACATCCGTGTCAGAAAGACTATAATGAAGTTGTGTTATTTTTTCAATTAAATTTTTAATAAGGTGGTTGATGTGAATGCTTTGTAAATTTTGGAAAAGGATACAATTTCTATAAATTTTCAATTAGAAATGTATTTTCTTCCATATTTTTTTGATATAATGGTACATTTAAAGATTCATATGGTTCAAGAAATTTAGGTTTATGGACATGTATAACTTTTTTGGATGTATCCTTTCGAAAGGTATATGAAAATATTGAAGGGGTATGTTAATAATCCATATCGACCTGAACCCTCCATTATTGAAAAATATATTTCTAAGGAGGTTGCAAAGTTTTGTATGAGATACATGGCTATGGAGGAGCACATAGGTTTGCCTCCATCTCGCCATGAACAAGTTAATAATGGGGGAAATGGGATTTTTGGCTTGAATGTCAAATCATTTTCTATTGAATAGATGGAGAAGTTAGAATTATACATCTTGAATAACATATATGATTCTCAACCTTATATCAAATTGAATATTAATGAGTTGAAACAAAGTCATCCAATGATGAAAGAAATGTGGATTATGAATGAGCATAACAAAAAAAAATTCATGGATTAAAAAGGCATTTCTTGGTAGATCAGATGTATTAAAGAAATTAAGATGGTTAGTTGGCGGTTCGTGTTTAAATGTGATAACATGGTCCAGTTATGACATTAATAGCTCTACATTTCATACGAAAGACTAGGACAACAGAATTTCAATTCAGAATAGTGGTGTATTGGTGTTTGCAGAAGCTGTGAATTTTTTGAGTTTTAAAGACAAAAAACTCAATTTCTGCGTCAATTGCATATTATAGAGTCATTGACAAAATATGTGAGGTTGATTCCTTTAAAATTAAAGTTCCAATTTTAACTAAAACTAGATTATCGGTAACAACAATGTCAGCCATGATGAATTTGGAATGACAGTTGTTAATCTAAATAGAATGGAAGACACAATAGATTCTTTTATTATGAAATAATATGTAAAACATATTTTTATATAGTTGATCAATCAGATATACGGTGGTATGTTGTTTTTCAAGAGAAAAAACAGTATGTTGGTGAGGATCAACTTGATGGAGATACTGATTAATGTGAGATACCTACTTCCATGGAAATATTAGTAGAACATAATGATGAGCATGTTGAAGACATGGTTTGTGCCATAAGGAATAATCATGACAGAGGAAGTTGGGAAAACAATCCATTTTTATGTTCCCAATATTATAGGTAACATATGTTTATTTGTTTTTGACATTTATTATTTTCATTAAATGTTAGATATTATAATTTTTTTCTTTATTAAAATGCGTATTAAAACAAATAAATATAAGTGTTTTTTATTTTTATTTTTGTTTAGTTTAGTTTATCATGTTTACCATTACATAAATTATATATCTATTATTTTTGTTCAATGATAATTACATTACAATATTTACCATGTTTACCATGTCTACCATGTTTACCATGTCTACCATACCTACCATGTTTACCATGCTTACCAAGTTTACCATGTTAAACATATTTTACCTTAGTTTACCATAGGTTACCTTTATATAACTTATATATTTATTGATTTTGATGAATGAAAATTACATTACCATGTTTACCATAGTTTTCCATGTTTACTATTGTTTAACACTATTTCTATATTGACCATGTTTACTATTATGTAACTGAGTTCAATTTTGTATTTTCTATTTACATTAGTATTTTCGTAATTGAATTTGTATATTTTTTAACTAATGTTTGTTTTTTATTGAAGGATAATTAAAGATCAATAAGTTGATCAGACACATGATTCTGGAGATGATCATAGTGACCATATAAATGGGGAAGAACATTTACATGCGCCACTTGATGTTGCCAAATCTTCCCCATGTGAACCCATAACAACAAAGAAGAGTTCAAGAGTTGGTAAATGTGGGTGCACACATTTACCAAAATTATCACTTTTCTGTATGCAAGACCATAGGGTACCCATTGAGTTTAATGAGAATGATATTCCTAGAGGTCCAAATGCAAAACATTTAAGAGTTTCGTATCAAATCATAGTGAGAGGAAAGTAATAATTTTGTATTCTGATTGGAGAAGTGTGGACAAAGTGATAATATCTTAGTTGTGGGAGACGATTTTGGTAAGACATTTTTCTATTTTTTTCCTATTCTTTAAATGTTTCTAGTATAATATGTTTTACCTCTTCTTTATCTGATGCCATTTGACATTCCAGACACTCGACGAGTTAGGAAGAAATGCTTATCGATGACTGCAAGGAGATGGAGGGATTTAGAATTAACTCTCAAATATGATTTCATTTTTGGTCATAGGAGTCATGACAATCCATGTCATATATATCCTTTCATAGAAGAATATACATTGACACAGTTTGTTCAAAGTAGAAGAAAAGATTCATTTTTGGGAGGGGAAATGTAATCTTTTATAATCTATATTATATAAATGATCTTATGAATATTTTGTTAATGATTTCTTATTCATAATTTATAGAACACAAGGAATTATCATCAGGAGATTTATTCCAAAAATGTATAACCTCATAGTTTATCTCAGGGAGGGTATACATTATTTGAAAAACAAATTATTACATAAAAATTATAAAAACTAAGAGCTGAGACTTCATTCTCTGGAGAGGTTTCCCCTCCTTCAACTCTATCTAGACATGAAAAATAGAAGAGAGCTCAGATGGGAAAAAGGGGAAATATCTTTCGGAAGATTCAAGAATCGTGGTTGAGAGGATTGTAAGATATTTATTTTATTTATTTAAGTTAATTATGTTATTTATATAATATGAATAATTAAAGAAATGTTCAATTAATTAATATAGGATTCTCTTGTGGAGTAGAGCTCATAGGGCGAATTTATAGCTACTGGGAGGCATGATATTTTTTCTGCTGTATTGGGAAAGCCCAAACATGTTGGTCGTGTATGAAGATATCCAATGGGTGTATCGGTAAGAAAAGTGTTTCCACATTCTTCAACTTCTTATGTTGAGGGATTTTATAAAAAAAATATAATCCTTGGAGGCAGAAGTTCATAATATTAATGCAACGTTGGAGGAAAAGATTAGAGCGTCGGTACAGTCTTTTTTTGCAGACATGCAATGTCAATTTCAGACTGCTTCTCCCACTCATCCACCTCCCCCTAGACACCTCATTATTTTTCCTCCACCTTCGCCTGTAGATCCCACTCTCCCACCTCAGTTAGAGGACACAATTTTTTATCTTACTCCTCCGCTGTAGCTTCCTACTTATTTCAAGTTTAATGTTGATGATCTTTAACATCATATAGTTTCATATGGGCTGGTATAGCGTATAGGAGATACAGTTCATCATCAACAGTTAGAGGTAGAGCATCATAGGGTCACTGTATAGGATATTATAGATAGATCATCTTGAGTACCATTACCTACAAATGAGGTGATGAAAATTGTACATAGTATCAACCTTTTTTTAATTTGGCCATCCAAACTTCATCGACTCATTACTGTATAGGATTGTATGTTATATATTCTATTTTATTTTTTTATTAAAGTTGTTTGAACAATTCAAAACTAATATATTTCTATATTTATTTTTATAATAATACATCCAAGGTAAAGAAATACTGTATATATAACAACAATGAAAAATCGCTCTGATATCAGATATAGATTCTATTAGTCCTGACAGATTTCCATGATATTCAAAAAATTTGTTGGATCATAATGTGTTTCCAATGTAAGATCATGTTTGTGGTTGTGAAATTAATGTGGGGATTCGGAAAAATGATATCATGGAGCTTGTTACTGGAGATAAGTTGGGCATCAACATGGTAAAAATTATTTCCATGTTAGTCTTAACACATTTTCCCTATGGTATATTTATTAAAAATGTTCACTTATGTTGTTTTTTTAGGTATCTTTATAAAATCTGTGAGAAAAATGAGCAGACAGATGTATATGAATTCATGGACATTCATTTTATTTCCCTTGAAGCACATGCATTGGGTGAGGGACAAAGAATGCTTTATATTGCTGAACGATTTGAACAGAATATAATCACACAACATTGTATGATGCCTTTTTGTGAGAGGTATGAAACATATCTATGGCAAATAGTTCATTATCTTTTGTTATAAAAAACCACTAACCTGAAATTTTCTTTTATCAGTGATCATTGAATGTTAGGTTTTTTCCCCAAGGGAGAAAACACTTTATTAGATATGCTCTATCTATGGAGATGTGTGGGAGATTATTAAGAATATGTTGAATAAGTAAGTTTCATTTTATTAATAGTTGTATATATTATAATTCATTTTAAATTTATCCCATTCTTAATATTTTCTAATAGGGGATGGGTTTAATTTCGAAAAAAACACAAAGAAATTGAGTTCTAAGATAAAATATGTAAAAGTAAAGGTAAATATCCATTTATAATTTGTACTTTTTTATCTTTTACATAAAAATAATATTTTTTATTTACACTCATTTAAACAGAATTTTCATGAACAACAAGCCATCGTCGAATGCGGATATTATATGTTAAGATTTATGTATGAAATTATTACAACTTGAACAGTTGTGCACATTGACATGGTAAGATTTCCAATTAAACTTTTCCATAATATTTCATTTGATTTAATCATTATATATGTTAACTACTATCCTTTTACTATGTAACTATTTGATGTCTCTCAAGCCTATACTGCTCAAGATTTCAAACACTTACAAGTGGAATGGTCAAATTATTTTATAGGTTTGACTAGATTTTAGTTTGTTTGTAGTGTAAAAATTAATTTTGAATATTGTAATTATAATTGTGTATTTGGTAGTAATTTAGGTTGGATTTAGGTTTTTTAGTTAGCATTGTATGTTTTGAATGTTATATATGTGAATTTTGAATTTTGGTATACTTCTTGTTTTGGTCTAGTTATGTTGGTTTTTATGGTATGGATTCTGGTCTTGGGGGGGATGGTGTTTGGGGGTGGGGGTGTCCAGTTGGGTGGGGGTTTCCAGGGGTGTGGGAGGGAAGACCAGTTGGGTGGGGGTGTCCAGGGTTTCCATGGGGGTGGGAGGGTGCCCATGAGGTAGGGAGGGCTATCCAGGGGAGTGGGGGGATGTCCAGGAGGGATTGGTGGGGGGGGGGGTTGTCCATGGGGTATCCAGGGGTGTGTGGGGTGTCTAGTGGGGTGGGGGTTTCCTGGGGTGTGGAAGGGGTTTCCAGTGGGGTGGTGGTGTCTGAGGAGTCCATGGGGGTGGGAGGGAATCCAGGAGGGTGAGGGGTTGTCCAAGAGAGTGGGGGATGTCCAGGGGGTGTCCGGGGGGGGGGGGGGTTCCATGGTGTCCATGCGGGTGAGAGGGTGTCCATGGGGATGAGAGGGCGTCCAAAAGGGTGGGGGCTATCCAGGGAGCTGGGGGCTTTCCGGGGGTGTCTAATGGGGTGTGGGGTTTCTAGGGGTGTGGGAGGGCTATCCAGCGGGGGTGGGAGGGTGTCCAAGAGGGTGGGATGGTTGTCTAGGGGAGTGAGGGGCTATCCAGGAGGGGGGGGGGTTCTAGGGTGTATCCAGGGGTGTGTGGGGTTTCCAGTGGGGTGGGGGGTGTAGGGGTGTGGGAGTGGTGTCCAGTGGGGTAGGGGGTCTGGGGTGTCCATAGTGGTAGGAGGGTCTCTAGGAGGGTGGGGGATTTCTAGTGGGGTGAGGGGTTGTCCAAGGGGTGAACAATGGTGGGGGTGTCCAGTGGGGTGGGTGGGATTCCTGGGGTTTGGGAGGGATGTCCAGTGGTGTGGGGGTGTCTAGGGTGTCCATGGGGGTGGGAGGGTGTCCATGGGGGTGGGAGGGTGTCCATGAGGGTGGGGGTTGTCTAGGGGTTTGGGATTGTCTAGGGGTGCGAGGATGTGTCCATAGGGGTGGGGGGTTTCAGGGGTGTGGGGGGGGGGATTTACAGTGGGGTGGGGGTTTCCAGGGTGTCCATGGGGGTGGGAGGGTGTCCAAGAGTGTGGGAGGGATGTTCAGGGAAGTGGGGATTGTCTATAAAGGTGGTGGCTGTCCAAGGGGTATCCAAGGTGGGGAGGTGTCAAGTGGGTGGGGGTTTCCAAGTGTGTGGGAGGGTTGTCCAGTTGGGTGGGGGTGTTCGAGTTATCCATGTGGGTGGAAGGGTTTCTAGGAGGGTGGGGGCTCTCTAGGAGGGTGGGGGCTTTCCAAGCGAAGTCCAGGGGTGTGCGGATGATCAGTGGGGTGGGGGGGGGGGGTCCGAGGTGTGGTAGTGTTGTTTAGTAGGGTGGGGGTGTCTAGGGTGTCTTTGGGGGTGGGAGGGTGTTGATGATGGTGGGAGGGATATCCCGGGGAGTGGGGGTTTTCCAGGATGAGGGGGGGGGGTTGTCAAGGGCGTATCTATGGGTCTGCGGGGTGTCCTGTGGGGTGGGGGGGGGGGTCTGGGGTGTCCATGGGGGTGGGAGGTTGTCCAAGAGGGTGGGGATATACAAGAAGGGGGGGGGGCTGTCCAGGGGGTGTCTATGGGATGGGGTGTCCAGTGGGGTGGGGGGTTTCCAGGGGTGTGGGAGGGTTCTCCTTTGGGGTGGGGGTGTCCCGGGTGTCCATGGGGGTGGGAGGGTGTCCAGGTGGGTGGGGGATGTTCAGGGGGTAGGGGATGTGCATTGGGTGTCCAAGGGTGTGGGGAGGTGTCTAGTGGGGTGGGGGTTCTTAGGGGTGTGGTAGGGCTGTTTAGTGGGGTTGGGGGTGTCCAAGGGTACATGGAGGTTTCTTGTAACGCCCCGACCCCAGCTACCCGGAGTCGGTGCATTACTTCGTAACATTGGCATGATCACAAGAAAGATCAAATCTCGAAAGACCGATTGGTTTAGTAGCCTTGGAAACACTAGATATATTCATAAGTTTTACATTACATCATAAAATCAAAAACTACTACAACAACATAATGTTTCCACAATCCACACTATTAACCCCTCATAAAATCCTTGCAGGTCATTCATAACTTACTTCTTCACATCCTGGGAAAAATAAAACATAGAAAAGGGGTGAGCTCAAATGCCCAGTAAGGATAACAATATAGCGGAAACTTTCATAAATAAGAATAAACATTTAAGGCAATGTATAACTAAAACAAAAGCCTTTTAAATATGAACTTTCAACATAGTATGGCAAAAGTAAAATGAAATAATGCCATTTACTTATTCACATGGATATTCTACTAATAGAATAATCACATGCAATATCAATAACCACTTTCATAATGTTGGAATGCATAATGCCAGACTATCATAACCACATAGCCAAGGCCTCGTGCCAAGACTACAAATAAGATTTTGTCAAGGCCTTGTGCCAAGACACTAGTTTGTCTCATGAGACCTACCGATGCATCGAGGAGCTATAGCGGGCTCCACCCGTCACTTATTAAGTCCAATGCATTCCCATATGAAAAGGTTTAAACATAACATAAACATTCGTATTAAAAATAGCATACGAAATGTCAATAATTTCACCATAAACTATGAATGGTATAAAAATAGCACATCCACAGTCAAACATATCACAAAACCTTCAATACAATATAGAATTTTTGTATCATAATAAATCAACTTCAAATAATCTTAAAATCCATCAAAGGATGTTGACATAGATGAAATCAAAATTCTTTTAAAAGAAATATCTCCTTTTATTTTGAAATCATTTAAGATCCATATAAAATAAAACATTTTCTTTGAAAATATTCTTATAAGCTTGTATGGGAAGCTTCGACGATTTTATAACGGCGGAAAATAACCGCACCCGCCGTATAAGTTAAAAAAAACATTCTTACCTCAATTCTGTCGAAAAGGTTAAAAAGGACCTTGTTTTGAAAACGACGGAAAGATTCCTTTATAAACCTCTTATAAAAAGTCAAACAAGGGTATAAATGACTTTAACCCATATTCTTGTAAATAGTAAAAATGTTTTGAAATACATTTCGAAGAAACATGGATGTGGATGATAAAGAGATCCCAGTAGATTATTACGTATAATACAACCTCGGATAATGAAGAGATTGTGAAATAACCCTTACCTTGTACTTTTACTTGGTTGTGGTAGGTTAACCTCCTGTATAATGGTGAAATAATTGTTATTAAATTATACAAGAATCATATACATTAATATGATATCATATATGATCTTTTAATATTGATTTGATAATAATATCTTAGTATTATCGTTGTTTCGGGTGTTAACTTACTTGTTTTCTTTCATATGTTTTGTTACGTAAGACATGTTTGTAAAGGATAGGTTGTATATTATTCATATCCAGAATGATATCAAGTCCTTAAACATCATTTTTAAATCATAAAATGATAATTACGCTTTAATGGTTACGATGGAGAATGAATCTCATCGCGTTCGCGGAGACGGTAGTCCGTACGTACGCACGAGCGACAATATCATTCTTTTGATATTAAAATAATATATAAATGGATGGTATATCATATATACAGAATCATTAACATGTTATATTTATTATTTACATGAGTTACACATCATTATTATACCCATCCAAATAATATTATATTGAATAACAATTACACCACGACGTGGAGACGGTAAGCCGTACGTACGCACGTATGGTGACATGTTATTCAAAGGGTGGATAGAATACTGAATATGATTGTACCATATTTATAATAACATCACAGTATATGTGAGATACTGGAGTTATTATTTCAGAATGGTAAGAACAAAGGAAGAAGAAGTGGAAGAAGAAATGAACTTAGAAAAGGGTGGTGAGATCATTACCTCTTCTTCGGGTTCTTCCTTTTGATTTGATCAAAAGGGCTCCTTAGGTTGGCTTTCTGATCAAACTAAGGCCTCTAGGTTGTATTGAGGGATGTTGGGAGAGTATTTGGGCAGAGTTTGGCCGAACCAAAAGGCTTTAGAGGTGTGAAGAAATGAGAAGGAGGAGTGCCCTTTTATAAGAGGGGTGAGGGGCACCTTTGGAAAAGCTAGAAATATTAATTTATAATAAATTCATATTCGGTTTCTAAAGGCTCCAAAGTTTACTATTCAAAGGATGAGGTGGGGATAGGTCGAAAACAACTCATCCAATAGAATTTAGACAGGTTTGGGTACTTATATTAACCTTATCTTTAAGTATTAACTCTAAGTTAATTAGTTTCACTTTTACAATGTCTCTTTGTATTTTTATATAATATGGTTAATAAACTTACTATATACATCCAAGCGACCCCCAAGTGGTCCATTAATGATTAACCTATCATAATATAAGTCTCTTGGCCGAACCTTAGATTTTTAGGAATTTAATATCAATTAATAATATAATATTTGTTTTAAGAACTCTTTTATGTCAATTTTGACACTATTCAATAGTTGATTTTTGTGAAACTCATAACAGATTGATTACTTCGAAAAAAGTCCATTAAATCAATCCTAATATATCATATTAGCCTAGAAAATTAGTTTAATTCATTAAAAGTTTCATATTATATTTATTTGGGTATTTATAATATCAATTATTTTAATTTTTCACTATTATAGTAATTACTGCATCATCATTGTGTCATAAATAAAATAACTTATTTATTGTCTAAAAATTATAAATAAAATATCATTATGTAGGAAATCTGTTTATCTTTCTAATGAATATTTATAATCGAAAATCCAACATGTATAACCCTATGTAAAAATTGTTCGTCTAAAAGATATATTCTTGTGTCATTTTTGTATTCATTTTAACTTAATTAAAATAAAGTGTCATTATCACTTACAAGTGGATCCATGGGGTCCCAAAATTGACACAAAGATGCCCATGGTCGACCATGTATCAACCAATAGGGTTAAGACACGTTTTAGGGTAATTTTGTATTATTATAATATTATTTTTTTAACCCTTATTTACCGGATTTACCCTTTAACCATGGTAAATAAAATATTTACCGCAGTAATTATTCAAAATGTCTAAAAATAAAAGTTACCTATTTACATAATTTGGACATCCTGATTCCAAATATGGAATCCATTTTCCTAAATTCAAAACACAGAAGTGGCAGAAATTAATTTAAAATTAATTCCCGCTGTTAAAACAAAAAGCGTGTTTTTAAGAGATAATAACTATCAAAAGATTGACACTTGTTTATGTTCGTTTTAATTGTAAAATTATGTCCAATGATAAACATTAAATTGAATGGTAAAAATATATTCTAAATATACTTTAAAACCACTCAAATTCATAATTTATCACTATTAATTATTTTGATTAAAAAAGTTGTTTTTAATTAAAATTTAGAAATTTTCACTATTCATCAAAATATGAAAGTTATCCGAAATGTACCAAAATTTCACCCTAGGCTAATTTTGATATTCCGAATCCAAAAATTAAGTCCATTTTGAAATATAGAATATATATGATTTCAAAAATTAGGTATTACTATTCACAACGGCTAGTTTAATTAGTTGTGGTGTGTGTTAGAACTCGAGGTTGCGTACAACACACGCTATCGCATTATTCAAAGGGAAACGTACCGTAGAAGCTTGGGGTGTTACATTCTCCCCTCCTTCAATAAATTGCGTCCTCGCAATTTGAAATTGTTCTTCGAAAATAAAAGGTTGAAAATAGAAAATATATTTGTGGGAAAACCCACTTCGAAAATTGGGTTACTAAAATTTGGTCTTAATATGAGGAAAAGAGAAATGAAAGGGTCACCACCAAATTATGATCTCGATTAGGAGAACATTGGTGGCAATTAGAGACATATAATTGGAGGAAAAACGTAAATATTTATAGGTAGTGATTGAGGTCATCAATCACAAACAAGTGTATAATTGAGGTCCTTAAACTCATCAATCTATGATGATTTGAAGTACCATCGGTTCAACAAAATATTGGGTATTGGGATAACACATTTTTGACATTTCAAAATATCTTAGTTGAAATCTCACATCGAAAAATGAATTAACGAGGCCTCTATTTAAAATAAAGAGTCGAAAGTATGAAGATTACCGAAAATAACACATACTAGGGTTCCATGTAGGAAAATATGGATATGGAAGAGAAATCTAACCATCAATTATCTGATGGAGAGTGGTAGAGAACATGGCTATGAAAAGGCCAACAATCCCAAAGCCATAAATTAGTGATGATTTAAGGTACCATCTAGGAAAACATTTTTGTTCTAAGTTGCTTTTCTTAATGTTGAAGAATTTATTTATGAGATTGGCTAAGATCATAAGGAGATATACTTACTTTATAATTAGAGTTTTATCCATTAATAAATTTCAACCACAAACTCATCTTTCACTCTAAAAGATAACATAATGTAAAAAAAAAATTCTATTTACACTATTCGTATAGGGTTCCAAAATAAATGAATTTATAATTCATTTACATGATCTTTTAATAAAAACTACATTATTTAATCCATGACATTTCTTGGGACAGTGGTAGGTGATACACCCTTGTCGCCCTTCGGTTGCGGGTTCAAGTCTCGCAGCCTTGCCGGACGCGACGGGTTGCCGCCCGACCTCCGGGTTGTCCTTTTATGGCAATCCAAAATAATCCAAACTAGAACTATCCAAAATACTTCTATCCAAACTCACAGTCCAACATTTATAAGTGAGGTAAACATAATGTAGAACCTTTTTACCCCGTAATAGCATATGAATACCTTCATCATGTGTTCTTTTAATACACCTAAACATCCTGAATTACCATATTCCTTATTGATTACATTCATGCTCCCTTATTCCATATAGAAAGCTGGATATACTTCATTAATCCAAAAATGTTTTAAACCCCAACAATGATGGAATATACAAATCATTAATCAGTTCCAGGGTAGTCAAGAATATCCAATATAATTTATCCAAAACAATCACATATTATTCCAAAATCACTACCTCAGTATCAGAACTATATTATGATTTATCATTCTCTCAACCATATATTTTCCAAAAATGTATCCTGCTATTGAGTCACTTTCCTTTGTTCCACATAATCTCAAGTCCTTAATGAAATAGTACTGCAGTACAATCCTTATATACTCCATGATTATTGTAACAAGTACATTGTTGATACAACACTCAATTGACATAATCAACATAAGAACTCTAATCATTCCTCTTATAAATTCTATCTTAAGACCATGAAAGATATGATCCTTCCTTCTCTTTGGATCATGTGCATTTCTGGAGTTCTCATTTCTTCTACTGGGAGCCATTTCTAAACAATGGCATACACTAGATCAGTTTATGAATCAAAATACATAATCCCATACTTATAAAACACTTAACATAAATTGAACTATTTATAGATATAATCCATAATCATAAAAATGTTTTCTTTGAGGAAGTATATACTCATAAACCCTTCATAATGATTTGTAAAGAAAATGAGAGTTATCCTAAGCATATCCCCCGGGAGTGTCGTAACCAAGAGTGCAGCAAGGCCCGTTGTCGTGCACCAGTTCCCGTTCGAGTCTAGCTCAAAGCGGTGTTTTCGGGTTTTACCCCTAGGTACATCTGTGCCAGAGCCGCCTCTACCTGCTCGTATCCAGACAGGGATGTATTGCTCGAAAAACTCACAAAATCTCTACAATACCAAAATTCTAGGAAGTTCTTCTATACTAATCCTCAAAGTTCATCTTAGGTCTACGTGCTCTAATCAGAGTTTATCTAAATCTAGCTTCCAAGGTTTGTACTAAACTTCCTCTGATACCAACTGTAACGCCCCGACCCCAGCTACCCGGAGTCGGTGCATTACTTCGTAACATTGGCATGATCACAAGAAAGATCAAATCTCGAAAGACCGATTGGTTTAGTAGCCTTGGAAACACTAGATATATTCATAAGTTTTACATTACATCATAAAATCAAAAACTACTACAACAACATAATGTTTCCACAATCCACAGTATTAACCCCTCATAAAATCCCTGCAGGTCATTCATAACTTACTTCTTCACATCCTGGGAAAAATAAAACATAGAAAATGGGTGAGCTCAAATGCCCAGTAAGGATAACAATATAGCGGAAACTTTCATAAATAAGAATAAACATTTAAGGCAATGTATAACTAAAACAAAAGCCTTTTAAATATGAACTTTCAACATAGTATGGCAAAAGTAAAATGAAATAATGCCATTTACTTATTCACATGGATATTCTACTAATCGAATAATCACATGCAATATCAATAACCACTTTAATAATGTTGGAATGCATAATGCCAGACTATCATAACCACATAGCCAAGGCCTCGTGCCAAGACTACAAATAAGATTTTGTCAAGGCCTTGTGCCAAGACACTAGTTTGTCTCATGAGACCTACCGATGCATCGAGGAGCTATAGCGGGCTCCACCCGTCACTTATTAAGTCCAATGCATTCCCATATGAAAAGGTTTAAACATAACATAAACATTCGTATTAAAAATAGCATACGAAATGTCAATAATTTCACCATAAACTATGAATGGTATAAAAATAGCACATCCACAGTCAAACATATCACAAAACCTTCAATACAATATAGAAGTTTTGTATCATAATAAATCAACTTCAAATAATCTTAAAATCCATCAAAGGATGTTGACATAGATGAAATCAAAATTCTTTTAAAAGAAATATCTCCTTTTATTTTGAAATCATTTAAGATCCATATAAAATAAAACATTTTCTTTGAAAATATTCTTATAAGCTTGTATGGGAAGCTTCGACGATTTTATAACGGCGGAAAATAACCGCACCCGCCGTATAAGTTAAAAAAAACATTCTTACCTCAATTCTGTCGAAAAGGTTAAAAAGGACCTTGTTTTGAAAACGACGGAAAGATTCCTTTATAAACCTCTTATAAAAAGTCAAACAAGGGTATAAATGACTTTAACCCATATTCTTGTAAATAGTAAAAATGTTTTGAAATACATTTCGAAGAAACATGGATGTGGATGATAAAGAGATCCCAGTAGATTATTACGTATAATACAACCTCGGATAATGAAGAGATTGTGAAATAACCCTTACCTTGTACTTTTCCTTGGTTGTGGTAGGTTAACCTCCTGTATAATGGTGAAATAATTGTTATTAAATTATAAAAGAATCATATACATTAATATGATATCATATATGATCTTTTAATATTGATTTGATAATAATATCTTAGTATTATCGTTGTTTCGGGTGTTAACTTACTTGTTTTCTTTCATATGTTTTGTTACGTAAGACATGTTTGTAAAGGATAGGTTGTATATTATTCATATCCAGAATGATATCAAGTCCTTAAACATCATTTTTAAATCATAAAATGATAATTACGCTTTAATGGTTACGATGGAGAATGAATCTCATCGCGTTCGTGGAGACGGTAGTCCGTACGTACGCACGAGCGACAATATCATTCTTTTGATATTAAAATAATATATAAATGGATGGTATATCATATATACAGAATCATTAACATGTTATATTTATTATTTACATGAGTTACACATCATTATTATACCCATCCAGATAATATTATATTGAATAACAATTACACCACGACGTGGAGACGGTAAGCCGTACGTACGCACGTATGGTGACATGTTATTCAAAGGGTGGATAGAATACTGAATATGATTGTACCATATTTATAATAACATCACAGTATATGTGAGATACTGGAGTTATTATTTCAGAATGGTAAGAACAAAGGAAGAAGAAGTGGAAGAAGAAATGAACTTAGAAAAGGGTGGTGAGATCATTACCTCTTCTTCGGGTTCTTCCTTTTGATTTGATCAAAAGGGCTCCTTAGGTTGGCTTTATGATCAAACTAAGGCCTCTAGGTTGTATTGAGGGATGTTGGGAGAGTATTTGGGCAGAGTTTGGCCGAACCAAAAGGCTTTAGAGGTGTGAAGAAATGAGAAGGAGGAGTGCCCTTTTATAAGAGGGGTGAGGGGCACCTTTGGAAAAGCTAGAAATATAAATTTATAATAAATTCATATTCGGTTTCTAAAGGCTCCAAAGTTGACTTTTCAAAGGATGAGGTGGGGATAGGTAGAAAACAACTCATCCAATAGAATTTAGACAGGTTTGGGTACTTATATTAACCTTATCTTTAAGTATTAACTCTAAGTTAATTAGTTTCACTTTTACAATGTCTCTTTGTATTTTTATATAATATGGTTAATAAACTTACTATATACATCCAAGCGACCCCCAAGTGGTCCATTAATGATTAACCTATCATAATATAAGTCTCTTGGCCGAACCTTAGATTTTTAGGAATTTAATATCAATTAATAATATAATATTTGTTTTAAGAACTCTTTTATGTCAATTTTGACACTATTCAATAGTTGATTTTTGTGAAACTCATAACAGATTGATTACTTCGAACAAAGTCCATTAAATCAATCCTAATATATCATATTAGCCTAGAAAATTAGTTTAATTCATTAAAAGTTTCATATTATATTTATTTGGGTATTTATAATATCAATTATTTTAATTTTTCACTATTATAGTAATTACTGCATCATCATTGTGTCATAAATAAAATAACTTATTTATTGTCTAAAAATTATAAATAAAATATCATTATGTAGGAAATCTTTTTATCTTTCTAATGAATATTTATAATCGAAAATCCAACATGTATAACCCTATGTAACAATTGTTCTTCTAAAAGATATATGCTTGTGCCATTTTTGTATTCATTTTAACTTAATTAAAATAAAGTGTCATTATCACTTACAAGTGGATCCATGGGGTCCCAAAATTGACACAAAGATGCCCATGGTCGACCATGTATCAACCAATAGGGTTAAGACACGTTTTAGGGTAATTTTGTATTATTATAATATTATTTTTTTAACCCTTATTTACCGGATTTACCCTTTAACCATGGTAAATAAAATATTTACCGCAGTAATTATTCAAAATGTCTAAAAATAAAAGTTACCTATTTACATAATTTGGACATCCTGATTCCAAATATGGAATCCATTTTCCTAAATTCAAAACACAGAAGTGGCAGAAATTAATTTAAAATTAATTCCCGCTGTTAAAACAAAAAGCGTGTTTTTAAGAGATAATAACTATCAAAAGATTGACACTTGTTTATGTTCGGTTTAATTGTAAAATTATGTCCAATGATAAAAATTAAATTGAATGGTAAAAATATATTCTAAATATACTTTAAAACCACTCAAATTCATAATTTATCACTATTAATTATTTTGATTAAAAAAGTTGTTTTTAATTAAAATTTAGAAATTTTCACTATTCATCAAAATATGAAAGTTATCCGAAATGTACCAAAATTTCACCCTAGGCTAATTTTGATATTCCGAATCCAAAAATGAAGTCCATTTTGAAATATAGAATATATATGATTTCAAAAATTAGGTATTACTATTCACAACGGCTAGTTTAATTAGTTGTGGTGTGTGTTAGAACTCGAGGTTGCGTACAACACACGCTATCGCATTATTCAAAGGGAAACGTACCATAGAAGCTTGGGGTGTTACATTTATAGTGGGGTTGGTGGTTTATAGGGGTGTGGAAGGGTGATTCAGTGGGGTCAGGGGTGTTTAGGGTGTCCATGGTGGTGGGAGGGTGGGAGGGCTATCCAGGGGAGTGTGGGGCTGTCCAGGAGGGGTGGTGGGGGGGGGGGGTTAAAGGGTGTGGGAGGTTTGTACAGTGGGGTGGGGATGTCCGGGGTGTCCATGGTGGTCAGAGGGTGTTCAGGAGGGTGGGGGTTCTCTAGGAGGGGGAGGTGGGGGGCTGTCCAGGGGCTCTCTAGGGTGGGGGGTGTCCAGTGGGGTGGGGGTTTCCATGGGTGTGGGAGGGTTGTCCAGTGGGGTGGGGGTGTCTAGGGTGTCCATGGGGGATGGGAGGGTGTTTAGGATGGTGGGATGGCTGTCTAGGGGATTGGGGGTTGTCCAGGAGGGGTGGGGGCTGTCTTGGGGTGTGGGGGGTGTCCAGTAGTTTGGAGTGGTCAAGGGTGTGGGATGGTTGTCCAGTGGTGCGGGGGCTGTCCAGGAGGGTCAAGGGGTCGTCCCGGGGTGGGGGTGTCCAATGGGGTGGGCTGGTTTTGGTCTGTTTTTGTTCTGTTTTTGGCCTGTTTCTGGTCTATTTTAGGTTTTCGTAGGTAGGGCATAGTTGTAGTGGAATGTTTTTTTAAAAAAAATAATTCATTTTTACATCGGTTATTTTATAACCGACGTAAAAAATGCATTTTTATGTGTTTAATGTCGGTTATTTGAAAACCGACGTAACAAATGCAATTGAATGGGTTTTTACATCGGTTATTTCATAACCGACGTAATAAATGGAGCAAAAATAATCTTTTACATCGTTTATTTGATAACAGACGTAAAAAATGTAATGAAATAGGTTTTCAACATCGGTTATTTAGTAACAGACGTAGTATATAATAGACGTGAAATTTAGATACTCCATCAGTTATTTAAAAACCATTGGAATAAATCATGACTCTGAAGCGTTTTCCATGTTGGGTTTATGATGAACTGACCTGAAAAACCGTTCAAATTATCGTTTTTTATGTTGGATTAAAAATAAACATAGTAAAAAAATATTTATAATATCTCCTGTAATAACATTGGCCAAAATCTTACATAAAAAATAAAAAACAACCACCTTAAAATTTTTTTGCACTACTTCCATGATCCTTACTCAGCCAGAAGTTGGGGGGGATCCCTCCTCCTCATCGGATGAAGAAGATTTCTCCTCGTCTTCAGATTTAGTGGATTTGGAGGATTCTATTAATATCAGGAATTGCACAAGTGTTATCAAGGAGGGTTATAGGGAGGCATTTTAACCCTGGATTGAGGAAGAAGAGCGATAGTCCTTTGGACAATATACAAACAAGAAGATATATATAAATGACTATTTAAGTATTAGAGAGAATATGTTTGATAGAATGGAATTTGAACATGATAGAGACCCTAACATTGATTTTTTACAGCATTATTTTGAATAGATATATGTAGATGAGTATCAACAAGGAAGTTGATCCAAATATGTGGTTCTGAATTTTGTTCTTGAGATGTGGTGGTTGTGCTATTTCTAGCTTATTTTAGTATTCTGTGTGATCTATGAAGAAATATGACCGAACAAATGATGAAATGATTAAGAACTAACCAAGTTGAATTACAAGCTTCACGGGTATATCATCTGGATACACATAATTCACAAAATCTTGTCTCTTGAGAAGTGGCTAAAATTCTCTTATACCTTCCAGATATGGTTATTTCAAGATTTCGATGAAACTTATCAATATGATCATGATCATGTTCTCCTTTTTGAGGAGGAACATTTTCAATCAAGATCTGAAAAGCTGCAACTCTGGAGTATTTTTCATTGTGATTCACCATTTTATTTTAATAATGATTTATATTGATATTCATGATCTCTATTGGTCTGAAATATGCTTTCACTTGTTTCTTGTGAAGCCACTGACTGTAGTTTTTCATATCCTTGGATCCTTTAATTTTATTATAGGTTGTTCCATATTTCTAAAAGTTCTAGTGGATGGATTACCCTCATATTATATTTGTGTTTGAGACCGGATGTGTCATTAAAATGTTAAATAATTTTTTTTAAATAAATATTTTTAATTTTCAAACCATATCTTGTCTTCTATGAAGATAAGATATATTTTATTCAAATTAATAATTATTTTTCACCCTTACATTTAATGTAATGGTTGAAAGATTCAATTCTATTTCATATTTACCTAAAATTGTAAAAGAATATTTTTTTGTCATTTAACAAAAATAAATTCATGGAAACCAATTTATTTCATTATTTCAATGTCAAATGTTTTTAACTCTAAACAAGGAATTTTTTTAAGTATTATTTTCCATGTGTTTTGTGTTCTTATATTAAATGTAATTTATATCAAATATATAGATTGAATATGATATAATTAATTCCAAATTCTTAATCTCCGATTCAAATTTTTTTTACAAGAACCATTTTATTTTTGTTCATATAAATAAGTTATCATGTTAAGAAGTTATGTTATTACATTTAAGGCTAAATTTGGATTGATGTTATTTCAGTAAATGATAAAGTGAAAAATGTCTCCAAAACATTCTAAATTTTTTTTGAGTGTATTTACACCGTATTAGATCATATATTATAATTTTCTGTCCCTTGGTTCTAATTTAAATAATATATATATAAATTATTTAATCTTTAAATAATTTCAATTATTCCCTTTCCCTCCCCAATAAATGGATACCACATATCTTCACTTATCAACACATTTTGAGCAAATAATTTTTAAAAATACCTATAGGAATACGATAATATAATCCTTTCCCGCGTTATATACCTTATTTAATTTCCTAAACACCTTTTTTCAAGTATTAAGGTGTATTCTAATGAATGTTTCTCAAAGAAGAAGTATAACTCTAAACTGAGTGTTGTTAATTTTATTTCTTCTTATAAATTATCTAAATATATTGTATACATTCTAAAATAAATGAAGCTCTTTATCTAATATAATTAATTTTTTAACTAAGATTTAACTCCCATTATCCACTATATTTCCATTCACTATAGAATAATAACATTGCTCCAATGTATATGTGGACTCTCACCACCATGAAGAGATGTGATTTGTTTTTCATTTCAACATCACATGGATGGTAATAAGGATAAAATCAAATAATATATATAATACAAATTATGTAATAATTAATATTAAATTTTTAATTATTAATTACCTTTCATTCATTTAATTATTTAAATAGTGAAAACTATAACACCCCATGATTTTATAATATGTTATCTCATTAAAGTGATTCAATAGCTTGCGTTACACGCAACACCGAGTTTGAACGCACCACAACTTTCCAAACTATTAATTGACAAAGTGGTTATGAATAGTATTTACTGCATTTGGAATCTTATATACTATAAATAATTTTAATTCCCATATTATGTTTTTCTTAGACATAATATAAGAACAAATTCAATTTTTCAAATAAATGAAGTATTTTTCAAAAATGCAATTTTACAGCCTACAAATAGTGAATTGTTTTTAAATGCAATAACTTATAATTTTATAGTAAATTTAAAAAATAAACATCTTATTTAGAAGTGGTATATAAAAATTTAGTTTCGAAATTTTTTTGGGTACTTTTCTGGTAACTTTCATATTTTGATGAATAGTGAGAAATACTATGTTTTAATTGAAAACTACATTTTTAGTCGAAGTAATTTATAGTGTTAAATTATGAATTTGAATGGTTTAGAGGTATAATTAGATAATATTTTTATCATTTAATAAAATTTAGGTCATTATAAGTAATTTCACATTTAAATTAGAAATAAACACATGTAAATCTTTTCATGGTTTTTACTTTTTAAAAACCCATTTTTTGGTTTTGACAACGAGAATTAGTTTTATATTAATAAATGAAACTTATATGTTATGAATTTGGTAAAATTTACTTCATTTTTGAATTTAGAATATCAAAATAGTATAAGGGTAAATTTTTGGTATTTTTCTAAAAACATTCAAATTTTGAGGAATAGTGAAAAACACTAAATTATTATTTAAAACTGACTTTTTATTTAAATGATTATTTATTTTAAGTAAAAATAGACATATAATACTTATGTTAGTTTAATATAATTCATTGGATTCATTTTATAAAAAAATTAGATGTATAAAAGTTTTTTGAACTTTTTAATGTTTTTTACCAACCTTTAAAGAGCATTTGCAAATGTGCACAAAACATAATTTTACTACTTTTGTGAGATGAATTTCAAAAATACAAGAGATACGATTGACATCAGTAAGTAAAATTTATTTCATTAAGATGAAAATAATTTTTGGTGAATAGTATCTTTTGACTTTTTTTACCGCAGTTAAAAGTAAATAGTATAATTAACGGTAAGAATGATACTATAATTATCCTAACGCATGTTCTAATTCTATTGGATAAGTGTAATTTGATTAAAAACAACCATAGGAATAAAATATCATCTTTTTTGGTCCACGTGGATTAGATAAGGTCATTTATTATTATTTTATTTAATGAAGTGTTAAAAGTGTTAAATTCAAAGTTTAATAACTAAATCATTTTTTATATAGGGTTACACAGAAAATAAATTTGATTATAAATTTTCATTAGAAAAAAACTATTTCCTACATAATTATATTTTATTTATAATTTCTTGACATTAAATAATTTAATTTATTTATGACACAATGTTGATGTCATAATTACCTTATTAATGAAATATTAAAATAATTGATATTATAAATATCCAAATAAATATAAATTTAGACTCATGATGAATTACACTAATTTTCTATGTTAATATGAAATGTTAGGGTTGATTAGATAAATTTTTTTCGATGTGCTAAGTTTGTTATGACATCCACAAATACAAAATACCAAATAGTGTCACAATTGACATAAATTAATTTTTAAAACAAATACTATATTATTGTTTGATATAATATTCTTCAAAATCTAATGTTCAGCCATAGAGCTTAAATAATATTATATATTCCATTAATGAACCACTTGAGGTTCTCTTGGATGTTTAGAGTATAATTATTAACCATATATTGTAAGCATACAAGAAGACAATGTAAAAGTTATAATATTTAACTAAGAGTTAAATCTAAAAGATAAGGATAACATGGTAAAATATACTTGTCTAAAACCTATTGGATGATATTTTTCTGACCCATCCCCACCTTATTCTAGATATAAATAATTTTTCAGTCATTAGAAACTGAAAATTATTTTATTATAAAATAATATTTCATGCTCTTCCTAAAGTGACCCCCACCTCTCTTATAAAAGGATACATCCCCTTTTCTCAAAATCACACCTCCATAGCCATTTGTCTCGTCAAACCCTGACCCAAATCTCCTACTAAACTTCCTCCCTTAGAAGGAGAGGCCTTAATTTGATTATAAATTCTACCAATGGATCCATTTTGATCAACTGAAAAAAAAAACACTCGAAGAAGTTATAATAATTTCACCACCCTATTTCTTGTTATTTTCTTCTTACACTTCCTCTTTATTTGTTTTTTCTATACCAAAATAATATATCAAGTACCTTATACATACTGTGATGTTCTTATAATTATTGTACAACCATATTCATTATTCTATCCATGATATAAATGACAAAGTCACATGATTCTTGCTCAAATTTACCCAAGAGATGAAGGTAGAATGGTCCTTGTAGTTTAGCTTGGGTTATCGAATCCTGAGAGACCTAAGTAGAAACCCATAGACACGTACATTCTATGGAAGGTTTTGGATATAAAGTGGCCAACTTCGGTTGATTTTATATCGGTTTAAAGGATAAATAATAGACTTAAGTGAATTCAATTTGAAATAATTAGTCGATCCTAGGTTATCGCTTGGGGTGGATTGGATGTATTTCCTTTTCAATGATTTCAATTTAATATATTTGAGATGGGTTCATTTAAGGAGATAAAACATCATCATAACTTACTGGTTTAATTCCTACACCATTTAATACTAATCACCTATACACTTGAAGGATCAATTTTTTGAGCACTTCAAGATAAAGGTTCGTATTAGCACTTGAAGTGTGTGGCCTTAAATTCAACAAGGACGATGGAGTTTAAAAACCATCAAATAAAAATCTCAATTAAAGAACTGATTATAAATTAATGGGGTGATAAAAAACATCCAATCCATCCCCTTTATACTCCCTTGGATAAACCCATAAGTGGGTTATCCGTCCATTGATTCTATGGTTTCAATGGAAGCGGGAAGTAGACTCTTGAGGGAGGAATTGAAGAAGTAACGAAAACAAATAAAAATCGATCACTCCTCCATTGTGTGATAAATATCACAAAGTATGGTGTGAATAAATTCACACATTTAACCAAAGGTATACACATGATATGTATAAGAATAGAATAAGAGTTAAGGAAGAAATTTTATTAAGAAACTAAGGTGAATTAAACAACATACATGAGAAAGAAATGTGATTACAAACACAAAGCGGTAGCATAACACTACAATGAAACCCAACACCAAATATCCATCAATCCTCCAACATCACTGACATAAATAGGCATTTTTGAGACTTTGGGTCGAGCCTCCAACTTTCCAAGTCTCCTCAATTAATTTTGGTAGGCCATAGGTGGGTAGAAAGTAAGGGAGAGTTGATTTTTCCACCCTTGACCCGAGGTGGCATCCAGATTTCCTTCTCCGAACATATGCGCTTGGAAGAACTTCTAGATGTACGAATCAAAGTGGTCCATAGAAGACGAAAATGTATATCCGGCTGTCTGATAACCTTCTATAAAAGTTGGGCCCATTTGGAGTTGTGGATTCCGAGATATGATCATATTAGTGGGCTATTTTTCTGGGCCGCAGAATCTAGTACAGAATTTTATCTCTAACTTGGTCCACTTAAATAACCCTAATGTAGGAAGAATTAGAACTGGATCTTGAATAATTATTTGTTCCTTTATATGTATTCTAGAAGACTAATAAATTTGGGATTTATTGGGCCTGTATTGGGGGCCCCACATTCTCCTCAGTAGGATGGTGTCCAATCTGCATTGTCCAGAATTGTTTCTTTTCATCGCCAAATATCTCCTTCATCCATTATGAATAATCCATTGGTCCCTGAATGAAAAATGTTTAAATTTATGTTAAGGTCCATTTCAAAAAATATCAAATTAAAATATGGATAATAACATTCCTTAGAATTAGATGACTCATTGGGCCTAAATTGGTTTACATTAGGCGTGAAGTGTACAAATGATAAATATGGATGTTCAAAATCAAAATCCACTAACTCAGGCCCATAAGATCAAAAAATAACATTTAATACCATTAAAATGTAATTAACAAATATGTTTTTATTGTCTAATCACACCCCCAACTTGAGATTTTCTAGTCCCGAGAAAATAATTCAATGATTTTATTTGAATTCCTTTCTTAAAACACATTATAACAAACAGTGCTCACAATGTAAACTGCAAACAAATATATATTTATAACATATTAAGATAATTTAAAACAAGATAATTTTAAAAGAAGATCTTAATCCCATGTCCATTCCTTTTATCAAATCCATCATCATACTTTATCCAACTCAATTAGGTGTAATGATGTGTTGTGAATCACAATAGATATGGGGGTTCATTTTCATTCAAGGGGGAAATCATGGAAGCGCTAGGTGGAATCACATTTAATCCTAATATAAGTATTATTGATTCCTTTTTTTTGGATTTTTTTTGCAATATTTCCATAGTAATTGAGATTGTAGTTAATCAAATTAAACCATGTAGTAAGACTTTGCCGATGAATCCCAGACTCAAAGGCCTTAGGGCACCAAGTGAAGCCCATATACTCGGGCATCGTCTCAAGTTAACATAATAAAAAACAAAGTCATATTATCATAAATAGAGATAGTGTTAAATACTCGCGGCTAGAAAACTCTGGAGTCATGATCCCCATGTGCCGAAAGCCTCACATTTTATCAATCCATTGCTCTACATGCAAATTTTTATTTTTTATTATATTTTTTTTGAATACGCATATTATTCATAAAAATCAATCCAGCCTATGCTATTTATTATGGGACCCCAAAAATTCAAATTAGTACCCCACAGTCTAGAGGACGTGCATTGTGGCATTTTTATTTAATGGATGAAAATAAAAATGATGAAATTTTTCATTGGACAACCAAACTTCCAAAATCAATGCTTTTAAACTTAATCATGAATTATATTAAGAGTCAAGGAAATAAAAATTATTTGCTATGTAGTTTTACTGTGAGAAAAGATGTTATTATATGAATGATAAAATAATTTTACTTTAATTTTTTTTAACATTGTTTTTTTAACAAACTTTTTGTTTCCACGCACCCCAAATTAGAATGAAACTATCCCTAGTTTCGTAAAAAGAAAATAGAGGAGAAGTGGGTGGGGGGGAAATGAGTTGGAAAGGGCATGGAAGAAGTTCATCTGGTGGCTTCTTAATGATGATTGTGGTGCTACCAAATCACTGTTTCATCTCATGGGAGATTTATGCACCTCCTTTATTGAATATGTATCACCGAAAAAATAGTCCCTAAACCATACAAACATGAATAAACCAAACAAAATAAACAACACAACAATTTATTTAATACCAAGTCTCATCATTTTTATGGTTTTCATTTTTTTTGAAATCAACTGATGATACATTGTCTTCTTTTTAATTTCTGGGTAAGGTAGTACTCAAGGATCACACCATGTGGCATGGATGAATATGGTGCTCCCCTATCGTACCCATCTATACTCATAATAGAAGAACATATCAACAGTCTATATTTTTTTAAATGACAAAATGATTAAAAAAATTATTCTAAAATGATTGAAAACATGAAATCCATGGGTTTCCTCCCATGAAGCGCTTTGTTTAACGTCGTTATCCCGACATGGATCCTAAATCTATCATTTTTTTCTGGTTCATAGGTTGGATCAGTTAACACCACCTATATTTCCTGTTTATTGAATGATTCAATGAATTCTTTTATCCTTTGACCATTTACCTTGAAAATTCAACCACTTGTGGGATATTAAATCTCTAATGCCCCATGGGGGTACACCTTATGCACTATGTATGGACCTGACCATCTAGACCTTAACTTTACTAGGTTTAAATGATGTTTTGAACTATACAAGAGCATAAATTTTCCCGGTTCAAAATGTTTGGCTTTGATAATCCTAGATTGGTAGGCCTGAACTATAGCTATATTTATCCATGAATTTTCATAAGCCTCCATCCTAAGTACCTCAAGTTCATTAAGATCTAATTTCCTCTTTTCTTTGGCTAAAGAAATGTATAAATTCATTTTTTTGATTTCCCAAAATGCCTTATGCTCAATTTCAACAGGTAAATGGCATGCTTTTCCATAAACCAACCTTCATGGGGACATTCCTTGAACAGTTTTATATGCTATTAGATAGGTCCAAAGATCATCTAATAGTTTCTTAGTCCAATCTTTCCTAGAGGGGTTGATAGTTTTTTCAAGAATTTTCTTAATCTCCCTATTCGCTAACTCAACTTGACCATTGGTTTGAGGATGGTATGCAGTGGAAACTTTATGAGAAATACCATACTTATACATCAGTGAATAGAATGGGTTGTTGCAGAAATGGGTTCCTCGATCACTGATTAAAGCCCTACGAATTCCAAATCTAGAAAATATATTCTCTTTCAAAAATCGAATCACAACTTGATGATAATTGGACTTAGTGGGAATGGCCTCAACCCATTTTGAGACATAATCAACAGCTATGAGTATGTATAGGTATCCCATAGAGTTTGGGAAGGGACCCATGAAATCAATTCCCCAACAGTCAAAGACTACAACCACTAAGATGGGAGTGAGTGGCATTTGATTCCTTTTTGTGATGGACCCTACTTGTTGACACCTATGACAGCTTTGACAAAATGTGTAGGAGTCCCTTGAGAGGGTGGGCCAGAAGAGACCACATTGAATAATCTTAGAAGATGTTTTCTTAGAGGAAAAGTGACCTCCACATGGCTCACTATGACAGAATTTAAGGATGGACTCTTGTTCAGATTTTTGAACACACCTCCTAATGATTTGGTCATGTTAGAACTTATAGAGGTATAGATCATCAAACACATAGTGTCTAACATCAGAAAGGAATTTCCTTCAATCTTGGGTCCCTAAGAATTTTGGAATGACTCATGTATCTAAGAAATTGTATATGTCAGCATACCAAGGGTAGTCACTCACAGAGTATAGGTGTTCATCAGGAAATGAATTAGACACAGAAAGGTGATTTGAGTTGTCTTTGAATTCCATCCTAGAGATGTGATCAACTACAACATTTTCAACACCCTTTTGATCCTTGATTGTGAGGTCAAATTCTTGTAAGATAAATACCCACCTAATCAGTCTAGCCTTAGCGTCTTGTTTTTGGAAGAGGTATTTTAGTGTAGAATGTTCAGTGAACACAGGGATGGGGGATCCTAAGAGGTAGGACCTAAACTTCTCTAAGGCAAAAAAAAATAGAAAGTAACTCTTTTTTAGTGGTGGTGTAGTTGATTTGGGAATCATTTAATGATTTTGTAGAATAAGCAATGACATAAGGAGTTTTATCACAACGTCATCCTAACACAGCTCCTACAACAAAGTCACTGGCATCACACATGTGTTTGAAAGGACGGTTCCAATTTGGAGACTTCATAATGGGAGAAGAGGTGAGAGAGGATTTGAGGGTTGAGAATGAACCCTCACAACTTTTTTTCCAAACAAATGGAGCACCCTTTACTAGTAGAGCATAAAAAGGACGGGATATTGAACTAATGTTATTGATGAATCTTCTATAGAAACCAGCATGTCCTAAGAAAGACCTCACTTACTTGACGATTTTGGGTGAAGGAAGGTGACCAATGATGTCAACCTTGTCTTTGTCAACTTCAATCCCCCTACCTGAGACCAGATGGCCTAGAACTAGTCCCTCTTTAACCATGAAATGGCATTTTTCCCAATTTAGGACTAGATTCATTTCTTCACATCTTGAGAAGACTCTCT
Source organism: Viscum album (assembly GCA_963277665.1). Lineage (NCBI taxonomy): Eukaryota > Viridiplantae > Streptophyta > Magnoliopsida > Santalales > Viscaceae > Viscum > Viscum album. The sequence continues at coordinate 237,897,187 of OY728150.1, forward strand.
CCACATTTTGCAGACATCCCTCAAATGTATCCCCAAACATAGATAATTCATCCATGAAGACCTCTATAAAATCCCCTACCATGTCTAAGTGGATTCCCATCATTCACCATTGGAAGGTTCCAGGGGCACTGCATAACCTAAAGGGCATGCGTTTGAAGGCAACAGTGCCAAATGGACATGTGAATGTAGTCTTCCCTTGATTCTCTAGGGAGACCTCAATTTGATTAGACCCCGAGTACCCATCTAAGAAACAGTAGAATGCATGACCTGCCACTCTCTCAAGGACTTGGTCAATGAATGGTAAGGGGAAATGTTCCTTCTTTGTGAATGAGTTTAGCTTCCTATAGTCAATGTAGACCCTCCATCCACTACTCACCCTTGTAGGAAGAATCTCTCCATCCTCATAGGTTATCACTGTGATTCTAGCCTTTTTTGGAACAACTTCGATTGGGCCCACCCACTCACTCTCTGCTATGGGATATATGATTCTAGCATTTAACAATTTTAGAAGTTCTTTCCTTAATACATCCATAATATTAGGATTGAGTCTCCATTGAGGATGATGACATAGCTTTGAATCAGATTCCAGAACAATCCTATGAGTCCCAATAAGTGGGCTAATCCCAGGAATATTGGATAGGGTCCCACAAATGGATTTCTTATGTTTCCTATGGACATCTAGAAGCATCCTCTCATTATTGGCTTCAAGAGAATAAGAAATGACAATAGGATGTGTTTTATTTTCACCTAGGAAAGCATACTTGAGTGCTGTGAGAAGTTCCTTCAATTAAAGATCAGATTGGTTCATAATTTCAGCAGAATATTGGGACATTGGATCAAGTTCAATTTCTTTTTTTAGAGTTACAGATATGATTGATTCCCCACATGTAGAAGTTTCAGCTACTAGATTGGCTTGATCATATTTAGGGAAGGAAGTTTGATTGGTCTCCATGAAATTGGTTTCCAGAAAGGTTTCACAGATTGTTGGACCTAAGACTTCATCAAAAGAGAAATTTGAAATTGATTCAAGCCATGAAGATAAACTTCCTTCATGTGATCAAAGGAAATCAATCTCATCCTGACATAAACATTCATCAAATATTCCTTAATGTTCTATGGATTCATAATCAATTCTTCCTATCATGTTTACTTCATGAATGTCCTCATCATACCCTATTTGTGAGCTTGCATTATACATGTTCAAGTCTAGACTCATGTTCCCAAAGGTGATGATCATGTTCCCATTTCGGACTCGGATAACACAGTTGATTGTTGCAAGAAAAGGACGGCCAAGGATGATTGGGGTTCGTTCCTTATTTCCAATGTTTGGATGGTTGTCAAGGACAATGAAGTCATCAGGGTAGATGAATTTTTCAACCTTTACCAGAAAGTCCTTTAAAATCCCCTTTGGAACCCTAATGTTACGATCAGCATGTTGAAGTGTGACAGATGTGGGTTGGAGTTCATCTAGGCCTAACTGGAAGTACATGTCATAGGGGATGATATTGACACTAGCACCAAGATCATACAAGGGCTTGACAACTTTTCTTTCTCCTAGTTCAACATTGATGTAAGGGAAACCTGGGTCTTTCAACTTAGGAAGAATGGCCCCTTGAATGGAGGTACTCACATTAGCAACCAAAAGGACATGGTTTTTATGTGAAAATTTTATTTTAAAAGTGAACAAGTCCTTAAGGTACTTTGAGTAGGCAGGTATGGTTTGGATGGCATCGAGAAGGGTAATATTTAACTTGACTTGTGAGAAGATTTCCCTCAATGTTTAACTCGGTTCAGGATAGGGTTTCCCCCTCATGCGTTGAGGAAATGGTTCAGGTTGTGGGGTTGTTTGTTAAGACTTGTTTCATTCACATTGTTACCAGTTTCCTCAGTTTGATCTTGTGTTTCATTTGAATTTTCATCCATGTTTGAATCTTCAGGTGGGTTCTGAATTAGTTGTTCAGGTTTCTCAATTGATTTCCCACTTCTTGAAATAGTCACATCCTTTAGTTTTTCATGAGTTGTTTGAGTACAACTTGACTCTCCCCTTGATGTTGAGTATGGAACCGCTTGAGTAAGCATGGGTTCCTTTCCAGTTTTGATGGTTTTAAGTTCTTGTTTTAGGGAAGAGACATCCGAGTTCATCCTCTCCATTTTTTTTGCACAGTTGTTCTAGTAGGCTTTGTGGAACAGTTTGTGTTGCTGCTTTAGAAGTTTGGTTTATCCCGGGGGGATGTTTTAGAGGTGGTATGGTTTATTGAAAATGGAATGGTGGCTGTTGGTATTGTATAGGTTGGGTTTGGAACTTGTTATGGGTTTGGTATTTCTGATGGGGGTAAGGATTTTTTCCTTGTGGTTGGCTATGTTTTTTGTTATCTTTCCAGTGGAAGCCTGGGTGGTCATTATACCTTTGGGTGAAGTTGTTTTGGCATTGAGGATTTTGATATTTCAAGGCATTTACTTCTGCTGGGGGTCCTCCTAAAATAACATCCTTGATGGATGGAATGGTTGGGCAGTTGTCTGTCTTATTGTCATGTTTTTCATAAATTGTGCAAACAGGGTCAACAGTTTAGATTTCATGGACTTTCCTAAGGTCTATATCTTCAACCCTCCTAGAGAGTGCTGCAAGTTTAGCCCTAAGGCTTTCCTATTATCTAAGTGTATGAATTCCAGTAGTTCTTTGTGGCTCTTCAGAATATGGTGAAGTTCCGCATGTTTGTTTTTGTTCCGAAAGGCTTTCTAGATACTCGTAAGCATCATTTGGGGCTTTGTTTTTAAAGGTTCCATTACACATCATGAAAATGAATTGTTTATTCCTTGGACCCAACCTTTCATAGAAAATTATCATTTGTTTAGGTATAGAAAAACCTTTATGTGTAACCATGTTTAGAGTGTCTTTAAACCTCTCCCATGTTTCATATAATGACTCTCCTTCTTTTTCAAAAAATTTCTGGATACTATTTTAAAGTGCAATTGTTTTGTGGTGGGGAAAGTATTTTTTGTAGAATTCTCTTCGTAGTTGGAACCAAGAGTTTATGTATGGTGGTCTCAAATTGTTTAGCCAATTTTAGCTTGATCCTTTAATGAAAAATGAAATAGCCTCATCTTATCTGATTCTAGTTGATGTGGGGGACACATAGTTTCTACAATGTCATTGAATTCATTAATGTGAAGGTAGGGCATCTCGGATTCCATTCCATGGAATGTGGGAAGGTGGTTTAGGACATGGGGATTAAATATGTAGTTTTCATCTCCTTGGGAATTTTGTCTAATGCATGAGGGGGAATTGGTCCAGGAAGGTGTGAGGTACTCATTCATGGTTTGATCCATTGCATTCCCCATGTTTGGGGCTGCCTCATTTGAGTTTCCATTTTGGTTCCCACCCAGGTTTATGAGTTGGTTTCATTGAAGACCATCCATTCATATAGGCTCAATTTTTTACCCTGGAGTATTAGGAAGATTATGATCTAATGGAACGAGTTCCCTTGGTGTACTTGACTCCCCAACCCCACTAATATCCACCCTAACTAGATGGTTTGATTGATCACAGGTGTAGGCGGACATGCACCAAAAGAAAACAAATGAGAAAGGGACAAGATAAGAGAATTTGGATGAGAAAAGAAGAAATGGGGGAGAATAGAATGGGTGTTTATAAGACTTACTTGGGTCCCCATAAATGGTTCCAAATTTTTATTCTCACTCAAATTTACCAAAGATATGAAGGTAGAATGGTTTTAGTAGTTTAACTTGGGTTATCGAATCCTCAGAGACCTAAGAAGAAACCTATAGACACGTACATTCTATGGACTGTTTTTGGCTATGAACTGGGCAACATGGGTTGATTTTATATGGGTTTAAAGTATAAATAACTGATTTAAGTGAATTCAATTTGAAAGAATGAGTTTATCCTAGGTTATCGCTCGTGGTGGATTGGATGTATTTCCTTTTCAATGATTTCAATTTCGTATATTTGAGATGGTTTTATTTAAGGAGATAAAACAAAATCATCACTTACTGGTTTAATGCCTAAACCCTTTAATACTAATCACCAATACACTTTAAGGATCAATGTTTTGAGAATTTCATGGAAAAGGTTCGTATTAACACTTGAAGTGTGTGGCCATAAATTCAACAAGGACGATGGAGTTTAAAAATCATCAAATAAAAATCTCAATTAAAGAAGAGATTATACATTAATGGGGTGCTAAATAACATCCATTCCAGCCCCTTGTAACTCCCTTGGATCAACCCATAAGAGGGTTATCCCTCCATTGATGCTATGGTTTCAATGGAAGCGGGAAGTAGACTCGTGAGGGAGGAATTGAAGAAGTAAAGAAAACAAATAAAAATCAATCACTCCTCCATTATGTGATAAATATCACAAAGTATGGTGTGAATAAATTCACACCTTGAACCAATGGTATCAACATGATATGTATAAGAACAGAATAAGAGTAAAGGAAGAACGTTTATTAAGAAACTAAGGTGAATTAAACAACATACATGAGAAAGAAATGCAATTACAAACACAAAGCGGCAGCATAACTGTACAATGAAACAAGCACCAAATATCCTTCAATCCACTAACACCACTGCATTAAATAAGAATTTTTGATCCTTTGGGTCGATCCTCCAACAGTCAATGTCTCCTAAATTAATTGTGGTAGGTCATAGGTGGGTGGAAAGTAAGGGAGAGTTGATTTTTCCACCCTTGACCCGAGGTGGCATCCAGCTTTCCTTCACCGAACAGACACACTTGGAAGACCTTATAGATGGTTGAATCAGAGTGATCCACAGAATAAGATCATGGATCCACGGATTCCTTCTAAGAGGCAATAAAATTTGGGCTCATTTGGAGTTTTGGATTCCGAGATATGAGCATATTAGTAGGCTGTTTTTCTGGGCCGCATAATCTGGCCCATAATTTTATCTCTAAATTGGGCCTCTTTAATAACCACAATGGAGGCAGACTTAGCACTATATCCTGAATAATTAGTTTTTCCTTTATATTTCTTATATATGTATAAGAAATTTGGTCTTTATTGGGCCTGTATTGTGGGCCTCACATTATCATTAGAAGGCTGCTGTCCAATCTGCCTTCTCCAGAATTGTTTCTTTTCATCGCCAAATATCTCCTTCATCATTTATGAATCATCCATTGATACCTGAATGAAAAATGTTTAAATTTAAGTTAATATCCATTTCAAAAAATTTCAATTAAAAATATGGATAATTACATTCCTTAGAATTAGATGACTCGTTGGGCCTAAATTGGCGTACATTAGGCATGAAGTGCACAAATGGAGAAAATGGATGTTCAAAATCAAAATCCACTAACTCAGGCCCATAAGGTCAAAAATTAACATTTAATACCATTAAAATGTAATTAACATATATGTTTTTATTGGATAATCATCACAATATGTACATACGTACGACATACCGTCTCCACGTCGTGGTGCCATTTGTTATTCAAACACTTCATTATTTGGATGGGTATAATAATGAGAATAAATGATGTAAATAATAAATATATGTTGTTAATTATTCCTTATATATGATATAAAATCCAATTACATATGATTTCACTATCAATATAATGATATTTTTGCTCGTACATACATATGTATTACCTTCTCTACGATGCGAAGAGATTTATTTCCATTTTCACCATTCAACGATAATTATAAAAATAGATATTATTAATAAGAATGTAATATATGACATAATAATTCTACTAGATATATATATATATATATATATCTCTGTGTGTGTACTTACATATATCTTATTCACTTACTTCAGTTCAGTACGATATGAAAACGAAAACAGCGTTTATGAGTACGTACGACCTACCATCTCCATAAATGATTCCTTCCATTTCATATATCTATCTATTATATATATTTATATTCTAAAAATATATGATATATAAATCATGTTTTATATTATTAATTATTTACATCGTGATATAAATGATACGATAAAAAATAACAAGTTAATACACGTACGATATAGAAAGCGATTACTACCCAAAATGTTAATTTAACATGGAAATAATTATTAAATGGTTAGTATAAAGTCATAAATGAATCATGTATGATATAATAAATATTAATATGGTTCTATTATAATGGAATAACTTACTATGGTCATTATACATGAGGTTAGACGTACCCTCAACCAAATGAAAGTGCAAGGTAAGGGTTAATTCCCAAGTCTCATTATTTTCGGAGATTGTTTATGTGTAAGGTTTTACTAGGACATGTTTATTATCCATGTCCATGTTTCATAAAATAGTTTTCAAAATTATTATTTTAACTGTACTCTTTAACTAAAAAAATCGTTTTAAATGTTTTAATGATTTATTATTCTAATCCTCTTTGATTAATTTCCATGTTTTCAAAATGATTTTATGGATTTATTTATATAGACCTGAATGTTTTAAAATGCTAATTCCTTTCAAAAGTCACAAATTGGTATGTGACACTTTGATTCAAAAATATCTTTTAAATTTCTTCTTTAATAAATTGTGTGACTTTTTAAATGATTTAATAAAAAAGGGATATTTCTCTAAAAGAGTTTTACCGATCATTTTCAACTATGTCACCATCCTTTACGGGATATTATTCTTTATCAAGGTTGATTTATTATGATAAAAATCTTCCAATTTGTGTTGACAATTTTGTGAAATATTAGAATGTGGATGTGTTATTGTTACACCATTCATGTTTTATGGATAATTTATTGACAGTTCATGTGCTATTTTTAATAACAATGTTTATGTTATGTTAAAACCTTTTCATATAAGGAATGAATTTTACTTAGTAAGTGACTGGTGGAGGCCGCAATAGATCCTTGATGCATCGGTAGGTCTCATGATACTTACTAATTTTTTACCCCAAGGCCTTAAAAAAATATTATTTGTAGTCTTGGAACAAGGCCTGGACAATGTGGTTAGGAAGTCTAGAAATATGCATTCCATCATTATGAAATTGGATTTTGATATTACATATGATTATTTGAAAAGTTGAATATCCAGGTGAATAATTAAATGACATTATTTGATTTATCATTGACATATTTTGTTGAAGATTTTGTTTAAAAGTATTTTTTTAGTTTTATACTTTGCCTTAAATGTTTATGCTTATTTATAAAAGTTTCCACTATATTTTTATTCTTACTGAGCATCTGAGCTCAGCCCTTTCTATTTTTTTATGTTTCCTAGGATGTAAAGAAGTAGATTATGACTGACCTGCAGGGATAATATAAGGGATATGATTATGGTCAATGGAGATGATGTTGTTCTTGTTTTTCATTTTATAATGTAATGTAACGTTCATGTATGAAATATATTTTCGAAGACTACTAAACTGATCGGTCCTTAGAGACATGATTCCTTGTAATCATGCCAATGTATTAAAATTATGCTCTGACTCTGGGTAACTGGGGTTAGGGCGTTACAGTTGGTATCATAGGAAGTTTAGAAAAGACTGTAGAAGTAGATTTAGATAAACTGTGATTTGAGAACATTACCCTATGATAGACTTTGAGGATTAGTATAGAATAACTTCATATAATTTTGGTAATGTAGATAAATTGTGTATTTTCCAAGAAATAAATCCCTCTATGGATACGTGCAGGTAGGTGCAGATCTGGAACAGATGTACCAAGGTGTGAAAAATACAACAAGGAGTTTCAGGCTTGACCTGGGGTATCTTGTTACATGAAAACAGACCTTTCTGCACTCTTGGTTATGAAACTCTCTAGGGATATGTTCAGGACATTTCACATTTCCATTACAAGACATTATAAAGGATTAAGGAGTAAATTCATCCTCAAATAAAACATTTTATGATTACAGATTATATGCATAATCTTCTCAACTTACGTTAGGTATTTTAAAAGTATGGAATTTTGCATTGTGATTCATAAACTGACCTAGTGTATGCCATTTTTTGGAAATGGTTCCTGTTATAAGGAATGAGAATTCATGCAATATTCTTGATTAAAAGATTAAAAATGATCATATATTTCATGGTATTAATCCAAAATTTAAAATGTAAATAATCTCCCATGTATTCTCTTCATTTGAAGAAATATTATCATTTTATAATAAGATAAGTAAAGAATTATCTGAGTCCTATGGATTTGAAGGTAACCAAGGGAGAAAATTATGGAAGAGAGAAATATGGATAAAGGGATGAGGGGAAAGAAGGATTTCCCCACTTTTGATAACTATTGAAAGAATCACCTTGTTAAATGCTTGAAGATAATGGAAATTTTTATAAGTGTGGTGAAAAATGACACTAAATATGTTACTGCAAGGGTAATAAAAAACATCCAAATATTCAATGCTTCAACAGCAAGGAATTGGGACCGTACATGAATCAATGTCCAAATCCTCAACGTATACCCCAAATGTTGCTATTGGATAGTAATCAAGTTATGATACAACAGAAGATGAAAAGGAATGATAAGATTTATTATGTTTTTATCAAATTATTCTGTCGTTTTAGTATTGAATTAATGATGTACATGTTATAAGAATTATAGAGTATAAAGGGATTGTATTGTAGTACTATTTCATTAATGACTTCAGATTGTGGGGAACCAAGGATGGTGACTCAATAACAGGTTATATTTTTTGGAAAAAATATGGTTGAGAGAAAGATAAACCATAATTTGGTTCTGATACTGAGGTAGTGGTTTTGGAATAATATATTATTGATTTGGATAAATTATGTTGGATATTTTTGACTACCTTGAAACTGATTAATGATTTGTATTTTCCAACATGGTTGGATTTTAAAAATTTTTTGGATAGAAGAAGTATATCCTGTATTCTATAAGGAATAAGAGAGAATGAATGTAATCAACAAGGTTTTATGTTAATTCTCGTTGTTACAATGTTTTAAAAGATTACATGATGAAGTTATTCACATGTTATTATGTGTCAAAAAGGATCTTTATTGTGTTTACCTTCCTTATAAATTTTGCACAGCGAGTTTGGGCAGAAGTATTTTGGAAAAGTCTAAAGGGTGAAATCGATTATGTTTTACATTGGAAACTATTCTAAAGGTTAAATAATTTTTTAAAATTATTTTTGGATTTTAATTAAAAAGAACATCCTGGAGGTCGGGTAACAACCCGTCATGTTTGGCAAGGCTGCGAGACTTAAACCCATGACCAAAGGGCGAAAAGGGTGAATCCCCTACCACTAGACTACTTTATGTCCTGGTTTTGATAATGTATTTTTTTAAATAGTCTAACAAATGAATTATAAATTAATTATTTTTGGCACCCTATGCGATTTGGATAAATATAATATTTCTGAATTCTATAATCTTTTGGAGTAAAAGATGAGTTTGTGGTTGAAATTAGTTGAAATATGAAACTATACATTTTAAGTATACATATATATATATATATATATATATTTTTCAATGATTCTATGAATAAATAAATTCTTATACTTTATGGAAGGGATCTTAAAACCAAAAATATGTTACCCTAAAAACATATGTTTTAATGAACAGATGATATTTTACATCATCTTAGATTGATGGATTTGGGACCCTCAATTTTACACTTGTTTGTTATTTATGACCTCAATCACTCCATAAAAATATTTACATTTTCCCTCCAATTATGTGCCTTTAATTTCGGCCAATTTCCTCCTAATCAAAATCATAATTTGGTGGTGAATTTTTCATTTCCCTTTCCCTCAAATTAAGACTAAATTTTATTAACTCAATATCCGGTGTCAGTTTTCCACAAATGTATTTTTCTATTTTTAACCGTTTATTTTTTAAGAACAATTTCATGTTGCGAGGATTAAATTTATTTATGTAGGACAGAATGTAACACCCAAATATATTATAGTACGTTGTCTCGTTAAAGTAATTCAATAGCTTGCGCTACACACAACACCGAGTTCGAATGCACCACAACTTACCAAACTATCCATTCATAAAGCGGTTATGAATAGTATTAAATAAACTTTAAATTTTATATATTGTAAATAATTTTTACCCCAATATTATGTGTTTCTTGGACATAATATGAGAACAAATTCAATTTTTCTGATAAAGTATTTTTCAAAAATGAAATTTTTCTGCATACTAATGGTGAATTTTTTTAGATTATATATCTAAATCCTTTATATTAAATTTGAAAAAAAAATTATTTAGAAGTGGGACATAAAAATTCAGTTTGGAAAAATATTTTGTACTTTTTTGATAACTTTCATATTTTGATGAATAGTATAAATTACTATGTTTTAATTGAAAAAAAAAATTTAATCGAAATAATTTATAGTGTTAAATTATGAATTTTAATGGTTTTGATTTATAAATAGATTATATTTTTATCATTTAATAAAATTTATGTTATTATAAGTAATTTCACATTTAAATATGACATAAACACATGTCAATGTTTTGATAGTTTTTACTTATTTTAAAACCCACTTTTTGGTTTTGACTAGGGGAATTATTTTTAAAATAATAAATGAAACATCTATGTTTCAAATTTGGAAAAATGGACTCTATTTTTTAATTTTCAATATAAAAATTAGCTTAGGGTAATTTTTTGGTATTTTTCTGAAGGCTTTCAATTTTTAAAGAATAGTGAAAATCAATACGTTATTATTTAAAACCGTCTTTTTATTTAAATAATTAATTATTTTATTTAAATTTATTTTAAGTCTAATTAGAAATATATTTAATATATACCTTCAATGTAGTTAATTACAGTCATTTTGTAATAAAATTAGATGTATAAAATGTTATTGAACTTTTTAACATTTTTACCCACCTTCTAGGAGCATTTGAAAATTTTCATAAAACTTAATTTTACAACTTTTGTGAGTTGAATTTAAAAAATCTGAGAGACACAGCTGACATCAGTAAGTAAAAATATAGATCAATAAGTTGAAAATATTTTTTTGTTCAATTGTAACTTTTAACTTTTTTTATAGAGGTAAAAAGTATATAGTGTAATTAAGGGTGAAAATGATATTATAATTCCTCTAACACATGTACTAATTCAATTGGATAAGTGTAATTTTACTAGAAACAACCTTATCAATAAAATATTATTTTATTTGGTCCATTTGGATTAGATTTGGAAATTTATGATTATTTTATTTAAAGAAGAGTTAAAAGTGTTAAATTCAAAGTTAAATAACTACAACATTTTTTATATTGGGTTACACACAATATAAATTATACTATAAATATTAATTAGAATTATAAAACAATTTCCTACATATTGGTATTTTATTTATAAATTTTAGACATAAAATAAAATAATTTATTTATGACACAATGATGATGCATTAATTATGTTATTAATGAAATATTAAAATAATTGATGTTATAAATATACAAATAAATTTAAATTGAGAATTATGGTGAATTAAAATAATTTTCTAGGTTAAAATTAAATGTTAGGGTTGATTATATAATTTTTTTCCAATGTGATAATGTTGATATGACTTTCACAAAAATAAATTACAAAATGGTGTCAAAATTGACATAAATTAATTTTTAGGATAAATACTATATTATTGGTCAATATAAAATTCCAAAAAAATATAAGGTTTGGAAAAAGGGATTAAATAATATTATATATTTCATTAATAAACCACTTGAGTATCTCTTGGAAGTTTAGAGAAGTTTATGAACCATATAGTGCAAGAATACAAAAAGACAAAGTAAAAGTTAAACTATTTAACTAATAGTTAAATCTAAAAGATAAGGTTAAAATGGCAACAAAAACTTGTGTAAAACATATTGGTTGAGAGGTTTTTGGAAATTCCTTACATTATACTAGATATAAGTTATTTTGGATCCATTATAAACTGAAAATGTTTTTATTATAAAATAATATTTTTAACTTTTCTTAAAGTGACCCTCGCCTCTCTTATAAAGGGGTATTTCCCCTTCTCTCAAAATCACACCTCCCAAGAAATTTGGATCAGCCAACCCATGCCTGAATCTCCTCCAAACATTCCTCTCTTCAACCTATAGGCATTAATTTGATCAGAAATGCAACCTAATGACCCCTTATGATCAACTCAAAAATAAACACACGAAAAAGAGGTAATAATTTCACAACCTTCTTTCAAGTTCTTTTCTTCTTACACTTACCCTTTTCTTTGTTTTTTACATAACAAAATAATACTTCCAGTACCTCCAACATAATGTGATGTTATTATAAATATTTTATAACCATATTCGATAGTCTATCCGTCCAATAAATGAAAAAGTCACCATACGTGTGTACGTATGACATACCGTCTCCACATCGTGGTGTAGTTTGTTATTCAAACCATTCATTATTTGGATGGGAATAATAATGAGTATAACTAATGTAAATAATAAGAATAAAAATTTTATGATTCTGTATATATTATATATTATCCAATTACATATGGTTTCACCACCAATATAATGATATTGTCGCTCGTGCATACGTACAGATTATTATCTCCACGAAGCGATGAGATTCATTTCCATGTTCACCATTCAAAAATGATTATAAAAATATATATTATTAATAATTATGTAATATATGTTATAATAATTATACTGGGGAGATATATATATATATATTTATATATGTATACTTACATATATCTTATCCACTTACTTCTGTTCAATATGATATGAAAACGGAAACAGTGTTTATGCGTGCGTACGACATACCGTCTCCATAAACAATGCCTTCCATTTCATATATCGATCTATAATAAATATTTAAATTATAAATATATATGATATATAAATGAAGGCATATATTTTGGTTGTATTTATATCATTATATAAATGATACGATCAATAATAACACGATAAAACGCGCACGATAAAGAAAGTGATTATTTCCTAAAATGTTAATTTAACATGGAAATGATTATTAAATGGGTAGTATAATGTCATAAATGAATCCTGTATGATCAAATAGATATTAATATTGTTCTGGTATAATTTAATAACATACTATGGTAGTTATAGATGAGGTTAAAGGTGCCCTTGACCAAAGGAAAGTGCAAGGTAAGGGTCAATTCCTCAATCTCATTACTATCCGAGATTGTTTATGTGTAAGTTTTTACTGGGACATATTTGTTATACATGTCCATGTTTAATAAAAGAGTTTTCAAAAGGATTATTTTTAAGGGACTCTATAACTAAAAAATCATTTTAAATGTCTTAATGATTTATTCTTCTAAACCATTCTCATTAATGTCCATGTTTTCAAAATGATCTTAAGGATTTATTTATATGGGCATGAATGTTTTAAAATATTAATTACCTTCAAATGTTTCAAAGTGTTATAAGACATTTTGATTCAAAAATATCATTCAAATTAATTCCTTTATAAATTGTGTGCTATTTAAAATGATTTCATGAAAAAGTGATATTTCTCTCAAAGAGTTTTACTGATCATTTTCAACTATGTCAACATCCTTCACTAGATATTATTCATGAGTGTGGTTGATTTATTATGAAATTTTTTTTCTATATTTTATTTAAGGTTATTTGATATCTTTGACTATGGTTGGGTTATTTTTATACCATTAATGGTTTATGGATAATGTATTGACATTTCGTATGCTAGTTCAAATAAGAATATGTATGTTATGTTTAAACCTTTTCATATGAGGAATACATTGGACATAGTAAGTGATGGGTGGAGCCCACTATAGCTCCTTGATGCATCAGTAGTTATCATGAGACAAAATAGTGTCTTGGAACAGTGCCTTGATAAAATTTTATTTGTAGTCTTGGAACAAGGCCTTGACTACGGGGTTATGAAGTCAGGAATTTTGCATTTCATAATTATAAAATTTGATATTGATTCTACCTGTGATTATTCGACTAGAAGAATATATATGTGAATAAGTAAATGATACTATTGGATTTATATTTTCCATATTATGATGAAGTATAAGTTTAAAAGGATTTTTATAGATTTATACATTACCATAAATTTTTATGCTTATTTTTGAACGTTTTCGCTATATTGTTATTCTTACTGAGCATTTGAGCTCACCCCTTTCGATTTTTTTTATTTTTCCCATAATGAAAAAAAGTATATTATGATTGACCTTCATAGATAATATAAGGGATATGATTGTGGTCAATGGAGGCAATGATTTTGTGGGTTTTCATTTTATAGTGTAATGTAATGATCATGAATGTAATCTATTTATCAAGACTACTAAATTGATTGGTCCTCTAGGACATGATTCCTTGTAATCATTCCAATGTATTATAATAATTTACCGACTCAGAGTAACTGGTGTTGGGGCATTACAGTTGGTATCTGAGAAATTTTAGCATCATCCTTGGAAATAGATTTAGATAAACTATAATTAGAGAACATTACAGTAAGATAGATTTTGAGGATTAGTATATAAGAACATCCTAAAATAATGGTAATGTAGATATTTTGTGTAATTTCCAAGCAATACATCCCTTTCTAAATACAAGCATGTAGAGGAGGCTCTGGCAGAGTTGTACCTAGAACTGAAAACCCCGACAAGGAGTTTTGATATTGACCTGGTGTATATTTGTACACGACAAAGGGCCTTGCTTCACTCTTGGTTATGACAATCCACAGAGATTTGCTTAGTATAATTTCGAATTTTATTACAATCCATTTTAAAATTTAGGAGTAAATACTTTCCCAGAGAAAACATTTTATTATTATAGATTATATGCACAATAATTTCAACTTATGTTAGATATTTTACAAATTTGTAATTTTAAATTGTGATTCACAAATTAACCTAGTGTATTTCATTGTTTATAAATGGTTCCCAGTAGATGGAATGAGAAATCCAACAATACACATGATCTGAAGAATAACAAGGATAATATATTTCATTGAATTAAGCCAAAAATTTAAAAGAGAAATAGTCTCCCATGTATTATCATCATATGAAAAATAGTATCACGTGATAATAAGATAAGTAAAGAATTCTCTGAGTCCTATGGATTTGAAGGGAAGAAATAGAAGAAAATTATGGAAGATAGAAATATGGATAAAGGGAATAGGGGAAAGAAATATTTTACCATATGTGATAACTGTGGAAAGAATCACCTCAGTAAATGCTTGAAGGTAATGAGAATTTGTTATATGTGTGGAGAAAAAGGACACCAAGTATGTGATTAAAAGTTTAAAAAAGGTATCAAATGTATAATGCTTCATATGCAAGGAGTTGGGACACTATACGAATCAATGTCCAAATCATCAAAGTATACCACAAATGTTGCTATAGGATAATAATCATGTTATGATACAAACGAAGATAAAGAGGAATGATTAGAATTCTTATTCTGTTATTAAAGTATTGTTTCATTTGAGTATTGTATTAATGATGTAAATGTTATAAGAATTATAGATTATAAAATGATTTTACTACAGTACTATTTCATTAAGGACTTGAGATTGTGTGGAACCAAGAAAAGTGACAAAATAACAGGTTATATTTTTTGGAAAACTTATGGTTGAGGGAAAGATAAACCATTATATGGTTCTGATACTGAGGTAGTGATTTTGGAATAATATATGATTGATTTTGATAAATTATATTGGATATTCTTGACTACCTTGAAACTGATTAATGATTTGAATATTCCATCATTGTTTGAGTTTACAACATTTTTGGATAGAAGGAGTATATCCTATATTCTATAAGGAATAAGGGACCATGAATGTAATCAATAAGGTTTTATGGTAATTCAACGTGTTATAGTGTTTTAAAAGAAGACTTGATGAATGTATTCACATGTTATTACATGAAAAAAAAATATCTTCATTGTGTATACCTTCCTTATAGATTTTGGACTGTGACTTTGGACAGATGTATTTTGGATAATTCTAAAGGGTGAAATATATTATGTTTGAAATTGGATACTATAATTAAGGTTAATGAATTTCTTGAGATTGTTTTTGGATTATTATAAAAAGGACAACCTGGAGGTCGGGCAACAACCAGTCACGTCCAGTAAGGTCACGAGACTTGAACCTGTAACTGAAGGGGGAAAAGGGTGAATCACCAACCACTGGCCTACTTGATGTCCCCGTTTGTATAATGTAGTTTTTAAAATATTCTCATAAATGAATAATAAATTAATTATTTTTGGAAGTCTATGTGATTTGGATAAATAGAATATTTTTGAATTCGATTATCTTCTGGAGTGAAAGATGAGTTTCAGGTAGAACTTAGATGAAGGATGAAGCACTACTTGTAATGTATATATATATATATATTCCCATTATTCTATGAATAAATTAATTATTAATTAAGGTATATTAAAACCAAAAATGTGTTACCCTAATACCATATGTTTTTTGAACCGATGATATTTGTAATCATTTTAGATTGATGGATTTGAGGCCCTCAATTTTACACTTGTTTGTGATTGATGACCTCAATCACTCCCTATAAATATTTAGGATTTTCACTCCAATTATGTGTATCTAATTTACACCAATTTTCTCCTAATCAAAATCATAATTTGTTAGAGACTTTTTCATTTATCATTCCCTCTAATTAAGAATAAATTTTATTAACAAAGTGTCCGATGTGGGTTTTCCAAAAAGGCATTTTTCTATTTTTAAACGTTTATTTTCAAAGAAAAATTGACTATTGTGAGGACGCAATTTATTGAAGGAGGGTAGAATGTAACACCCCAAGATTTTAAAGTACGTTATCTCATTAAAGTAATTCAATAGCTTGTGCTACACGCAACACCGAGTTCCAAAGCACCACAATTTACCGAATTAGTCGCTCAAAAAGCGGAGATGAATAGTATTAACTGAATTTTGAATCTTATATACTCTAAATAATTTTAACACCCATCTTATGTATTTCTGAGACATAATATAAGAACAAATTCAATTATTCAGATAAAGGATGTATTATTTTCAAAAATACAATTTTACCGCCTACTAATGGTGAATTTTTTAATGCAATATCCGACACTTTGATATCAAATTTGACAAAATATACTTCTTATTTAGAAGAGGGACATAAAAATTTAGTTTGGACAAATTTTTGGTAATTTTCTGATAACTTTTATATTTTGGTGAATAGTAAAAAATACTACGTTTTAATTGAAAACAGCTTTTTTAATCAAAATACTTTATAGTGTTAAATTATGAATATGAATGTTTTTGAAGTAAAATTAGATTATATTTTTATCATTTAATACAATTTAGGTCGTTATAAGTAATTTCACATTTAAATTTGAAATAACACAATTAAATCTTTTAATAGATTTTAATTTTAAAAAAACACACTTTTTGGGTTTTGAGAACGGGAATTAATTTTAAATTAATAAATTCAATTTCTATGTTTTTAATTTGGTAAAATTTATTTCATTTTTTAATTTGGAATATCAAAATTAGTTTAGTGTAGATTTTTTTTTATTTTTCTAAAAACATTAAATTTTTGATGAATAGTGAATAACACTACGTCATTATATAAAACCAGATTTTAATTTAAATAATTATTTATTATATTTAAATTTATTTTAAATAAAAAAAGATATATAATACATATATATATTAAATGTAATCCATTGGAGTAATTTTATAATAAAATAAAAAGTATAAAATTTTATTGATCTTTTTAATGTTTTTTACCCACCTTCTAGGAGTATTTGCGAATTTGCATAAAAAATAATTTTACTGCTTCGGTGGGTGGAATTTAAAAAAATAAAAGAAACAAGGTTGACATAAGTATGTAAAATGTGGTTCAATAAGATGAATAATTAAGTGTAAATAGTGTAATTATGGGTAAAAATGATATTATAACAACCCTAACACATGTCCTAATTCTATTGGATAAGTGTAATTCTACTAAAAACAACCTTACGAAAAAAATATGATCCTATTTGATCTACTTGGATAATATTAGTAAATTTATTGTTATTTTATTTAAAGAATTATTAAAAGTGTTAACTTTAATGTTTAATAACAAAAACATTTTTTATTCTGGTTACACACAATATAAATTCAACAATAAATATTCATTAGAAATATAAAATAATTTCCTACATAATATTATTTTATTTATAATTTTTATACATTTAATAATTTAATTTATTTATGACACAATGATGATGCAGTAATTACATTATTAATGAAATATTTAAATAATTGATATAATAAATATCCAAATAAATGTAAATTGAGACATCTGATGAATTCCACTAATTTTGGAGGTTAATATGACATTTTAGGGTTGATTAAATTATTTTTTTCTAAGTGATAAGGTTTTTATTACTTTCACAAAAACCAAATACCATATAGTGTCAAAACTGATATAAATTAATTTTTTAAAAAAATACTATATTATTGGTTGATATAATATTCCTAAAAATCTACAGTTCGGAAAAAAAGCTTAAATATTATTATATATGTAATTAAAGAACCACTAGATGATCTCTTGGAAGTTTATTGTATTTTTGTTTACCATATAGTGTATGAATAGAAGAAGGCACAGTAAAAGCTAAACTATTTAACTAAGAGTTAAATCTATAAGATAAGTTTAAAATAGCTACCTAAACTTGCCTCAACCCTATTTGTTGAAATATTTTACACCCTTCCCCACATTATCGTAGAAATAAATCATTCTGGAACCATTATAAACTGAAAATTATTTCATTATAAAATAATAATTCGTGATTTTCCAAAAGTGACCATCACCTCTCTTATAAAAGGGTACTTCCCCTTCTCTCAAAATCACAACTCCAAATCCATTTGGCTCATCCAACCCCTGCCCAAATCTCCTCACAACATTACTCCCTTATACCTAGTGGCCTTAAATTGATCATTATACCAGAATAAGGAGCCCTTTTGATCAACTCAAAAGGAAACTCCCAAAGAAGAGGTCATAATTTCACCACCCTCTTTCAAGTTCTTTTCTTCTTACACTTCTTCTTTCTTTGTTTTTTCCAAACCAAAATAAAAACTACCATACATTATATATAATTTGTTGGTATTATAAATTTGGTATAACGATATTCGTTATTATATCCATCCAGTAAATGAAAAAGTCACCATACGTGCATACGTACGACTTACTGTCTCCACGTCATGGTGTAGTTTGTTATTCAAACACTTAATTATTCAAATGTGTATAATAAGGAGTGTAACGGATTTAAATAATAAATATAACATGTTAATGATTCTTTATATATGATATAATATCCAATTACATTCAATTTCACCATCAATATAATGATAGTTTCGCTCTTGCATACGTATGGATTATCGTCTCCATGACGCAATGAGATTCACTTCTGCATTCACCCATCAATGATGATTATAAAAATATATATTAATAATAATTATGTAATATAAGACATAATAATCATACTAGATATATATATATATATATATATATATATATATATATATATGTCTGTGTGTGTCTGTGTTTACTTACATATATCTTATTCACTTACTTACATTCAATATGATAAGAAAATGAAAATAGTGTTTATACATACGTACAGCCTACCGTCTCTATAAACGGTGCCTTCCATTTCATATATCTGTCAATTATAAGTATTTTTATTCTAAATATATATGATATATAAATCAATTTTTATATTCTTGAATTATTTAAATCATGATCTAAATGAATAAATCAAGAATAACAAGTTAAAACATGTACGATAAAGAAAGTGATTATTATCCAAAATGTGAATTTAATAAAGAAATAATTATTAAATTGGTAGTATAAAGTCATAATTGAATAATTTATGATATAATAAACATGAATATGGTTCTGGTATAATTTAAATACAAACTATTGTCATTACTCAAGAGTTTAAACGTACCCTTGACCCAAGGAAAGTTCAAGGTAAGGTTTAATTCCTCAATCTCATTAACATCTGAGATTATTTATGTGTATGTTTTTATTGGGACATATTTATTATCCATTTACATGATTCATAAAATAGTTTTCAAAAGGAATGTTTTTAAGTTACTATTTATCTAAAAAATTATTTTAAATGTTTTGAATATTTAAACTTCTAAACCTTTCTCATTATTATCCATGTTTTCAAAATGATTTTAAGTATTTTTTATGGACATGAAAGTTTTAAAATTTTAATTCCTTTCAAAAGTTTCGAAGTGGTTGGTTCACGCCCAAATTTACCCAAGAGAAGAAGGTAAGACGGTCCTTGTAGTTTAGCTTGGGTTATGGAATCCACAGAGACATAAGAAGTAACCTTTAGACACGCACAATCTAAGGACTGTTTTTGGCTATGAAGTGGCCAAATGTGGGTTGATTTTAGATGGGTTTAAGTGAACTCTAAGATACTTAAGTGAATTAAAATTAAAATAATGAGTTGGTCCTAGGTTATCGCTCGGGGTGGATTGGATGTATTTTCTTTTTAATGATTTCAAATTCTTAAATTTGAGATGGGTTCATTTAAGGAGATAAAACAACATCATCACTTACTGGTTTAATGCCTAAACCCTCTAATACTAATCACCTATACACTTGAAGGATCAAAGTTTTGAGCACATCAAGGTAAAGGATCGTATTTGTACTTGAAGTGTGTGGCCTTAAATTCAACAAGGACGATGGAGTTTAAAAATCATAAAATAAAAATCCCAATTAAAGAAGTGATTATACATTAATTAGGTGATAAATAACATCCAATCCAGCCCCTTGCTACTCCCTTGGATCAACCCATAAGTGGGTTATCCCTCCATTGATCCCATGGTTTCAATGGAAGCGGAAAGTAGACTCATGAGGGAGGAAATGGAGAAGTAAAGAAAACAACAAAAATAAAATGATCACTCCACCATTGTGTGAATAATTTCACAAGGGTTGGTGTGAATAAATTCACACCATGATTCAACGGTATCAAAGTGATATTAAGAAAAACAAAATAAGAGTAGAAGAAGAACCGTTATTAAGAAACTAAGTGAATTGAACAACTTACATGTGAAAGACAAAATTGAGGCAACAAAAATGCAGCATAACATTACAATTGAACAAAGCATCCATGATCTTCAACTCCTTCACCACCACTTCCTTAAATAGGCATTTTGAGAGCCTTGGGTCGAGCCTCCAATAGTAAAAAAGCATCTCAATTAATTTAGGTAGGCCATAGGTGGTGGAAAGCTTGTGGAATTTGAACTTTTCCACATTTGACCCGAGGTGGCAGCCAACTTTCCTTCAACGAACAGACGCGTCTGGAAGACCTTCTAGAATTCCGAATCAGGGTAGGCCATAGAAGAAGACAATGGACCTACGGATGTCTTCTAACCTCCTGTAAAATTTGGGCCCATTTGGAGCTGTGGATTCCGAGATATGATCAAATTGGTGGACTGTTTTTCTGGACCGCAGAATCTGGCCCAGAATTTTATCTCTAACGTGGGCCGCCTAAATGACCAACATGGAGGCCGAATTAGCATTAACTCATGAAGCGTGATTTGTTCCTGTACATGTCTTATATCATAACAAAAAATTTGGGATTAATTGGGCCTGTATGTTGGGCCCCACAGCCTAATCAGTGGGATGATGTCCAATCTGCCTTCTCCAGAATTGCTTCCTTTCATTTCCAAATATATCCATCATCCTCCATGAATTCTCCACTGATCCCTGAATCAATCATGTTCATATTTAAGTGAAGATAAATTTCCAAAAATATAAAATTTAAATATGTATAATTATATTCATTAAAATCAGATGAATCATTGGATACTTTAAATGATGTTAAAAAATGTACCACATAATAGTGCATTTTAAGAAAGTATTACAATCATAGTGTGAAATGATGTTCAAAGTGTAAAATGCACTAAAATGGTGTTTATGAATATCAAAGAACATGAATATTATGTATATTAACAATGAATATTAGCATCATTTAGTGGATAATTACACCACCCAACTTGAGTTTTGCTAGTCCCAAGCAAAATACATCTCAACAATATGAATTTCGAATTTCCTTTTCCAAAAACATTTTAATACACAATGATCACAAAAAAAAACTTATACCAAAAAATCATGAAACCCATCAAAATATTTTAATACAAGATATTTTCATAAGACGATCCAAATCCCAAGCCCATTCCTTTGATCAAATCAATCATCATACTTCATCCAACTCAATTAGGTGTAATGATGTGTTGTGAATCACAATAGATATGGGGGTTCATTTTCATTCAAGGGGGAAATCATAGAAGCGCTAGGTGGAATCACATTTAATACTAATATGAGTATTCTTCATCCTTTTTTTGTTTTTTTTCCATATTGCTATAGTAATTGAGATTGCAGTCAATCAAATTAACCCATGTAGCAAGACTTTGCCGATGACTCCCAAACTCAAAGGCCTTAGGGCACAAAGTGAAGCCCACATACTTGGGCATCGTCTCGAGTTAACTTAATAAAAAACAAAGTCATATTACCATAAATAGAGATATATTGAAAAACTCAGGGCTAGACAACTCTGGAGTCACGATCCCCAAGTGCCGAAATCCTCACATTTTATCAATCCATTGCTCTACACGCAAATTTTTATTTTTATTTTTATTTTTATTTTTAATAATTTTTATTTTAGTTTTTTTTGGAATACTCATATTATTCATAAAAATAAAACCAGCCTATGCTATTTATTATGGGACCCCAAAAATTCAAATTAGTACCCCACAGTCTAGAGGACGTGCATTGTGGCATTTTTTTGTTTGGATGAAAATATAAACGATGAAATATCACATTAGACAGCCACACTTTCCAAAATCTATGCTCATGAAATTATACAAGGATTAAAATAAGAATTACGGTATGCTAAATTATTTGATATTTAGTTTCAAAGTGTGCAATGCGTATTACCATGTTCAAAGTTAAAGTAATTTTTCCTTCCATTTAATTAATTATTCAAATCATTCATTTTTTTGACACAAAAGCATTGTTTTTATTTTATCTCCCCCCCAACTTAAAATAACACTGTCCCCAGTGTTTGAAGAAATAGAAATTTAAAAGGAGTAGAGGCAGATAATGGAAGTTCAAAAAGGAAATTGAAATTGAGGATCATGGAATAAAATCACCTGGTGGTTGATGTTGAGGTTCTTGCTGCTCTAATTTAGTCCTTTGATATCCATGTCGCTTGCAAAGTTCCCTAGTGGAAAGAGAAAAAAAAACAAACAAAACAAAACAATATATATATATAAGTAAATTATAAGTATATATATAAAAATTATAGAATAAGTAAGCACATTAAGCCGTAGGTCAGTGGTAAGCGCGCGCCCCTGTCTCCCTTCGGTCCCGGGTTCGAGTCCCCGCGGCTTCGCCGGTTGTGACGGGGTTTTCCCCACGGCTTATAGCGTGGATTTTTTTTTTTATTATTTTATTTTTATCTTAACCTATAAAATAATAAAAATAAAACAAAAAAAACTGATGATACATTGTCTTCTTTTTAAATTTCTAGGTAAGGTATTACTTAAAGATCACACCACGTGACACGGATGAATATGGTGCTCCCCTTTCCTACCCAACCATACTCCTTATAGAAGAACAGGTCAACAGTTTATTATTTTTTTTTCAAAATATCAAAATGTCTCATTAACCCTATTTAAAATATAAAGTTGATTAAAACAACGAAATTATTGGAAACTTGAAAACCATGGGATGCCTCCCATTCAGCGCTTTGTTTAACGTCGTTAGCCCGACATGGACCCTAAATCTATTAATTTATTCCTTGTTTATAGGTTGTCTCAGTTAAATCAACCTCTATTTCTTGTTTATTGAATTATTCAATTAATGGTTTTAACCATTGACCATTGACCTTGAAGATGTAACCACTTGTGGGATCTTTAATCTCTACTGCCCCATGGGGGAATACATGATGCACTATGAAAGGTCCTGACCATCTAGACCTTAACTTTCCCGGATGTAAATGAATTTTTGAACTATACAAGAGCACAAGTTTTCCCGGTTCAAAATGTTTGACCTTGATATTCCTAGATTGGTAGGCTTGAACTCTATCTTTATTGATCCTTGAATTTTCATAAGCCTCCATCCTTAGTTCCTCTAGTTCATTGAGATCTAATTTCCTTTTTGTTCCGGCCAATGAGAGATCATAATCCATTTTCTTAATTGCCGAAAAGGCCTTATGTTCAATCTCCACTGGCAAACAACATGCTTTACCATAAACCAACCTATATGGGGACATTCCTAAAATGGTTTTATATGCGGTTCTATAGGCCCAAAGAGCATCTAAGAGTTTCTCAGACCAATCTTTCCTATAGGGGTTGACAGTTTTTCAAGAATTTGCTTAATTTCACGATTGGCTAACTCAGCTTGACCATTGTTCTGTGGGTGGTAAGCAGTGGACACTATGTGAGAAATTCCATATTTTTCCACGAGTGATGAGAATGGACGATTGCAAAAATGAGTTCCACGATCACTTATGATAGCCCTAGGAATTCCAAATCTAGAGAATATGTTTTTTTAGGAATCTAATCACAGTTTGATGATCATTGGATTTTGTGGGAATGGCCTCAACCCATTTTGAGACATAATCAACATCTAAGAGTATGTAGAGGTATCCCTGAGTGTTTGGGAAGGGACCCATGAAATCAATTCCCCAACAGTCAAATATTTCATCCACTAAGATGGGAGTGAGTGTCATTTGATTCCTTTTTGTGATGGACCCTACTTTTTGACACCTAGGAAATTTTTGACAAAATGTGTAGGAGTCCCTTGAGAGGGTGGGCCAGAAAAGACCACATTGAAGAATCTTAGAAGATGTTTTCTTAGAGGAAAATTGACCTCCACATGCCTCACTATGACAGAATTTAAGGATGGAATCTTGTTCAGATTCTGGAACACACCTCCTAATGACTTGGTCAGGGCATAACTTATAGAGGTATGGATCATAAAACACATAGTGTCTAACATCAGAAAGGAATTTCCTTCAAGCTGGAGTCCCTAAGAATTTTGGAATGACTCTTGTCACTAAGAAATTTGCTATGTCAGCATTCCAAGGGCAGTCACTCACAGAGTACAAGTGTTCATTAGGAAACGAATCAGACATAGAAAGGTGATTTGAGTTGTCTTTGAATTCCATCCTAGAGAGGTGATCAGCTACAACATTTTCAACTCCTTTTTTATCCTTGATTATGAGGTAAAATTCTTGTAAGAGAATGACCCACCTAATCAGTCTATCCTTAGAATCTTGTTTTTGGAAGAGGTATTTTAGTGCATAATGGTCAGTGAACACAGTGATGGGTGATCCTAAGAGGTAGGACCTAAACTTATCTAAGGCAAACACAATAGCAAGTAACTCCTTTTTAGTGGTGGTGTAGTTGATTTGGGAATAATTTAAGGATTTTCTTGCATAAGCAGTGAAATAAGGAGTTTTATCACAACGTTGTCCTAACACAGCTCCAACAGCAAAGTCACTGGAATCACACATAAGCTCAAAAGGAAGGTTCCAATTTGGAGATTTCATAATGGGAGGAGAGGTGAGAGAGGATTTGAGGGTTGAGAATGAACCCTCACAGCTTTCTGTCCAAACAAATGGAGCATCCTTTACTAAGAGAGCACAAAGGGGACGAGATATTGAACTAAAGACCTTGATGAATCTTCTATAGAAACCAGCATGTCCTAAGAAAGACCTCACTTCCTTGACTGTATTGGGTGATGGAAGGTGACGAATGATGTCAACCTTTGGTTTATCAACTTCAATCCCCCTACTCGAGACCAGATGGCCTAGAACAAGTCCCTCTTTAACCATGAAATGGCATTTTTCCCAGTTTAGGACCAGATTTTTTTCTTCACATCTTGACAAGACTCTCTCCACATTCTGCAAGCATCCCTCAAAAGTATCCCCAAACACAGAGAAGTCATCCATGAAGACCTCAAGAAAATCCCCTACCATGTCTGAGAAGATTCCCATCCTGCACCGCTAGAAGGATCCAGGGGCATTGCATAACCCAAAGGGCATTCGTTTGAAGGCAAAGGTACCGAAAGGACATGTGAATGTAGTCTTCCCTTGATCCTCTAGGGAGACCTCAATTTGATTGTACCCCGAGTACCCTTCTAAGAAACAGTAGAAGGCATGACATGACACTCTCTCAAGGACTTGGTCAATGAATGATAAGGTGAAATGGTCCTTCTTGGTGAATGAGTTTAGTTTCCTATAGTCAATGCAGACCCTCCATCCACTACTCACCCTTGTTGGAAGAATCTCTCCATCCTCATTGGTTATCACTGTGATTCCAGCCTTTTTTGGAACCACATGGATTGGGCTCACCCATTCACTCTCAGCTATGGGATATAAGATACCATCTTTCAACAATTTCAGAAGTTCCTTCCTTACTACCTCCATGAGATTAGGATTTAGTCGCCGTTGAGGTTGATGACATGGCTTTGAATCAGATTCCAGAACAATCCTATGAGTCCCGATAAGTGGGCTAATACTAGGAATATCAGAAAGGGTCCAACCAATGGATTTCTTATGCTTCCTAAGGACATCTAGAAGCATCCTCTCATGATTGGCTTCAAGAGAAGAAGAAATGACAATAGTATGTGTTTGATTGTCCCCTAGTAAAGCATACTTTAGTGCAGCAGGAAGTTCCTTCAATTCAAGATCAGGTTGGTTCAGAATTTCAGCAGAAGATTGGGACATTGGATCAAGATCAATTTATTTTTTTAGAGTTTCAGATAGGATTTATTACTCACATGTATAAGTTTCAGCTACTAGATTGGCTTGATCATATTTAGGGAAGGAATTTAGAGGGGTCTCTATGAAAGTGGTTTCTTGAAAGGTTTCACTGATTGTTGGACCTAAGACTTCATCATAAGAGCAATTTGAAAATGATTCAAGCCAAGGAGATAAACTTCCTTCATATGAACAAAGTAAATCAATCTCATTATGACTTAAACATTCATCAAATATTCCTTGATGTTCCATGGATTCATTATCAATGCTTACTATCATGTTTACTTCATGAATATCCTCGTCATCCCCTATTTGTGAGCTTGCATTATAGATGTTCATGTCTAGACTCATGTTCCCAAAGGTGATGGTCATGTTCCCATTTCAGACTCGGATAAAAGAGTTGATTGTTGCAAGGAAAGGAAGACCAAGTATTATTAGGGTTTGTTCCTTATTTCCTAAATTTGGATGGTTGTCAAGGACAATGAAATCAGCAGGGTAGATGAAGTTTTTAACCTTTACCAGAACGTCCTTTAAAATCCCCTTTGGAACCCTAATGCTACGATCAGCAAGCTGAAGTGTGAAAGATGTGGGTTGGATCTCTTCTAGGCCTAACTGGCAGTACACAACATATGGGATGAGATTGACACTAGCACCTAGGTCACACAAGGCCTTGACAACTTTGCTTTATCCTAGTTCAACATTGATGTAAGGGCAACCTGGGTCTTTCAACTTAGGAGGAATGGTCCCTTGAATGGTGGTGCTCACATTAGCAGCCAAAAGGACTTGGTTTTTATGTGAAAATTTTATTTTAAAAGTGCACAAGTCCTTAAGGTAATTTGAGTAGGAATGTATAGTTTGGATGGCATCGAGAAGGGGTATGTTCAACTTGACTTGTGAAAATATTTCCCTCAATGTTTCACTCAGTTCAGGCTTGGATTTCCCCCTCATGCGTTGGGGAAATGGTGCAGGTTGTGGGGTTGTTTGTTGAAGAGTTGTTTCTTTCACATTGTTATCAGTTTCCTCAGTTTGATCTTGTGGTTCATTTGAAATTTCATCCAAGTTTGAATCTTCATGTGGGTTCTAAATTAGTTGTTCAGGTTTCTCAATTGATTTCCCACTTCTTAAAACAGTCACATCCTTTAGTTGTTCATGAGTTGTTTGAGAACAACTTGACTCTCCCCTTGAAGTTGAAGATGGCACCGCCTGAGTAGGCATGGGTGCCTTTCCTGTTTTGATGGTTTGAAGTTCTTGTTTTCGAGAAGAGACTTCTTAGTTCATCCTCTCCATTTGTTTGCACAGTTGTTCTAGTAGGCTTTGTGGAACAGTTTGGGTTGGTGCTTGAGTAGGTTGGTTTATCCTAGGGGGATATTCTGGAGGTGGGATGGTTTGTTGAAAATGGACCGGTGGCTTTTGGTATTGGATAGGTTGGGTTTGGAACTGGTTATGGGTTTGGTAGTTCTGTTGAGGGTAAGGATTTTTCCATTGTGGTTGGCTATGTTGTTGGTTATCCTTCCATCGGAAGCCTGGGTGGTCATTGTACCTTGGATTGAAGGTGTTTTGGTATTGGGGCTTTTGAATGTTTAGGGCATTGACTTCCGCTGGGGGTCCTCCTAGAAGAACATCCTTGATGGATGGAATGGTTGGGCAATTGTCTGTTTTATGGTCGTGTTTGTCACAAATTGTGCAAACAAGGTCTACATTTTTGATTTCATGGACTTTCCTAAGGTCTATCTCTTCAACCTTCCTAGAGAGTGCTGCGAGTTTAGCCCTAATGATTTCCTATTATCTATGTGTATGATTTCCAGTGGTTCATTGTGGCTTTTCAGAATAAGGTGAAGTTCCCCAAGTTTGGTTTTGTTCAGCCAGACTTTCCAGATACTCGTAAGCATCATTTGGGGCCTTGTTTTTAAAAGTTCCATTACACATCATGTCAATGAATTGTTTATTACCCGGACCCAACCCTTCAAAGAAAATTCTCACTTGTTCAGGTATGGAAAACCCATGGTGTGGAACCATGTTTAGGGTGTCTTTGAACCTCTCCCATGTTTCATAAAATGACTCTCCCTCTTTTTCAAAAAAAATTTTGGATGCTCTTTTTAAGTGCAATTGTTTTGTGATGAGGGAAGTATTTTTTGTAGAATTCTCTTTGCAATTGGTCCCAAGAGTGGATTGATGCAGGTATCAAGTTGTTTATCCAATTTTAGCTCAATCCTTTAATGAAAAAGGAAATAGCCTCATCTTAGCGGATTCTAATTGATGTGGGGGACACATGGTATTAACAATGTCGTTGAACTCTTTGACATGAAGGTATGGCATTTCTGACTCCATCCCATGAAAGGTTGGAAGGTGGTTTAGGACATGGGGTTTGAATATGTAGTTGGTGTCTCTTATGGAATTGTGTCTAATGCATGTGGGGGCATTGGTCCAAGCTGGAGTGAGGTAGTCGTTCATGGTTTGATCAACTACATTCCCTATGTTTGGAGCTTCTTGGTTTTGGTTTCCCTTTTGATTCCCCTCAGGGTTTACAACTTGATTTTGTGGATGACCATCCATTGGACTTGTTTCAAGTTCTGACTTTGGGGTTTCAAGAATATTTGAATATGATTTAAGCAATCCCTTAGGTGCACTTGACTCCCCTATCCTAGGACTTTCCACCCTAACTAGTATGTTTGAGAAATCGTGGGTGTAGGCGGACATGCGCCAAAAAAAATTGAGAAAGGGACAAGATAAGAGATCTTGGGTGAGAGTAGAAGAATGGAGGTGAGGAAAGAAGGTTTTTTTTATCTAAGGAACTTACTTGGTCCCCGGCAATGGCGCCAAAATTTGGTTCACGCCCAAATTTACCCAAGAGAAGAAGGTAAGACGGTCCTTGTAGTTTAGCTTGGGATATCGAATCCACAGAGACCTAAGAAGTAACCTTTAGAAACTCATATTCTAAGGAATGTTTTTGGCTATGAAGTGGCCAACTTTGGGTTGATTTTAGATGGGTTTAAGTGAACTCTAAGATACTTAAGTGAATTAAAATTAAAAGAATGAGTTGATCCTAGGTTATCGCTCGGGGTGGATTGGACGTATTTTCTTTTTAATGATTTCAAATTCTTAAATTTGAGATGGGTTCATTTAAGGAGATAAAAAAACATCATCACTTACTGGTTTAATGCCTACACCCTTTAATACTAATCACCTATACACTTGAAGGATCAATGTTTTGAGCACTTCAAGGTAAGGGTTTGTATTAGTACTTGAAGTGTGTGGCCTTAAATTCAACAAGGACAATGGAGTTTAAAAATCATCAAATAAAAATCCCAATTAGAGAAGTGATTATACATTAATTAGGTGATAAATAACATCCAATCCAGCCCCTTGATACTCCCTTGGATCAACCCATAAGTGGGTTAGCCCTCCATTGATCCCATGGTTTCAATGGAAGCGGAAAGTAGACTCATGAGGGAGGAAATGGCGAAGTAAAAAAACAACAAAAATAAAATGATCAATCCACCGTTGTGTGAATAATTTCATAAGGGTTGGTGTGAATAAATTCACATCTTGATCCAACGGTATCAAAGTGATATTAAGAACATCAAAATAAGAGTAGAAGAAGAACTTTTATTAAGAAACTAAGTGAATTGAACAACTTACATGTGAAAGGCAAAATTGAGGCAACAAAAATGCAGTATAACATTACAATTGAACAAAGCATCAAAGATCTTCAACTTCTTCACCACCACTGCCTTAAATAGTCATTTTGGGAGCCTTGGGTCTAGCCTCCAATAGTACAAAGCATCTGAATTAATTTTGGTAGGCCATAGGTGGTGGAAAGCTTGTGGAATTTGAACTTTTTCACATTGGACCCGAGGTGGCAGCCAGCTTTCCTTCACCGAACAGACGCGTCTGGAAGACCTTCTAGAATTCCGAATCAGGGTGGTCCATAGAAGAATAAAATGGAGCCCCGGCTGTCTTAGAATCGCCTGTAACATTTGGACCCATTTGGAGCTGTGGCTTCCGAGATATGATAAAATTGGTGGACTGTTTTTCTGGGCCGTAGAATCTGGCCCATAATTTTATCTCTAACTTGGGCCGCATAAATGACCAACATTCAGGACGAATTAGCATTTAATCATGAATAGTTAGTTGTTCCTGTACATGTCTTCTATCATCCCACGAAATTTGGGATTAATTGGGCATGTATGTTGGGCCCCACAGCCTAATCAGTGGGCTGATGTCCAATCTACCTTCTCCAGAATTGCTTCCTTTCATTTCCAAATATCTCCGTCATCCTCCATGAATTCTCCACTGATCCCTGAATAAAACATGTTCATATTTAAGTTTATATCAATTTACAAAAATATCAAATTAAAATTTGTATAATTAAATTCCTTAAAATTAGATGAATCATTGGGTACTTTAAATGATGTTAAAAAATGTACCACATAATAGTGCATTTTAAGAAGGTATTACAATCATAATGTGAAATGATGTTCAAAGTGTAAAATGCACTAAAATGGTGTTTATGAATAACAAATAACATTAATATTATGTATATTAACAATGAATATTAGCCTCATTTAGTGGATAATCAGTGGTATGGGACACTTTGATTAAAAAATATCTTTTAAATGACTTCATTTATAAATTGTGTGACTTTTAAAATGATTTCATGAAAAAATGATATTTATCTCATAAAGTTTTACTGATCATTTTCAACTATGTCAACATCATTTATATGATATTATTCGTGATCGAATATGATTTATGTTGACAAAAATCTTTCATTTTGTATTTATGATATTGTGATATGTTTGACTCTGGAATTGTTATTTTTATACCATTCATGGTTTATGGATAAAGTATTGACATTTCATATTCTAGTTTTAATATGAATGTTTATGTTATGTTTAAACCTTTTCATATAAGGAATTCATTGTACATAGTAAGTGAAATTTGGAGCCCACTATAGCTCTACGATTCATCAGTAGGTCACATGAGACAAACTAGTGTCTTGGAACAAGACCTTGACAAACTTTTATTTGTAGTCTTGGCACAAGGCCTTGACTATCTGGTTATGATGTCCGGAATCATGAATCCCATCATTATATATTTGTCTATTGATATTACATGTGATTATTCGACTAGTATAATATCCATGTGAGTAAGTAAATGAAATTATTTTATTTATCTTTACAATATTTTGATGAAGTTTTTGTTTAAAAGGATTTTGTTTTAGTTTTATACATTGCCTTAAATTATTATGGTTATTTATTAAATTTTTTACTATATTGGTGTCCTTGTTGAGCATCAAAGCTTGACCTTTTCTATTTTTTATATTTTTTCCACGATGTGAAGAAGTATATTATGACTGACTTGTATGGATAATCTAAGGGATATGATAGTGATCAATGGAGACAATGTTTTTCGTGTTTTCCATTTTATAATGTAATGTAACGTTCATATATTTAATCTATATTCCATTACAGCTAAACTAATCGGTCCTTCAGAACACGATTCTTTGTAATCATTCCAATGTATTAAAATAATTCACGGACTCTGGGTAATTGGGGTCGGGGCGTTAGAAAAACAACATTCATGCATACGTATGGAATACAATTTCTAGTAATGGTGAAATACATTTTTTTATACATACCATTTATGGAGGAAGATATCTATATATATAATGAATATATATTATATTAATATCATGGTTAAAATTTTGGATCTTATAGAACCATGAAAAAATTAAAAGTTTTAGAACTACTGAACAAAAACTCTCATAAATTAATGAAATACGTGACACCCTCAAATAGTGATTTAAAGAAGGAATTATTAATAAATGGATATTGAAATGTAAAAAGTTGATCAAATATGTTATTATAAGTATTTAATTAAGTCTATTGTTAAATTATGATGAATTTAAATTTATTAGATAGGAGTTAATAGCTCTATTTAATCAATCAGAACCTAAGATAAATGTTTTAGGTCACAATCTCATTATTTACTAATATTGTTTATGATTATGTATCCAATGTTGAAATTTCAAGATATACCTATCAAGAATTATCATGAATTTTCTTATCCTCTTGTTATTTCAACATATTTCAATTTTTCCATCCATTATTCTATCTTTAAGTACTCAGTAAACCAGAAGAATATTTTTGATGAAAACTGACATTATTTCTCTCTTTGATCTAAAATCCCTTTTATACCTTTTTCAAGTTTTATAAAAATGTTTTAAAGGATATTTTAAATATTCTACAATAAGTTTTTAAATTAATTGTAAATCATGTTGACTTTTTTTAAAAAATGGATTGGAAAGTTCATGCTATTTTCTTCATGTGGTACTTTCGACTTTTTTTACTGAAAAAGTGAAAGGAATCTTGGTTTTTTCATACACTACATTAATAGAATTTCTTTCCATCCTTTCTATTAAATGATTTATAATATTACTACAAAATATTTCAGGGAAAATTTCAAATAATATAATTTAAATTTTATTATATAAATGTTATTTATTTTCAAAAAATTTTTTAAATATGAAAACAGTTATTTTCCTCAAAAATTATTCCAAAATGATCATTAAAAAATGGCTGCACTCTTTCCTCGATAATGGTGATGCCCTATCCCGGATATGCTAGAGGTTTCGGTCCCCTCCTCCTCAGTTGGGGGAGGGGGTGCATCTTTTTTCCTCTTCGGCAAGACCATTCACTCCCTTCAATAATCCGGATCATCTTCCTCCATTCCCGTCGATCCTTATTTTACCTAAGGTCCCTGACCTTCATGAAGGTTCTCCTCAACTTGATATTTCTACAATGGAGTTTAATGTGGCTTCAGATCTTCACCGATCCACACTTGTCACTTGATTCATTGGTTGTCGTTGGTCGATTGACACCTTTGACAGATTTGTTTATGAATCATGGGGTCTCCAAAATCGACCAGTGGTGGATCTTCTCGATCGATGTCATCTGATGATTCACTTCTCATCTGAGGAGGATTTGTTCATCGCCTGCTTCAGCGCTCCTCGGGTGTTCAATGGATGTGGTTTTTTCCTCATGCGATGGTCCTTTGATCTCAACCTGAATTGTGACCCGTCTTATGCTGTAATATGGGTATGCTTTCCCGACCTACCTTTACCCATTTAGAACCCTTCCATTATTTGTATTCTAAAGAATTGTTTGGGAATATATCTTTGATCGGATAATCGAACATCTGTGATTTTTCATCCGATTATGCCTCATGCTTGTGTTGAGGTCGACGTCTCCAAACTGCCATCAGAGTGGTTGTGTATTTTGGTCAGAGAGGAGCTCAAATGGAAGCATAGAGTGGTGTTCTAATCATGTCCAACATTATTCTCAGGATGTAACAAACTCGGACATTTCACTTACGGGTTCCATCATGCAAACTGGGACCAACCATCAGCGGATCAAGATGATATAGTGGTTGATCACCAGTTGCGGGAGAGTGGTGATTTGGGTGTGCATGAGGATGTGCATGGGGAAGCTCCAATGGAGCTGGATCTGGTCAGGTACCTTGGACCTTCAGTTGTGGAGGCCAGTACTGGGGATGCTATGAAGAAGCAAAGTCCCCTGGTGTCCATAGTGGATGCGAAGAAAGTAAGACCTGAGGAGGCTGGACCACGGGTTGAGGACATCTTTTCCTGGTTGAAGTATGACTTGGGTATCCTTGGAGATGAAGGAGAGAGTCCCTTAGCAGTGGTCGTGGTGATCCCAAAAACTACCTGCAATTCTATGGAGGGTAAGGCTAAAGCAACAGGGAGTGAGGTCCATAGTCTCAGTGGCTCTCAAAATAGAGGTTGGGAGGACACTAATAAGCAGCAACAATTTATGGGGTGAGCTTATGAGCAATTACCTGGATCAAAACTGTTGTTGGGGAAGTTTTACTTGTCAGATTCAACAATTCACAATGTTCAAAAGAGCTTGATGATGGGAATGAATTGAAGTCCTTAGACCCAAACACCCTTGGCCATCTGATGGCTGGGTCTAGGGAGAAGATATTTGGCTGAGAGAATATGACAGGAAAAGAGGAGCCTCTAATTAAGCAGAGGTCCCTCAATGTTGACCAAAAGTTAAATCTCGGGAACCGCTTTGATGTATTAGAATGCCAAGAACCTCCATTGAATGTGGAGGATGACTCATCCTGGGATGACAGTTACAAAATTCCTTTAGTGGATAGTCTGGATTGGTGTCAAGGAAAAGACCCTCACAGCCCTCACAGAAAGATGGGGAAAAAAGGCATCAGAGATGCTGGAAAATGTATAGTGGTCTAGGGGAAGAATCCAATGGCACACCATGATTATTCTTACTTGCCAAAACCTATGGAAACTCAGTCGACCATGAAGGGAAGGAAGAAACAAAGCTCAGTCCTAAATAAGGGAGATAGTGGATAATGTGAAGGAGTAATTAGGTACAAAATAGATGGAAAAGAAAGGGATGTGGAGTGTCTGGAACTAATTCTGCACTCCAAGGAAGTTATTCTTGAGAAACAAAGATTACCCAACGTCTTAGTAGAGGAACTCAAAAGGATTTATTAATGAAGGTTTCTAGTGGATTCAACAAAGGAGCAAGAAGTATTGTTGGATAATCAAGATAGAATTTTGGCATGAGGCCTCAATCAGAGAAAAATCACCTTAGAGGAATTTATTCAGAAAATGGAATGGATGATATCTCAGTTTGAAGAGCTTATCAGAGAAGACCCAACTATTCATGTCAGTTCATTGAACTCAGAGCTTCATATATTTGTTGTGTCTAGTAATTTTAGCCTTGTGTTTAATCAGTTCGTGAGCTCTTTCAGCAGTAGTGGGTGCCTTTGGTGAACTTTGGTTTCCCATTTTCCCAAAAAATGGTTTTAATAGAAAATTAAATTTGGATGGATGGACCATTAAAAAGAATTCACATCCAAGATGACATCCATTGAAATTAGTTACCTTCTAATATAGATATGATTCAATTATTATCTTTTATAATGCATATTAATGAATCATTATTATCTAACTAGTGGGTCTAGAATTATATATCTCCCAAATACATTAGTTAAATATTGATATCTAAATAGAAAATAAGATATAGAATGTAAAATAAACAGATTTTAGTAAGAGACTTTGACAACTATGATAATATTTAGTTCGAACCCTGACTAAGTATATGATGGTTTTGGTACTAAAATCAATCCACTATAATAATCTATTAAGTGATAAATTATTACAAATTAAATTATTTTATATGCTTATGTTCATGTCAAAAAAATTTCTTATGAAATTTTTATTGTCTCATTGTTTATGTTAATTGATAATATTATGATTCATGTCTTTTTATCTTCCATGATTTATTCCAAGAATTAGGTTTATGACCTATCATATGTTAGGTATGAATTTTAAATGTTAATTACCTATTCTAATGCCCTAACTCTTATGGTACATATAAGTGATCATTGTTATCTCCCTTGTTTACCCATATTATGTAAATAAGCTCACAATTTCTTATGTTTCCTTTCCCACATGATATGATGAATGATTTTTTGTTTGATGTTTCTAGGAATAATTCATTTTATGAATAACTTAGATTTACACGATTTTGTTCACATATGAAAAAAAATTATAAATCTATTTTTCCAAACACATGATACCTCTAGGACTCTAGAATGAATCATAATGTTATGTATTAAATATTAATTTATTAAGATTTAATATTTATGTATGAAAACTGTGGTTCACTATAGCTTGTATGAGAGAATTTTTTAGTCACCTTTTGAATATATTATGATAAAACATTAGTGATAACCTATAGGATAATCCTATATATATTAGAATATAATATGTTATGGTAAAGAAAAGTGTATGATTTTTCTAGAAGTAAAATATTTTATTAACACTCCAAGTGGAAATGGTTTTGGAACATATGCTTCTTGAGGTAATAATCTTGAAAAGATTTTATTATGTATACATTGACTATCATTCTGGTGCAGGTTGATTTTTTCATTACAACACACCTATTTTCACACTCTTGAGGAATATTAATGTCTTAATTCACATTTTCATTATGGATATTTACAATGTATTTTAATATATGATGACTATTGATGACCTAGGTTAAATATAAGGTCTCATATATTAAAAATAATGTGTCATTATTTGGACTTAATTTAAATTATTTTTCATTATTATGTGGTTTCCTTCTATGATTAGGGTTTCTCAGACTATTATTTTTTGTTTTATTTAATTATTGGAACCCAATAAACAATGATAATGATGAATTTTATGGGTAAAGGAATTAATATCCTCATAGGAAAACAAATTTTATATGATCTATAATTAATAATAATGTTTCTATGCTTACACATCTTTATCAAGCTATAAAACATGTTCATCTTTTAAATGATAAAATTTGGGGAAAGTGTTTTCTTGAGTCTTTCATTATCAAACAACCACCATTCTTTAGTGGGTCCACTAGTCCACTAGTTTTTTAGAAATGTTTATTTATCATTAAAAATATATTTCACACTCTCTTGTATTTCAAAGATGAAAAAATTATTTTAGTGTTTTATCATTTAAAAAGAGAATAATATCAATAGTGGAATCTTATTTAGAAATTCAGTCAATGGGAAGGAATTTCTCAAATTAGTTGGATGATTTGAAGAGTTTATTTTTCAATTAGTATTTTCCTTCTATTATAAATATGAAAATGGTAATGAAATTACATGAGATAATGTAGGATGATGAATATGATAAATCCTTTCAAAAAAAATTTATAATAATTGTGATATATCCTTATGATATTATCCTCAAACCTGAGATTAAGTAGAATCTATTATTCAATTCATTATAAACAAGTATCGTAATGGAATCAACCTTAAACAAATTTATTTACTTCAACGAAATCATTTGATGTGTCTTGATGCTCCTTTTTCGTCACATTGTCTAAAAGAATGGAAAGGGAAATGACTTAGCACAAATTTATTCATCCTTTGAAGAAAACAAAAAAAATCAACAAAGGCATGAACAAGGGATCAAGAGCACATGTGCCGCGCAAGTTCGATCACTGTCGCTCAAGTATACTTGCGTGACACATGATGGTCACGCAAGTGACTTGCGTGACCTAAGTGATACCTGCTCAGGGTCTTCTCCTACCTATAAACAGACCCTGTGGGCCCTCCATATGAAGGAGGATTTCTTTCAGAAACTCAGATTTGATCTCCCGGCACCCTAGTCTCTTCTCAAAGCTTCTGAAACACTTCTAAGGTAATTTCTTACCTAGAATGGAAGATCTAAAGAGGGGGAGGAAGGCCTAAGTGTTGAAACTCATCAACATTTGCGCGCCTGAGTGGCCAGCCCATAAGGGAAAAGGACACACTTGTGCTCCGCCTTACTCCTTCAATAGAACATGTGTGCCCCTCTTCTGGAAGAACCTCAAGAGGATTCTAAAGTCTTTAATCAAGAGTTGCTCAAGTATTACCCTGCTGGTTAACCGTCGCGCAAGTACCTATGTGTCATGTAGGTATACCTGCGCGACCAGGACATGCGTGCCCATGCAGTACCGGCGCGCCTTCCAGGACTTGCGCGCCCCTGCCTTTTTGGGTTCCCTTCTGGCCCATTTTACCCCTCTTAATCCATTCCACCTATCCTATTCAAGATTCAGTCTTCAAGACACTCTTCAAAGCCATTTATGGCATGATTTCTTGATTTGACTTCCTTATCGGAAAGGAAATATGTGGAATATCTCTCAAAACCTAGTGATTTACACTTCTTTATGTCACTAAAGATTGAGATTTCATTCATTCAACCTCATCCTTTAAGATGAGAGAATCATTAACCTAGGTCTCCTTTTTCAGGATTAATCCCCATTCATAATTCTCTAATCTGGGCATCCTCTTTAGGAGTAATCCCCAAGTCCTCTAATCTGGGCATCCTCTTTAGAAGTAAGCCCCAGATCCTCTAACCTGGGCCTCCTTTTCAGGAGTAAGACTGAGTCATAAGTCCCCAAATTATGGGCAGCCTCCTCAGGAGTAAGCCCCAGTTACAAATATGGGCATCATCTTTAAAAGTATGCCCCGGTCACAAAATATGGGCATCCTCTTCAGGAGTAAGCCCCAGTCTTAATTCTTCTTAACCAGTCCTAATTTACCATTGATCTGGGATTCCTTCTTAGGTGTAAAACCCAATCACAATCCCTATCCTAATTTGGGCCTCCTTTTCAGGAGTAAGCCCCAAGTTAGTGTATTCAAATCTCTATGAAGCACATATACGTTTATGGACCCTGTTCCTGGATTTATTCCCTGATGTAAATCCTAATATTCATTTATCTGGGCAGTTATACATACATAAGTCCCACATTATTTCTAATGATTGCATCTTTTATGGCACAATTGTCTAATTTTTACCAATACCTCTTGTTTCTCACACCGAGCATGACTCACGTGATCTTAGAGTGTAAAAGTGATTATGAAATCCTTGTTTGAGCCATCAATCATAAAAATCATACTCCCTTACTCGAACTACGTGGGTTCTGATTCCTTTTCTAAACAAAGGATACGTAGATAGCCCATCTGCGGGTTTGATCCCAACTCTGAAATAATCCATGTCCTTCTGAATGATAATAAATTTTAAGTGCCCCACTAAGTGGCTTTAAAACCATCATGGTCATCATAATGTCCAAGATACTTCTATATAAATGTGTCGAAGGGTACCATTGGAAAAGAATCTATAATAAATACAGATGATTCTATATCTATGAAGAACCTAGAATACATATAAAATATTTTCTAAATTTAATAAATATTTAATAATTGATTTTCATATCTGAAGGAAAGCTCATTTTATTATTGGTAATGTAATAAGGATTCACGAACATAACTTAAATATATAAAGAGTGTCCCGAAGTAAAAAATAATTCCCCTCAAAAAGGTGTGATGAGTCCGACCTCCCATCCTCTTAACCAATACAAATTATTAAGCCTCATCAGTCCACAAACTAATGAGTGCCTACCTTTGGAAAGTTGGTATAAATGGATGTGGAATCATTGGATGTTTCCGGTTCTACAAACAAACCTTCTAGAAACCGATCGGAATGTTTGAACCTCCCATCAAGGTGGTCAATCCCCGGATTCCGAGGAAAAAAATGGTGAACCCGACGTGAATCCTTAACCAAGTAAAAATAATGTTTTACCTATTTGTTAGGCCCCTATTTAAAACTCAATGAGAGGTCCAACAAAACAATCATTGACATATGTACTCATCCAAATGATGTAGTGTCTGAATTTATATTGATTGCGTCTGTTATATCAAACATGCACTCTTTTCCAAGATCTTCTTCATTTCTAGAATGGCTGCTCTCAAATTCACACCTGTGAATGTTGTTGCTACAAATTACACTACTTCTACTCCTGCTGGATCGTCATCCATTCTGAGGATGAAATCACCTACTCAGCATCTTCAACGCTGGGTATCAAATACGCTGGATAAGGAGTACCATCAACACGGTACCATCCCAACTCTGGAGGCTGCCCGACAAGCCCTCCAAGTGAACAACTCACACTAGTCGTCCAAACAACGATGGCCAATGATCAAGAAGAAGGCGGTGATGACTACCGTCTCCAACCGTTTCGGGTCGTTATCCCCGGAACGCAATCACTGTTCACTCCCTTATTCTGAGGAGGTGAATGAGCAGGTCCCTCAGGGCCTTAATTCAAGTAGATAGTAGTCCTTCCCGAGGGTTCCCACCAACAATCTCCACCAGACTCATGCAGCAATGTGCCCTCAACATGATGAGGGTACTGATTCAAGGCGTTCGGCTCAGGTTCCCCAAACCCGAGCAGGCAAGAAGACCCACTAGAGGCGTAATATGGTCAACAATGAGCAGGTTCTCATCTCTACCATCTCCGAAGAAGTCCACCAACCTAACTTGGTGGCAAGCAATGAGCAGGCACATACACCTGCCTGTTTTAATTCCGTTGTTCAGCAGACTCGTCTGGCAGCATCACACCGATCCCGCCAGGAAATTACATCAGAATACTATAGGTAGAAACATACACCTATTTATACATCATCAGCTAGTCAGCAGGCTTGTCTGACTACATATGATGGATCTCGTCAACTAGGTTTGGTGAAGAGCAATCAGCATGCACATACACCTGCTAGTATTAATCAAACCTACCAACAGTCTCACTTGGTAGCATTCGGAGAAGTCAGTCAGAAAGCCCCGGTGAAAAAAAGGAGGCAGACTCAACTCTCTGCCCCCATACTTGAGTACTGCCAGGATTCACTGACAGGAAAAGGAGGACAGGATCAGGCACATACACCTACTCCAACCACAAAATGGATGTATATCCCCGTTCCAGCAGCTGATGTCACCAAGAATATTCTATCAATGGTGAAAGTGCAGAAGCAAATCCCTGCTCATATTCTTGATGCTTGCCAGGATATTATAACAACTTCAGCAGCATCTTAGGGAAAGACCCATAAATCTATCCCTACCTGTGGAGTGACATATTAACAGTTTACTCTGGAACAGACACACACATCTGTTCCAGTCCAAGAGGGTTTTGGGTCATACTCCTCCATATCATACGAACAACCAAGTCTGGAACATACACCTGATTTGAGGGGAGATCGTCAGCCTAACCTGGTCATCTTTCCTGATCAGGCACATACACCTGCTCAATGCAGCCACATTCATCAACAAGTGATGTCCAAGGCAAGTAAGAAGGCATCTATGAAAAAGACCTACCCAGAACAGTCAGGAGATCAAGAGCCAATCTGTAACAAGGGCTTGCTCAATGCTAGAGTTCTTGAAGCCCTTAGACTGTTATCTATTGGAATTCAGGATTCTACTCCCTCAGTTCCCAATAATGGTAACATTAATTCCAAATGTCTTCAACAGACACTTCCTCATGAAGGCTTGATTTATGACAATTCGGTCGATCTCAAAGTTTCATCTTCAGATGAGAGAAACAGGAACCCTATGTGTGGTCAGAAGACCAAGGAGCAAGAGATTTCATCGTTTGTTGTAACCCATTATGGTGGTCCTCCCCATGATGATGAATTTTTCTACGAAAGTCCTCTCTGCAGTAGTGATGCACATTTCCCGGAAAATGCTCCAATGGACGACGTAGTGCCGAGAAATCCCTCTTATCTTGAGGCACTTGAAAATGCAAAACCAGTCATGTCTGATGCTTCATCTCTAGTAGGTGAAATACTTTCGCAATCAGAATATAGCCCAGGGTGTAGGTCATTCTCCGAACCACCCCTGAGTCATGCATCTTCTAGTTTGATCAATGATTTCTTTACCAATCTTGTTGAATCCAATGAAGAAACAAGGAAACACCAACTCAGGTCAAATCAGGTAGAATAATCTTCATCAAATGATAAAGAGGAAATGATGAACATGAGAAAACAACTGGCGAAAGGTGAACTGCCAGTCATGTTTTGGCCTCTGGATGACTCTCAGTATGACATTCCAGAAATGTTGATGAATGATGAAATTCATGATATTCATCTCAACATATGGAAAACTCTTTGTTAGTTGAAAAATAAAGTATTGTATTATGATGAATATGAAAAGCATCATAATATAATAGAAGTGTTACAACATAAAATTGATTTGGCATCTCTATCAGTCTCTCGATATCTGAAGGCTGAAAAACAACAGAGATCCCTTCAACGTTCATGCCTTGGCGCACTAAGAAGATTGTCTCAGTTAATTTCCAATGCCCCATCTGGTATTTGTGTCAGAGGATGGGGTGTTCATGGAGCACTACATTTCACGGTGCTGTCTAGTCAGAAAAGCCCATAGAAAATGGTCTCACGCAATGTTATTGCCCATTCCTGGCCACAGTCAATGGGCTTTGTTTGTAATCAAAATATTTCCCAAGAACAGGTTTCAACTAGTTCCTCTAAAAATCAAGAATACAGAGAACAAGTTGTTGAATTACTCTTGTATCAAGCAAATTAGAATATTGAACATGCCTCTCATTTGGAGCAAGCACATCATCAAGTGACATAAGTGTCAGAAATTATCCAACGGTCTTTTGAATCGGGTGATAAAAGTGGATATAGGTTAATGAATCCAGCTAATTTCCGGACTAAGGTTCGCATGATCAGGAGAGATTTTAAGAAAGTCTCAGACATAGCATGTCAAGAGCCACCCCAGCTCACCAGACTGTGGACTCTTTTAAAACAACCCTTAGAATCAACAAATAGTATTCGAGGAGTTGAACGACAATAGCAAGAATAGTCCCAGTCCACCGGACTGGGGACTTTTTCAAATCATCAATCCCCTCCTCGGAGAATGTCGGTTTTTTCTTGATTGGGGAAGAAGCCTCAAGAGGAAGGAATAGCCAAATTATCAGGAGATTCCCTCCAAATTATGGTTTGTCAAGAAGATTTTGAGGGATCGAATCAACAAAAGTAAATGTCTCATCAAAGACATGGAAGAAGACAATATCACAGAAATGCTGATAGAAGGGATGTGATGAGTTATGCATCAATCAATGTCATCAATGTCGTTGTTGCTGACCCACCAGATGAGGCTCACTCAGGGGACTCAGATGAAGAGGTTCCTTCTCAAGAAGATGTACGCACCGACAGAAATGAAGAAGGTGTGCGTACACGAAATCAAATGATTACTCGGAACCTATGTAATCCTTCAAAAACCCACTTACCCTTCTCCGAAAAGGATCCAACAAAGGGAAGGGAAAGAATCAGGTTACATATCCTTCCTCTGGAAAACGTCAATCGCTCTCACTAGAGCAATGGTTTTCACAACAGGAGGAAAAATGAAGTAATTAAAAAGGTTGAATGCAGAACTACTTTAGGGTAGTATTCTTCGTGAGCGTGCTGGAGTCAGTCAGCCAAGGGAATTTTTTGCAGCTAATGAGATGGATCTGGAATATCCTCCTCTATCAGTACACCCTCACAGGCCTAATCCTACGGGTCATGTGAAACAACAGTTGGCAGTGCTACCCTTAGTTGCAGCACCGGCCACCACATCTGTCCAAGATCCAGTCATTGCACCTACCCATGTCCATGTTCAACCGGATGTTTCTAAAAAGTTAATAACTACCATTGAGTCCTTAACAGATCTGTTAGAAACTATGGAAGGGAAACACGCGCTGGTTCAACCAGAAAAGAAATTTTACCCTGAATGCGTAGATTCAATCTCTCCTCCAACCAGTTTTGGAAACCCTGTATTCCATAGTTTCAATGGATCAGGCAACCCTGAACAGCATTTGATGCATTAGGTGTCTTGTTGTGATCCTATGATGGGAACTACTGAGCAGCAAGAAGTAGTAAAACTCAGATGCTTCGTCCAGACCTTGCAATTACCAGCCTTTGTCATGTATACAAGCTTGCAATCCAGGTCAATTTCTGGATGGGAGGATCTTCGCCAAAAATTCCTATTCAGTTCAGCTCAACTTTTCAAAAGACAACAGTTTTGTATCTTACAAACTGTAAGAAAATGGAGAATGAAAGGGTCTCTGATTTCATTTCTCGATTGAAGGGATTAACATATTCCCTAAGCTTAGCACTTCCTCAAGAGGAATTGTTGCCAATCTGTGAGGAAAATCTGCGTGACAAATTACGCACGTTATTGATCCCTGTGAAATATACATGAGGGTTTCAAGACCTTACTTCAATCGCTCATCAGATTGAAGATTCCCTTATACAAGCTAAGGCTAAATCTCATGTAATTCCATCATCTCTAGGAAAGGGAATGGGTAAAGAATAAACTGCTACAGTTATTCTTAAACAAGCACCTGTACCTGTTTCTACCTCAAAACCTTCATCTTCTCGAAGGGCTCCACCTTTTGAGCGCCAACAACAAAGGCCGTTTCATCCAGATGATAAAATAGATCAAAGATGAAAACAATTTGAGGATCTGAAGAGGAAAACATACTCTTTCTGAAATGAACAAGTTCCTGGTTATTTCATTTCGGCTCTAGAAAACAATTTGGTTCAATTTGCAAATCCGAAGAGGCCAAATAAGGAAGGAGTTGAAGACCATCCCAATTATTTCCCCATTCATCAAATGTTGGGGCATCCCATACTGGAGTGTTTTGTCTTCAAAGACCTCCTGCAAAAGATGGTCGACTCGGGACAAGTCACATTGAAAGGCTCCTCAGCCCAGGTTGCATGTGTTACTTCTACAGTTCCAGACCAG
Organism: Viscum album; assembly: GCA_963277665.1. Classification (NCBI taxonomy): domain Eukaryota; kingdom Viridiplantae; phylum Streptophyta; class Magnoliopsida; order Santalales; family Viscaceae; genus Viscum; species Viscum album. The sequence goes on from OY728150.1 coordinate 237,942,049, forward strand.
GAAGGTGAATGGTAAGAAGTCAAAAGTAAAAATGCACAGAAGTATGATGATTGCATGGTCAGAAAGACAATCAACCGAACTCATGCTATTTTTTCAAACACAATTTAACAAACCAATTGTGTCTTATGCCATGAATGTTGCTGTAAAACCCTCTTCGTCAGAGGGAAAGTCCTCAATGAAACGACTTGATTCAACGAAAGAAAGAGAATTAGAAGAAGATGAGTATGTGTCAAAGCCTAAGATGTCTTTGACTTTGGAGGACTTCATTCCGTCTACTTCAAAGCCACGGGCACCGCCCCACAAAACGGCATAGCCTAAATAGGATAATCAGGTAGAGTCTTCATCAGATGAAGAGTTAATCTTCGATTCTGTTAATATGATTCAATTAACAGATCCATATGCTAGTCTCTATTTCAAATTCAATGATCCTGAATTCCTTGTATCAAACAAGGGAATCAGAGGAAGTTCCAGAGGCTCAGGATACAGGGGAATAAGTGGATCTTTCAGAAGCCACTACTCTAATTCTACCCCTGCTAGAACTGTGTATGCATCAGAAACTCGTGGTAGAGCCATTCATCGAGCTCAGCAAGAATAATCAAGTTCTTCTACCAATAGAAAATTCAGTCTTGGAAAAATTATTTTGGAAGACCATTTGAAGGTTCCATCATCTTCTTCTCAGCATGTAAATGGATCTAATCGGTCTAATATTAAAAAATAAGGGATATTATCAACTCCTATTCCGATACAAGATGCATCAACTTCCAAAGCATCTGCTTCGAAGGTACCTGCTAAACCACATATTCATGTTGGGAAACGCAGACCTCTAGATCAAAAGTATTATATATTGAAACAGTTGTCCCATGTACCAGCCAAGCTATCAATTCTGGATGCTTTGAATCTATCAAAAGATCTTCGGGAAGCACTCATCGAGGCTTTGTCGGGTCCTCAAGAGTTTGAAACTGAAATTGTTGCAGCTGAAGTCTATCACATAGAGAATAATCCTGTAGAATTCCGTGCAATAATATCTTTTACTGATGAAGAAGAAGATTATTTTGATCATGGACATATTATACCATTGTACTTGTCTGGAAAGGTCAATGGCGTAGATGTTCGAAGAGCTTTCATTGACAATGGTTCAGGAGTCAACCTCATTCCAATTCATACACTTCATCGATTGGGCCTTACAGAATCAGATTTATCTCCTTCTACCATGATGTTACAAGGATATGATAAAAATGAACAAGAACCACTGGGAGAAGTTACACTGAGAACTCAGTTTGGAGATCTTGTATCCAATTCAGATTTCATGGTCGTTGATTAAGACTCAACTTTCAACATCTTTCTTGGAAGACCCTGGCTACATCAGCATGCGGCTATCCCTTCATCATACCATCAATGTCTCAAATATTGTTTTGATGGTCATGATGGGAGATTGTATGGTGATAAGGCCCCATTAAATACATGTGAGTCTCAATACATTGAGGTGGAATTCTATCACATGAAGTGAAGGCAGAAATCCATAACAAAGGAGATTACCAAAGTTAATGCTCCATATGGTTTGGAGAAGATTCCCGTAAATCCATTTACACATGTGAGTATAGATTATATGTTTCCTATCAATAAAATTGAGAAGATAGACCCAAATCAAAATACTCTTATGGAAAGATCCATAATGTCAATTAAAGTAATCGAGCCAGACAACATGGAAGAAATTGGTAACCCACTAAGCAGTGATGAAAGCACAAATGGTGACGTCTTCATTTCATCTGCTAAAATCCAACAAGTCTATACTTCACCAATTAGGCCATAAGAAGTTTTAGAACATCGTAGGTGAACAATGATGTCGTTTTTAAATCCATCATCTCCTCTTTAATACCCAAAGAAGACCCTTCATCATTTATCAGGTCGGAAATGGAAGGTTTTTCTTCAAGATGTGCAAATTGTGACATATCTTCTAATCATGAATGTTCTGCTTTATCATCTACTATGAAAGTAGAAATGGAAGAAATAACACATGATAAATAAGAAGAGGAAGATCTCATAAATTCTCCTCCAACATTTGAAGAGGGTATCTCTACCACTGTGGATGAACTCAGAGAAATAAATCTGGGTACACAAGAAGATACACGCCCCACTTTAATTAGTGTGGCCATGAAACTTGAAGACCAAGAGATGTATATTTCTTGTCTAAAGAAAAATAGAGATATATTTTCATGGAACTATACAGAAATTCCTGGGCTTGATCCTGATGTAGCTACCCATCATTTGGGTTTACTAGAAGAACATTGAGGATTTAAGCAAGCCGTGAGAAGAACACACCCAACTTATGCTTCCAAAATTAAGGTTGAATTGGATAAGCTTATCAAATCTAACTTCATCATAGAAGTTCAATATCCTATGTGGATGGATAATATAGTCCCTGTAAAGTAGAAGAATGGTCAAATTAGAGTTTTCATCGATTTCATAGATCTTAATCAGAATTGTCCTAAGGAAGATTTTCCAGTTCCGATTACAGAACATTTAATTGATTAAAAAGCTGGCTATGAAGCAATTTCCTTCATGGATGGATATTCTGGATATAACCAGATCTGAATGGCCCCAGAAGATGAGAAATACACAGCCTTCAGAGCCCCTTAGGATGTGTTTTTCTACCGAGTAATGCCCTTTCTCTTAAAGAATGCCGGTGCAACTTATCAGTGTTCCATGCATCATATCTTCAAACCCTTCTTAGGGAAGTTTGTTGAATGCTATGTAGACGATTTGAAAGTTAAATCCAAACAACGTTCTAATCACTTGGATGATTTGGAAGACATATTCTTCAAGCTTCGACAACATAATTTGAAGATGAATCCCTTAAAATGTGTTTTTGGGGTAACCTCTGGAAAATTCCTCGGCTTTGTTGTATGCCATCGTGGTATTGAAGTCGATCCTGAGAAGACCAAGTCAATCCTTGGTATGTCACCTCCTCGAAATTTGAATGAATTATGAGGACTTCAAGGACACTTAGCCTATATTCGGCGTTTCATCACCAATTTTGTAGGAAAAAGTTTACCCTTCACCAAATTGATGAAGAAGGGAGTCACATACCAGTGGACTGAAGAATGTCAAGAAGCATTCGATATTCTCATGAAATACCTATTTAGTCCACCGGTACTTATGCCACCTATTGAAGGAAGATCACTTATACTTTATGTGGTAGCTCTAGAGTGATCATTGGGTGCCTTTATTCCTCAAAAGAATGATGCTGGGAATGAAAACAACCTCTACTATCTCAGTCGAACCATGCTTGAAGCAGGAACCTGGTATTCAAGTATTGAGAAGTGCTCCATGGAATTAATATTTGCAGTTCAGAAGTTGAGACACTACCTGAAACATCACGAGGTCCAATTGGTATCTCACAATAACCCGCTCAAATTCATCCTTAGTCGTCCAATGCTTACAGGATGTCTGGAAATGTGGGCAGTTATTTTGCAGCAATTTGATATTCAGTATGTGTCTCAAAAGGCGATAAAGGGCCAAGCTCTGGCTGATTTCCTAGCTAAACACGCTTCAGTGGGAGACACATCTTCAGATACTGAACTCCCTGATGAGGAATTATTCTCTATTCAAGAAAGTCCTCAAGCATGGGAAATGTATTTTGATGGTGCTTCCAGAAGTCCAACAGGGAGAAAAATGGAAAATCCTAAATTTAACAAAGATGGCATAGGAATTGTGATCATTTCTCCAGAAAAGGCAGTGTTACCTTATTCCTTCTTATTGTGGGAAGGTGGTACCAATAATGAAGCAGAATACCAAGATCTCATCGTAGGCTTGGAATTAGTGCTTCAAGCACAAGTGAATCACATAAAAGTGAAAGGTGATTCAGACCTGGTAATCAAACAAGTCAATGGGGATTGTTCCATTAGAAAAGAAGAACTAATCCCTTTCTATGATTATGTTAGAGAGTTAATGGCGGAATTCCCTTCGGAACTGACATTTTCTTGAGTCCCAAGATCAAAAAATGCTCAAGCTGATGCACTGGCTAATATAGCTACAGCTCTGGCAGATCCAAATTGGAACGAGACAACCATCAGTATTGCCCACTGTCGTGCAATTTCACCTTATGTTCGAATCAGAATAGTGGAAATTAATGAAATTAGTCCCATTCATGAACTGTATGGTCATACTGCAGGATGGATGTCACCTATCAAGGAACACCTTCAAAATGGAACACTTCCACCTGATAGAGCCGAGAAATAACAAATCCAGCAACGTGTGGTCAATTTTACTCTTTATGATATCCCAGATCACATAGAGAAAATTCTCTACAAATGTGGTTTTGATGGAGTTCTCTTCAGATTCATTGATGGCGAAGAGACAATGGCTGTCATGAAAGAAGTGCATGCAAGAGTCTGTGGTGCCCACCAGTCTGGACATAGACTGTCTGATCAGATTCGAAGGCTTGGATATTTTTGGCCTTCATTGATACAAGATTGTGTCGATTTCACAAAGAAGTGTCATTCATGCCAAGTACATGCCAATTTCATTAATCAACCTCCAGAGTTTAATTATATAGATAAATATTCATGGCCATTTGCCACATGGGGAATGGATGTGGTGGGAACTTATCCTTCGGCTACGACAAAGCAGTTTAAGTACATTCTTACTCCTACTGACTTCTTTTCCAAATGGGAAGAGGCAATACCTGTCAAGGAAGTCAGTTCTAAATGTGTTGTTAGCTTCATCAAGTCTAACATCATTACCAGATTTGGTGTCCCTCATACCATATTGACGGAAAATGGAACCAATTTCTATTCATCTGAGGTGAAGAATTTGTATCATGAATACAACATCAAATCCAACCATTCGTCTCGGTATAATGCAGCGGCCAACGGCCAGATAGAAGCCTTTAACACGACTCTTTCAAATATATTGCAAAAGATGGTGGATAAAGATAAAAGTCCATGGCCTGGTAAACATTTTCATGCTTTATGGGCTTATCAGACTACCACCCTCAATATAACTTGGTCAACTCCATATTCATTGGTATATGGAACAGAAGTCGTCTTTCCCATTGAAGTTCAACTACCCTCACTCAGAGTTTCCATTTGTGATCAATCATCTAAAGATGAATGATATCAAAAGCAATTGAATGAATTGGAATTGTTACATGAGAAAATATTGTGCACTTTGCACCACTTGGAAGTCTATCAGAATCGAACAGCACGAGCTTTTAACAAAAAAGTTCGTCTTCGTTCATTCACTCAGGGAGAATTGGTATTAGTTCTCAGAACTCTAATGATACCAAGAAAGAAACCTCCCAATATTGAGCCAAAATGGGAAGGACCTTATTCAATACATAGTGTCTACTCCAATGGAGCTTATTCATTAATCTCTATGGATAGAGAACTCATCACTACTCCATCAAACACCAGATTTTTGGAGAAGTATTTTGTATAAACACAAAATACATCGTATAATGGTCCAGTATGACCTTAAACTGAAACTTGGTCCAACATGACGTTAAACTGTGCCCCCAAAATGGCCCAACATGATGTTAAACTGTGTCCCCAAAATTTTCAAGTATGACCTTAAACTGTAACTTAGTCCAACATGATGTTAAACTGTGTCCCCAAAATGATCCAGTATGACCTTAAATTGCATCATCAACGGTCCATGCATATGACCCTAAACTATTTTCAAGTCCCGTACGTCCAGCAAGCCGTTAAACTGTGATGGCCTCACTGCATGACATTAAACTACAAAGTCCCTCTTTCGTCCTTTCTCCATGACATTAAATAATACAGCAACGGTCCATACATATGACCTTAAACTATTTGTATTAATTTCGTCCCACACGACGTTAAACTGTGAAAAAAGTTCCCTAAATGGTCCAGTATGACCTTAAAATGCAACTAGGTCCTGTATGACCTTAAAATACATCATCAACGGTCCATGCATATGACCCTAAACTATTTTCAAGTCCCTTCCGTCTAGCAAGACGTTAAACTGGGATGGCCTAACTACATGACGCTAAACTGTATAGAATTCCCTTACGTCCAGAAAGACGTTAAACTACATAATCATCAAATGTCATGTATGTTTTTAAACTACACTTCTGTCTAGCATGACATTAAAACTGCACCATACTTGGTCCATCCATAAGACCTTAAACTATTCTCACTTTCGTCCAACATGACGCTAAACTGTGGAAAAAATCCCCAATGCGTCAAGCATGACGTTAAATGGTGTACTCTTTTGTCCTCACTACATGACATTAAACTGCACAGTCCCTCCTTCGTCCAACATGATGTTAAACTCTATTGTCCCCATCTTCCTAACTACATGACGCTAAACTGTACAGAAAGTCCGTGATACGTCATACATGACATTAATCTGTACTTTCTCCCCGCTACATGACACTAAACTGTGCAGCACCAATAGTCCTAACTGCAAGACTTTAAACTGCATAGTCCCTTTATATGTCCTAGATTACATTAAACTATGCATCATTAAGTTTGTTCTTACCTCTTGTTTCTTACACTGAGTATGACTCACGTGAGCATAGAGAAAACCTCAACCATTACACTCTCTCTGGGCCGCTAACCATGTGTAAGTCCCAACATCATTTTTTAGGTCGTTGTCCCCAAGAACAACTTGATCATTAATTCATTCTTTAATTGAACTACGTGGACTTTGACCCTTTCCTTCTAGGCTGGGTATGTAGCCAACCTCCCAAGGTTCATGCCCAAAACCAATCTCCTCACATCGGTTCACCTCCATCTCATACGATGTTGATTTGTGAAACCGCCCCTAGAATCAATATCTTTACATTGTTTCACATTAATCCTTGTTATACAACGTTAAACTATACAAAACTTTTGTCCAGTATGAAAATAAACTAAAATATTCTTTGATACCCTCACTTGAGAAGGAATCATTATTTACATTGATTTTCAATCATGTTTCATTTCAAAGACTACGTGAATACATGATAATTACCAGGCCTTTTATATTGGGTAAAACCATCACTGTACTAAAGTCCCCTTTCACCCTTCACATGTACGAACCAAATTTGTACATAGGGTATTTCTAGAACTACGTGGTCTTGATTCCCATCCCAATGGGATACATAGGAACATTCGTGTGTCCCTCGAATTCAGCCCCAAGTCTTTGGGCTAACCCCAAATTCCATTTTTCTGTCCCTTGGCTGAAAAGTCCCCATGAAAACACACACTGTGTATTTCTTATAATGGTCCAAGCTCAATGAACCTAAACTAAGATCTCTAATCATTTTGTCCCACACGACATTAAACTGTAGTTTAAGAACTATGTATGGATTGATTCTCATCCTTATGGGATACGTACTGAATTCCAACATTTCAATTTAGGACCCATCTGCAACATGATTATGATTTGCATTGATCTGTGTATCTCTGTATACATTGGAAAATACCCATTTTTTATGTGTCATAATCCTAACCATAAATATTTTCAGATCTTCATAACCCTTTTCATGACTTCTAGTCACAAAAATGTCAAACTTCTGAGAGTTCTTTTGCCTGACTATGCAGCACGTTCCCATAGGAGGCCTTGCATAAAAAGTCTACATAACAAAGTTTTTAGCCAAAACATACTATTATTTGACTATGCAGCCAATGCCCTTAGGTGGCCCTGCATAATTCAACCCCCTAACAGGTTTTTTGGATAGTGGTAACTTCATTCTTGGGAAGAATGCCTCTTTTTTCCTTATTTTTCTCAAATGAAAGTATATAGGGATCCACAAATATAGCCATCCTTAACATATTTGTCCCATATCCTTTTTCATGATCTGAAAGTATTCAAGTATATGGTTTATATTCTCCTTCCCTACGTTTGGGTCAGATCTTCGTAGGAGTGATATTCATCCAGTTCATCGATATTCTTGTTTGGAAATATCTTCTCCAAATTCAAGTACCTCTTTCCATACAGCAAACTCTATACTTTGGAAGATTTGAATCTCCATAAACATTCACTGGCTTTTAGCACTAGGAAAGTAAATTTTTGAGAGTTCTTTTGCCTGACTATGAAGCATGTGCCCACAGGCGGCCTTGCATAAACAGTCTCCATAATAGACTTGTTAGCCAAAAGATACTATTTATTTGACTATGCAGCCAATGCCCTTAGGTGGCCCTGTATAATTCAACCCCCTAACGGGTTTGTTAAATAATGGTACCTTCATTTTTGGGAACTACTTCTTCTAATTCCTTTTAGTTCTTTTTCATATCATTCCTCAGATTAAAATATTCTTAAGTCATAGTTTACATATTTTCCCTCATACATGATTATGGTAATATGTTCTCAGATGAATTGTCAAAGAATTGAGTCAATTATAATTCATTCGGTCAAAGATATTTCGACCTTAAACATTATCCTCCTTATGTCCGACATGCATGACTTTAAAATACCCACAAAATTCAAAGGAACTCTGAATAAAAGTCAACTTCCAAGCTCACTAATCATGCGTTTGGTATGATTTAGGTAATATTGAGCAATTAAAAGGTTTGAAGTTTGTAGGGTTGTTTACATTAATCTTAGTAAAAATCAAACTATGCTTACTTGGTCCATTGGCTTATGTAAAATCTAAAGCATGTATCAAAATAGAATTCAGGTACAAATGAGTCAAGTTGAAAGTGTTTTTCATTTGATTCATAGGAGATATAAGGACATCCACATACCGGAGTCTCTTCTCTTTTTCAAGAATTACATGAGGCTTTCAACATAACTCTTCATTTGATTTACCGCATCCCGAGCTTTATCAGCGACCACCTGGAATTCATTCATTCAACTGGATACAATAAGAGATGCAGTGATACCAGCTCTTCTTGGAACAGTTGTAAAAGGATGTTCTTGAGTGTGGTTTGAGGAAAATTTTTTGCTGATCAAACAGTGACTCGGTTTCTGTCCAAAATACTTGGAAGATGGTTACATGGATTTGAGAATGGAGCATTGGAATTAAATATCCATTTGGAGAAAGTACTCTTTTCAGATATTTATCTAATGCCAGGTTTGTCTTCTCTCCCCCAACCGACAACGGAAAACATTTTAGCCCATGGGTTTTCCATTTTCATATCTTCAAGGAAATGGCATGGAAGGAGAATTTGAAAGTTCACACCATTGTTGTTGCTCTTAATGCACATCATAACCGAAATAAAGGAGTAGCAGTGCAGCTGCATTTCAGGTGTATAGTTCTTTGCATTTGGAACATTGACTCCTTGCATATGACCATGACCATTCAGGGACAGGTAGATTCTCTGTGGGAAATTAAGATGATATTTCTTCAAGTACTTAGCCAAATATGGGAAAGTGATGTCGCAGATATCATAGTAATCATGGCCAACAATGTTCATCATGTCATCAATCCTCTTTCTAGAAAGTTCATCAACCGTTCCCATTCTTCTGGGAACCATTGAATCTGCACAAAAGTAGAATTAACTAACTCTTAAATGGGTTTATTTTTCAAAATATTTGTGAAAGAATTCAGAAAAAATGGAAAAGGCATTAAGGCGCACAAGTCTAAAACATGGCGTGCAAGTATGGATGTGACGTGAAAGTATTTGACGTGCATGTATCACCGCGCAGGCCCAGATACCTTGACAGCAGCGCGACATCAAGGAAACCGTGGGAAACAGAGCAACTCGCACGGCAAATGAAACTTGCGCGGCGAGAGCTCGAGAGTTTCAAATCCATGAGCTTGTACGGAAGTGAGGCCCTCTATTTATAGACAAGGCTGTAACCCTGCGCGACCAAAGGCCCTACCCTGCACGCCGATTACCGCGCGCCCGAAGCTCATTTGCACGCCTCAACTTTCGCGCTGCCTTTCCATTGGTTTTATTCTTCTCCTCAGAGTCAAATCCTCTTTTCTCTCCGGATTCGACTCTGAGGGTGGACTTTTGATGAATCTCCTTTTTCGTCACATTGTCTAAAAGAATGGAAAGGGAAATGACTTAGCATAAATTGATTCATCCTTTGAAGAAAATATCAAAAATCAACAAAGGCATGAACAAGGGATCAAGAGCACACGTGCCGCGCAAGTTCTATCACTGTCGCGCAAGTCTACTTGCACGACGCATGATGGTCGTGCAAGTGACTTGCGCGACCTAAGTGATAACCTCCTGGTGTCTTCTCCTACCTACAAATAGACCCTGTGGGACCCCCATCTGAAGGAGTATTTTTTTTAAAAACTCATATTTGAGCTCCCGGCGCCCTAGTCTCTTCTCAAAGCTTCCAAAACACATATAAGGTAATTTATTACCTATAACGGAAGATATAAATAGGGGGAAGGAGGCCTAAGTGTTGAAACTCATCAACACTTGCGCGCCTAAGTGTCCAGCCTTTAAGGGAAAAGGCCACACTTGCGTGCTGCCTTACTCCTTTAATAGAACTTGTGCGCCCCTCTTATGGAAGAATCTCAAGAGGATTCTAAAGGATTTAATCAAGAGTCACTCAAGTATTACCCTATTGGTTAACCATCGTGCAAGTACCTATGTGTCGCGCAGGTATACCGGTGCGACCGGGACTTGTGCGCCCACGCAGTACTAGCGCGCCTGCAAGGACTTGCGCGCCCCTACCATTTTGGGTTCCCTTCTTGCCCATTTCACCCCTCTTAAGCCATTTCACCTCTCCTATTCAAGATTCAGTCTTCAAGACACTCTTCAATTCCATTTATGGCATGATTTCTTGATTTTACTTCCTTATCTAAAAGGAATTCTTTGGAATATCTCTCAAAACCAAGTGATTTACACATCTTAATGTCACTAAATATTGAGATTTCATTCATTCAACCTCATCCTTTAAGATGAGAGAATCCTTAACCTGGGTCTCCTTTTTTCAGGAATAATCCCCCGTCATAATTCTCAAATCTGTGCATCCTCTTTAGGAGTAAGCCCCAAGTCCTCTAATCTGGGCATCCTCCTTAGGAGTAAGCCCTAGATCCCCTAACCTGGGCCTCCTTTTCAAGAGTAATCCCCTGTCATAATTACCCAAATTATGGGAATCTTCCTCAGGAGTAATCCCCAGTCACAAATATGGTCATCCTCTTTAGGAGTAAGCCCTAGTCACAAAATATGGGCATCCTGGTTCACACCCAAATTTACCCAAGAGAAGAAGGGTATAACGGTCCTTGTAGTGTAGCTTGGGTTGTCGATTCCACAGAGACCTAAGAAGATACCTAAGATACACAACCTAAGGGATGGATTTTTGGCTATGAAGTGGCCAACTTGGATTGTTTTTGGATGGGTTTTAAAGATATATAAAATATTTAAGTGTATTCAATTTAAAAGAATGAGTTGATCCGAGTTTATCGCTCAGGGTGGATTGGACGTATTTTCTTTTTAATGATTTCAATTTCTTAAATTTGAGATGGGTTCATTTAAAGAGATAAAACAACATCATCACTTACTGGTTTAATGCCTAAACCCTCTAATACTAATCACCTATACACTTGAAGGATCAAAGTTTTGATCATATCAAGGAAAAGGATCGTATTAGTACTTGAAGTGTGTGGCCTTAAATTCAACAAGGACGATGGAGTTTAAAAATCATCAAATAAAAATCCCAATTAAAGAAGTGATTATATATTAATTAGGTGATTAATAACATCCAATACAGCCCCTTTCTACTCCCTTGGATCAACCCATAAGTTGGTTAGCCCTCAATTGATCCCATGGTTTCAATGGAAGCAGAAAGTAGACTCATGAGGGAGGAAATGGAGAAGTAAAGAAAACAACAAAAATAAAATGATCACTCCACCGTTGTGTGAATAATTTCACAAGGGTTGGTGTGAATAAATTCACACCATGATCCAATGGTATCAAATTGATATTAAGAAAAAAAGAATAAGAGTATAAGAAGAACTTTTATTAAGAAACTAATGTGAATTGAACAACTTACATGTGAACGACAAAATTGAGGCAACAAAAATGCAGCATAACATTACAATTGAAAAAAGCATCCAAGATTCTCAACTCCTTAACCACCACTGCCTTAAATAGGCATTTTTGGAGACTTGGGTCGAGCCTCAAACAGTACTAAGTATCTCAATTAATTTTGGTAGGCCATAGGTGGTGGAAAGCTTGTGGAATTTGAACTTTTCCACATTTGACCCGAGGTGGCAGCCAGCTTTCCTTCACCAAACAGACTCGTCTGTAAGACCTTCTAGAAGGCCGAATCAGAGTGGGACATAGAAGAAGAAAATGGATCTCTGGATGTCTTAGAACCGCCTTTATACTTTGGGCTCATTCGGAGTTACGGATTCCGAGATATGATAAAATTAGTGGACTGTTTTTCTGGGCCACAGAATCTGGCCCAGAATTGTATCTCTAACATGGGCCGCTTTAATGACCACAATATAGGCCGAATTAGCATTGTCTGATGAAGATATATTTGTTCCTCTGAATGTCTTCTAGCATCTCACAAAATTTGGGATTCATTGGGCCTGTATGTTGGGCCCCACAGTCTCATCAGTGGGATAGTGTCCAATCTGCTTTCTCTAGAATTGCTTCCTTTCATCACAAAATATCACATCTTCTTCCATGAATTATCCATTGATCCCTGAATGAAAAATGTTCACATTTAAGTGTAGATAATGTTAACAAAATATCAAATTGATAATTACATTCCTTATAATCAGATGACTCATTGGGCCTAAATTGGTGTATATTAGGCATGAAGTGCACAAATGATGAGAATGGATGTTCATAATGAAAATGTACTAACTTAGGACCATAAGATCAAAAATGAACATTGAATACCATTAAAATTTAATTAAAATATATGTTTTTATTGGATAATCACACCCCCCCAACTTGATATTTTCTAGTCCTGAGAAAATAGTTCAATGATTTTATTTGAATTCCTTTCTTCAAACACATTATAACAAACTGTGCTCACAATGTAAACTGCACACAAATATATTTTTATACAATTTCATGATAATTTAAAACAAGATGAATTTAAAAGAAGATCCCAATCCCAAGCCCATTCCTTTGATCAAATCCATCATCATACTTCATCCAACTCAATTAGGTGTAATGATGTGTTGTGTATCACAATAGATATGGGGGTTCATTTTCATTCAAGGGGGAAATCATGGAAGCGCTAGGTGGAATCACATTTAATCCTAATATGACTATTCTTCATTCTCTTTTTTTTTTTGATTTTTTTTTCAATATTTCCATAGTAATTGAGATTGCAGTTAATCAAATAAACCCATGTAGCAAAACTTTGCCGATGACTCCCAGACTCAAAGGCCTTAGGGCACCAAGTGAATCCCACATACTCGGGCATCGTCTCGAGTTAAATTAATCAAAAAAAAATTCATATTACCATAAATAGAGATATATTGAAAATCTCAGGGCTAGAAAACTCTGGAGTCACGATCCCCAAGTGCTGGAAGCCTCGCATTTTATCAATCCATTGCTCTACACGCAATTTTTTTATTTTTTATTTATTTTTTAATAATAATTTTTTAGTTTTTTTTGAATACTCATATTATTCATAAAAATAAAACCAGCCTATGCTATTTATTATGGGACCCCAAAAATTCAAATTAGTACCCCACCGTCTAGAGGACGTGCATTGTGGCATTTTTTTATTTGGATGAAAATATAAACGATGAAATATCACATTGGACAACCACACTTTCCAAAATCTATGCTTTTAAACTTAATCATGAATTAATTTAAGTGTCAAGGAAATAATAATTATTTGATATGTAGTTTTTATGTGAGCAAAGATGTTATTATATGAATGATAAAGGAATTTTACTTCTTTTTGTTATCATTGTTTTTTTTAATTAAACATTTTGTTTCCACACCCCCCAACTTAGAATGAAACTGTCCCTAGTTTCATAAAAACAAAATTTAGAATGGGGTAGAGGAATAAAAAGTGGAGTTCAATAAGGAAATTGAAATATGAGGATCATGGAATGAAGTCACCTGGTGGTTGAAGTTTGAAGTTCTTGCCGCTCGAATTTATTCCTTTGATATCCATGTCGCTTGCAAAGTTCCCTAGTGGAAAAAGGAAAAACAAAACAAACAAAACAAACAAAAACAAACAATATATATATATATATATATATATTTATATAATAAAGGAAGTAAAATATAAGAATATATATAAAAACTATAGAATAAGGAATCACAAGAAGCCGCAAGTCAGTGGTAAGCGCGCGCCCCTGTCTCCCTTCGGTCCCGGGTTCGAGTCCCCGAGGCTTCGCCGGTTGTGACGGGGTTTGCCCCACGGCCTATGGTGTGGAATTTTTTTTTATTATTAATATTTTATTTTTATCTTAACCTATAAAATAATAAAAATAAAACAAAATAAACTGATGATACAATGTCTTCTTTTTAAATTTCTGGGTAAGGTATTACTCAAGGATCACACCACGTGACACAGATGAATATGGTGGTCCCCTTTCGTACCCATCCATACTCATTATAGAATAACAGGTCAACAGTTTATTATTATTTTTCAAAATATCAAAATGTCTCATTAACCCTATTTAAAATATAAAGTTGATTAAAACAACGAAATTATTGGAAACTTGAAAACCATGTGTTGACTCCCATTCAGTGCTTTGTTTAACGTCGTTAGCATGACAGGGACCCTTAATCTATTAATATGTTCCTTGTTAATAGGTTGGCTTAGTTAACTCAACCTCTATTTCCTGTTTATTGAATGATTCAATGAATGGTTTTAACCTTTGACCATTGACCTTGAAAATGTAACCACTTGTGGGATCTTGAATCTCTACTGCCCCATGGGGGAATACATGATGCACTATGAAATGTCCTGACCATCTGGACCTTAACTTTCCCGGATGTAAATGAAGTTTTGAACTATACAAGAGCACAAGTTTTCCCGGTTCAAAATGACTGACCTTGATATTCCTAGATTGGTAGGCTTGAACTCTATCTTTATTGATCCTTGAATTTTAATAAGCCTCCATCCTTAGTTCCTCCAGTTCATTGAGATCTAATTTCCTTTTTGTTCTGGCCAATGAGAGATCATAATCCATTTTCTTAATTGCCCAAAAGGCCTTATGTTCAATCTCCACTGGCAAATGGAATGATTTACCATAAACCAACCTATATGGGGACATTCCTAAAATGGTTTTATATGCGGATCTATAGGCCCAAAGACCATCTAAGAGTTTCTCAGACCAATCTTTCCTAGAGGGGTTGACAGTTTTTTCAATAATTTTCATAATTTCACGATTGGCTAACTCAGCTTGACCATTGGTCTGTGGGTGGTAAGAAGTGGACACTTTGGGAGAAATTCCATATTTTTCCATGAGTGATGGGAATGGACGATTGCAAAAATGAGTTCCACGATCACTTATGATAGCCCTAGGAATTCCAAATCTAGAGAATATGTTTTCTTTTAGGAATCTAATCACAGTTTGACGATCATTGGATTTTGTGGGAATGGCCTCAACCCATTTTGAGAAATAATCAACAGCTAAGAGTATGTAGAGGTATCCCCGGGAGTTTGGGAAGGGACCCATGAAATCAATTCCCCAACAGTCAAAGATTTCAACCACTAAGAAGGGAGTGAGTCGCATTTGATTCCTTTTTTTGTGATGGACCCTACTTGTTGACACCTAGGACAACTTTGACAAAATGTGTAGGAGTCCCTTGAGAGTGTGGGACAGAAAAGACCACATTGAATAATCTTAGAAGATGTTTTCTTAGAGGAAAAGTGACCTCCACATGCCTCACTATGAAAAAATTTAAGGATGGACTCTTGTTCAGATTCTGGAACACACCTCCTAATGACTTGGTCAGGGCAGAACTTATAGAGGTATGGATAATCAAACACATAGTGTCTAACATCAGAAAGGAATTTCCTTAGAGCATGAGTCCCTAAGAATTTTGGAATGACTCCTGTCACTAAGAAATTTGCTATGTCAGCATACCAAGGGCAGTCACTCACAGAGTATAAGTGTTCATCAGGAAACGAATCAGACACAGAAAGGTGATTTGAGTTGTCTTTGAATTACATCCTAGAGAGGTGATCAGCTACAACATTTTCAACTCCCTTTTTATCCTTGATTGTGATGTCAAATTCTAGTAAGAGAAGGACCCACCTAATCAGTCCAGCCTTAGCATCTTGTTTTTGGAAGAGGTATTTTAGTGCAGAATGGTCAGTGAACACAGTGATGGGTGATCCTAAGAGGTAGGACCTAAACTTCTCTAAGGAAAACACAATAGCAAGTAACTCCTTTTCAGTGGTGGTGTAGTTGATTTGGGCATCATTTAAGGATTTTCTTGCATAAGAAATGAAATAAGGAGTTTTATCACAATGTTGTCCTAACACAGCTCCAACAGCAAAGTCACTGGCATCACACATAAGTTCAAAAGGAAGGTTCCAATTTGGAGATTTCATAATGGGAGGAGAGGTGAGAGAGGATTTGAGGGTTGAGAATGAACCCTCACAGCTTTCTGTCCAAACAAATGGAGCATCCTTTACTAGGAGAGCACACATGGGACATGATATTGAACTAAAGTCCTTGATGAATCTTCTATAGAAACCAGCATGTCCTAAGAAAGTCCTCACTTCCTTGACAGTTTTGGGTTATGGAAGGTGACGAATGATTTCAACCTTTTCTTTATCAACTTCAATCCCCCTACTCGAAACCAGATGGCCTAGAACAAGTCCCTCATTAACCATGAAATGGTATTTTTCCCAGTTTAGGACCAGATTCTTTTCTTCACATCTTGACAAGACTCTCCCAACAGTTTGCAAACATCCCTCAAAAGTATCCCCAAACACAGAGAATTCATCCATGAAGACCTCAAAAAAATCCCCTACCATGTCTGATAAGATTCCCATCATACAACGTTGGATGGTTCCAGGGGCATTGCATAACCCGAAGGGCATGCATTTGAAAGCAAAGGTTCCGAAAGGACATGTGAATGTAGTCTTCCCTCGATCCTCTAGGGAGACCTCAATTTGATTGTACCCTGAGTACCCATCTAAGAAACAGTAGAAGGCATGACCTGCCACTCTCTCAAGGACTTGTTCAATGAATGGTAAGGGGAAATGGTCCTTCTTGGTGAATGAGTTTAGTTTCCTATAGTCAATGCAGACCCTCCATCCACTACTCACCCTTGTTGGAAGAATCTCTCCATCCTCATTGGTTATCACTGTGATTCCAACCTTTTTTGGAACCACTTGGATTGGGCTCACCCATTCACTCTCAGCTATGGGATATATGATACCATCTTTCAACAATTTCATAAGTTCTTTCCTTACTACCTCCATGAGATTAGGATTGAGTTGTTGTTGAGGTTGACGACATGGCTTTGAATCAGATTCCAGAACAATCCTATGAGTCCCGATAAGTGGTCTAATCCCAGGAATATCAGACAGGGTCCAACCAATGGCTTTCTTATGTTTCCTAAGGACATCTAGAAGAATCCTCTCATGATTGGATTCAAGAGAAGAAGAAATGACAATAGGATGTGTTTGATTGTCCCCTAGCAAAGCATACTTGAGTGTAGCAGGAAGTTCCTTCAATTCAAGATCAGGTTGGTTCAGAATTTCAGCTGAAGATTGGGACATTGGATCAAGTTAAATTTCTTTTTTTAGAGTTTCAGATATGATTGATTCCCTACATGTAGAATTTTCAGCTACTAGATTGGCTTGATCAGATTTAGGGAAGGAAGTTTGATTGGTCTCTATGAAATTGGTTTCTTGAAAGGTTTCACTGATTGTTGGACCTAAGAATTCATCATAAGAGCAATTTAAAAATGATTCAATCCAAGGAGATAAACTTCCTTCATATGAACAAAGGAAATCAATCTCATCTTGACATAAACATTCATCAAATATTCCTTGATTTTCCATGGATTCATTTTCAATGCTTCCTATCATGTTTACTTCATGAATTTCCTCGTCATCCCCTATTTGTGAGCTTTCATTATAGATGTTCAAGTCTAGACTCATGTTCCCAAAGGTGATGGTCATGTTCCCATTTCGGACTCGGATAAAAGAGTTGATTGTTGCAAGAAAAGGACGAACAAGGATGATTGGGGTTTGTTCCTTATTTCCTAAGTTTGGATGGTTGTCAAGGACAATGAAGTCAACAGGGTAGATGAAGTTTTCAACATTTACTAGAACATCCTTTAAAATCCCCTTTGGAACCCTAATGCTACGATCAGCAAGTTGAAGTGTGACAGATGTGGGTTGGAGTTCTTCTAGGCCTAACTGGCAGTACATAGCATATGGGATGAGATTGACACTAGCACCTAGGTCACACAAGGCTTTGACAACTTTGCTTTCTCCTAGTTCAACATTGATGTAAGGGCAACCTGGGTCTTTCAACTTAGGAGGAATGGTCCCTTGAATGGTGGTACTCACATTAGCAGCCAAAATGACTTGGTTTTTATGGGAAAATTTTCTTTTAAAAGTGCACAAGTCATTAAGGTACTTTGAGTTTGCAGGTATGGTTTGGATTGCATCGAGAAGGGGTATGTTCAACTTGACTTGTGAAAATATTTCCCTCAACGTTTCACTCAGTTCAGGCTTGGTTTCCCCCTCATGCATTGGGGAAATGGTGCAAGTTGTGGGGTTGTTTTTTGAAGAGTTGTTTCCTTCACATTGTTATCAGTTTCCTCAGTTTAATCTTGTGGTTCATTTGAATTTTCATCCAAGTTTGAATCTTCAGGTGGGTTCTGCATTAGTTGTTCAGGTTTCTCAATTGATTTCCCACTTCTTAAAACAGTCACAGCCTTTAGTTGTTCATGAGTTGTTTGAGCACAACTTGACTCTCCCCTTGATGTTGAGGTTGGAACCTCTTGAGTAGGCATGGGTTCCATTCCTGTTTTGATGGTTTGAAGTTCTTTTTTTAGGGAAGAGACTTCTGAGTTCATCCTCTCCATTTTTTTGCACAGTTGTTCTAGTAGGCTTTGTGGAACAGTTTGGGTTGGTGCTTGAGTAGGTTGGTTTATCCCAGGGGGATATTTTGGAGGTGGGATGGTTTTTTGAAAATGGACCGGTGGATGTTGGTATTGGATAGGTTGGGTTTGGAACTGGTTATGGGTTTGGTAGTTCTGTTGAGGGTAAGGATTTTTCCCTTGTGGTTGGCTATGTTGTTGGTTATCCTTCCATCGGAAGCCTGGGTGGTCATTGTACCTTGGATTGAAGGTGTTTTGGTATTGGGGATTTTTAAAGTTTAGGGCATTGACTTCCGCTGGGGGTCCTCCTAGAAGAACATCCTTGATGGATGAAATGGTTGGGCAGTTGTCTGTTTTATGGTCATGTTTGTCACAAATTGTGAAAACAAGGTCTACATTTTGGATTTCATGGACTTTCCTAAGGTCTATCTCTTCAACCTTCCTAGAGAGTGCTACGAGTTTAGCCCTAAGGCTTTCCTCTTCTCTAAGTATATGAATTCTAGTGGTTCTTTGTTGCTTTTCAGAATAAGGTGATGTTCCCCAAGTTTGGTTTTGTTCAGCCAGACTTTCCAAATACTCGTAAGCATCATTTGGGGCCTTGTTTTTAAAAGATCCATTACACATCATGTTAATGAATTGTTTATTACCCGGACCCAACCCTTCATAGAAAATTCTCACATTTTCAGGTATGGAAAACCCATGGTGTGGAACCATGTTTAGGGTGTCTTTGAACCTCTCCCACGTTTCATAAAATGACTCTCCCTCTTTTTCAAAAAAGTTTTGGATGCGCTTTTTAAGTGCAATTGTTTTGTGATGAGGGAAGTATTTTTTGTAGAATTCTCTTTGCAGTTGGTCCCAAGAGTGGATTGATGAAGGTCTCAAGTTGTTTAGCCAATTTTTAGCTCGATCCTTTAATGAAAAAAGGAAATAGCCTCATCTTAGCAGATTCTAGTTGATGTGGGGGACACATGGTTTCAACAATGTCGTTGAACTCTTTGACATGAAGGTATGGCATTTCTGACTCCATCCCATGAAAGGTTAGAAGGTGGTTTAGGACATGGGGTTTGAATATGTAGTTGGTGTCTCCTATGGAATTGTGTCTAATGCATGAGGGGGCATTGGTCCAAGCTGGACTGAGGCAGTCGTTCATGGTTTGATCAACTACATTCCCTATGTTTGGAGCTTCTTGGTTTTGGTTTCCCATTTGATTCCCCCCAGGGTTTACAATTTGATTTTGTGGATGACCCTACATTGGACTTGTTTCAAGTTCTGACTTTGGGGTTTCAAGAATATATGAATCTGATTTAAACAATCCCTTAGGTGAACTTGAATCCCCTATCCTAGGACGTTCCACCCTAACTAGTCTGTTTGAGAAATCGCGGGTGTAGGCGGAAATGCGCCAAAAAAAAGTGAGAAAGGGACAAGATACGAGATCTTGGGTGAGAGTAGAAGAATGGAGGTGAGGAAAGAAGGTTTTTTTTGGATCTATGGTACTTACTTGGTCCCCGGAAACGGTGCCAAAATTTGGTTCACACCCAAATTTACCCAAGAGAAGAAGGGTAGAACGGTCCTTGTAGTGTAGCTTGGGTTGATGATTCCACAGAGACCTAAGAAGATACCTAAGATACACAACCTAAGGGTTGGATTTTTGGCTATGAATTGGCAAACATGGATTGTTTTTGGATGGGTTTTACAGATATCTAATATATTTAACTGGATTCAATTTAAAAGAATGAGTTGATCCTAGGTTATCGCTCAGGGTGGATTGGACGTATTTTCTTTTTAATGATTTCAATTTCATAAATTTGAGATGGGTTCATTTAAGGAGATAAAACAACATCATCACTTACTGGTTTAATTCCTACACACCTCTAATACTGATCACCTATACACTTTAAGGATCAATGTTTTGAGCACTTCAAGGTAAAAGATCGTATTAGTACTTGAAGTGTGTGGCCTTAAATTCAACAAGGACGATGGAGTTTAAAAATCATCAAATAAAAATCCCAATTAAAGAAGTGATTATACATTAATTAGGAGATAAATAACATCTAATCCATCCCCTTTCTACTCCCTTGGATCAACCCATAAGTGGGTTAGCCCTCCATTGATCCCATGGTTTCAATGGAAGCGGAAAGTAGACTCATGAGGGAGGAAATGGAGAAGTAAAGAAAACCACAAAAATAAAATGATCACTCCACCGTTGTGTGAATAATTTCACAAGGGTTGGTGTGAATAAATTCACACCTTGATCCAACGGTATCAAAGTGATATTAAGAAAAACAGAATAAGATTAGAAGAAGAACTTTTATTAAGAAACTAAAGTGAATTGAACAACTTACATGTGAACGACAAAATTGAGGCAATAAAAATGCAGCATAACATTACAATTGAACAAAGCATCCAAGATTCTAAACTCCTTCACCACCACTTCCATAAATAGGAATTTTGGGAGCCTTGGGTCGAGCCTCAAACAGTAAAAAGCATCTCAATTAATTTTGGTAGGCCATAGGTGGTGGAAAGCTTGTGGAATTTGAACTTTTCCATATTTGACCCGAGGTGGCATCCAGCTTTCCTCCACCGAACAGAAGCGTCTGTAAGACCTTCTAGAAGGCCGAATCAGAGTGGGCCATAGAAGAAGAAAATGGAGCTCCGGATATCTTCTAACCTCCTCTAAACGTTGGGCCCATTTGGAGTTACGGATTCCGAGATATGATAAAATTAGTGGACTATTTTTCTGGGCCGCAGAATCTAGCCCGGAATTGTATCTCTAACTTGGGCCGCTTTAATGTACACCATAGAGGCCGAGTTAGCATTGTCTCATGAAGAGTTATGTGTTCCTATGAATGTCTTCGAGTATACCACAAAATTTGGGATTCATTGGGCCTGTATGTTGGGCCCCATAGTCTCATCAGTGGAAAAGTGTCCAATCTGCCTTCTCTAGAATTGCTTCCTTTCATCACAAAATATCTCATCTTCTTCCATGAATTCTCCATTGATCCCTGAATGAAAACTGTTAACATTTAAGTGTAGATAATGTTCACAAAATATCAAATTGATAATTACATTCCTTAGAATCAGATGACTCATTGGGCCTAAATTGGTGTATATTAGGCATGAAGTGCACAAATGATGAGAATGGATGTTCATAATGAAAATGCACTAACTTAGGCCCATAAGATCAAAAATGAACATTGAATACCATTAAAATGTAATTAAAATATATGTTTTTATTGGATAATCACATCCTCTTCAGGAGTAAGCCCCAGTCTTAATTCTTCTTAACCAATCCTAATTTACCTTTGATCTGGGATTCCTTCTCAGGAGTAAAACCCAATCACAAGTCCTATCCTAATTTGGGCCTCCTTTTCAGGGCTAATCCCCAAGTTAGAGTATTAAAATCTCCATGAAGCACAAATACCTTTATGGACCCTGTTCCTGGATTTATTTCCTGAAGAAAATACTAATCTTCATTTATCTGGGAAGTTATACATACCTAAGTCCCACATTATTTCTTATGATTGCATATTTTATGGAACAATTGTCTAATTTTTACCAATACCTCTTGATTCTCACACCGATCACGACTCACGTGAACTTAGAGTGTAAAAGTGATTATGAAATCCTTCTTTGAGCCAGCAATCATAAATATCATACACCCTTACTCGAACAATGTGGGTTCTGATTCATTTTCTAAACAAAGGATACTTAGGTAGCCCATCTACGGGTTCGATCCCAACTCTGAAATAATCAATTTCCTTCTGAATGACAATAAACTTCAAGTGCCCCATTGAGTGGCTTTAAAACCAGCATGGTCATCATAATGACCAAGAGACTTCTATATAAATGTTTCGAAGGGTACCATTGACCAAGAATCTCTAATAAACACAGATGATTCTCTATCGATTAAGAACCTCGAATACATTTAAAATATTCTCTAAATTTCGTACATATTTAATCATTGATTGTCAGATCTGAAGGAAATCTCATTTTATACTTGGTAATGTAATAAAGATTCACGAATATAATTTAAATCTATAAAGAGAGTCCCATAGTAGACAGTAATTCCCCTCAAAAAGGTGTGATGAGTCCGACCTCCCATCATATCGACCAATGCAAATTCCTAAGCCTCATCAGTCCACAAACAAATGAGCACCTACCTTTGAAAATTAGGTCTAAATGGATGTGGAATCATTGGATTTTTCCATTTCTACAAACAAACCTCTTAGAAACCAATCGGAATGTTTGAACCTCCCATCAAGGCGGTCAATCCCCGGATTCCAAGGGAAACATTGTGCTATTAAGGTAGAAATGGTGATTCGATTTAGCCTTAAATATCATAGTTTGTATATGAAATGAATGATATAATTCAAGGGAAATTATAAAAAACATCGAGAGAATAAGATGATGTTTCAATTATGCTCTAAGTGTAGAGAGGAAAATAAAGGAACTTGTATTAAGGGAACTCAAAAATATTTTATGTCGTTAAAGGATGGGAAATGGGAACTCAAATACTAAAGTAATGGGATAATGATTTTATCTAACGATGGAGAAATAAAAACACAGAATACACCCCCCACACTCCAATGTTTCAAATAAAATGAGTATGGTAATTATTCTAATTAATGCCCATATATGATGGATATTGATGATAGACTCTAGTAATGTATTAATCCTATTGTAAAAATTAAATATCATGAGATCACTATTGTTTTGTGGGATATGATAATGAATTGTTGATTGGTATACTTACCATCCACTCATGAATTTCTTATGACTTAATTTATAATATATCTACCCACTCTTCTATATATAAATAATTTTATATTGGTATTTCAATACAACCCTAGGGATTATATATTTTAATTACCAGTGAAAGCACATAATTGTACAATGACCACATATCATGTTCATAATACATCCATAGTTCACATTTTTGGGAATTTTCTTCTTGAAAATCTCATTATTCTCCCTCTACTTATATTTGATGTTATCTTAGGTACATATTTCATTTATTTACACAAATAATACATTACTGGATAAACAAGGGATGTCTTGTTTATTATTATAAACAAACCTATGATAATATATCTATTCCATTATAGACATAATCTTCCAAAGGTAATAACATCCATTATATGGTGATTGATTCTTATAGAAATGGGTTTTTATCTCAAATTGTTGGAGATAAACTCTACATCATTTATATAATGATTGTGAAAGTGTTTTTTTATTTCATTCTTGATTATTAGAATATCATTTCCCGAAATTCAGAAGTTTAATTTTTAGTTGAACTCTTATCTTCTTTTATACCTATTTTAGAGAGTCTATATATAATGGACACGATTCAGATGTATAAATTTAAGAATAAAATCTAGGAGAATCTGGAAAAATGATTTATTCATCCAATTGTGTCACCTTATAGTGTACCTGTTATTTTGGTAAAGAAGAAATATGGATCATTGAAACTCTAAAATGATCATCATTAATATAAAAATATCACTACCAATAAAATGTTTCCTCTACCCCATAATTATGACTTATCTGATCAAACACGTGAAGCTCAATACATTTCAAAGATTAACCTTCATTATGGATTTCTTCAATTAAGGTTTATAATGGAGGTTATACACAATATATCCTACCATAAATGTTATATAAACTATGAAATTATAGTGATTATATTATTTTTATTACTAATTATCATGATATCTTCATTGATTTAAAGAAAACAATATCAAGAGATTGTCATTATTAGTTTATGTCAGTCTTTATATATGATTTTTTAAATATTAAAAGATAAATTTTGAGAATTATGACCACTTTATTATTACAATAAAGACACTAATAAAGATAATATTAATGAAAAAAACATTAATTTTGAATTTTAGAAAAAAAACATTTCATGTTTGAGTCCTATAATTTGCAGAAATGATATATCAGTAGATCCATCAAAGATGAAAGTAATTCAGCATTGTCCAAGATAATAATTAGAAAATGAGGTCCTTAGTTTTCTTAGTTTTATGGTATATAATTGTTGATTTTTAGATAATTTATCTAGAATTTATGATACAATAACAATGTTAACTCAAAATGGATCCATGTTCCATTGAAAAAATAAATGTGAATAAAATTTCAAGGAACTGAAGAGAAGCATAGTCAGGGAACCTTTGCATACACTACCCTATAGTGGATAGTGGTTTGTAATCATTGGTTTTGTATAGAATAACATATGGTGATCTATAATAATTTAAAATGTTATAGTGATAGTTTTTGCGGCATGAAAATTGATGGTTCATGAGAAAAATTACCCAACTCATTATTTGGAGATAGTTGTAGTAAATTTATCATTGAACATAAGGAGGATCTTTATGGAGAGCGGTGTGACATATATTCCAATAATAATATTTTAATTTATATATTATTTGATAATGACATGTATATATTGTATATAATATGGTTAGAGTTAATTAAATATCATGATTACTCAATACATTACCACAATAGGAAAGAAAAGAAAGTGGATGATGATATTTGTCGACATGATCATCCTAGATTATCTACGACGAGGATCTCAAAATATCTAATATTTCATGATTTACAAATAATAAATCTAAAAATATTCATGGAAATGGAGAAATATTATATTTACCAAATGATTTTAAACCATCTATTCATATGAGGATCGAAGAGGCACAAAAGAAAGATATAGAAAACAATTTTAAGGTTTAGATAAAGATCTCATTGATTATTTAAGGGGGGCATCCCGAAGAGATATATTGCATAAAATGTATCTCAATTCTTGTTATGAAAACAAGTTAACATTGAGATGCATATGTGTAAAGTTTTTTTAAAACCATTACACATTCCGTAATGGAAATAGTAAAATATCACCATAGAATTTTCTTCATTGGACTCCCCAAAAATTCTAATGGCAATAATGTTATTTAGGTTTTAGTTGATCACCATATGAATTCAACACACATCATTTCTATAAATAAAGATTTATCAATTGATCATCTTTCCAAAATGTAAAATAAGGAATTTTTAATACTAAATAGAGTACCAATTTTTATTATATCTGATCAAGATCTAAAGTTAAACTCAATTTTCTTGAGAAGTCTTAAAGAAGGTTTGTATTTAGAGTTTAGTTTCAGTAATACTTACCATCCATAGAAATATGGTCAGTTTGAGAGAACCATTCAAACCCTAAAGGATATGATGATATATTTTTCTTTGTTTTTTCAATGATTGTTGGAATCAATGCCTTTCTCTATTAATGTTTTCTTATAATAATGTCTTTCACTAGAGTATTAAAAAGGCTCATTATGAAGACTCCAATAGAATTAATTGTTGAACTCCAATGTTATAGGATGATGTTAGGGAAAGAAATATATTGGTTGATAAAATAACATATAAAATGGTAGATAATATTGGTGCTAATCTTTATCATATTAATGAAACTCAGATTTGATAGATAAATTATGCTAAGAATCATTTTTGAGGCATATAATTTAAAGCTAGTGACATGATTTTTCTATAAATACTACCATGGTATAAGGTTATGGGATTTGGAGAAAATGGAAATATGATCCCTTGGAAAATTATCCATTTCTATATTCTTTATCGAGTTGGGATAGTATCGCATTTCTTAGAGAATCCATGGAACCTCTTTCAAATTCATGAAGTGTTCCATGTATCCCTCATGAGGAAGTGAATAAATGATCCTTCATATGTTTTGAACTCATACATTTTATAACTATAGAATTATCATTATTATGTTGAAAAATTAGTAGATATATTTTATCATAGTTATAATGTGTTATGGGACAAGACTACTTACCTTGATAAAGTACTGTAGATGGATTTTATATTCGAATACGCTACATATTTAAAGTGGAATTTATAAACTAGATGTTAAATTTTTATATATTATTTTTAATATAAAAATTAAATAAATATGTTGAATAGTTTTAGATATGGAAAACATATTGATAATAAATTTTTAAATTTTTAGTAATGAGTTTATATGTTCAAAAATACATTATTGTTTAAAAATTGTTCACGAATAAATATAATAATTATTTAATTACACCTTTAGAAAACATATTTTAAATAAATAACTTTTTTTTGAATCATCAATTCAAAATTATCATATACTGAATTTTTGGAATTTTTTATCAGGATTGGTTTTTGGATGAATAATGAAAAATGCTATTTTTTAATGAAAAATATCTTTTGTTTTGAAATATTTTTATATTTACATTTTATTTAAAAATTATTTCAAATTAAATTTAGTTGATTTGTATTATTTATAATATATTTAATTTCATTTCAATAATTATTAGGATTTATTTTTTGTATAAAAACGTTTTGTACTTACAAATGCATTTTATTAGGAAACCTGGTTCTTGTCATGTTTTATTTTTTTAATTTAAAAACAATTATGCCACCTTTTTAAACAAAATTTAAGAAAATGGATTCAATATTTTTAATAAAAATAAATAATATAATATAATGGTGAAAAATTAATAATTTTCCATTTTTATTTGTGACTATAGAAAATATTTTTCACCTCTTTAAAAGAGGTAAAATTGAGTTAAATCCATATGGTTAAATAGTAAAATAACACAAAAAATTAAAATTATTTTATTTAATGAGTGTTTCTAAAACATATTTCTCTTTAATAAGGTTAATTATTTATATTAAATCATTATTTTGAATTTTTGAAACCTATATTTACTTTTGTAAAGATAAGTTATATTTTATTTATATTAAAGATTATTTTTGGCCTTTTAATTTAATGGAATTTCAGGATGATTATATTTTGAGATTTATTACATAGAATTACTAAAAAAATTATAAATTTATTATTTAAACAAAAAATTTAATGGAATCCAATTTATTAGTTTATTTCAAGGTCAAATTATTTTTACTCATAAATTGGGTAATTTCCCAAAAAAAAATTCATGTGTTTTGTGATCTTATATTAAAATTAATCTATACCATTTAAATAAATTCAATCTAATATATTATATTTAAAATATTTAATAATTATGTGAATTTTTTATATATATACACTTTTATTTTTGTCCATATAATTAAATTATCATGGTAAAAACATATGTTATCATAATTATGGTTAAAATGGTTTTAATATTGTCTAACTAAAACATACAACCTAAAATGTATCCAAAATATTAAAAAATATTATTCTTTTATATTATTTTGATCCTATAATATCTTATATTTGAATATGGGCCCCCTTGGTTTTATTTTACATGATTATTATATATATTTCATATTTAATATTTTATGTAACACCAACTGTGCCCTCACCCCACATAAAATGAAACAATAAATACTCTATTCTCCACACTTCATGTGTAATGTCTCAGATTTTTCTGTTTATTATTTTAAATATTATATGGAATTAATTCGAGACCGGGAAAAAAGACGGCACATCATTCCGAGTTCCAGTTAGCCCGAAATGGTGGTTTAAACGTTTTTTTAGTTAAGTGAGTCGACACTTGTGTGTGGCTGTGGCAGTTTCCAAAACAGATGCCCAGATTAAAAAACTGAGGGCACCGTTGCCTTTGGGACGATGACTTTACCAAAGAATGTGGCCAACCTCGACCGGCGTGGGTCGAGGGAAAATGTTAATTTTCGGACGTTTTAAGTAAAATATAATAAAATAAATTAACATGTTTATTTTATTTCATTTAAAGAAACATCCTCTACAGCGCGGAAACGACGCAGTTGTTTCCTAAATTAATGGCACGTCTTTATGACATCGAAATTGAAAGACAACGCCATTAATACTACCATGTAATTAAATGACAACATGTTTCCCCTTTTAATGGGTTAAGAAATTGTACATCATTGGCAACGTAGAGAGAGGAACCTCAGCACAATCTGCGGTGTGTTGGAGTAGATTCTCGACGACGAACGACAACAGATCGAATCCAAGGATCATTGCACCGACGTTGAAGGATCTTGATGACAACGACAGCACAAAGCCTTCGTCAACGATCGATCCTTTTGAAAGGTAGGGGTTGTTATTTTCGATTTCTTTTCCCCGTATTTGAGTTTAAACGACGAACAAGAATCAACCACGAACAAGTTGATCTGTGGATTTGTGCATTCTTGCAAGAGGGATTTTCTTTGGAATGATTATGGAGAATTGATCCATGCTTTATGTTGTTGTTGATTTTTGATCTGTTTAAGCCTATTAATGGGAGTGGATCAACGCCGTGACGAATGACGGCGGAGGTTCGTTCCTCATTTTGTTATTTGTATTTCTTCCTCCTTTTTCCCCACGTGTTCTTCACATTCTTCGTGGGGCGACGAACAACGGATCGTTGCGTATCCGTTCTACAATGCAATGATCCCAAATCGAAGGTTCAACATCGCAATGAACTTGTGGAGGTGCGGCGACGATGGCAGACAACGAATCGGACCAGATCAGAAAGAACGTTCTTCGAGCGTTCTTCATGCGGGAAGATTAGAATATGTTTTCGGAGCAGATTGGAGGCCCAAAAACGACGGAAGCAGCTTCGTGGTGTTGGGGAGACTAGAACCTGGATGTTTTGCACCGATCGGACGACCAGATTGATGATTGTAGTAGCACGGGAGGTGCATCGGCGAAGAGCATTGTTTCTGGAAATTTCTATAATACACGGCGTGTACTTCTAAAGAACAAGCTGTGTAGTATTGGCAGTGGTGGCTAGGGTTTAGTGGTCAGATAATAATCACACGGTGTGTTGGACCTTCCCCAAAGTTCGGCGTGTACATTGGGTAGTACACAGACACGGGATGATCAACACGGCTTCAGGCGGCACGGCGTGTACAGCTTGGCAGAGGCGGCTACGCGGAGCTCGGTGGGTATCTAGGGGAGACACAAACACAGGATGGAGTACATGACCGTGTACTCCATCATACGTCCTGATGAGGCCAGCAGCGCAGGTCATCCCATGTGACATTTACACAGGTCGGAGTACATGGGTTGGTGACCGTGTACGGGCACATGGCCAGAGTACATGGAGCCAACCCCAGTTACCCAAACACGACGTGTACTCTGTACTACATGCCGTGTACTGAGTTTTTCTACACGACCAGCCTCATGACATGGGAAGTTGTGCGCGGGTAGTACCCGGGGTCGAATAACACGGTGTGTATCATTTCTACATGCTGTGAACATTTTTGGAAAATGGCATGGTCCTTTTGTTCACCGTGACCTGAACATCTTGGGTTTGGGTTATTGCCCCTTCTTCTTGTTCCCCTAAAGGTTAGGCGTCTTTCCCTCACGCAGGATTATGATTCCTTCAGCATGACTTTTTGTGATAGAGTCATGAATCCATCCGAGAGGCCCGGATCGAGATCCTCTATCCATTTGATACCCTAGGTAGAGTCAGGCATCTACATGACCAACTCTACCAGGCGTTGATCATATACCTAGTAGGTGAGTTCAAGTTGAGTCGCGGTATCCGCCACTGCCCTGGCAGTGATCATCATCTGTGTATAGAGATCCTTCCACTCAAGAGTGTGTCTCCCATAATGAGTGCTTCTATCTACCGTAACTTTTCCACTCAGGAGTGTGTCTCCTGTAATGAGTGTATCTATCTCTCATGATGATTCCCGATGAACAACACTTATCGGACAAATGTCATCATAGCTATAAGACTCGTGGAGTGTGTTCTCCCGTAATGAGTGCATCATGGGATCTTCGAACGGAATCCCTTGCGCGGGTATGCGGTTGTGTGACATGTCTCTAGACCATGGGTCTAGGTTTTTAGTATATCTGGTTTGTTATATATGTTCCGTAGACATATACTATGCATAGCAGACTGTACCTTTACTTTGTGTATTGCTTTGTGGTTTTCGTGGTCCTCTACTGAGTATTATTATACTCACCCCTGCTTGGGCTTTGACCGCATGTATGGTGTCTTGTGCAGACGAGCAGCCTTTTGACAGAGTCCAGGGCGGACCAGGACATGACCGAGCTTTCTGAGTTCCCTACAGGCCGAGGCATTCCAATGGCTACGAGCAGTAGTCCCCTTACCTTTTGTGCATACGGGTTGGACTTTTCAGTTTCAGACTCTTGTTTGTTTTCTTTTTGGTGGGCTTGTATTCTGACCCAGTTTACTTTTAAATCACTCTACCTTTCTTCGTACTCTGTTGGTTGGGATTTAGTTGTATGCATGCATTTTGTTCCTTAGTGTTTTACATTTCAGTGTATGTGGGCTTGGAGATGTGTGTGAGTGTACAGGTACATAGGCAATGCCTCCCATGTTAGTGATATGCCTACTCAGTGCTAGTCACCAGCCCCTGGCCTATTGGAGGCGGGCATGATGAGTCATGGGGTGGGCTCCTCTGGGACAGGTCGTGATAGAGTGGTATCATAGGTGGTCGGTTCTACCTTCGGACCAAGAGTCTATGAGTTTGGTTTGGGGAAACACTGTTGAGTGTTTCATGTTCAACTTTCAGGCCAGAGACCCCAGTGTTGGTGAGGCGGCCGATGTATCCATACACCAGGACTCTGATAACCTGCCTTTCGACCCGGTTCACGGAAACACTGGTTGTAGGGAAATAAAAGGTACATGCATCATATACTAATGTGTTGTGTTTTCCATGTCCTTGGTGTCAGCTATCCAGATATACTCATTGACTATGACACATCTTGTTTCTTTACAGGATGCCTCCACGACGCATACCTACTAGGATTCAGTAGCACGATCACGAGGATGACCCCCTCAGTGATTAGGCTTCGATATAGGGACCATCTCCACAGGCGTTTCCACTTGGTGGTGCACCTGCTATACCACCACCAGTGGAGCAGCCAGTGGTACCGCGGTACCGACCAGCAAGGAGCGCAGGCTCAGCGCGCTCCATGAGTTTCAGAGACAGATGCCCCTTAGGTTCCAAGGAGAGCTGGACCCTCAGGCGGTTGAGAAATGGCTTGAGGTGGTGGCCAGATTTTTTCGTCTAGTGAGGACACCAGCAGACCAGATGGTGGTCCTAGGAGAGCGCCATCTTTAGGGCTCGGTGGGACAATTGTGGAGTCTGACCATGCAGAATCACGATGAGGAGACTCTTTCGTGGATAGAATTTGAGCAACTCTTCAGGGAGGA
Organism: Viscum album; assembly: GCA_963277665.1. Classification (NCBI taxonomy): domain Eukaryota; kingdom Viridiplantae; phylum Streptophyta; class Magnoliopsida; order Santalales; family Viscaceae; genus Viscum; species Viscum album. The sequence continues at coordinate 237,974,099 of OY728150.1, forward strand.
TCTCTCTCTGGTTATGCTGAGAGCTTTGTGCATCTAGGAGATTCTTTAACTATAGCAGGGTAGTATGACGGTGGCTGACTATTCACCGAGGTTCACCAACCTAGCCAGGTACTCGATGGATATGGTCAGGGATCAGTACATCAGAGCTCAGACCCTCGAGCGAGGTCTACTACATGACATCCAAGATAGTATCATGCCTCTATGCATTTTGACTTATGCTGGAGTGCTCTAGTGGGCCTTGGTGATCGAGAACTTCTTGGTGGAGCAGAGACAGCCGCCAGCAGTCAGCAGCAGGTAGACAGGTGCAGAGACACCGGCAGTAGGGAGCCGATGTTAGGAACAGGGATCTGGGCGTGGGAAATGTGATAGGAGGACCTAGGACAGGGGATTGATAGTCCAGGACTCTCAGGCTGGATCCAGTCATCCTAGGGGGAAACGATGCTACACATGCGATAATAGGTGGCATCTCTCTAGAGATTGCCCGACACGTCGAGGTACTGACAGGGAAGTCATGGATGGACCACCGAGGCAGAGGCAGAGAACGGAGTAGGCGGATTCGCCAGGCGTCGGAAATGGAAGAAGATCCCGGAGAGCTGCGAGTGGTGGTAGAAGATTCGACTTACTTCCACCACCACCCCCAGGAGGTCCGCACCAGGCTCAGGGAGTTGGGGGACAGGGACAGGAAGAGCTGCATGCGGTCGAGGTGTACGACCCAGGGGATCCAGGGATGATTCGAGGTACGATCGGTGTATTTTCTACCATACATGACGTACTCATAGACACAGGTTCTAGTCATTCCTTTATAGCCACATGTCTTGTACAAAACCTCGAGACTCCGTTAGAACCATTGACTCCATCCTTACACTTAAAGACACTTACGGGAGGAGACTCGACGATCACACACCTTTGCAGACAGTGTGATCTTATCCTTGGAGGCGAGAGTTTTTGTTGGAACCACTTGGTGGTAGCGTCGAGGCCTTACGACGTCATTCTGGGTATGGATTGGTTATCTTCGGTCCATGCCCAGATTGACTATTTTATGCGAAGGGTGCGGTGTGTCCACCATGATGGAACAAGGTTTTCCTTTGTCGGAGAAAAGGAAACCCAGAAATCACAAAATGAGATCATGCATAGGAGGGTGCTGCAGATCACTCATGATTTGGCTAGCCTTACCCTCAGAGTAGTAGATGTTGTGAGCTCTCAGTTCCTAGCAGTGGTGGCGGAGTATGAGAACATATTTCCAGAAGATGTTCCATGGTTACCTCACTGCTGGGAAATTGACTTCTACATCGACTTACACCCCGGGATGACACCGATTTCTTCATCGGCTTATCGGATGGCTCCCGCAGAGTTTTGCGAGCTGAGGGTGCAGTTGGAGGCTTTGCAGAGTAACGGTTTCGTGAGACCCAATGTCTCCCCCGGGCGGCTCCAGTCTTGTTTTCCAAGAAGGCAGACGGGAGTCTGATCTTGTGCATGGATTACCGGTGCCTGAACCAGGTGACGGTGAAGAACAAGTATCCACTGCCGAGAATTGATGACCTCTTCGATCAACCAAGAGGGGGAACAGTGGTTCTCAAAGGTTGACCTTCGATCAATCTATCACCAGCGAAGAGTTCGGGATGAGGATATACCGAAGATAGCTTTCAGATGTCTCTACAGTCATTAAGAGTAGTTAGTAATGCCCTTTGGCATGACGAACTCCCCCGCAGTGTTCATGGGGCTGATGAACCATATCTTCCAATCGTACTTGGACCAGATCGTAGTGGTCTTCATCGATGACATCCTTCTGTACTCGGCGTCAGAGGAAGAGCACGCGAGACACCTGCGGATGGTTTTGGATGTACTCTGGGAGCACCAGCTTTATGGGAAGCTCTCAAAGTGTCAGTTCTGGATTCGGGAGGTCCGCTTTCTGGGACATGTCATCTCAGTAGATGGAGTAGCTGTGGACCCATCCAAGGTGGAGGCTGTGTTAGCATGGGAGACACCTCGGAGCATGATGGAGGTGTGGATCTTTCTTGGATTGGCAGGGTATTACCGGAGATTCATCACTGATTTCTCCCAGATATCAGCACCGATGATAGCCTTGACCAGGAAGGGGTAACCCTTCATGTGAAAAAAAAAGTGCCAGCAGGCTTTCAAAAAGTTGAGACAGAGTTTGACGAGCGCCCCAGTCATGAGATTGCCGGAGGAGGGTGTCGAGTACATAGTTTTCTGCGACGCATCAGAGACCTGGTTCAGCTATGTCCTAATGCAGCGGCACGCAATGATTGTTTATGGTTCACGCCAGCATAGGCTGCATGACCCGAACTATGCGACCCATGATCTCGAGTTATCAGCGGTATTATTCGCATTGAATATGTAGTGAGACTACTTTATGGGAGAGCGGTTCATTGTCTACTCTAACCACAAGAGACTCAAGTACATCTTCTCACAGAAGGATATGAATCTGAGGCATAGGCGTTGTCTTGAGTTCCTCCAGGACTATGATTTTGAGATTATATATACTCTTGGAAAGGGGAACAAGGTAGAAAGTTCCCTCAACAGAAGGTTGAGCTCACAACTGTTGAGTGAGGAGACACAACAGTTAGCCATGTTACAGTTATCCTTCGTGGATGGAGAGGATACAGCTTACGTACAGTCGATGGTTGTCACCCCTCAACTCTTACAGTGAGTTAGGGAGGCACAACTTGGGGATGTCGACTGTGTGTCTTTACGTGCTCAGTTATCCACATGACATGCTTCTGAGGGATATTCGCAAGGTGGGGAGTGCGTACTTCTTTTTAGAGGACGTACTGTGGTACCAGTGGCATTCCAGGAGGAGGTCTTGAGGAAGTTTCATACATAACCTTTGGCGGTACATCCTAGAGTGGCAAGGATTTACTAGGATCTCCGATGATAGTTCTGTTGTTCAGGCATGAAGAAGGTAGTAGCATAGTTTGTTTCTCGATGCCTCACATGCGAGCAGGGGAAGGCTGAGCACCAGGTTCCAGCAGGGTTAGCTCACCCCTGGAAGTTCCAGAGTGGTAGTGGGATGGAATATTGATGGATTTCGTGATGGTATTACCACGGACATCCAAGGGTCATGATTCCATCTGGATGATCATTGACCGACTCACCATGTCGGCCCACTTCCTAACTATCATGGAGCAGAGTTCCGTAGAGTGCCTGGGACGCCTCTATATGCAGGAGATAGTTCGGCTTCATGGAGTCCCCTTGACTATATTATCAGACCGAGAAACCCGCTTCACATCCCGGTTATGGAAGGGATTGTAGGAGGCTTTTGGGACAAAGCTATGATTGAGTACAATATTTCATCCCCAGATGGATGGTCCAATGGAGAGGACCATTCGGGTTCTCGATGATATGTTGCGAGCCTGTATCATGGACTTTGGTTGTAGTTGGGAGGACCACCTACCACTGGTGGAGTTTGTGTACAACAACAGCTACCACTCCACCATTGGTTTGGCACCGTTCGAGACCTTGTAAGGGAGAACCTGCCAGTCACTGCTTTGCTGGACCAACCCCAGAGAGTCAACACTAATGGGTATAGAGTTAGTGTAAGATACTACAGAGAATGTGCAGATCACCAGGAGTGGATAAAGACTACACAGAGCCGGCATAAATCTTTTGCTGACAGACGACAGAGACCTCTAGAGTTCGAGGAGGGAGACCACATCGTTATTCGGGTCTCACCTCGACGAGGGTTGCAGAGATTTGGCTGAGGCGGCAAGATATCTCCGAGGTTCATCGGACCTTTCCAGATTTTGTGTAGAGTTGGCGAGGTGTCAAACTTCCTAACTCTACCGCCACAGTTGTGTTGGGTTCATTTTGTCTTCCACATGTCGCAGCTAAGGAGGTACATGCATGACCCATCGCACGTCATCGACTGGGGTGACCTGAAAATCGAGAATGGAGTGACCTTTTCTAAGTACCCGGTGGAGATAGAGGATCAACAGGAAAGGATCCTTCATGGGAGATCAATTACCTTGGTGCGCATCCGATGGTAGAACGAGAATCTTCAAGAGATCACTTGGGAGCGGGAGGCTCAGATCCGTGCCCAGTACCCTCATCTTTTTGAGTAGCCCTCGTTTTGGCTTTTCGGGGATGTAAAACCCAAAGGTTGGGAGAATTTAATGTCTCATATTTTTCCATTTATTATTTTAAATATTATATGGAATTAATTCGAGATCGGGCACAAATACGGCACATCATTCTGAGGTCCAGTGAGCCCAGAATGGTGGTTTGAACTTTTTTTTAGTTAAGTGAGTCGGCACTTGTAAACGGTTATGGCAGTTTCCAAAACGGATGATCAGATTAAAAATATGAGCCCACTGTTGCGTTTGGGACGACGACTTTACCTAATAATGAGGTCAACCTCGACCGACACGGGTTGAGGGAAAAAGTAAATTTTTTTAAGTTTTAAGTAAAATAAAATAAAATAAATTAACAAGTTTATTTTATTTCATTTAAGGAAACATCCGCTGCAGGGCAACTACAAAGCAATTGTTTCCTAAATTAATGGTGTGTCTTAATGACTTCAAAATGGAAAGTCAACGCCATTAATACTGCCGCGTAATTAAATGCCAACATGTTTCCCCTTTTAATGGGTTAAGCAATAGTACGTAGTTGTCAATATAGAGAGAGGAACCTCTGTAGAATCCGCGGCGCGTTGTAGAAGATTCTCTATAATGAATGACAACAGATCGAAACCAAGGATCGTTGCACCGACATTGAAGGATCTCGATGACAATGGCAGCACGATGCCATCTTCAAAAATAGATCCTTTTGAATGGTAGGGTTTTTTATTTTCTATTTATTTTCCCCATATTTGAGTTTAAATGACAAACGCGGATCAACCACGAACAAGTTGATCCGCAGATTTGTGTGTTCTTGCGGGAGGGATTTTCCTTGGGAAGATTCTGGGGAATTGATCCATGCTTTATGTTGTTGTTGATTCTTGCTCTGTTTAATCCTATTAAACGGAGCAGATCAATGTCATGATGAACGGCGGTGGAGGTTCATTCCTCATTTTTCTATTTGGATTTCTTCCTCCTTTTTCCCCGCGTGTTCTTCGCGTTCTTCGCAGGGCGATGAACAATGGATCGTTGTGCATCCATTCTGCGACACAATTATCCAAATCGAAGGTTCGACATCGCAACGTCCTTGTGGGGGTGAGGCGAAAATGGCAGGCGACAAATCAAACCGGATCAGAAAGAGCGTTCTTCGAGCATTCTTCGTGTGTAAATATCGGAAGATGTTTTCAGAGCAGATCGGAGTCCCAAAAACGATGGAAGCGGCTTCGTGGTGTTGGGGAGACCAGAACCTGAAAGTTTTGTGGTGATCGGATGACCGGATTGATGATCGGAGTAGCACTGGAGGCGCACTGGTGAAGAGTTCTGTTTCTTGAAATTTGTAGAATACACGACGTGTACTTCTGAAGAACATGCTGTGTGGTACTGGCGGTGGCGACGAGGGTTTCGGGGTCAGAGAAGAATCACACGACGTGTGACCCTGGTCACACGGCATTTTGGACCTTCCATGAAGCTCGGCGTGTACTTTGGGTAGTACACAGACACGGGGTGATGTGCACGACTTCAGGCGGCACGACATGTACAGCTTTTCAGAGGCGGCTACGCAGAGCTCAGCGTGTATCCTGGGGAGACACGGACACAGGATGGAGTACACAACCGTGTACTCCATCACATGGCCAGATGAGGCCAGTAGCGCGGGTCACCTCGTGTGTAGTTTACACACGTCGGAGTACACGGTTTGGGGACCAAGTACGAGGACATGGCCAGAGTACACGACGCCAACCCTAGTTACGCCGACACGGCCTGTACTCCGTACTACACGCCATGTACTAAGTTTTTTTACATGACCAGCCTCCCAACACGGGCCGCTGAACACAGGCAGTACCCGGGGACGGACAACACGACATGTATCATTTCTACACGCCGTGTACTTTTTGGAAAATGACTTGGTCCTTTTGTTCACTGTGCCTTGAACATCTTTCGTTTGGGTTAATTCCCCTTCTTCATGTTCCCCTAATGGTTATGCATCTTTCCCTCATGCGGGATTATGATTCCTTCAGCAGGACTTTCTGTGATAGAGTCAGGCATCCATCCGAGAGGCCCTGATCGAGATCCTCTATCCATTCGAGATCCTAGGTAGAGTCAGGCATCAGCATGACCAACTCTATTGGGTGTTGATCCTCTACCTAGTAGGTGAATTCTGGATGAGTCGTGACATCCTCCATGGCCCTGGCAGTGATCCTCATCTATTTAACTTGATTTTCCACTCAGGAGTGTGTCTCCCGTAATGAGTGCCTCTATCTACTGTAACTTTTCCACTCAGGAGTGTGTCTCCCGTAATGACTGTAGCTATCTCTCGTGACAGTTCCCGACAAACATCACTTATCAGACATACGTCATCAAAGCTATAAGACACGTGGACTGTGTTCTCCCAGAATGAGTGCATCATGGAATCTTCAAACAGAATCCCTTACAGGGGTATGCAGTTGGGTGACTTGTCTCTAGACCACAGTTCTGGATTTTGAGTATATCTGGTTTGTTCTATATGTTCTGAATACATATACTATGCATAGCTGACTGTACCTTTACATTGTGTATTGCTTTGTGGTTTTCAGGGTCCTCTACTGAGTATTGTTATACTCACCCCTGCACAGGCTTTGCCCTCACGTCTGGTGTCTTGTGCAGATGAGCAGCCTTTTGACAGAGTCCAGGGTGGACCAAGACATGACCAACCTTTCGGAGTTCCCTACAGGCCGAGGTGTTCTTACGGCTATGAGCGGTAGTCCCAGTACCTTTTGTTCATACAGGTTGGACTTTACAGTTTCAGACACTTGTTTGTTTACTTTTTGGTGGGCTTATATTCTGGCCCAGTTTACTTTTACAGCACTCTACCTTTCGGCGTACTATGTTGGTTGGGATTTAGTGGTATGCATGCATTTTGTTCCTTAGTATTTTAAATTTCAGCGTTTGTGGGCTTGGAGATGTGTGTGTGTGTATAGGTACTTAAGAAATTCCTCCCATGTTAGTGATATGCCTACTCGATGCGACTCACCAGCCCCTTGCCAATTGGAGGCGGGCTTGGGGAGTCACGGAGTGGGCCCCTCTAGGACGGGTTGTGACGTCATGAGCCTTTTATATCAGACAATACCTAACATAATAAATTATTATCTTCCAATATCACATAATATATCTTATGGGTTTTTTTAAATACTTTACTTTCAAGCTTTAACTTGTAAGATAATGGAGGTTTCTCAGCAAAGAGGTATAACTCGTCATCATGTGTTTTCCATTTTGTTTCCACTTTTTCCACTTAGATATCTATGGTTCTATTATAACATAATTTCATAATTATATCAAATATACTGAATTTTTTTATGATAAATTAACTACCATAATTGAAATTCTTCATATCCATTGGAAAACGTTAAAATCACTCATACGTACGTGGGGAGTACCAGATCCACGAAGTGATGTGATTAATTGTCTATTTACTATTTAAATTTATGGTAATAAGGGTATAATTAGTGTATATATATGATATATACTATATAATTAATATTTTGTAATTTCTAATTCTTATTTACCTATTTTTTTCATCTATTGAAATCTGAAAACATCGTTCATGCGTACGCACGACCTACCATGTCCATGAATGGTGTAATGAATTTTTATATTTTTGCCATTAATTAATGACATTATAAATATTTATAATAAATATATATTATATTTATATCATTCTTTATATTCTTTAGAGGATTAAACCATAATAAATATAAAATTACCAGAATCGTCAAACTAGAACTTCCATAAAACACAATCAATACATAGAAATGAAGATTTTAATAATGAATTATTAATAAATATGTTTTTAAATGTTATAATTGGATCATATATGGTATTACATGTTCATAAATAATTACTGATTATAATTATAATAAACATATGTTTATTATATATGATGATAGATCTCTTTATATGAATGTGTAACTTGAGGTAAGGGTTTTATGTCATAATATCATTGTTTAACCAGAATGTTTATGATATTGTTTCAGATGATAAAATTATAGGATCTACCATTTAATAATTTCCATGAATTGTTTCCCCTCAAGTTATTTTTTAATAATGCATGTTTTCTATTCATTATTACTCAGGATGCCAAAATAATTTTTATGGAAATTTGGTTTTATTTTTCTCTTCTATTGAAAATCCCTATTATTCTATTTCAATGTTTTTTTTTAAAAAAATCAATGAGTATTTAAGATTCTCAAATGAGTTTTAAACATCAATTTAACCCATGTTTTACTTTTTATGAAATGTTTTAAAATTAATTTTCTTTTTATTCAATTGAGATATATTTTACTTTTTACAGAAAGTATGATTGTAGTATTCTTTTTTACATATGTGGAATGATATAAATTTACCTCCATCATGAAATATCATTGTTTTAAGTTTTCTTATACTGGTTTCCATGGTTATTTTCAAAAAAAGTATAAATATTCTGTTTTTAAGTAAGTGACATCAAAACGAAAAGTGTACTTTTCTCAACACATATTCCATGTGATATTTTCTTTTTTTATGATTAAATACTTTGATATTACTTATTATTTACAAAGGCCATTATCCAATGATATTATACTTTCATTCAATGCATATTTTAGGATTATGATGTTTAGATTTTTATGAATCTTATTTTTTTCATGACTTATGCTCTATGGAAATTTTTAATTGTTTATGAAACTTGATTCCTTTTCACTAATTATCATATATGATGAATTATTTACAATCTTAAGTAACACATAAGATTTGATTATGATTATGTTATAAATGGGACTAAAATTATATATCCCTTTAATTTATTGGGTAATTATGAATATATCATTAGATAATAAGGAATGTTATGGGTATTAAAAAATGTCCAATAAGGAACTCTTAAGTGGATAATCTTTAAATATTTATTTGAATATAAAATATTTTTTTAATGTTTCTTTCATAGATGTAAGACTATCAGTTTGATCCATGTAAAATAAACGTGCTCATTATTTTTTTACATTTAGATTAAATGTCATTCAATGTTATATTTTTTAATGAATAGGCCTAATGTGAGCTACTAAAACACAGTAAATTTACATGGGTGAACATTGTTTCAACCATATTATAGAATATTAATTTAGGGGAGTTCTTTTAAAGGTTAGATTATGTCTGGTATATGAAAATGACAAATTCTAATGAAATATCATAATGGTAGTATAATTTAAAGGTTTTATTAATTAAAACTCAAATTAAATACATGGATTATCTTATGTGACCTATTATAATATATTTACTCCCCATAGTTTTATTTAAATAGAAACCACGGATCTCTATTTTCCACACATGTGGAGGGAAAACCATTATGATGGAACACTTTAACTCCACAATCCATTTTATTCAAGAAACTTGTTCCTAGGTATTATAACTATAATTAGGTGTCTGATTAATTAGAATAAACACAATAAAATAAATGGTAATTATGTTAATTTTGTTACCCTAATGATTAAAATGTTAAAAACATTTATGGGTAACCCTTACTCTCTAGTTCTCCAAGACTATGGTGGAGGACATAAAAATGATGATACAAATATTGTGATACTCACCCATGTCATTTTTAGAAGCCTTAATACTATGGAGAACAATTTTCTATGACCCTATATTAAGTATACCACTTCACCTAACCTACCCTTAGGGTAACCACACTATCATACCCTTATTAAGGAGGCTATTTCACATTGAAATTAATATTTTTCCATTTTTTCTACTGAGAAATTAATTCCATGAACATTAATGTAGAATCCATAACATAGTTCTTACTCATACAAACAAAAAGTCAGGTTTGACTAGAAAATAATAATCATACCCAAAGTTCAATCAAATTTGATCTTCATGTGCCACAAGACATATCACACGTGAAAAGTTTCATATTACATAAAAAATGATTCCCAGATCAGTGACATGGTTGTGTGAACCTCTTTCTATTAGTATCCCATATATTTTATGTGTTTTGAAAAAACATTGATAGGCCTAAAAATACATTTTTGGGAGTTTATGGGCTATTTTTGGACTCATAACGTATATTCCTTTTAACCATTATGTCATAATATTAACCCACTCAACTCACTTTTTAAAATTGTTGTTATGTCCTAAACTATAGGAACCTATAGTTTCCAAATATATATGTGTTTTTCCTCCATCGAGTTGCACCCACATGCGAGAATGCATCTTTAGACTAATGAATGTACTCATATTCCAAAACCTTTTCTTTTAGTTTTCTTTTTCCTCACCCAAAAAAACCAATGTATCTTCTTTGGAGTTTAGTAATCCCTAAACTACTCTAGGCCTAGCTTCTTATGTATAGAGTTTACTTCAATAAGAATCCAGAAAAGAATGTTCCACATTGTTTTCATGGGTAATAACATTTATTATTTTAACCTATTATTTTTTTGTTTGTTACTGTGTATATATAATACCTAGGAATGTATTTTACTTCACATTAATTGATTTGTGTTATCATGGATCCAATATGGTCCAACGGATCAAAAATTTGGGCTGCTAAAAGTTTATCACTCTCTTATGATGTAATCTAGGCCCATGATTAGGTAGTTTTTATGTCTCCATCACTTAGCTCCATCTCCCAACTTATACACACTCCTAGGATCTTCTGAACTGGTCCCTGTACTTGCACCCAAGTATCACCTATCCAATTCACCTCTAGCATGAAGATCCAATTCTACCAAGTTCTCTTCAAAATCAATAAATAAGCCACCCCACACCTTTTATTTTGATAGAAATATAGATAAATGGGAGATAAAGATAGTTAGAAGCTCTATTTTCTCTACCACATATGTATTCTACCTATGATCACTACCTTTTCCTGATACTTGTTTACACCACATGGCTGTGAACACTTGGGCACCCCACATTGGCACCCACACATGGGATAAATACCTTGGGACATTCACTTGGTTTCACCACCATAGTTCCCACATAGGGGTGAACCACCTTTTTTCACACACATGGGTTCAAAACCTTATAATAACCACATGGGAGAACCATGTAGGAACCAACACATGGGAGAACTAGTTGGGTGTCACACGTTTTTGTACCACCTAAAAGACCTCACATGGGTGAACAACCAAAGTAACCACTCTTAAGTGAACCATATTAGTTCCCACACTCGGAATAACCACATTTTAAACAATACTTGATATGATTACATCTCCTAGATATTTTAGTTGAGTTCCCATACTAAGATAATATCGTTCTTCATCCCCTCACTTGGGTGAACTTATTCACTTTTGTCTCATACCTAGGTTCTGATTCATCCAAGTTCACAGCCCAATCACATAACCCTACCAAACATAAATTGATACAGTATTATATTATTAGTCTAAAAAACACCCTAATTTTAGAATATATTCCTATATTTGAAAAATTATTTGAGTAATGATAGTCCTCTTGATGTCCTATAATTCCTTGACTAGGGATACTCCTATCGGCCTCCTAAGATAACTTCACCTCAAACACTTTACTTTATGAACTATATTAGACTCATTTAGGTGTAAGACATAATATTTCTAGTAACCTTACATTAATAAATAAAAATAATTAATTTGAGGAGAAACTATAGTTTTTTTCTCTTTTCTAATTACCAACAACCATGTTGAAATAAGAGAGCATCTCATGTTTAATCCAAAATCTATTTCTTGTTGTCACCAATTTCATTAAATAAGTATCAAACCAGATCAACTCATGGGTAATCACCATTAAATCCGATTTGAGAACATTGATAGAATACAATTTATCTTATATTATCTCAATATTCTAACATCAACCATGAAACACTTTCTATTATATGGTTAGTTGACTAGACCATATGAAAAATTCAGATAAATCATAGGAATCACCTTAAATAATGAGATGAATGAAACTAGACTACATATTGTATGTATTTACCATAAGATGTAAAACTGCATGGATCAGTCCCCATATAAGACCTCAAAATATGTCACCTGAACTACTTGGGATTTGATTCCCATTCCCATATGATACACAAGACACCACATTGTTGTTCAAAACTAACACCCTCAGAGATAAATATTATCAAATGTAATGAGAATAAGATGACCAATTAATCCTTAATCCAAAATAATACTCTTGGTTTCTTAATATATTTCTTCAATATTATCCTATTGGTTTTTCAACATACCTTGAGTTGAGCTATTACTCTTGTTTCCTATATATCAGCCTCCTATTTAGTTTAATCCCTAACCCGATCAAACAAAATCCTATGTGACAAGTATAGTACAACCATATGTTGATGAGAATATAAAGAATCATACTTCACTATTAATGAAATATGGGTGACGCTAGTGTAGATTTGTAGATAATCCATTTATATCCTATCTAGTTAACAACATATAGGATACACCCAAAATAGACTCTTAGGAAAAAGTACCGGACAAACCATTACTAGGAACATTTTTCCTAGTAGTTTACTCCAAATGAAATTACAATACACATAAGATAGTTCAATAGTAGGCATGAAACCATTAAAAAAGTGTGATGAACCTCAACTTCCACCCTCTCCACTAATGCACATCCAAAAGTGACTCAAGGAAAGTTCTAGTAACTTTATTATTTTGGAATGTATGTCTGATTGACTAAAAATGAGTGCAACATGGTCATGAATTGGAGTCTCTTTTGGAAACGAAAAGGTCAAAAATACATGATTCCTATAACTATGAGTAAACATTCATATTAGAACAAGGGGTAATTGTCTATTAAATTTCATTTTCACCTTCAGTTAGAAATTTCCATCAGAACCATAGTGATGAAATTTACATGAATCCTTTAACTATGAATGATATCAATTGAACATTCCCTCTTATATGTGAGAATATATTGATAGATTTTATTTTTGGGATTTATTTTTTGAACATTTAATAATTAATTTAATCAAAATGGATTAAATAGATCCAATGAAATCTATGCTCATTGTAAGAGATATTTTTACACACTAGGAACCTCACACCACTTCACATGACCTGCTAACATGTCAAACATACTCCTCATATACCATGAAGATTATATCCTTGTGGACTAGAAAAACATTGTTACCTACATAGTTCCTCCATCCCCATGTTGTTAATACCCTAATATGGGAATATCATCTCAATTTCTATATCCCAACATTATAGGTATATTTTGAAATCCAATGAAGAATGAATAATAGAAGGTTTTCCAACCAATAGTTGGCCATTGGAAAGAAATTAGACTATGATTTCTCATTCAAAAAAATCACATTGTTATCCATAGAGATCTACATAACATAGATTATCTATCATAGATAGGTACATGAGAATTCCCACCATTTTGAGAAAATTATGTGGAAGATACCTAGGAGGGATCATATTTACTAGGGTCATTATCAATAATTCATGATCCTAAAATAGGAATAAAAAGACGAGATTTTCCTTGTCCTCAATGAAATGGTACCATGAAATAAATACCACTAGGATATCCACCCACAACACTTAAAAATTATGACCATATATCTACTGCTAATATTATAGCTGAGTCCCATTGGTGTATCCATATTGAGGCTTAGGACCTATCCAAAATCACCATTGTCCATAAAAATAATATTTCGTTATGACTACTCATGGTGACTATAATTTCATAGGGGAAAACCAGTCCTATAGGGTTGGGTTAATGTTTTCCATGTTAAACCATGACTTATCTTTAGCATCATTAAAAGAACAATAAAATACAATGATTATGTACATCCCTCCCCTAATAATTTTTTTGCTTCCATTTATATGTTTGGAATTCCTAAATTTCATCACTATTGGCCCTATTGATTCCAAAAACCCTGATATAATCGACTAAGAAACATTTTTGGTTATATACACTACCTACCAATAATCAAACATCTATGGATCCATCTCAGCAGAAGAGAATATTACTTAATTTGAAGCTAGAATTTAATAACACGGAAAGATAAATATTGAGTTTCTCAGGAGAAACAAAGCCACTGAGTATGGTATGTATGTTAAATCCACCATTTATCCTTTAATGGGTGAACTACAATTGTATGATATTACTCATCCCATAATGTTATAATTGATTTAACTCATCAACTTTAGATCATGTCAACCTAGTAACCAGATTGTAGTGCTAGTTTATTATCAAGATTTATCAGTTTTAGGAAGAGTGTTGATAATAGTTTAGTAATGTCACTAGAGGCTAAATTAGGGAATGATAACCCTAAAATTACTTGATTCCCTCACTGCATAGATTTATTCTCTTAAAGGATGATGTGTGTTTGTATAATCATAAAAGAACCTATATCCCATGTCGGTGGATTCAATACCTCCTTCACTTAGTTTTGGGAATCCCAACTTCCCAACATCAAGGGGAATGCTAAATCCAAAGTAGTATCTCAGCAATTTTTTTTTACAATTCGGACCAATTATAGGAACCCTATAACAATGATAGGTTTCTAAGATCACACGTTCTAAAAAAAATATAAATATTCCCACATTTTCTATGAAAAATAACCTTACACATGTTGAAATTATAAATTAGTAAGATCATTTTTACTAATAAAATTTTCAATCTATCAGTATAGTGAAGAAAACAACAATCCCAGACCCATCTTTATGAATGAAAAAAATGAATGGGAGACTCAAAAAGTTTACTATAATATCAAATGGTATGGAAAATTCCTTAAACATGAAAACTCATACAAATTGTAACAAGATATATATGTGAAGAAAATATCTGATGAGTTATCAACTACACTTATCCCCAATAGGTATCCTAAGTGATTACATGACATTTTTGCTACAAAATATTTTTTTTTGAGATGTAATGTGAAGAAAACAGAAAAGAGATTATTATTCACCACTATTATTAATTAAAAACTTCGAGAAATATGACGTAGCCACCATAACCTTGATGATGAGATTATTGAAGGGACATGATACTAAAATTAGGATGAATAAAATTTATTTCTTATAAGGTGTCCATGTTTATGGTATGTTAACTCTTCCTTAGATAATAACTTGATCAAATATCTATAAATCAAGAAGCTTAATGAAATTGGAAAGTGTGATCACCACATCTAATACCCTTGTAATTGTCTATTGGGACATATAATACATGCTTTATTCAATATAAAAGATCTAATGAAAAGAATTCTTGCTGTTGGTCATGCAGAATTATACAATCATAAGGTGAATGTGGTATATATCTCAGTTATTCTCATAGATGAAGATGAATAATGGGATAATTCCACATACATGTAAATACACAATTTTTATTAATGGGTAATCCTAGAATAAATGGATCTCGAACATGCCATTAACATGGCATGACTGGATCATCATGTTTTGACCTAAATTCCTTCTCCATATTTAACATAACACCTTCTATATCCTAGAATATGAATATATAATATAATCAAAATAGGTGGAACATATAGGTGAAGGGATCCCCACACACTCTAATATATTTTAATAATCTTATGGACTTTAGACCCAAATAATTTGGAGAACAGGAACCATCCATTAAATTTTTTCAATAAGTATCATCCCAAATAATTATCACATGGGAACCGGTCAACCAAAAGTGATACTTCTTTGATAAGTGACAATATTTTTACTATGTTTTCATAAAAATATTATAAAAGTTTGTAGAATATTTTTTACCCATTTGTGATGAGTTTACTCTTAAAAAAGATTATTGCACACTTCTATAATCACATGATCTGCAGAAGGTTCTCATAATCTATACTCCCAACATTGGTGAAGAAGATATTTTTGATTCCCTTCCTACCTCTAAAGAAATAATTTTCAAAAATATTAATACAATAATGTGAAATTTGTATAGATAATATGTTCGAGGTTAAAATAAATCCAATCTAAAAATAAAAATAGGAAATCCAATCGTCATGCACTCGTATTGAATTTGGAAATTCAATGGTGTCCAAAATTCGTATGCTTGTCATCACTATTAGGGTGACAAGGCCATAACTACTAATGAAAAAATCACTCAGATCGAAAAATAAAATGAAGATATATGGAAAACATTTATTTATATTCTTTAGTGATATATTCCCTACAATGAAACACCATCATCCTCCAACTGAGTTCCCCCTTATAGTGAAGTACCCATTCCCAAAGGGCTGGTAGGGATTTCATATTTATCATCCCCTAATCAGGGGAATTCCAAACATCATAATACCTCAAACCATCCCCCACGGCAATGGGAATTTTTATATATTACATAGTCTAATCGAGTGAATTTTGAACACCATTAGACCTTAGTGATAACCCCACTACCCCCAAAAATAGTACTATTCTCTAGTATAGTGGATGTGTCACTGAAGTCCACATTATGACTAGATAAAACATATATCCTTAAATTTATCTAGATTGGGTCACCTCCTCCAAGACATCAATTTCAACAAAATTATTATTCTATCAAGGGAATATCTCTCACAAAAGGGAGGAATCTTTTTTCCACGTTTAAATAATAGGAAAATAGTCGTAAACTCTTTCAAATTGGAAAATTTTTATGAGTATTTCTCTTATGACTAAGATAATGATTGGATTGATATTTCATGTATTAATATAACATAAGATTAATATTTGAGAGTCCATTTCAATTACATTACTTATTATAAGTTTCATTGTAATATAATCAACTTCATGTATTTCCTAAGGAATTTTATCTAGAAGTAGATTGATGAATTGATATTGTAGCCACTAACAAAAAAATCCATTTATCCATGTAGACTCTCTAATAAGAATGAAAAAAACTATCAAACATTCAAAATCAATCATTTATCAATATTTGTTTTAATATTTCACATTCCTTCATGCTTGGATTTATAGAAACTGTATTATCTATGTCATCTGAACATGATCTCCTTCTACTTTGAATTATTAGGAAACCCAAGGTGGTTGCAATGAAGGATCATCCCAATTATTTTCCCTACCAGTAAAATTCAAGATATACAATCAATTGTTTTTTTTCATTAATGAATAACTCCAAAACAATTTTGTTGAAGGGTTTCTAGATTTTTAGGTTCACAAGATGCCTGAAACATATATTCAGGTCAGTCTCACTCACCTATAGAAACATAATAACAGATGAATCATGTGAGGATGACATACATAATATATGAAATTTAACATCATAGAAAAGTCCTTGTCATATTATGTAAAAATTCATGACATAATTCATAGAAACATGAGTCAAAATTACACAATATATTATCCAAATAGTATGTCCTCAAATTTAATGACCATGAGACACAATGAGATGTGAGGGGTGAATCGGGGTGTCATATTTTTCTTTTAAATTGATGGATCTTTTTCCCAAATTTATAGGAACCTATTAAAAGTGTTTTATGAGAAATATAATAAAACAAACAATCATATGCAAAGATAATACATGATAATTTTACATGGTTCACCACTAAAGTCTATATCCTAGGAGAAAACACTGAATAGTTGTTTTTCATACCAAAATCCACTAATCCTCACCATATATGCAATAAAAATGTTAATCATAGTCACTTTTCTCCAGGTGCAATTCCTTTTCATGGATTTAAGGATATCAAACTACATCCCTCGGATCAATTACATTGAGACCCCATTTCTCATTTCATTAGTAATAATTTGAAAATAGTTTATATACTTGGTGATCACTTCAACAGATTGGAATTAAATAAAATGTCATAAAAAATAGTCAGATACTCATTTGATGTATCGTTTTCCCCTAAATATGTAATATATTATTCTCCATGTTTCTTATTTGTGAATTTTTCCTTTGCAATATTTCCTTCTTCATCTATATGCTACACTGCACTGTATACTATGAGTGATCTGTGTACGACCACCACAAACCATGTCCACTTACTATGATGCTTCCATTGTGTACTACCTTTCTCTACGTACTGTTAGGCTTCCTCTACAAGTTGCACTGATCCACATACTACAATATCATCCTCTGTTTCCTACTCCTCTCCATGAACCACCTTCCATGTATCATTTCTTTCTATGAACTCTCTTCCCTCCATGGACTATATCCACATACTCTCTATGCACTTTAGGTGTTTTGTGGATTGAGTTATTATTCTTTGTACTATCTATCTTATTCAAACAAGTCTTCCTGCGACCCACTTCACACATCACCATCTTTCTCCAAATATCTAATAATAAACCAATTAATGGGGTTTTATTTCTAAGAACCAATATTTGATTCATCGATATCCTCTAGGATTATTAATTTTATTCAGGTTTTCTAATGGAGGTATTACTGCTCGTTATATAGGAAAATAGATATTAAAAATCCACTAAAGCAAGATTTTCCGAATCTTCATTACAGCACTACCTTTACAACTTATCATGCATCTCTCATGAACCATATACTCTATGATGGTCACATACCTCCATTCTACCTACCCAGTGACAGAAATCACTACCTCATTTATGCAAATAACACCCTTCATGGTTTCTAAAAACTCTGAGTCATTTTTACGATGGACACATCTTCCTGTGAACTTATGGCCTCTTGTATACTACAACCATAAACAAAAAAACATAAGCCCTCACTGTGAACCATATTGCATTATCCGAACCATTTTCATCTGGTCTTTATAGCCCCTTTCGTCTTCTACAATCCATGCTTTGTACATTGTATGAGGTTCATGTCCCTTGATATGCGGTTCCCTTACTTTTCTAATTTCATTCACCATTCGGTATCTCATCCACACTTATGTAGAAACCCATCCTTTTCCAAAAAAACTCTGGATTTTGTGGCATAAAAATTTGGAAAACACTATGAAACTCCACCACCTTCAATACTACTTTGAGTCTTAATCATAAGACCACATTTCAAGCAAACTCCTTGATCAACCTAATGTGGATTTATAACAAAATCAAACCATACTTCATTTCTAGCAACGAATATCCTTGGTTCCAATAATCTTATCCTTTGGTTTTGTGGGAAATATATTGATAATTTCAATGAAGCACTAGTTAAAACATAAAAACTGGAAACAAATTAGACAACTCTCTAATTCTCTGTGAGAAATTCTCAATATAGAAGACAAGTGGGGAAGCATGAATTGGGTTCTCTGGATACAAAAATTTGAATTTCTCATTCTCATTGTCTTTAATATTTTCCCCTTTGTAATATCCCCTATTATAACATTTTTGAAATCCAATATTCTCCATCATCATTTCATAATTCATCATCCTTGTTAGATCTAGGTTTTATCCCCCTTCTTTGAACTATAAAACATTGAATTTCTTCATTCTCCTCTATTGTCAATAAACCCAAAGAATCAAATTTTGACTTATAGATCTTAAATCACACTCCCCCTAGATCGTATATCTCTTATAGACCTTCAATACATCAACAAAAATATTAAAATAGTTCTCAAAACTGGGAGATGAAACTTCGTAACCTCCTCATGCACTAGGAGGGGGATGAATATATAGGTTTAACTGATTCTTCTCGAACACATGTACTGACAATGGCTGGCTCGGTATTTCAACAAATAGATCACCAGTTTCTACATTATCTATTTGAATCATTCCTTGGTCCACTTTTCCATTGATTTTGTGATATCTTATTTCAATGTGTTTTGAATTTTAATTCTGAATAGGATTCTTCTTAATATCAATTAAACTCTTATTTATCATAGTAAATCACCATTGGATATCTCACCTCATCACCAATATGAATTATTTGTTTCTTCATCTAAAGTATTCGAGTGAAAGACTTTGTAGATGAGATATATTTAGGTTCAATAGTACACATAGAAGTGATTTCCTATTTCTTACTCAATCATCCAATACATTTCTTGCTAATGAGGAATGATCCTCCCCTTGTGGATTTTCTATCCACCACATCACCAAGCCAGTTAGCATTAAAAGATGATGAATTTTCAATATCTTTCATATAAGTAGATTAGATGACATAAATTTGAGTACCTTGAATGTATCTCATGATTCTATTAACTACTTTAATATGTCCTTAAATTTCCTTTATTTTGAAAGAGGGATGCTAAGAATGTTTCAATAACAATATATTATCATTTCGCTATTATGTACAATAAGCTTCCAATAATTCTCCTGTACATTTTTGGATCAACAGATGATCTATCTTCATGATTTCTTAGTTTTTTCTCAACTGAAATTGGAGTTGACATTAGATTGGAAGCATACATATTGAATTTCGTGTTCAACTCCCTTTCATACATTTCTTGAGAGGTGAATTTATAGTATTTCCTATAAATCACATGAAACCGTATGATGTTTGTGACTTCAAAAATCTGAGACATTTCAAATTCTGATTTCATGTTATTGGAAAATTAATCCATTGATCTCTACCAACATCCACAAAATATAATATCACCTACGTACACCATAACCATGAACTGATCTTTCTGATAATTTTTTACATAGATATTGTGATACATGCCTCCACTTTTAAATTTGACCTTCCATATATAAGAATATATCCAGGAGTACCATGATTTTGGTGCATGATTAGGACCATAGAGAGCCTTTGTTAATAATAAATCCTTCCTTTCATCATTAATAAGAAGAAAACCCAGTGGTCGTTCAATATAGGATTCTTCATCAAGAACCCCATTTATTAAAGTTGTCATTACATCCATTTGATACACTTTGTATTAAATTTGAATTTTAATAGAAAGAAACAATTTTATTGACTCTAGTCTATCCACCATAGAAAACTTTTCTTCAATATCAACACCTTAAATCTAGTAATAACCTCTACACACTAGTCATTCCTAATTTATGATCACATTTCCATGCTCATCAAATATATTTTTTTAATCTCCACTTAGTACCAATTGCATTTTAGTTTTTAGGTATCTTAACTAGATCCATTGTTTGATTCTTATCGATCTGTTCCAACACTTCATTCAAGGCCTTAACCCCTGATTCATCCATTGGAGCATCATCAAATGAGGATGGTTCCATAACTAAAAGAAATAACTATTATTCATTATTCGTCATTCTCATTGTCTACATAGGTGCATTCCAATCCCTAATGATGTTGTATTAATCAATATCTCTTATTTAATTTATGCTTTTAGGTTTAGATGATTGTTTTCAGTCATGGTTTCCTATTATGATTCTTCAACTATTTCAACTTCATGATGTGATTCTTGAGTTTTTTTCATGCCTTTCACTACTTTTTTGTTTTAATCTATTCCATGTACATAATAATTCTCATCATCAAAAATATACTTAGAGAAATTTCATGAGACATTTAGGGTTTTACCTTCAATGGCCTTCACATCACTATTTTCCACAATATTTCATATATTTTTATTAAATAATATTATGATTTTCTATTGAAAAAATATTTGATTAATATTCCTTCATCTGCAGCATCACCATACTTTCCTTGATTTATTTCATTGTTTCGGAAAAAGAACTTACTCCAGAAAACATGAAAATACATAAAAGGGGGATTTCATCCATGCCATAACTTATAAGGTACCTTGGTCTGCCCCATATATATCCATGTGATGTTTTGAATATAAATTTTAGCTTGAACAACCTATTTTTAGTCATGGTGAGAGATTCTTCTATCAATCAGCATTGTTCTGGCCATTCTATTCATCTATCAATTTCAGTGCTCAACAAATCCATTTTTTGTGGATCTCTCATAGAAACCACATCATTATGTATTCTATTATTCTCTAGGTGATTTTCAAACTCAATATATTTTTATTCCCCACCATTGTTATACTGAATTTTTTTTATTTTCCGTCTTGTATCATTCTATGCAATTTGGTGAAAAGTTTCCATACAATAAATCAGTTGTCTTTTCCTATGTATAACCATAACACAAGACATTATACTATATTAGTCAATAAAAATGACATTATAAATTTCTTAATATGTTCTAGAAATATTTACCTAACCATATACATCATTATAAATGAGAATAAGAATATTTGATGATTTTTCATCTTTAAATGATTTGAACTACAAACCAACATTCCTCACATGAAAGCATCACAATTCTTCTCTCACTCATGGTACTGATTGGGAATATCCAAAAACAATATTCAGTTTATATATCTTTTCCATATCTTGTTGATTGATGTGACCTAAATTTTGTTGACATATGTTGTTCTCTTCCTCAATCATCATGTACCAATTGTTCTCTTTACTATCATCCTGATATAAGTTTCCATCTATTTTTCATCCTTTTATGAGATCATTCTCTATCATTACTTTGATAGTATATCATTTTTACTAAAACATAATATTTGTATTGATTCACATATTTGACTCAAACATGTGAGATTGTGAAACAATCCACCCATTTAATGAACTTCAGTCTTCTTAAATTCATCATCAGCCAATTCAGTACATCCACTACCATTGATATTTATAGCACCATCATTAACTAACCTCCATATTCCATTGAAATGTTTCTTGATATTCATTAATAGATCTTCATTTCCTATCATATAGATTGAGAATACAAAATAATGAATCCAATTACTATTGTTCATGGTATCTTTAAGATCTACTTCTACAATGTTTTATTTTTTGTCATTCTTCTTTTCCTTCTAAGAAATATCAGTTTGAATGAAGGATAAATATGGTTTTTTATATCTATTTTCCATGTGAAATGGTTCTTGAAACTCGTACTCATATTCCATAAGAGAAATACTGTTTGAATTAACAATGTCATCTTATTTACAAGTATTGACGTTTCTCTATGTTCTATACGAATTTTTGATGCCATTCCTATCCCTGCAATCAACTGCATCATGAATGAATTTAGAACACTGAAAACAATATCCACAGAAAATGTTTCTTTGATAAGAATTATTATATTAATTCACTCTCCTTCATTTATTTCTAGCTCTTCATCATTCATGTATCTCAATGGCTCTTCACAGTATGACATGGTATAGCCCAGACTGCCACAAAATTGGCATTTCATAAGTCGAAATGTCTTTTCAATTATATTTCTTCTCATTTCAATTTCATTAATAGGTTATTTTCACTGGCTACCATCTCAGGATTCCTGATTATAGTTTTTAGTTCTCTTTTCAGTTTGAATTGATGGTTTCCTATTCATCACTTCAAGTGACATTTCAACATGTCCAACTTTTAGCATGACTTTATTTTTGACTCATTTTATTTCCATCATTCTATGTTTTTTCATCACAACGGATTCCACTATTACCCATGTGTTTTGGTCTGTGTTCATTCAAAATATTTTCATCTCCATCAGAACCACGATCAGATCACTCCAGAAACTCATTATCTGAGAATTTTCCAAACATTATTTTCTTATTTGTTTCTTTTGATATTGATTCACATTCATGTTTACTCAGAGTAAAAACATATTCCTCAAGACATTCAATATTCACATACTACTCTTCTAATACAGATGTATTTTCATTGATGACATTTCCCTATACTTTAATTCGAAGTTTTATTTCCACTATATTTTCTCTGATTTCAATAATTGATTACTGTACTTTCGCAAATTATTTATGTTATAAAATTCCATCTCCAAGAGGATCAAAATATTCTAATTATTCTTCCTCAATTTTTATCCATTTATTTCATCTCTTATATTGATTCTCAATCTTATCAAAAGAATCCTTATGTTGCTACATGGGGTCGGCATTAGTGGTCAAATGATTATCTCAAGACTTAACTTTTGATGGTCTTGGTTTAAATTCATCAATTTATTCGTTAAATAATTCATTTTCATTTTTTTCTTCTTCATAGTCAAAATCCATTTAGTTTAATTTCATTCCATATTTGAAGTCTCTATTTTTGAAAAACTTTTTCTGAGGCATTTGAAAGTATGCAGTTCTTCTTTCTTGATCATCGAACTTTCATGGGAACCGAGAGGCAATGTTCCCAACTCTTCCACAATGAAATAATGATATAGGTAACTTACTGTCAAATTTCTGTGTTCCGTTATTTAATTTCATTGAATTGAGAGTATGAAATTATTTTTCCTCATTATATTCATGGAAACTATCTCTTGAATTTCTATTTTTACCATGTATTTGAATTCCATTTTGTTTATAAAACAAGTAATTGAATCCTCGTGTATGAATCTCATATCATAAGAAACTAGACGACTCAGAATATCATCCAAATAATGTTTAGAGATAACCCTTTCCTCAAGGGCTAACACCATTTATTTATAAAGAGGTGGAATTCTTCTCAAGATTCTATTTACAATTTCAATTTCTTTGATTTATTAACCTAGTCCTCATATTGCTCCAACAACTTTATTAATTTGAATAAAAAAGGCATCTTCATTTTCATTTGGAATCTTTTTAGGCCATCGAACATGTTTTGAAAAACATGCAGTATCACCTCTTTTATATTGTTGTCTCTATCATATATGTTCTCCAATTTTTCCCCCAAAACATTGCGGATGCACATATCAACAATTTTAGATATATATGATCAAAAAAAGATTTAGTTATGGAATTTTATTCTTTGAAATTTACATCAAGTTTTTTTATTTATATCATTCTTAGACATCCTAGTTGAATCAGTGACATGTATTCCTTGTGATGTGGAAAATAAGACTTCTACTCTAGGAGATATTTGACGTGATCTCATCACATTCTTCCGGATCTGAATTTTTATTCCATCAAATATTGGTAATCCACTAACATTTACTATATTCTCTCTTGTAGAAATGAGGGGTATATTTAACAATAGGAACCTTTACCCTCTGATACCACTTCATGGACCCAGAAACACCCAAAGAAGGGAGGGGTGAATCATGGTGTCAAATTTATCTTTTAAACTAATTGATCTTATTCTGAAGATGGTTTGAACCTATTAAATTTGTCTAATTAGAAAGGGAAGAAAACAAGAAATCACATGCAAAGAGAAGACAAACCAATTTTACTGGGTTCACCGCTAAGGGCTACTTCCAATGAGCATATGCTGACTAGTTATCGGTCATACCAAAATCCACTAATCCTCAAAAGTTGTGGAGTAAATAAGTTTATCATAGTCACTCTATGCTAAAAACACTACCATTACATTGTTCTAGGGATAGCTCACTGATCCCCTCAGACCATTTCTAATGACTCCCTAATGATCAATATATTAGGAAGAATATGAACTTAGTTTATCAATATGAAGGTCACTTTAATGGGATAGAATTAAATCATACATCCTCGACTATGGATATATGACTTGTTGAATTCTGATTTTCCCCTATAGACGAAATATATTATTCTATATACTTCTTTTTTGTTAATTTTTCCTCTATAAATTGGACTTCATCCTCTATATGCTAGACTTCATTGCGTACAACATGTTGTCTACATACTACCTTGGAAAACAATGATCGTGTACTATGAAACTTCCATTGAATACTTCCTTACTCTATATACTACAAGGATTCCTCTATAAACTACCCCACTATGCATATTTCAAGAGCTTCCTCCACGTACTTATCTACTCCATTAACCAACTTCCACATACCATTTCCTTCTATGAACTGTCTTTTCTCCACTAACTATCTCAATTTACTCTCTACATATTGTATGATTTTTTCAGACTGAGTTTTCCTCTACATATTGGATCTCCTAAATGGACATGTTTTCCTACCACCCACTTTACACTTCAACATTATTTTAATTTCTAATCATAACCTTCCTCAAGAGGTTTTATTCCTGCAAACCACTCTAGACTTCACCAAAATCCTACTGGATTTTTAATCACATTCCCATTTTCTAATGAAGGGATTAGTGATCCTTATATAGGGAAACAAATCAGAAAATTCTACTTAACCAATATTTATTAAATATTTTTTATGGAATGACCTTTACAATATATGGTGCATCTCCCGCAAACTAGATCCTCTACACGGTTCATGTACCTCTATTCTCTCTATACAGTGGCACAAATCACCACCTCATTTCTTCAAACGACACCCTTCGTGGTTTCACAAAAATCTACCACATTTTTGTGAAGGACACACCATCCCATGCAATTTTTACCTCCCACTATATACAACCCTTGATGAAAACCCAAAATCTTCAATGAAAACACTTTCCTTTCCATGAACCATTTTCCTTTGATCCGTGTAGCACCCTTCGCCATCCGCAGACTCCTTGATCAACCCAACATGGATTAAAAACAAAAAAACCCATATTTTATTTTCATATAAGAACAAAATTGGTTACAACACAAAATACATTTAAAATGGTAAACCATGTAAAAACTTAAACATCTTATAGTGGCATAACCTTTATTCCCAAATTTTCATGTAGAATCTCCATCAGTGTATGGATTATTCTCCATGATTCCATCGTAAAATATTTATATCTAACATATGATCCAGATTAATGAAAGGGAAATCAAATTAGATTAATCTATGAATCTAAAAAAATATATCTCATCCTAGTTTATTTATTCTCTTCATTCACACATGGACTTTCCTCAGTGGAATCTTACACCAATTCCTTTGTAGAAAAATATATATCTTGATTCCCATGCCATGGGATATATTCAAATTCCAAAACTTATTTTCCTATCCTTATTGACAAACGAATTTTTATTTATCAACAAGTAAAAAAGGCTTTTAATCAATTTAGGTAGGGATCAATATAGACCATTCCACTAGAATTTAAAATTCATGTAATACAATCTCTAAGTAATATGTTAACTTTCATTATCATGGTATTTGTTGCACCATACTAAAATTCAAACAAACATATCATTGGGAAATACTTTCGATGATTTCCCATCAGGTAAAAATTTCTTTTTCACATGAAAATAAAATATACGATATAATAGTAATATTTTAATGAATCTAAACTATATAATTTACTATACTTATGGAATTATGTTAAAACTATTTACACAATTCTATACATAATGACTTTAAATAACTCATATTTGACTCCTTGTTGCATGATGTTAAACATAATGATTTAGGGTCACTATACATAAAATACATTCCCTTTTACATGTGATCAAGATTTATGTAGAATGATTCAGGTTTATGGTTTCACCATGTCATGATGAGTTTTCTTCTATAACACTACACTAAGATAGAGTTATCTCAACTCATCCTGGAACTACGACCACTACCACATCATCTTTTCATCCTTCTAATACATGAAAAAATATCCATTTCATTATCAATTCACTACACATGAAGAATATGAATGAATAAAATAAACTCCCCTATCCCTGTGTAACAGTATGATTTGTATAAGCACTATGTATGTCGAACTATGTGTATATAAATTCATATAATTATAGGATTTGTAGTGACACCCTGAATTATTAACCTTAGTCCAACATTAAAAAATGAATAATTCTCCACATTCACTTGAAACATGACCCTTCACAAAATCAAGTTGGAAATTTTCTTAATATTTACTAAGATGATATTATTAATTATTTTCTAAAAATAAGATCTTTGAAAAAATAATTACATGTTATTACAGTGTGACTTTAGACTTTTCAACATTTCATCCACACTGTATGACACTGATCTGCATGGTCAACATCTATCCATTTTATGTTCTCTCTAGAAAAAAGATTGATCTTCTAATTTCCCAGATATATCAAACTGAGTATGAATAATTTGATTTTATAGTTTTTTGATGACTTCAATTGCTGTGATTTAAACACAACGTACCCAAAATAAGGGATATTTAATTCCCTTTTCAAGAATATTTAATAGACAAAAACTATTTCCTTATCATATGATTTGAAACTGCATAAAATGAGTTCATATTCAAAATACCCTAAACTATAATATATATGGTACTTACCATAGGAAATTAAACCTTGTTGTGAATAGACTGACCTTATCAATAATAAAATACATTGATTAGTCACTCAGATATGATCATAACTGATTACCATGATAGCCTTCATTAATCAAAAATCCCAGGTCCATTACTTGTGCAATTTAATTTTCCCTCTCTTTCAAATTGGGATTATTCCTCTCACCCAAATGACTTATCTAGCTTAAAATGGTGTATCCATGGGTCATTCGAAGTACTTTTGTACATACCGTCAACAAAATAAACTAATATGTAGTTCTAATTTCTGATTTAATTTCATTAAAAAACATTGGGTTGACAAACTCCCAACAGTTACTCCATTCATATAAATATTGGAAGCATAGGTCGATCGGTTTGAAAAGACTCAAATAAGAATTGTTGGTGAAGAACAAAAATTAATTTAAGTTTATATGTAATTCTTAGGGTATGTTTTAAAACTAGGGTAAAAGTACAGCATAACACAATGAGTTATTTCTTTTACCGTGTTGCATAGGTTTCTCTCATATATAATAGTCACCCTGTTCCCACTATCCCTGATGGTGTACCACTGGTTTCCACTAGTTCCATTAGTCAATCTACCCAAAAAGTTATCATACCATCATCTACGATTTATATATTTATTCATACAATTTACCTTATATTTATTTCCAATTTTAAAATTGAGTAGCAATATCTCTATGTTTTATTCAGAAATGAACTACCAATGCTAGTGTGGAGGCTCCATGTTACATGAACATAAACTATTAGACACTTTGGAAAAAGGTGTAAGACCTTACACATTATCCCCAAATGGTTTAGTCATATGATCATAAATTGAATTATTTTAATTTCTTTTCACATGACTTATAACTGTATGATATATATTCTATGCTTTATAACATTAAACTACTTAATTTTGTCTTCCATATATGAATTGTTCCATAGGTGAGACCTTCATCCGTGTACGGATCATAGGCCGATGGTTATTATCTGATCTATTATAGAGAAAAATTCCCCCATTCCTATGTAATAGAAGACATCTAATCTCATGTATTTTGTAGGGATATTATATTGATTATGATTCCTTACCTGGTAAAATTTAAAATTTACCACCATTATACATACAAACTAGATCTATGTGGGAAGTCTCTCTATATGAACCAATTTTTTTATGATTCTTATTATCTATGGAATCATTTTAATTTTGATTTATCTTATACTAGGCCAAACTGTACACTTGTTCCATGTATCCAGACCTTAAAACACTGTGCACATCTTCATGAGTTAGTCTATATTAGTAATGGTACCTTCATTTATGTTAGGTTTTGTATATATTTTTCAATATGTATTGTCTATCACTTTGTTCAGTGTTGTTAAGCCACAAAAACCAACCCTATATGGTCCATATTTCAATACTATAAACTAAAAATAAAAATCATAACAAGGTATTGTAATGTTAAAAACCCATAGATGGAAACCTGAGTAAAGGTTATGTCTCTAATCAATAATAGAATTCCTTTCATAGTTTAGAAAAAATATAGAAAATATAATGAAAATTGAACAGAGATTGTGTATCCCACAATATGTGCTAGAAAAATTAAAAAATCATTTAACATTCCCTATTTATCTATTTAAAATCTATATTATATCATTCATTCCTCTTTTTATGTGGGTTTGATACATTCAATTGGTAAATTTCCATTCTTTAGATGACAATATCTTCACATTGAGTATATCACAATTTAAAATCAGTGTATAATCATTAAACTCATTTTATATCTCTTCACACCCAGAATTTTTTCAACACACAGTAGCGTAACATTTAGGTTATTAAAAAACTTTATTAATATTTTTTTTTTCAAAAAACATACTCATTATATTTTATGTCTAAATTACCAACCCAATTCATTGAGTCGATATTCTCCTCTTAGAATCTCATAGCTTATGTCGATTATTCCTCTTGGTTCCCCATTTAATAAAAACATTTTTAACATGGAATTATTAATTAGAATGTAAACAATAAGAATTTTTTTCAGTAATATCACATATTCCATTGAGCTTATAAGTAACTCCTATAGTATATTTTGGTCCTAAAGAAAAGGTCCACCTTAAACCCATGACATATTCTTTAGATTTTGTGAGGAAATGGTATTTTCATTACTAATGGTAATTCGACACCCACCAATATCTTTTTCCTAATGGATTAAACATTATTGTCTAGTGACATAGAACTTCCACAACAAAACAATTCATGGGGATTCAAATACCCTTGAAAAAACACATTCATGAATTATACCCTTTTTCAAAGTGGGATTATGGAATCATAATTTTTTTGAATAATATTTGGATTTGTTTTCTCCTTTAAAGACCTCAATTATTCATGTTGGGATATTACAATTTTCAATCCCATATATTTTGGTGTGATTATCCTTATATAAAATTCCTATTGATGACATAGTCCTTGTCATGTAACCTTAAAGCAAATGACACAATAATAAAATATTCATGACCATAAATTAAATTTCCTCTATAGGTATAGTCTATTTTATAAGTTGTATATTCACTCTTGTCTAAATCTTCCTTTCCCATTATTGATATACTACACCTAACATTATGTCAAAGCTATATGACCTTTAAACTTTAGAAATATTTGGTAAATGTTGGTCAATCAGAATCATCAACAAGAGTAGTTTCAATCACTAAAAGACTAAACAATGGGAACCATTCACCAAGTTCATATGAATTTGTGGCACTAGGATCTCTATTTAAAGATATTTATCTTCGCTCATTTTACTAGGAAGACTTCCTCACTCTATAGTCAAATCTATTTAACCTTAAAGAGAATATATGTTAGTCTGACCTGAATAAACTTGATATTCCCCTAGAAATAGAAAAAATACTCACCAGTGTTAAAACCTATAAAGTATGACCTATGATAATGTTTTTTTTATATTACAAGAATGCACCTAAAATAGACTTGGTAAAATACTTAGTATTTACAAAAAACAGTAAAATACGGAAAAAATTTCATGTTGAAAACCTGTAAAGAGAATATAGAGAAAAATTAATGTTCTAACCTATTATAAATATACAAAAATGGATTAGGAAATATTTAGTGTAAAAAATAAAAATTTAAAAATATCATAGGGGTAATTAAGTTTCCTTATATAAAATTGATTGATGGTCTTTATGTTTATCAACCTTGTAAAAAATTAGTGCACACGTTTATACAAATCATATATTCTTTTAGTTAACCCATTTGAGGGTAAATAGTCCATGTCACATGACATAAAAACATATTCCTCATGGTCAATCCTATATAAACCTTAATCTATGTTATTCAAAATAATCTTCTTATATGGGAGACAGATCCATGTTAGAGATCAATTAAATTTGGTTCCATATCAAGTATCCAATTCTAGTATGAAAATATTTACTAGTTTAAGTGTACACTCTTCATTTAGGTAACATTTTCTCTACTGGTCATTCACTAATATGAAACTATATATTTTCCCATAAAAAAGAGATTGATCTATGTTAGAATAATTCCATGAGAGAGCATGAGACCCCCACTTCCATATTCTATTTAAAACATGATGTATATTTCTTTATAAAATGAAAAAATATGGAGTCCCTAGTATATCTGAATAACTTCTCTGATGTAGGATTTCAAGGATTGGGAATAATTATTATGTTATGTTATATTTTATTGAAAATTAACTAATTTTTTTTATTTAAATTCACTCATCTTAGCCCTATAACAAAGAAAAATCCATTTGTATCATCTAATAAAATAGTGTGATATATTTTGAAAAAATAGGATCAGTATAAAAATTCTCAGTAAGGGTACCTAAAACCTGTAAAAAGTACTTTTATAAATTCTACAAAAATTTACTTAAATAAATAATTATAAAATAAATACTTGGAAAAAGTTAATTTGAAAGAGTTATTTTGAAAATATTATTTGAAATCATTTCAGTCCATATCAAAATCAATAATATTATAAATAATTTTATAAAAAACATACAACAATGTATTTGAAAATATAGAATATAAAATATTGTAAAGATCCTTCTAAAATACAAATCATTTTAAAAATAACCTTTCTATTAAAATTATAAAAACCATTTAAATATATCTACTTTGAAATAATTCCCATCATTAATTAATATTATAAATTGTCAGAACAAATACTTCACACATTACGAAAACAATACATTAAGTTCACATAGACCATATTATGTTTTTCTAGGGCCTACCCATCATGGAGAGTTGGGTTCAATACAAAAATCCTTCCCATGATTACAAAGTACATATTTTAAATTTTTTATAAAAAAATTCGATCATGACCACTTTTTCGGTATAGTTTTAAACTATTATTTTTAAACTCTTACAATCAATACATACATATACATATAAGTTTATATATATATATATATTACATCAATAAGAAATAAATCAATTAATATGGAGTATAAAATCTCATTGTAATTAAACTTAGTAAATCATTTATGGATTGTTAGTTGTATATATAGTGCATATTCATACGACAACATATATACAACATAAAAAAATTATAAATTAACTTATATACATTAAATGATAGATATAAAATACAATTGATATTGTAAATTTTTTTATTGAAATAAAATAACATAATATAGACTTTATCATTTTAAATACACATTTCAATTATGAAAACAAAACTTCTTTTTGAAATAACAAAATTTTAAAATCAGATTTTTAAAATAAATCACTTTTAGAAAATAATAGTATTTAAAACACAAAAATTATTACCTTATGAAAATAAGTTTTTAATAATATAAATACAGCTTTAAAAATTAAAAATCTATTAAAAATAATATTTTAAACATAATAATATTTTATTTCTTAAGAAAAATAATTTTTTTAAAAAACATGCATGAAATATTTTAAAACCAATCACCCTTACAAAAAATTACAATTTAAAATAAATATCCAATACAAAAATAGGATTTTGGAAAACCATATAGAATCATTGGTGTAGAAAAATCACCTTCATTAGATAGTTTTTTATAACTTTAATTTTCACTTCCATTACTGATAGGGTTTTGAAAATAAGATACATTGTAATTTTTTTTTAAAATAAGATACATGGTTTTTAAAATATGTTATTACCTTATATTAATACTATGATAAATTATTATTGAAATTCCCTACTATGAATCTAATCTCCTATGACCTAATTCAATTTTTTAGTTGTATATATATTTGATTGAAAAAAATGAACACATATTTTTTTTATTCATCAGACACTCAGGGAAAGACCTCCATTCAAAACAATCACCTTCATTGAAGATTCTCTATATTTTTATGTCCTTATTATATGCTTCCCCATATACATATATTATGTATTTTATTGTTGTTTTACATCTTATTTAGGAACAAAACATGTAAAGAAAACTGAATCTTCTTGTGATAATTTCTATTGATTATATGTCATTTTCTCCCCTCTACAATCAATAGGTGGACTATCATTTTTTCATAAAAATGTGTATTGTGGTACTAAAATTGAAAAGTTCTGCATTAAAAATATCACTGCAGGTTATAGGGTTATTGTGTAGGTCCCTCCAAGGGCATTCATCGGTAAAGATAATGTCAAGGTGATGATGGGTTCTTACCGAATGGTGGTGACTATAATGGTGCAGTGATAATGTTGGTCGATGGGAAAGGGATGGTATCTAGGAGGGGTGTCTCTATGATAATTATGGACAAAACTAGTTATGGTTGGGGGTTCTTGATTAGAGGGAGTGGACAATGATGGGTTGGTCGGTGGAAATGGATTCTTGTAGAGTCTGTGTGGTAGGGAAATGATTACGGTGTTGGTTGTGCATGCAAGGGGAAGAATAAAGAAGAAATATATTATTATTATTATTATTATTATTATTATTATTATTATTACAAAATTCCTTAGTCTTTATCTTAGTCTTACATTTTTTCACATTATAAATGTATTATTACTGGATTTCATGTATATATAAATATACATATATTCCAAAAAAAATTAAATAGTTTATATATATATATATATATCATTATTTTGATTGTTTTAGTTTTTTATTTTATCAAATATATATATATATATATATATATATTAGTATAAATATATATATTAGTTCATATTAACCCAATTTAAATAAATATAGATACTCTAGCATTTAATAATTCAAAATCAAAATTTTAAAATGTAATGTATATATAAAAAAATTTATAAACTCTTTATTTATATTATATATATTTCCCCAACCAAGATGCCACCTGAAAATGGTACTCTATGTGGGTTGGCCACTGAGCCTTTGGCGTGCCTCCCTGTATGCCCAAAGCTACCGATTAGAATCAAGGGTGTGACGAGGTGATAATAGGGAGACTATAATCTCATGTGGTGATAATAATATTGATCTATATATAAATATATAAGCAGAAGAAAAAACATCCCATTAGAATAAAAATAAAACTAGTGGAATCATAATAATCAAGCAGATATATAAACAACCCAAGGAATAAATACCATTTGTAGACAAAAAAAGTCATAAGAGGCCAAGAAAGACAATAAATTGTAGGGTCACATAGGGTCGACCATATAAGTACATATATATACATATATAAAGCTCAAAAATTAAACTAAACCTTGATGCATGAACCAACATGGTCCATTGACATATATCCCATGAAAACTTCCCACTTGATCACTAAGGTCTACCTCCTAAGCCTAACCCATTACGTGATCGCATAGACATAAAGTCAATAAACATACTAAGCTTCATTTATAGTGGGTTATAATAATCTATATTTACTACCACTAATGTGTGCCTATTTTAAAGTCGTAATTATGAAGGTGTATGTAAAATATAAAAAAAACAATGAACACCAATTTATAAATTACTTTTTGTCTCTGGTGCTCAATAGCCACAATGATGCTTTACTTTAATTGACTATCAACGTAATAACTATTAATATATTCCCTAATATATATATACGATGGAAGGGTTCCATGGATTATCTCCCAAGGAATCCACTGATGAAAGTCATATCAGGAGAAGCCTCAGTTTCCACCTATAAAATATCACCAGACACTTCATACCATCCAATATCTAATGTTTCATCAATCATGTGTCATTATCCTAAAGATTCACCCAAACAAAAAGTCCCATGTCCCTCATACCTCTATGAATATATTATTCATTGGTCCAATAACATGATGTCCCAAGGTATAATAATGTGTGTCTTCCAATAAATAAACTCTATCATCTCAATAGCCATAGCCCTAAGGAATAGTGATATAAATCCTCTCAATATCCTATCCTAAGGGCTGTATGTATCATAGTGGGCCACATACCCCACCCAATGGTCTAAACACTATTAAATGATGGTCTATAACCATCCATTAGGCTTCTTATGGTGTGAACACCCAACATATCTGATGTTCATCGCCATAAATTAATCTACATAATCAATGAGAGACTCCACCCATAATGATTGGTAAACTCCAAGACATTCGGTCTTATCTATGTGAAAATGATTCCAAAGGAACGTAAGGAAAAAAGGATGAGTAGATATCAGCAATTAACTAAAGCCACACCATCTAACATCTCGTGCCCCAAGGGAAAGGTCAGTAAACCTCAATAATCAAAAACACCTCAAGACACATGAGCCATTACCTGTACTAATGAATGCACCCCCTCATATAATCACAACTTTTTCACCTCAGCCTAGTGACCATCATAACTGCTTATATCATAGGCCCATGCCAAAATAATGAAACACATTTCCTCAGTCTAGGTGATCAACAAAACCTCACTCCTCGGTCAATCCCATCATGTAACCATGGAAATTAAGTATTTAATATAAACAATTTAACTTAATTGTAATAAAAAAACCCACCAATACTATCGTGATCAACTAAGTACTAACCCAAATTTACTTTTTTTAGAGTAGCAAGAGGATTCCATAAGGCATATCATATTATTAATAAAATAAATTAATAAGAACACATAAATTTGATAAGGGTCTTTATCAGACTACCAACATGGAGTATATAAAATCACACCTAATAAATAAAGGAGATATCTATGAACAACCTAACTTATACTAATTGTTTCGTTATCATCTGATATTGGCCTCTAACTCGTGCCGAAACAAGATAATTCGGCATTTTATATAAATCTCCAAGAAATAGAGAAATGGGATCACACAAATTTAGAATAATGTATATTGAGATAAATATAAAAGGGAATCTAGTGGGTTAACCACCATACAAGTATAAATCAATGACCTCCCATGGATCAAGGATCATGTTTTGGATGAGGATATTATGCCATATACTAGAAGAGGAAGAGAAATGGGAAGCCCCCTATGTGTTTTGCATGAATGGGATAAAGGAGGAAAAAAATATAAACTAAGGGAAGGTAAAATTTAATTTATCCAACATAAAAGATCCAAATGGTTTGGCCTCATGGTTTGGCTAAGCGTGCACTAACTATGTGGTGCTCACTACCTAAGCACCACACTCGCCTGTTCAATGTGCACAGTTTTCCAAACCATGTGAAGACTATGTAAAATCCCATGGTTAAATCATATAGAGGCCTAACATGAATACGTTTCCAATATAAGACCAATTTTATGATAGGGTTTTATGGTTTCTCTAGGGAGGCCCCATTTTTTGTCCAAACCATGCGACTTTGTCTATACTATCACAAAATTGTGTTTTTGAGGTATAATGCACCTAAAAATCACCCAAAACCCTGATTCACTTGTCGTACAATAAAACCATCCTAACTATAAGTACTTGGATAAATAAATCGACATGAATTGGGTTCCAAAGATCAAAAATAATGTTAGTTTACTCACCAATCTCAAAAAATCAACCAGGTTGATGATTTTCACCTCCTAAAAAACATGGGACATTACAATCTCCCCACCATAACATATCTCATTACTAATATATCAATAGATATCAAAATAGAGTACTAAATATACCCATCTCATTTATATAAACCCAGTTTACTACAGTTATCAATCAAAAGTTAACATCCTGCAGGGCACTCCCTACCTTTGGATTTACATACAAAATAGCTTCCCTACCAATAAATCAACATTCTGATGGTCCACCAACCATACCGAGACTAAAAAGTACTCCCATGATGCATTGTACTTCTAGAACCACACCAGGTGCACAAATCATTGCGATGAAATATCTAACACACATCAAGTCCTACATCTCATCAGATGCCTAGAAGTACCAATGTCCTACACGACACTCCTAAAATATCACATCTCAATATATACCCCATAGGTCTTACAACTCAATAAATGATCAATATAATCTTCCATCATATATACAGATCCGTGTTAATCATGATTATGATTCCTAATAACCTCATATAAAATCTTCATCACATCGATGACCAGATGCCGACATATATCTTATATATATAATGTATTATAACTAATGCCAACCTATTAACAAGATCATAGTTAGTCCAATAATAATATATGTGAACATCAGGAACCAAAACTATCCAAATCCATACAAAAGAAAAAATGGTAATGCATGTAATCAAGGAATACCTCTAACTATAGTTTTTTCCATGTCCTATTCTTCATCAGGCATCTCCATTACGTGAAACTCGCCTAAAACTCAACTACATGAGGCCTGAACTCCCTATGGAGCTACACAAACTAGTAACCCCAATACTAGGTCCCATTATCTTCTAAACGAAACTAGTGTGTTGATGAATCTTGGATAAAATCTACAACTATTTCTCTTCATTCATCCTTAGATCCATGATTCCTCCCTAATCTCAGGATCTAAGATATTCAAGAAGGATTCTTATTGAACCTATCAAGATGGCCCATCTGAACGCACACCCGATACTCCTTTTTAACCCTATTGTACTGGGTCCAAATATGTCCAATATACCAAAACTATAGGCAATTATTTTAATACCCACTCCTTGGTGGTCTTCTTGAATCACTGGCCGATCAAAACTAATGATATTCCTCATAGCCACAATTCATGCAACCTGAAGCAGCACCACTCAACACACCCGACGTTGTCACCCAGATCGAACAAGACTGGACCATCACGTTTTCCTCATCTATCAATACGTGATTCACGATATTATAAAATAAAGATGGGTTGAATGTTCTTACATAATATTTGATGCAACACCATAATCCATCCCCAATATGTCACAGCTTGGCGATGTTATCTCCCACCATAGTAGTCAAAAAATGTTATAATTATGTGATGTTGTCAGCATAGTCCATGACTAAAGCATCCCCCTATTGAAGATTCATAAAATTATAGGCTATGTCTGCACTTATTATCTAAAAAAGATGTTCTATAATATCGTGGATTTTAAATCCTTCCAAGATAGTCCATCATGTATACCCACCTATATCTATACATCCCACCAATGATTTTTTGGTCCTCTAAGAATGCATGTTTCATGTTTCACCCTCCACCCTTGGGGTGTCTCGAGCTAGTAGATGATATTCTATACTGACTAGATGCAATACTCTGTCACTTCTAGTCCACTATAACCCAAAATTAGAAGGGGGTGTAGACACTAGAACACCTGAGTCATGCATTCCATATATGAAATAGCTCCCTGACCTTCTCTATCGACACAACAAATGACATAAACCAAGTTTTCCCTAAAATTATCCTCATGAAATGGCCCAAATTATGAAATCTTATACAGTAATAATACATGTACCAGATCCTATACCTTCAAATCATGATCATACAAACCCTCTAGTGCCTCATCATGGCCCTCTAGGGCTTCGTCTCATGTATGGTCATGTGACTCCATGTAACCACCCTCCGGAAACTCCATTGGAAGTTGTCTGGGTGGAATCCAACTAAATATCATTCACAATGATAAAATGGGCATAATAGTAAATGTATTAATAACATCGATAGGGATAGATATAATAGTAAACACATATCACCACCCTTACATGGCCTTGCTACACCATGTCACACAATGTCTGACCTCATGTCCACTTACCTAACCACACAAGGCCTTGTATCAATTATAATATTGCATCATGGCCCTCTACTAACCCACATAAGAGTAATGAATCATATATAATCCATCCCCCATGCCCCTTTATTTCATGTAATAGTGTCAATAATAAAAAATTATATATCAATCCTGTGTAGATGAGTATAATTCCACCAAGGAGTCTATGAAAAAAACTATCCAATTTTATTGACACATTAAATAACTCATCCCCTATCGACATCCCTTCCTACCATTTTCAAGGTCATGACCATATTTAACATGCATATAATATAAGACAAAATTTCATTTTAACCACATGCTTGGGATGGATGAGTATAATTCTACAATAATAGGATATGTAGTAAAAAACCATTTAGCTTATTTTTTGGAACAATAAACAACCCAACCCCTTTTAGTGAATTCTCTTTTACCAATTACAATCACAATAATAAAACACATAATATGAGAAAAAGTTATTATCCATATGAGTAAAAAGAACTCCCTTTCCATATTGGTCCAAGGTAAAAAGTCATATTATAAATAAACATCACACCCAAGTGCACCACATGAGGTGGAAATAAAATAAACTATAAAAGAAAACATTATAAAATAAATTTCCTAGCCTTTACATCATGGTCATTCCATACGCATGGGGATAAAGGAACCAAAAAATGGTCTATATATCTAGTTATGACTATATCCTAGTACCCAATATACCATATCCCATATTGTGTGAGAATTAAAGAAAAGAAAAAAGTTGATACCATTTGTAACCAGTCGAACATGGTAATCATTTAATACCCAGGTCGTGTTATGCTTCTAGGAAACAACACTAAGAACTAATATAGTATAATATTTATTTCCCTAAACTAGATCCCACTTGAAAACAATGCTCTATTCCATTTGGTCATTGGGCCTTAGGCACACCTCCCCATACACCAAAGGCTGCTGACTAGCATCAGAGGTTTGACAAGGGGATAGTGGGGAGAGTATACCCTCTCTTGGAGATAATAACAATGTTCAATATATAACTATAACAATGGAAGAGGTAAAATCACAGTGGAAGAAAAATAAAACCAGTAGATTCATAATAATCAAGTAATAGAATTGACTTCCCAAATACCTTAATAAAATTTAAAGACAAAACATTAAAAAATAGGTCATAAAAAATAATAAATAGAGGGGTATCATGAGGAATACCATAGTAGTACATATATAACGAAATCATAAAAGGAATCTCTAACTAAATATAGAAACCACCATGGTTTATTTCCATCCTTCCCATGAAAAATATACCACTAGATAACAATGGACTAGCTACTGATGCTATATCCTAACATGATGTTAGAGACATAAATTATACACTCATCTAGAGGGGACCATGTAGGGTATGATAACAATATCAATATGCCACAAACGACATTTTAAAACCTTACATCCAAAATTAAGCAGGTGTATATAAATTATAAATAAAAATAAATCAAACAATCATATATTTACTACATTACTTCCCTTTTCTCAACATCCACTAGGAAGTTTTACCTACTTTGGCCATCACCTCAATAACAAAGAATACATGCAGCCATATATATATATATGGTATAAAACATGTGTATTAATATATTTTTTTACTAGTGAGGATCCATCACATAGCATTGAACGCATTCCCTGATAAATGTCATACTAGATGAAGCCTCGAGTTACACTAATAAATAATCATCTTACACATCATGAAAACTAAAACCTCATATTTCATTAATAAAATTCCTTCATACAAATGGAGTTCCAAAGAAACAAGTCTCAGGGCCCTTAGACCTCTAAAAAATAGTCCTTATTAGCTCAGCAATAAAACATGATGAGCCATCTTGATTTTTGTCCTCCAATAAATAAACACCATTGGTTAAATAGTTGACATCAGAAGAAATGACAATATCATTCCTCCCAATATCATATTCCAATGGCCAAAATTTAAATTTTGAGCCTCATCCCATGATAAATGGTCTCAATACCATCAAATGATGGTCTGTCACAATAAAAATGTATTTATATGGTGAGTCCCCCCAACTTATCTAATTTTCAACACCACCACATAATACTCATAATCTGTGGGATCCTCTAACCATAGAAATTTTTTAACACCACCTCATCATATTTCTATGTTTACATGGCTCCAACTATGCTATAGCCAAAAAATAGAGAGTGTAAATCACCAAAAAAAAATCCACATTATCAAAATCCTCAAGCCCCTATGACTATGTCTCTAAACATAGATGGTCAAAACCACCTCAATTAAAATGGGCCAAGATGCATCCTGATGACCTCTTCGCCTCAAATGTTGATGAAAATGTCTCATAATCATTGTAATCAATATCACCTCACATATCATTGTACAAACCCATCATGAAAAACCACGTCACCTTAGTCTAGGGGATCAACATCACCTCAATCTTTAGGCCAAGACCTTCACCATCCCATGTAACTCAAGCATTCAAAAAAAAATTAATATTATTTCTATCAAAAACTCATCCAAACTTCCCACTATGATCCAATACCCTTACTCACCATAATCATTTGTATAGCAGTAGGATAATTCCCTTTGGGATGTCATATTATTAAGAGAAAAATTTAATAAGAATGCATCAATTTAGTTGGGGTCTCTCTCGGAAAACCCTCATGGTGTATATAGTGGAACCCCTGAAACAACTTAAAAATAAAGGAGAAAGATAGGAATCACCAACCTTATACTCATTATAGTTCAGTTGTCTGATATTAGCCTCTAACTCAAGCAGGAATGATAGAAATATTCATTTTAGATGAACACCCTATAAACAAGGGAAAAGTGGTCACATAGATTTATCACATCATATTGATAGATAAATAGAAAATAAAATCTATAAGATTAAAGGCCTTGACTAGATAAATTTATGTCCACCAAAGGATCAAGAATCAGTGTAGGGATTACTAAGTTAGGCTATAGCCTAGAGGGGGAGGGGGAATGGGACGTCACTTGTGTGTTGTTTATGAATGGTAGAATAAGTTTGATGAAAATTATAAATAAAGTGAAAATTAAATATTAGTCAAATAGATGTGCCTCATGGTTTTCCAACACGTTTTGGATAACCGTGCACCAACCTTATCGTACTCACTACCCAAGAACGACACACACACATGGGAAAAGGGAATGTTTTTTCAAATTGTACATAGACCTCTCTAAAGTCCTCTATTAAAATGTGAATGTCTTTATACAACCATGTTCCCCAACGTCATGATTTCTCAAAACATTTCTAGTTCTACAAGAAGGCCCCACAGTTACTCATGCAAGGGCATGCGTTTTCTAAACCATATGGCTCTATCTGTGCTTTCCTAAAATTGAGTTTCTATGGTCTAAAACACTCAAAACTCACCAAAAACCCCAAGTAACTTTCCTGTCCATAAAACACATATACAATCAGGGCATTTGTTCAATCAAAATCTCTGAATTTTGTTTTAAAGATCAAAAATAATTTTTCCCCACTCCCCAAAATCAAAAATTCAAATAGGTTGAAGATTTTGGACCAAATCAGAAACCTATGAAGTTATATTATATGTGTATATATATACACATGTACAAGTATCAGTGTATATAATTTTATTATTGCTAATAAAGTTATAATTTTAATTAATACAAGTCATTTATGTTTAAACTCAATTAATATTTTATATCCCATAGTTTTGATAGTGTTTGGAAAAATTATTTGGCAATTAAACTTTTCACTTAATAAATATATATATATAGACATATATATTCATCCTAAATGATATTCTAGACAAACTTTTTAAATCTATTTCAATTATTTTATTACACCAATCTTTTCTTAATATCCCATTATTATTATTATAACTATTCTCTTATATATATATATATATATTTATACAACATACTAGTTCATATATATATATCTGTGTGTGTGTGTGTCGTTCTTAAAAAAAATATAATCCAATCATTATAAAAATTTCCTTAAATGTTTATCACTTATAACAACCAAGGGTGTAGTTTCTTTTGTGGGATATGATTTGTTTGATCTAAAAACCAAAATTAACTTTGAGATAAAAAGTAATGGTGGCCGAATGTTTGGAATTATTTCATGAATTAATCCATGGTTGTGTTCTAGTCATTCATCAAGCCACATCACCAACCTCCCTAACCTAGCATTTCTTATTTCCAAGGTCCTCATGTATTGGTTCTTATACATGGGAAAAGGGATCACTTGTGTTAGAATTCTCATAGGCGCAACTATAATTCACATAGGATCTCATCATGATCTATGAATAGATTATCAACTAATATGTTTTTAGAATAAAAATAAAGTAACGGATATATGATTGAGATATGTAGGAGATCAATTTTCAATACAACTTATGTATGTCACTTATGTGTGCCGCCTGGGTTCCCACACTCGGGTACCCAACCATTGCACTCTTCATTGGGAGAATCACCTTGGCATGCACACTTGGGTGCCCCACCTTAGTATCCACATTTAGGATAACCACCTTGGAACCCATAATTTGGCACAAAACCATGGAATCCACACTTGGGTAAACTACCAATGTACACGGACTTGGGTGAACCACCTAGGTTCCCACACATGGGAGAACCACAAGTGAACCAACACATGGGTGAACCACTGTCATACCCAGACTATGGTCAAATAATTATTAATTTTCCTTAAAATAGGTTCCCATAATAGGGGGAACACATTATTAAATTCCTCAGTAGGTTGAATATATTCTCTTATTCCTTAAACAAAGTCTTTAATTCAATTGAGATCTCTACCAAAGAACCAAGCCTTATCAAACATACAATGGGTAGAGATTCTATTCTTGGTCTCCCAA
This sequence comes from Viscum album, assembly GCA_963277665.1. Lineage (NCBI taxonomy): Eukaryota > Viridiplantae > Streptophyta > Magnoliopsida > Santalales > Viscaceae > Viscum > Viscum album. The sequence continues at coordinate 238,017,940 of OY728150.1, forward strand.
AACAAAATGATTAATTATTCTCCTATTGGATTTTCGAAAAATACTAGAGTATTGAATCTATTATTGGTTTCTAAAAATTAATTGAGAATATAGACTTCTCTCATCACATAAAGGAAGCTTAACTTGGGCAACCTTCTTAGTTGACCTATATGGGAATCACTGAGGTCTAATCCCTTATATTTCAAGTACCACATCCTTTTTTAAATACCAATGGTGAGAGGGTGATAACTAGAAAAATATTTTCCGATCTAGTTACATACAAATTTGGTGAACTAAAGAGCTTAGTCATGCATAATCCACACTAATTATCATGTTTTCATTTCATTCATAACACATGAATCCCACTATGGAAGCACATGCATAAGTCCCAATTAAGAAACAATTTTTTACTCTAATTAAGTATGATTTAACTTATATAATCTATTTTTTATACTCATCTCAACTCATGTGATATTATATTTTTCTATGACCATTTAGTTAGCATAATTGTGAATCATTTCATGAATCCCCAAAAAGTATGAGCCACATAACTCTAAAATACATTCTTCACATCCTTACTCCATAATGTTAATCCTTATTGAGTGGGAATCACATATGACCTTAAATAATGTCATTGTCACTAAATTGGATTTTATTCCAATTATCATGGGATACATAGGATGCCTCTTTGAGGTCCAAACATAACTCACTAAAATTTTAATAATATATTATGTGATTATCATAGCAAGAAAAATTATAAAATGAGTTGATATATTCCTCTTGATTATATAAAATATAGATTTTTTATTCTTGATTTTGTTCCATAATGTACATTGTGTCAATATATTTCTGCTTGTTCCCATATGTGAGCCTTCTATTTAGTGTAATACCTAACTTAATCCAACTAAATCCTATATGATGGGCATAGGATATCATTATGATGATAAGTATATAGAGAATATCCGTTCACTAGTTAGTAGTTAGGGATGCCTATAATGGTGATCTAGATATGATTCATATCTTCTATATTTTATTTATCAATAAATAGGATGATCCGAAAATCCCACTCTAGTTTAAGTCTAATAATAAAAATCGTTAGGAATTGTTCACCTAGTATTCAAATTGGGATGATAATTACACTACCATCTCTTAGTCGTTTTCACATGAACTTAAAAGGTATGACATTTATCATTAAAAATAAAATAACTACATGGGATTTGATTCCTTCCTTATGATTACATAAGAAGCCCCTCTTAGGGGCCTAATCCCAACTCAACTATAACTACTACCTCTATAGAAAACTATCTACTCCATATTTCCCAAAATTTTCTTTGAAAGAGATCATCCCTAATTGAAATAATGATTTGGAGAACATTTAATACACATTTATATTCAAATCAATTCAAGAATTTTATTAGATCATTGGAATAGGGGAAACATATTATGCACTAAGATATGGGAAGGATCTATGAAATTGACAATATTATATAAAACATTCCAAGAGTAGAAAATTATCCCCTCAAAATTTTCTGATGATCTTGACATCCAACCATCTCAGCCAATACACATTCTAAGGATTTTTTTGAACTACCTTAATGATTGTATGTTGTTAGAATGAATGTATTTGTGACTCAAAACAAGTGAGGTGTGATAGGGAATTAGGTTTCCCATAAAAACCATCAATATTTACCACACCATGACAAGGGATACACTTATCCTTAAACGTCACACAAGAGAATCATATTCTTCTTGGCCCATATTATCGAAAACCATCACCCGGTCCCTCAACTAGAGTAATCATTTTCACTAGTCCTGATACTTGGGCACATAACTAGTCCTAGCCTCATTATTGAGTACACTCTCACCTTGGTCATAAATTAATATATGAACCACCTTCACATAGGTATCATACATAGAAAAATTTCCCTCATATCCTTCTTCTTGAACACTTATAATATATTATCAGGATATGAACATCATCCTACATGCAATCGATCATGTATTTACATAATAAAAGGCCTCTAAATGGTTTCCTCAATGACTGATTGTACCACTAGGGAAACCAAATCATGAACTTCCTTGATCATATGGGTTCCTATTGAGGAGATATAGAAGAAAAGTCCCCTAGTCCATATTGATCATACTAATTGACCATATTTCATGTTGTCCACCCTGAACCACTCAACAAGCCATACATGCAAGGGATTACTCACTAAGTATAATCCATGAACATGTCTCCATTTATGATTTCATATATATTACTCATAATCGAGCAAATGATATATATGTATGGTTCGTCCGTGCATAATACTCATCCCCTTTGTTAAATGGAAATATCCCCCATGAGTACAATAGTCTTTTCTTTTCCAATAAACAATTGGTCAGATATAGATTCATATGCGGGCCTCCTACAATGTGTAAACCAAAATCATTACATAATTAATAATATTATCTTTAATATGTGTTAGTAATCAAAACACTTGTGATATTTCTATGTGTATGCCCTAAATCATTCTAAAAATGCTATATCACCCATGAAACAATCCTAAAAAGTCCATATTTCATGCCATAAATCCTTATAAATTAGATATATTCTACAAAATCCATCCATTTTGATGAGGTAAGTAGATTTTATTTTATTCATAATATCCATAAATTGTCCACAAAGAAATTCATATAGGGTATCGGGTTGTATTTATGGTTCCTTATATGGTTTTGGGTTTGGATGTTCATGTTTTTAAAAATCAAGATAGGGCATACGGTTAGATAATGGTTTTCACTAACCATGAAACTCAACCATGTGGGGTTAAAAGGTGAGGAACATGATTTATAAAACTCAACAAACTGTTATAAGAAACCATGTACCCAAAAAAATTTGTTGTCATTTTTAATAGTTTTTGAAAGATTTTTCAAATTTTTGTGCTTAACAATGTCGGTTGAATGTATTCTGGACTATGTAGACCACATGTATGGGGTATGGTTTTCCAAAACATGAAGACAAACCATGTTCACCAGTAAAAAAGTTGTGATTTTACATTCCCCCTTGTTAAATATTACCAATTTAACTTAATTTCCCCCCTTTTGTGTAGAAACGAGCTTCTTGTGTGCTCATTAATCCTCTCTTCCTTGTGGGTGAATCATTAATGATATAAGTCCATTTTGGTTTCAATTAGTTGTGATTTAAGAATTTTGGTAAGTCAACAAATACTTTCTTCTCTTTCCTAACATTAATATACTATTATTATTCAATGGTAATAACTATTTTGTTTCCAAATTCTAATGCAATCTATCTTATAATTTTATATCTTATAATCAAATAGTAATAAAGGTTAATTATTAGTCATGTTCTTTATCCAAGACATATGTTATGTAGTCCCTTATTATTTACCATATTCACTTCTTATTTGTTTCTAATTTTTTTGGATTAATCTCTAGATGGGTATCCATTCAGGAAATTAAATTTATTTATATATTTTATTAAATGACCAGTGAATGATATATCTCCCTCCTAAGAATAGAAATTATATTTAAAGTAGTTCTTGGTTTGAAAATTTAATCTGATGTTGTTGTGAAAATTAATTTACATTCATAAATTACCTTGAAATGTTTTTTTTTGAAAAGATGACTGATTTTGAAAATGGGCTGGTAATCAGTATTTTTTATTTAGGTGTTTCTAATATGATTCATGGTTTTTATTTATGGATAGTATTTTGGAAATTGAAAATTTGAATTTTAACTGTAAATGATAGTGTTATTCAAACCCCTTAGGTTTTCTGTTGCTTTATTTTATGGAGATGTTTTGATATTATGGTAAATCCCATGGTGAACTCTTCCCCCAATTAGATGCTGGATATTATGCCTAAAATCGATGGTGAATAAAAACCTCAGATAGAAAATATGTCTTTGAGGATTTTTATATTTTTTTCAAGTGTTTTATGAGACCATAAAATGGTATAATTCTTTTTCTGGGCGTGGTTTGGGTTAGTTTGGTCTTTGAAACATACTCATAGACATAAAAAACAAAAATAATGGGTGGGTATAACCTCTTGTGTCTCCATTTCCCCAAGGTTATGTTATGTAATTTATTTATGTATTCGTATAGTAATTTTAAATTGTTTTACATGGTGTCATCTAATTCACATATTATTTTAGATTGAATTATTTTAGGATTTTATTGGTAGTGGACTATTGAATTAGACTCACACTCAATTTGGGCCATGATATTGTACCCATGAATATTTCATTTATTCATATAGGGGTAATTGAAACTACCTTAATACCAATGCAAAATTATGTTCTACTATAATGTTGGGATTTTTAGTAGGATAGATTTTAGGCCAGTTTAGAGTCATCCCATATATTTCATTTTATCCATTTTTATATGATGTTTATGTTAGATGAATTGTATTCTTGGTTATTTTATAAAACATTTTTTGATATTATATGCGGTAGGTTTTATTTGGTCATTATATGACTATCTTTTTTTGTTATTATGTGTTGTATACTACTTCCATTATAATCTATTGGTATGATACTATATCCATAAGGGTATAGTCTCCCTATGGAATCTTATCAGTCCATCATCAATTTTTGGAAGACATTAGAATAAGTGCAGGTGTGCCTAATGTGATATGGTGCTCCACTGATCTAGTACCAATCAGTCGTTTGAGGTGGTGATATGTTAAAAAGTTGTTTAAATTAAATATTTTGAATTATAGTTTGGGATAGTCAACAATAGACAAAGAATTTGTTGGGGCATGGGGATGAAGTCAAGGATGGGAGTAACTAACTCGTGTATAGGTTAAAATAAATGTCTATAGGGTTAATATTATTTTCTTTTCTTTCTATTCTATAGTTTTTAGATTTCCAACTAGATTAAGGAACTTATTCCCTATTATTTATGTGAGGGTGCATCACTCTTGGTCTAGTACGATAAAAGAGTAAGTGTGTGTTCATGAATTATATAGACATATTGGGTTTTCTATTTTGTGTGATAATGTGACTACAAGATATTCTGGTTTGTATACACATATATGTATGGATTAATGGTTTAGAGAATTTATATTATCAGAAGCATCATATATTGTGTTCAATTCTAAAATGATTTTGTGGAATATTACATTGCCAATTCCTAGGATGAATCCTTTAAATAAAAACTTTTATAAATGGTTTAATAAATTATGGTTTTGGATATATAAACTTTCTGAAAAAACTTATATGGTTTTTACCCTTTTATATTGTGAATTTAAATATATTTTTCCATAATTAATGAAATTGTTAATGTGGTAAAATAAATGTGAAATTATTTGGTATATTGAATTAATGGAATGTTGGGGAGAGCGTGACAGATCCAGGGTTTTTGTAACTATCCTTTCTTGTCCTTTAATTAATGAATACCTATTATTCGTATCGTTTGAAGATCATTTGTTTTCTTATTGATTAATAAGACTATGTATAATCAGGATACTAAAACTTGTGGAAGTGGGAATACAAGATCCTCCCCTTGGAGGACTGGATATTCTAACAATTTAAGGTCTTGTTGAACATGATATGCTCCATGAGAGCCTGTGGAGGGTATCTTTGGCCTAAGAGAGGTGAATACATTAAGCCACACTGTCTATGTTAGACCATACTCATGATTTTTAATGTCATCACCCTCTACTATTTACTAGTGTGGGTGGTCCAATTATGAAAGATATATATATAGAGTTTATGCATACAATATATGACTCTTTAGAGAGATTTTAATATAAGGGGGTGAAGTTAGCTATGTGGAGCAGCACGGTAGTGGTGGGATGCCCTTTTCTAGGGTTAAAAACACATCTAAAAGGCCTGAAAATATTTGAAGACTCACATATATTGTCACTTATTCCATTAAACATTCTGTTCATATAGGGACTATAATTTTATGTGTTTAGAGAAGGGGAAATGGAATTTATGAAATACGCATCCCATTTTACAGAGTTTCAGTTGTTTTCTCTGACACTTTTATGTGATAAGGCTAGTATATCTTGAAATTTTTAGGATGACCTAAATTATGAGATTAATGTCTGAGTAAATTCTTTTTATTTTTTATATTTTACTGATACTTAGATCGTAGAATTGATATAAAATTTAATATCAATGATTACTTTCATACAAGATGACTCACATCCTAAGGAACAATCATCAGTGTTGGATGGTCATCAAGTAGTTATAAGAGGTGATGAGAAGACATGGGATAGGGTAGTGGTAGTCAGTAAAGGTAGACCAGTGAAACCTTTTATCCCTTTCAAGGTAGTTGTGAGGTGTGATGTAACAAGTGTGGTCACATGGGACAATTCAGATCATGGTCTCTCCAACCACCCATGAAGTGTTTTCTTTTCATGAAGATGGGTCATATAAACCATTTTTACATACATTAGTAAGATATTGGTGGTGGAAGGTTAGAAATACTATTTCATAGTTTAGGATATCGGGTGACATTAACATCAAAATATTCAGGTAGGTGGTATTCTACTAGATGATCTAAATGGGGTGGTATTCAAGGAATTTTGGGAAAAGGACTATAGGGTTAGTCAAGAAGTCTGAAACGATGTGGTAGGGGTGCATAATAATTCCATAGAATGTTGTTGCTTCATGTAATTGAGCTTCTTGAGAAAATATAGGATGTTTTACTATCTACTATTAGAGGTATGATTTATGTGGCATCAACTCTTGATTTTCACTTTTCAAAATATGATCCTCACAATCATTAAAATATGTATATATTTTGCTGGAGTTTTGGTTATTTTAGTGGAATATATTTATGGTGTACTTTTTATTTACACACCCATAGTAAAAAATATAGAAGGGATTAATAAGATTTCAAGATGTGAATGGGTAATTAGCAATTTTCTCATCCTATAAAAAATATTCTTGCCTGAAATGGGTGGATTTGATGTTATTTTGGGGATGGAATGGATCCTATGGTACCATGAAAAATTAAAATTTTATCCCTATAACATAAATTTCACATATCTTAAGGGTGGTATATTTGGTTTTATGTGAGAGTGGGATCTATGTAAAGGTCATGTCTGACCATAGCATCAGCGGTGAGGTGGAATCAGTACACATTTTTCTAGTTTTGAATTTTATGACGGCAAGACTCATTAAGCTATTTTTCATTATAAAGATAATATATTCTAATATGTATATCTTATTATGTTTTTTGGGTTATTTATTTATCATGGAATTTATTTTTTGATAAATTACATTCCAGTTAAAAAAATGATTTTCATCCCCCTAACAGAATGGAGTTGACATAGCTACATGATCTGAAATCCCATCTGTCTGATTTAGAAGAAAAGGGTGTATTATACTAAGCACATCCCTGTGGGGTGATCCCATTTTCTTTTTCAAAAACATACAGAACACTTGGTACTGGGTGTGTATTATCATAGGATTAACTAGGTTACAGTTTAAAATTAGTATCCACTGGCTCATTGGTGCTAGGGTTTTGTCAAAGATAGAACATTTGTCTGGGTGTCACCAGCTCCAAGTACTACATTCCAATATTCCACATATATATTTTCAAATAATTTAAAATCATGATGATTTACTTGTTATGCCTTTTGGGTTGATGAATGCATCTATGTTCCTTATGGTTTTGATGACTAGGGTCTTCCATCCATATTAGTACTCTTTTATATTTCACTATGTTGATGATATCTTGTTGTAGTCCAAGGCCATGTATAAACATGATAGGAAACTAGAGATAGATTTTATAATGATTAAATGGAATTATATTCATTCCAAACTCTCCCAATGTTATTATTTGTGGGATCATGTACACTTCTTTTCCCACATCATATATAAGGATGGAGGTTTAGTTAACCCTAAGAAATTAGATTTCATGGTTTCATGGGAGAGGCCTAAGAATGTTTTTTAGATACCTAGATTATTTTTATATTAGGAGTATACAAATAGTTTAACCATAGAATTTATTACTTGTTGGCATTATTGATGGGTATAACCCCAAAGGGGTTACATTTATTACATGTCGACACTATTGATGGGTCTAACCTAGAAGGGGTAATTTTTTCAGGTATGATTCTCATGAGGGAGACTTTATTGAGCTTAGAAACATGTGGAATCCATGTGGATCATGAATTTTTCTAAGCCAAACTTATATTAAATACTATTTCCCAATGCATCACATTCAGGATTTTGGGAGGTACTTATACCAGATATGTGAGTCATTTCTTACAGAAGGTGTTACATTTCTTATGTATGTATAAAACTAAAACCACATGAACTCAACTACACAACCCAAAATTTGGATTATTCTGGAATGGTTCGTGTCTGATGTTATTGGAAAAACAACATCATGGGGGAGGGGTTTATAGTTTATACAGACCATAGAAGTTTTAAATACCTCTTCTCCTAGTGTATCCTAAATATTCAAAAAACGTGATGGGTTGATAACATATAATAATTTTACATTAATATCTCTTACATCCTTAGAAATGAAAATGTAATACCACATTCCTTGGGTAAGAATAACCAATCACAAATTTTAGGGTAATTTAGTTCTGAGTGTCAGAACATGGCCCTATTTACAAAGAATCATCTTGGTATTTGAGAGTACATATGTGTGGTGATATTGAATTCCTTATCCATTACATCCTCACCCCTGGATAAGGTAATAGAATTATAGTATAATGATTTAGAAAACGTTTTGATGATGGGAAATATTTATAGTGGGGGTCACCATATTTATTTTTCCACTTATAATGATGATAACTTTTATATTTGAGGTTCAGTGGTAAATCCCATGATCATGAATGAGGAAATTCTAAGATACTTCTACTCTATATGGTATATAAATATCAATCTTACCAGGATGTATCATAACATTTATAAAAAAATATAAGTGGTTGTAATGAAGAATAACTTATCTATTTTTTGATTATTGATGCCCTATATATGATTAGATGAATTCTGGGAATCTATGTCCTACAAGTATTCTGCAACCATTTTCCATTTTAGAGTGGAAATTGGATGATTTCTCATTGAATTTAGTGATGGGAATACTAAGGACTCATTTTGGTTATGATAATGTTTACCTTATCACCAATCCCAGGATAAAGGTTTCTTTCTTCTCTAATATCAAGGATCCTTTTAATATTAATGGGAAAAGAATGTTGTATATATAGGATAAAGTATGAATACATGGGGTGTTAGAGATTTTCATGACTGATCGAGATCCCCACATAATCTCAGGATTTTGTAAATTCCTTTAGAAGACACTGGGAACCCTAGTCTATATTAGAATAAATTACCATAAAAAATTTAATGGGATTTCAAAGAATTACATATAGGTTCTTGAAGATGTACTCTAACAATATTTCCTAGATTTGGGTGGCTCCTGGGAGATCCTTCTACACATAGTGTAATTTACTTCCAATAACAATTACCAAGAATTCATTCATATGTATCTTTGTAGGCTTTATATGATAGGTGATTCTTATGACACATATTCTAGATAGAATATGGTGTGTTAGTGTTAATTGAGATGATCTTAGTGCAAGAGATATCTGAATAGATGTAGTTGATCCAAATTTATTAAAAACATCTCTTATTATATAGAGGTCTTATTGTGATTGAATATGTTTTCCCCTATATGTTTAGGTTGGTTGCTAAGCCTTCTTATGCATGTCACTGATTTTGGGTAAATTTCAGAATTTGAGGTAGGCCCATTTGGAATTGAGGGTTGTTTGACATTTCAATATTGTAGAGATAGTAGGCCTTATGGATTATAATGAGAACATTTATAAAGTTAGGTGGTGATTCATGATGTGTTTTAAATATCTATTATTCGACTATATCTCTATACCCATCTATTGACATCAATGCTTATTACATTGATTCAAAGTAATTGGTTTCTTTTATGGACCATCCTATGTGTATTATCGATCATAGTGAAAGGACACTTCATGTGAAGGTCATTACTCTTGTATATATATTGTGGAAACATGGCCAAAACTAGAACGAAACTTGGGAATAGGAGGTAGAAATTCAAAACTAATGTCATAAATTTTTTGTCTACGATGTTGAAGGTTCTCAATATCAAATAATGAGGATGAACTGACCAACTGTTGGTTGGTTATAAAACCCCTCCCTAATAATGAGGTTTTCTTATTGAAGTTTATTCCTAGATAACTTAAATGTTCCTTAAATAAAAATCTAAGGGGGTGGGTGGTCATGGGGGTACCAAATAGAGTTTTGGGTTTCTAGATTCATGTTTTTTGGAATCTTGTGAGGGGTTATAGTTATTACATAGATTATGCTAATCATTCACCCCATCTATGTGGGGATCAAAGGGGAGGAGCTTGATTTTTATAACCAGGGATAATGGGTCTATGAACCATTCCGTCCTTAAATTTATTAAAAATGGGTTATGTATGGATTTTAAAACTATTCCTCTTACCTTTTAACATTATGGTTTTCCAAATAGTGGATTCTACATGTTTGATAATTGGTTTAGCCAACTGTGCAACCAAACAATGCACTATAGTTAAAAATGGACATTTTTTCCTTTGTCTCCTTATGAAATCATAACTTTTTAAAACAATTTTCAAGTATTTTTATCCAAAAACAACACCGCTCACATTCCCCCTTTTCATATATTCTTTTTTGGTAATGCTACCTTAATCAAGGTTTATTTGGATTTCTCTTTAGTGCAATAAAATCCTTGTGGTGTGTATACAACTCATCTCCTCTCATTCGTTAGTTACATTTATTTTCGGTTGTGTTCAGATGGATTACCTAGTTTTTTCTAGTATCTTGGTCAATGCCTCTACAAATTTGATATATTCCATTATAATCATTACCAAGAGTAGATGTCATGTGGATTCCCTCTCATAGACCAAAATTAGGTGGTATAAAAGAATTTCATATAGTCTCTTGTTCCATTCAATTTTTATGTGATGAAAATTAATATAGTTCTATGTGAATGAATTATAATTTTTTTCTATATTCATAATATGACCTTGGAATAAAATATACACTTTTTTGTAATATAAATTATTTACAAAGTGTTTCATAGTTTGGTATTTTATGTGATGTTATAGTGTAAATAATTTTTCTTTTCTAATGAAACTTGAAATGGTTTCTCTTTGAATTAATTAATTATTTTGAAATGGGATTTCTAAATGGGTACCATTGTGTGCACTGATTATTTTATAATGGATTATTTTATAATGGATTATTTAGTGAAATAGTTTGTGATGGCCTACTGAGTCATAATCACACCCTTCTATGGACAGTTCTTTATTGTAGAGAAGATTTCAAGGATACATGTAGGGATAAAGAAATATCTTGTTCTCAAATGCTACTGTATGTGACAAGATTGATTTGGGTTAGTGCTAAGAAAACGATCAGATGATTTTTTAGTATAATAATTTGTTCCCTTTTTTAATTCCTTATTAGATGTGTATGACTGATGAAATGTAGTACAAGAAATTTTATAGCATTATTTTTGGATACTATATAGGGTTTGATTTATTTAGAGTTTTTTATTATTATTATTTTTTGTTTTATGTGTTGTATGTTATATAAAATAAGTATAATTATTATTGAACTTTGACCGTGTGGATATGATCTACCCTATGAAACATAGCATAACCTAATTTCTAGAACCATCCTTTGAATTATAAGGATGTGTTCCTAAGGTGATTTTGTTCTCCACTAGTATGATACTGAAACATTTTTAATGTTCGTGGGATCTTACATATTCCCTATGATTCACCTTCTTGAAAAAGACGTATTACCTAAAAGAATGTGTTAGAAAGGTTCAACCATACAGAATTCATATACCAACCATTCTTATGAATCCTTTCAATCTGAATTCCTTGTGGCATGATTTTTAACTATATATCATATGTCCTCACTAGATCATGTTAAAATCTATGATACTCTACTGTCATATGACCTTAAAATGTTAAACCCCAATTACAAGGGATTTTATTCTTGTAAATCAGGATATATAAGATTAATCCTTGATATGACCCCAACATATATAATAATTCATGATTGAGAAACATTTAAAATAACCATCTTGGTCCTTAGCACATGACCATAAAAAGTTAAATGTGTGCTAATAAGTGTCACTGGTCTGTGTGGTTTTATATTTTCCTTAAAGCGATATATAGGAATCCACTTTCATTGGAATGATCCCTACCCCCGAGACATATTACCTCCCTAGATAGTGATAAGTTATATTGTGAGCTTATATAATCACTAAACCATAGTTGAATCATTATATAATAAGATGAATATGGATAACCTATAAAATATATATATTTCCACATCAGTGCATGGTTTAGATCGATAATTCACATGGTGATACCCAGTCCCACATTATGATTTCTTATGGATTCACATATATATCTAAAATCAATAAGAGTTTCATGCATTAGGAAATATTTCCACAAAAAATTATTGATGATCCTTAACTCTCATTATACTGACCAAGGTGCATCCTAACATCTTAGGGTAAATCCTTAGTAACCACCTACCTTTATAAACAATGTTTTTATAGGATCAAAATAAGTGTTGGACAATTTAGAGGTGAACAATTTATGAACAACATGGAATCATCCACACATTAACAAAAAATGGTGATGTAGTTATTTCATATTGAGAAATGTATTTTCACTATAAATAAAATGGTTAGCATTCTGATTTTCATTTACGGATAGTAAAGATCAATCAAACATTATATTTATTATTATGAAACAGAGATTGGTTTCCTAATTGTTGTCGTTGGCCCTTTTAGAAAATTTATGTATTTTATTGAATCAAATGGAGATCTATTAAAGACAATCGGAAACATAAATCATTTATCCATCACATGTAAAGCTAACAATACAATTTGGTAATCATCTTTGAACTCCATAAGCTACTACAACTCACCAATTAAGGAACATAATGTATACCTTAGAGAAGACGAGGGATATAGCCTTCCTTCCTAGGATGAAATTTTATCCCACATTGAATATATAATTTGATGTGATGAATGATCTAATTTTAGAGTAATATCTCAATTTATACATCCCAATATTGGAGGTAGCTTCTGAGATCCTTAAGGAAGTGAAGCCCCACTGATAGCACTACCAATGATGAGTTATAGAGAATTTTATTCATCCTATAACTATATCCAATCACCTTTGGAGTCATTCCATGGATTGAAAAAAGATCATCTCCCTTACCTTATGATGGTGGATGAGGACACCATCAAAAAAATTATTAATACATAGTATTCCCCTACAGGTATTCTACTAGATATCACAACTGACAATTCATTGTGGCCCAATCTCCTCAGGAACATATTGAGAAATCTACCTGGGGAATCAAAATCATGATCACCCAAAATACGACCTAATAAAATCATGATGAATACAAAAATAAACAAACCTAACTAATATTAACATATCATTATTCCCATTAGTAAATCCTGATAGCATATTTTGGTTGAGGGTGATGGGAAATATCATATTCAATCTCGAACCACTTAGGTCTACTTGATTATCCTGGCAGTGATGGAAGAAACTCCCAGACATAATCTAGAGTAAACCAAGGTAGACGATAATTTTGTTGGTCCCACCAACTATAAGGGATTTCATAATCATATATCTACATCCACATAAGAGTGTGAAAATATTTCAACTCTCACATAGGTGGATGGCTGGAATACCCAAGGGAAGGGTAAAGAAATTGGAAAGGCCTATATCCCCATTTCACTAGAGTCTGATGGTATATCTTAGTTTTCACTCTAGGGTTGGTTCAAATCCATAACATCACAATATTATTTAATCATCATATCTTAACATTCACTATAATGTGGGGGTCATATAACTATTCCAAAAAAATGATTTTGAAAACACATTTTTCCAAAAACACCTGGATAAAATTATATTTCTGCCCATGCATTTAAATCCTGTCAATATATTTTAATAGAATCTATAAGTAATAGAAAAGTATTTTTTCCCGAAGCTATGGAAACTATTGAAAAACAATGATATTGACTATATAAAATAAAATATCTCACATCTTTATTCCTTATTCAACTTCTAACTAATAATGATATATTGGGGAAGCTATTCAAGGAAGGTGTCAACATATATTAATGATTTGTAGTAAGACTCCTAGGGAGTTCCTATAAAATATTTTCCCTCACTATGTGATCCCAGCTATGATTATGGTTTTTACCATAGTCATTTAACCATGAGGATCCTAAATTCCTCATTTAGATAATATTATAACCCAAGAAAAGTCTCATGTTCATACATTGATTAGTGATGATTTTCATGATTCCCTTTAACAGATTTTGACAATGAACCATGAATTTTCCAAATCGTCAATAATGGGATAAAGAAATACTGGCTATGGAGGTGATACCTATGATTCAGATATCAATAACTGTATATTACATCTTCACTTTAAAAGAAATGGAGGCTATCCTCTCAACATGAAGATCAACATGCAAGATGGTCCTCCCATTATCAACCCATCATGAACTATTATCCTTGGAATAGCTCTCTATATTGTTGGAGGTGGTTATATAGAACCAAATATATTGAACATTATATTTTTATAAAATTCATTTTCTTTAATATTAATTAAATTTGTATCAATTAATTATTGTACATATGTGTGAATCCTATATGATAATTTTCTAACGGTACAAGCCACATTGAAAATTTCATTGTAGTTCCACTCTATGATGTGAACCTATAAGTGTAAATATTGTATACTTAATTATAAATTCTATATCCTGATGATATCATTTCACAAATGATAAAATCTATAATGGGTGGATACTCGTAGTAATTTGATAAAATTTCACATAGTGTATTCCTTGTGTATTTTTTTAAGTAAATGATTATGATAAAATGAATTTTGATTAGGAAATATACATTTTTATTTGTCATTGGATGTTCTGATCTTCAAAAATGTGTAATAATCCTCATAATTTAATATAATTATAAATTATTATTATAAGTAGCATATATTTATCTACTATGAAAAATATTAATTAATGTTATTGTGATGTAAGTTACATTGGGTGAATCATGATTTATATGTATTAATGAATAATTTGAGAAAATATATAAACCTTATATTCTATAGTGTACGTTAATTTCCTAGCACATTACATGGAAATAGAAATTATTGATTTTGTCTATGGTTTTGGAATTTTTTTCAGAAATTTAATTTCCATAAATGCAAAGGTAGATATATCGAGAACATAGGTTAATGCACTATCATGAAACTTTCTCAATTAGAGATATCATGGTAAAGGGATTATAATATACAATGTGAGTTTATATGTATAAATTTTTATTGTTGTATTTAATTCTAAATGGGTACTATAGAATTTTTCTATATCCTATCCTTTTACTTTATGTGATTATACCTAATTCCACTGAGAAAGGGGACTAAAGGGTAACACACTATGTGCATTCAAAACATGTGTTAAATTCTATTTGAATTTAATAGTTTGAATATATTTTTCTATATCTGGTTTAATAATTACTCATTGTTATTTTATAACAAATATTCACTCACTAGTTATTCAATTGAATATTGTGCTATTTTATATTGAATAAAAATTAATTTACCAATGTAATTATTGATTACTAGACTAAATAATATATATTTATTATCATTCATTTTAAAGGTATAAATATTTATTTCTTTGGTAATATGAATATTTAATAAATATTTATTCACAAGATTTTTAGTATAATATTTACTTATTTATTGGATAAAGATCTATTGTTATTTATTTATTAAAGAAATAATCAATATTCTAGTCATAATAAATAATAAGTAGGATTGGAAGATCAAATATAATGGATTTTTGTGGAATGTCATATTAAATGTCATTTGAATATAGATTATTTTATTATTTTACAGAAATAATTTCATTTCTACAGTGTGTTATGTGCATGTCAAATAAATAATAATATTATTAGTAATTATACATTGGGTTGGAAGGGGATGAAGAAAAATATTAAGGGACCATGTGGGATTATTATTTTTCTAACCCTATATTTTTTTTAATTTTTGTATTTGCATTATAAATATAATAATCATATTTTCTATGTAATACTATCAATGATTATATCAATACCTTGAGTGATTTCTCTAAAAAATTTCTCAAGTGTAGAGATTGATCCTCCTCCACCAACATCTCAAAACTAGAGGCATCAAGAACATTCCTTCTGCAAAAATGTTTTCTTATGGATATCATCATTGGACAATGCAAGCATCAGAATCATCCACACAACATCCTAATATTTCTAATGAAACATTAAATGATTTTATATTCCTCAGTGGGTCACCTCTATATGGATTTTTCCATGAATCCTCTCTCCACAAAAATGGAACAAAAATTAGTGGTATATAGATTCATCAGTATAGAAATAAATTCAAATAAATGTATTTATTTATCCAAATAAATTGATATTAAATTAAGGGTGATGATCCTTCCTTCTTGGTTTCATTGTAATAGTCAATTAATATTCTATTTATTTCTATTTTTTGGAACATTCTTTATCATGTACATCTTATATTATTCATATATTATGAAAAATATTCTAGTTAAAAATTACACTATTCATGGAACCTTCAAGTGGTATCAATGCAGTCACATAATTAATTTATATTTATTTATTAATCATTGATTTATTATATTATTTTTTTAGTATTAATTTGGGAATTGTTCATTCTTTTAATATAAATGTCAAAGTATTTACTTATGTTTCTTCATCATCAATCATATATCAACTAAAAGGTTAAATATAAATTAATAACTTGTGAAGAATCTATAAAGATGTACTAATATTTCATTTATAACAACACCAGACTACATGTCATGTTACCAAAGGTATATATCATGTACCCTTGTTCAATGCATCAAGATGACTCTTGAATTAATTCATATCTTTATTCATTGAATATATATTGAATGAATTTAATACACATAATTTGTTGATTAGGATATGATGGAACATGATTCTCTAGACAATATATTTTGTAACATTAATACACAACTTGTAGTCCATGTCTTTTTTAGACAAAAAAACCACTGAGTTTCTAATCCATATCATGCATTTACTAATTTACATGGGGACTAAAAACCAAGAAACATCAAGATGAAAATGTCGGTAGTTACCATAAACACTATGTAACCCATTAATTCCTATGGTTGAAAATCAATCCCCATACCTAGGTGTGTTTCATAGACATGGGAACAATATATTACACTTCATTTATTCCAAGTATACATCATGTGAAATGTTTCACCTCTTGTAACTAATCTTTAATGGAAATAAATATTTATCATATAATTAAACCTAATCAACATGTGTTTTTGTGACATTTACATACAATACCCAACATGAGATAGGATTAATAATTATATATTAAATTAGACTCCAAATCAAATTATTATCGACAATTTGTGAATGTTATTTAATTATAGTGTACTTTGGGTGTGTTAATAGAATCAAATGACATGAAATTTAGATATGATCTTATGCTATTTATTGAAAAATAAATTCCTTGTAATTATATTATACATTATATATGATGGATTATATGTGAATACACAACACATAGACAATTACTTGTATTTTAGATGGGTATATGTCTTTTCCACTGATAACACATGCGCACTTTATTAATTTAAATAACTTTAATTTAATTAAATTTATTAAAATCAAGGATTATAGAAATTTTTATTACATTTTGGTTGAATTAATAAACATTAAATCAATTAAATAATTAGATAATAAATTTCAAAAATTCATATATTTATACTATAAATAAAAGAAAAAAATTAATTGATTTCTAACAATATTAAAAATGTATATTCTCCTCATGTGTATAATTGATCATGTGCGTAGGACAGTGCTTCACCTAGGACTGGTTTCCATTTAATTTATTATTACCATTTAATTAAATAGATGAAATTTCTGTGATCCCATCCTCAAATTATGTATGATCCTTGAGGCTCACATTTTATTTTATATAAATCCCATCACAAATAATTTGGTTCCCCTCAAATATGACTGAGTACTGCTTATGTAATTAATATATATCCTAGGTGAGTGGTGGTGGTTTACATCTGAAAATGAGGTAAAACCAATCCATGATATACATAAGAGGACAACTTGAATAAAAAAACATGATTTGTGTTTCATTTCAAGTTATAATTTATTCTAGTGTCATGGTTTGTTTTATTATCAACTAGATAAACTAAAAATTATAAATTTATTATTATCATACCACTTTTACTAATATATTTGTATCATGTTTTTGGGTAAATATCATTGTGGATGCTTTATAGAAATGATATATATTAATTAATTAAAAATCATGCTAGAAAAAATTAAAAAAAATAGATTATGAAAACATTTTATCTATTTAATCGTTAATTAGTTATTTCAGAATACAGTTAATATTAAAAAGTATGTAATAATATAAATTTGGAAATTTAAATTTAAGGATAAAAATAAATCATATTTTTTAAAAGGAATATATTTTATATATACTTTTATTACCTAATTTAGAGTGTACCTAATATATTATAGTATTTGATCTAGCTGTTACTGAGACATTACCATTTAACATGATTTTATATAGAAGGTTTTGGGTGGGCTTAAAGAAATTCATATCAAGAGACGTATCGTTCTCTGGACATAGGGAAAATTTAGATGTTTTTTGAAGAGGAAATATAGATCAGGGATTTCTGTATTTTGGTATTCCACTCAAAAGAATAATGAGCTATTAGAAAATAGAGATGGTAAAGTCCAACCTACCCAAATACCATTGAGTAACTAACTAGTCAATTTCATGGTTTACGAGAAGGAAAATATGGATCCTTTATACTAAAATATCAATGTGACAAGAAATTCTATAACCAATGGTTAGGGTATTGGGTTTCTATAAAATATTGGGAAAATAATGAATAAAATATATCATGTCATATTTTTTGGTCAAGGTAAAAAGATAAATATTCTTTTATTTAAGGTAGAGTAAGGAAATAAAAATCATCAAAAAATTGATATCTTATAAAAAAATATTGTTTCCTCACCAAAACATATTTCTATGTGTTGTACAATTTTTTCCTATATTGAACTTTTATCAGAAAAGATTTACTATTTGTTGGATAACCCTATCATTATTTATCTATATTATAATGTATGAAAATGATATATTAATTCCTATAGAATTTACATGGGGGTGGTTTAATTTTCAGTTGCTTTATAATATAATTTATGTTTAGATAACATATAATATAATGTATGGACACAAATACATATACCAGGATATCTCATCACCCATATCTTGGGAAGGGGAAAGAGAGGAGTTAGATAAACTAAATTATTGTTATACAATAATATTCTAATCTATATGATAATACATAAATATTGATCTTGACTTAATATACTAATTTAAATTGATGACTTATTAAGGGTTAACTTCAATATGTGTTATAAATTTTCCATTAAACCCATATTACCATCCTTTCATTCCATTTTCTACTTACATAGTTAGATATATGATATTAACAACTCGTGATTATTTTAATTTAATTTCATTAGGTAAATAAGAGTTGTGGGAACTATGTCCCAAAAACCATATGGAGAATAAAATGAAAGAAAAGAGTGAAAATAGCAAAACTATTTTATAGTAAATGGTTTCTTTAGAACATATTTTGAAGTGAAAAATGATTCAGTGGTAGTGCGGTCAATATAAGTCTATATTATTTTAATGTGGACATAAAGGCTGATGTAAAATACAATTTAATAAAATTGAAGAATATTACAAAAGATTCATCTACTTCAAATATATTCATCCTGAATTATAATATTTTTATTTTACTACTTGGGTATTAAATATTATCTTGTATTAAAATAATTAATCCATGAGTAAATCATTACTAGAATTATGGTGTATTCTTCAGGGATCCTAGGAAGGGTTATTCCTATGTCAGTCATGAGAAGCATAAGACTACAAGTAGTAAAGTGAGAGGCTAAAATGTGTAATTCCAATATTAGTAGTGAGATTTTCACAACTTCTTATTATAGAGTATATATATTTTATTATATTTGTGGTTTCAATTTAGTTTTACACATTCATTTATCTCACTGTTCTTTTGGAAAAAATAATACATTATTTCTATTGAAATTAACATTTTATGGTACTATATAATTAATTAATAGTTCAGTAATACTATAATAATTAATATGAATGGTTTAGAGTATATAATGACTATAATTTGTAAGATTCAAACACAATTGTGGAAGGATAATATTTTATATAATGTTAATGGTTTTATTAAAAGCTATACCCAAGAATATATTTAGTCTCTTCAAAGCTATAAACTATTGAGGTATTATCAAAAAACTTATTTATTGTTATATGTAGAAACCATTCTAAATAAATATACACCACAAATTGTTTCTTAAATTATTATGTTACATAACATGAAATAGTACAAGGTAAATTCATATTTTAATTAAATTACTTTAATAAATATTATGAATGATAGAAGAATGTAATGAATGCACATGGTAAAATATATGGAATCTTATGGGATATTATACTGGATAATATCATAACCAAGTAATCATTGATAATTAAATATAGAGTGAAGGTTTTCCTAAACTTCCATTACCTTAATCATATCATATAAATGGTCATAGTATAATATATATCTCTGAATATTTGTATAAATATTTCAAAATATTTAATGATTTCAATCTAGACATGTTTTTTAAAAAATACCGCATAAAAACTAACCATATTCCAACTACATTGACTAATGAACATCATCTATGTTATGATAAAAATAAATTCCATTATATCATAACATCATGTGTTTGATGAGATGAATAAATATATCTATTGATGTCTTAAAATGGGTATCTTTTAAAAGAAAAATCACATCTGGGATAATTATCCTATAGTGGGGGAGGCACTATAGTAGGGACTATAGCGGTGGTGGTACTATAGCATGCACTGTAAAAGCCGTAGTATTGTAGAATTATTATTCACCAAAGGTCCCTTTGGTATAAGAAATGGGATTTCAAGCCTTGTATTCAGGACACTTGGACTTGGTCCTTTGGGAAATGTAATGGGTCTCCCACTACCCAAACAAAAAAGAGGTCTTTGCTTTATTAATAAAATGACGATCTGTCCCCAAACATAAAAAAAGATTAATAAATAATGATTGATTATTAAATGGGTTTAACACATATTCCATGGAAAAAATATTTACTCTAATCATCATTATTAATAAATTTTATTTCTATATATAATTTCTATTATGAAAATTGATTTATGAATCAAATGTCAAGGACACCTCTGATGAAGTTAACTTTATGGATCATATTTAATGAACATAATGGTTCGATAAATCAATGAATTTTAATAAATATTATATGTATTAATGATCCGTTAATGGTTGGGTCAAAATATGTATAATGATCATATTATATTCTTTTTGATTTAGTTAATGTATAATTTTTTGAAATGGATACTACGATCACTATAGTTGTCCAATACATGTATATTTAAAAGAATATATAAGATAAATGATTAGTCATATGCTAATATAAGACTAAAGAATTTCACTAAAGATAATTTCAACAGCAACCCATGTTATAAGGGATAATATTTACTAGTATAGATCAATGGGTTGCTAATTGTTGCTCATATAACACAATATTTATGGCATTGAAAAATAGCAAATGAAATAATTTACTATAATTGTTTCAGTGTAACATTAGATTTATGAGATGTATAGACTATGTAAGCCTAAGAGTGATTTTGAAATGTATCTCACATTCCATGATATATACACATGTTTAATCATTAAATATAATAAATCATAGAATGAAAATATATTACAATACAAGGATAACTTCACAAGATGAAAACTATAACTATCCACCAATGCATGAGAAACTAATTATTAGAGTTTTTAGAAATTAAAAAAACAGTGATACTACTTTTCAGGGAATATAAAACTAGTCTTATATATATATTTTTAGTCGATAATTATAGTAAATATAAAACAATATGTAAGGGTAAATCTTATTTAAACTGGTAGTTTTCATATCTAAAATAGACTATGTACATTGTGTGTTTTTATATATATTAAAAAATAAGTTTATAATTTCTTTTTCCAATTTTCATAGTTATACCATTGTATTAAAATCTAATCATATCATGAATAATTTTAACAATATATTCACCATGATGTTAGGGTTGATAGAGGAAATATACTAAGTAATATCGTTTTCGATGGATTTTCTATGAGTAAAGTGGTTTCACTACGGTAAAGAACCATATACAACATGGTGGGTTGAAAAACTCTAACTATATCTTTGGAGGAACATATTTAATATATGAGACGTCATAGTAGAGTGTTAGTGGTTGGATATAGTGTGTGTGAGTGTCTATTTGAGTTGGTGACCTAGAACCTATATTATTAAAAAATCTATATATAGAATATTTATAATAATTAAAATTATTTAATTTATTATTACTTGATGATTTTACTGCTTTTTAAAATTTATATGATAATCTATAAAGGGTAATTTTTACATTATAATGGTCATAGTAGTTACCTTCTATGATGAGACCAAGAAGATCCATTATAGTATTTTGAAATATATTCTCTATAGTTGGATGATATAATTTTATGAGACTTGCATGATATAAGAAATATGGAGGGTGAGACTCACAGAACATTGAGACACTTTCTCATGATGTACACCCTTGTTAATTTTTATAGAATGATATTATGAGAAAATGAACTACCATTAGGACATCCACAATTATATACGTCATTTGACGTGCCAATAAATAGATGTGTTTAATGATCATTTGACATTAATAATATTATTAATGTATATTATATGTCACTTACTTTGATTTACTAAAAAAAACAATGAAGATATATGTTTTTCAAAAGCAGGTACATTGGGTGCGTTATGATTTCTATGTGTTAATGAATAATGTGAAAAGGGATTTACCAATTTTTTCATTAATAAAGGATAATGTGTCAAGCTACTTGATGGAAATGGAACTAATTTATTAATTAAAATGCATTCTAATTATATTCGTATGATCACATATATAAATTCAATGAAAGATACATCATGAAAATTGGTCAATGACATTATCATGAAACATGCTCTTTTATAGATATCATGATAAAGGGACTATATTATGTAGTGTTTATTTATATGGTGATATTATCATCGTAACATTTTTCTTCTTTTTATATGGATTCCTTAGAATTTTTCTAGATATAAACTATTTAATTTATGTGGATATGCCTAATTCCATGATGTAATGGTCCTATAGGGCCATACACTAAGTGTATTTAGAACATCAATCAAATTATATTTGAATTTAAAATATTAAAAAAATATCATGCATGGTTGAAAATTTATTCTTTTATTTTTGATAAAATATATTCATTTACTAGTAATTCAAAACAATACTATGTGAGGTCAATTAAAAATAAATATTAATTTTTCATGCTAATTTATATTTACATAAATATATAATATTTTTTTTTCTCATTTATTTGTAGGGGTAATAAATATTTATTTATTTGGATAGGAAAATACATAATAAACATTTATTCACTATTTTTTAGAATATAATCATTATTTATTTTAGGTGAATAATGTAGTGATATTTATATATTAATTAAATAGTAATTCTTTATGGCAAGATAAACCATGTGGATGATTGACAGATCATGTTTAACGGTCCAATTAGAAAATTCATATTAAATATTTTTTAATTATTATTAATTACATTATTTATAAAAATCATATTTTTTAATCATTCATTACACATGATAAGAAAATAACAAAAATATTAGTATTATTCAGAGATTGGTTTTATCAAATTCAAAGAAAAATAAATAGGTCCAATATTAAAATATTAATTTTCCATCCTAAGCAATTTTTACACCAAATTATGTCATTTCTAGTCCTAATGCTTAGTGTCTACAAACAAATCCTAGATATAATTCCATCAAACCATATAGATATTTTCTCCCAGGAAACTCTCAATAATGG
Source organism: Viscum album (assembly GCA_963277665.1). Classification (NCBI taxonomy): domain Eukaryota; kingdom Viridiplantae; phylum Streptophyta; class Magnoliopsida; order Santalales; family Viscaceae; genus Viscum; species Viscum album. Next base: position 238,042,059 of record OY728150.1, read on the forward strand.
AGATATATCCACCTCCACTAACCATTGATGTCTAGAGAAAAAAATAAGATTCCTTCTACCAAAAATGATTCATATGGAGATTCTCAATGAAATATTAATGAATCAAAATTTAAATTTCTAAAACTAAAGGATTTCTATAGAGACATTTAGAGGTTTTCAGTTTCCAGAGAGAACATTACAATAATTATTTTCCCCTGGAATCGTTCTGCTACTATAGATCCTATATAGATCATTCATGGACACTCGGGGTCATTATATCCAAAGTTTTACCAGGTTTATACATTATTTTCACTTGTACCCTATTAATCCTGAAACCTCTACCATAGTTTATAGGAATGGATATAAAATGCTCTCTCAATAATCACATAGACATATCAAAAAAAATAATAAAATAAAATGAAGAACAAAAATCATTTCATAGGGATTAGTCTAAAAATGAGAACCTACTTATTTTCGTGATCATTCTCTGGTTTTTTTCATTTATTTTCATATAAATATTACATTTTAGTGATTACAAATTCCAAGAATTGGTGTGCATTTCTTTGTAGGAACTAATCAATTTTCATCAGTGAGTGTCTGAAACGCATGGCCGATTGTCTCCTATCGACCGGTCAAAGTTCCGATTCTCTGCAAATGTGTATAGCAGCACTTAGGTCGAATCATCAGCAATGATATATTTTAATAGTTGTTTATTTTTAATAGATTTTATTCCAATTGGGGGTTTGATTACAGATATTATGAAATAATTTATGGATGATGATTGATTTAAAATATTGATAAAGATTTGGGTGAGTTCATTATTGGTGATTTACGATTATGATATCCTTGAGCATTGCTTTATATTTCATTAAATTAATACCCACTTCGTAAGATGATTTTGTTCCAAATTCCCAAGTGTTAAAGCTATAATCAAATCCGTAACATAACATAGGGTTCTAATCATTACCAATACTTGTTTATGGAAGTGTATTTGTGGTTCCAATAATACATGGAATCCACATATTAAACAAAACATGCCATTAATCCATGACATATAAATTTAAACATACAAAATATCAACTCAAATAATACTCATCGAGCAAAGGCTCTCAATCAATTAATATCCCAAAATTATTACTCACCCGAATGGAAGATTTACTCAGCCATTTAAATGATTAGTAATCAGGTTATAATTATTATGATGATAAATTAAGAAGATCAGAAAAAGAAAGGGATAAGAAAAGAGTGGTGCATCAAACACACACACAAAGTTGTAGATAATAATGGTGTCTTACATTGCTCAATATTTGGAGTCATTTGGACCCTTGGAGCCAATGTTTTGGCGGTTTGATTAAATAATGTTAAACTGTCCACTAAATCCATGCTTTTTCGATAGGCAAAATGTTAATGGATTTTAGAATAGGAATATTCCTTCAAATCCAAATTATTTCTTCAACAAAGTTGGTTGAAAACATCACCTCTTTCACAGTGAAAATTATCACCTTGATTTGATGAATAGATCAGGAGACATGTTATGAATACTGTACGAATTTTAATTCCTGGCCAGAGTGGTGGGTTGAGTTTAAATGAATCAGTTGGTCCACTTTTATTTGGATTTGGGCATTGAAATTTTTATCCAAGACTCCTTACATTTTCCCCCAAACCTTTAAGGAGAATTAAGGAATTTTAGCATCTATATTGAGACCAGTATTTCAATATTTATGGCTGGTCCAGTTTCATCATAGATTATGTACCTCCCCTTGTATGGTACATATGTGCCTTCAGATGGCAAAATTGGCCAATGATCCCTTCTAATGAAATGTTGTATATTGAATTATAAATCATACCAAACAAGAACCAAACAATTTTCATCTGTATGGTGATTGTTATAAATAAAATCGGAAACTAACTCAATTGGACTACTTCTAAAAATGTTCAAAAATTATACTTAGTATTAAAACATTAATATTTCACACAAATTATTCACATTTCATTTAAAATCAGTAATGGTAGTATATAATAATTCATGAAAATATTAATAACATCAACTCCCCACACTTAGTCTTGTGCATGTCCTCATGTGAAACAAATATAAAAACACGACAAAATCATTTTCACTCACCAACAAATATTAAAATTTTGTTTTCCCCAATCAGGGGAGGTTTATACAATTTCAATCATCCATATTGAATTTCACCACATGTTTTTACAGAAAAAATGTTCAAAAAACAATTCATTTTTTCATGCTCAAATTCATAAATGGAAAATGGTGGCACACAAAACTTACTCTTCTCAAGATGATAAAATTAATTTATGGAGCTTCTATTATTCACCAACCAAAAGTGAAAATCTTAAAGTTTGTAAGATCTCTCAGATTCCACTACCTATCCTAATGTGCTCAAAAATTAAGAGTTCTTTTTTGGGGGTTTTCTGTGTCTATTGGATGGTAGGAAGATGATATCCAAAAGATAGGGAAAAGGGGGTAAAATTCTTACATTGAAAAAAAAATGCATATATATTTTTGAAATGAAACATAGAAGTAAATGGAAACACATATCTATTAAGGAATTATTGTTTAAATAAATACACAAGATAGGATGAAAATTTGAAGGGGATGATAAGATGAAATATTTACAAAACACAAAACTTCTTCCAATGACATAAATGTTATTTTTTTTCATTTATTTTTTTTTAATTTTTTTGAATTTTTTGAAAGTTTAACTTGAAAAAGATCTCACACTCATATACCAACCCATGATTTAACTCTTCAAGACACTAATTGTAATAGTAATAAAAATCAAAGGCTATGAAATAGTGATTATTGACCCACCCAATAAACAACTCAATTTCATTTTTTGAGTTTTTTTTTGATATTTTGTAATTTTTTTGTACACATGTAAATAAAATTTGAATAATATTTTATAAGGATATATACATTCTCAAACCCCCATGAAGGAAAACATTTCACCCACATTAAAATGTATTATTTCCCTCAAGCATATGATACATTTTGAAATCAAAAAATTGGTACCCAAAATGTAATCTATTCACCCAACACTTAAATTTCACAAAATTATGCAATAAAAATCCATGTTGATATTGGGTGGGAAAAGTTATTGGGCATCTAATGTGTCTATCAATGAAAGGGTTTTCGAAGGCTTGATGGGGCTTTCAAATGGAGGATTAATGTAAGAGAAATGTGAGACTATTTGGCTATTGTGATTCTCAAGTGGTTCAGAAAATGCCTCTGCCATATTAATGCACACTAAAGTAGAAAATTAAGCTCAAAGATCCATAAAATCAAGGCTCACAAATGGGGGTAAAAAACACATTTTGAAATGATGGCCAAAGGTGGCCCTAGCATGAAAGCTAATATTGGTTCTCAAAGTTGGGGAAAATAATTTTCCAAATCAAAAATTGAGCATTAAAAATTTATTGTTTTTGACACAATATTCTTGATCCAAATTTATGAAGAAACCACAAAATTTTGGAGACAAAACCATGTCTTTTGACTCCCCAAAATGGATAGACAAAATTTGAAAAATTAAGGTGAGTAAGTATGACTATTTTGGTTTTTTTTAACATTTTCATTTTATTTTTTTAGATTTCTTGTGTTTCTTAAAATATATACCCACACAAAAGAGAAAGAGAAAAAGAATGGGTTTGATGAAGAAAGTGGTAAAAAATTAAAGAGAGAGGAAGAAGAAGAAAGAGTGTGAGAGAGGGAGAGATAGAGAGAGGATGAGTTAAAGGAAAAAAGGTTCCCCTGGTTTGGATTTGGTGGGCCGTCATCTCCATCCGGTGGTGGGTCAACTGCAGAAGTTGGGGATTCTATGGAAGTTGATGTGGTTCAAGGATTTTGAGTCCTTTTATGGTGATTCTTTAATCTTTTTCGAGTAACCGTGAATGTCCTTTTAGTAGAGGGGTTGTGGACTCACACTGCACCAATTGGGTAAACATTAGTAATAACAAAAGGAACTTCACAACATGAATTAAGCTTACCTGGGTGAAGCTGAAATCGAGAATTGAAGAGCATTACCTTTTCTACATTATAATATGACTTTCTTAGGATTTTGTTTCCATGGTTTACCTTATCCTTTTCTTTGTACAGATTAGAATTATCATAGGATTCAAGTCAAAGAACCTCCAGTTCATCCAATTGCAACAATATTTCTTCACCATAATTTCCACAATCAAAATTACAGGTTTCCACATCCCAAAACGAATTATGTTGGATTTCAACTGGTAGATGAAATGCTTAACTAAAAACTAGCCTAATAGGATACATCCCAATGGGTATTTTATAGGCAGTTCGATAAGCCCAAAGTTCTTCACCATGTCTTTCAGGTCAGTCTTTCATGGTGGGTTTTACAATTCTCTCAAGAACAATTTTCACTTCTCTATTAGATAATTCATCCATGCCATTTGTCTGGCGGTGATATGCATTTGATGTTTTATGTACAACCCCATTCTTTTCCAAAACTGATTCCATGTTTTTATTACAAAAATGGGTTCCTAAGTCACTGATCAAGGCATGTGGTGTGCCAAATAAATGGAATATATCTGTCTTTAGGAACTCGCTAATAGTATTTGAATCATCCTTTCTGTTGGTCTTTTCCTAAAACAACCTAGAAACATAATCAACTGAAATATGAATGTATGAGAATCCATTGGAAGGGGGGAATGGTCCCATCAAATCGATACCCCAAACATCAAAGATCTCACAGAAAATTAGAGGATTTTGGGGAATTTTATTTCTCCTTGAAATTATGCCAAACCTTTGGCAAGTGGGACATGATTAATCGAACTCATGTGAGTCATTGAAGAGCGAAGGCCAAAAGAATCCAGAGTCTAGGACCTTTCGGCAGGTCCTTTGTGGTCCAAAGTGTACACCACCAGGAATTGAGTGACAGAATTCTATGATGGAAGAATGTTCATTTTCCTCGACACATCTCCTTATTACCACGACAGCCCCTGTTTTCCAAAGTTTATTTTCTTCCCAAAATAGTATTTTGAGTCAATTTTCAACATCATTTTTTGTTCTTTTAAATTTTTTTGAGGAAAAACCCCAGAAACCATGTAATTTACAAATGGGGAATACCATTGTATATTTAGAGTGAGAGATGAAAGGTTCTCAGTGGGGAATTCAGCATCGATGATTTCAGAATGAGAAGAATTAGAAATTCTACTCAAGTGATCAGCCATAAGATTTTCATTTCCTTCTATATATTTGATTTCAAGGTTAAAATCTTGGAGAATTAGTATCCACCTTATTTTTTTGGTTTGGAATCACTTTACTTGAGTAAGAACTTTATAGAAGAATGGTCTGTGAAGATAATGATTTTCGAACCTAAGAGATAGGTCTAGAATTTATCTAAGGCAAAAACAACCACTAAAAGTTTTTTCAGTGACACTGTAGTGAGATTGAGTTTCATTCAATGTTTTTGAGGCATAACAGATGACATGAGGAATTATTTCTATTCTTTGACTAAGAATAGCCCCAAGGGCTCTATTAGAAGCATCACACATCAACTCAAAGGGTAAGGACCAATCTGGGGGTTGGATTATCGAGGAAAATGTAAGGGTAGTTTTGATTTCAATGAAGGCTCTCTTTCAAACCCCATCGAAATGGAAATCGACCTCATTTTGGAGCAATCAAGTTAGTTGGAGGAAAATTTTACAGATGTTATGGATGAATCGCCGATAGAAACCAACATGACTGAGTAAGGAATGGATGTATCAAACAGACTTGGGTTCCAGAAGGGATTGGATCACTTAAATTTTACAAAGATCAACTTCAATACCATCTTTTGAAACTATGTGCCCTAGAATAATCCCATTTCCAACCATGAAGTGATATTTTTCAAAAATTTACACAAGGATACACTTAACACACTTTTGAAGGACTAGAGAGAGTGAATTCAAGCAAGATTAAAATGACTAACCATAAATGGTAAAGTCATCCAAGAAGACCTACCTCAAATGATCAATGAATTCCAAAAAGATACTCATCATACACATGTGGAATGTTGCAGGAGCATTGAAAAGGCCAAAAAGAATTCTCCTATATGCATATGTTCCATAGGGGCATGTGAAAGTGGTATTTTCTTGGTCTGGAGGAGCGATTGGGATTTGTAAGTAGCCAGTGTATCCATCAAGAAAAAAATAGTGTGACTTTCTAGCTAACCGTTCCAGCATTTGATCAAGGAATGGAAGAGCATAGTGATCTTTTCTTATTTCAACATTCAATTTTCAGTAGTTGATGCACACACTCCATTTATTTTTCACTCTAGTTGTGACTACCTCCCAATGTTCGTTTGCAACAACAGTTATCCCGCCCTTCTTAGGTATAACTAGAAATGGACTAACCCATGCACTAACAGAAATTGGGTTGATAATACCAGCTTGAAGAACCTTGGTGATCTATTCCCTAACCACCTCAAGGATGAGTGGATTGAGTCTTATTTGTGGTTGTCTAATTCATTTGGATGATTCCTCAAGATGGATGTGATGCATGAAAAGGGAAGGGTTGATTCCTGGTATGTCATCCAGGGTCCACCCTAAGGCCTTTTTGTTTTCCTCTAACACTTGAACAAGTTTAGACTCCTCAGTTTCGGTAAGTGAAGAAGAGATAATGAAAAGATAAGAGTGATCACAGAAAAGGAATGCATATTTATGGTGTTCAGGAAGAGGTTTCAGATCAGTCTCATCTTTCACTTGTGGGTTAAAAAACCTAGGAATAGAGGAAGGGACTTCAGTTTCTTCAGATTCATTCTCCTTAATCCTATCCAAGGTGGATAAGTATAGATCAGAGTTGATGTGGGATTCAATAGAGTTTTGAAGTTCATCTATATTAATGGAGTCTATGAATCAGAGGACCACATCAACTACACCATTTATGACATGGTTAATCCTGGGCCAAATTTCACAAGATCCTTTATCATCAAAACAATATGAACATGATGAAATGAGGTTCAATTGACTCTTCGAAGTATACTCAGAAGCAAGGATTTAGAATGTAGAGTGATCCTCAGTGGGTATCGCATATCTTGGAAGATGTTGAATTTGACCAGTTGGTCACCATATTACATGGATAAGATGCCTGAATGGACATAAATATTCATTCTCATTGTCATTAGGAATGGAATTCCTAGAATTAAGGGAGATCGAGAAGATATTGTCTCACCTCCCATGTCAAGGATATATAAATCGGATGGGAAGATAAGATCATTGACATGAACAAGGACATCCTCGATTATTTCCTCAGGAATGGATGTGTTTCAATTGGAAAACTGAATGAAAACACTCAATGGATGTAAGGGACCTAGAACAAGGTTGGAGAATATGGATATGGTCATCACATTAATTGAGGCTCCTAGGTCTATGAGTGCATCATAGAAGTTGGTACATCCAATTTGGCATGGAACAGTAAAGGTCCCTGGATATTTTCACTTTATGGGAATAGACTACTGAGTGGAAACATTTTTGAAGGTCCTATGTTGCCTCTTATGGGTGAAAAATTCCTTAAGAAACATGGAATACTTAGGAATTTGTTTTATGGAATCTAAGAGGTGAATGTTGACTTCAATACCTCTAAACATGTCAATCATTTCAGGATCGGGTTCAAAGGACTTCTTTGGCTTAGAAACGGATTGAGGAAAAGGAATTGGGTACCTAAGTGGAATAGAAAGAGGTGAGTGAATGGTTTCAAATTCCTTTTCAAGTTTCGTTTTCTTTTCATTTTCTAGGTCAACATTTAATGGGGGTTGGAGGACTTATCTTGAGGCATAGAAATTTTCTTTCCTGATCTTAAGTGAAATTACACTTGCATTACCATTCAGGATGGGTAATGGTTGACCTGGAAGTTGGGAAGAATTGGATAGTTGCTGCGGACTAAGGTGGGATACAAGTTGACAAATTTGAGTTTCAATGTTCTTGAGGCTGGAACGGTTGAAGGAGGAAAGATATTCCACAACACTTTCCAATGGGTTCATGGAAAAAGAGGCCTGTCCCGAATTGGGATTACATAGATTTTGGTTCTTGGGAAAGCGATTGTACTGGTTTTGGAATTGGGAAGGCCCACTATGATATTGGAATCTATAAGGAGGATATTTTCATTTGAGGTTGATGAATAAAAGGATAATTTTGTTGGAAGTTACCAACAACATGACAATATTGGAACTGTTTTGGGTTTTGATGAAGGAATTTAGGCTAATGGGAGACAAAATTACCATACCTCAGGCCTTGGTTATATGAAGAAAAGAAGGGATCCGAGTGAGGTTGGTGGATGTTTCTAATGATCCGACCTAATCCTTTAGGGTAGGTGTTCCTATGAGAATATGCTACATTGAGATCTATTGGTCGAGATGAATCGGATTGATCCTCTTGAAATTGTGGACATGTGTCAGTTAGATGAGATGGAGAGTTGCAGAATCCACAGTTGTTTATAGGTCCAGGAAACATTGATTGTAGAGAAGATGAAGTTGGGGCTTTGGTAGCCACATCTAGTTATTGCACAAGACCTGTAATTTCACTCATCCACTCTGTCATCTTGTTCGGCTCTATCAACTAACTATCTTGGGATTGTTTTACTTTTGCATGTGCTTGAGTATGGAATTGTTGTGTGTTTGTTGTCATGTTTCTTATGAGATCTCTTGCAGCTGCAGGAGTTTTATCAACAATAGAACTACAACTTGATCCATCAATGAGGGTTCTCTCCATATATAATAACCCCTCATAGATGTATTGGATCAATAGTTGGTTAGGGATTTGGTTTTGTGGGCAAGTATCAAAAGATTTTTTAACCTCTCCTAGTAATCATGGAGAGATTCACTTGGGAATTGACGAATACCACTTATTTCCTTTCGGATAGAAGTAGTACGAGGAGATGGAAAGAATTTCTCTAAGAAGAGTCATTTCATGTCATTCTATTTGGTTATGGAACCAGGAGGAAGGTAGTAGAGACATGACATAGCAGTTTCAGCTAGGGAGAAAGGGAAATCTAGGAGTTTGATTTGTTCCTCAGAAACCCCTTGAGGCTTCATGGTAGAGCACACTAGTTGAATCACATTAAGGTGGATATATGAATCCTCACCGGCTATCCCGTGGAAATGAGGAAGAATATAAATCAAATCTGATTTGAGTTTAAAATTAGAATCTATGTTTGGATATTGAATACCAAGAGGTTGGTAATTCATATCAGGGGTAGCATGTTCTTTATGTGTTTGTTCCATAGGATTCATCATTTCTAATTCAACTGGTTAGACATGGACTGGTTCTTGAATTATTTGATTATCTCTTATGTTCTGCTTATTTTTGTAGAGTCCCGAAGCTTGAAGTACATAGATATTACATTACTGTTGCGGAATACTTAATACATAACAAAAATAGACACAAAAGGACCATAATAGTTTAGTGTCTTTGGAAACATGGAACGTAATCTTCTAATCATGGTGAAATATCTTCAACATCTCCCATAAAGATCTTCCACTTTTTGTTTCCTTACATAAAATCTTTATTTTAATCTTGGGGGAAAAGAAAGAATACAAAAGGGTGAGCTCAAATTCTCAATAAGGGTAAGCATGGATAAAATAAAACATTTCATATACATTTGGACTTAAAAATATGAACATAATGTTTAAGCATCAAAATCTTGAGCAATGACATAAAACATGGAAGTACATAAGTTATACATAATAATGGAACATAAATCCTGATAAAATAGAATGGGAATAAAACATGTAATTGTGGAAACCATTAAAAACATGATATGATTTCCATATTAGCCAAGGAATTACTGCCAAGACCATCTTAGTGGACAAAGTCCCTTTCTGAATCAAATTCACTCCTCGTTCCAGTCCTGTAATACTTAACCAGATTAACTTACCGTTCCACCCATTTCTATCTCATGAGATATAAATCTTTACCCAATGAATTGGACAGAGATATAGGTCCCACACATCTCATAATGAAATCATTCTTACTTGTACCAAAAAATAAACATACATTCTTCATAATAACCCAACGAATAAAATGGGTTTCATAAACATCATCCCATAATCACATAATCCATATAAAAGAAATGGATCTCATTTCATAATAATAAAAGTGAAACCATTTAAATCATATAGACATGATACGTGAGACATACACATATGATATAATGTCATTTTAGATGGAAAACAGTTTTGATAAAACTCTTGAAATGAATTATTGAGGAAAATATCCTTTCTTCTTCAAAATCAATTTCTTTTCCCAAAACGTCATGTAATTTTAAAAGAAAGAGATTTTTTTATTGAAAATAGTCATGAAATATTTTGGAGGAAGATTCATGAAAATAAGGCTTTATAAACCCATAAAAATCCTTTCATGTTGTATAATTTAAAAAAACATTCTTCTCAAACTTTTGCCGGAAAAGGAAAAAACTACCTTGTAAAAGAAAGATTCCTTCGATACGATGTGGTAAAAGTAGGAAAGGGTAAAAATGAGTTTTAAAAAAAAGGTAGAAAATTAAACATTTTATGAAAACATTTTGAGAACATATTTACATGTATAACAATCATAAACCCAGTAAATACTTATGAATAAACAATCTCGAATAAGAATGAGATTGGAATAATTATCCCTTACCATAGGTCTGATATGATTTATATGTATCCAAACCTCCTATATAATGATTTAAATAAAGTCATTGACTTATTAAAGAATCATATTCATTGTTATGATATCATATATGCTTCACTTTTGACTTTATAATACCCGTTCTTTTGTAAATTCCATGTTAAAGAGCGTTTTGGGTAAAATCGTATCATTTGTCATCCGTGTTTTGACTTGTAATTATTCATATGATTACTTAGATCATGATTACTTTATTACAAAATATAAAACATGATTTATATATAATATATATTCAGAATATACATATATATAATATATCGATAAATGGAAAGAAATACACCGTTCATGGAGACGGTAGGTCATACGTACGCATGAACGTTGTTTTCGTTTCCTTATTGAATTGAATGGAATTAAGTATATGACATACATATATATATACATAAATACAGTATCATTATTATGTCATATATTTCATTATTAATTATTATATATACTTTATAATCATTCTTGAATTTTTAACATGGAAAATGAATCTCATCACGTCATGGAGACGGTAATCTGTACGTACGCACGAGTGATGATATCGTTCCCATATTTATTGAATCGAATTGGAGGGAATGATATAATATATTAGAATCCGTACGATGCTATGATAATCATATGTATTTATTCTTTACACCATTATACCCATCCACGTAAGGTGGAAGTGGAAAAACAGATTACACCACGGCGTGGAGACGGTATTCCATACGTACGCACGCACGGTGATTTCGTTTTCCATAGGATGGATAGAAGGTGAAATGGGGTTGTTTCATATTTATAATAAAATATTAGTATATTAGTGATACTTATGTTATTACAATATAATGAAACAACTAAATAAGAGGAGGTAGAAGAAGAAATAAATTTGAAATAATTGGTAACAAATATTACCTCTTCTTCGATACGTCTCTTTCAAACCTCCTCTTAGGGAACTAAAATTGGTCTTTGAAAAAGACCAGGACCTCAAGTATGTTTCTAGGGAAGTTGATAATGTAAATGGGCAGGGGTTGGCCGAGATTAAAGGCTCCAAATTGTGTGAAGAGAAGAGAGAGGATATGCCCTTTTATAAGGGAAGAGAGGGGCACCTTTGGAAATATAAGAAAATATTAATTTATATTAAATCCCAAACCCACATAAAAACATCCAAAATGACTCAAATCAGAATATTAGATGAGATAGGTTTTTAATCTCAACAACCAATAAAATTTGTACATGTTATGAATTTATTTTAAACATTATAAACTTGATTCATCCTTATTTAATCAATTTTTTTTTGTGGTAATATCATTATAAATTCTAAATTATTATAAATAATTACTTATTTGTTGTGAATTATCCATAATTGGATACTTTGTAACATTTTAAACCATATAAATATAAATTTATAATTTTTAAAAAAAGTTGATATTTTTAAACCATTTTATAATATGTTATTTTTATAAAATAACAATAGTGTCAATTTTGACAATATTCATTTATTTGAATTTAAATAAAACATATACAGAAGATATGTTCGAAATAAATGATTTAATAGATTAATAACATGTAATATTTATCTAGAAAATTAGAGGAGCACATTAAATAGTTCATATATTATTTATTTTAATATTTTTAAAACCATTTATTTGACATTTCTCTTAATAAATTAATTTCAATATCACTATTATGTCACCTTTAATGATAATTATTTAATCACTAAAAATTATAAATAAATTTTTATGATGTAGAAAATTTTATTATATTTCATGAGACTATTCGTGTTCTATGTTTCATGAAGTTTATCACTAAATTAAAATTAATATACTTATAAGATTTAAGAGAGTGACATGTTGTCACATTCTTTGGTTTTAATAAGAATTATATTATTTCATGTTCAAAATTCCATGAAATGAATCCAGTCCAGCCCTTAGGTGATATGGATCGACTTTTATTCATCCAATATGATTATTCCATGTGTTATGGTAATTTTATAATCTTATTTTTACTCTTAATTACCCGATTTACCTTTAAGTGTAGTAAATAAAAATTATCGTAGTTACTATTCATAAAATCAAAAAAAATAAAAGCAAACTATTAACATAATTTGTACCCACTAAATTACAATATGGAATCCATGTTTTCAAATTCAATACACAGAAGTTGCAGAAATTAAATTAAAATTAATCCCATTGTCGAATGAAACAGGTTTTTGATTAAAACATTGCAAAAGATTGAATTGATTTAACCTACGAATTCAATGTAAAATCAATTCTAATGACATAAATTATATTAAAGGGTAAAAATATATTATATTTATACTTTAATGTAATTCAATATTATAATTTAACCATATAAATTATTACGATGAAAAAAGTTGTTTTTAATTAAAATATAGTGTGTTTTTATTATTCGTTAAAATAATAAAGTTATCAGAATAATATGAAAAATTTATCAAAAGTAAATTTTTATATCCTGATTCCAAAGAAGAATTTTATTTTGTCAAATTGAACTTATAAAAATCTCAAAAACTAGATTTAAAGTGGGTGCGCCATCAAAAGGCGGCAAAACTGCATTTTTTTAAAAATACTTATTTTACACAAAAAATTTATTTTGTTCTCATACCATGTTCTAGAAAATGCGTAAGATTAATAATAATTTTATAAAATTCAAAAATTAGTTAATAATATTCATAACGGCTAGTTCATGATAATATTATAACCATATATCGTTGTTTAGTAAAACCTGGTATTGCCTACAACACACGCTATCGAGGAAGGCCGCGATTCCGTGTAATGCAAGCCAAATCAGGGTTGCATGTAGTGAAAGACACCTTTGTTGTTGCATATAACAAAATACAACCATATTTCATTTATAAATTGAATATATATATATATATATACATACACACTCAGTGTTGCGTAGAATAACAACTATCAAACAAACTTGAAATTGTGTGTAACACGATCCAAGAATAATGTTGCATATACTACAAGCTAATACGGTGTTGTGTATAGCACAAGATAATCTTGGTGTATCGTAAAATAGAAGATATGAAAGAAATTAAAATGAATATATCTTATAAAATCTCGGGTTATTACATTCTACCCCCTTTAAAATGAATTTCGCCCCCGATGTTCGTCGGGGTTATAAATGGTTTTCTACATGAAAGTTTCTTTATTTGAAACCCACATCATAAAAAGGAATACGATAACATATCTTTAAAAACTAAAGTATGAAACTTAATGGTTACCCAAATAAACTAATCACCGGGTTTCCACTTAGGATAACATAGGTGAAAATATGTATATGGACGAGAAATCTAACCATCATGATCTGATAGAGAGTGGTAGAGAACATGGCTATGAAAAATCCAACAATCAAAGAGACATAGATTTGTGATGATCTAAGGTACCATCTGATTCGTCGGATATAAGAGCACTAGGACAACATTTTTGGTTTTCAATATCATTTCCCTAAAGTTGAAAATTTCGAATTTGAAGAAATACTTGCTTGATTTTGGTGCAATCTCACTGTTGTTTGTGTTTTGAATAATTTCCACTTCATCTCTTAAGGAAATGAAGTTGAATTTGTTATTCGTGAAGTGCTAATAGATCATGTGATAGAATGATGGTTCATTCCATCTATTTCAAACAAAAGGCTAGCAAAAGTTATCAAATATACATATGTCTATCTATGGTGTGGTTAATCATATACGATTCCAAAAATGAACTTATACTTCATATATCATATCTCTTAATAAATTAAAACTAGTTTATACTAACCAGGGACTTACTGTAGGCCAGTGGTAGGCGATAAAGGCCAGTCGCACTTTAGTTGTGGGTTCGATTCCCACAGCTTTGTCCGACGTGATGGGTTGTCGCCCGACCTGCAGGTTGCCCTTTTTCTAAAACTACATTACTATAACATCCCATCAATAATATAGAAAACATTTCTATCATTTAACAATAATAACTTATGTCCAACATAATCCATTCCAATCGTTAGGCTTATCTAAAATACTTCAGTCTAAGCTCATAGTATAAAGAAAATGATTACATGAAATGTCACATAACAATCATGTGAATGCCATCATTTATCCCCCATATATCATAAGATATATCTTTTTGGTCAAATTAAAAACATGTGAATAGTTTAATCATGTATTCTTTTGAAACATGAATTACCATAGAACCTTGGAGAAAACATGAATTCTGTCAAAAGTTAACTCTTTCCACATAAAAAAATCCCAAATAAAATATCTATACTCAAATCACGATATCACATTGTCCTTTTATCATCCATGAGGTCATGAATACTATCAAACATATTATTTTCTCCTTATCCCTTCATTATGTGTATATCATCTTCTTTCCAAAAATATATGAATAACCTTTCAGGGTTACTAGTACCATTCAATATATTCCTTCAAATACTTTAGGAAATACAATAGTGTAAAAATCCTTATATGATTCTTTATTCCATAGTACCATACATTATTCTTGATAAACATACAATCATTACACTAACTTCTTAAACCACTTGCTGAGCATCATCGTTTCTTTCATCTCATATTTCATTTGTAGTCTCTTCGTCACCATCCATATAAATACTACCCATACGACCATTCTGATTCTCTTCATGAGATTCTCCCTTAGGGAATTGGTTTGTATAATGCTCATACATTCCACATTTAAAACATGTAATCATTGTTGATGTCGTAGGAATACAATTATCCTTGTCCATGTTGTTCACTGAACCTATTCTTTTTCACTTACTGGCTTTGTGTCCTTCATTTCCACACCCAAAGCATCTTCCAGTTCCTTTGAAAAAATATCCCTGATGCCTCTTCCCACATGATTTACATAATGGAAATTGAACTTTTTTCCAATATGATCATCATGAAACTCCATATTTCTCTTATTATCTGAGTCGGAAAACTTACCAAAGTTGATATTATTGATCATATAATGAGATTGCTGATTAGTCATAATAACGATGTTTGGACTTCCAAATCCGTTTTCATTTGATTTCTCAAGAAAAATATCATTCCATTGTCCATCATATCCTCCATTATTGTGAATCTTCCTGTTTCCAGCCATTTTCTAAAACCTAAAATGAATTCTGTGAGAAGCAAAAATAATACTTGGGAAAATAACATAATAAAGGAGTATTACCGTCAATATCTAACATCTTAGGTTAAATTCTATGATCGTTACCCTAGTTATAGGACTATAACCTATAAGTATACATATCCTTAGGGACATCCCTAGACATACCTTAGAAATATCTCTAGGGATCTCAGTAAAGTTTTTTCATCCTAGTTTCCAAAGGTTTACTAAACCTTTCCTCTGATACCAACTGTAGATACCCGAAGCTTGAAGTACATAGATATTACATTACTTTTGTGGAATACATAATACATAACAAAAACATACACAAAAGGACCGTAATAGTTTAGTGTCTTTGGAAACTTGGAACGCAATATTCTAATCGTGGTGAAAGATCTTCAACATCTCCCATAAAGATCATCCACTTTTTGTTTCCTTACCTAAAACCTTTCTTTTAATCATGGGGGAAAAGAAAGCATACAAAAGGGTGAGCTCAAATGCTCAGTAAGGGTAATCATGGATAAAATAAAACATACCATATGCATTTGAACATAAAAACATGAACATAATGTTTAAACATCAAAATTTTGAGCAATTACATAAAACATGGAAGTACATAAGGCATAGATCATAGTGGAAAATAAATCATGATAAAATATCATGGGAATAAAACATGTAATTGTGGAAACCATTAAGCAGATAATATGATTTCCATATTAGCCAAGGCATTGCTGCCAAGACCATCTTAGTGGACAAAGTCCCTTTCTGAATCGAGTTCACTCCTCGTTCCAGTCCTGTAATACTGAACCGGATTAACGTACCATTCCAGAAATGTCTATCTCATAAGATATAAATCTTTACAAAATGTATTGGAGGGAGATATAGGTCCCACCCATCTCATAATGAAATCATTCTTACTTGTGCCACAAAATAAACATACATTCTTTATAATAACCCAACGAATAAAATGGGTTTCATAAACATCATCCCATCATCACATAATCCATAAAAAAGAAATGGATATCATTTCATAATAAGAAAAGTGAAACCATGTAAATCATAGATACATGATACTTGAGGCATAAAAATATGAAATAATGTCATTTTAGATGGAAAATAGTTTTGATAAAACACTTAAAATGAATTATTGAACAAAATATCCTTTCTTCTTCAAAATCAATTTATTTTCCCAAAACGTCATGCAATTTTAAAAGAAATAGATTTTTTTTTAAAATAGTCATGAAATATTTTGGAGGAGGCTTCTTGAAAATAATGCTTTATAAAACCGTAAAAATCCTTTCATGCCATATAAGTTAAAAAAACATTCTTCTCGTACTTTTGCCAGAAAAGTCAGAACGTACCTCGTAAAAGAAAGATTCCTTCCATACGATGTGGTAAAAGTAGAAAAGGGTAAAAATTAATTTAAACATACATGGATGAAAAGTAAAAATTTTATGAATACATTTTTAGAACATATGGACGTGGATAATAATCATAACCCTAGTAAATACTTACGAATAAATAATCTCGGATAATAATGAGATTGGAATAATAATCCCTTACCTTAGGTCCGATATTCTTTGTATGTATCCAAACCTCTTGTATAATGATTTAAATAATGTCATTGACTTATTACAGAATCATATTCGTTGTTATGATATCATATATGGTTCACTTATGACTTTATATTACCCGTTCTTTTGTAAATTCCATGTTAAAGAGCGTTTTGGGTAAAATCATTTCATTTGTTGTCCGTGTTTTGACTTGTAATTATTCATATGATTTCATATATCATGATTAATTAATTACATAATATAAAACATGATTTATATATAATATATATTCATAATATACATATATATAATAGATCGATAAATGGAAAGAAATACACCATTCATGGAGACAGTAGGCCGTACGTATGCATGAACACTGTTTTCGTTTCCTTATTGAATTGAATGAAATTAAGTATATGACATACATAAATATATATATATATATATATATATATATATATATATATAAATCCAGTAGCATTATTATGTCATATATTTCATGATTACTTATTATATATACTTTATAATCATTTTTGAATTGTTAACATGGAAAATGAATCTCATCGCGTCGTGGAGACGGTAATCTGTACGTACGCACGAGCGATGATATCATTCCCATAATTATTGAATAGAATTTGATTGAATGATATAATATATTAGAATCAGTATGACGTTATAATAATCATATGTATTTATTCTTTACACTATTATACCCATCCAAGTAAGGTGGTGGTGGAAAAACAGATTACAGCACGACGTGGATATGGTATTCCGGACGTACGCATGCGCGGTGATTTAGTTTTACTTAGGATGGATAGAAGGTGTAATGGGGTTGTTTCATATTTATATTAACATATCAGTATATTAGTTATACTGATTTTATTACAATATAATTAAACAACTAAAGAATAGGAGGTAGAAGAAGAATTAAATTTGAAAGAATTGGTAACTGATATTACCTCTTCTTCGATACGTCTCTTTGAAACCTCCTATTAGGGTACTAAAATTGGTCTTTGAAGAAGAACATGACCTCTATTATGTTTCTAGGAAAGTTTATACGGGAAATGGGCAGGGTTTGGCCGAGCTTCAAGGCTCCAAATTGTGTGATGAGAAGAGGGAGGATATGCCCTTTTATAAGGGAGGAGAGGGGCACCTTTGGAAATATAAGAAATTATTAATTTATATTAAATCCAAACCCACGTAAAAACATCCAAAATGACTCAAATACAAATATTAGATGAGATAGGTTTGTAATATCATCAACCAATAAAATTTAGACATGTTAGGAATTTATTTTAAACATTATCAACTTTATGTATCCTTATTTAATGAATTTAATTTTATTTGTGGTAATATCATTATAAATTTTAAATTATTATATATAATTACTTATTTGTTGTGAATTGTCCATAATTTGATACCTTATAATATTTTATACTATATAAATTTAAATATATAATTTTTAAATATTTTTTTGATTTTTAAACCATTTTATAATATGTTATTTTTATAAAATAACAATAGTGTCAATTTTGACACTATTCATTTATTTGAATTTAAATAAAACATATAATGAAGATATGTTCGAACTAAAAGATTTAATAGATTAATAACATGTCATATTTTTCTATAAAATTACTCAAGCACATTAAATAGTTCATAAAATATTTATTTTAATATTTTTAAAACCATTTATTTGATATTCCTATTAAAACAATAATTTCAACATCACTATTAAGTCACCATTAATGATAATTATTTAATCCCTAAAAATTATAAATAAATTTATATGATGTAGATAAATTTATTATCTTTCTGGACACTATTCATGTTTGATGTTTCATGAAGTTTACCACTAAATTAAAATTAATATACCTATAAGATTTAAGAGAGTGACATGTTGTCACTTTCTTTGGTTTTAATAATAATTATATTATTTCATGGTCAAAATTCCATGAAATGAATCCATTCTGACCCTTAGGTGATATGGGTCGACTTTTTTTCATCCAATAGGATTTTTTGCAAGTGTTATGGTAATTTTATAATCTTATTTTTACTCTTAATTACCCTACTTATCTTTGACTGTAGTAAATGAAAATTACCGTAGTTACTATTCATAATATCAAAAAATAAAAGTAACCCATTAACATAATTTGGACCCACTGAATTCAAATATGGAATCCATTTGTTCAAATTCAATACACAGAAGTTGCAGAAATTAAATTAAAATTAATCCTGTTGTCGAATGAAAATGAGTTTCTGTTTAAAACATTGCAAAAGATTGAATTGATTAAACCTACGAATTAAATGTAAAATCAATGATAATGACATAAATTATATTAAATTATAAAAATATATTCTATTTATATTTTAAAACCATTCAATATTATAATTTAACTATATACATTATTACGATGAAAAATGTTATTTTTAATTAAAATATAGCATGTTTTTACTATTCATTAAAATATGAAAGTTATCAGAATAATATGAAAAATTTATCCAAAGTAAATTTTTATATCCTGATTCCAAAGAAGAATTTAATTTTTTTCAAATTAAACTTATAAACATGTCAAAAACTAGATTTAAAGTGGGTGCTCCATCAAAAGGCGGCAAAACTGCATTTTTTGAAAAATACTTATTTTACCTGAAACATTTATTTTGTTCTCATACCATGTTCTAGAAAATGTGTAAGATGAATAATAATGTTATAAAATTCAAAACATATTTAATACTATTCATAATGTCTTGTTCATGAAAATATTATAACCATATATCGTTGTTTAGTGAAACCCCATATTGCGTACAACACACGTTATCGAGGAAGGTCGCGATTGCATGTAATGAAATCCAAATCAGTGTTGCGTGTAGTGCAAGACTCCTTTGTTGTTGCGTATAACAAAATACAACCATATTTCATTTATACATTGAATATATATATATATATATATATATATACATACTCAATGTTTCGTAGACTAAAAACTGTCAAACAAACTTGAAATTGTGTGTAACACGATCCATGAATAATGTTGCGTATACTGCAAACTAATACGGTGTTGCGTAAAGCGCAATATAATCATGGTGTATCGTACAAAAGAATATATGAAAGAAATTAAAAATAATATATCTTATAAAATATCGGGTTATTACAAATTTGGTGAAGTGTTCGCTCAATTTCAGGGTCCAAAAATATCAAGGTATTGTTTGGGAGGCTACGAGGCATTCAGATAGCTTTTGGAAGAAAGGGGAAGGTAGGTTTTTCTTTTTGTTTTTTTACATTTTTTTGAATTTTTTTATTTGTTTTTTTACAATAACCAACAAATAATGACTAAATAAAGCACTATCTCTGGCAATGGTTGCATTTGAGACGTGTGGCTGATTGTCACCCATAGACCGGTCAAGGTTCTGGTGCTCTACTAATGTGTATAACAGCACTTGGGTCGAATCCTCAACAATGATACCTTTTAATAGTAGTTTGTTTTTAGTTGATTGTATTCTGATTGTGGGGGTTTGTTTGAAGATCGTATGAACTAATTTATGGATGGTGTTTGATTTAAAAAATTGATAAATATTGGGGTGAGTTCATTATTGGAGATTTATGCTTACGATATCCTTGATCTTGGTTTTATATTTCATTAAATTAATACCCACTTCACAAGATGATTTTGATCGGAATTCCCATGTATTAAAGCATTAATCCAAGCTATAACATAACGTAGGGTTCTAATCATTAATATTACTTGTTTATGGTAGTGTATTTTTGGTTCAAATAATCCATGGAATCCCCGAATTAAACAAAACATGTCATTAATCCATGACATATAGAGTTCAACATAGACAATATCAACTCAAAGAATACTCAATGAGCAAAGGCACCCAATCAATTAATATCCCCCAAATTATAACTCAACCCAATGGTAGATTTACTCATACATTTAAATGATTAGTAATTTGGTTATAATTATTATGATGATAAATTAAGAAGATAAGAAAAATAAAGGGATAATAAAAGAGTGGTGCGTCGAACACACTCATAAATGATGAAGAAAATTAAAAATAAACATTAAATTTTTTGAGAAAGAGAAAGAAGGGAAGGGGATTCAACTGTATTTATACTACATTAAGAACAATTATATTAAACTAAAGAAGGTGGATGAGAATAAGATATATTGAAGACGAAACTTGCATTAAAACCGAATTACAAATAAAGAGACCTTTAATATTACAAAAATGAAGAACACAAGAGTAAATGAAACCAAAGAGAGGAGGAAATGTATCTCAAGTAACAAATTCAGTATAGTAGGTCCTCACAAGACCATCGAAAGGCTTTGGTCGTGCCAATATGTAACCCTCTCTTCTGAAATGCTAACCCCTTTGAAGGAGATGAGAGGGATGTATTTATAGTGCAAGGAAGTGGACTGTTGGCATTCCCAATCTGTCCCTCCAATTGGATCGATGATGTGGACATCCATAAATCTGAATCTCAAGATATCTCCTACTTAAAAGATGTTGTTAATAATTTTTTCCAACCTCTATCAAAATTTTGAGTCATTTGGATCGATGGAACCAAATTTAAGTTGGTTTGATTATATAAAGTAAAACTATCCATTTAAATCCATGATTTTTCAAAGGGCAAAATGTGAATGGGTTTTGGAATAGGAATATGCATTCAAATCTGAATGAGTTCTTCAACAAAGTCAGCAGCAAATATCTCCTATTTCACACTGAAAGATATCAGCTAGATTTGATGATCATATCATAAGACATGGCATGAATACTATACTGATTTTAATTCCTGACCATAATGGTGGGCTGAGTTTAAATGAATCAGTTGGGCCCCTTGTATTTGGATTTGGGCCTTGAAATTTTTATCCAAGACTCCTTACATTGTCAACCAAACCATCGAGGATAATTAAGGAATTTTAACATCTATATTGTGCCCAGTAATTCAATCTTCATGGCTGGTCCACTTTCTTCATAGATTCTGTAGGCCCTCTTGTGTGGTCCATATAAGCCATCAAATGGCCGAATTGGCCCATGATCCCTTATAATAAAATTTTTTATATTGAATTGGTAATTGTAAAAAAGAAGGAAAAAAAATTTGGATCATTTGGGGGAATGTTATAAATAAAATAATAAACTTATTTAATTGGACTACTTATAAAAATTATCAAAAAGTATACTTAGTATTAAAACATTAATATTTCACACAAATTATGCACATTTCATATTAAATCAGTAAATGGAGTATATAATAATTCATGAAAATATTAATAACATTAGTTTTTCTATTTATACTAGTACCACCATTTCATCAATGTAGTTGTTTATAATGACACCACTAGTTACACAACATATTTCAAATAATATTCAAAAACATTTATCTCTACTGCACTGGATGCATTTCTGTCAACTAAATAACCTTATTCCTGAAAAATATGTATTAAATGTATGCTATATCAATAATATTATATGTGATTCAGTCTAATACTCTTAAATATATGGAATATTCAATTTACACTCAAACTTACTACATTCTAATAATGATCAATTGATGAATCCCTCAACACACTACCAGTTGTCTTCTCCAGTGATTATCAAATTCTTAAGAGACAATTGTTTCATTATATTATTTATTTTCCCAGCATCAATCAGGTTTGTGAAATTAATTCCCAAAATATAATCATTATTACATAATGTTAGAAAAATATTTCATAATCTCAAATTATTATTATTTATTTCTCAACTATTACATAAAAGTGATATTCTTATTATTTTATGTTCATCAAAATTTTAATCATTGCAATAATAAAAATATAATTCAAAAATATGGCCTATAAATCTTCAATATTCTTATTAGAAGTTCCCACCAATGTGTTGAAGTGTTTCAATGAATACATGTAGAGTTATTGGCATTATTTTATTACATGAAATGTATAGAGGGAGGAATTTTTCTAGTTCATAGTGTCATAATAGTTAAATGTGAAATCTATATTATTTCTATATCACTATATTTATAAAATATAATGGTTCATTAATTACATCATATCATTCCATATATCACTTATTCATATGTGAAATATAATTATTCTTATATATAATACTTCAAGTGGCTTGATCCACTTCTTACAAAATGATTTTTAATGAAACTATCTCAATTCAAGTAACACTTCTTATAAATACACTGAAACTAAACACACTACATGTGAATATCATATAATATAGTATGTATTATTTATTACTGTGTTGTGTAAGTCTCTGTTTATTCTTAAGATCACAATTTTTTTATGCTTGTTTAACTAATTTATAGTTTCATCATGAAAGTTATGGGTGTGATATTTTCATGTCAAGAGGACGTAGTATTTCAGCGTTCACATAATGTAGTGTAAAAATAGTATTTACCATTCATGTGATTTTGTCAATCATGGTTTCACCACTCCTTCACATAAAAAACTATGGCTACCTGGGGGATATTCATTCCATAAGAATAAAGCCTATGTGGCGTCATCCCTTTAGGTAATAAATGTTTTTGGCACTCTCTCTTCCTAGAAAATGAGAGTTCTCTTATATCACAAGCTATAGAATCCTTCACACATCTTGATAATCTACTATTATTGGTGATTTCCACATCATCTACATCACCTTATAATCCTGAAAAAATATTCTTCAATGATATATTTTTTTCTTCAAAATAAACCTTGTCATGAAAATTTTATGTTACCGAAGATCTTTATTCTTATGAATCATTTGAACATGGGTTCTTTATTTTTTTCAATGAAAAATGGTGGAGTCATAGATTTTCAATATCTACTTATTACTCCAAACTGAAAACCCAAGTGAATGTTATATATAAAATTACAATCATTAAAAATGTATTCACATCATTGTAACCACCTTTAAGTGGTTCATTCTTCGATTTAACACATGCATACATGATAGATATGGTTTTCTTGGATTTCAGATGATTGATTTTTATTCTTTAATCATATAGTATTTATTATAATAGATATACTAATTCTATGTGATATTGATACATTTAACCAGAGGTTTTAGCAAGCATAAATAAGAAGCATATGAGTGGTGGATGAATATCAAGATGTGTCATTGACCAAATGTCTTAGATCAAATTGATTTAGAGTCCCATGTTTTATCCATAAGTTTTAATGATGCATGAACAATAACATGCATCCTTTATCCCACATATAAGATCTATGTGGAAATGTTATCCTTTAAAATATATTTTCTTCTAGTTGAACCTATGATTCATCATTAGTATCGACACCCAAAAAATTACACACACACATTTGGGGTGAACTATACCCACCTACCCCCATGTACATTCCGCAGGTGCTGTGAGCCCACTATACCTGTACTACCTCATTATCTCCCTATAAGGTACTATATTACTTACATCTACTATAGTTGGATGGGTCAAAACTCTCCTACATGGTTGACCCCTAGGTCCCACATGTATGGTCAAGGGGTTCCTTGATTGTCCATTGTGTAGATCATTTTATATCATCACCCATATATAAATTATTTGTAAAATTATGATGTATAAGTATTACATTTAAAATCCACATTAATTCCTTACTAAAAAAGAATAATCATGATGATATATATATACAAATATATTTTTCATTGACATTAAAATTCTTTCACATGTTGTGAAATATTTTCACAACCTTCATAAAAACTCCTCATGAAATATTAAAATTTTAGATTTCCTTCATTTAACATTCACAAAAATCTTTACATTAAAAACACCATTGTAGGGACCATATTTATAATTATAATCTACCTTTTATTTTGGTATTAAATTATAAATTATGTAACCCTTATTTCTAAAATAATATTCAATTCTTCTTATGAATTAAAAATATCATTTCTCTAAATTATATCCATAAAAATTATATTTTACAGGGTTTTAAAATTTCTCATCAAAATATATATTTTCATGGCATACCTTAATTCGTACTATTTTTTATAATAATGAAAACAGTGTGTCCTCATTTATACATTTCTTGAAACATAAGGGTATTTCATCAATAATCAAAGTTGACTTGTGAATTGTCTTTCCAACTAATATCCAAGGAATACATAACAATTATCCAAGAATCATCAACAGCATGGATAATTATCTTACTAACATAAATTAAATTAATATTTAAAAATTCTCCAAGAAACATCATTATCCTTCTATAATCATTCCTAAGGGATTTCCATATTTATATTTCCATGATTAATCACTAATCCAGGAGGATTACAACCTAAGTTGACTTTTGTTCTATATTATATATTCAAAAAAATACAACCACACTCAATATCTATCCACATGGTCTTTTAAATATCACATTTGGTAGTTATTATCAAAACCATTTTACTAAATAATTTCAGCATCCCTTATCCCCCTTATTTATAACAAATTCAAATGATTAATAAAAGAGTTTTCAAATTTATTCTCCCCTCTTTCAATTAATTTTTTTATTATCTTCTCCTTTTTATAAAATAAGGATGGTTCCACATGGTTATCTTAGTAAAGAACATTTAGTTGTCCTACTATATGTATACATGGGATATCTCAATGTAGAAAAAAGATAGATACAAACAAGGTTGTATAAGATTTCCATTAACTAACATGCATGTGGAATCTTTCACAAAACATACTTTTTATCAAATAGGAACTATATAAAAATTATTTTATCAAGATACATACACATTTTCACTCTTCATAAATCATATCATAAATTTCAAGTACAAGAATAATTTACTCCCTCATTCTATGAACATACCCATCAAGCCTTGCATGCATATCATTTATTTTTTTTCTCTCCATCATGGAATGAAATACATTAATTTAACCTGGTGGATATATTCATCATATTTTTTTTAATATGTTCATATTGATTATCCACCATTGTGAAACAGTTCATTTTTCTATTAGATATTGAATGATCATTCCAGCTATTTTTTTCCACATTGTTTACTTGGTCCCCCTCTTCAGTAAAAAAATAACCATCAATTCTTTAGAATGTTATCAAACAAATAATATATAATATGTTTTTTAATAAGGTGGAAAAAATACCAAATTATATACAAATGTAATAATATTCGATAATTTCTTTTAGAGAAAAGACTCTTTTCATGTAACTTGAAGGTTTCTGAAACTCTTCAGCCTTGTTTATGCACCAAATTTCATAATGTAGTATTTATTTAATATCAAGTAATATTTAATTTCATTAAACTTCATCTTCTATGTATTTTTTATCTTCACATATATAAGTGGTAAAATTTATTCACATAATTATTTTTTTAGTTTCACCATCTCTTCTTAAGAATGAATAAGTGTTCTACATTTTATTTCATAATATCCAGTCTTCTTTCACCATCCAAAAAATATTTTTGAAATGCATCCAATTTAAATTTTTTATAACCTGTCATGAAATTTGGATTCATCATTATATGGAGAAACTTATTCCCAATTTTATTTCTCTACATCTATCAGTTTATCTTCTTCTTTTTTCACTAATCAAGTATCATTCCCATGATTAGGACAAAAAATTAGGAATTTATTCACAAAATATACTACATTGGATCGTTTACATATATTATTAATTGTTTTTGTGTTACATTTATTTGGTAGAGTATCTAAGTCAAATTCAGGAATCTTTTTAATCAGTCATATCTTTTTTTCTCTCTTAGACTTATTATCTTCTTGATATAATCTTACTTCTATTAATTTACATGGATTGTATATAGATTTCAATGGTGTGTCCCCTCTTTAAACAATATAAGAATATATTTTTTGATTGAAATGAAATAAAGGGAATATAACTTCTTATTCTTATAAGCTGTTATTTTTTATTTCTTTTGAAGTGTTGAAACCCTCCCTTCACTTAATTATCTCCAAAGTTAGCTAGTTCACTTTTAATTCTGAAATAATTCTCTCTAGGTGGTGTTATTATATTTTAAAAAGCATAATTATTGTATATTGATTTTGTGGGAAATAATTCTTCATCAATGTAACCACATATATTGTTGTATATATAATAATTTTCATGAAATTTGAATCTATTTCAATTATATAGATTCATTACCTTCTGTGAAATCTTCTTCTGTTTAGTATGTTTCTCCATGTAATCGTTTTAAATCCACTTAAGTGTTGTCCTTTTGTAATCTTCATAAATTTTCATGATGTTAAAATAGTTTAAAAATTGATGTAAAAACATCCAATATCACCAAAAGTAGAAAAGGAAACCCCTTATGTTTCTTGTAGTATGAGTCTGGATGAAAATATTTCCTTCTTGTTTCAAGTTTTTCCTTTGTTTAAATATAGAATCATTTTGGGGGTACTTTTTCTCTATATTTGGAGAATACACCCTCTGTGATTTAGTGGATTTTTTTTTCATTTTTATATAATCACATATTCCCAAATATTATATTTGAACCCCCACTAGAAAAAGAGCTTATATTAGTAAAAATATTAATAACTGTGTTAATGAGTTACCTTATTCCATTATCAAATAGATGGAAGATCAAGAGATGATCATGATCACTTCTTTCCACCAGTATGAGCCTATTCAGAGAGATGTGTATTATTAATATATTTTATAGAAATATACCTTTTTTGACTCTAGAATATCATCATAAGATTAAATGGAATACTTCTTTTTCCATGTAACATGGGAAGTTCAAACATGTTTCACCTTCAAATTTCTAAATTTTATATCTAATTCAACACATTTTAGGTTGCGGGGAGAATTCTCATTTTCAACTGATGTCAGCCTACCTTCCCATTAACTTGTGATTTTATTAATATAATCTTTATTTTTTATACTACCTCCATGTAGTGAGTTATCAAGGTTGTTAATTAATTTTCCTTTAACTTTAAATTATCCTTTTTGAAACTTATAGTATCCTTATGTGATTCTTCTAAAGGATGGATCTTCTGAATAAACTCTTCATAATACTTGGCCTTTTCAGCAAACATACCAATCTATTTAACCTAAATTATTTTTTCTTCATATATAAAATCTCAGACATTCATGGAAGCATTGAACAATGTTTCAAGTTAATGTATTACTTCCCTAAATACATGATTACTTTTGATACTCCTATAAAAATTTGAGTAAAATTATTCTTTGGGTGATGATACATTTTCATTGTTAAGTGTCACAGATTTTTACATTTCTTCAATGAGGTCTACGAGATCATTACAAATTTTTTGTTTCTTTCCTAGTGTATTGTTAATGTTATTAAAATGCTCTGAAATATGTTATTTTTCATCAATAAATTATTTGACAAAAAATTTATATGTGTAACAAATTCATTGGTAGCATTCTTCATACATATTTTCAATTAAGAGTAAAATTTTTCACCTATTTTGATAGACTCGTCATCCTAATACTCTATGAAGAACGAGCTAGTTTCATTAAAAGGATCATTATCCACATATTTGATAATAGAGGATTGATCATTCTCTTCTTTGCATGAAATATTATTTAATCTCTTCTCTTCTTTCATAATCTAATTTTTCCAAGACATGGAAGAGAGACTAATTACTTCATCAATATGAGTTGAGACTAAGTCATTCCCAAGAGGTACATTAGAACCAAATTCTTATATTCTATCATATAAACCTTTTAGAAACATTGATCAAATCTATGGAAAACATATCCTCTAGTACCACTTGTAATTCCTATATGGATTGTTTATGGACATTTGAGAGTGGGGTGAATCCATATACCAAAATTTTACCAAGTTTATAATTTCCTTTCAATTATCACCTCTTACTCTCAAACCACTTTTCCAGGTAAGGGGAATGAGTATGGTATTATCTCTCAAAAATCACAAACACATTTAATACAGATAATGAAATAAATAGAAGTAAATATATGATTTTTATATGATTAGCGTTGATGTGAGAACCCAATACAAACTGTGATCATCCCATTGTTGTTAGAAATATTTTCTTATAACTATGAAATATAATGATTTAAAATGGACATAATAAACACTCAATGTCTGGGTATGAACTAATAAATATTCATAATTGAGATGAAATATTTATACCGGTACCATTATTCCTTTAATGGAATTTTTTATATTATAACAACTTATTATTCATTAAATTTTCAATAAACTTATAAAAATGATCTCTACTACACTAGATTTCATTCCATGAACTAAATAACCTTTTTCCTAAAATATATGAATTCTAATGGTATGGTATCAACAATATTATATGCACATAGGTCTTGTACTCTTTAATAAGTCTAATATGCATCTTCCACTTCAAAACACTACTCTGTCTAAATGATCAACTAAAGAATCGCTCAACACACTCCATATTTTAATCATAATTGGTTATAAAAAAATGGATGAAATATTATACACCTATTATAGATGTTCCTATCATATTTAAGAATTGTTCATGTAATGCATACAATATATTAGATATTATTTTTTTCAAGAACATTATATCAAAATCTCAAAGTATTCTTCTTGAATTATAATCTAGCACATAACAAATTATATTGTTATTATTTTATGTTCTTGTAAATTTTAATTATGATTTTATACAACTTTCATTCAAGGAAAATGGTATAGAAATATTAAGTAATGTTATTTTATTATTCCTATCAACGTGTTTCAGTGTTTCGATGAATACATGTTGTGTTCATGGAATTCATGTATTACATCAAACATATGTAGGGAATCCTTGTTTGAACTCCTTCACATAATAGTTGATATATGTGTGATTTATCTTCTTTAAATATCTCTATATTTAATAAATATAATGGTTATAATGTGAGATTATATCATTAAATATCTCATTTACCCTTACATGAAAAATCATTCATCACATATAAAAACTTTTTATTTTCTTGGTCCTCTTTTCAAAACAAAATCTTTCATAACACTATCTCACATTACATAATACCACTTAAGGACACATAGAAACTCAACACACTTCATTTGAAGATTTTGTTATATAGAACATATTATTTCATACTTCTTCATATAAATTTATTTTTTATCTAAACATTAAAAAGATTTTATGCTTATAGAACTAATTAAAGGTTTCATCGCTAAACTCTAGTGTCTGAGATTCACATATCCTGAGGATGTGGTATTTTAGTCTTCACCTAAAACAGTGTTTATAAAGATCAAACCTTCATGTGATTGTGTCCAGTGGGGATTCACCTATCTTTAACATAGTAAACTAAGGATCATACGATGGCCTTTTTCCCCCAAGTATGAATCCTATGCGGGATATTCTCTTTATGAAAAATTATTTCATAGTTCTCAATTTTCAAAGAAAATAAGAGTTCTCAAATATCACATGCGACAACAACCTTCTCATGGATTGATTATATCCTTTAATATGTTATTTCATGGGCCAATACCCAAACTTATCTTCAAAAAAAATTGACATAAAAGATATATTTAATATCTTGAAAATATATTATCTCAAGAAAATTTTGAATCACTGAATATCTCTGAATTTATGAAACATTCAAACATGGATCCTTTACTCATTGATTCTAGATATGGCAGTCTATCATAGTTGTGAGATCATATTTTTTATTCATGGTGAAGTTCCACAAGTGTGTGTTATATAATCAAATGAATTAGTAATATATCCACTCCATATTACTCACTCTTTAGTTAATCATTAATTAATTTAACATATCCATAAAAGTCCGAGATTTCATTCATGGGTCTGGGATGATTGATCATGATTCACGATATGGTATTAATCACCAGGAATATTTTTGTATTTAGTCTTATAAAGGGGTAAAATTCTTATAATAAGTTATGGTAATTAGGTCTTACTATTAGAGGAAAAGACTAGTGTGTTTCATCAATATTGCAGAGATAGTATTTGGTGGAGTGGAATAAGGGATATTTGGGCCCCGAACCACTATAAAAATCTATATTCTTTACTTCTATTTATCCTATGAATATTTTTATAATAGAATAAAAAAAACAGATAATCCTCATAATATACAGTGGGAATCTAAATCAATAATTATATAAGATTTTGATAAGAAAAAATTTACCCCCTTATTTTATATTACATTGTATATTATGGCCTAAAAATTGGAATCAAAGGAGAGATTTTAAAAAATCTATAGAAAGATGATTGTTTTAAGATCTATAAAATGATGTTAATGGTTGGTCATAGAGATGCAATGTCAATGGTTTGTGATTCATATTTCTATGGGGAACATTATGGATGTTGGAAATCAAGGATGGTTATTTATCTTAAAAATTATGAATTTAGAGTTTACTCAAAGATCATTACTCCATATAAGATTTCTGAGAAACTAGAAACTTGGTATGTTGAAACAGAAGTTGAATATTCTATGAATTCAAAATATGTGAATGCTATTATCTATGGTATAGGACCAGATGAGTTCAATAGAATTTTTAAATGTCCTACTACTTTTGAAATGTGGTAAACTATTCAAGTTTCTTATGAAGGGAAAAATAATGTTTGACAAATGAGATATGTTATAGCTAAGATGATAGTCAACACATTTTAGATGTTTGACGGATAAAGCATTACACAGATGAATGGAAGGCTTAAAGAAATTATCAAAAATATTACAGCCTTAGGAGAACCCATCGAACAATCTAATAAAATCTAAAATTACTAAGAGTAATACCTTTTAAATGGAATGGTATATATGTTTTTATTCTACAATCATCCCCTATCATAGATCTGACAATGAAAGAATTAATTGGTACAATGATGATGTATGATACAACAATGAATGTCGAAACTAATGATCGTAAAATTATTGTGAAAAGGGATAACACTTATCTAAAAGTAACATATTAAAAGAAAATAAGAAGAATAAAGCAACATTATAGAAAATTATAAAATTCAGATTCATCTTATTCTAGAATGGAACAATCTCAATTAATCAGAAATTTTATTCTGTTTTATAAGATAAAAAGAGGATTCAGAAAACCCATAAAAAGGATGATAAAGACTCAAGAGAAGTTAAATAAAATGAATACAAAATATTGGGTCAAACCAGACATGGTAGTAATCATCTAAAATATGAGAAGAGAAATATAGATAAGAGATATCAAAAAAATAATGATTATGAACATAAGGGCAGAAGATAAATGGAATCAACATTGAGGGAATTTTAAGATTCTAGAAATTCATCTAAATCTGATTCAGAAATAGAATTATCAAATTTGAAATACAATATGTGCTTCATGGATGAATAGTAAAAGGTAAAAACCTATTATTCAATTAATACTGATTTTGATTTGGATTCATCCTATTTGTCAAACATTAAATTAGATTCATAGTGTTAAATACTATAAGAGAAATATGACACTTTATTAAATAAGCACAAATCATTAATGAATATTCATAGTGCTATTTTAGGAGAAAGATATGGATTACTGAAACAAAATTAGTAATTAGTAAATAAATTTATCTCATTTATAACAAACTGCCTTGATCATGATAATAATGATAAAGAATTAAAATATTAGTTATAAACTTATAAGAGTGATCCTCTCTTCTTTAAAGAAGTTGAAAATATTCTAAATAAAATTCTTGGTAATAATATAATTAAAATTGAAATTTTTTTATATGAACTAACGGAGAAAAATCTAAATTATATAAGATTTATTTTCTTCCTGACTCAAAAACTGTCACTTTTCATTTTTGTGGAATAAAATTACATATATAAAATAATTGGTATTTGAAAAGTCCTCAAATCATTGTTATTAAAAAAGTTTTTATTTTAAAAAATTTATCAAAAACAAATGATCTGAGTTATGAAAAAACAAAATATATATGGATTCCCATATCTCTACTAGATAACACTACTTGACCCAAGATGATATGGGTACCAAAACAAACATTGGTTAAATGATTTTTCATATAACAGGAAACATGAACAGAAATTCTATATATTATATGGACAGTGGATGTTCAAGGAATATGAGTAGAGACCAATAAAATTTCTAAACAGTGACTCATATGGATGGAGTTCATGTTACATTTGGTGATAATGCAAAAGTACAAAAAAATAATTGGAGTTGGAACTATCCAAGATCCAAAGACCATATCTACCAATAAATTACTATATGGGAAAGGATTGGAGCACAATATGATAAGTATTTTTTAGCTTTTGGATAATCAATTTAATGTTGATTTTTCTAACAATTGACATTATGTGTTTAATGATAGTCTACTTAAGCATATGGAATTTAGAAACTGATAATGTTTATACATTGGATTTAAATTACATGTTAAAAAATTGTGAATTTTTTAACTTCTAAGATAAATGAATCCAGTATTTGGCCTAGAAGACATGGATAGTGTAAAATTTATGGTTTGAATAGATTTTCTAATAAATATCTAATTTCAGAATTTCCTTATCTCGTGTTTCAAAATGAAAGATTCTATGATGTTTTCCAACCTATAAAGCAGCACAAAACATCATTTAAATATATTAATAGAATGCTACATCTAAACCTTTAGAGCATATTCATGTTTATTTGTTTGTACCATCAAGAGTAGAATGTTTGGATACTAAAATATATATGTATGTTTTAGTTGATTATTACTCTATATTTACATGGTTTTATTTTCTAAAACATTAAAGTGAAGTTTTTTCTATTTTTGATATTTTTAGTAAAATTGTTCAAAATGAAAAGGATTTTAAAATAATTTCCTTTTTATGTGATAATGGTGGAGAATTTGAGAGTCATGAATTAAATTATTTTTTCTCAAATTATTATATTAAACATACCTTCCCTACAACAAGAAAACCTCAACAAAATGGGATTATTAAAAAATTAATGTAACTATTCAAGAAATGGTTAAGACTTTGCTGAATGAATATAGACTTCCTACATAGTTTTTGGCAGAAGCTATAAGCACATCCTACTATATCATAAATTGAGTTTTATTCAGGATATTTTAAAAAAACACCTTATTAACATTGGAATAATAGAAAAACTATTGTAAATAACTTTATTTTTTATGGATGTATGTTATATATCTTGAATACTTTGGAAAAAACATGGTAAGTTTGGTCTAAAGGCTGATGAGGGAATATTTTTAGTATGCTCTGCTACATCTAAATCTTATAGAGTGTTTAATAAAAAGTCCAAGATTGTTAAAGAATTGGTTCATAAGATATTTTATGAAACTAACCCTTTCATTCAAGAAATTATTAAACAGATGAAGCAACAAAATCTTTAGATAACAAGGGAATTCAAGCCCCTAAAAATAATTTTGAAAATGGTATTAATAATGTTTAGTCTAGTAGATAAGAACATAAATCTAAATAACCTGAATGTTTTCTACCATTATAGTCTAAAATCATAAATAACATCCATTTAGAAATTATTATAGGATACCTAAACATAGGAATTATAACTAGAAGAAATGTAGGAAATATAGTAGAATTTTTTTCTTTATATCTCAGTTTGAACCTAACACTATTGAAGAAGCATAAGAATTTGAGAGTTGGATGTTAGCAGTGCATTATGAGGTAAACCAATTCAAAAGGAATAAATTTTGGGAAGTTTTAGAGAGACTGACCAATTATCTAATTGCATGAACTATTTGGGTCTTTATAAATAAATAGAATGATCAATGGATCATGACCAGAAATAATGCTAGATTAGCTACCAAAGGTTATAATCAAGAAAAAGGTACATATTATGATGAGACTTGTTTCCCTATAGGTAGATTATAATCAATTAGAATCATTTTTTTCCTATACTTCCCATATGAATTTTAAATTATATCACATGGATGTTAAATATACCTTTTTTAAATGGTTATTTTATGGAATATTTTCATGTTGAACAACCTCATAGTTTAGAAAATCCTTAAACCCCAACATTGTTTTTTAAACTTACTAAATCTCAATGTGGATTTAAACATGCACCTAGAGCTTTGTATGAAAGATTGATTTATTTTATTTTGAAAAATGGTTTTACTATTGGTTTGGCAGATCCAACAAATTTTAGGAAAACTATTTGTTCTAATATTTTATTAGGTCGAATTTATGTTGATGATGTTATTTTGGTTCAACTAATAAAATGTCTTCTCATGGTTTTTAAAAATTAATGAAAAAATAATTTTAATTGAGTATTATGGGAGAATGGAATTTTCTTTTTAGAAATTCAATTTTTTCAAAAAAATTATGGAAATTCTTTAAATCAATGAAAGAATAGTTTATATTTATTAAAAAAAAATTACTTGAGAAAAACATGATATATATGAATCCTCTATGTACAAATATAAAAATTGATTTGGATGAAGCTAGTAAATGACTTGAAAAGAAGTTACATAGAGGTATGGTTGTTAGCTTATTATATCTTACTGATAACAGACCAAGAATCATGTTTTCATTATGACATTGTGATATATTTTAATCAAATCCAAAAGAATCTAATCTTACTACAATCAAAATGATTTTCAGATATTTAAAAGGGACTATTTTTCAATATATTCATTACCCCAAAACATCTGATTTTAATTTAATATCATATTCAGATGCTGACTTTGGATGGTTTATATTAGATAGAAACATTACCTCAGTAACATGTCACTTTTTAAGAATTCCTTAGTTCCAGGGTCTAGTAAGAAGCAACACTATGATTCTCAGTCAAATACTAAGGCATAATATGTATCATCATGAATTTGTTGTCCACAAATATTGTGAATTAAAAACACAATTACTGGACTATGGACTATGCATTAATTGTATACCTATTTTATGTGATAACACCAGTTATACTAATTTTTATAAAACAACCTATAAGGCATTCTAGGACAAAGTACACTGATATATGTCATCATTTTATAAGATATCATGTCCTTAAAAAGGATTTACCTTTAGAATTTGTTAATACCAAATATCAATTAGATGATATAGTTATGATACCACTTTCGAGTGCTAGTGTTTATTTTATTAAGGGGGGGGGTTAGAATTATTTGAGTTTAACTGATTATTTAAAAATTTATTTTCAGTTCTCTATTTTTATAATAGTAAAGAATTATTTAATTTGTTTATTTTGTTATTCACTTTTGTTTTAATTTGTTTTTAAAGTAATTTTATTTTAGTTTTAGTTTTAAATTAACAAAATGATAATGTGTACAACCTCGACCAGTGCAAGAAAACTATTTGCCTTCCCCCACCCTCTTTATCCTCTCTGACAAGTCCTTTAGACATATAGAGTAGATCTGTATTTTATTTTCTGTAAAAAAAACCAGAATCCTTCAATTTATACAATGTAGAAACCTTTATTAATTAAAACCTTGTGAAGATCTATTGATGTTGAGTTGGGTAAAAAAAATTTGCTTTAGGGAAAGCTCCAAATTCTTGTAAGGAAATCTAATAGATTGTGGATATTTAGATTCTAAAATTCTATTTCTTAAAGAATATCAACATTTTTATGGTCTGATTTACTCTTCTATATATGATAATATGCCAATGGTTTATGAGTTAGGATTTAATGAATTTTGTAAGAATTCTTCATTTAGTTTTAGTTTTGAAGAATATTTGATTACATCTAAGATATATAATAATGTGTTTTTTATCCTCTGTGGAAATGGCTGAGATTTTAAGATGTCCTTGAGAGGTGGAGTTTTAGTTTCATTTACAAAACATTAGTAATGGAATACATGCATCTGAAAACATCATGTTTCTTTTTTTGGGATAATAAGATTCAATAAAGTGTTTAGAAAAGATCTTTCTCCTGGCCGTCATGTGATAATGAAGTTTATTCAATGGATTTTTCTTAGGACCATTGTTCTTGAAAAGGTCCTCTATCTAGACATGTATGTTAGGTTTCTATTTCATAATCATATTATTTCTAATTTTCCTCAATTTATGAGAGGTTATCAAAATCACTACTGCCCCTAGATTGTAGCAACCTGATCATTTATAAATAAAATTCCTTTTCTTCTAATGTCTTCTGTATATAGAAAACACATGCACTATTTTTTTATATTATTATAGGGTTTAAATGATTGTTATATATCTTTATCATCATTAATATAGCCATCGAATAGTGATCACACAACTAATATAAATATAAGGTTTTAACAAATCCTTTTGACACAAACAAAGGAGATGATGACATCAACCCATAGGGTCGGGCCACACGAAGCTCATTTTTGGAGATCAAAAAGGAGGTAGTGTCATGGGGCATCCCTCTTGACCAAGACCAAGCCAGACTTTAACGTGTTAATCTTGAATGGAATCACCTACCAGAGAAGCTCATGTTAATAGAGATTACCACCCAAGTGATGTTATCTGAGTTGCCCCAAGAGTCATTCACTATCTCACAATATACCATTAGGTTTAATATATGTGTTATAAGGGGTTATGTAACAAGGTATTAGATAATAATTATTTAATCCTTTTTGATAAATAAATGTCTTATTACATCAATTACTTTGTGGGAATAGTCTTTCTTAAAAAATTGATGAATTTGATAAAATGCTTTTTGGGTAAAAATGGATCTTTTGAAAAATATATCCATTATTATGTTTTTATTAATAATAATATTAAAATAATTCCTATAAAGTATTATTATATTTTCTCCTTATCTATAAATTATTAGTTAATCATTTTGATATGATTTATATTTTTATACGATAAAACAGAAAATGTATTTTTAATGAATTTATTTGAAGGAATTAATGAGTTTTTTTTAATTATTATTTTTTAATAAAATATTATTATTAATTAAGTTTTATTAATAATTAAGGAGTATATAATTTTTATGAAGACAAATGAAATTTTTATTAAGGTTTAAAAACTATTTTTTTCAAAACCTGTCCATTTTTTAATAAATATTAGTTCTCATTTTAAAAGTGAAATTTCACATATTTAGAAAAAAAATTAGATAAAAGGAATATTAGTTTTGGAATCAGGATTTTGATATTTTCCAATGGTGAAGTTTTCATAATTATCTAATACAATCAAATTTTTGGATAAAAATTAAAATATATAGTATGTTTTAAGACATCATAATGACCCAATAATGATGTAATAAATACGAAAAAAGGGATCCTCAACCAAATATATGTTTTAAATTTAAAATAATATCAGTTTTTATTTATTTTACCTATTTTATATATCCTTATTGGCTCTCTCAAAATTTATATGATATTTTATGATTTGAAGTTCTTTTCATTAATAATGTGACTCACGTCCAAATAAACAAGGCTAGTATTTTTATATCATCATCCCATGGACTTATAAAATTATGTTTTCCACTTTTATTTGGAAAACACTATGGGGAAAACCATGGTAATGATTTTGGTTTTGAATATTTAATTATATATATTCCAAAAAACAATATTTGAAAAATATTAAAGAATTCCCCTATTATTTCCTATATAAACCCACCCAAGCTCTAACATGTATTCAATAAAAATCCATGGAAAACATCCATATTATATTATCCCCTATCTATAATCCCATATTGTACACCATGATCTGAAGAATCCCCTCTTCAGGCTTTTGAGGTCGCACAATCAAGTAAGGGTTTCCTTCCTTTCTCGTTTTTATCCATGTTTCATTATATTGTTATGCAATATTATTTTCAATTAAAAATTACGAGGTATGTTCTTTCACCACCCCCATACTACCATTATTATGTTTTAATGATTATATACCTATTTATCTCTCATTAATCCCTCACATGTACATCTATTTCCATGCCAAATTTTTGTAAGAGTTATTTCATTTCCCCTCATTCAAGTTGTATTATTATGTTACGCCTTATATATACCAATTCCTCATGTAGAAACTTTTATCTATATGATCCCATTAATTCCCATTTACTTTATAAATGATGATAGACCCCTTTCTCTTTTATCAAGACATTTTATGATTCCCCATGTTATGTCGTTATGCAACCGAATTTTTCACTGCGGTTTTCAATTCCAAAATCATTATGTAGTGAATACCATGCCCATTTATCTATCAAGGGTATTCACTATTATGAAAATATACTTATTGATTATAGACTTTCGTATATTTATTCTACATTCTTTTATCTTATAATAAATGGTGATGTTGAATGAATCCATGTTATATGTTCTATGTGGCACACTTAAGCATCAGGTTAAAATGTTCACGAAGGGTGCACCCTGATAGCCTTCCAATGAACTGGATAATTTTTAGTATCATGATATGTCATGTTGGGATATGGTTTTACCTGATTCTTTTATAGGAATTGTTTTCATCATTTTTGGATAGGGTTTTACCTGATTCCGTTATATTAGTGATGTTCTGTTTTATGTTTTTTCCACATTTCCATGTTATGAAGATCTTGCTATATCTTGCCTTTATGGTCAAGTTTATCTTACGCTCTATTGATATGTCTATTTCTTAACATATATTTTATTCTCCATGTTATGCCTTATTTACTCCCTTATTAGTCTTTATAGGTTACCTTTTTCTTATGTATGTCCACAGGTTTTCTAATTCAATGCTAAGTACGAAGGAACGTTGTGGTCATGTAAAAGATGTTTTGAATAAAGGTGTGGTATTTTATGTCTTATGTCTTCATGTAATGTTTCTATGCCCTAAATAAACTAGACCTTTTGATTTTATGGGTTGTATAAATTTCAATTTTATGTAATAAATCATGTCTAAATATGAAATAAATAGCAGGGTTTTTATAGTTTGTATCAAAGGATAAGTGTAGTTATTTTTTGGATTTTGATTAGAAAACCCTAGTCAAAGCCTTAGTTATAAGACTAAGTATAAGAAAATAATCACTAGAATTTATTGAGTATAGTTTATGTGGTTTATTACAAAAACACGTCCTTGTCTGTATATGAACAAGTATAGGTGGCTCTAGTACATATGCATCTAGGGGTAAAATATGATAACCCTACTTTGAGCTTGACTTGAATGGTAAATAGTGCACGGAAATGGCCCTTTCTACTCTTTTGGTTCCACAATACTAGGGGATATTCTTTGGTAAATTTATAGGCTTATTATGAACCATTATTGACTGAACCAAAAAATACCCTAAGAATATATGTTAGGAAGTATATCATGGATAACATAGATCAATGCTTATAAATTCATAAGTTAAGGAGATGAATGTAATTTATATGTTATCCCTTTTTTCATTGGATTCCACATTATGTGTTTAATAGTTTATAATACTTACCCCTAATTTTTCTTTTATTCATTCTAATGGTCGATAATAAGAGTACTCAGGCTAACAATCGATGCAAATATCAATGTGATGATTGTTCTATTGAGATTCCCAATCTTATGGGAGAGGGAATCACAAACTATTTCACAATACTCTCTCATTTAACTGTTGTTTTGAATAGAAACATCGGTCAATAGGAACGTACAACACCCTATAATATTGAACCAGACACAATCAAGTGCTTCATAAAACAATGGAATCCTATATTCCATGGATCATTAGATCCCTAAATCACTGAACCATGGATAAAATTAATTTAGAAGATCTTCTCCATCTTTCAATTTTATGAAAAAGATAAGTTTCTTATGGATGCTTATCATATAGAGGGTGAAGGTGATCAATCTTGGACATTGATAAAACACTGAAATCATGTGGAAGAGAGTTAGGAAATGGGATAGGCGGATTTCTACAAAAAAATTTGATAAATATTTTCGCCACACCCTCCATCGTAATATGGAATGATATTTCTTGGAAATAATGAAAAAGGATGATGAATCTATATGGTCATATGAGGGAAAATTCACCGGACATGCACGATATGCCTCTCGTTTTGTCATTACCCCCAAATTCATGGTTGACTACTTATTTGGTGGGCCAAAACCATTCCTATTGAAATCCCTGGTGATCTACGATATTGAAAGGTATTAGGAGATTCCCTGATGTTCCCTCAAGGTCAAGATGGAGATCAGAAAATATCAGGGGTATCCTGGGGATAAGAATCTAAAATTTGAATTTCATTCTAGAGGTCCAGCGGATAAATACAATGTTGTTAATAAATTCCAGAATCCCATATTCCAAAGGTGGGGAAAGATGCACCCTATAAATATTCTGAAGGGGATGAGAAAATGATTTAGGTGTGGGAAGGAGGGATATGGAGCCCATGATATTGGACAAGAAGAATAGCTACCACGATAGAGGAAAGGAATGCTCCATCTGATCCTCAATACGTTGTTCATTACTACAACTGAAAACTACCAAGGAACTTTGTGAACTAGTTCCCTATGCCAAGAGGGTTTTGGAGGCAACCAAAAACCTCTATGGAAAAAATGGGATTCTTTTTCCATCACTACCACTAAAGTTAATCCTAACAACGAAGTGGTTATAGGTACACTAGTTATTCATAGAAGAATAGGGAATATCAATTTTTATCTGGTTCTATGAATTCCTTTATATCACAAAATGTATAGTAGAACAATCCAAACATCACCATAGAAAATATAAGTAGAGATATCCTATAAAATTACCTATGGGGAAATTATTTCATCCCATGAATAAAACTCCTACCCTATCAAAATTTGTGTATTGAACTTCCCGTGGAACCTCATCATACATACCTTGGTGAAATTTGATGAAATTTTTGGCATGGATTGGATTTCCTAATATAATGCGAATGTAAATTGTCATAAGAGGGAAATCACTCTCCATATGGTGAATTGACACCCGATTCTATATAAGTGAATGGAAGAGGATAAATATTCTTTATCACCAGCATCTCAAGCATGGATATTACTTCCCTATGAGCATCCATATCTTTCTTAGTTGATTTAGTCTAATGAAGGAACCATCCTTGAAGACATGCCAATTGTGTGGGAATTCACTAATGTGTTTCTAGATGAATTTCCTTGTCTTTATCCAAGAAGAGATGTTGAATTCATGATTGATCTTATACCTAGGACATTTCCAATATCCAAGACTCCATATAGAATTGTTTTTGTGGATCTTGACAATCTAAAGAACCAACTACAAGAGAATTAGAATAAAGTGTTTATATTCCCAAATTCCTCGCCATGGGGTGCACCTGTAATCTTTGTCAAGATGAAAGTATGGGTCAATGCACCTTTTCATTGATTATCATGTGCTCAAAAAATTCATGATAAATAAATAGTATTTTTTACCATGAATTGATGACTTTATCTATCATCTATGTGGATCAAAATACTTCTCCAATGTGGATCTGTAGTGGGGACACTACCTTTTATGGTTGAATAAGAAGGATATACCCAAGACTACTTTTCATATAGGGTACATGCACTATGGATTCATAATAATTCCTTTCGGACTAACTAATTTTCTAGAAATATTCATGGAATTGATGAATGGAGTCTTTAGAGATTACATTGAAAAATTGGTGATAGTATTTATGGACGATATTATAATATAGTCCAAAACA
Source organism: Viscum album (assembly GCA_963277665.1). NCBI lineage: Eukaryota > Viridiplantae > Streptophyta > Magnoliopsida > Santalales > Viscaceae > Viscum > Viscum album. Next base: position 238,084,757 of record OY728150.1, read on the forward strand.
TAGGAGGATCATGATGAGTATTTAAGAACTATACAAGAGACATTGTGGAAGGATAAGCTCTATGAAAAGTGCAAAAAGTGTGAGTTTTTATTGAAGGAATTTTCATTATTGCGGAATATCATCACAAGAAATGTGATATCTGTGGATGATTCCAAAATAAAAAAATTAAGGGATGGCCAAGGATATCATCTATGACAGATATCTATAGGTTATTGTGGTTAGCTGGATATTATCACCAATTGATATAAATTTATCATGATTTTTAAAACCTCTTACCAAGATAACTTATAATGGGGTAAAGTTTTCTTGAAATTATGAATGTGAAGAAATATTGATGGATTTGAAGAAATTTTTTATCACTTCTTTTGTGCTATCACTACCCATAAGTTGGGAGTCATTCATAAACCTTAGCAATGCATCAAATAAGGGAATGAGATATGTGTTGAGGAATAATGAAAACTTCATTGCCTATACCACAAGGTAGTTGAAAATTAATGATAAAAACTATCCCACACATGATCTAGAGTTGGAATCTATAATCTTTGCATTGAAATTATTTAGTCGTTATCTCTTTGGGAATTGTTTTGAAATATATAAGGATCACAAATGTCTCAAATATATATTCACACATAAATAATGAACATGCTTCAATGAACATGGTTAGAGATCATCAAGGAATTTACTACCCAATATGTTACCACCTATGGAAAGTGAAAAAGGTATATGATGCTCTAAACAGAAAGGACCCAGCAATTATTTCTTTGAAGATAATAGAAAAGTATCCAATCTTCATAGATTTTGTGAATATGGACATGGGGATCATAAATAAGGGAACATCATTATTCCATTCACAAATGATTTCTCAACCACCTCTTTTAGAAAGGTTAAAGGGGGTTCACAATGATTATGTTGGATTTTAAGAAGAAAGTGAAAGGTAGAAAAAAAGGTAAATCCAAAGATTTCAATGTTAAAGAAGATGTAGTTATTATATTTGGGACTAGACTACGTGTTTTATCAAATATGGAGTTAAATAAATAACTATTGGATGAGGATTGTAGTTCAAATTTCTCCATTAACCCAGGAAACAAAAAGATATATCGGGATCTATGAGAGAATTATTGGTGGGATAATATAAAGAAATAGATCAATGAATATACATAAATGGTCTTGTTATGTAAGCAAGTGAAGGCTTAGAGGTGGAAGTATAAGGTGACGATGAAACCATTACCCATACCAACATGGAAATTGGATAACATCACCATGGACTTTATAACAGAACCTCTAAATACATTCAAAAAAATAATGATATATGGGTTGTAGTGGATCATCTTACAATGACTAAATACGTAATTGGAATTAGATAGGATTTCTCATTGGATTAAATGGAATGGTTATACATAAGAGAAGTGGTAAGGCTGCATGTTGTAAAACTATCAATTTTATCCAATTGATATCCAATATTCACCTTTATGTTCTGAAAGAATCTCCAACAAGCTCTAAATAGTGAGACAAACTTTAGTACGGAATATCATCCTCAAACTGATAGAAAATATGAGTTGACTATCCAAAAAATTGAAGATATATTAAGATAATTCTAAATGGCTTTAAAGGAGGATTCGATCAACATCATCCTCAGGTAGTTTTCTTTTACAAAATTTGTTTCCACTTAAGCATTAAAATTGTTCCTTATTAAGCCTTTTAAGGGAAAAGGTGTTTAACACTAGAAGGTTGGGATGAAGCTGGGGAGAAAAATCATCTAGGTCCCGAAATGATCGATGAAATTATGGAGAATGTAAGACCAACCAGTAGAACATCAATGCAGATCAGAGTTGACAAAAGAGCTATGTTGAAAACTGTTAAGGAGTCCTGGAGTTTGTTGTTGGAGATATATCTTTCCTCTGTATGTCTCCATGGAAGGTAGTGATTATATTTGGGAAGAAGGGAAAATATAGTCCATGGTACATTGGCCCTTTTGAGATCTTAGATCACATCGGAGAAGTGGCCTATTGACTAGTACTCCCACTGATCTGGACTAAAGTACATAATGTATTCCACGTACCACTCTTGAGGAAGTACATACCTAACCCATCACATGTACTCAGTCCATAGGTGGTACCATTGGATAATGACCATTACTATTAGGAGAAGCTGGTGAAAATATCAGATCATAAAGAAAAAGTTCTACAAAACAATACAGTGACCCCAGTCAAAGTGTTGTGGATAAACCACATGTTTGAAGAAGAAATATGGGAAACGGAAAAGGTGATGTGGTATAGTTTACCTCATATATTTTAGTGTCAGAAAAGGAAATTTAGTGGGTAAACTTTTTAAGGGGGGAGGTTGTAATGACCCAATCATTTAGGAATAAAATTAGCTCTTTTAATGTCTTATGGATATAGAAAACACATGCACTATTTATTTATTATTATCGGGATTAAATGAACATTAAGTATCATTACTGTTGCTAATATATTTGTTGAACAATGATCACTCAACTAATATATATATATATATGGTTTTAAAAAATCTTTTCGACACAGACAAAAGAGATGATGGCCTAATCCAGTAGACTCAGGTCGTACTAAGTTCACTGTTTAGAAGCTAATAATGTAGGTAGCATCACTAGGATTCACTCTTGACCAAGCCCAAGTGGAGCATCAAAATTTTGTGCATGAACAGAACCACACATAAGAGAATTTCAAGTTAATATAGATTCCCCCCTAACGATGTTATCCGAGTGACCCCAAGAGTCATTTACCATCACACCCCTTACCCATATGTATTATGAAGGTGTTATAAGGGGAGATGTAATTGGTTATTAGATACTTATTATTTTATAACTTTTCCTAAATAAAAGTCATATTCCATTAATTATTTTATGGGAATAGTCTTTCTTAAAAAAATATTGAATTTGATAAATTAATTTCTCGGGTAAAAAAGGAAAATTTGAGGAATAAATTCATTTTTTTGTTGTTTATTAATAATATTATAAAATAAATTCTTTTAAATTATGATTATATCAGTTCCTTATCTAGAAATTATTAGGAAATCAGATTGATAAGAGTTGTATTTTTATATGATAAAATAAAAAGTGTATTATTATAGAATATAATTTAAGGAATTAATGAATTTTTTAAATAATTAATATTGTATTAAAATAATATTATCAAATTACATTTATTATTAATAAATGTTAATATAATTTTTATGATGTAAAATGTAAATTTTATTATATTTTAAAAATTATTTTTGTCCAAACCCATTAAATGTTCCATAAATTTTGGTTCTCATTTTAATAGTGAAAATTTAAATACTTAAAAAAATAATTATATAAAATTAATATTATTTTTGAAATTATGATGTCAAAATTATCAAATGGTGAGTTTTTCATAATTTTATGATATTTTTGAATTTTTTGGGTAAAAAGTAAAATATATAGTGTGTTTTATAATATCATAATGACCCAATTGTGATGTAATAAATACCATAAATGGTATATTAGACCAAATATATGTTTTAACTTTAAAATAATGTGATTTTATATTTATTTGACTTATTTTATAATGAATTAGTGAATCCTCAAAAATGTATACCATATATTGTGATATTAATTTCATATCTTTAATAATGTGACTCACCCCAACCTAAGTAATGATAATATTTTAACATTGTCATAAAAAGGACATATAAAATAACAATTTATACTCTTATTTGGCAAAAACAATAATAATGTTTGTGGTTTTGAATATCAAATTATATAGATTCCAAAACCTATGTTTCAGAGATATTAAAGAATTCCCCTCTCATTTTCTATAAAAAACCACCCAATATCTCTTTTATCATCACTAATAATCATTGGATAATTACCCTACTTTGTCCTCCCCTCTATATAATCCCCCCACGGAACACTAAGCTCTCAGTAATCCCCTTTTCATGGTTTTGAATTCAAAAACACATTTCAGGGTTCCCTTCATTTCTCATTTTTATCCATGTTTCCTTATATTGTTACAACATTTTATTTTTAAATAAAAATGATGGAGTATGTTTTTTCACCTCCCCAATAATTCCCTTATTATGTTTGAATGATGATATATTCATTTTTATCTCATCAATCCCTCCCATGTACACCTATTACCATACCAAAATTTGTAAGAGTCTTTTCATTCCTCCTCCCCCTTGAAGATCCATTTTTATGTTTTGACTTTTATTTTCAAATTAATAATGTTTAAACATGTATTTATATGATCCCATTACTGAAAATTTCATCCTCAAATTACTAGAGACGACTTTCTCTCTCATCAACCCATTTTATGAATCCCCACATGATATCATTAGGCTACCAAAATTACACTGTTATTTTTCATGCCAAAATCATCGTGTATTGAATGCCATGCCCATTTCTCTATCAAGGGTGTTCATCTTTATGAAAACATACATAATGATTATAGAAATTTATATATGTATTCCACATTACATTATCATGGAATAAATTATGATGTTGAATTAATCCATATTATATGATCCATGTGGCACACTAAAGCATAATATTAAAATGTTCATGAAGGGTGTTCCCTAATAGCGCTCCATTGCATTGGGTAATTTTTAGTATCATAATACATCTTGTTCGGATAGGGGATTACATTATTATTTTATAGTAATTTATTCCATCTTGTTGGGACATGATTTTACCTAATTCTTTTCTGTTAATGATGTTTTGTTTTAACTTATTGCCACATTTCTATGTTATGATGATCATGTTATATCAAGCCTTTATGTTAATATTTCTCTTATGCTCCATTGAAATATCTATTTACTAACATGTATTGTATTCTATATGTTATGACATATTTACTCCCTTAATGAGATTTATAGCTCACCTTTTTCTTATTTATGTCCTCAGGTTATCTCATGCAATGCTATGTATGAAGGATTGTTACAGTTATGTAAAAGATGTTTTCAATCACAATGTGGTATTTTATGTCTTAAGTATTCATGTAACTTTTTTAATACCCAAACACATTATACCTATAGATCTTAAAGGTTGTATTATGTGTAATTTTAAGTAATAAATCATATCTAAATATGAAATAATGAGTAGTGTTGTTATATGGATGCCAAGATAGGATATTATCTCTTTGGTAGGATTATTTCATTCTTTTTTTGATGGAATGGGAAGATAATAAATATGTTTTTTGGAACTTCTTTTCACCATAGTAACATATTGAATGTTGTAACAGTAAATAAGCTTGGTTTTGTGTGGAGAAACTCGTGCAACATTTTTCTGCCAGTTGGAGAGGAACATCAACAAATGTTGTTAGCTACTGCTATGGGGGAGCACAGGGTTATCCCTTCTATTGGTTCAATATTCATGATACATGAAGAAGATAAAGGATCATCTAGTCTAAAAGAATATTTTTTGAGAAAACGAAGAAGATTTTTTGTTAATATTCTAGAAGATGTTTCTAATACCATGGTTGGAAATGTGGATGTCATTTATCTTTGTGAACAAGGTAAAGCAACTAGTAATGAGACCCAGTAGAGGATCAAATTGAGTAGGAGTATAAAAGTGATAAACATCAAAGGTAATAAATACATGATCCTAGAACTCTGATTATTCATGATCCTAGAGTTTTGGTCGGATCTTATTTGGGAAATAGAACAAAAAGAGATGGTGAGATAGGCCTATATATAGTTAAAGTTGATTAAGAAAGACCTAATTATCCCGAATCTTCTGATTTTAAAGTCAATAATCAACTTATAATGATACAACTGTTAGAGGAACATGTTTAATTTTTATTAGAATAGTTAGAGGATGAGAAGAAAAAGTTTGAAGAGTATAGAGTTAAATTAGTAACAATATTGGAGTATGAAGCTCAAAAGATTCATTTTTGATAATACAAGGGAAATATTTTTTTCAGATGGAGATCATAAAATGCTTATAGAAAAAATGTCAAGAAAAGATTTTTTCATTAAAAAAATTCTTTAAGGAAGATAGAGTTTGATGAGTTAAAGTTAATGATTATGAGATATTTTTAGTCTCTCAAGGAAATCAACTTACCCTATAAATATTCTCAATAGACACCAACAGAGATCCTTAGGATTTTGGAGACAATTACTTATGTTTTGGATGAATTTAATGATAGGATACATAGTCTTCAATGTGATAGAATTCATTTGAATGTCTTATTAGTGAATAAGAGGCATCTGGTGAGTCAACTTACATCAAATGAATATTACATGGGACCAGTGACTAATCAAGTCAAGGAAAATCTTACCTCATTCATTCATTATGAATAAGTAGTGACATATTTTATAAATATCAATTTTTTGAGAGCATAATAGTTGGAAATGATTCTAATAAGCTACTCTGACATTGGAAAGAAGTGTTCAAAACCCATTTTCTAATCCTGTTGTTGATGTTGATTAATTTTAGTAGTGTTGTTCATGCCATTCATCATCAATAAGAACACTATGTTCTTGCTGAAACTCAACTCTAAAACCATTATTTTTGGAGACCCATGTTGATTACAGATTGTACTATAACAATTGAATGTATATTTAACATAACTTCATTTTCATCATCTCTATATTTATATACCATTATTTGGGTTCAATACTTAACTGCCAATCATAGATTTATTTTTCTATGAAAGAATACATGACTATCCATTTTTAGTTCTGTGCTATATTAATTGTGGATTATTTCATTTATTATTTGATCAACCGTATTACTGATATAACAAAATGGGGGAGAATATTTAATATTTAAAAGAAGAAAAATCTTTTTGAAAAATTTCATTATCGAAATAATTGAGTGAAATAAAAAATTTGAGAAACTTTTTATATATAATTTGATGTTTTACATATCCTATATTTTCATTACTTTTTATTAAGAAATATGTTATGGGTTTTGTGATAATCAAAAAGAGGGAGATTGCTTGAAATATATTTTATCAATAATACTCTATTATTTAGGATGATTTTAATGCCCAAAAATACCCTTGTTTTTTTTCAAATGATTTCTTATTAAGTGAGATATACATGAATTTATATTTTGTTTTACTATTTTTAGTGTTATTAAATGATTCTAGAAATTTTTTTGTCATTCGTACACTACACTGGAAAAGATAACGTTTGTGTATGATATTAACCCTATGCTATGCTAAATTGTTTTCATTTGGAACGACATACCAACATGTGGAAATAAGAAAGTGTATGTATCATCAACCCTATGTTAGAGTATGGATCCACTATTCATACCCTATATTTGAGAAATTTGAATGCATGGTTCATTTATGCTACATACATGATTTTATGATGACAAGGATAAAGGTATTGATCATCATCACTATGCTACTTTGGTCCCCACATTACATAATGATAAATATATGGATAAGGAATGCTATGTGTGAAGGAACCCTATGCTATGAAAAAGAGCCATATGCAATGAAGTGAAACCCTACATTGTATTCTCATTTGAGAAGTTCATGAATCCATGAATTAAATCTGAGATAACTGCTATGGTCAAGTTAGAATTAAAGACCAATTCAAGGATCATTTTCATTATTTCAAAGAACCATTTTTTGTCAGATAAAATAATTCTTATTTCTATTGGATGTTACGACTCTACTAGTTATTAAAATTTAAATTTTCTTGATCAATCAGGCTATTCTATCAGATCTTGATTATCTAAGAAACCTTTCATCTTTTCTATATGTTTATTTAGAATATCACAAAATATATATCTATGAATATTTTATATACTAATGCATTATAGAAATTCTTTTCATAGTGCTATAAAAAATGGACAACTCTTATTAAAGGACTACATTTTGGAGATATATATGTTCTATCTTGTTCTACTATATGTTTGATACTATTCTATTTTGTTATTATTGTCAATCAAAGATCATTATGCAACCAGATTGCTTCACACAATTTAAAATTTTAAGGTCTTGTTTTCTGATGTATAATATCCATCTACTATCAATTGCATGCTACTGCAATTAAAAGGATTCAACCTATTTCAACAAAATAATTCATTTTTGATTTATTTGAGTTTTCAAATGGTCGTACTGAGTTGTGGTGGAGTATCCACTTTTTTATCTATGATATGGATATTTACTTCTCTATTATTGAACCAGAGGTATTTTTTAATTATACTTTCAAAGGTGTCAACAGCCTGCACTTATTTGTGGATATTTGGTCTTGTGATAAGAAGAACCTACTAGTGAAATTCACCAAACTCATAGATTTAGTATTTGGTTGAGTGGACTAGAGAATATATTTCCCCCAAAACACTATAAAAATTTTTGTTCAGCAGTTCTATTTATCTACTAAATATTTTCATAATATAAGGAAAAACACTGATAATCCGCATAAAATACAATGAGTATACAATGTAGGAATTGTTGATGATTTTTATAAGGCCCAATTCACCCCTCTCGTATAATAAATTATACAATTCGACCTAATAGTTTTGAAGATTTTATAATTTATTTTTGAAAGAAATGAACTTCATATTTTTTTTCATAATATCAAAAATTACTTCTATTTAATATTTTTTATTTATTTGACAATTTTCATGTTTTTATGAATGTTGAAAAAATATATCATTTTTAATTTAAAATATATTTCTCATCTAAATTATTTATTGTGTTAAATTATGTTATTAACTGGTTTTAACGTATATCTAGATAAATATTTTATTATTTAATATAATGAAGTTATTTTTAATTAATTTCACATTGAATTTGGATATAAATACATTTCAATATTTTGAATGTTTTTACATTAAACAATCGTTCTCTAAAAATTCTAGGTTTTGAATTTTGAAAAATTAATTCTGTATTTGTAATCTTAAGGATCAAATTTAGTAAATATGACCATTATATTTTTGGAAAAAAATTGAATAGCAACTTGGGTGATTTTTATTACCACGGTTAAGATTAAATTGGGTAATTAATGGTAATTATAATATTATAAATATTATAAAATTACCATAACATATTTTATAATTTTATTTTATTTTGATTTTTCATCCCTTATCATTAAATAATCAGTTATGAGACCATTTATGTACTTTTATATGAAAATATAACATTTATAATATTATATTCAAAGGAAATGAAATTTTTTCATTCTTTTGTTTTTAATAAGATAAATATTTTTAATATGGGGTTATAAAAGGGATATGATTGACTATACATATTATTTATTAATATAAAACATTTATCTATATTATGGTATTTAATTAAAATTATTATTTATAAAATCATTACATTAAATTTTGACACAATGATGATGTAGTAATTGATTAGTTGATGGAAGAATCAAATAAATGAATTTTGAAAATAATAAAATAAATATAATTTGATGTAATTAATGCCTTCCATGAATTTTATGTATACCTTTGATAGGTTAGTGATAATTTATGATAGGTGGTTAGAATATATCATGTTTTTATGATATTTTGAAAATTTAAAGTGATGAATGAGGTTAAAATTGACATTAATGATATTTTGAAATAAATAATATTTTATTAAATAGTATAAAATTTATAGAAAAATAAAATTTGTATAAATAATTTTTATAAGTATTTAAATATCATTAATTACTCATTTATTAATAGTTTTTAATTTTATTTTGTTTATATTAACTCTCAAAGTGTAAATTACACGATATCACAGTAAGAGTTTAAAAGGATAACTAATAGATAAAGCTAAAAGATAAGGATTAAAAAATTGAAAAAACTTATATAATTATTATTTAATAAGGATATGTATAAAAAATTCCTCCAATATTAGAAATTAAGGATTTTGGAGCCATTTTGATAGTAAAATTAATTTATATTAATTTATTACTTTGAATATTTCCAAGAGTACCCCTCACATATCTTATAAAAGGGTACATCTTGTTATCTATTACTTACACTTCAAAACCAATTTGTTTCGGCACAAATATGCCAACATACCATACTATAGTAACTTACTACATTCAAAAGGCCTTATTTTAGGCAAAACAACATTCCCATAGGTGCTAAGGTTTTAATCAAAGGATATTTTCCATATAAAATGTATCATTTTTAATTTACTATTTCTATTTTATTTCTTATTATAGATAATTAAAATATTATTCAACCATGATAAAATAATAAAATTAGTATCATCAATATACTTAGTTTTTAGTATTTTAATATGACCACATAAATCCATCTCAACTTCCATCAAATGGGAGAAGAATTATTTTTCGGGTGTGTGGTGAACTATCGCCTCATAGACTGAAATAATTTGTTTTCTATCACCATATCTCAAGAATAGTTATAATGATAGAATTGAATTTTATATATTATATATTTTAAATATTTGTCATTATTAAAATATAATATATCTTTTTTGTTCTTACCTTTCCATGGACAGAAAAATGATAGTGTCGTTTGTGCATACGTGTGAACTATCACCTCCAAGAAGCAATGTGATTCATTTTTTCATCACCACATAACATGGATGATATATATAATTATATTTAAAATATTAATATGATATTAATTAAATTATTATAATTCTGGAAAAAGAAAATAGTACTAACCTTCTTTCCATAATGATCATTGAAAAATGCCAATGTTTTCATGCGTACATATACCTTACCGTCTCCGTGATTGTAACATAGTTCATTTAAATATCAAAATGTAATATATGGATTTAAATGTATAATTTTTTTATAATAATTAATATTATATCCTGAATATTATTATTTTTATGACATAATACATGCCATTTTTACTATCAGCGTCATAACAAAGTCATTTCGGACTCCGGTGCTGAATATCGTCAAAACATCCTACTTGAACAAAAGTAATTCAGTAAATTTTTAAAACATTATAATGAGTGATATATAAAAGAATAATAAAATATAAATGTGTAATAAATAAAAAAAATTAACATAAGTTTATTATTCTGTATGTTATAGATTTTACATGATGTGTCGGACTGAAGGTAAGCGACTTCAACTCATTCGCCTTTTATTGAGCCATATCATTATGCTATACACTCAAATTATTTTATGAGGTGTATATATTTACCCATTGGCATGGAATATCATGAATTTATTTATTCCCATGTTATTTAATATTTTTTAAAATGTTATTCTTCCATGGGTATTCGGATTTAAATCTTTATGGTGGTATAATACTCATTGAATATTTACAGTTTTAATCAAAATATCTTTTTCTTCATTTCAATATTGTTGATATTATTTAACATATTTATTTATATCTACATTAAAGTATTATTAATGAAATTTTATGTCTAATTTCTTATTTCATTTAAAGGTTTTCAAAATTAATCATTTTTCATGTTTTATACAGAACTTTTAGACAAATTAAAAAAAGAATGATTTATTCTTATCGTACACAACAACAATTAATTTTCTGAAACCATGGAAATTATTTTAATTTTATTATTAATTTAAAATATGTCATGTTTCCTTGAATAAAAAATCACTTTTATATTTTTGAGTATTATGGTATTGAAAAAAAATAAAAGAAAGGGTTTTTTTGGTACTAAATATGGGGTTTTAACTGAAAATGGAATTTTTATATGAATGTGTTTTCATATGTGATTAAAAGAGTAATTACATGGGGATTTATGATTAATATGTATTATTAATTAGATGGTACTTGAGAATTATGTTAAATAGGTGAGCCCGATACAACTTATATGAAGATTGAGACTCATTATAGTTTATGGGTGAGCCCAATATAGTTTATACAAAGGGTTGAGCCCTATTATAGCTAATAGGTTATTCTGATATATCTTATAAGAGGTTTTATCCCCATTATAGATCTATAGTTTATTGGGTAATAATAATGTATGGCATTCCGTCCTATGGTTATTCCAATTGAAATGGGTTTAATATGGTTTATTTATTATGATGTTGTAAGTCACCTAATAGAGTTTTAATTTCATACTACTGGTTTATATTATTTTCATTGAAAAAATATGGGTGTTATTAATTTTAAAATGTTTTATTTTGTTATCATAAAGAGAATTAAATTGGTTTTCAATTTTTCACTAGAATAATTTTCTCCTTTTTATCTCCATTAATGATCTTTTTGTGCTCATCCCCAGTTTTAAAATGGTTTTCATAGGGTTAAAGGAAGATTGTGGACAATGATGAAGACAAGATTAAATTTGTGACGTTATATCATGGAAATAAACCATGTTTAATTTTAGAATGTTTTGTTAGGATACAAATGGATACTAAATAAAAGTGTCCACTTGTAATGTATGGGTTTACTTTGTAAGAGTTTTTCATAATTCTCTAATATTCTAAAATGAAAAGATCCTTGAATACTAATTATAGATCCGAAACACTACAATATTTAATGTTTTAGGACATGGCCTTATAGTTGATAAAAATGTTTAGTTTATATAAATTTAGTTGTTATGAGTTTTATTTATACAAAATATAAGCTTCTATTTATATTCATTCATTTAAAACCTTATTCTATATATTTTTCAAATAGAGGAATGTAATTTAAAAATTGAAGGTGTAGGATCTCAAAAAACAATAATATCACGTTTTGATGACTTTCTTGAAATAATGATTGTAAAATGATATCCTAATGATTCAAAAAAAAAATTCTAACATAAAAATATCTTCTAAAAATTTATATAAAATATCGAAAACAATCTCTATACCTAGATACAACCATTGTTCATGGGTTGTCTTTAATCAAATCATATTTTCTCAATATTATCATATTTTCAATAAAGGAGAATACGATCAACGTATTTTAAGATATTTTACCTTATCATAATACATTAAAGAATATTATAATTTTAATATTTTTGTTGATGTAAGAGACCCCAACATAACCTATATATATTTTATTTGAAAATATATTATTTCAACATGTATTAATAGTATTTTAAAAATACCCTTGATTGAATGTTTCAAAACAAACACAATCAGAATATTTTATAAAAAAATGTTTATTTTTAAAAAAAATTATATATCATAAATAATTATTTTCCAAAACTATTTCCATACCAATGCCCATATGACCCATGTTGTATAAGGTGTATTTGGAAAAATGAATCAAGTGAATTTGAATGAGCTTAAAATAATTATTTCAATGTATGGAACTTATACTTATGTGAAAATATGATAATGAAATCAAGTGGAAATTATGATCAAGGTACAAAATTCTTTCTTAATGGAATAAGTTTAGTAAATTAAAGGTATATGAAATGAAAAATTTCAGATATAATAGAGTTCAAGAATTTTATATTTCATGTAATTATGTGTTTGGACATAAATGAGAGGTATAAGACAAAGATTAAAGATAAATCATTCTTTTAAAGGATAAAACTCTTCATTTTATGTAATTATGTTTCCTTATGTTCTTAATACAGTAATTAAAATAATTTAGGCACTCTATGAAAAGTATCATAAAATAAAAATGTTATCTGCTTACTATTATTACTATGAAATCAATAACATTTTAACCCATCAATGATTTATGGTTTTTATGGTTAGATTCCTCATGAACATGATTTATATCACTCTACATCAAAAAATTATTGTTACCATTCTCTTATGAGACCATGTTTTCCTACATTTAACCCTATTACATGTAATTCCATGTGACCTTCGTACTTCCCTTTCTTTATTTTTATGTGAAATTTTCATTTATCCTTTTTTTGATGTGGAAATTCAATAAAGGTAATTTGAAAAGTCAAAACACTAGTTTTTTATAATGAGTTAAAATTGTGAGTTTTTAATTTATTAAGGGTGGGGTATAATTTAAAATCTCTAATTTTTAAAATGGAACACTATGTTTGATAGCATACATGATACACTACATCGATCTTAAATGAAAAAATAAATATTATTATTTAAATTTTACCATTTTAAAATAGCTATTAGAATAAAGGATATGAAAATTATTAACTGAATTTTGAATATAAGGTTTTCATATGTACATATAATTAATTATTTGTTGACTAATTAATTATAAATGAAAATAAATCCTTTTTTAAAATAAAATGAATTTTTTCTACAAAACTGTTTAAATGTGCACAAGTTTGTTTATAAATTAATAAAATACCTCTTCTTGGATTATATTAATGAAATATATATATATATATATTCAATATAATTATTAAAATTCATATTATATGTTTTTTAAAAATTATATTAGGACAATATCTATTTTTAAAAATAAAATGCATATTTCTTTAAAAAAGGCATATTTGTAGTGTTTTGATGGAGCACTTGTTTTAAATCTATTTTAAACCTTTTATAATTTTTATATGAAACAATAAACTTCATATTTGAATTTCAATTATAAAAATAATAATTGGCTTGAATTTTTTGTTTTTTCTGATAAGTTTCATGTTTTGATGAATAGTGAAACAAATATTGCATTTTTAATTGAAAACATTTTTTTCATTCAAATAATTTATTATGTTAAATTAAATTATTAATTTTTTTTAACGTTTATTTTGATCCATATTTTACCATTAAATCTAATTAATGTTATTGGAATCAATTTCACATTGGATTCGGATATAAAAATATTTCAATATTTTGAATGTTTTTACTTTAAAAACTCATTTTCTCGATCATTCATCAAGAATAATTAATAAAAAATTTATAAAAATTCACTATTTTTAATTTTGAAAAATGGATTCAACATTTGGTTTCAGAAATTATTATGTCGTTTAATAATTCACTTTTATTTTTGTAAACAATATAAAAAGTAACCTCGGTAGTTTTTATTACCATAGTTAAGGCTAAATCAGGTAATTAATGGTAAAATTATCTATATAAATATTTTAAAATCTCCCAAATAATTATTATTGTTTTATTGGATGAATATTTATAATCCACAAGAATTTAAGTATCTATTAGGAGACTATTTATCTCCATTTGGATGAGAATTTAATCTTTATAATATTATATTCAAAGGAAAGTAAATTTTATCATACTTTTGTTTTTAACAAGAGAACTATTTTTAATTTAAAGGATGTGCACAACTATAATGAATTTTTTATAAATTTAAAATGTTTTTCTAAATAATGGTAATTTATTTAAAAAATTTAGTGGTAAAATTATTGCATTAAATGTTGAAAAATTGAAGATACAGTAATGGTTTCTTTAATAGATGAATCAAATTAATGATATTAAAAATATTAAAATAAATATTTTTGTACCTAATTAATGTTATCCTAGAATTATATATAAAAAATTAAAAGTTTATTAATGATATAATATATTTTTTAGAATATTTCATTTTTTTATGATATATTTTAAAAAATTAAATTGTTGAATAATACTAAAATGAACATTAATGGTATTTTAAAATAAATAAAATTTTACTAATTTATATATAATAAATAAAAATATAAAATTAGGATAAATAATTTAGATAATTAAAAAATCATTAATGACTCTTTTAGTAGTTTTTTAATATTTTATAGTAATTATATTAACCCTCAATGTGTAAATTACATGATATGACAATAAACATTTAAAAGGATAAATAAGGGTTAAAGATAAAATATAAGGATAAAGAAATATTCAAAACATATCTAATTATTATTTTATGAGAGTATTTATACAAAAAATAATAATATATTATAAATTAATATGTTTTGAGTTTTTTTTATAAAATTACCTTATATTTATTTAATATATTGAGGATTTCGAAGAGTTCCCCTCCCCTCTCTTATAAATGGGAACATAATATTCTCTATTCATCACACATAAAAACCTATTTTTTCATCCAATATCTACCCATATCCATTCCTATAATCCATAATAAAATTATAGAGTCATTATTTTATATATTACACCCTCCTTAGAGGTGTTGAGGTGTTAATCAAACGAGATTGTCCATTAAAAAGGTAACATTTTTAATTAAGTGTTTCTATTGTATCTCATCTTCCAGTTATATAAAATCTTATTCAACCATGATTAAATATTATATAAAGTATCAACACTATAATTATATTTTATTATGTTAATGTCATCTCCTAAATCAATATCACCTTTCATCAAGTGGAAAATGATTTTTCATTCATGTGTATAACAAAATACCGCCTCACGAACCAATATAGTTATTTTTCCTACACTATCTCTCAAGACAAGTTATTTTGATGGGATTTAAGTGTATATAAGATATTCAGGAAATTCTTTCATTATTAAAATGTAACATATCATTTCTATTCAAACATTTACCTACACAGAAAAAATGCAAACATCATTCGTGTGTTCTTATAAACTATTACCTCCATGAAGCGATGTGATACATTTTTCTTCACCACATCACATAGATGATATATATATATATATATATTTAAAATTCTGAAATTATTTTAATGATATTATTATAATTATTTATGATAATGTAATATTATCCTTCTTTCAGTAATGATCGTTGAAAAATGGAAACGTTGCTCCGGAGTATGTACGACTTTCCGTCTCTTGGAATGTAACATAGTTTATTTTTCGCATCCAAATTTAATTTATAGATTTAAAAGTATAATTTAAGTATAATAGTGATTATTATTTAATTAATATTATTGTGGAGATAATTTACTATTGACCAATTTGACTATAGACATTATATAAAGTCATTTTGGACTCAAGTACCAAATATCATCAAAACAACGGATGTGAACTTAAATAATTAAGTATTTTTTATGAAAATATAATGGTTATAAAGGGAATAATAAACATGAAAGAGGTCCTCAATAAAATAAATAATGATCCAAATATTATTATTCTGGAAGATAAAGATTGTACATGACAAGTCTTGATGAAGGTAAACAACTTCATATTAATCTCCTTTCATTGAGGCTTATCTTGATGTTATACAACCAACATATTTTATGTATATTATAAATAGAATCATTGACAAATCATATGACGAATTTATTTATTCTCATTTCAATTAATTTTTTTCAAAATTTTATTCTTTCATGGGTATTATGATTTAAATGTTCAATGTAGTATGGGACACATTGAATTCTTAAAGATTTAATGGAAAAATATTTTTATGCATTTTAATATTCTTGATATTAATTTAAATATTTATGTATATAGATATAAAAGGATTATAATGGAAATTTTATTTCTATTTTTAATTTAATTAAAATGTTTTAGAAATATTATTTTTATGTTTTTTATATGCAACATTTTTAGAAATTATAAAAGGAATGCTTTATTCATAATGTATACTGCGACATTGACATTTATAACGCCATGGAAATTAAATTATTCTTAGCTTCCAATATAAGGATTCATGTTTCCTTAAATTGAAAACCATATTTATGTTTTTGGGTATTTGGGAATTGAAAATGGGTTTTCAAAGAAAATTTTGTTTTTGTATTTAAAATGGGGTTTCAAAATAAAATGGTATTTGTATATGAATTTTTTTTCATATGTGATTAAAAGAGTAATTTCACCATGTTTTATGATGAAAGTGTTTTATTCGTGAATTTATTTTGGAGAATTATTTGAAACGATGTTTCCCAATATATATTATATGAAGGTTTGAGCCCCATTATTGATCACAAGTGAGCCTGATATTGCTTATATGTAATGTTGATCCCCATTATACCTCATGAGAAATAGGTGAGCTCGATATAGCTTATAGGAATTGATGAGACCCATTATAACTCATCAGGGATCCTGATATATCTTTTATGAGGGGTGATCCCAATTATTGATCTCCAATACATTGGGTTATAATAATATTGTATGTTGGTTATATAATTAGTAAAACTAAAGAGTTTTTGTAACAGTTTATTGAAAATAATACTCTGAGTCACTAAATTGATTTTTTACATATTATTTGTTCTAATAATCATATTTGAGAAAAAAGTATGTGTGTTATTCATGTGAAAATGTTTTGTTTCATTCAATTTAAGAACAATAAATGGGTTTTCCTATTCTTTCTTTATACTAATGGTTTTCTTATTTTTTATGTCCCTTATTGATATTTTTCTCATCATATGATTTAAAATGTTTTTCATAGGGTTAAAGGATGAGTAAGGACAATGATGAGGAAAACGATAAAAATTGTGATGTTATATCATAGAAAGAAACCATGTTTTATTTTATAATATTTTCTTCATGGAATAAATGGATAATGTGTAAAATTACCCACTTGTAATGTATGAGTTTACTTTGTATGAGTTTTTCTTAATTCTCTAAAGCATAAATCTGAAAATATCTTCAAATGAAAATTCTAGATCTAAAAACAAAAATATTTAATGTTTTAGGATAGTAACTAATAAATTTAATGTGTCACATGTATTTTATAACTAAATACAATCAATTAGGTATGTAAAAATGAATTTTATTTTAATTTCTCTGTATTAATGTATTTTTAATGTCAAATTAAGTGAATTTTTACAAAAAATTAATTTCATTATATTTTATAATAAATAATATTTTATTAAAAAAATTCTGATTAATAAAGATCATATATTAATACAAGTGATTATTATATGATATATAATATCAAACATGGTCTTTTTATGGAACAAGTTTCCATTTAATGTAAATATACTGACCCCAAAATAGTAAAAATCATTTTTATCACGGTAATCATCAAAAATTGTAATAAATGTTAAAACAAAACATATAAGTGTAAAAATACAATTTAAACTTGTAAAAAATTATTTTATGAGATTATGTTAACCCTTATTCATACTATCCTTGAATTATATCATATTATATCAATTTTTCCTTGAAAATTATTTTATATTGATCTTATTGTTTAATAAATTCTTAGTGTGGCCCTCCCCTCTCTTATAAAAGAGAACCTCCTATCCACTTTTAATCCTAGTTAACATAAATATTTTGTGTCCAATACCTTCCCAAATACCATACTAAAATAATTCCTCACATATTATAATTTTTTGTTCATTCATAAATACACCCTAGAAAGTATTTAGTTAAAAAACCAAAGTGGTTATGTAAAAAAGAGGTGTGTTTTTTTACCAATAATTTTCTTTTTATTTCTTCTTATACTCATTAAAATACTGTAAAACCATCATAAGATAATATAATAAGTATTTTATATATATATTATTGTTATTTTTTCTTTTTTATAACCTATATCTATCTTATATTCCAAAAAATGAGGAATGCAACCATTTTTCGTCTCTTCAATGGAATACTGCCTTATGAACCAATGTCATTACCTTTACATGATTTCCTCTTAAGACTAATTATAATGATATATTTAATGTGAATATATGAATTTATTTACATAATAATAATTATATAAAAATAATATATCTAATAATTTTCTTATATTTCCAATCATTTTTAAATGACAGTTTCGTTAGTTCGAGCATGTTGACAACCACCTCTATGAAGCGATGTGATTCATTTTTCATCACTAAATAACATGGATGACATATACAAGTATACTTAAAAAATAATATGTTTTTAAATATATAATTATCACTATTAAATTATAAAATAATTATTACATTCTTTTCATCTTGTTCATTTAAAAATGGAAATGTTACTCTTGCCAATGTATGTCTTACCGTCTCCAAGATTTTAATATAGTTCGTTTTTCATAACTATCATTCGTGATTACAATAAAATTATATTTATTTATAAAAAATAGTTATTTTGTTATTATTAATCTGTAGATGATGGAATAATGACCACATTGTCCATAATCAACCTAATGATATCATTTTGGACATAAAATTTGAATATCATCAAACTGAACGATATGAACATAATTGATTGCGTAAATGAATATAACTTCATAAGAAATAATTTAAAAGGATTAATAAAATAAATATTCTTTTAATAATTTATATAATAAATATAATATAATTATTTTAGAGGATATATAACATATGTTATCTGTCATACTCAAGGTAAGGGACACTAGGAAATTTTTAGGTTTTTACATATAAAACGTCAATATAGATTAATGTTATTGAAACCATTATTTTAGGTAGAGTTTTCATTATAAAGTTTTATTATTTAATTAAATTAAAATCCTATTTTCATTAGGTTATTTGTATTTTATTTTAGAAAATGAGGTTTTAAAAATTATTGGACTTTTTTGATATATAAAAGTGTTTTAAAATTGAGTTCAAAAGAGTTTTTCAATGGCTTTATGATGAAAAAGTGAATGAATAAAATGTTTTATTCATGGAATGGAATATGAGTATTGTAGATTAATAGAGGTAGAGCCTTATATTTCTTATATAAATAAGAAATCTGGATACATATTACAAGAAGGGGTGATACTGATATAGCTTAAATGATGGGTGAACCCGAGTATTGCTCTCCAATTAATTGGGTAGTGTTTCATATATTAAAAGGAAAGGAGAGAGTTAACATAATATGTTTATCCTATATATTAAATTGTTCTATAGTTATTATGTACATGGTTTATGAATATAATTATCTATGTAACTTAAATTAGGTTTCTATTTTATTAGAATGCCTTTTAAATGTCCTCTTTGAGAAAAAGGATTCTTGTTTTTCTAATTGATATTATTTATTTAATATTATAAAAGAATATTAGTTAAAGGTAATCATTATCTGAGTTTTATTATTTTTACCTATATGAATGGATTTATTTCATTTAAGTCACGCACTGAGATATTTGTGCTCATACCATGTTTTAAAATGTTTTTTTATTGGGTTTAAGTAAGTGTAAGAACAAAGATATTTACGGTGGAAAGTCTTGATCATTTTTTAAAAAGAAAAAATGTTTCATTTTAAATGTTTTATATTATTGAAAAATGGATACTAAGTGTAGTTATAAAATTTATAATATATGGGTCTATTATCTAAGAGTCATGGGATAATTATCTAAAACTCTAAACCTAAAAAGGTCATTAAAATGAAATAAAGTTAATTATTTTCTAATGATTAAAGTCATGGAATATTTAAAGATTCTTCCATATAGTTTATATAATAATATTTTTTTTAACTTTAGAGGATAGGATGCTATTTGAGCACAATAAAAAATAATTCTATAACAAAAATGGTTAGAATGTTAGAGAGAATTATAATTATGTTTGATAAATCAAAAGAGTTGAATTCAAGATAACATGATTAATTACATCTTAGTGTTTTTCCTCCTAAAGCAATTGTTTATAATGATTTTATTGATATATTGACACAATATTTTTTATTTTAAAAAGGATGGATATCTAAAGAACCAAATTAAAAATAGATTTGAAGGAAAATACAATAGTTACACGAATTATAAATAAAATTTGTAATGACTGAGAAATTATATATAATTTTTTTAAATTATTATGGATTATTAAGAGTCTACAAAAATTAACGGTGCGTGATTTTGAGGCCTGATGTGCCCATGATGATTTTTTTAAATTTCATTAAATGTACATTTAGTATACGCATGGGCAGGGTTTCTACTTTTGAACCGGTTCTCGGATTATAATTCTGAGGACACCATTGAATATGTAGTGCCGATATTCTCTTAAGGGAGGATTAAATTTGATCGCAGTTTTTCAGTTGAAAATTTATCTTTTATGACTTTTTTTAAAAAAATAATAAAATAACATAAAGATTGTGATTTTATTTTCTTTTTTTCTTACCACCTATTGAGCAGCAGTGGAAGGGACCATTGGGATAGTTCTACCTTTAATCTAGGATATTAAATTCCCAGTTACTCTTTGGTTGTGTAACCACCCCTCGCATAATAAACGTGGAAAATTAATTATGTTATTTAATATGGCACATTAATTAAGTAAATTAATTACCCTCATTAATTCCTCGGTGTGTTACCCACCCTTTTCTACCTCTATTAGAATGGGGCTTGGGGTAGAGTTTTTTATGTGAATTCTTAAAGAAAGGAACATCTGGAAAAGTGATGTGACACCTTCCACTGACAGAGATAGAATCTCGGGCCGCAATGAAAAATGAGCGATGAATGCCGGTGGCTTCATCAAAGTGTTGATTCTCCTTCGACCACCACGATGACTCCAATTATTCACAAGGTATGGGTGGATAATTATTTCATGAAATTCTCACAATTATTCTCCTTATTCATGAATTTTTATGTAGTCATTGTGGGGGACATAAACGGAGTTTATCATTATTTTAATGTGACGTATAAAATATCCACTATTGTTATAATGATTATGTGGAGGGAAAGGGACAAAAAACAAGGCCCAAACCCTCCACCACTTTTTTTCCATCGCTTTCTTAGTGGGAAAATTTTCATCTCAATAGTGAGTGGAAACCGGGAGGCACGCAATGATGGTGGCATCCCAAGACAGCCATAGACGCATTCGGAAGAACAAATTGACCACTACAGCTTACTTGATGGCCTGCAGAAGATCAGTAAGTGTGGTACCGGAACAAAGGCACCTGTGACCGTCACTAGCGGCAAGGGTAGTGGCAGAATTTTGCCAGTCACGAATGAGGGTGGTGCTACAGTGGACCCGAAGAGGAGGCCAGCAACTTGCTGGCCGTGTTGGCGAGGCAGCGCAGCATCATGCGCCACAGTGAAAGAGCTTTGAAATTGAAGCTACAGCCAGTGGGGGAGCCATTCCTTATAGGGCTGGTGTACCATGTGGCAGAGCCACATGGAGCCACTAATTGATGAGATGAATGGCTCTTCATGAACCGTTTGGGGAGTTGGCGGCCACCTTACTGGCAAGTCGCGCCTGCGCAATAGGCTACGTCGCCTAGCGTGTCGCGCCCAGACATCCAGCTGGGATAGTCCGCAACCCATGCTGGTTCGACCAGGTCGGTTGACCCAAACTAGGCCAGGTCAGGTCAGTTGGACCGGACCCAGGCCCATTTGGGCCTAGTTACGCTCAAATGACTATATCTTGCGAACCAGACTTTCGTTTGGAAGACCATTTGCGGTGCTTTGATCCTTGGAGTGAGATTTTTATTTTTAAGACACTCCATGGGAGTTTTGGATAATGATTGAGTAAGGTATGGTTGGATCACCCCTGAATACAATCAGGCCCTCAGCACTAAAATACGAATAACTTACAGACTGAGTGTCCGGTTGACGCACCATCTATTGCGTTGAAACCCTTATTACGTGGCGGTTCATTAGGTTACTTCTTCATGGGGCATTGTTCTAGTTTAAATATGAACTATGGATGGAGGAGCGGTTACTCCCAGAGATAAGCATACTATTAGCGGGAATCATGTGTCTGGCTGAGACGTGAAGAATGAAGAGTGATTATCTGTGAATCAGCACCCCACGATTTTGTGTGAATCATCACCCTATGACCATGTTTTGGTATTGCAGGGGTTAGTACCTATCAATCATGTGTGGGTCAGCTGCAATGCCTCTTGATAGAGTAAGATGATCTAGCCATAAAACTAATCATTTACACTATTGTACTCAGTTATATATAGTTTGAGTTGTGTCTTCTTCTTGGTGATTTGCGATTGAGATCATTCTTGAGGTTTTCCTTTTCTAAATTCTGAGAGACCTTCTGGTTTCTTGAGGTCCCTACTAGGTATCGTTATACCCACCCCTACATGGGCTTCACCTGCACATTGTTTCTTGTGTAGACAACAGGAATCCTTGACTAAGACTCCGAGATCTAGGACATGATAGTGGACAGCGATGACAGTTGACGTTGAGAGATGTGGAGACGAGTTGTACACACCCTTCAAGTAGGATCCGCGGTGGACGACCTCAGGAGCTTTTCTCGGTTGTTATATGTATTTTTATATTTGTAGTTGACCTTGTATTCTAGCACCTTACTTTCAGTACACACTTTTAATACAATAGTTTTACTTCATGGTTGCATATTATAGTGTTCTAGTATGTGTGTTCAGACAGTTTTAAATGAAATGACTTCTTGTTATAGGGATACAACTTTCTGATGCAATTGTCCAACCCCTGGCCTAAAGAAGGTAGGTTTGGGGTAGTCACGGCATGGGCCCCGAGGGACGAGTTGTGACAAAGTGGTATCAGAGGAGTCGTTTCTACCGAAAAACTAGGACTTTGACCAATCCAATGGAGTAATAGTGTTACATGTTTTTAGTTTGGTTTTTAGTTTAGAGAGTCCAGTGCTGGTGCGACGGCCGACATATCTATATACTAGGACCCTGAATTCTGATTTCTAACTCGGTGCACGAAAAAACTAATTGTGAGTGTTTTATAAATGTTTTACTTTTTATCTCTTTGGATTAATCTCACTAGGTATAACTTATTGACTATGGTACACCTTTTTTCATGATTCCACTATATAGACTGCCATCCAGGATTCATCAATAGAGTATACGATGATGGCCCACCGAGTGACGATTCTTCGGTGTAGTATCCTCTTACTGTGATGGCACCTTCTGGTGGTGTACCAGCACCACCACCACTCGGAGGGTAGTAGTTGCCACCATCCCCACTAGTGGATAGTGCATGATGACTGAGCTCATTTCACAAGTTCTAGAGGCAGAGGCTTTTGAGGGTTCAAGGTGAGATAGATCCCCATGTAGCTGAGGACTGGTGGGAGGCTGTGTATAGAGTTTTCTACCTTTTCGGGGAACCAGCAGAGTAGATAGTGATCCTAGATGATAGTCTCTTCCTGGTCATGGTAGGAAGATTGTGCAGCCTGGCAGTGATGAGCCAACCCTCACATGGACGGACATTAAGAGCCTCTTTATGGAATATTTCATCCCAATAACACTATGATCTATGTATATCCAGGAGTTTCTACACTTACATCATGGCAGCTTATTCATGGCCCAATACTCGGTGAGATTCACTAACCACTCGCACTAATCTACCGACATGGAGTGTGACCCATTCTTCTAGGCCCAAACCATTGAGCAGGGTCTCTGAAGGTAGATCAGTGTGTTACTAATATCACTCAATATCCTAACACATGCAGGTGTGCTCATGCGAGCATTATTGGTGGAGAGATTCTTAGTTGAGTAGGCACCAGTATTGAGATCCACCACCGGTTGATAGTTTTCCAATTCATATACAATAGGCAAATGATATAGTTTTCCAAGCATCCCACACCTTCAACAGGGCGAACCCAGGATGTAGGGTCATAGGTGCGGAGATCACAAGGTAATGGGGATCTGTAGGGAAGAAGAATGTGCTTCACGTGTGGTGGGAAGGGCCACATGGCTCGTGACTACCCGAACCGACCTACTGATGATTAGAAGATGGTCGAGGAACCACTGAGGCAGCAGTAGAGGTTTGAGTGAGGAGGTCCACAAGGTGTTGGTCGTGGTAGGGGAGTAGGTCAGGCAACATGCAGTGGGTGGTGGTTTGAGGTTCTACAGCCACCACCACCAGGTTGTCCACCCCGACCACAGAAAGCAAGTGGAAAGGGGAGAGAACAACTAAATGTAGCAGAGGCCTACGAACACAGAACGCCCCGAGATGAATAGAATTACGATATGTGTCTACTCCACCCTAGCTGTAGTATTTATAGACATAGTTTCTAATCACTCTTTCATTGCCATGATACTTTTTTGATGCTCGGAGATTCCAATGGAATCGTTGGCTTGATACTTGTGATTATAGACTCTTATAAGAGAGGATGCGACGATTATGCACTGGTGCAGATAGAGTGATATCACTCTAGGAGGAGATTGCTTCGGCTAGGATCTCCTAGTAGCATTATTGAGGCCTTATGACACCAACTTTTGTATAGACTGTCTATCTACAGTCCATGCTCAGATCGACTATTTTAGGCACAATGTGTGGTCTGTCCATGATGATGGGATCAGGTTTACCTTCATTGTTGAGAAGGAAACCTTTGTAGCACATGATGGACTATCTCCGAGGAGGGTGCAACCAATTACTCATCAGTTACCTATCTCTATACTCAAATCAGTTTATGTGAGGAGTCTGGGTTATCCTATAGTGGTGGACTAGTATGTTGATGTCTTCCCTGATGATGCTCCTGGACTACCTCCTCATAGAGTGGTAAACTTTCATGTTGACTTGTACCTCGTGACGAAGCCGATATCTACACAATCATATTGAATGGTTCTTGTGGAGCTTCGTGAGATGAGGGTATATTTGGAGGATTTTTAGAGAAAGGGGTTCGTAAGGCCTAGTGTTTCTCCATGGGTATCCCCGATCCTGTTCGCTAAGAAGGCATATGGGATTCTGAGGCTTTGTGTGGACTATCGGCACCTGAACCTGGTGACTGTGAGGAATAAGTATCCACTCCCAAGGATTGACGATACCATCGACTAGATGAATGGATCACATTGGTTTTCAAAGTTGAACCTCATATCAAGATTTCACCGGCTTAGAGTAAGAGACGATGATATACCAAATAAAACCTTCAAATGTCGGTATGGTCATTACGATTTCTTAGTAATGCTTTTTGGCATGACCAACACACCATCATTGTTCATGTGTCTCATAAACAATATATTCCATCTATAACTCGATCGGTCCATGGTGGTCTTCATTGATAACATCATGATATAATTGGCATTGGAGGAGTAGCACGACACCCACCTGCAGATAGTTCTGGATACACACCATGAGCACTATCTTTACGGAAATATCTCAATGATCCAGTTCTGGATATGGGAATTCCACTTCCTAGGACACATTATCTCAGAGGCTATAGTTGCATTAGATCCCGAAAAGACATGGGTAGTGCTTTCTTGGAATCCACCCTGGAGTGTGACCGAGGTACGGAGTTTCATGGGATTTCCTGGGTACAAATGTAGATTCGTACCTGACTTCTCCAGAGTAGTGGAACCCTTGTCAGCCTGGAAAAAGAAGGGGAAGCTTTTCTTGTTAATAGATAAATGCCACCAGAGATTATAAGAGTTTAGGTAGATACTGATGAGTTCCCCCATCTTGTGGTTACCAGAAGAGGGAGTTTGTTATGTATTCTACTACGATACATTATAAATTTGACAATGTTGTATCCCGATATAGGAGAAAGAAGTGATTACCTATAGATCATAGCAGTTGATGCAGCATGATCAAAACTATGCTACCCTTGACAAGGAGTTAGTAATAGTGGTATTTTCACTAAATAAGTGTTGGAAGTACTTAAGGGGAGAATTTTCTATAGTATACTCTGATCACAAGAGTCTAAGTTATATCTTCTCACAGAAGGACATGGACCTAAGACACCGACGATAGATAGAGTTAATCCAAGACTATTACTTTGAGATAGTCTATGCTCCTGGGAAGGGGAACGTAGTAGAAAACGCACTCATCCAGAGGTATAGTCTACAGCTTCAGAGTGAGGTGATAGAGTAGCTAGCCACATTGCAGATATAATTTTTGGATATAGATGGAGAATCTTACCTACTATATATGACTATCACTCCCCCGCTTTTTCAGCGAGTTCGGGAGGTACCACTTGGGGAAGTTGACTGCAAGACCTGACGTGCTTAGATATCCTCAGGACATGCTTCTAATGTATTTTATAAAAGTGTGGAGTATGAAATCCTCTTCAGAGGACGCACCATGGAAACAGTGACTCTATGGGAGGAGGTGTTGAGGGAGTTCCCCACATCCCATTTAACGGTAAAACGTGGAGTGGAGAAGATGTACCACAACCTATAGTGTTAGTATTGGTTTTCAGGGATGAATAAAGAAGTGGAAAAGTTTGTATCTCGATGTCTCACATGTCTATAAGTGAAGGCCGAACATTAGGAACCACCAGGCTTAACTCAGCCACTTAAGGTACTGGAGTGGAAGTGGGATGGTATTTCCATAGACATCATGATAGGGCTACCACGTACGCACAGGGGCCACAATTCTCTCTGGGTGATTGTTGACCAACTCACCAAGTCCTCCCACTTCCTACCCATCCAAGAGTAGGGACCAGTAGAGGGATTGGGATGCATCTACGTGCAAGATATTTTGCGACTGCACGGGGTGTCAATGACGATCATCTCGGATCATGATGCATGTTTTACATCATGCTTCGGTAAAGGATTGTAGGAGGAATTCGGGAATAACCTACTCTTGAGCACCTCCTTCCATCATAAGACAGATGGTCAGATGGAGTTGACCATGCAGACACTTGAGGACATGCTTCATGCTTGTGTCCTCGACTTTTCCCATAGTTGGAAGGACCACATTCCACTGGTGGAGTTTGCATACAACAACATTTATCACTCCACCATCGGCATGGAACCATTTGAGTCCTTGTACGGTCGACCATGTAGACCACCTATTTACTGGATAGACCCAATGGAGTCAGCACTTATGGGTCCAGAGTTGGTACATGCTACCATAGAGAAGGTACAGATCATCCAGTAGCGTATTAAGTCTTCACAGAGCTGGAAGAAGTCTTATTCTGATAGTAGACGGAGACCCATGGAGTTTTAGGAGGGAGACCATGTCTTCCTATGGGTCTCACCCCAATGAGATTTATGGAGGTTAGGCTAGGATAACAAGGTATCTCCGAGGTTCATCAGACCCTTTTAGATCCTTAGTAGAGTAGGCGAGGTGGCATACGATCTAACTCATCCCCCACAGATACACTGGGTGTATAATGTTTTCCACATGTTATAGTTGAGGAGATACGTGGATGATCCATTACACATTATTGACTAGGGTGAGGTGGACATCGATGATGAGGCAACATTGGTTGAGTTCCTAGTAGAGATAGAGGATCGACATGAGTGGGTCCTTTGTGGGAGGTTGACTCCTATGGTGTGAGTTTTTTTGTAGCATGGCAATCTTCATGAGAGCACATGGGAGTGGGAGGCTAAGATGCGTGCTCAATACCCCCATTTTCCCCCTCGTTTTATTGTAGCTTTTGGGGATGAAAATCCCTATGGTTGGGAGAATGTAAAGACCCAAAAATTGTATATATATTTTTTTTAAAATTATTAGGGATTATCACAAGTCTATAAAAATTTATGGCATGTGATCTGAGGCCTGATGTGCCCGAGATAAAATTTTGAACATTTTTTAAAGGTACGTTCTATAAACACGTGGGCGGAATTTTCTATCTTTTGAACCAGTACATGGATTAAAAATATGATGGCTCTGTATAATCTGTTGTGGTGGGATTTGCTTTAGGGAGGCTTAAATTCCAGCATAGTTGGTAAGGTGAAAATTTTAGTTTTATGACTTTTTAAATAAATAATAAATTTACATACATATTGTTATTTTATTTCATTTTTTTCCTATCGCCTGTTGAGTAGTAGTGGTGGGGACCGTGGAAGTAGTCAAACTTTTAATATGGGATATTAAATGTCCAGTTACTTTTTAGTTGTGTAACCACCCCTTGTGTAACTAATGTGTCACATTATTTTCATCAATTAATGTGGAACATTAATTACGTCAATTAATGAACCTCATTAATTACTCAGTTCCTTTCCCACCCTTTTCCACCTCTATTTAAATGGGGCTCAGGGTAGATTTTTTGACATGGATTCTTCAAGTGAGGAACCTCTGGAAAAGTGATGCGACACCTTCCATCGACAGAGACGGAATCTCCGGTAGTAATGAAACGGGAGCAACAAATGATGTTGGCTTCATCAAAACGTGGATTCTCCTTCCTCCATCATGATGAATCCAATGACTCTCGGGGTAGGGGTTTTCAATTAATTCAAGAAATCCCTAAAATTATTCTCCTCGTTCTTGAATTTTCGGGTGGAATATGCAGAAGATTTAAGTGGGTTTTATCATTATTATAATGTGATGTATAAATTATAACCGCTTGTTATAAAGCTAACGTGGAGGGTGTGTGCCAAATGAACAAGTCCTAGACCCTCAACTTCTTGTTTTTCATCGCGTTCTTCGTGGGATGATTTTCAACTCAATGGAAAGCAGAAACAGAGTGGCACGCAATGATGGTGGAATCCCGGGTGGGTCGCCGATGTGTCCGAAAGAAATAATGGACCACTAGAGCCCACCTGGTGGCCCTTAGAATATCTGCCTACATGGAAGCACTGATGACCAGCACTGGTGTTGAAGGTGTCAGCTTGTTATTGCCAATCGTGGAAGAGAGCAGTGCTGCTCGACACTGTGGCGAACCTAAAGGGTTGGCCGATAACCGGCCAGCCGTATTAGCGAAGCGGTGTCCCTTCATGCACTATAGTGAATGAGTCATGAGAGGAGGGGGACCCATGAACAATGGGTCCGAATAAATACATGGGTCCGCTATTTGAAGAGTCGAATGGCTCTTCTTGATCCGTTCAGGGAGCTGGTGGCCACTCGGCTGACGAGCCACACTAGCGCACTGGGCGGCATCACCCGGCGGGTTGGGCCCAGCCGATGGGTCGGGTCAGGTCAGACCTGGGTTGGGCTAGTCCAAATGGGTCGGACCAGACTCAGAACCATTCAGTACCAAATACACTCAAATAACCATATCTTGTGAACCAGGAGTCTGTTTGGTGAACCGTCTATGGTGTTGGGATCCTTAGAGTGAGAAGGTCCTTTTTGAGATTCTCCAAGAGATTTTTGGAGAAATCTGGAGTATAGATGGGAGGGATCAACCCCAAATCAAACTAGTACCATG
The DNA here is from genome assembly GCA_963277665.1 of Viscum album. Taxonomy (NCBI): domain Eukaryota; kingdom Viridiplantae; phylum Streptophyta; class Magnoliopsida; order Santalales; family Viscaceae; genus Viscum; species Viscum album. The sequence goes on from OY728150.1 coordinate 238,115,233, forward strand.
GCACTAAAATGATAATAACTTAATGACTGGTCATCCGGTTGACGTTCTATCTATTGTTTTCAAACCCATATAACGCAACGGTTAATCGAGTTACTTATTCATGTTACTTCATGGAGGATGAAATATAGATGATGGTTTGAAAAGCAGTTTCTCCAAGAGACAAGCATACTATGAGTGGGAATCCTGTGTATGGATGAGACGTGATGAATGAATAGTGATTCTATGTGAATCAGCACCCATCGATTCTGTGTGAATCAGAACCTAGCGATTCTGCGTGAATCAGCACCCAACAATTCTGTGTGAATCAACATCGAGCAATACTATGTGACTCTACACCCAAAAAATCTATGTGAATCAGCTCCTTGTGATTCTCTGTGAATTAGCACCTATCGATCCTATGAGAGTCTTGTAGGGATTAGTAACTATCGATCTTATGTGGGTCAGCAGTAGTGCATCTTGATAGAGTAAGATGATCCAACCTTATGTCTAATCATATGTACTATTATACATAATTATACCTGGTTTGAGCTGTGTCTTTTTTTGTGCTTTGTGATTGAGATCATTCTTGTGGTTTTCCTTTGTGGAATTCTGAGAGGCCTTTGGGGGTCTCAGGGACCTTACTAGGTATTGTTATACTCAACCGTGCACGGAATTTTCCCACACCGTATTGTTTATTCTGCAAATGAGGGGCAGCCTGGACTGAGACTTAGGGAGCTTGGACCTCACGTTGTATGGTAGTGATGGTTGACATGGAGAGCTATGGGGACGATTTGTACCTACATTTCAGGTAGGATCCATGGTGAAAAACATCATGATCTGTTTTCTATTTTCAATTTTACTTGTATCTTTTCAGTTGGGAATGTATTCCAACCCCTTACTTTCAGTACCCACTTATACTAAACCAATTTTACTATGTAGTTAAATCTAATTTTGTTCTAGTTTGTGTGTTTGTATAGGTTTAAATCCAATGCCTTCTTGTTTTAGGGATATACCTTTTCAGTGCTTGTCTTCAACCCCTAGCCTATGGAAGGCAGGCTTGGGGTAGTCATGGCACGGGCCCTGGGAGGCGGGTCATGGAAAAATGGAATTAGAACTGTATTGAATATTCTTATGGTTATTTATAAAAAATTATCTCAATTTATGATTATTAAATGAAACCAAGGTGGGTTTCGTAATAAACTAGAAAATAAAAATTTATAGTTTCATGGAAGTTTATGTGATAACAATCATAGAGGGAAAAAATATTAAACATTATAAGTGTCATGAAGGTGGGAATAAGACCCCAGGAAAATGTTGTAAATAAATGAGATAATGTTTGGTTTATGGAAAAGGAGGGAATAAAATAATAAATTTACATTGTAAAGAGTAAGAGTTATATGAAAACTGTGAAATGAATTAAAGTTATCACAAAGGTATTATTTGAATCATTAAATATAATAAGTATGTGAATTATGAAAATCAATTTCCTAGATGGAATGATCAAGAAGGGGTTCAAAAAAACTATATTGATAAATATTTAGGAGTGTCTCATGATATTATAGTTGAAGATGAGTAAATCGTGAATGAAATATAAAAGCTATAGAATATTTTTTTTATTTTAATATTGATGAATATTAGGAAATGATTCATATTTCTATGTGTAGGATGGAATATTAGGGAAAAATATAGAAACTTATTTTTATGTATGATGAATAATATTTAATGATTCAGGTGTCTACAAATAATGATTCAAATATTAAAATTTATTGACAATCATAGGTATAAAGTAATTTTTATTATTTTTATGTTATATGTGATGGTAGTACCTTAGAGACATTTATTGATTCATAATAAAAATTTGATTATATGTAACAATTATTATTAACATGTGTTTTAATGAAAGGTGTATTCAGTGAAAATTACATTACATTTTATGGTATCAATTTTAATGGTATTTATAAACTTTTGGGTTTATATGATCATTAATATTGAAGTAATTGTGGTTTACTACAATTTTGGAACATATGTTTTATCATCTAGATATTCAAGGAATTTAAAATTGGTTTTTTGATTAAGTGACTAATGTTTTTTGGAATAAGATCACCATAATTTTAGGAAACACTATATGATTTTTAATGTATTTTATTAATGGAATCATTGTTGAATCATATTTTAGAAGAATATATGATTTTAAAGTCGAATTATGGTGATTATAGATAATTATAGAAATTATTATCATATTTTTAATATTATGTTATCAGGTCATATAAATTATTGGGTATACAACTTTCTTAGTGAATAATATTAATTGAAGAAAACTGATAAATTAATCTTAGAATAAATTGTGACCAAATCTATAAGATTTTGGTGTTTTTAATGTGGTCAAGAATATATTAAATAACAATATTTTTTATTCTTTATCAAATATCATAAGTAAATATTTTTTATTTATTGTTGATATTTGGGAGTTTGACCTTATATATCATTTATATGAAGGATTTTTATTTTTGGGAATTCCCCTACCTCAAGATAACAATTTTTGTTTTGGTTAATGTATATATTTAATAGTAAAATAATGTAGAAATTTTTTGGAATTATGCAGTCCATTAGAAGTTGATTTTCGTGATTCATGCATGAAATGATCCTCTTCAATACTCATCTTCTGGAGAAAAAATGATATTATGTTGGAAATTCATTAAAGGAAGAAATTATACTTTTCAAGGAGGTATTTTCCCTTAATTTATTATTATAGATGGAAAATGTAATTCGTAAACTCTATAAAAATGTCTTTTCAACTATAAATATATCTTTTTAACTTTATTTTTTATTAATCCTTTCTTTTTTTCACAACTCATTGGTTTATATTTTCTGTTCATTAACAATATCATGATCATTCACTATCTTTAAATCAATTCTCTATGTCACCATCTATAATTATTTTTACATTAAAATTTTCCTCATTGTCTATACATTCACATTTCACTAATGATCTTGTATTTTGAAAACCTAGTTACTTTTTATTCCAGATGACCTTCATATTTCTATTTCCATTATTTCAAGAGAATCATTTACTAAACATTTTTATCATAAGGGTTCTAAATAATTGTATTTTAAAATTAAAAACCTTGGATTAATAAGTTTATGTTAAATTTATATGATTGAAATTTATTAAAAGAAGGATAATTTAATATATGGATATTTTTTATATAAAATTATGTCTAATAGTGTATATAAGACACAACATAGAGCTTAAATGAATCGTGGCATATTATTATGACTTTTATAGAATAGACATTAAATTGTTAGGTATGAAATTGATTAATTTTGTTATGAAATAAATATATACATATATAAAGACATTACCCATTATAAATTTATTGATTTGTTCTAAGGAAATGAGTACTCAATTTGTAAAAAAATCATTCTATGCTTTAAAAATACATTTTCTTCAAAAAAATATTTTTATTATATTTTTGTGATAAATTATTTTATTTAATTTTTATAAAATTTATGAAAAAAATTAGAAAAAAACAACATAATTGTTTTTTAATAATATCAACATTATCATAGTGTTATGTTTAGGAATTTTTCTGAAATGATTTATTTTTTCATGAATAGTGAAAATACGGATTTTTATTGAAAATTTTATTTTCATTTCAAATATTTAAAATGTAAAATTATATTTATAATTAGTTTTAGAAATTAATTCATCCATATTTATGAATCATAATCGATCTGTGTTCTTTAGAATGTATTTTATACATTAATTTGGTATTAAAATAATTTTATACTTAAATGTGCATATTTATAAAAAAATATGTTTTCTACAATGTTATTCATTATGATATTAGTTAAATTTATTCATATTTAATAAATTGAATCATGAAAAAATTATTCCTTATTTGAAATTAATATTTACAAATTTGGTAAATAGGTGCCTTTAATTGTTTTCATTATGAATAGTACCCATAAAAAATTTTGTCATAATGATAAGAGTAAATCAGGTAGATAATGTTAAAAATAATTTGATAATGACTAGTAAATGATCATAAAAATTCACTTATCCTATTTAATGAGCTTATTTCATCAATTTTCATCAATATTTTCTAAACTATGTAATCTTGGTTACAAATTTCTTTGAATTTTACCTTTATAATATATAAACAAAATATGATTTCAAAAATGTGACTTTCTAGATTTTCATATCTATAATAATTTATGACATTTAAAAGAAGAAATTATATTATGTTATGAATGTATATATAAAAAATAAATTAGTAATTGTTTTATGGTAATTTATTTTCTAATTTTTGTGATGAAATATGTACCCTAAATGCTTATGCAACACTGACATATTACTTGTGAGAAAAGTAGAAAAATAGAGTAGATGATTTTAGAAACTCTAAATGTAATATTGTTTGGGTATATTTATGTTCCCCATGAATTTTCATGGTAAATATAATATATTATGGAAATTTTCATAGATTAAATTTAAATTCAATTGTTTTCATGCAGTTTTCAAATTCAAATCAAATGAATAATTACAAAAATTGACATTAACGATATTTTAAAATAATTTAAATTTTTACAAATTATTTAAATGTTCCACGGATTAGAAATTAGAAACATTTATTGGGAGATGATTTTAAATATCATTCATGAGACATTTATAATAAAAATTTCCTTTTATATTAATTATCTAAACAAAAATATTCTTAAACACATTGTTACCATGGTAATCATCAAAAAATTATAACACATGTTAAAAAAAATAATAGGGGTAAAAATATATTTTAAACTTGTCCAACTTTTATATAATATGAGTATTTAGGCCCATCCAAATATGATATTTATGTAATTTCTTTTTTGAACCGTTATTTCCTAAGAATTAATTTAATACTTCTGTAAAGACACAGAAATTGTCAATGATTTTTTAAATTATATGGAATTATTTTGAGATTGCGAAATTTGACAACACATGATTTTGGGGCTCGAAGATCTTGAAATATATTTAATAAAAAAATTAATGTATGTTCAGTAAACAAGCGATTGTGATATTTCTATCTTATGACTCGGTGCTCAGATTGAAAATATGATAGAACCATTGAATACGTAGTGCCGGGATTCACTTGGGAGACACATAACTTCAACCGAAAAGGGTCGAACAGAAAAGTTAAATTTTGGACTTTTTGGAAAAAATAATAAGATAAATCTTTGAGATATTTTATTCTTTTCTTCAACCATTGAGCGATGGTTGGAAAAACCATAGTGTAATGAGGATAATTAAATGAGCGTTATTTAATGACTCGTTCCATTTGTCGTTTAACCATTACACCCATTTATTTAATGGTTCAATAATTAGGGATCATTAATTAACCACATTAATGAACACAACATTATGATTGATTTATTTTATTAAAAATCAATTGGAGAACTGATTAAAAGAGGTCGGGGAAACCTATAATGTAAATACAATGACATTTACCTCCATTAAAGAATGGAGAATGAGAACTGATCATTGGAGGATTCGATCCAGAGATCGATGGGTGTTGATAAGCAACAACGAACATGGAATATTTATAAATGTTGATTCTTATCTCTCATCCACAACGGATTCAATCAAATCCAGGTAGGGGATTTATTTTCTCTTAGTGTTTAATGATTCCCTTTATCTAGTTCATGAAAATAAAATGAACATCGACCAACTGACTAATGGGTTGATCCATGAATCATTCGATCGTGTGGCAGGTTATTGTAGGGATTTGATTTCTGGTTTTTCATAATCTATATGATTATTATTATCACCCACATAAAAAATGATAACACATAGGGCACGAGGTGATCCGAACAAGGTGTGGACCCTCTATCAATCATGAATATTGGGAGTTCTTCATGGGTGATCGATAAATGTGGTGGCAAGGCTATTCTGTGGGCTTCACAGTGAAGTTGGTGACCTGAAAGGGATGTAGGTTCATACAGGACGGAAAACAGACCACTGGAGAATCTCTAGAAGCCCGTGGAAAGTGCCATCGGTGTGGCACCATAGCACGATGGCATTCACTGCATACTGGCCACATGGAGGAGGCTCTTGCAGGGGCCATAATGGCAAAAGGTATTCATCTCTCACCGATCGCGTGGAGTAGGAGAAGACCACTCAGGACACTTGGTGGATGTACAAAATGGTCAACCTCCTACCGGACATTATGGGAGACAGCGCGCCGCCTGCTGATGCTGCCAGCTAGAAACATTTTATGTTCCCCATCTAGTCCAGCACTTTTAGGCTGCACCGTGCGGGCCGAGCCACCTATGGGCCAGACTCGCTAGCAGGGAAGGACTCGCGCCAACCAGAAGGGACATGCCACCGGGTCGGACTAGGGAAACTAATGGTCCGGTTGGGCCAAACCCTTACCAGACCAACGCTGGATTGTCGGGTTGAGTTTGGTCATTCAGACTGGGTCGAACCGGACCCAACCGGCCCCGTTTGACTAAAACAGCTATAACTCAGAGGACCGACGTCTGATTGCCGCACCGTCTGCAGAATGAGGACCCTTTAAATGATGCATTCAATTTTTGATACACCACTTGAATTTTGGAATAAGTTGGAGTATGGATGGGTTTGATCATACTCGAATCCAACCGAGACCAATTTTCCCTTTTACCTATATCTTACAGACTGGGCATCTGATTGATGTGTGGTGCATCACATTGGAACCCTTATACAATGGAAGTACATTGAGTTACTTCTAAGTGGGACTTCATGGTAGTTGAGATAAAACTAGTGGCTTGAGGAGGGGATCCTCCATAAATCAAGCATGCTAAGTGAGGGAATCTAGTGGCTGGCTGTGACATGATTAATGAATAGTGATCCTATGGGGGTAAGCATGTAGATATCATCTATGGGTCAGTAACTAGAGATCCTCTAGGGTCAGTACATAGTGATCCTCTATGATCCAGCACCTAGCAATCCTCTGTGGGTCAGCACGTAGAGATCCTCTGTGTGTCAGCACCTATAAATCCTTTGTGGGTCAGCATCTATCGATTCTTTGTGGGTCAGCGCTTAATGATCCTCTGTGGGTCAGCACCTGGTGATCCCCTCTAGGTGAATACCTAGAGACCCTGTGTCGTAGAGCAGAAAAGCATCGTGACGGAATAAGATGATATATAATTATGACTAATCATCTTTATTCTTGTAATTCAAGTTGTATACCAGGTGTGATATTTCTTTTACTTTGTGACGTGTGATTAAGATCATGTTTTTTGGTTTTCCCCTTATGGGATTTTGAGAGACCTCTGGGGGTTTTGGGTATCCAATTGAGTGTTTTTATACACACCCCTACACGGGATTCACCCGCACCTTGTTGTGTGTTTTGGAAATGACAAATAGCATTAATGATAATTTGGAGATAGAGGGCTAGACAGTACACAGAGATGACCAAATTGACATCATGATATGTAGTGATGACCTGTACCTACCCTTCAGGTGGGATCCTTGGTGGAAAATCTTTGAATCTTGTTTTACATTATTTGTAATACTATTTCAATGGGGCTTGTATACTAGCCACTTTTTACTTTCAACACTTACTTTTTATCTTAGTGGTTGTTTTTAGTGGTGGTTTTACTACTCCTCTTCCATTTGTTTCTTGTACGCAGTGTTCCCAATCTATATGTGTACAGGATTAAAGGAAATACCTCCAATTTTTTGGTTTCTCTATTCTAGTTCTAGTCGCCATCCCCTAGCCTAAGGAAGGAGGGCTTGGGGTTGTCACGATACGGGCCCCGAAGAATGGGTCGTTACAATGTGGTATCAAAGGGTGGTTATCTCTACCATTAGAACTAAGAGTATTTATTTTTTCAATAGGGAAAATAGTGTTATGTGTCTTGAGTTTGGATTTCAGTCTGGGGAGTCCAGTGATGGTATGACGGTCGATGTGTCCATACACTAAGACCCTGAAATCGGTTCTCAGACTCAGTACATGAAAACAATGGTTCCATGTGTTTTGGAAATTTTTTTCTATTAATCTCTTTTGAGTCAGATCACTTGGTATAACTTATTGAATATGGCACATTTGATTCTTGAAAGGATGCCTCCACATAGAAAAAAATATTGGATTCTAGTGAGAGATCATAACGACGACCCAACAAGTGATGAGGCATTGGTGTGGGGCCCTCTTATAGTGATAGCACCTTCAGGTGGTGTACCAACAGAACCACCACCCAAGAAGCAACATTTTTAACTATCCCCACTAGTGGAAAGTTCATAAAGACTGAGCACGTTGCATGAGTTTTAGAGATAGTGGACTCTTAGGTTTCGAGGTGAGACAGATCCACAAGCAACTAAGGACTAGTTGGAGGCAGTGGCACCGGTTTTTTTCTTGGTCGAGACACAAGTAGACTAGATGGTGATCCTTTATAATAGTCTCATTTAGGAAAACTTTAATATATGCTAGATCCTAATTCTCTAGAAACATGAAGATATGGATCTTTCCAAGTTTCAATTCGAGAGCGTATTTATTGCAGAGTTCATACCAGAATCTCTATGCTCTGTGCATATTCACGAGCTACGACACTTACAGTAGGGTATCCTGACAGTGGTCCAGTGCTCCGAGAGATTTACAAACCTCTATAACTACTCCATCAACATGGTATGAGACCCTTTTTTCCGGGCCCAGACCGTTGAGTAGGGTCTCCGATGGGAGATCAGAGCATTAAATATTTCTCTCAACATTTTGACGCAGGTCGGAGTGCATGTGCGAGAACTAGTAGTGGAGAGATTCCTAACTATGAAGGCAACAACAGGGAGAGTTATCATCAGATGACATGCATCTGATTCATCTATAGCTAGTATTAGGCAGATGTTTCAGAGGCCCATACTGGCCAGAACATCTAGTGGACGAACCTGTGACGCAGGGTTGGAGGTGTGGAGCTCACAAGGTATAGGAGGTCATCAGAGTACTACATTGTATTACTCTTGCGGCAGACAGGGGAAAATGGCTAGCGACTATCTGAATCTCCATGTGTATGACCAGTAGGTGGTCGAAGGACCACTAAGACAACTATAGAGGTTCAAGTGAGGAGGTTAGGTGGGTGGAGAATATGGTAGAGGAGCAGGTCGTGCATCATATGGAGGGCAATGGTTTGAGGTACTACTGCCAGAACCCCCATGTGATCCACCTCAACCTTAGGGAATAGGTGGACAGAGATGCGCTTATATTCAGGTGGATGAAGCATGTAAACATAGTGCTCTAGAGATGATTTGAGGTACGATCTCTATATACTCCACCCTAGCTATAGTTCTTATAGAAAAAGGTTCCCATCACTCTTTAACTTCCACAACTATCATTTGGAGCTCAGAGATTCTAGTAGAGATGTTGGATCTATTCTTATGAAAAGAGTCTCCTATGGTAGAGGATTCGATGATTATACATTGGTGTCGATAGTGTGAGCATACTCTATGAAGCGAGAGCTTCGAATGGTATCTCATAGTAGCACCATCGAGGCCATAATATGTCATCTTGGGTATGGACTGGTTATCCACGGTAAATGGTCAGATCGAATATTTTAGGTACAAAGTGTGGTGTGTCCAAGATGATGGGACCAGGTTTTCCTTCACCGGATAGAAGGGGCCATTTGTTACACAGGATGGACTTTCTCAAATGAGGGTGCAGCTGATCACTCATTAGTTGGATAGCCTCACCCATGGTGTAGTGGACGAGAGGAGTCCAAGCTATCCTGTAGTGGTTGAACAGTATTTGAATGTCTTTCCAAAGGATGTTCCGGGACTACCTCCTCATTGCATGGTAGAATTAAACATCCACATATACCCCAGGATTACACAGATATCTACACCATCATATCGGATGGATCCCTTGGAGCTTCATGAGTTGTGGGTATAGTTGGAGGACTTACAGAGGAAGGGTTTTGTAAGACCTAGTGTCACTCCATGTGCATCCTTGGTGTTGTTTTCCAAGAAGGAAAATGGGAGTTTGAGACATTTCATGGACTATCGGTGCCTGAATCAGGAGACTGTGAAGAAAAAGTATCCTCTACCAAGGATAGATGATATCTTCGATCAGTTGAATGCAGCTTACTGGTTTCCAATGATAGACCTCAGATCAGGTTATCATCAGCATCAGGTTCTGGATGAGGAAGTACTGTTGATAGACTTCAGATACCGGTATGGCCACTATGATTTATTGGTAATTCCTTTCAACGTGATCAACACCCCAACAGTGTTCATGGGACTCATTAACATGATCTTCTAACCTTACCTTGATCACTTTGTGGTGGATTTCATTGATGATATCTTGGTGTACACGACATTAGAGGAGGAGCATGCTTCACATTTGCAGATAGATCTGGATACGCTCAGAGAGCACCAACTATATAGAAAGCTCTTGATGCGCTAGTTCTCGATACGTGAGATCTACTTTCTAGGACACATCATTTTGGATTCTGGTGTTATAGTGGATCTGGCGAAGATAGAGGCAGTGCTTTCTTGGGATCCATCCAGTAATGTGATTGAGGTGGAGAGTTCTTGGGGTTGGCTGGGTACTACCAGATATTTTTACCTGAATTTTCTTTAGTATAAGCACCCTTGTAAGCTTTTACAAATAATGGACATCCCTCCATATAGATAGAGAGATTCTAGCTGAGTTTCCAAGAGCTGAGGCATAGACTGACGAGTGCCCCCATCTTGAGGCTCGAAAAATATGGTGTTGGGTATATACTCTATTGTGACATGTCAGGGAATGGACCAGAATGTGTCCTAATGAAGGAGCGAGTGATGATTGCCTACAGCTCACAACAGCTGAGGCAAATGAGAAAAACTACATGACCCAGGACCTAGAGTTAGTAGTAGTGGCATTTGATTTGAATATGTGGTGGCAATACATGATGGGCGAATGGTTTATTGTCTTCTCTGATCATAAGAGTCACATGTATATCTTCTCAACTAGTGAACTTAACCTAAGACAGTAGTGATGGATGGAGTTCCCCCAAGACCATGAATTTGAGATAGTCTACACTCTTGGGAAGTGAAGCATAGTAGTAGATGCACTCAGTAAGAGATCAGGTCTATAGTTGTTGAGTGGGGAAATACATCAGCTAGCCAGGTTGCAGATATCCTTTGTGGATAGTGGTGGAGAAGCATACCTCAAGTTTATGACTGTCACTCCCCCACTCCTTCAGCGAGGTCAGGAGGTGCATCTTGGGGACAATGAATGTGAGGCATGACGTTCTCATATATCATCAAGATAGACTCTTGATTGATTTTGGATTGGTGGGTAGAACACCATCCTTTTTATAGGTTTCACCATAGTTCCAGTGACGTTTTGGGAGGAATTGTTGAGGGATTGCCACACATCCCATTTGGAGGTACACATGGGTGTGAAAATGATGCACCATGACCTCTGATGTTTATACTAGTGTCTATCGATTAAGAATGTAGTAGTAGAGTTTGTTTCATGATGCCTCACTTGTCAGTAAGTGAAGGCTGAGCATCAACTTTCCAAAGGCTTAGCATAGCAACTAGAGGTACGAAATAAAAGTTAAATGGTATCTCCTTGGACTTCATGACAGGGTTACCATGCTTGTACTGGGGCCATGACTCTATTTTGATGATCATTGACCGACTCACCATGTCGGCCAATTTTCTACCCATCTGAGAGTATGGATGAATAGGGGTATTTGCACACCTCTATATTTAGAAGATTGTACGACTTCACAGGGTACCATCAACAATCATTTCAGATCGTGATGATCATTTTACCTCCCAGTTGTGGAAGGGATTACATGAGACATTCGGAAATCAGCTATGCTTGAGCATATCCTTTCATCCTCAGACAGATGGTCAGATGGATTGGACCTTATAGACACTTGAGGACATACATAGTTCTTGCATTATTGATTTTGGTCGAAGTTGGGAGTACCATATTCCCCTGGTGGAGTTCTCTTACAACATCATCTATCACTCCACCATCGGTATGGAACCATTTTTGGCCTTATACATGCGACCACAGTGATCACCTCTATGCTGGACAGACCTAGGGGAGTCAACACTTATGGGTCCAGAGTTGCTATGAGTTAACACAGAGAAGGTGCAGATCAACCAGGAGCTGTTGAAGACTTCACAGAGAAAGAAGAACCCTTATGCCAGTAGGAGATGAATACCCTTGGTGTTCGAGGAGGGAGACCATGTCTTCATATGAGTCACATCATGGGGAGGATTGAAGAGATTTGGATAGTACAACAACTATCTATGAGGTTCAATGGAACATTCCAGATTCTCAATAGAGTTAGCGAGGTGGTCTATCTCTAGATATTCCCCCACAAATGCACCGATTTCACAACGTTTCCCCCGTGTCGGAGCTGAGGAGATATGTGAATTTAGTGGTAGCACAAGAACCTCTAGGAGTGCACATTAGAGCAGTAGGACAAGATTCATGCTCAGTACCCCCATCTGTTTTCTTAGATTTTTTTTGTGGATATTAGGGATGTAAATACATGAGGTGGGGAGAATGTAAATACCCATAAATTTCGTATAATTGTTTTAATTATATGGAATTATTTTGAGACTGTGAAATTTGACATCACGTGATTCAGGCATGGAGATCCTGAAAGGGATTTCTGAACTTTTTTTAAGGTATATTTAGTAAATGTGTGAGTGGGATATTTTGATCTTTTGAACTGGCACTCTGATTGAAAATATGAGGGCATCGTTGAATTCGAAATGATGGGACTTTATTAAGTGAAGCAGGACATTGACTAGAAAGGGTTGGATAAAAAATATAATTTTTTTTAATTTTTGGAAAAATAAGTAAATAAATCTGAGTTATTTTATTCTTTTCATCAACTGTTGAGTGACAGTTAGCGAAATCGCAGTATAATGAATATCATTAAATATGGATCATTTAATGACTCGTTTCTTTTGTTGTGTAACCACAACACCCATTTATTTAATGGTTTAAAAATTAAGGTTAATTAATGAAGCACATTAATGAACATAATGTCAATATCATTTTCTTTTATTAATCTATCTTTTGGTGAATTGATTAATGACCAAAAGTGATACCTCTTATGAAACATCAATGAAATATCCCTCCAACAATGAATGGAGAACAAGAACTTCTTATTGAAGGATTCGATCCTGAGATCAACGAGTGATGATGAACGCCAACAAATATAGAACATCTATGAACTCCGATTTTCTCTCTCGTCCACAACATATTCAACCGAATCCAGATAGGTGATTTTTTTAAGTGTATAATTAGTCCTCTTATCTAATTCTTGAAAATTCAACAAATGCAGATCAACCAAATAATGGGTTGATCCTCAACTCATTCAATATTGTGGGAGGTTCTTGTAGGGTTTTGATTTAAGTTTTTTCGTAATATATATGATAATTATTATCACCCCCTAATAAAACGTAAAAATGGAGGGAGTAGTCTGATCAAAATAGTGCTCGAACTCTCTATTGATCTTGGATATTGGCCCTTCTTAATGGGAGACCGAGCAATGTGGTTTCAAGATGATTCTGCAGGCTTGGAAATGATGGAAGTGACACTAGAGGGATGTAGGCATAGACGAGATAGAAAATGGACCACCGTAGCATCTCTGATTTCCCACGAAATGTTCCCCCATAGTGGTGACTGGTGACGGTGGCCGGTGGACATTGGTGGACTGTCCACGCTGGCAACATGCACCAGCGGCCAGCCCACACCGGTGACCGACAGTGGTGGTCGGCCCACTCTGGTTATGTGGAGGAGGTAGTGCATGTAGGAACCGCGGTAAAAAGAGGCGGTTGGCTCTTTCTGGCTTCTTGGAAGAGGATTAGCCCACTCGGAGGATGCACTAAATGGTCGGCCTACTTCTAGCCGTTACGGGAGATAGGGATGCACCCATTGGCGCCGCCAGCTAGAAAAAACGGACGCCCTGCATCCGGTCTAGCGCAACCGGTCTGCACTACATGGTCCAGGTTCTTCAGGTGGATAGTTCCACACTAGGGAGGCCGATCCACTTGCGGGCCGGACCCGTCGGCCATTTCGGACCACGCCAACTAGGTGGGACCCACACCATCCGGGCCGGATCCACACCAGCCATGCTAGACCCGCCACCGGGATAGACCCATTCTAGCCAGGCAGGACCTAGGGACCCAATGGGCTGATTGGTTCAGAACCTTTCTAGACCCATGCCAGACCCTTGGGTTGGGTCGGGTTTGTCTGACCAAGTCGGACAAGAAATAGACCCGACCAGTCCCATTTCACTAAAATGGATATAACATGCAGACCGAGCATCAGACTAACTAACTTTCTACAGCATGAGGACACTTGCAACGATTTTCACCTTTTGAGGTACTAAACATTAATTTTGGAAGAAGTTGGAGTATGGAAAGGTTGGATCAGAATCGAATCCAACCAGGCCCTATTCACCTTTTTTCCAATATCTTACAAACCGAACGTCTGATTGACATGTCGTATGTCACATTGGAACCTTTAAGACAAGACATTCATTTGGGTTACTTCTAAATTGGACTTTATGGAGGTTTAGATGCGATCAATATCTTGAGGACCAGATCATCCACAAATCAATTGGGCTCTGTTAGGGAATCTAGTAGATGGATGTGACATGATGAATGAATAGTGAACCTTTATGTGTCTGATCTCAAAGATCCTCTGTGGGTTAGCTCAAAGCGATCTTATGTGGGTCAGCACATAACAATCCCTTATGGTTCATCACATGACAATCCTCTCTGGGTCAGCATGTAGTTATCCTCTATGGTTCTGAACATAGAGATCCTTCATGGGTCATCACCTAGCGATCCTCTGTGGGTCAACATGTAGCAATCCTCTATGGGTCAACACCTAAAAATCCACTATGTGTCAGCACCAAGTGACACTGCGCGGTCTAGTAGAATATCTTCTCAACCGAATAAGATGATCTAGATTTATGACTAATCATCTTTATTCTTGTTATTTTGTTGTATACCCGGTGTGAGATGTCTTTTACTTTGTTCCCTGTAAATAAGATCATTCATTGTGGTATTTCTCATATGAGATTCGGAGAGACATTCAGGGGTCTCATGGTCCCTATTGAGTATTGTTATACTCACCCATGCACAAGATTTTCCTGCACCTTGTTGTGTCTTGTGCTGATGACAGAAATCTTGAATGAGACTTTGGTGAGTTGGGGTTAGATGATACATAGAGGTGACCAATTGACGTGGTGAGATGCAGTGATGAGTTGTACCTACCCTTTAGGTAGGCTCCTTTGAATTCAATAACTGGATCTTTTTTGCATTTTTCTTTACTACTCTTTCATTTGGGCTTGTATACTGGACCCTTTTTACTTTCAATACATACTTTTACTCTCAAGGGTAGTTTTTAGTGGTAGTTTTACTAATCCTTTTCTGTTTTGTTTTTCTTGTGTGTAGTGTTCCTTGTCTGTGTGTGTACATGTTTAAAGGCAATGACTTCCCTTTTGGGTTTCTCATTTTCGGTGATAGTCACCAGCCCCTGGCCTATGGAAGGTGGGTTTGGGGTTGTCACATAATGGGCCCCGAGGGATGGTTCATTACAATATGGTATCAGAGGGAAGTTATATCTACTAGACTAACTAAGATTTTGTATATTTTCAAAGGAGGAAATACTATAAAGTGCCTTCAGTTTAGATTTCAGTCCAGGGAGTCCAATGTTGGTGCGATTATCGAGGTATCCATACACCAGGACCATGAATTTGTTTTGACTTGGTACATGAAAACCCTTATTTCATGTGTTTTGGAAATGTTTTTTCTTGGTATATTTTGAGTCAGCTCACCAGGTATAACTTATTGACAGTGGAATGTCTGTTTCATTAGTGGATGCCTCCTTGTAGATAACAAGCTAGGATTTCAGTGAGAGATCACGACGACATCCCACTGAGTGATGACTTGTCGTTGGAGGGCCCTATTACAATGATAGCACCATCACGTGGTATACCACCAGCATCACCACCTGAGGAGTATCAATATCTACCAGCCCCACCATTAGATAGCGCAGGCTGACTAAGCGTGTTTCCCGAGTTCCATATATGGAGGCCACTGAGGTTTCGTGGCGAGACAGATCCACAGGTAGTTGAAGACTGGATAGAGCTTTTGGAACAAGTTTTTCCACTTGGTTGAGACACCAGCGGACTAGATGGAGATCCTAAAATCTATCATATTTTAGGGGAAAATAGGGAGATTGTACATAATAACACATCAAACACACAAGAATATTCCTCTTTCCTGGTTGGAATTTGAGAGCCTCTTCAGGTTGGAGTTCATACTTGTGACTCTACCATATGTGCATATTTATGAGCTACTAAACATACAGTAGGGTATCCTGATAGTGGCCCAGTTCTCTGTGAGAATTACTAACCTCTCTCACTACTCCCCCAACATGGTTCGGGACCCTTTCATCAGGGCTCAGACCTTTGATCAGGGTCTCCGATGGAAGATCAGAGCATTGATGATTTTTCTCAACATTCAAACATAGGTTGGAGTGCTAGAGTGAGCACTATTGGTGGAGAGTTTCCTTACTGAGTAGGCACTGATAGAAAGAGTTACCACCAGAAGAAAAGCAAATGAGTCATCTACCGCAGGTAGTAGGAAGATGATGTAGAGGACCAAATGGGTGAGACCTTCCAAAGGATAACCCTAGGATGTGGGGTCGGAGGTGTGGAGATCACGAGGTAGAGGAAGTCATCTAAGGAATATATTCTGTTAATCTTGAGGAATACATGGTAACATGGCTCGTGACTGTCTAAATCCCCATGTGGATGACCATCAGGTGGCCAAGGGACTGCTAAGACATCGAAAGATGTTCGATCGAGGAGTTTTTTTGTGCAACGAACATGGTAAGGAGCGGGTTGTGTAGAATGTGGAGGGCTATGGTTTGAGGTTCTACTACCACCACCCCTAGGTGGTCCAACCCGACCTTTGTGAGCTGGAGGATAAGGTTGAGCTCAACTTTATACGGTATAGGCCTATGACCCTGATGCTCCATAGATGATTCGAGATATGATCTATGTCTACTCCACCCTAGTTGTAGAACTTATAGATGCAGGTTCCAGTCAATATTTCATTTTCAAGGCTTCTATTTGGATCTTAGATATTCTGATGGAGTCGTTGGATCGATCCTTACGATTAGATACTCCTAAGAGATAGGATTAGATGATTACATACTAGTTCTAGTAGTGTGATATTACTCTAGGAGGCGAGAGCTTCAGCTGGGATCTAATAGTAGCAGTGTCGAGGCCTTATGACTTCATCTTGGGTATAGACTGGTTATACCTATTCCATGCTCAGATCGAATCTTTTATGGAAAATGTGTGTTGTTTCCATCAGGATGGGACTAGGTTTTCTTTAACCCGTGAGAAGGGGACCTTTGTAACACATGATAAAATTTAACAGAGGAGGCTGTAGCCGATCAATCTTCAGTTGGCTATCCTCACCCTTAGTGTAGAAGACAAGATGAGTCCCTACTATCCTTTAGTGGTTGAATAGTATGTGGATTCCTTTCCTGAGGATGTTCCAAGTCTACATCCTGGTAGAAAAGTAGACTTATACATCGACGTGTAACCTAGGACAACACCAATATCTACACCATCATATCATATGGATCTCATGGAGCTTCATGAGTTGGGGGTGTAGTTGGAGGACATTAAGAGGAATGGTTTTATAAGACACGGTATTTCTTCACGGGTAGCTCTGGTGTTGTTCACCAAGAAAGCAGATGTGAGCTTGGGGCTTTGCGTGGACTATCGGCTCTTCAATTAGGTGACCATGAAGAACAAGTATATTTTTCTAAAGATAAATTATTTATTTGATTAGTTGAATGGAGCTCGACAATTTTCAAAGATAGCCCTTAGATTGGGCTATTATCAGCTTCGAGTGAAGGATGTGGACATACTGAAGATAGCCTTCAGATGCCGGTATCGCAACTATGTGTTCTTGGTGATGCCTTTCGGCATGACCAATTCCCATGTAGTGTTCATGGGACTCATGAACAGGATCATCCATCCATAACTTGATCACATTATGGTGTTTTTCATTTACGATATATTAATATACTCAGTGTTAGAGGAGTAGAATGCTACATATGTTTATATTATTCTAGATATGCTCCAAGAGAACTAGTTATATGGTAAGCTCTCGAAGTTACAGTTCTAGATATGACTGATCCACATTATAGGAAACATTATCTCAGAGGCAGTAGTGGCAGTGGATTCGACAAAGATTGAGATAGTGCTTCCTTGGGAGCCACCCAAGAGTGTGACTGAGGTGTAGAGTTTTCTAGGGATAGCTGGGTACTACTGGGTATTTGTACCTGACTATTCTAGAGTAGTATCTCCCTTTTTAGATTTGAAAAAGAAGGGACAACCCTTCGTATGGAAGGAGAGATAATAGATGATATTCCAGGATTTGGGGCAGAGACAGACAAGTGCCCCCATCTTAAAGATACTAGAAAAGGGTGTTGGGTATGTAGTATAATAGAACACATCAGGAACCAGACAAGGATTTTTTCTGTTGTTGGAGTGAGTTGTGATCACCTATGGATCACGATAGCTATGAAAAAAAGAGCATAACTATGGGACCCATGACTTGGAGTTAGCAATAGTGGTCTTTTCATTGACGACGAGGAAGTACTACTTGATGGGTGCATGTTTTAATGTCTTCTCTGATCATAAGAGTCTCAGGTATATATTCTCATAAAAGGACCTGAACCTGAGACAACAACGATGGACGGAGATCCTTCAAGACCATGACATTGAGATAGTCTACACTCCTTGGAAGGGAAATGTTATAGCAGATGCACTCAATAGAAGGTCGTGTCGATAATTGTGGAGTGAGGCGATAAATCAGTTATTCACGTTGCAGATATCCTTTATGGATAGTGATGGAGCAGCATACCTCCAGTTTATGATTTTCACTCCCCCACTCATTCACAAGTTCGAGAGGCACAACTTGGGGAAGTTGACTATGCAGCCTGAAATGCTCCACTATCCCCAAAATAGGATCTTGATTAATTTTTTATAGGTGGGTAGCAAGTCATCCATTTTAGAGGATACTTTTGGGTACCAGTAACATTCCATGAGGATGTGTTGATGGAGTTCCAGACATACCCTTTGGTGGTACATCCTAGTGTGTAAATATGTACTAGGACGTACAATGTTTGTACTAGTCTCCAGGGATGAAGAACGTATTGGCATATTTTGTTTTATGATGCTTCACTTTCCTGCAAGTGAAGGTCGAGCATCAGGTTCTGGCAGGATTAGCAAAGACACTAAAGGAACCAGAATGGAAGTGAGATGGTATCTCTATGGACTTTGTTACTAGGTTACCATGCACATCCAGGGGCCATGAATCTAACTATGTGATCATTGTTGACTCACATTGTCGGCCCATTTTCTTCCCATCTGAGAAAAGGGAGCAGTAGAGGGCTTGGGACACCTCTATGTTCAAGAGATAGTTCGGCTTCATGGGGTACCATCGACGATCATTTCAAATCATGATGCTCGTTTTACATCCGGGTTGTGGAAGGGATTACATGAGGTATTTGGGAACCATCTATGCTAGAGCGCCGCCTTTCACTCTCAGATAGATGGTCATACAGAGCGGACCATACTGACACTTGAAGTCATGCTTCGTGCTTGCGTCCTTGATTTTGGTCGCAGTTGGGAGGACTATTTGCCACTAGTGGAGTTTGCTTACAACAACATCTATCACTCCACCATTGGAACGGAACCATTTGAGGCCTTGTTTGAGTGACCATGCAATTCACCACTGTGCTGGACAGACCCACAGGAGTCGGTAATTATCGGTCCAAAGATGGTACGAGCTACCACTGAGAAGGTGCAGATCATCTAAGAGCATATAGAGACTGTATTGAGTAGGTAGAAGTCTTATGCTGACAAGAGATAGAGTCTATTGGAGGTCAAGGAGGGATACCATGTTTTCTTATGGGTCTCACCCCAACAAGGATTGCATCGATTTGGTCGGGGCGGTAAGACATCACTAAGGTTCATCGGAACATTACAGATTCTCACAAGAGATGGCGAGGTGGCTTAATGCCTAACACTTCCACCATAGATGCACCAAGTGCATGATGTTTTCCACATATAATAGCTAAGGAGATAAGTTTATGAACCATTAAAAATTAATTACTATGGAGAGAAGGACATTGCCGATGTGGAAACTTTTGTGGTGTTCATAGTGGAGACAGAGGATTGATAGGAGTGGGTCCTTCGTGGATGGTAAATTCCTCTAGTTCGAGTTCAGTTGAAGCACGATAATCTCTAGGATATCTCATGGGAGCGGGAGGCTCAGATTCATGCTCAGTACCCCCATTTGTTTTCTTAGCTTTTTTTGTGTGTTTCAGGGACACAAATCATCACGGAGGGTAGAATATAAAGACCCGGAAATTCAATATAAATGTGTTTAAATTATATGGAATTTTTCTTACATTCAAAATTTTGACCGCACATGATTATGAGGCATAGGATTTCCGAAACGGATTTTTGAAATATTTTTAAGGCATATCCAGTAAACGTTTGAGTGATATATTTTTATCTATTGAACTAGTGCATGGATTAAAAATCCAGGGGAACCATTGAATTCAGAGCATTTGGATTCGCTTAGGTGAAGATTATTTTTGACTAAAAAGGGTTGGATGGAAAAGTTAAATTTGGGAATTTTTGTAAAAAATAATAAAATAAATCATTGATTTATTTTATTCCTTTCTTGAAATGTTGAATGAAAGCTGGCGAAACCATAACGTTATGAAGAGCATTAAATGAGGGTCATTTAGTGACTCATTTCTTTTGTTGTGTAACCAAAACACCCATTTATTTAATGGTTCAATAATTAAGGTTCATTAATGGACCACATTAAGGAACACAACATCCAAATCATTTTCTTTTATTAATCAATACATTGGAGAATGGATTAATGATCATGGGGGAATCCTATGATATAACGCCAATGACATATCCCTCCAATGAAGAATAGTGAACGAGCTCCAATGGTTAGACGATTCAATCCAGAGATCAAAAAGCGATGACGAGCACCAACTAATGTGAAACGTCTACGAAGGTGGATTCTTCTCCATCAAACGCAATGGATTCAACCAAATCTAGGTAGGGGATTTATTTACGCTATTTTTTTTAATAATTCTTTCTATCCCATTCTTGAAAATGCAATTAATGTGGATCAACTAAATAACAAGATGATCCATGACACATTCGATCTCGTAGGAGGTTGTTGTGGGGTTTTGATTTGGGGTTTTTCTTAATATATATGATGATTATTATAACCCCCATAATAAAATGATAACGCGGAGGGTTCAGTGTGGTCAAAACATGTCTCAGACCCTCTGATGATCTTAGATATTTGGTGATCTTTGTGGGCAACTGAGCAACGTGGTAGAAAGGTGATTATTTGTTCTTTTTAGTAAAGGTGGTTCCCTGAGAGGTCCGTAATCATAGATGGGACAAAAAAGGGACCACTAGAGAATCGTTGATGGCCTGTGGAAGTTGTCGCTGGCACAACGGCTCCCGCAGGATCCATAACGGCATGAGGTGGTCGACCTCCTTCTAGCCGTTATGGGAGATAGGGCGGTGCCTTCTCATTCCAATGGTGTTATCTTGTAGACATCATGTAATACAGGTATACTTTGTTTATTCATAACTCAAATCATTTGATTCAAATAAACATTTTGAAAAAGAAAATCTCTTTTAATTCCACTTATTTGAGGATTTCCCAAATAACAATTATTTTTTATATTTCCTTTTATTCCACAAAAAGGGTAAGTGACACTTTTTGACTCCAGTTCAAAATAAAGCTTATTCAATTTAGATTTTTCTCCCTTAATTCCTATACCAAATCATTTTTTAATGGCATTATTACCATAATTTTCAATTATAAAATTCTATCATTCTGTAATGAAAATAAGAACACTCTAATAATTTTCTACTTTACATTGTAATACATTAATATTATTCTCATGATCAAGAGAGTTTGTTGTAAATGAGTTAAATTTATTAACTAATTAATGATGTTTTTTAAGAAATCCTTCTCTCTCTACTAAAATAGAATTATGAATATTCATTAAAGATTTGTTCTTTTTTAATAAAGAGTCATATTTCTCTTCTATGGTTGAACAATAGGAAGCTAATTTTTTTTGGGCAACTGGAAGTATCAAAATCATAATTAGAATTGGATGAATAATAGGTTTTTTCCTTTTCATATTCAGCCTTGAAACACATATTGGATATCAAATTTTACTTTTCCATTTCTAAATAAGATTTGGATGAATTTCTAGAGTGTTCGTATTCGCTATATATTTTATTCATTTATCATCTGCATTTATGTTCGTAATCATTATTTTTTTGATAACTTTCATCTATATTTCACTTCTCATCTTTTAGATGAATATAACTTAGTATTACTTGACCCAATTTTTTTATTGATAGCATCTAACTTATCTTTTTCTTTTATCATACTTTTTTACGGGATTTATAAATCCTATTTTATTTTTATTAAACTTTCTATACATTCCGGTTAATTGAGATAGTTCTATTTCAAAATAAGATGAAGATGAATTATTTTATTTTCTAAAATCTTTGTTTATTCGTCTACTTTTTTTCTTATATGTTACTTATAGATAACAATTGTCCATTTTCACAATAATTTTACTATCTTCAGTTTCATATTTCATTTCAACATTATACATCATCAATTTCCCAATTAATTCTTTCATTGTTAGATATTTGAAAGGGGATTATTATCGAATAACAACAGATATACCATTCCATTTAAAAGGTAGTACTCTTAGTAATTTTAGACCCTGATTTGATTGTTCTATGGGTTATCCTAAGGATGTAATATTGTTGATAATTTCTATAATCCTTCCATTCATATGTGTGATGCTTTCTCCATCAAACATCCTAAATGTATCAAATTTCACCTTAGCTGTATCATACCTCATTAGTATTACATTATATGTTCCTTTATAAGCAGCTATAATAGTTTACCACATTTTTAATGTAGTAGGACATTGTGAAATTCGATTGAACTCATATTTTCTTAGACCATAGATGATTGTAATCATATATTTTTAATTCATGTAATATTCCACTTTGGTTGCAATATCCCAAGTTTCTAGTTTACTAGGAATCTTATATAGAGTAATGATCTCTACGTAAACTCAAAATTTAAAAATTTTAAGATAAATAATCATCCTTGATTAACAATATCCATATTTTCACCATTGAAATATGGAGAATGATCCATTGACATTACTTCTCTAGGACCAACCATTTAAATATTTGTATTAATCTTAAAATATAAATATTTCTATAGATTTTTTGAATCCTCTCCTATGATACAATGTTTTAGGATTGAATATACAATGTAATACAAAAGAGGGTTGAATTTTGTCTTATCAAAATCTTCTATAATGATTTCTTTAGATTCCTACTCTATTTTGTGAGGATTAGAAGTTTTCTCCTTCTATTATAAAAATCACGAATAGGATAAATATAAGTAAAAAATATATATTTTTATAGTAGTTCAGGGCACAAATATCTCTTATCCAACTCCAAAAAATACTCTCTCTATGATCTTCTGGAATGTCACTAGTCTTATCCTCTTATCACTAAACCAAATTTCCATAACTGAGTGTAGGCAGATGACACCTTTATAAGAATAATTAAAAAAGACTTATGGTTCAATAACAAAGATCCAATTATCCAAATCCTAGATCAAGAATCTGAAAATTCACCACAACATAGTATGAGTCTTTAAAAACTCTAATAAATCAAAAGAGAATGATTTTATTGAAATGTGTTGAATCGTCACAATTTAATCTGCACTCAATTGAAAGTAGATGAATCTTCTTATTCAGAAAACAATTTCATCAAAATTGAAACATTTTGATGTAATGCGGTTGATAAAGGATCTTAGATTGAAAACAGCAAAAAACAGAATAGTAGCAAACTTACAGTAGAACAATATGTAACATGTATATCAACAAAATATTGCCCTTTAATGAAATTTGTTTGTTTTCTGAAGCACTATGAAAATAATTTCAATAATGAATTTATATATCACTTATGAAGACATATATATTTTGAGATATTTTGAATAAATATATAGAAAAGATTCTAGGTTTATTTTATTATCTATATCAGAAAGAATATCCTGATTGGTCATGAAAATTAAAATTTTAATTAACTTGGAGAGTCATAACATCCATTTAAAATATGAATGACTTTCTCTGATAAAATCTGTTCTTTGAAACAATAAAAATGACCATTGAATATGTCTTTAATTGTAACTTGATCATTATAGAAATATATGATTGAAAACATGGCTTTATGAACTTCACCCTTGAGAATACAACATAGGGTTGAACTGCGTAGCGAAGAGTTCCTTCGCACATAGAGTTGTTTATCCATACGATCATCTTTACATAACATAGGGACCAAAGTAAAATAGCGTGGATGATCCATTCATTTATCCTTAACAACATAAAATCTCAAATATATCATAGATGTACCATATGTTCATCTTCTTGAATGTAGGGTACAAACAGTGAATCCAAACTTCAATATCGGGTTTCTTATCCATACACTTACAAATGTCTGCATGTAGGGATATTGTTCCAATCCCAAACTATTTAGCATAGCATAGGGATGATACTGTAAACAAGCAATATCCTTTCTAGCGTAACGTATATATGAAAACTGTGTTTCCATAATCATTTTGTAATGCTAAAAACATTATAACAAAATATAATTATTTGTGAATCTCAATTAAGAAAACACCATTAGAAAAAAAACAAGTGTATTTATTACAATCAAAATAATTATAAATCATATAGTATTTTTGAAACATTTCATTCAAAAAAAAACAAGTTTTAAAACAACTGTGCCATCAAAATGTGACAAATATGTGTTTTTAGAAAAATGCTTCCTTTATTCATATATTTGAATTTGTTCTTATATCATATCTACAAAATATATAAGATGAATATTAAAAATTATAATATATATATATATCATTAATAAAATCCTTCAATAGGGATTTTATTATTTTATAAACACAATTGTGCACATTTAAATAGTTTTTTAGAAAAAAAATTCCCTTTTATTTTTAAAAGGGTTTTATTTTATGTTATTTATTTCATTATTAAAAATTAAAAATAAATTATTATCATAAAAAATTAATTTATATTTCAATTTACCATTTAGAATAAATAATAAGTTTTTTATCACTATCATAAAATATCATTTATATTAAAAGAAATAAAGTTACATTTTTGACTTTATTATTGACTTATAATATTCTAAAGGTAAAAGTCAATGAAATATGAATCTAAGTTTCCATATTTTAAAAAACATGTAAGAATATGTTTGTACAAAACTCTTATGATATGATAAATTTTTATTTTAGGTTCATTTTTAGTTCTTATCATATTAATTTTTAACCTTAATTACCATATTTACCATTACCAAGGTGAGAATTAATTACTATGGTTACTACTCATAATGAAAAATAAAATGGTCATATTTACCAAATTTACCAATCATGATTCTAAATATGGAATAAAATTTTTAAGATTCAATTTATAAAAGTGCAAGAAAAAAATTAATATTAAAAGGGAAAATGCAATGAAAAACTGATTTTATAAAAAATAAGTTTTTTATTATAAAAAAATTATTATACCAAATTAAAGTATAAAATTAATTCCAAAGAACATAATAGTATTTTTATTAATTTAAAATTATTAATATGTATTTATAAATACATGAAAAAATATAATGAATTTGTAAATACATGAAAAGAAAATACAGTTTCTAGGAAAAATCAATATTTTCTCTCTTCATTGAAAAATCAATCTTTTAAAAAAAGCACCAAAATTTTACCCCATGTATAATTTTGGTATGACAGTATCAAAAAGTAATTTATTTTTCCAAATAATTTTATCTAAAATTGGTATAAATTAAATATATTATTTTCTCACAATAAGATATAAAAAACATTTTTGAAGAAAATGTATTTTGAAGCAAAAAATGATTTTACAAAAAAATGTGTGCTTATTTACAATGAAATAATCAGTAAATTTTTACTTAGTAGGACCTTTACACACACACACACACACACAGATATATATATATATATATATATATCATAATACAATTAATCATTTTCATACTCTCTGATTTAATGGCTATGTTATAACACCCAAAATAATGGTTTTTGGTTCGTTTATGAATAGTGTTGCATGTTGTATATGCTATAAAAAGTATGTTCTTCTAAAATCACAGGAAATAACCTTTAATTATTTAAAGTATATACCCATTGTAATTAAATTAAATTTCTTTTAAAAGTCTTTTAAATTTTTTCATCGAACATTTCAAATAGATCCATTTTCCCATTATTAAATGAATTTATATTTTTTTTAATAATTTGTATCAAAAAGAAAAAATATTTTATCTTATTTTCAAGAGAATATTTTCATGTTCATTTAAAACAATTCAACTATTTCAAAATACATTAATGAATCTTATACATCACTAGGGATATATTCAAATGATACCATCCAGGTTCTTTCTCTAGATGGCTTATGATAATGTGATGAGAAAATATTTATGAAACATATTCATTCCCGAAGTATATTCTATAATAGAATGATGAATGACTCTATGAAAAAATTGGTGACATATATATGGTTTTTATCTTGTGATGGTTGGGTTCATTAAATTCATCTAATTAATTAGAAAATGATTGATATATCATGAGAGAATATGAATGAGGAG
The DNA here is from genome assembly GCA_963277665.1 of Viscum album. Classification (NCBI taxonomy): domain Eukaryota; kingdom Viridiplantae; phylum Streptophyta; class Magnoliopsida; order Santalales; family Viscaceae; genus Viscum; species Viscum album. Next base: position 238,142,047 of record OY728150.1, read on the forward strand.
CGAAAGTGAACCATTTTTAAAAAATGAAATATGGTTTGGGAATAAACGGAATATTTAATATGAATTTTTCAACTCTATGATTATGGTTTTGGAAAAAATCAATGAATAATTAAATGAATTTATATTATTTTGATTATGAAATAATTTCTATGAAATATTCATATCTTATGAAATGATCTCATGGATAATAATTGATTATTAATTATTTCTCACTCTTATCAATCATGTCTATGGAAATTCAAAAAAATATTCCAAGATTCAAGTTTTATGATCTATGGATAATTAGGTATAAAATAGATAGATTTGATCTTAATATCCTAAAATTGTTCTTTAAGATTCTTTCATATGATCTTATAATGATATCTACCATGTTTAAACTTATTATGGATATAAGCTCACCATTTTTTTTTCCAATTCCATAGGTTTTAAAGAATCTTTTTATGTATTATTTCCCTAAGAAGGGTACCATGAGAAAATAAATTTATAGGGGGATTTTCAAGATATTTAATGAAATAGGTTGATTATGGATAGAGTCTTAAATGAAAATAAACTTTTCTGGTTGTTAACCATGAATTATTGTGTAATAAAAAAATTTCATTTAAAATGATGAAATATATATGTAAATTTTTATTGTGTATCCACAATGAAAATCATATTAAATCAAAAAATGTTACACTTACAATGGAATAAAAAATAGGAGAAATTAATAATTATGAATAGAATTACTTAATCAATGGTGGGGGATTTCTCCAATGATCGACCACTAAGGGTCTAGTGTTCCATCATTAGAGAGATATAATAATGTAAACTAAAGAAAATGATTTAGTACTAGTTTCTTAATTAACTAATCAGTGTATAAACCCTATAAAATAGATGTTATTTCCCTTTATATAATGATTAGGTTATTTGAGTGATTTAGTTAATTCAAATCCCATGTGAGAATCATGACATTACTTTACAATTAATTGATTCATGTACCCCTAGAATTCATTAGTATTTCGGTTGTCAATATCCATATCTTCTTTTACTTCCAAGTTCATAGGTACAGGGGATAGATTCTATCAATTGGGAATCCATCGAACATTCCCATCCTCAATGTACCTTCTCATAGTCCTCCTCTTCTTCAGCTGAACAGATGATGGCTAGATGAAATCTAATAGGAAAATTCCATTTTTGGAAATACTAGTGTGAATATATTTTTATTTAATGTCAAAATAGATTTATATCATGAATTCTATATTTTACGTCTTGATTTTAAAAAATTAATAATCTCCCATATTCATATAATTAGTTAAATTATTAACATACCATGGGTATGGTGGTATAGGTGAGATAATGTCATATACAGCCACTAAAATGTTTTACAATTCTTGTAAAGTTTTGTATCATATGGTGTAAATTCATATACACTTAGAAGGCCGTATGGGTATGAAAATGGAAAAATCCAAAGTCATAAATGTTCTAATGAATGTCATAAATAAATTAAAAGTCAAATTAAATCACTAAAATGTCTTATAGAACATGATAATGTTGTATACGGGCTATAAGAGCCATACACATATAGGGTTCAACACATTCCTTTACCATATTTCCGCCTTCAAAAGTTATATGCTTGGATTAAATCCATACACAACCTATTATAAGACTTATGAAATAAGACAATTTAATTTTGGGCTATGAAATTCTTATGTACATAGGGATCGACTAAAAGACATACTCATCATTCTTGATCCCCAACTATGAATCGACTTTGATATTTAATTGAGACAAAAATATCTACCAGGATGATTACAAGACTATAATTAGGGCCATATATTCTACTTCATGGTAAGTGTATCCTTATTACAACAGGATGTTGTATGGAAGATATTATATTATGGGGGATATAGGTAAAATCCTTAGGATAACTCCATGATTTTCCATCTTTTCCATTCTTATTCTTATCTATATTATATAAGAACCTTAAAAGTCCATCATCGATGCTTGGGGAGTGTCATGAATATATAATACTTCTTTGTTAGTGATATTTTTATTTAGTTGTGAATTCTCTATGATAGGGTGTAAAATGAGTAAATCATCTAACTCTTGAACATTGATTTACTTTTGAATCATATAATATATGTAAACATTTGGAAGAATAACATCACATTATACAAGGTGGCCAATTAACTATAGGGGGACTTAATATATGTTTATGTGGGTCTAAATAAGAAATAAGGTGATCCTCATTATTTTGAATATAATTATATAGCTTTATCAATATAAAGATCATATATAAGAAATCCTTCTCAATATTAAAGTATCATTTTTATGATTTTCATGTTGTTCTAATGAGTTAATTGATATTGTTCACTTATGTTACATCATTAATCTCAGAATGGAGAGCAACAAGCGATCACTCTTAGGTCTCTGTATAATGTAAAAGTATCTTCCAATCGACTATAAGTATTTTTCTGTTATACACATGAACTACATAATTAAATCATAACAATATTCATATCAATGTATATACCACTAATATGTGACTCCCATCATCATAAAATTTGTAAAACGAAAACATTTTCCTATTAGATATGAAATAAATCACCTAATATATACAAGAGTCCCCTTATGTCCCATATTTTTCTTGAGATTCTAATGAGTTGGAATATCAAAGATATTATTGGTCTTCTTATAACATATTATTACGTGGTTTTAGTTAATAATTGACCATTATTTTGATCATGAATTTTTTGGGGATTGTTTAGGGGTGCTTTGGGTGAAATATGGAAAATTTGGAGGTTTTCAAGGATTTTCAGGCATATAGAAGGATTTTCCAAAACCGTGCAGTCCCCCAGATCAAACTGTACATCCCAAGATAGTGAGTGTTATCACAGTCAGTGAATGTTTTGAAACACCATAGAAACACCTAGTATAAACAATGTACCTTATCATAGGGGTGAATTGTTAGGGTATACGATTTGTCTAACAGTGTGTACATACATAGCTAATCATGCGTGCAATATATTTTTATTTTAATAAATTGTTAAAAATTTCATGAAACTCCTTTAGGTCCCCACTAAACCCTCATTCAACCTAACCTAGATTTCATGGCCTATAGAGCTCTCCACGGGTGATCTTGGCTCCTTCAAACCCCTTCCTTGGCATATAGAACTGCGGCATAATTCATTTTTTCATATTCGGGTAAGTGAATATCATATACTGTGTATTCTCCTACTCTATCTCTATCCACGTTATATACTCTTATATCATCATTTCATTGATGGATATAAAAGTTTTTGAATTTAATATTGATTCTAGGTTTGGGTTTTTGATCTATTTTACCATCATTCTTTGTTGGAATGTCTTTTTGTGTTTGTTCTATGTTGTGAATCCATGGTTAAGGCTATATGGTTCCATTTTATATTTTCCATATAATTAAATCATGATTTAATTTATTTGTTTTAGTAATATTTTATTTTTTTAATGAAAATAAAATTTTATGTGAATTGGAATTGAAAATATATATTGTAAGGATTTTTGGAGAACCTAAATGCAAATGGAATTAGAAATTGGGGCATCTTTCTGAAAATGATGGAATTGAGGAAATGAATTGAGGCTATATTTTTTTGAAATAACTAAAATTGACTTGATAAAATAGTATGATTTGTTTTTTATTGAAAAGTAATTAAATGATGAAAAGGTTATGTTTTGTTTTTAAAAGTGAAAATGAATTTTGGAAAGGAAAAGTGGGTAATTTAATTAGGAATGATGATTGAGTAAGAATGAGATGATTTTCAATTTTTTTAGTTGATTTATTGAGAATATGTGATCTAGGGATTTTAGTGGGTTATTTATGATAAGAATTCTAGGTTTATTATTCCCTGAAAATTCATTGATGATAAAAAGTCTAATAAAAACCTAGTTAGGCAGATATTATCCCTGATAGGATGTTGATGAGTCCTATTCATTCTAAGCCAGAGGGATGTGTGTTCACAAATTTCTACAATCACTGATATGAGATGTGTGACAATCCTATAAATACAAACTATCGTACCATAGGGAAGATGACCATGGTGATTGTTGAACTCTCTGTGACATAGTTATTTTAATAATCACAAATCGTAGTTTTATTTATTTCAATTTAGTCTCTTGTTCAAATTGTTCTAAATATGTTTATATATGTCTGAAATCATGTCTACATATGTTTATCTATGTTAATTTATGTTTTACGATTTACCTGGAATTATTCTAAATTGAACATACATTTTTTGAGAATTCCATGTCTTGACTCACCGTTAGTTATTTTACAGTCGCACCGATGATGAACGGTCGCACGGATGATGAAAGATCGCACCGATGATGAACGGTCACACCGATGATGAACGGTCACACCGATGATGAACGGTTGGACCGATGATGAATGGTCCCACCGATGATGAACGATCTCACCGATGATGAACGACCGCACTGATGATGAACGGTTTCACCGATGAAGAACGGTCACACTGATGATAGGAACTGTCACACCAATGACAACGATCGCAAAATCACCGGTTGCATCAAGGATCTACCGATATCGATGATTAATGAGCTACCGATGCTGATTCTATCGATACTGATGATCAATGAACTACTGGTGCTGATGCTACCGATACCAATTATCAATGAGCTACTGATGTTGATGCTACTAATACCGATGCAGATTCAAAATGACTCACTGATCTCATGACTCACCGATCTCATGACTCACCGATAGTCATGAAAACTGTTTGAATTTCTATAAACTCATATTTAATTCCAACGGTCATATTTAATTTTTTTAATGAAAATAATGATATTTAATGTTAGTTGTTGTCATGTCAGGGGACCGTACCTCGTACCTATGAAAAGGTAATCATTCCCATTGCTGGAGCTCATGGAATAAAAGGAATATCGAGCTGCAGTAAAAAGGAGTGTGTGAAAAGGCATAGAGATAGAATTATTCCATGCACATACATGAAAAGAAGAACACACAAGGAACTCGAAGAAGACATTGCATGACCTTCAAAGAACTCGCATGAATACAACCCATCAGTACTGAAGAACACATGAAGAACACTGGAAACCAGAGGACATACTCACATGTGAAGGACACCGAGCTGAACCTCGATACTCTATTTTCCAACAGAAAAACTAGAGAAGGACAAAGAAGCATTTCTACTGAATCCAACAAGTCCTGAGCTGCACTGCTAATCTCTAGAGCATTTTAAACACTTACCTACTCTCTCTAAGTGATTCATTTATTTACATTTTGAGCAGTGTGTGTACTCTGTATACTTTACACACACACACTGTCTCCTATGCTGAACTGGAGGATACTAAATCCTCATTCCAAACTCCATACATCATACTATATCCCACTAAGGATAGTGGTGGAGGTCAAGTGCGACTTGGACAGCCTATGTGTTGTTCTCGTTGTTTTCCCACAAAAAACTGTGGTAAAGGTCTTTAGACCTGGACAATATTGTACTGTTTTTAACCCCGATGCAGGGTGTGGAACAAATTTATATAAATTGTTTGAGAGGACTAAGTCTCTGGTTGAGACTGAACCTCTTGGTTATATGTGTTGTGATTTTCAGTATAAGTATAAAATATACTACATATATCTTTTCTATTCCAATGCTATTACTTTGTAATACAAAACTATTTTTAAGTTACTTTGATAGTTAAATTAGAAAGTGTTAATACATTTTGTGAACTAGTAGGTTATCTTCAAAAGATAATTTAATCAAGTGATTAAATTGACTGAGATCTAATCAATCATTAAGAAGGCAATTGAACATTTACAATCTGTATAAATTCACTATAGTTTATCTTGTTTTATAAATTTTGGGGATTTAAATAGAAATTATTTTTAACAGAAATTTTAATTGGAACTCAATTCACCCCCCTCTTGAGTATCCACTCCGACCAACATTTGGTATCAGAGGATTTGTTTTGTTTATCTATGTTTTCAAATACTCTATTTTGCAACTATGATTTTAGTTATATTTTAAAGATCATAAATTTCTGTTAGTTCTAAATTTTATCTCTTTAAATTTATTGCCTAAACACTAGTTATGGACAACAGACTAGAATGTGATGCTACCAACATGCCACATTTCATTAATGGCACAAATTCTGCCCAGTGGAAAATGAAAATGAAAATTCATTTAGAAAGTATGGGATTTGATATCTGGACTGCTATAGAAACTGAATATAAGATTCCAGCAACTATTAGAACTACTTGGGATGAATCTACTAAGACATATAACAATAATAATTTTAAATCTATGAATGCCATGTATTGTGCTTTATGAGATGAAGAGTTTAATAGAATATCTGCTTGTAAAACTGCCTATGAAATATGTGATACTTTGAGTGTTTCTCATGAAGGAACAACTAATGTTAATGAAATGAGATTGAATACATATACTATTAAATATGATAATTTTAAAATGAATACTGATGAACGTATCTATGAAATGTAACTCAGGTTCAATGAGATTTTCAATACAATGATCTCTCGTGGAAAAGATGTAACCGTGAAGGAACAAATCATGAGAATATTGAGATGCCTACCAGATCGATGGAGAGGCACATCTGTTTCAATTAGAGAATCATGTGACATAAGCAAGATACCAGTCAAGGAGCTCATTGGTAAGCTTATGATATATGAGGAAGAACTCGAGGTGAATAAGGAGGATGATGATGAACCTAAAAGAAAGTCTATAGATTATAAATCTACTTCTTTGAAGAGAAAGGACAAAGACAAAGTTCAAATATAAACTGAAAGTTCAACAAGTGAAGATTCAGACTCTGGCAATGATGCTGAGATGGCTCAAATAGCCAGGAGATTCAAGAAGTTCTATAGGAAGAAAAAGTTTTTCAGAAAAACAAATTACAAAGGAAAGTATGACCACATTGGAAGAAGGATTGGAAAAATCCTGACAAGAATTATGGAGTTGTCTGCTATGAATGCAAAAGGAAAGGTCACATTAAAGCATAATTTTTAAAATTGAAGTTCAAGAAGAAACATGACTACAAGTACAATAAGTATAAGAGAGCTATGAAAGCTACTTGGAGTGCTTCAGAAGAAATCACAAGTGAATATGAAGTTTCTAATTCTGAAAAGAATCATGCCAACATGTGTGTCATGACCAATACCTCTGAGGTACCTGTTTCCCCTATGCTGAATGATTATTATTCTGGAACTGATTTTGAATCTGAAAACATGTCTAGTAAGGAACTATTTGAATATTGTAATATACTAGAAGAAACATGTAATGAACTTAAGGACAAGTATAAAGCCTTAAATAAACAACTTGCTCTCACTGCCAATGTTAAATCTTTACTTGATAAAGAAAAGGAAAATAATTCTCAACTGTTAAAGGATAATACTGAACTGAAGTTGTCTAATGAGAAATTAAGGAAATACTGAGAAAAAATTATAAATAGAAATGATACTCTAACTCAAATGCTAGGAAAACAAGCAGAACCAAAATATACCACAGGAATAGGCTATCGGCCTAGACAGATAAAACATACTAAGACTAGATTTATTCCTAAATCTCGACAAAATTATAGTAGTTCTAGTTCCGGTAATTCATATGCCTCAACTATTTATTCACACAGTTTTAGATCAAATAGAGTTTATCTTTCAAAATCTATTGAATCTCATAATTATATGAGACCAGTAAGAAAAATTTGGATACTTAAAGCTTTGATTTCTAACCTATCTATACCCAATAAGATCTGGGTGCCAAAATCATTTTCCATCTAAATTCGTTTTATAGGAAACATGTTTGAAGATTTCTCAAAAAAGGATATGGTACATGGATAGTGGATTTTCAAGACATATGTCTGAAGATTACTCATGTTTCAAGAGTCTAATCAATGTTTATGGAGGCCATGTCTCATTTGGTGATAATTCTAAAGGAAAAATCAACGTCCTAGGCAAGATTGGTAACATTGATTTAGATTTGATTTCTAATGTTTTATTTGTTGATGGACTTAAATATAATCTGTTAATTATTTCTCAATTATGTGATGATGGATTTAATGTTAAGATCGAAGTTGATTCATGTAATGTTTTTATCTCTAAAAATGTTTTAGTATTTTCTACTTTGAGAAATTAAAATGTTTATTCTGTTGATTTAAATTATTTATCCAAATAAAATGTTACTTGCCAAAATGATTTTCATAGGAAATCTTGTCTATGGAACAAATGATTAGGACACTGAAATATACATTCAGTTAGAGAGCTAACTACAAAGAACATGGTTAGAGATCTACCCAAACTTGAATTCCCAAATGACAAAGTTTGTAATCCCTGTCAAAAGGGAAAGCAACATAAAGATTCTTTTAAATCAAATAAGGAAGTATCAACTTCTCAATCTCTCGAGTTGGTTCACATTGAATTGTTTGGACCCTCTAAGGTTTCTAGTTTAAATGGGAAGCACTATTTCTATGTCCAAGTAGATTACTTTTCTAGATTTACTTGGGTATACTTCTTAGCTCACAAGAGTGAAGCTTGTTCTTACATTATTAAATACTCCAAGTCTGTAGAAAACCTTAGTGGACTTATGATTAAAACCTTGAGAATTGATCATGGTTGTGAGTTTTAAAATAATGAATTTGAACCTTATTGCTCACACAATGGCTATAGTCACAACTTTTCTGCTCCTAGGACACCTCAGTAAAATGGTGTAGTATAAAGAAGGAATAAAACCCTATAAGAAATAGAAAGAACTGTTCTTAATGAATATGACCTACCTATTTATTTTTGGGATGAAGCTGTCAATACAGCTTGTTATGTCATTAATAGAGTCTTGATCAGATTAGTTCTCCAGAAGACCCCTTATGAATTATGGAATAATAGAAATCCTAAAGTTAGATACTTCAGAGTATTTGGTTGCAATGTTTTTATTCTCAATACTAAGGATAATCTAGACAAATTTTCATCCAAAAGTGATGATGGAATTTTTTTAGGATTTTATATCTCTAGAAAAGTATATAGAGTGTTTAATAAGAGATCCAAGTGTGTGGATGAATTTTTTCACATCATTTTTGATGAAACTAATCCACATGAACCTAAACCATCTATTGAGAATCTTGAAGAAGATTTATCTGTTCTGAACCTTAATGATAAAATCAATAACCCTGTTTCAAAGACAACACATTTTTGAAATGTTTTAGAATCCACTTCTATAGAACATGAACCGAGATATGATCCTGAAATCCCTATTCATACCTTTACTAGATCAACTAGGATTCTAAAGAGTCATCCTTTAGATGCTGTTGTTGGTAATCTTAATAGAGGGACACACACTAGATCTTTTATAAGAAACCCGATTGAACATCAAGCTTTTCATTTACAGTTAGAGCCTAAAAATATAACTGATGCTATCAATAATGAATTTTCGGTAATGGATATGCAAGATGAACTAAATCAATTTGAAAGAAACAATGTCTGGGAATTAGTTGATAGACCTAAGGACACTTTGAGCATAGGCACTAAATGGGTTTTTAGAAATAAAGTTGATGAGTTTGAAAAAAATAGTTAGAAACAATGCTAGATTAGTTGCACAAGGATATAGTCAAGAGGATGGTATTGAATATGAGGAAACCTTTTCACCTATATCTAGATTATAAGCTATTAAGATTCTACTTGCCTATGATGCTCATCTTAATCTCATGTTACTAGAGATAGAACCTCTTTTAGATGATGAATAAGAATGTTAGATTAATGAATCAACCTCTGAGGAGTATGAATCTGGTAGTACAGATAGTTCAAGTGAGAGATCAGTTAATAATGATGATAATGAAGGCAATGAGGGTGATGAGGGTGATTTTGATGGTGATAGTGATAGTAGCAGCAATGACAGTGATAATGGTGATGCTGATGATGATAATGGTCGACCTATTGAAGGTCAGAATGTGATCCAAGATGATCCTAAACCCCAACCAAATGTGCAAGCAAATATCCCTGAGACTGAGAGAACAAAACCGTTGGAGATTGACGAGGATGAGGAAGTCCATCCTGAAATTCCTAGAAGATCTCAGTTTGTGAAACCTATGTATCCTTCATGCAAAGCCGCATGGGAAGAACATCCAGGTCTTTTTTTCTTGGATTAGACTATCCAGATGAAGAGGAAGAAGAATGAATGAATATTATAGGAGTAAGTGACTTGGTTAAGGCTTGATTAGTTGCTGAATATATGCAAGTGACAACATACATACCAGGCCCTTCTATTTCTCAATCTGGACCTGATCCTTCTGTTTCTCAAGCTAGATCTGGTCCTGCAGTTTCTCAATCTGATTTTGATTGATTTAAGGTTGAATTGATTCAATCAGTTAGAGATACTATGAAATATGAGTTATCTCATGTTCCTGCTCCTGCACCTGTGACATTATCCGAAGCTGCTATGGATGATTTGGCTCAAAGAGTGGTAATCCTTATCAAACCAGACCTGTGCAATTATAATGAGTCGATTGGCAGGAACATTTCCTCTTTGAATCAAACACTCACAGATTTAGGTAGTAATTTGGTTTCTCTGTCAGGAGAGTTCATAACAACCATCTCTGGTATGATGGAAGTTTTAATAAATCAGATAGAACATACGTAGAAGGAATATTTGAGGAAGCTGAAAGCTGAGATCACTAAAGTTATTGCTCAGGATAGTTCCTCAAAGGTGACCAGGATTACTGGTAATGAGATTAATACTTCAAAGGATGTTATTAATGAAGAGCTGGCAGCTCTTGGAAAGACTTTGTATTTGGATTATTTGAAAAAGTTGAAAGAGCATAGTGATCATATTCATAAAATGGTGCAGTTGTATTCCGCCGATGCTACCAAGGCTCAAAAAGAGATTAAGGAGAAAGTGGATCATTATTTCTCTATGATTTACACTATGAATGAGTTGAATCATCATTTTAATTTACTAACAGGTAATTTGAGACTCCCTCTAGTTACAAAAGCTTTTAAGGCTCAAGTTCCATAGTTGAATGATTTTACTCCTACTTTGGAAAGTTTCATGTAGAATAAGGATGATTTTGAAAAGGCTATGAAGTACGGTGGTGAAGTAATTCAGGACTTCATCAATTTGCTCAAACCCTACCTTCATGTGCAATCTAAGTCCATTTTTTTTACTATTGTTGAGCCTCTTAATTTATCAGATGTTTCTCATGGTCAGATGTCTGTATCTCAAGCTCTCTTCAGTATTCGGCCAGTTTTTCAACAGACTCCTTCAGAAAGATCTTCTACTCCTCAGCAGGTGACCGTAGAACCCACAATTCGTCCAGCTAGAGTCAACATGCCTCCTTTCTCCATCCAACTAGTTCAACCTCTTACCCAGCCACCTTCTGGACCATCCATTCCTCCAACTACCAAAGTAAAAGCTCCATTGCACCACAAGAAATAGCTGTATCTATCAATTTTTTGATATGGTGTCTATTTCCTGTACTATTCAATTTTTGTATGTGATTTTTGTACTCGTTTTCAAACCCTCTTTTTCAAATGGAATCTTCTTGATTATCTTATTTCTCTTTCCTATTCATTATATTTTTTTTGATAATCCCAAAGGGGGAGATATGAGAAATGAGAGATGAGATATCATGAATTTGAATATGGGATGAACTGAATATGCATATGAGCCCATGTTTCCCGTTTAACAAATTGCTACTTTGAATGACTACATCACTGTTTACCACATGTATACATATACACAGGGGAAGAAATTCTGACTATATATCTAAGTGTAAGAAATTCTAAAAAGGGAGAATGAATCGTATTATCTGATCTATATTATATAGGGATAAGTGATGTTTGCTATTCTAAACTTGTCTTATCTTTTGGCATATTCTCTTTTTATATTGGGGGAGCATACTGAATGAAATAATTTTTTTCTCTCTTCATTTATGCCATGGATTTGTGATTATCAAAAAGGGGAAGATTGTTGAACTCTCTGTGAGATGGTTATTTTAATAATCACAAATCTTAGTTTTATTTATTTCAATTTAGTCTCTTGTTCAAATTGTTCTAAATATGTTTATATATGTTTTAAATAATGTCTACATATGTCTACATATGTTAATTTATGTTTTACGGTTGACCTAGAAGTATTCTGGATTGAACAAAAACTTTATGAGAATTCCATGTCTTGACTCACTATTAATTATTTTACGGTTGTACCGATGACGAACCGTCACACTGATGATGAACGGTCTAACCGATGATGAACGGTCACACCGATGATGAACGGTCACACAGATGATGAACGGTTGCCCTGATAATGAACAGTCACACTGATGAGGAGTGTTCTCACTGATGATGAACGATCGCACCGATGATGAACGGTCGCACCGATGATGAATGGTCGCACCGATGATAGGATCTGTCGCACCGATGTCACTGTCACAACATCCCTGGTCGCATCATGGAGCAACCGATATCAATTATCAATGAGCTACCAATTCTGATTCTATCGATACCGATGATCAATGAACTACTGAAGTTGATGCTACCAATACTGATGATCAATGATCTATTGATGCTGATGCTACCGATACCAATGCTGATTCAAAATGACTCACCGATCTCAAGAATCAATGATCTCATGACTCACTAATAGACATGAAAACTATTTGAATTTCTATAAACTCCTATTTAATTCCAACGGTCATATTTTATGTTTTTAAATAAATTAATGATATTTAATGTTAGGTGTTGGCATGTCAGGGGACCGTACCTCATACCTATGAAAAGGCAATCATTCCCATTGCTGGAGCTCGTGGAATAAAAGGAATATCGAGCTGTAGTAAAATGGAGTGTGTGAAAAGTCATAGAGATAGATTTCTTCCATGCACTTACCAGAAAAGAAGAACACATGAGGAACTCAAAGAATAAATTTCATGATCTTCAAAGAACTCTCATGCATACAACCCAGCACTACTGAAGAACACACGAAGAACACTGGAAACCAGAGGACATACACACTTGTGATGGACAACAAGTTGAACCACGATACTCTATTTTTCAACAGAAAAACCAGAGAAGGACTAATAATCATTTCTATAGAATCCAATGAGTCCAGAGCTGTACTAATAATATCTATAGCAATTTAAACTATTACTTACTCTCACTAAGTGATTCGTTTATTTACATTTTGAGCAATGTACGTAATCTGTATACTTTACACACACATTTTCACATGTGCTGAATTGGAGGATACTAAATCCTCATTTAAAACTCTATACATCATACTATATCCCCCTGAGGATATTGGTAGAGTTCATTTGTGGCCTGGAGAGCCTATTTTCTATTGTCTTTGTTATCCCACGAAGTACTGTGGTAGAGGTATTCGGACCTGGACAATAATGTACTATTGTTAACCCTGATCCAGGGTGAGGATCAAATTTATATAAATTGTTTGAGAGGACTAAGTCTATTCTTGAGACTGAACCTCTTGGTTATATCTGTTGTTCTTTTCAATATAAGTCAAAAATATACTACATATATCCTTTATATTCTGCTTCTATTACTTTGAAATAGAAAACTATTTTAAAGTTACTTTGATAGTTAAATTAGCAAGTGTTTATATTTTTTGTGAACTAGTAGGTTAGATTCAAAAGCTAATTAAATAATGTGATTAAATTTACTAAGATCTAATCAATCATTAAGAATCCAATTGAGAATTTACAATCTTTATAAATTCACTATAGTTTAACTTGTTTTATAAATTGGGGGAATTTAATAGAAATTATTTTTAACAAAAATTTTAATTGGAACTTAATTCACCCCCCTCTTGAGTATCCACTCTGACCAATAGTGATTATTGTGAGTGTTTTGATATATATATATATATATATATATTATTTATTATGAAATTATTTCACACATTCCTACTGAATTATATTATGTAACGCCTTGAAAATTTAAAATAAGAACAATTTATTCAAAATCATGTTTGACAGAAAACACTAATCATATAAAGGAATACAATAAACTAATGCATTACAATAATAATACTATTTGAAATATATATTATATATTATATAGCTTGAAATGAACATAACATTGAGTTTTCTTACATCTCCCACAACAATGACTTTAGTTGATTACTTTCATTACAATAATGGACTCTTTTTACCAAACAAAAACATATTACAAAAATATTATTATTTAATATAATAATAATTAACCTAGATGTTAAAATTAGAGATTATGAAAAGTATTATCTAACTTATGAGAATGTATATTATATATCCAATAAAATATTTTTGATATTCATCTAATATATTTGACACCAACAAGATAAAAATAAACCTGGTTCTATGCACAAAACCATTTATTTTTCAACATATAGATTTACCACCATTTAATGGGGAACCTGTTTTAAATCAAATATGTGGAAAGTATATAAATTTTATATGACAAAATAAAAATTATTTTTTAATTAGAATAACAAAATTGGATTATAGAGAATTTTGGGTATATTTCATTGAAGTTTCATTTTTTGATGAATAATGAAAAATACATAATTTTTATTCAAAAATATTTTATAATCTAATTTATTTATATGGTTAAATTATAAATTTAATCAATTTAATGTTTTAATTAGGAAAACTGTATATCAATTATCCCTATTTATTTCATTGTAATCAATTTAATATTTTAATTGGATATGTAAATGTAACAATCTTTGGAACATTTTTTCTTTCAAAACCAGCAATATTGTCCTTTATAAGATATTAATTTTAACTTAATTTCTTCCACCTTGGTGATTAGAATTTATAAAAATGAATTTATTATTTGAAATTTTAATAATTTATAACATATAATAATTTCAACTTTGTTTTTGACTAAAACTATTATAAAAAGTGATTATAATTAATTATGATGATTAAGATAAAAATTAGCATAACAAAGGAGTAAACCTTCAAACTAAGAGAAAAAAATGAAATTTAAACTTATCAATAATTCATTTTATTATCATATTTATATCTTATAATACCTTTTATATAATTTTTTCCTTGATTATAGCCACTTGATATGGGAAAAATGTGGGTGGAATTCCCTTTGCAAGAATTCACAATAATGCCACTCCTCCTCCACTATGAAATTGCACTCACCCCTCACACTTTTTAACTCTTATAAAGTCATTTTTATCACCCAATATCTGATAACATAATCTCCCAAAATCATTCCCCACAAAATAGACTCCCCACACTGGAAACAAATCATACCAAATAAGTCTTTTAGATTAAACATAAAGGAGTTACCCGAAAATGAGGTAATATTCTCCAATGATCAAATTTCATTCATTTACTTCCCCAACCTTCAATTATTATTAGTACATGATTATATAATAACATAAGTATCCTAATTTTACTGATATTTTTTATGTTAATTTTTCTACTTACTTTTAAACACAATTCCATTTAATAGTTAACGAACTTATCATTCGTGTATGACAAAATTTCACCTCGCAAAACGATGTTTTTTGTTTTTACATTACCACCACTCATGGTTAGAAATTATGATCAAATTATATATATATATATATATAATATATGATATTTATAATTACTTTATACTTTTTTAACTAAATTTAAAACACATTATTTTATTCATTCATTTTTTGGGAATACGATAACATCGTTTGTGGAAGTGTGGACTACCACATCGTCAAAGCAATGTGATTCCTTCATACTATAAATGGAATGTATAAAGGATGGGTTTAATAGAAATATGTAAAATATATGGAATATATGTGATAATATAATTATAATACACATATATATCATTTATGTTTTATTTATTTAATATGGTAAATAAATTAATGTAGCGTTCATGCGTACATACAAACTACCGTCTCCATGAACCGTGAATTTCATTTCCTATCTCTAAATATTATGGATTATTATAAATAAGTAAATAATAAATACATATGATAAATAAATCATGGTTTAAATAATTTATATTATGAAATCATGTTCTAATTAAGTTGAATGAAATCAAAAATCAAAATATACTCGAAATGTTAGGCAATTAACAACCCAAATAGAGAAAATAATGAATGATTGTTAAAAAATAGATAATAAGATATTATAATAAGATAATATAATATTTTATAAAAATAGTTATGGTTCTATAGTAATTTATTAAAATTCTGGAAACCATTATACAATATGTTAAAGGATTTTCACCTGAAAGTAAATGCATAGTAAGGGATTCTTGTCTCACATTTAATTCCATGAAGTATACACCATTTTCATCACTTACTTATTTTTTATGGTGTATATACTACCCATTTTGATATATTATATTATGAATTATTTTATCCTCATGGAATTTTATTTTTTAAAAATTTATGTTATTCATGGGGATTATGATTCAATAGTTTTTAAGAAGTAAGAGACTTCATATCAATTTCCATTCATTGACACATACTTCATTATTGTGCGCCTAGTTTATTATATATTGTGTATATACTGAATATTTCTCATGTAATATCATATTTCATTCAAGATTCCTGAAATTTTGAGTTTCAATTTTATTTATTTCATATAAGGGGGTTTGAATTAATCATTACCATGTGGAAAACAATTTCATAACCCAATTTATTTTATTCAGGTAACATTATTTCGCTATTTCCATTAATATTAATAAATTATGTGTACAATAACCTTTTACAATCTATTATTTTTATTCTAATTATTTTTCATGGATTTAAATTTGAAACACATAATATATTTATTTATTTATTCTCACATCAATGTTATGGTCTTTTAAGGGTTTACTTCACAACTTCATTTTGTTCAGGATTATTCACACTTCAATTTCCATCAGAAGAAATTATTGGATCATTATTAAATAAATCCATTAATTTTATCCACCTATGGTTATTCATTAACTTTTACACATAACAATTCCATTTATTCACTCTTTGGTACTCATAATATTTTGGATTTATTTTAATAAAACCCAACTCTAATTCTATCTTTAGTTAGAGGACCCATTTTATTCTAAAAAACCAATTTTCTAAAGAAAAATAAAAAATGATTTTAACCTTACATGAGTGATTTATTAAGGACGTTTTTACCTTTTTTCATTGACAAACATTTTCAAGAGAATATTCTTGTCACTTTCTGAACAATTTGTTTTCTATACTTTTTTACAATGAAAAAGGACTCTTATTTATAACTTATATGACTGGTACATATTTACCCTCCATTATTTTTTTCAATGCTTCCCTTTTACTTTAAAATGGTCAATTTTCCAATAAAATGTTTTTAAAATTTATTTTCAATTAAAAATATTTTCAAAAGTTTTTTTCAATATGAAAATGGTATTTTTACTAATGAATTTAGTCAAAATATATTTTGATAATAATTCTATTAATAAATAATAAGAACTCTTTATCCTTACTCCACTTGTGATATATTTTTCTTAATACCAACTTTATTATTCTTATGTATGGTTTGTGATTGATTTGACCAAGGATTATATTAATATTCGCTACCTTGGATTCTTTCTCAGTCCCATAGAAATATTCAATTTTATATGATCATTGAACATCGAATTTCCCTCAAATATACATAACATTTATTAGGGATATGATTTTTTCCAAAACCATATATATTTTTCACATATGGTCTACATAATGAAAGGTATTTGATTTCTCGGGAAATATTTATACATAATCATCTTTTACTTAATGAATATATTTGAAAAGTCACATTGTTCATGAATAAAACCAATAATTGGATATATAAATAAATTTTTAATAGTTATGACATGGGTGGGGCCTAGTTATAGATATCCTCTTTGTTCATCAACTTTCTCATTGGACAAATCAGTTGTTTAGCCCAAGATAATGTGTTTTTAACCCAGTATATTATAAAACATCTTATAATAGTTATTGAGAGTAAATGTACCATATACATTGGTAACTTGGAATCCAATAATTAAGAATTAACATCAATTTGATTATTTATTTTTTATCCATGATATTTTTAGTGTTACAAGGTCTATAGTGAATTTCATTCTCAATTTATTGACTAAATGAAATGATTTTAAATTATTTACCTTTCTATATTGATTATGGCTTATCATGTTGTTTTAGATGGAATGTGTGTTTAGTTATTTACCTTGTAATATTATTTACTCATTCACTCTCATTTTATGAATTACATTTAATGTTTTTATAGATATTTAACTTTCAATATTGAGTATTTTCATTGAATAATTATTGATTCTAGTATACATAACACTTACTGATAATTTGATCGCACCGATACTTTATTTCTCTTCCCCATGATTCCCTGAAGTTTAATAAGAATGATATATTTGGATATAATAGATGGAATGAATCCATTATCCTAGAAATAAATTAGGTTGTAATTTTGACTCATGCATGTATCTAGTTTACAAAGACTACTAAACTGTTCAACATGTTGGGATAAAATTTACCTATATCATATCAATGTAATAGTAGTAGACACCTGCTCTAGGCTTGCTAGGGTTTGGTCACTATATATGGTATTAGAACATGATTAGTAGCAATCCTGGGAACTAGATTTTGGTAATCACAAATTTAGGAATTTACACTTAAGTTAGACTGTGATGATAAGTAAATAAAAACATCCTATAATTAAGGAAAGGAATAGACTGTGTGGATCTTCCTAGAAATAAATCCTGATAGGGATACTACAAGTGGGTATGGTTTTGATACAGATGTACATATGGGTAACAACTCTGACAAGGGGTATCAGTCTTGACTCGAGCATAACCCGGTACACAAAAATAAGCCTTTTTATGCACCTGGTTTCACACTCTTAGGGGATACGCTTAGAAAAATTCACATTTTATTTATTAACCATTATAAACGATTTTAATATATAAATACAATGAATAACCTAGTTTAAACCTTATAATAAAGAAATAAATTTTTTGAAATAATATTATTGATGTTTTTATTTATTGTGGTTTTATTGAAAATCTTAGTTAAAAGTATATTTAGAGATTAACGATATTTCAACTATGTCTATCATATTTTTGGGAACATTGTAGGAATATATTTAAAAAAAGGAAAATCTGTATGTCGGGTGACAAACCATAATTTCCATAAATTTCATATGTAATGAACACAATTCAAAAGAATGATAAGGGTTTTATGCCAACTATTGACCTATGAAATGTCCTAGTAAACATGTCATTGGTTTTAGTCAAAAAACTGATGAATAAATATAAGTGATGAAGATATAGTGTTTATTTTTAGGTTTAGAAATTAATATACAAATAATATTTTTTTTAAAATAGTTAGAGGAAATTATAATGTCTTCGTTTATGGGTATTAGGATCCGTTAAAAGAAAATTTGAGTTCTTCAGGGATAGAAATTCATTTTTGGACATCAATTTCTGGAAGTAATAGATGAATTAGAAATTGATCAAATCATAATGAAAGGATGAAATTTTGTCTATATAAAAATATGAAGTAAATATATTTCTTTATTAACATCGACAGTGTAATAAATACTCAAAATTAAGAAAATTATCAAAAACCAAAAAAAAGTTATCCCAATAACTTGATTTTTGTTGAACTGATGGTCTTTTAAACCATCGAAGACTTATGGATTTTAGGCACTTAAATTTCAATTGATCATTGACATGTTTATGATTGATGACATCAGTCAATCCATATAATATTTAAACTCCCCCATATGTGAATCTCCACATACCATTTATATTCACCTAC
The DNA here is from genome assembly GCA_963277665.1 of Viscum album. Classification (NCBI taxonomy): domain Eukaryota; kingdom Viridiplantae; phylum Streptophyta; class Magnoliopsida; order Santalales; family Viscaceae; genus Viscum; species Viscum album. The sequence goes on from OY728150.1 coordinate 238,161,807, forward strand.
TTAGAGACCAAGTTAAATGTTAATCCACGAGACTTTGGTATATCCCATTCACTCTTTTCTAGAGAACGTGTTATGAACCCTAGTCACGATATGAGATTTAAACAAAATAAATATCAAACAATTTATTATCAAGGTCGTGTTAAATTTAGGAGATGTAATTAAATTATATTTGGAAAATTTTGACACCATGAAATTCTAATATAAGATCATTATATTTGATAGCACGCATGACACACAACACCATGCATGTGAGGGAATATAATATCCCAAGACATTCAATTATAATTATTATTTTAAATAATGTTAATATATTATATATCCTAAAATTCATGCAACATTATGTTATCTTACATATCATGCAACAACCAATTTCTTCAATGACTTGCATTACATGCATGACAGAGTTTATTTAAACAACAATATATTATTAAAATATTATTATTTAATATAATAAGACTTAACCTTGCCGTTAAATATTCTTAATTTTAAATATTATTAACTAAACCAAGAGAATATATGTATTATATATCTAATAGAAAAAATTATATTAATTTAGTAAATTTTAGAGTAATAAGACAAGAATAAACCCAATTTTACACATAAAAACCAATATTTTTCAAAATATAGTTTTATCAACATATAATGGAAAACATATTTTAAATCCAATTGTTGGAACTTTAATAAATTTTATATTTAAAAATGGAAAATATTTTTTAAATTATGACATCAAAATTATCCTAGTGTTATTTTTTGGTATTTTTCTATAAAGTTTCATTTTTTGAGGAATAGTGAAAATACTGAATTTTAATTCAAAACTACTTTTTCATCTAATTTATTTATAAGGTTAAATTATATTATTAATTATTTTTAAAGTTAAACTATATATATATATATATATTAATCCAATTTAGTTCACTGGAATCAATTTCACTTTGAAATTTGATAAGAAAACTTAGAAATTTTTGAAAATGTTTACTTCAAAACACTACATTGTCATCCGCCAGTGTGGGATTAATTTTAATTAAATTTATGAAACTTATATGATTAAAATTCTAAAAAATGGATTGCATATTTGGAATCATAATAATTTATAATTTATAAAATGGTCAACTTAGTTTTTGACCAAAAAGAATAGTGATAGTGATTAGAATTAATGACATCGATTAAGAGAAATTTATCATAAAAAAAGTACTATACCTTAAAATTAAGAGCCAAAATGAATTATAAAGCTATAAAAAATCCATTGGATGTTAATATTTGGACCCTATACTCCATTTAATATAATTGGGTTTATTAGGTGAGCCACTTGGCATGGAAATCATGTGTGTGAAATTCACTTTCCGAAAAGTTTCAAGAATGTTACTCATTCTCCACTATAAACGGCACTCACCAATACTACTTTTTAACACCTATTAATCCCTTTGTATCAGCCAAAATATAATTAAATATGCTCCAAACATACTTCCACTAAACCTATAATACTATCCTATGGATGAAATCCAACCAAGGAAGTCTTTTAGTATAAACCAATAGGTGTTACCAAAAAATATTGTAAAATTATTCAACAATAACTTTTTTCATTTTATTATACTACCATTAAATTATTATCATTCTATGAATATATAATAAAATAAATATCTTTAATATACTGATATTTTTTATGATAATTTTTCTATATACACCAATACACACCCTCATGGTTGGGAATTATGATGAAAGAAATGTTTATATATATATAATTTTATTATGATTATATAATTTTTATATAACACTTACCATTATGTTTTCCATTTTCTGAGAATTTGATAACATCGTTTGTAGATGTGTGGACAACTGTCTCCTCAAAGAAACATGATTCATTCACTAAATACGTGGAATGTAAAAAAATGATGGTTAATATATGAAATATGTGTGATAAATTAATTATAACATACACATATATCATTTACCTTTCATTATTTTAAGATGGTAATGAAATGAATGTAGTGTTAATGGGTATATACGACCTACATCTCCATGAACATGTTATTTCATTTCCTATCTCAAAATATTATGGATTATTATAAATAAATATATACTGAATATATATTATAATTAAATTATGTTTTAAATCATGGAGATTATGAGATCATTATCGATGTAATAATAAAAACAATAACTAGTAAAAACATACATGAAAAAATAGGCAATTAACATATGAAATAATAAAAATAATGAATATTTTTTAACAAATGGGTAATAAGATATTATAAGAAGATAATATATGATTTTACAAATATAAATATGGTTTTTGTAATAATTTATTGGAAATATTAAAACCATTTTAATGGAGGTAAATTTACATTCATCTGAAAGGACACACAATGTAAAAGTTTTTTGTCTCACTTTTCTTTTTGTGAGGCATATATCATTTTCACTAATTACTTATTTTTTATGGTGTATCTACTACACATTTCGATATATTATGTCATGAATTATTTTATCTTCATGGTATTTAATGTTGCATTCGATGTTATCTTTTTAATTGGGCTTATCATTCAAAAGTTACTCAGTAGTAAGGGACTTCGTCTCCATTTCCATTCTATGAGATGTACATTATAATTATACCATGTATTTATTATATATGGTGTACACACCGGAACTTTGACATGTAATATCATGATTCATTAATTATTCCTAATATTATTCCTAATATTTTTATCAGTGGAAAAGAATTTCGTTACCCAATTTCTTTTCTCTGGGTTACATTACATCCTTGTTTTCGTTAATATTCTGAAATTATGCGTGTAATCAATTTTTATGTTATATTTTTGTACATTAATGTATATTATTCGTATTTAACATTGAAACACATACTATATTTATTCATTGATTCTCACATCCAAATTATAGTCTCTTCAAGGGTTTACATCCAAATCCTGTTTTGTTCGGTATTGTTTACAATTGTATTTACATTAAAGGAAATTAATGAATATTTATTTATTAATTCATTTAATTTTATAAAAATATATTTATTCATTAATGTTTCCAGTTAATAGTAATATTTTTTCACACAATGGTAATAAATTTTTTTAGAAATTTTTTTTATGAAGATCCGACTTCATTTCTCACTTTAGTGGGAGAAATAATTTTCTTCTGAAAACCATATTTTCTAAAAAAAATTATTTTTTTTTACATTTCAAAAATTATTTATTATATAATTTTTAATAATTTTTTTCTTATAAAAATGTTTAAAAAGTAATCTTATATTCTCTTTCAGGACAAAGTTCTTTTTTAATATTTTTTACCTTGAAAAATGAATGTAATTTTTACCTTGTACAAACTATACATATTTTCCAATGATTATTTCCTTGAAAATTACTTTGAATGTTTGAAAAGGTAATTTATAAAGTAAAATTTTTAAAATATTATTTTAAAATAAAATAATTATCAATTTTATTTTATGAATTTATAGTTTTACTCAATAATTTTTTTAAAATATATTTTGATAGTATTTCTATTCATAAATGAGAAAAAACCCTACATCCTTACTTCCCATAAGATATTTTTAATTTTTACCATTATTATTCTTCTCATGAAAGTTTTATGAATTATTTGAATTATTATATTATTGAAATTATCTATCTTGTATTTTTTGTTTTCCCCCTTGAAATATGCAATATACATTAATCATTTAACAATTAATTTCCCCCAAATATCCATTTCATTTATCATTGATCGGATTATTGGCTATACAATATACAATTTTTACATATGGTGTATACTATGAATGCTATTTTATATATGAAAATATATTTCTATGTTTTACTATTTTACTCAATAAGGATATTTGAAAAAGCATATTATTCATGAATTAAATCTATTATTAGATATATATAATGAATGGTTTGGACAGGTATAACATAGGTGGGTCTGGTTATAGATATCCCCTTGATGCTTGAGTAGTCTCGTGAGATGAATTAGTTGGATAGCCTCAATTAATGGGGTTTTAAACCATTATGTTATAATCCATGTTGTGAATGGTCTTAATTGTAAAGGTACCATGTTTCTAGGAAACATGATGTCCAATAATTAAGCATTTCATTAATTTTGTTTTAGTATTTATTATTCATGCAATTTTGTCTACAAAAATGTCTATATATGAATTTATTTCTTAGTAAATTGATTAAATGCCATGGTTTTCAATTCTTTACCTTTCCATATTTATTATTTCTTATCTAGTTATTTTCAATAGCATGTGTGTTTAGTAATTTACATTTTAATTTTTTTATTCACCGCATATCAGTTTATTGATTACCTGGTATATGTGTTCACTAATATAAATTTCCATATTAACTATTCTAATTGCTATATTATTTATTCCACTATACATAACACTTACTAAAAATTTTACCTCGTACTTTTTTTATTTTCCTTACCCAAGATTCCTTAGTGTACACTAAAAAAGATAATAAAGGATAAACTAGATAGGATGATGATATTATCCTTGGAAACAAATATGTTGTAATTTTCAGTTGTGTATGTATCTAGTTTACTAATACTAATAAAGTATTCAGTAATATTTGATTAAAGTTACTTGTATCTTAGGCCAATTTAATGGTAGTATACAAATAATATAGTCTCGTTATGGTCAGGTTGCTACATATTTAATTTATTATATTAATTTTTTATTTAATCCATATTTGAAATATTTTTGACCATTTTGAAGTGAAATAATGATTTATTTTAAAAATGAAAATGTATTTCCATGCATTGATTTATTAAAATTGAAATAATGGACTAGTTTTTTATTATTTCCTCTATTATGTGAGACATGGTGAGACCCTAGTAGTATTTATACCTGACATCGTACATTTTCCTTTGATCATTCTAGATTTTCTTTTTCCATGTCAGAGCGAAGGAAAATAGGCCACTTGGTGGTGGAAAATGTTCTTTATCTTTTTGGATTATAGTGATATTTAATCTTGGGAACCATAACTTTCATATGATTATATTGATGATTCACTGTTTTGGTTTTTCAATATTACCTATTTAGTTTATGAAACTTTCAATATTTTGGTAGTGATGGAATAATGACTTTTTTTTGTGGAAACTTTATTCCCTATTTGATCTTATATATTAATATGTTCTATTTTACAAGCCATGGGAATTGAAAATACCCTTAGATCCATGTTAGAGTTGACTCGAGTATCAAGGTACCCAGGTATACAAGGTGTTTTGTGACAATTTGGTATCAATGGTGCAATTTTAGTTTCTTTAATTAATGTTAGAATGAAGTTTGTAGTATCATGTTGGGACATATGTGTTAGTTAAGGCCGATTTCCGGGATATATCTTATATTAATGAGACTTATATAACCATGATTTATTTTCGAAAAGGTGACTTGTGGAATTATTTTATCATGTTATTGTCTTTTCCTTGATTTTTATTTATATTGGATGAAATCAAAATCTAATTATCTTATCTAATGAGAATAATTTTTCATGTTGATATCATTTGGTCTATTGACTTGATTAATGTTTTGATATATTAAATGTTGTTTTAAGATGTTATTTAGAATCATTCCTTTAATAAGGCATGTGAATAAGCTCCCAGATGAAGCATCTGGTGAGAAAAACTGAAAAAATCATCATGTGGACTAGAATCTCATTATGATTATAGTGATTTCACTTTAATCTATTGGACATGAAACTATAATAATTCCCATTCAGGCTCTAGTTATGAAAATTCAAAGGTATTAATCACATAATCATGATTAGGAGTTCCATTGATAGAATCCACTAGTGTTCCAATGATCAAAAAGTCCTCAAGGTATTGAGTATTGGTTGAGGGTGATAGATATTTTATTTGAATTATTGGAAATACTGAATATAATTATGGTAAAATGTTTAACCATCAAGATAGTGGTACATGATAGCATATGGTGGGACTTGATGGTGAAGATGAAGAATATTGAATGTTCACATTAGAAGGACTTTAAATTTATTTTCATAAATAATTCCTATTCAATGTCTATGGTGCTAGATAAGGATATATAATTTTTCATACTTGAAAAGGCTCACAGGACCTTGATAGAGTATGCAAACTAATTTGGAAATATTGTGATGTTTCCACCTGCGAATGTATCAATTTAGAATATGAAAACATGATGGTTTGAGAAGGGCCTTCACTTTTTTTTCACTCTCAGGGTTTATTACTAATGATTCCCTCTAATGTTGACGTACTAAATAGTTCATTGATGGTTGAACATGATCTAGCTAGTATGTTAGGTTTTATGACAGTTCCTTTTACTCCCAATGGATATTATTTTAGTTTCACTTAGGGAAAAAAGATTTAGGAGTCTTTTGGTGTTTCTAAATAGTTAGGTTCTTCCAAACCTCATGGATTTTCTAGAAAATTCCATTTTACTTACTTCAAGTGTGTTATTTAAGGGTATTCGAACAAGTTTTTCACTATATAACCTATGATATGTAGTTCCCTCAGAAGCACTAGAAAATTGTAGAATTTAAATTATGTCTTTTCTACCACACGTAGTGGAATAAGATCATAATCACCAAAACTTACTGAGATGTATTTATATTCTTCACAAAAAAAGGGTTACAATCCACAAACATCCAGAATCAAGCTTCATCACACATTAGAAGTGTCTCTAAAATAATTTAAGAGAGATATATTGACTTTGAGATGTACCATCACTAAATATTAATTAATATTGACCACATTTTTCGATATCGGTGTATCTCATTAATTTATATCTGCTTGTATTATGAACTTAGGAAATGTCCCAATGGGTATTTTATCTTATGCGATTGGTATTACTATAGCCATCATAATTAAGAGAGTTTTGTGAATAAGTTGTCCCACTATTAATCATGTTGAGGTGAAAATTCTTATCCAGTGTTGGGGAATATAATATATGTGTTCAATATTCATTTAGAGAGGGATTATTTGAGTTATAATCTCCTTCCAATTTTCATTGAGTTTCCTAACACGTTCCCTTCTAATTTCTCGGGTATTCCACTAGTAAATTTCGTAGAGTCTTCTATTGATTTAGTACCTAATAATCACCCAGTACACATACCTTCATACCATATATAGCTAGATAAAATGAAAGAGTTATAGATATAATTGGATGAACAATTAGGGAAATCATTTATATGCCTGAGTGTTTCACCTTGGGCGGTGCCTATTATATTTTCAAATAAAGAACATCAAAGACATCACCTATGTGTTTATTATAGGAAAATAAATCAAGTAATGGTAAAAAAAATTTAAATTTCCATATATTGATTAGTTGTTTTTTTCGATTAAAGGGTAAATGTGGTTCATGAATATTGATCTTTGATCTCATTATAACAAGTTAAGAATAAAAGAATCTATCATTCACAAAACTACCATTTGGTGAAAGACATTATGAGTAACTTTTCATTCCATTTGGTCTAACCAATTAACCTAGGTTATTTGTGGATTTTATGAACAATATATTCCTCAAATATCTTGATATGTTCATGGTGCTCATTTGGATGAAATACTAGTTTAATATACATCCATTTAGGATCATGTGCATCTTATGAGAGTAGTTCTGAAATTGTTAAAAAATCACTAAATTTCTGCCCATCTATCAAAATATAATTTTAAGTTGTGGGAAGTAAAATTATTGGGACACATGATCATGGAACATGGTATTTCAATTGATCCTTAGATAGTGAATGTTTTTATGGCATGGGATCAATGGTGTAATGTTTTTTAGATTTAGAGCTTCTTGGGTTAATTAGGGAATTATCCCTAGTTCATAAAGAATTTCTCAATGTTGTCTTCTCCTATGATTGGTCTCACTAGGAAGGGAGTAATATTTTATCATCATGATAATGGATATATTTATTTTTTTGATTTGAAATTTATTTTGACTACTGAGCCAGTGTTTACTCTCATAGAGTCTAGGCAGAACTTTGTGGTCTTCTATGATGCATTTGGATTGGGTTTGGGAAGTGTTCTTAGTATAATGATAATGTGGAAGCCTATAGCACACATATTCTTATTACACATTAGTAGAACTATCTAAAACGTGAAATTGAACTATTATATGTGATACATATGCTTAATAGTTGGTGGAATTACCTTTATTGAGAAAGGTTTACAGTGTTTTCTGACCCTAAGAGCTATAGTTTCATATTGTCTCAAAAATATTTGAATCTCTTCCACGCGGGCATTGTGGGAAGTACTAGTAATATTTTTATTCCAAAATTATTAATACCCTATGTAATATAAATTTCATTTCTTATGTATTGAGTTAGAAACATCCAATCTAGGATTTTAAAGAGTCATCAAAAGAGTGTAACATGATGGATCTCTTTACATAGTTTCATTTTGGAGTCTTGGAGACATGGGATGTTTTTGTATTGGATACTGTTCAATTGACCTCTAATATTCTTGAGATGATTATTTTTGAGTAGTAGTTTGATAATTAATTTCATAACATAAGGAACTGTCTTTATGGTGGGAGACCATTTCTATGTGGCCATTCACTATAAAGGGTATTCTATGCTTTTTGAACTGATTTTCTATTCTTATTATACATGAGGAAAGCTATGATAGGGGATTTACATAATTACAAGTGGGAAGAAAACTAATGAACCAACATGATTTTTAATAATATTCTATGTCGATTCTACTATCCATGAATGACATGGGGCAATGGTGATTCTTCCTCTCACAGTTTTATGTGACTATAGGTTAAATCCAAGTACTAAAGGCCTTTGTATTTATTTGTAACACTTCTAGTGCTAACATGGAAGTGTGATGAGATCTCTACACACGTTGTGGTTAAGATAATATGTACCTAGATAAATAAGAATGTGATATTGGTGGTGATCAGTAGAATATCCAAATCAACCCATTTTATACCCATTCAAGATATTGACAAAGTTGAGGGTTTGGGAAATCTCTATGTGAAATTGATTGTTTGTTTCATGGATTTCTATCTTCTATAGTATCTATTAGGGATCCCCATTTTCCCTCCCATTTTTTGGAGAGTCCTTGAGGAGGAATTGTTATCTCATGTTCGTATGAGTAAAATGTATCCTCCATAGATAGTTTTCCAGACTAAGAATGTTATATATACTCTTGAGGACATGCTTCAAACTTGCATCCTTGATTTTGGTGGATCTTGGGCTGAGAATTTCGGCCTGGTTGAGTTCACTTAAATTATTATTTACCAATATACAAAAAATTGATCCTTTTAAAGACTTTTATGAAATATCATTTAAATAACTATTTTTATAATCATATATTGGTGAAACATATTTGGTTAGACTGAGTTTTCTCGAAGAGATGACAAAAAATATTTATTTCATTCCTTAGAGAATGATGATGGTGATGATCTGATATAAATTATATATTAATCTTAATCTTTGACCATTGTATTGTTTTTATGGTGACCATTCTTTTTTATGTTTTAAACACAGTTGGTTCATTAATAGTTGGGGAGGAAATGAAATATTGTTTCTCATTTTATGAGAACTCTTTAGGTTGTTCAGTAAGTGGGGTAGGTGGCTTACCATTTTTTACTTCCACCACACATGACATTGATACATAATGTGTTCCATGTATATTAGCTATGGAATTAGTTTTCTGATCCATCTCATGTCTTCATCTAGATTGATCATGATGTTGAGTCTCATTAATCTATGACTGAGAATCCATTTAGGATAGTTGACTCTGAGAAAATGGAACTTCATGTGGGGATGAATAATTTTTTTCATGTTTTATAGAATATTGGTTCTCATTCTCATGAGACTTCAGATCGTGAGTCACTGAGGAGAGAGAAGTGATCTCATCTATTTGATATGGAAATTTTTCAATATACATTATGGGGATAAAAAGTATATATGGTAGGGATGTCATAACATTTTTTACTAGTTTTTCGATACTCATTGAACCTTATTTTGATCATGGTTTTTTTTCTCCTATTTAAGGGTTGTTTGAAGAAATTTAGTAAATTCTAGAGGTTTTCTAGGATATTAATGGTTGAAAATGGTTTTCCCAAACCATGTGGTCCCTTAGTGAAATCTGTGGAACCCTAGACATTGAAGGTTTGCATTGTTGGCATGTTGTTTGAAAAACTATGTGCCCACCTAATAGTAACCATTCACCCTAATGCATGGGAATATAGCTATGGTGTACATTTTGTCTAGCTATGTGGCCCATCCTTTCTAACAATTTGTGGGGAGTATTTTTATTCCAAAAAATTGTAAAAAAATTTCTAAACCCATTTTCGAGTCCCTAATAAGCCTTCATTTAATCTAACTAGGATTTTTTGGCTTGGGGAGCTCTCTAGAGGTGATTTTGGTTGGTCCAAACTCATTCATTGGCATATAAAAGCAAGTAATATCTTGTTTAATCTCATTTAGGTAATTAAATATCCCATCATGTGTCTTCTCCAAATATCTATTTCTATCCTCCTTAGAGTGTTTTACATCATCATATTGTTTAAAGACCAAAAATATGTTGAATTTAATAATTATTATAGTTTTTGTTTCATGATATATATGACATTTATTCATCGTTGTCGAATCCCATTATGAGTATTGGGAATTGTGATTTATGATTGAAGGTAGGGAGTTCCATTTTAGATTTACATACAAATAAACTATGATTTTTTTGATTTTTTTGAATTGGATTTTAATTTATTTATGAACACACAATTTCATGTTAATTGAAATTGGAATTTGATAGGCTATGGATTTTGGAAAGAATCCCTAATTCTAATTGAATTGAAATTTGGGGCTTATTTTTAAAATTTATAGAATTGTAAAAACTGATTTGGAATCTTATTTTAGAAAATAGATTAAATTGAATTGATAAAAACTGATGATTTATTTTTTTATTGAGAAGTTACGAAATAATGTAAACCCTATGTTTTGGTTTTTAATGTTAATTTGAATTTTGAAAATGAAAAGTGTGAAATTGAAGTGTGAAAGATGATTGATTAAAAATTATATGATTTTCCCCTTTTCAATTGATTGGTTGACATTATTTGATCCAGGGTATTTAGTGGATATAGGTCTAGCATGATAGGATTATTATTCCCTAGAAATGTATTAATGGTGAAAACACTAACAAAAAAAACTATTTTGGAAGAACTTATCCATGATGGGATTCCAAGGAATCATATATGGCCAGATCCTGAGGGACATTTGTACACATATTTCCATGATCTCCAATATGATATGTGTGAGGATCCTATGATTGGAAACTATCGTACCCAAGGTTATATGACCTTGGTTTTTGTTTTTAATTTTTTAAAAAATATATTCCATTGATTAATAAAATATTTCCCTCATTCATAATAATTTATATAAATATTATTTTTAAAAAAATTTATTTATTCCATAATTGAAATTTTTTCCATTATTTTAAATTTAAATCATGTTTTTTATAATATGAAAACATATTTCAATTTCAAAATTTACTAAAATTGATTTCATGATTTGGTTTATTATTATTTTATCTATTATGGACCACATGGTGAGACCATAATAAGATTTATAGATCACAACATAACTTTTATGTTCTGTGTTTATCGATTTCCTTCTTCGACGTTCAAGAAAAGGAATAAAACTACTTATGTGTGGGGGGATTTTAATGATTCTTTGTTTATTTTGTGATGTGAAATTTTTGGATGTTTATCTTTTTTTAGTGCATTTATGATGTATTGTTTTGGGTTTTTGATATACCTATTTTTTCTGGTATTTTCCCCATTTTTGAAGTATTGAGCATACTCTAATGTTTATTTATATTCTTCTATTTTTTGTGTAATTTTTTCCTTTTTTTATCTTCAATATTGTTAGGTCCTAGTCGCCAACCCATGGGGATCAAGAACTCCCTTCTTACCAAGTATGATCCATCTTTGGTATAAGGGTATCAGGCTATCCATGATGGGTCATGAAATTTAATGATATCAATTTTGATACTATGATTCCATTCCATGAAATTGGGAAATTTCCCTATTATTACCTCAAAATCACATTTCATGGTATTCATCATAAATCGTTGTTACCATAATTTTTATGAAAATTATATCAATATTGGAAAAAAAACTAACATCATTATTGAAACATGACCCATAAATCATCAATATAACACTCATTTATCTTCCCCAAGTGGGGCTTCAAGATATGGTATATGGTGCACTAATATAAAGTTCTGGTGTTTTTTATTCCAAAAGGAAACACTTGGTAGTAATATATAAAATTGGATTCTATAATGGTGATGAGATTCTCTTCATTATTATCTAGATAGATATAATTATATAATGAGTACATATCAATATGCGAGATGGATTGGAATCCAACCATTGCATCGATCAAAATCTTTGTGATCAATATTAGGAAATAATGCCACAAGAAATTCCATTTATGATCCCTTAAATCAATGAGGAATTGGAGTTTCCCATTCCTATTTTTAGGGGGAAAATATTAGATAGCTATTTTGAGTATTAAACTACTTGGATAAAAAAATTTAGTTAACCAAAATCAACCTCTACCATAGTAGTATGGTCTAGATTTATCCTCTTGACTTCATTCTTTTATCCATGTTAGTTACCTAGACAACACAAATGGTGGTTAGATACATCGACATCATACTCAAGAATCACAATATTTATCGATATAATGAAAATATAGTGCTTTTGGTAATGTTGATATATATATATATATATATTTTTCACGTGGATTGGTTGAACTGTTCAATGTTGGGTAAAAATACTCATATTTACCAAATTCTCCAATAAGAGTTTATCAATGGGGGTGGAGAAACCATCCTCTTGTACTATAGGGGATTATATGACTCCTTCTTCTTCCAGGACTACTTTGATTTTATTGTAAGTAGAATATAAATGGAAATTTTAAGATCCAATTGATGATATGGAGTATTATTTAGGTTCTAAAGATGATTTAAGAGCATCTCTATTATCTCTTTCATAATTACACCATTTTTATATTGTCCATGATTAGTTGGTGGAAAAAATATCATGAGGGTGGGAGTGAATGTCCACAAAACTTGTACTATTATCCTTTTTTTGAATTTATATCTAGTTAGTTGAAATGTCGTAACTGCATTGTAAGAGGATGAATATCATTCATCCTGTATAGTAGTAAAGACGTTGTATATATTTGTTAATGTGAATAGATTATAAATTAGTGATTTATTTCCTTAGTGGTGGCTGATATATGAGGATATTTACATGACCAATATAAAAAAGAAAAGAAGAAAGTTGATTCCTCACATTTTCAATTGAAACCCACATGAGCTGATGAATTCCTATATCTTGAGTGGTGACCTCATTTTTATAGATGGGTAGCATGTATTCATCATTGATTTTTTCAATGGATTCATGTTGGTTTTTTCTACCCAATGGAAGTAGTAATTAGAATTTTATTATCTATCACCATCTAATTTATCTCCATATTATTGAACCCTAGGTCTATATACTAGGATTTGTGGGGATCAAATGGAGAATTTCAAAAATATAATACCCTAATATATCTATTCCAGAGTATTTCATGTGTTTATGGTACGATGAATATACTTTTTTAGGGTTATAAACCCATGACATTCCCAACAAGTCAATGAAGATTATGCCTTAGTTAACCATCTTGAATTCAGAGTTGGATATTAGATCAGTGAGTTGGGTTATGAGTTCAATCATCAAAAGCGGCCTATTATCACTTTTATAATTTTGGTGGATGGTTTTGTTGGAAGGATTCATATAGAGATTGTGGTTTAAAATGTGGATGATGGTATGAATTTTAATGAGATTAATTGAAGAACCTTTGTCCATTAGAGCCTCAAAAACCAAAAAAATCACCGATTTTCTAGATTTATACAAGGGTTTTATGTGACCAAGTATGAATACCTTTTGGACTTCCAGTATAAAGGAAATGACCATTTAAAAATTAGTGAGATTAGTATCTACATGGAATGAAATAGATGTAGTTACTCTAGATATAAACTATTGGGGGATTAAAAGGGTCTTAATTAGTGTTTCCCTATGATCAGGGTAAATGTGAAGAGAATCCATGACATTGATCCTGTCCAAAATGATGGCCACATTTTTTATGATTAAATATTTATAGGGAAAGGGTATGTACTTAATATCATTATGGTTTTCCCTGGTATAGGTATTTTTGGTCATTGTGCACCATACCGATAAATCTTTCTCTAAGTTAAACCTAGTTGGAATTTTTATATTTGTATATTGGGTTCAGCATTCTTTCCCATAGTCCAAATTTAGCCCAAAAATTGTATATTTTCAAGTAATCCATACAATATGATAAAATATAAATTATCATTAGATAAATTTGGATTAGATTAATGATTCTATTTGGTTCATTAGAGTTTCTATCTTTGAGTGATTGGTAGAATATAAATCCTTTGTAGAAATAATTCCAAAAGGTCAATTCCATTTCCACCTCGTGTTCCTTGATCTCTAGGGCCTCTACAACCTAATCCTAAATACTGGATGTCGAGTTCTGATTTATAAAATTCCTTATCTTCATAATCAATGTGGTCAATTAAGTGGATAAAATTGAACGATCTACATTTTATAGTATGTTCTCTTCCACTTGTCTGTTATTTTAATAGTGATGATTTTTTCATCTTTCAGAAGAGTATAATGATTGATATATATCATTATATGTCTTAAAGGGGATAAGGTTCATAGTTATCTTATTCAATTATTTACTAGGTATGGAATATGATTTATTATATTATTATCATATTATCCTACATTTTGATTTCTATGAATGCATGTTCAATATCTCCTTTCACTTCCCTTTTTTTCTTCTTCTTCTTCGATTGGAAAAGTAGAAATTTGAGTCACCAATGATAAGGATTTTCATAACTTGACATTCCTAGATTCAACCATCTTGGGGATTATATCATTCAAGATAAATCAATATATTATATTATTCCACAATATCCATTTGAAGGGGAAGTAGTCAGGGAATTATTTTAGATTAATTTCTTTATGTTCTATTTTCACTTGGAAAATAAAGCATGTTATTTTCCCTGGCCTTGATAAAGAATCTTAAAGAAAAATATATCCAAAAGTAAAACATTTTAATCTTATAATCATAGAAACTATGGTAATGTTTACCCACTATTACCATCATGACTAGGGTGATGTTTTTACTGCTATTGTGAGGGAGGAAAAACATAATGAGGTGTGGGTTTGGTTGATAGAGCTAGTTTTGGTGTAGATTTGGGAATATGGGTTATGGTATATTCTCTACAACATTCCTTCCCTTATGCATACAATGTTTATAGATTCGTGGACTTAATATATTCTATTGAATCATCTGCCCTCTATATGACCATTGAAAACTCCTAAAATCCAAGAAGGAATTTTACAGAAATTAGCGGTGTTTTTAGCTTATAGTAGAGATTATTTATAAAAATATACAATATAATACCTTGAGGAAGTTTCATATTCCAGTATTTGTTGAGTCCCTTTCAATTGGTGATAATGAATTACACCCTCTAATTCTCAGATTTTTTTCAACCAAATAGGTTGAAAACGTTCGACTTCATCAGCACAGAACATAACCAATTAATGATGTACCTTAGTAGGTATTCCCAATTTTTAATAGTCCATCTTGGAATATTGATATACCTAGAAATTCAAGGAACATAAAGGGTTGAGAAAAATAATTTGATATTGTCTTCTTCTAATTACTTCAAAATCATCTTCATTGGGACACACCGAGATAGTAAGGGCATGCGATATTTTTTGGGTCACTAATGTTGTTAGAGATGGGAGAGGTGTGATTATAAAAGATAGGTGGAAGAATATTATTTTTTAACCAATCAAGAAATGGATTCCAAACAGGTTGTATATATTTACACCATCCCCTCATCACTTATTTTTAATAAATAATAGACTCAATGGAATCGAGGGGTTTCTATAGAAATATTTTCCATGATTATTTCCTAATGGAAGAAAAAAAATGTGATATGAACAGTTCTCTTACCCAAGATATCGATATTTATCTTTACCCATCTAGGGATAGTATTCTAGAAAAAAACCATTGTCTCTTATAGTGGAGGGAACATATTATAAACTTTATCCACCATTCTTAAATAAACGGATGGTCTAGACCTGAACCCAGTTAGTCGGTAGAACATTGATCTTACTAGTGAAAAATTGTTCCTACTATATATGTACTAGTGGGGAGACATCATCCTACACCTGAGAAAACAAGAAATATTTACACTATGTAATTTGGTGTTCATCTATCTTATCTCTCCATATAAACTTCATATTATGTTATCCATTCATCATTGGAATGAGGTCCCACCATCCCATGTGGGTGGTGGTATGTGGATGTTGCAGAACCATTTCGTTTCTCACTGAAAAAATAACAGTGGGAAGGATATAAATATATATTTTACGAAACATCATGTTTCTAAGTCTGCCTCTAATTCAAGGTACACACACATTCATAATAAATTTTGGGGAAAACCATATTTTTGGAGGATATCCCCTCATCGTTCCAGTCCATGTAAAAATTATAATATGG
Source organism: Viscum album (assembly GCA_963277665.1). Classification (NCBI taxonomy): domain Eukaryota; kingdom Viridiplantae; phylum Streptophyta; class Magnoliopsida; order Santalales; family Viscaceae; genus Viscum; species Viscum album. The sequence goes on from OY728150.1 coordinate 238,178,387, forward strand.
GGAATCCATAATGAAAATTAGAATGAAATTAAAATATTCATAATTTATAACATGAATTATATATTTATGATCTTTAAGAGAATTTGAAGATTTATCACCCATTGAAAATTCATTCATGGAAAAATCACTACATTGATATTTACTATATTTTAGAACTTTTTGGGATTATGGAACCTATAATAAGGCATTTTTGTATCTTGATAGATGGTGAACTTTAAAAATCCTTCAATAGACTTTACTGAATCCACTCTTATAGAAGTTTATGGATTGCGAATTAGGAGAAACATTGAGGGTGCATCCTGGGAATATGACCCCAACATTGAAAAGATTTATGTCCTTAATTCAAGTAGGGGTAATAATTACCTAATAATTATGATATATATTTTACTATGTTATTCAACCATTACGACCTTGATTCATTATGGCTATGTTGATCCAAGGGTTGGTGGTATTAAATTTACCTCTATTCTAGTGGGAGGGGGTTTCACTTATAATACTAGGAAGGCCTTTAAAATCAAAAAAATCCCAATTTTCTAATCCTTTATTCATGTATGACCCAAATTTAATGCTTTTTTAGGTAGATATATGATTTCATTTTTAGGATAATTTATGTTTTTATGCCGGGTTTTTCTCAATTAGAATACCTTATTGACTTTCCAAAAATCTTGATACAAGAGTTGGTAAGTGGGTAAATCCTACCAAATACACCACTTATGGGCCTTAAAATTAGTAAGGTTTTAATAGATATACAAACTAACATATGAGGATCCTGGGTAAAATACCTTTCTTGAGTTAATGAAATACTTGTTTTGATTCTAAGTGAGAAGGGTTGAGTAGTGGGTGAGGTGAATTGTAGAGCCCCATACTCTATCTAACCCATTAAATACAAGTAATGTGAGGAATTTGTGTTTATTTGGAAGAGATCCTTTATAATATTGAGTAAAGAATATTCGTGGATCTCATTGTACTTCCTCACTTTTATATTTTAGTAGGTTAAGAAAATGGTGAAATTTTTTTACCACATATTTATCTTGTCTCTTAGATATGTGTAACATATTCCACATAATATATACATTCTATCTTGAGATATTGGATTGTATCTTAGAGGTTTAGTCATATATAAAACATGAATTCCTCTTTTAATGAATTTTTTATTTTATTTTGTCGAGTTCCCATGTGATTGAATATGATTGGTATATTGTCTTTGGTTGGATCCTTTTACATTACCATGGAAGTTTCCACATCCTCAATAAGAGATTCCTCAACATGATTTAACCATATTAGTTTTTTTCCAAGTGTTATTTGAGGATATATTATGTCAGTTTAGGATGTCCTTAGTTTCATAAATTGGTATGTGATCTTGGGTATGTATAGATGATGACCTTTTCCTAATACCATCCTTTGACTGGGATGATATTTCACTAGCCACTGATGCTTTTTCTGGTGTAGAGAGCATCTAATTTCCAATTTCTTCATGATATGAAGACAGTCTTAGAGTGGTGATAGTATTCAGAAGATCTATATGATGATAAAAAAAATTAGTGATGTTTTTTATAATGAGACCCATGTGATACACTTCAATGGTTAGTGTCATGGATTCTACATAATTATTTCAGGAACTATGGAAGCAAATATTGGGTGGTTTCTGAAATAATTTTTTTATAGTCAATTAATAATATGTGATGTACATGATGAATAATATCATGAAAAATAAAATACAATCAGATATTAATTGACTATTACTCTATAACTATGTGGATATGATTATCACATATAATTAATATTTAATTTATTTTCATAAATAAGTGTTTTTGATTGAATTTATTCTATGTTGATGAATCTATATTCCATCTCTTTTCATTCCACCATAATAGTTAAAAGTACCATGTGTATAGTTATTAATTAGGTTTTTTTATTAATATATAATATGTATAAAATTTAACTTTATTATGAATTCCTATATGATTACTGATTAATCATAGAAATGGAATAATGGAAGTCCATTTAGAATTATTGAAGAAGGCCAGTATTTATGATTCAATAGTTTTTATAGATTCATTAATTTATTTTTTATTAAGGTAATTCTACATATTTATGATTATTCTTGAATAATTCTAATGGATTCATTTGATTTCGTTTGATAATAAAATTAGACATGTTAATAGTGATGTTTTTTAACTGTTCTTATATTCAAAGATTTTTCTCAACGAGGAATCATTCTTTTCATTATTCTAAAGTAAAGAGTAATTAATGAATACCATGAATATATTAGTTTTCATGAGGAATTTTATAACCATGAAAAATATAATTTTTCATGTTGATGATTTAGAGAAATAGGATTTTGAATGAATAAAGGGAAAGTGGATAATTTTTGAGGTTGAAGAGATTCGTAATTTATAATTGAATTCCAAAAAAAATGGTATTAGAAAATTATGTATATGATCTATCTAATTATTTTTATAATCAGATGAAATTTGAGAAAGTAAAATGATGGACATGAAATTATTCAATATTTCATGAGGGCTTATTTTGAAGTCCCTTGAAATATTTTTTTTAATGTGAAATACTTTATAAGGCCATGATAAAATAAGATTATTTATATATTTTTTCCTGATGATTCATTTTGGATGAAGGAATTTATTTGTGTAGGAATTAATACATGTACATGGTAAATTTACTATCTATTTGTATACGTATAGTTGATAAAAAATGAGCCACCCAATGGCCGACTGAGAAACCCCTCAAAGACACATGTGGGACCCATGATTCAACCACATGGGAGAGGGTCATCCTGAGCATCCATGTGTTGAGTCAATAAGGTTTTCCTTATGACTTTTCCATTCCTTCTTGTTTTGAAAATCACAACCACCTTATCTTAAGGAAAATTTCTTTTATAAGAAAAATTGTTATCTTAAGGAAAATTTATTTTATAAGGAAAATAACTTTTATAAGAAAAATTATCCTTATCATATTTTCATCCATATTTCTCTTCAGTATGAGATTCGGATTCATTTTCTCGGAATCGTTGAAACTTTGATATAAAGCATTCTGTTTTAGGATTCAGATTCTGGACAAGAACTATAAGGAAGTTTCATTCCGAATTCCGGATATGAACTCTGACTAAGTTCTATTCCAGATTCAGGATACGAATTCTGAAGAAGAATTATCATTACGAATTCTAATGAAGAAATCCCATTCCGAATTCTCATTACGAATTCTGATAAAGAGTTCTCATTACGAATTCTGTTGACGAATTCTCATTACGAATTCTGATGATGAATTCTCATTACGAATTCTGCTGACAAATTCTCATTACGAATTCTGATGACGAATTCTCATTACTAATCCTGATGATGAATTCTCATTACGATTTCTGATGACGAATTCCTATTCTGAATTCTCATTCCGAATTCACCTATTAAACAGAATTTGAGTATCTTTGTTTTATACACTCTGAATTAATTCAGACTCTGAAAAGTATCTTTGTTTGAATCCGAACTTTTATATTTCTTACACTTCTAAAAATTGTCTACTCTTTACTATTGTTCCTTACACTCCAGACCTTCACTCTGAAGTTTTCATTCCGAACTTTTATGTTAGAATTAAAACGATGTCGTAAATTCTGTTACACTTGTTTTGTTATAAAACGAGGTCGTCTGTTTTGTTATAAACTAACCGTTGTCTAAGTGACATGTGTACAGGTCCCTCCGATCTTTAAGGAAAATACGACCGTTGGAGAAGGAGCCGACCTTACCTATAAATAGGAGCTCATTCGAAAGAGCTCGAGGCTGATAGCTGATAAAAGTGCTGAAAGGCTGACTAATTTGCTTGAAGTGATTTCTAGAGAGAGAGGCTCTTATTAACTCTCAATGCTTCATGCGAATCCGAATGTTGGTGATTACATTCGAGGGCTTCCGGGGATAGGAAGACAGAGGTGCCGACTACCTTGAAGTTCGAGGGCTTCCTTGCTAAGGAAGACAGAGGTTGCCAACTACCTTGAAGTTGAGGGCTTGCGGGGATATCAAGACAGAGACTCCGATCTTTGTATCGAGGGCTTACCCTGGTGTGGGTAAGATAGACTTGCTTGAAAGTATAAATCAAGGGACTTTTATCCAAGGTTGTTGGATACCCTTCTCTTTGGGTTAAAAGACTTATATCTTGTTACTTGTAATTTTACTACTTGTGTTTATTCCGCTGCATTTTGTAATATAAGGAAAGTATAACTTTCTTATACTTCCTTATTTGTACTCTGTTTCATTTAGATTCTATACGCTTTAAGGTAGAATCTCATATTGTAATCTTTTGTTATGTTTCAATTTCCGGAACCATATTTCCGGAACCCTCATTCAGAATCTCTTTCCTAGTTTGCATTAGGTGTTAAGAGCTGTTGTGAATTTGCTTAGTTTAACATTGTTAAACTTAGCATTTTCCTTTACTTAATGAAAACATAGTTATTCTTAACTAACTTTAAGGTTCCAAAGGAATTTTTAAAGTATACAAGTCACCCCCCCTCTTGTATATTGAGCATCTACATCACTATTTCGATCATACAATTGGTATCAGAGGTTGGAAACCTCTTACTCTATACCAATCTTACATTTGGTATCAGAACAGGTCTCTGAAATACTTGTTCTCACATACAAGTTTTTCTTGCTCACTTTATCCTTCCGAATTTCCATTCCGAACTTTTCCCATTCCGAACATTGTTATTATGAATCTTTGCTACTAACAAGTTTGTGTGCAAAGTTTTTATAAGTATGGTAGGAATTTATGTTGGATCAATTGAAAATCTGAATCGTACAAGACCACCAATCTTTGATGGTAATGACTATGAATACTAGAGAGATCGTATGAAGAATTTTGTTATCAATACTGGAGTAGACAACTTTGTTATGCTTACCGGAGATTATAAAATTCCTGACAAAGAAGTCTGATCTTTCACTAACCAGGAAAAGCAAGAATATCAACTCAACTATAAGGTACGCAACACTTTAATATGTTCAATGACCAGAAATATATATAGCCAAATTTCTTCTTGTGAAGCAGCTAACTGTATATGGAAGAAGTTAGAAGTCACACACTTTGGGACTTCTAAGGTGATTGAAACTAGAAGAGCTATGCTTAGAGCTGAATATCATGGCTTCAATTTTCCTTATGGAGAACCTATCTGTAATGTTCAACAGAGATTTATGACTACCGTCAACAGCCTACAATCTACGGGAGAGAAATGTTTAGATGATGAAGCTCTTGTGGACAAGATAATTGATATTATGCCCAATGAGTGGGAATCTAAGAGAACAGCTATAGATGAGAACAGGAAGGTGACTCAAATTACTCTTGATGAATTATTTGGAACTCTTCTACAACATGAAACAAGAATGAAGAGAGATGCTGACAACATCAAGAAAAAGAATGGAAATGGTACTGTTGCTTTTACTACAACTTCAAATCAGATGAAAGCTAAGACTCCTGAAATAGTAACCAGATCCAAGTCTAAGAAAGTTATTTTCCAATCCGAATCTAGTTAGAGTGAATTCTCAGAAAATGAATTAGCAAATCTTGCTCGAAGGATGAACAAGATAGTTGGACAGAGAAATTTTCAATCTAAGTGTAAGAAAAAGGAAAAGAAAGATAAGAAAGATGGAGAAGTTACTTGTTATGAATGCAAGAGAGCTGGACATATTAGACCAGATTGCCCTATGCTCAAAAAGAAAGAAAGAAAAGAAAGACATTCAGACAGGAATAGAAAGAAGTAATATAAAGCTAAAGCTAAGAAAGTTCTAAAAGCTAATGACACCTGGAGTGCCAGTGGTGGTGACTCTTCAGATTAATCTTCTGATTATGAATCTTCAGGATAGAAGAATCTTGGTCTTATAGCCAGATTACCTATTGATAATTATTGTCTTATGGCTAAGGTACGAAATGCTGAATCATTGACCAATGTTTCTTTAAATTCTAATGATAGTAAGTATTATAACTCTTCTGATGAAGAATCATCTTCTGATGAGGAAAATACTTTACCTACTTATGAAGAAGTCTCTAGGTTTGCTGAACTTCTTGAGATTGAGAATTCCAAACTCAATAAGAAACTTGATAAGGCAAACTCTAGAAATTCTATTCTTACAAAAGAGATATCAGATCTTTCTAAAGATCTTGATAAGAAAAATGCTGATTTTGAAAATATTTCAAAAAATCTTGAGGAAGTAAGTTCTGAGAAGAACAAACTTTCTAAAGAATTAGAAAAAGTAATTTCTAAGAAAAATGTTTTCGAGCCTAAGTTTCGTTCAAAAACTAATGATTTTGAGGATAAAAACTTGGTTGTAAAACTCAAGTCTGAATTTTTTTCCTTAAAGAAGTGTTTATCAAACTTTACTCATGGTAAAGAATATTTTGATAAGATGTATTCCCAAATACGACCTTTAAGAAATAAATCTGGATTTGGTTATACCCATGCAAAACCTATTTTCAGTAACAATTATTTTGTTCCTCAAAGTGCCCCATTTTGTACCAAGTGTCAATGTGGTGGTCACTGGGCAAATAATTGTTCCTTAAACAAAACTCAATCTCTAGGATTTCACAAAGCTTACTTTTCTAAGAAGATGTGGGTTCCTAAAATTTTATTGTCTGGAAATCTCGGATCCAAACAAGTTTGGATTCCGAAATTCTAATTTTCTTCTTGATTTCAGGAAAATAAAGAAAGTACCAGCAACAATACATGGTACATGGATAGTGGATGTTCCCGGCACATGACTGGTAACAAAAGCTTTTTTGAAAAGATTATCAAAACGAAAGGAGGAAAGGTAACTTTCAGAGACAATGCTAAGGGAGAGATTGTTGGTATTGGTAATATTGTTATTTTAGGTAAAACCTTGATTTCAAATGTTCTTTTTGTAAAAGGTCTTAAGCACAACCTCATTATCATAAGTCAGTTATGTGATGAAGGTTACCTTGTGAATTTTAGGAATGATAAGTGTTTAGTTCACAATTCCAAGGAAGAATTTATTCTCTCAGCCAATAGGCAAGAGAATGTCTACACTTTGAACCTAGAAGACCTCAGGAGTCAAGATTTACCTTGCTTAAGTGCAATGGAAGATCATTCCTGGTTATGGCATAGAAGACTAGGTCACTGTAATATTAGAAACCTATGTAAAATCTCTAAGAAGAAACTAGTTAAGGATCTACCGGAGCTTAGTTTTGATTCTTCTAAAGTTTGTGATCCTTGTCAATATGGAAAGCAACATAAATCTAGTTTTAAATCATTCGGTGAAGTCTCAACAACTGATGCATTACAGTTAGTGCACATGGATCTTTTTGGTCCAACACAAACTGGAAGTATTGGAGGCAAATACTATGTGTTTGTTCTAGTTGATGATTACACTAGATTTACATGGGTCTATTTTCTAGCAAAGAAATCTGAATCTTTTTCTTATTTCAAAAGTTTTAGAGCTCAAGTTAAAAATGAGAAAAACCTTCCATTGAAAACTATTCATAGTGATCATGGAGAAGAATTTCAAAATTCTGATTTTGAATCTTTTTGTAGTAAGAAAGGTATTACTCACAGTTTTTCAGCACCTAGAACTCCTCAACAGAATGGTGTAGTTGAAAGAAGAAATAGAAATTTTCAAGAGATAACTAGAACCATGTTGAGTGAATATTCTATTTCTAGACATTTCTGGGCTGAAGCTGTAAGTACTGCCTGCTATACTATAAACCGAGTTTTGATTAGACCTTTTCTTAATAAAACTCCTTATGAGTTATGGAATGTTAGAAAACCAAGACTATCCTACTTCAAGGTTTTTGGTTGAAAATTATTCATTTTGAATACTAAAGATAACTTACATAAATTCGCACCAAAATCTGATGAAGGAATTTTCTTAGGTTATTCCACAACTTCTAAGGCTTATAGAGTTTTTAATAAAAATACATGCACTGTTGAGGAAACAGTACATGTAAAACTTGATGAGTCAGATCCTTTTGTTTTTAAACCATCTCAACTTACATCTTCAGATGTATTTTCAAAAACTGATTGTCAACCTTTGATAGAAGAACCTTCTGATAAGGAAATTGTTCAAGAAGATACTTCTAAAACATTTACCCCAGAAGACTTTCTACCCTATGTTGATGAACAAGTTTTACAAAACCCAAGTCAGGTGTTTCTTAAGAATCATCCCAGTGAAAGTATCATTGGTGATGTAAACCAACCTGTAAGGACTAGAAGTTCCTTAAGAAATGAAGTAGAACATCTAGCATTTCTTTCCCAATTATAACCTAAAAGCACTGATGATGCTTTAGGTGATGATGATTGGATTAAAGCCATGAAAGATGAACTAAATGAATTCGAAAGGAATAAAGTATGGACCTTGGTTGAAAGACCTAAGGAAACTTCTGTTATTGGAGTAAAATGGGTTTTCAGAAATAAATGTGATGAAAATGGAGTCATTGTTAGAAATAAAGCTAGACATTTTGCTAAAGGATGTAATCAAAAAGAAGGAATAGACTATGAAGACACCTATGCTCCAGTAGCTAGACTTGAATCTATTCGTATTCTACATGCCTTTGCATCATTGTTTAATTTCAAACTTTTCCAAATGGATGTGAAATGTGCCTTTCTTAATGGTTATGTTCAAGAGGAAGTTTTTGTTGAACAACCTCCTGGCTTTGAAGATACAAAACATCCTGATCATGTTTTTAGACTTACCAAAGCTTTGTATGGCCTTAAACAATCCCCACGAGCATGGTATGATAGACTTACCGGATTTTTGCATCAAAATAACTATGTTAAGGGAAATGCAGATCCAACTCTTTTTATAAAGAAAGATAAGAAAAATGTTTTGATTGTTCAAATTTATGTTGATGACATTATATTTGGTTCAAATCAGCAATCTTTGACTGACTCTTTTGCTAGTCTAATGAAATCTGAGTTTGAAATGAGTATAATGGGTGAGTTAACATTTTTACTTGGTTTTGAAATTTCTCAAAAACCAGAAGGAACCTACATATCTCAACATAAGTATATTAAAGATCTTCTGAAAATGTATGGTTATGACAACACTAAGAGTATAAGTACTCCCATTGGTACCTCAAACTCTTTAGATCTTGACAAAGCTGGGAAACCAGTAGATCAAACATCTTTCAGAGGTATGATAGGAAGTCTACTATACTTAACAGCTAGTCGACCAGACTTAATGTTTTCAGTATACTTATGTGCATGAAATCAATCCAATCCTAAGGAATCTCAAATAATGGAAGTAAAAAAGAATTTTTCGCTACCTTAAGGGAACCATGGATCTAGGATTATTTTATACTTCTGGAAATGATTTTGTTCTAAAAAGTTTTTATGATGCTGACTTTGGTGGATGTAGAATGGATAGAAAAAGTACATCCGGAACTTGTCATTTCTTAGGAGATTCTTTAGTTTCTTGGCCCTACAAGTAGCAACATTCTGTAGCACTCTCCACTGCTGAAGCTGAATATGTAGCAGCTGGAAGTTGTTGTGCACAAGTGTTGTCGATGCAACACACACTCATAGACTATGTCTTGAGTTTTACTAAAACTCAAATTTTGTGTGATAACACAAGTGCCATTTCCCTCAGTAAAAACCCTCCACATCACTCTCGTGCAAAACACATAGATATTAGACATCATTTTCTTAGAGATCACACACTCAAAGGAGATATTATTCTTCAGTTTATCGGAACGCAAGATCAACTTGCTGATATTTTTACAAAATCTTTTCCTTCTGATAGATTTGAATATATTAAAAAAAAGTTAGGAATGATAACCCTAAGGTAATCTTTTTTAATTAACTTTCTATTGAAAATTTCTCCTTACAGTAATAAACTCCTTTTCATAGGAGGAGTACATTTGATTGTTTGTTTAATAAAGTTTTTCAAAATTTGTTTTCAAACTTTTCGGAACGAAGATTTCCGGAATGGAACATCTGGAATAAAAATTTTCCAAAATGGACATTCTCGTACAGAATACTTCTGGAATGGAAGTGTTCGTATTGAAAATTTCCAGAATGAAAATTTTCGTACTATAATTTTCATAAAGGAATTTTCATACCAAATTTTTCGTAATGTATTTTTCATACTAAGTTCTTCGTACTATTTTTCTTCTTAAGTTTGTTTTTTGTACTGAGTTTTCCGTAATGAGTTTTTCGTACTAAGTTTATTTTTCATAGTAAAATTTTTGCGAAATCTGCCATTACGAATAATCTTCCTAAGCCAATCCGAAAGGTATGATTACCTTACTCACGTTTTCATAGTCATATTTTACTTGCTGGCATTTTATTGTATTATGTTTTCGGAATATAGTTTTCTTAATTCTTTGTCTTAATAAAAACCTCAAAAAGATTGGATTCAAGTTTTCAACCGTCAGATCTGATCTCAGATCATTCTAACCGTTAGATCAACTATGGAATGTGAACCGTCATCTCGTTGCCTATATAAAGGGGATCCAAATACTCGTCCCACATCAATCTCAAGCTCTCGCGTCCCGAATGTCTGTCTCTCTGATTTAAGGCCGTTCCAAACTTCAGTTTTCTCCGTTCCGAACATCTCAGAGGACTTCAGATCCGAATGTCTGCGGAGTTAGCATCTCACGAAATGTCATCCACTAAGCCTATTTCGCAATGGTTAGTTTACAGAGAAATGTTAGTCCATCCGTATTTCTTCAACAACTATGACTCTCTTATCTCAAAGAACATTAAGTTGAATGGCTGGGAAGATGTTGCTGTATCCAAACCAGGGACTCAAGAAGATGTTTTTACAGAGTTACTTGTTGAGTTCTATGAAACTGTTTCCTTCTTCCAGGAAGATAATAGGGAAATGTTTTCTTTCAAGTCATATGGCAAGACCTATAAACTTTCTTATACCAAGGCAGCAAGCTTGGTAGGGTTGTCTTATGAAGGAGAAGCCGAATTTATTTCTCATGTATTTCCAGACTCTAAGGGTAGCTTCGACAAGGAAAAAGCATTAGGAACTCTCGGACCGGCTGATGACAAGGCTCCAAAGATTGCTAGTTTGCCTACAAACTTCCAGATTATAGAGTTGTGGGTGCAATGACTTATCGTACCAAGAAAAGGCGATAAAGACAGCTTGAAGAAGAGTGAGATCTATATCTTAGATTTCCTGATAAATCTAAGTAAGTTTAACTTCATGAGGCACATTCTTATAACCATTGAGAATATTAAGAAAGGAAATCTCAGAGCTCAGATCGTAATGTACCCAGCAATATTATCAAAGTTGATAGTTCGGTGCCTAGAATCTTTCAAGGAAGCCTGTAGATCTAAGCCAAGGGTTTGTAAAATCTTGTTGGTTAGTGATGACACCCTTAAGAGGATGGATGTGGCTTTCAACAAGGAGATTGGTGAGTTTGTTGATTTTCCTAGTCAACAAGAAACGGTTCCGAAGGCTGCTGAACCGGAATCATCCAAACCAGTGAAGAAAAGAAAGTTAAAGGATGTTGTAGCAGAAGTTGAAGATCCTAAGTCTAAGGAAGTTCAAACCGCTCCTCCATAACCAAAGAAGAAGAAGACCTATCCTGATGAGGTAGTTACAAAGTGGAGAGCTGATAAAGAGAAAAGGAATGTAGGGGATCTGCAGTTCGGATTGGACCCTGCGGAAGCTAAGGCATTAAAGGAGAGAACTACTGATGAACTTGAAAAACAAGCAAAGGAAAAGAAGCTTAAGAAGAAGATGTCAGAAGCCGAGGCAGTCCAAGCGCTATTAAAGTTTAATGAGATGGTATCCGGAAGCATTCCAGTGCCGAGATCTTTCTCCCTAAAATCTCTACCTGAGACTCTAGGAAGAAACCTTGATTTTCCGGAAGAGACTACAGCTGAGAATTTTGAGCAAATTGAGCAGATTCAGCAAGTGGGAGAGGAAGAAGAAGTTTCTGAAGGAAGTGGTGATATAGGAGATCTCTTGAAACAAGTGGATGATTATAAAGGATCACCTTCTGAACATCTATCACTCCGAACATCAGAGGCTGAATCCTATAAGTTAGTAACTCCAGAGAAGGATAAGAATGAGGAAGATGTTGTTCAGAAAGTTGTTGATGAGATTGTTCAAGTATCTACTGTGGAGAAGAAAACTCATGATCAAGAATCAATTCCGAAGAAAGACAAGGGAAAGTAACTCCTTGTTGAAACTCCTAAATCATTGGATAGCAAGAAAAGAGAATATGGTGATTCGTCTAAAAGAAAGTTAGAGCTTATTAAGGAAGAAAACTCTCCAAGCAAGATTACAGATTCGGAGTCATCATCATTGGGGCATGATTTTGTTGTCCAGTCTTTAAAGAAGTTGGTGGGATCCATTCCGACATTCTCTAGTATTGACTCCAGATGTCAGATGCTCCAACATGCGTTGAATCATAAAACTGACTCTGTATCTATGGTTATGGACAAGTGAGTTGAGATTGAAGCTCAGTTCAAAACCTTCTTTGTTGGTTACGAAGCTCATAGAAGATCTTGTAAGAGGATAACAAACTGGTCGAAGAAGACTGTGGAAGAGATGAGGTTGCTCGATGAGTTTCAAGACAATGGTAATGATGCCTTCGAGACCGATGACAAAAAGATAAATGAGTTAACAGAATCCTTTGAAGAGAAGTTGACAGAAGAAAAGAACTTCCGGATTCAAGAAGTGAGAGATCTGAATGGGAAGCTCAATTCCGTTTCTCAAAACTGGAAGTTTGAAAGGGATCATCGGATTGATTTTGAAGAAAGGATGAGGGCTCAGGAAGAAAAGATCAAAGCTCAGGAAGAAAAGATGAAAGCCCAGGAAGAAAAAATTGAAGCTCAATACGCAAGAATAGTTGTCTTAGAGAAGCAATCTGAAGAAGATCATAAATACTTAAAGAAGATCAAGACTATTCTAAAGGGGATCATGTCAATGGAAAAAGATCTGAAATAATCGAATCCGATCTTTTTGTTGTATTTCTTTGTTGCTGAGATTTCAAATTTAATGAAAGTCGTGCTTATCGTTTCTTTTGTTGGAATTACTAATATTTCAGGTACTTTGTTATTTTTTTTTCATTCCCTCCAATTCTTTTTGAAAATCACAAAGGGGGAGAAGAAAAGATCCTTAAGAAAAAGAAGAACTCTAATAAGAGTTTGTCAAAGGGGGAGAAGAAAAAGATCCTTAAGAAAAAGAAAAACTCTAATAAGAGTTTGTTTAAGGGGGAGCTTTTTCATTAAAGAAGACATTCTTATTTATCACTCCGGAAATCTGAATACGATCCTTAGAGTTTCAAAGCCTAAGGGGGATTTAGTCATATTTATCAATATCCTTAAAGCAAAGGGAGATAAGCCTTAATGTTTTTCTTTCTTCTTAGAATTTCTTTTTTCGTAAGGATTTTTGTGCTTTCCAAAAAGGGGGAGATTGTTGAGTCAATAAGGTTTTCCTTATGACATTTCCATTCCTTCTTGTTTTGAAAATCACAAACACCTTATCTTAAGGAAAATTGCTTTTATAAGAAAAATTTCTATCTTAAGGAAAATTGATTTTATAAGGAAAATCGCTTTTATATGAAAAATTATCCTTATCATATTTTCATCCATATTTTTCTTAATTATGAGATTCAGATTCATTTTCTCGGAATCGTTGAAACTTTGATATAAAGCATTCTGTTTTAGGATTCAAATTCTGGACAAGAACTATAAGGATGTTTCATTCCGAATTCCGGATATGAACTCTGACTAAGTTCTATTCCAGATTCAGGATACAAATTCTGAAGAAGAATTCTCATTACGAATTCTAATGAAGAAATCCCATTCCGAATTCTCATTACGAATTCTAATGAAGAGTTCTCATTAAAAATTCTGTTGACGAATTCTCATTACGAATTCTGATGACGAATTCTCATTACGAATTCTGCTGACGAATTCTCATTACGAATTCTGATGACGAATTCTCATTACGAATCCTGATGATGAATTCTCATTACGATTTCTGATGACGAATTCCTATTCCGAATTCTCATTCCGAATTCACCTATTAAACAGAATTTGAGTTTCTTTGTTTTATACACTCTGAATTAATTCAGACTCCGAAAATTATCTTTGTTTGACTCCGAACTTTTATATTGCTTAGACTTATAAAAATTGTCTACTCTTTACTATTGTTCCTTACACTCCAAACCATCACTCCGAATTTTTCATTCCGAACTTTTATGTTAGAATTAAAATGATGTCGTACATTCTGTTACACTTGTTTTGTTATAAAACGATGTCGTCTGTTTTGTTATAAACTAACCGTTGTCTAAGTGACACATGTATAGGTCCCTCCGATCTTTAAGGAAAATATGACCGTTGGAGAAGGAGCTGACCTTACCTATAAATAGGAGCTCATTTGAAAGAGCTCGAGGCTGATAGCTGATGAATGTGCTGAAAGGCTGACTAATTTGCTTGAAGTGATTTCTAGAGAGAGAGGCTCTTATTAACTCTCAAAGCTTCGTGCGACTCCGAATGTTGTTGATTACATTCGAGGGCTTCCGGGGATAGGAAGAAAGAGGTGCCGACTACCTTGAAGTTCGAGGGCTTCCTTGCTAAGGGAGACAGAGGTTGCCAACTACCTTGAAGTTGAGGGCTTGCAGGGATAGCAAGACAGAGACTCCGATCTTCGTATCGAGGGCTTACCCTGGTGTGGGTAATATAGACTTTCTTGAAAGTGTAAATCATGGGACCATTATACAAGGTTGTTGGATACCCTTCTCTTTGGGTTAAAAGACTTATATCTTGTTACTTTTAGTTTTACTACTTGTGTTTATTCTGCTGCATTTTGTAATATAAGGAAAGTATAACTTTCTTATACTTCCTTATTTGTACTCTGTTTCATTTAGATTCTATACGCTTTAAGGTAGAATCTTATATTGTAATCTTTTGTTAAGTTTCAATTTCCGGAACCATATTTCTGGAACCCTCATTCGGAATCTCTTTCCTAGTTTGCATTAGGTGTTAAGAGGTGTTGTGAATTTGCTTAGTTTAACTTTGTTAAACTTAGCCTTTTACTTTACTTAAGGATAACATAGTTATTCTTAACTAACTTTAAGGTTCCAAAGGAATTTTTAAAGTATGCAATTCACCCCCTCTTGTATATTGAGCATCTACATCACTATTTCGATCCTACACCATGGTGGTACGTGGTAATATAACTCCCCACATAGAGTGGATGAGGTAGTGGAATTAGATTGGAATCATAGCTCTCATTGAGTGCACACTGGGGGAAGGAAGTTGTGATCCTACAAATAAGTGCATGTATAGTGTTCTGGATACTAACTGCGGTTCTAGCTTATAGGATCATAATTGTGTATATTTATTATAATGGAGAATTAGGTAGAATTGAATTTTAATGTTGGATAATAAATTTTTTTTCTGTGTCTTTCGTAATTAATAACATATATATATATATATAACTTGGACCACTTTATTAGCTAGATACTAGTCATTCAATCGATTACAAATCTTCAACATCCTCTTATTCTCATCCACTGTGTCTTCAATCTCCCAGACACCTTTTGTTTCATGCATCAAGATCACCCAACATTCATCCATATCTGGTTATCAATACCATATAATGAATCATGGTCAATCATCCCAAACTAATTAATACAAACTCAGTCTTGTATGCATGAATTAAATTAATGAATGATCCATTGAAGAGTGAGTACTATGATGTGGCTACATTTCTAACGCATTGGATTCTATAGCACACATGTGGGACTTCACCAAGAATAAAAAAACATGATCTCACAAAGATGAGACCCCACCATATATATAATCAATAAATAATGAACCCATTTTTATAGGTTTCATAAATCCCGAGATATTCAATTATTTAAAATAGGATTGATATTCGAGATATTAAATATATCCTTGAAGTTTATTTTTTTTAAGGTAAGTTAAGGTAGTTTCCATGTAAATAACCTATAAATTAGATCATAAACACATTAGAAGGTTGTTGTCACATGTGATATTTGAGAAATCTTATTTTCTATGGAAATTGAGAATCATGAACTTCTATTTCATATAGATAATATCTTATATAGGCTTTATAATTGGGTGAAGAAGATCCTCATGTGATCCTTAGTTTTCTTCTTGAAGGAGAGGTAAACCCCCACTTGACACAATCACATGATGTTTTGATATTTCATAAACACTGTGTTAGGTGAATATTGAAATGCCACATCGTCTTGATATGTGAATCTCACACTCTATAGTTTTGTTAGCAAAATGTTAATTATTTCTATGAGCATCAAATATTTTTAAAGTTTAGATTCCACATAAATTTATATGAAGAAGGATGAAATATTATGTACTATATAACAAAATCAAAAAATTAAGTGTGTTTAGTTTCTATGTTTCCTTAATAGGTATTATGTAATGTGAGTCATTCTTGTGAATGACTATGTTATGAAAAAAGGATCTCAACACTACAAGGTTTTTATATGTGATAAATTAATTTTCATATAAGGATAAATGAGATATTTAAGGATATTGTCTCTTATTATAACATTGATATTTACTAAATATAGTGATCTTGAATAAAGTTAGATCACACGTATATCTAGTATTATGTAAAGGACTTGAAAACAGGATTCAATACATACATTTCATGTAATACATGAATCCCATGCACTCTATATATATTCATTGAAACACTTTAACACCTTGGTAGAACAAGAAAAGATGATTACATAATATTTCTAAATCATTATCCATTAATTAATGTTGTATAAAATAATAATTAAAATTTAGAAGCCCATAAAATAATTACAATATCATTTGTCATGTGATAGATGATAATTCAAGAAGAATACTTTGGGATTTTGATATAATTTTCTTGCTATTAATAATCATGATGATATTGTATGCATTACTTGAACACTTCTAAAATTATCTAGGAACATTAGTAAAAGATGTATAATATTCCTTCCATAGTATTTGATAACCAATGAAGTTAAAAAAATGCAATGTGTTGAGATATTCTTTAGTTGATCATTCAGAGAGAGTAGCGAGTTTGAGTGGGAGTTGAATATTACACTTATTAAAGAGTAATAGACCTATGTGCATCTAATATCGTTGATACCATATCAATTTAAGTCATATATTTGACTAAAAAGGTTATTTAGTTGATGGAATAAAAACTAGTGTAGCAAAGAAATTTTTTCTGGAGTTTATTAAAAATTTATTGAAGAATAAGTAGTTCCAGTATAATGAATTCCATTAAAGAACTATTATTACCAATATAAAGAGTTCCAGTAAATTATAAAGATTTATTAGTTTATATCTAAACATTTTGTGATTATTATATCCATATTTAATATCTATATGTCATAGTTATAATAAAATACTTCAAAAAACCATAAAATCATCACAGTATGGATTAGGTTCTCATAACGAGGCTAAACATTTTAAAATCCTAAGTGTATTTATATTTATTTCATTATTTGTATTAAATGTGTATGTGATTTTTGAGAGATTATATTATACTCATTTGCCTCAATTGGTAATTTGGATTGAGTAAGAGGTGATAATTGAAATAAAATTATAAACTCGGTAAACATTTGGTATATGGATTCACCCGCTCTCCATTTCCCTGAACAATCCATTTGGGAATTAGAAGTGGTACTAGAGTATATGTTTTCCATAGATTGGATAAAATTCTATAAAATGTTTATATGAATATAATATATGAAGAGGATTCTGATGTACCTTTGGTGAATGACTTAGTCTCAAATACTATTGAAGAAGGAATGAATCTCTTTTCCATGTCTTATAACAATTAGAATATTAATGAAGAAAATAGATTAAAGAAAATTTCATGTAAAGAAGGGAATGGTCAATCCTCTCTTAAAAAATAAGTTTATAATTATCCTTTTAATAAAACTACATATATATACATAGAGTTTAAGGATGATGAATCTATAAAAATTGTTGAATAGTTATACTCTTAATTTAAAAGATATATGAATAATGTTCCCAATGAATTTGTTACACATATAATTTGTAATTTAAAGAGGTTATTGATGAAAAAGAACATCTTGAAGAGGATTGTAATAAGATTAAAAATACACTAGTAATGAAACTAAAAAAATTTAATGCTCTCATAGTCCTCAATAAAGAAATGGAAGAATCATTTACACTTAACAATGAAAATGTATCATCACCTGAAGAATAATTGTACTCAAATGTTTATAGGAGTACCAAAATTAAACATGTATTTAGTGAAGTAGAAAATGAACGTGGAACATTGTTCAATTCTTCCAAAATCTTAGACATGTTCAACATGAGGAAAAAATAAGTTAGGTTAAAGAGATTTCCATGTTTTTGGAAAAGGTCATGATTCATGAAGTGATTATTTAGAAGATCCATTCTCTAAAAGAATCAGATAAGGGTATTATAAGTGTCAAGAAGGATTATTTTAATTTAATGGAAAATTAATTAAAGGCCTTCATAACTCTATGAATGGAGTAATAGACATCATAAATATTATATTTGTTAAATAAAAATTTAATGGGAATATAGGCTGACATCAGTTGAAAATGAGAAGTCTCCCCTCAACATGAAATTTCTTGAACTAGATGTAAAATTGAGAAATTTTAATATAACATATGTTGGAATTTCCCCAATTTCTGGGAAGAATAAGTGTTCCAATTAAACATATGAGGATATTCTAGAGTAAAAAAGGCGTGTTTCTAGAAAATCAAGTAATAATACAAATATATATTAATATGATCAAACTGGTGGATAGAATAGATCGAGATTATCTCTTGATCTTCCTTCTACAAGATCATGGAATAAGTTAACTTCTCACCTAGTTAATTATATATCTATTAATGTTGTCTCATCAACTTTTGGGGGTTCATTTGTAATATTTGTGAATATGTGAGTTGATAAAAATGCCAAAAAAATCCACCAAATCAAAAACAGTGGATTATAAAAATATAGAGAAAAAGTTCCCCTGAAATGATGCTATATTGAAAAAAAGGAAATACCAGAAACAAGAAGGAAAATTTTTTATCCATACTGGTACTACAAGAAAACTAAGGGGATTTATTTTCTACTATAGGAGATATTGGATGTTTTTACATCATTGTTTTAACTATTATAACATCATGAATGTTTATGAAGATTATAAAAGGACAAAATTTAGGGGGATTTGATATGATTAAATGGAGAAACATACAAAATAGAAGAAGATTGCACAGAAGATATTAAATCAATACAATTGAAATAGATTAAAATTTCATGAAAATTATAATAAGTACAACAACATATGTTGTCACATTGATGAAGAGTGATGATACACAGAATCCATATACAACTCCTATGCTTTTTTAAATAGAATAACACTTCCTTGAGAGAATTATTTAAAAATTAAAAGTGAACTAGCTACATTTGGAGATAAAAAAGTGAAGGTAAGGTTTCAATAAATGAAAAGAACTAAAAAATCACTACATATAAGAATGAGAAGATATATTCCATTAATTTCATCTCAATCAAAAAATATATAATTATATTGTGTAAAGAGATGACACACCATGGAAAACTATACAGAATCCACATAAATTCATAGAAGTAATATACAATCAAGAAGAGAATCAGTGCAGGGGAGAAAAAAAGTTATGAATGATTAAAAATATTTGTGAAGAAGACTTGGATAATCTACACAAGAAATGTAACACAAAAACAATGAATAAGATATTTCAAAGATCCAATGTAGAATATGTTTTTAAAGAATTCTTAATTATTTGGCCAAATCCTATTTAAGATACTAGAGTAATGAAAAATATAATAATATGAACAACTAGATATAGAAAAATTAGATTGGGAATAAGTTGTTCCGTAATAAGATGGAATCCAATTTCATGAGAGTTTATAAAAAATTAAAATGGATGTGTTTCACAAATATTGTGTGGAAGGTTCAAGAATATTTCACATAATGCAATAAAATTTATAACACTTCTACCATCTTAAAAAGAGATGATGAATATAAAAAAACAACAATCCTGGGAAACAATTTCATTGCTTCCATATGTGAAGATAAATAATACATAGAATATTGAGTTTAATGAATTTAAATACCACAAGATATCGAATAAACACTAGAATGTGAAATTTAGTTCATAAACAAACATGAAGAGTTTCATACAACTTCAAGCTACATGAAATGAGTCTTTATGCTAAGAGAAATTACTGAATATTATTACATTTAGTGAAAAGCTAATAGGTTTTCCACCATCTTAATCGATATCATATATAGTATGTGTTCGATAACATTGGAAGGAATTTAAGGTGAATTTATTTCTCAAGAGGTGGACTAAGTGAATAAAGTTCAAAAAACTATTTCGAATGATTATTCAATATCTGATAGAAAATCGAATTATTTCAAAATGGTAGATAATCAATATGAACATATTTAATAAAATCTGAGGAATCTATCCACCATGTTAATTCAATGGATTACACTCCTTGACGGGGAGAAAAAATAAATGAGATGCAACAAAGGATTGATGGGTATGTTTATAGAATGAGGGAGTAAATTATTCTTGTACTTGAAATTTATGATGCACTTTATGAAGAGTGAAAATGTATATGTATATTGATAAAATTGTTTTTATATAGTCACTATTTGATAAATAAGTATGTTTTGTGCATGACTACACATGCATGGTAGTTAATGGAAATCATATAAAACATTGTATGTATCTCTCTTTTTTCTACATTGAGATATCCCCTGTATACTTATTGTAGGAAAACTAAATGTTATTTTCTAAGATAACAATGTGGTTCCACTCTTCTTTTACAAAAAGGAGAAGATAATAAAAATTCATTGAAAGGGAGAAGAATAAATTAGAAAAAAACCTTTATTAATCCTTAGAATTTATTGTAAATAAGGTGGAGAAGGGATGCTGACTTTAGTTAATAAATTGGTTTTGATAATAATTAGCAAGTGTGAGATTGAAAATTCCATGTGGATAAATGATGAGTATGGTTGTATTTTTTGTCAATATATAATAAGAAATAAAACTCAATGTATGTTGCAATCCTCCTTGATTAGTGATTAATAATGGAAATATAAATATGAAAATCCCTTGGGAATTTTTGGAGGAAGATGGTGATGTTTTGGGAGAATTTTTATAGATTAATTTAATGTATGATGGTAAGAGAATTCTCCGTGTTGTTGATAATTCATGGTTAATTTTTATGTATTCATTAGATATTTGTTGGTAAGAAAATTCTCCATGTCAACTGTGATGATTGCTGAACTACACTTATGTTCTAAGAAATGTATAAATGGGGACACACTGTTTTCATCATTCCAACGAATAGTACGAATTAAACAAGCCCAAGAAAATATTTATTTTCATTGGGAATTTTAAGACGACGAAAAATATCTTTTTCATGGTTATGATTTGGAGAAATTTTATTTTGATTGCATAAGGAGAAGTGATGTAACGCCCCGACCCCAGCTACCCGGAGTCGGTGCATTACTTCGTAACATTGGTATGATCAAAAAAGAAAAAGTCTCGAAAGACTGATTAGTTTAGTAGCCTTTGAAACACTAGATACATTCATAAATGTTACATTAAATCATAAAGTGAACAACTAATAACAAAGTATTCATTGTCCACACTCATATCCTTTTTTGACTATCCATGCAGGTCATTCATAAAATACTTCATCACATCCTAGAAAATATTAAAACATTGAAAGGGGTGAGCTCAGATGCTCAGTAAGGATAACAGTATTGCGGAAGCTTTCATAAATAATCATTAACATTTAAGGCAATGTATAACTAAAACAAAAGCCTTTTAAACTTGAACATCAACATAATATGGAAAAATTAAAATGAGATAATGCCATTTAATTCTTCACAAGGATATTCTACTGGTCGAATAATCAAATGAAATATCAATAACCACTTTCATAATGAGGGAATGTATAGTGCCAGACATTCTGAAACATTTTGTCAAGGCCTCGGCCAAGACGTCTAAAATGATTAAGGCCTCGGCCAAAACCATAAATCAAATTGGGAAAGGGCCTCGGCCAATTCCACGTCTAGTTGTCTCATGAGACCTACCGATGCATCGAGGAGCTATAGCGGGCTCAACCCATCACTTATTAAGTCCAATACATTCCTCATATGAATAGGTTTAAACATATCATAAACCATAACATAATTGTATCACATAAAACATGCATAAAGGAAACATAACATTTCCACATTTCAATCACAAGATATCAATACAACACATTGATATAATAAAAACGTTTTCAATACCATTTTCAATACGAAAATAAAAGAAAGTTTAAACTTTGTATTTATTTTTCATTAAAAAAATGATGGCTTGTAGAGGAAGCCGAAACTCAAATAATGGTCACGACGGCGGAGAAGTCGCTGTCGCTGCATAAGTACGGAAATAAAAACATTCCCTTTTGTCGTTTAGAAAAATGCTTCGTATAAAAAAGATTCATTTTGAATAAACGTAAAAGTCAATGGGATTTATACACCGTATAAAAAAAAGTTGTGTATAAAACCAAATATGCCTCAATGAAAGGGGATTGAGACGAAGTCCTTAAAAAGATAATTTTTTTAAATAAAGTACATATATAATGTGTATTAACTATATGTACACATAAATAATGTAAAAATACAAGATAGGACATAATAATATCATGACATAATTTGAAAGTATGAGATTAACCCAAAGAATAGAAATTGGGTTAAGAAGTTCCCTTACCTCGTGTATGACTTGACTCAACCGTTCTTTAACCTCCTAAATAATAAAATAGAGTTAATATATACCTTATTAAGAACCATTTTCAATTTCATTATCCTTTTTATATCACTTATTACAATGATATGAACATTATGTAATTATTTAAGTTAATAACGGTCGTTTTGTCGATCTTTGGTACTTGAGTCAACAATAAACTTCTTATAATTACAAGTTGTTTATGTGGTAGAATATCCATTATCTCCAGAATTATATTCATGATTTAGATGTCATGTATATCATATATATCCAGTATATACATTCATTTATAATATTATGTAACATTTAGAGGTAAGAAATGAAATGCACCATTCATGGAGACGGTAAGCCGTACGTTCGCATGAACGCTACTTTCATTTCTATTTCGTATTTAATGGAATGAAATAATAATGATATAAATGTATAATATAATTCCAGTATAATATAGTGTATAATACCATTTACTCCATCCTTTAGACATCCCACATATGGCATTAACGATTCAAATAACATTGAAGGGGCGGTAGTCCGCACTTCCTAAAATGAAATTATCGTGTTTACCCATAATGGAAATCATAAATTATGACATAAATGAGAAATACAGAAGCATAAGTAAAACATAAACATATTATATATCATATATAAATATAGTGACATATTAATGTCCACCTTTGAAGGTGTTATATGAGTGTTGAACAATCATCGTTTCGTGAGGCAGAAATTCACCATCCACAGAAACTGTATGTTCTTTAACCATTAGATGTAGGTGTGTGTAAGTGTAGCTCGAATCCATCTTATAACAACATCCTAGTATATTCAGGATACTTTTTTTGTTACAAAAGAAATGAATATAAAGAGTTTTGGGGGTTGGAGAAGAAAAATAAAACAAAACAACATTAGAGAAGACATTACCTCAAAATCGGGTAACTCTTTTTGATTTGAGCCAAAGGCTTCCTTGGAAAGAGTTCTGCCCAAAGTGAGGCTTGTAGGAGTAATAGGGGGAAGTTGGGAGAGTATTTTGGCAGAGTTTGGCCGAGCCAAATGGCTTGAATGTGTGAATAAGGTGGGAGTGGTGGGGCCTTTTATAAGTGGAGAGGAGGGGCACTCTTGGAAAGTAAAGAAAAGTCACATTATTATAAAATGTGTTTCAGATTATGGAGGTCCCACACTTATATAATTCGAGGCTAAGGTGATAAGGGTTAGAAATCTACCATCCAATAGGCTTTGGACAAGTGTAAGCCTTTTATTTTACATTATCTTCTCATTTTATTTAAATCGTTAAATAATGAGGTCATCGCTGCATCATCATGATGTCATAAATAATTTAATTTACTTAATGTCTAAAAATTATAAAAAAAATACTATGATGTAAGAAATATTTTTATCTTTCCAATTAATATTTATAGTCAAACATATGACTTGTATAACCCCATGTAAAAATTGTTCTAGTAAAACATTTCATGTTTGTGTCATTTTTTACTTTAACATTAAATAAAAGGTATTTATGTCATTTTCCAACTAAAGTGGCTCCATGGGGTCCCCAAGTTGACCCATGGATTGTCTTGGTCGGCCATAGCACATCCAATGAGGGTAGGACATGTTTCAAGCTCATCTCATATTATTAAAACATTATTTTTACCTTAAACTACACTAATTACCTCTAATCACGATTAAGAACTTAAAAGTTACTATTCAGCAAAAAAATTATTTTAATCTCATTGAACAAAATTTTACTTCCTAATGACAACCATGTATGTCAGATTTTTGGAACTCATATCACAGAAGTGGTAATGTTTCATTTAAACGAAAAATCAGTTTTTTAACTACCACTTAGTGGTTTCACCATTCATCAAAAATTGAAGTTTTTCAGAATAATGCCAAAATTTCACCATAAGCTATAATTGATATTCCGAATTCAAAAATTATGTCTATTTTAAAAAATTCTAAACATATAAGTTGCATTAATTAATTTTATAATTAATTCCCGCTGTCACAAAAAATAGCATGTTTTTAAGAAACAATTTATATCAAAAGATTGGCAATTGTTTAGGTCCAATTTCAAAGTGAAATTAATTCTAATGAACACCATTGGATAAAATGGTAAAAATATATTCTAATTATACTTTAAAACCACTCAATAGTATAATTTATCAGTATAAATTATTTTTATTAAAAAAGTTGTTATAAGTATTTTTCACTATTCATAAAAAAATTGGAAGTTCTCAGAAAAATACAAAAAATTCAACAAGGGCCAATTTCGATATTACGAATCCAAAAATGAAGTCCATTTGGTAAGATAAAATTTATAAAATTTCAAAAATTAGGTATTACTATTCATAACGGCTATTTTTATTGGTTGTGGCGTGTGTTAGAACTCGAAGCTGCGTACAATGCAAGCTATTGCATTATTGAATGAGAAGCGTATCATGGAAGCTCGGGGTGTTACAAGTGAATATTATTTGAGCTATGTAATTTATAATTGAATTCTAAAATATAATGTAGATGATAATTATTAATATGGTCTATCCAATGTTGTTTCTAATGGGAAGATGTTTGTGTAAGCTAAATGATGGAAATCTAATATTTTAATATTTCTTGAAGATTTTTTATGAATGTCAAGAAAATATTTCACTACATGTTAATGAGTTCTAATATCAATGAAAAATATAATTGTTTATATATTTTTTCAGGATGATTCTTTTTTTATAAGGAATTTATGTGGATTGGAAATGTAATACTTATGCACGATAATTTTACAAGGAATTTTTATATGGGGTGATGATAAAAAATGATCCACACAATGGCCGCCATAGGAACCCCTTGACCATACATGTGGGAGAGGTTCGACCCAACCAACCATACTAGATGTAAGTAATATAGTACCCCATAGAGATAGAATGTGGTAGTGAAAGTATATTGGGATCATAATACCCGTGAAATATGCATGGGTGTAGGTGGGTATAGCCTGCCCCAAATGGGTGTGTGTAGTGTTTTGGGTGCCGATACTGATGATGAATCGTAGGTTAAACTAGAGGAAAATACACTATAAAGGAGAAAAAATCCACATGGATCTTAGATGTGGGGTAAAGGATGAAGGTTATTGTTCATGAACCATTAAAATTTATGGATATAACATGGGACTCTAAATCAATTTTATTTAAGCTATTTGGTCAATGAGACGTCTTCATATTCATCCACCACTCATATGCTTCACATTTAAGCTCGCATAAACCACTAGTTCAATGTTTCAAGATCACACAGTGTTTTTATATCTCTTATGATCAATACTATATGATGAACAAAGCCAAATTGATCATCCCAAACCCAGGAAAACCATATTTTTCATGTATGAATGTTTTTAATCGAAGAATGGGCCACTGAAGGGTGTGTACAATTTAGTGATTACATTTTGATTGATTATGGTTCTATAAATAAGGCACATTGGAATTCAATGTGAAGGAATAAGTAGATATTGAAAATTCATAACTCCACCGTTTTTTATTGAAAAAATAAAGGACCCATGTTCGAAGGATTCATAAAGAAAAAGATCATTGGTAATATAAAATATTCCTAACATGGAATATTTTGAGGGCCAAAAATATATCATTGAAGTATATTTTTTTCGGATTATATGTTAGTGTAGATGATGTCAAAATCACCTATAAAGGGATATTATCAAGTAGTGTGAAGGTTTCTACAGCCTGGGATATTAGAGAACCCTCATTTTCTAGGAAGTAGGAGTACCAAAAACATTTATTTCATGAATAGACAACACCACGTAGGCTTTATTTTTATTCATAGAAGATCCCCCAATGAGCCTTAGTCTTCTATGTGAGGGAGAGGTGAAATAATGGTTGACACAATCACGTGAAGGGTAGATAATATATACACACCACATTACAAGAATAATGAATTAATATGTCCTCTTGACATGAAAATATCACACTCAAGATTTTCATCATTAAACTATAAATTAGTTCCACAAAGATCAAAAAATTATGATGTTAATATTCAATAGAGACTTTCACATCAACCTAATAAATACTACATACTATATTAAATGACTTTCAAATGTAGTGTGTTGAGTTCCATTGTGTTTAAAAGAACTGTTACAAGAATTGAGATAGTTTCATTAAAAAATGTGTTTCAATAAGAGGCTCTAGCCACTAGAAGTTTTATATATATAAATAATTATATTTCACATATGGGTATGTGGGATATAGAATGATATTATATCATGAAGGAACCTTTATATTTCATAAATATAATTATATTGAAATAATATAGATTTCACATATAACTATTATGGATGATGAACAGGAAAAAAGGCTTCCCTACATACATTTCATGTAATAAATAAATACCATTCACTATACATGTATTCATTGAAACACATCAATGCATTAGTAGGAACTACAAATAAGAATATTGAATATTTCAAAACCATTTTCAATGGTTAAAATTAGTATTAATGTAATGATTAAAAATATGTAGAACATAAAATAATAAGAATACCATTTTTATGTGATAGTTCAGAATTAAATAATAATAATTTAACATTATGAAATATTTTTCTAACATTAAGTTATAATGATGATATTTTTTGCTTTAATTTCACAGACCTGATTGAGGCTGGGAAAATCATTAATAGAAGGAGTTTCTCTTATGAATTTGGTAATCACTAGAGAATAAAACATGTTGTCTATTGAGGGATTCTTCAATTGATCATTCTTAGAAAGTAATCAGTTAGAGTGGAAGTTGCATCTTCCACATATTTAAGAGTATTGGACTGAAGCACATATAATATTCTTGATATAGTATAAATTTAATACATATAGTTCAGGAACAAGTTTTTTTATTGACCCAAATACATACATTTTAGTAGAGAGAAATGTTTTAGAATATTATTTGAAATATGTTGAGTAACTGGTGGTGCCAATATAAACAACTACATTGACGAAATGGAAATACTAGTATAAATAGTGACACACACTCATGAAAATTGATTAGTTCCTAACAAAAAATGTACAGAAATTCTTGGAATTTGTTATCACCACAATGTTATATTGATAAGAAAATAAATGAAACAACCATAGAGTAATCATGACTAGGAGTAGGTTCTCACTATGAGACTAAAACCTATGAATTTTTTTTGTTCTAATTTATATTATATTATTTTCGGGGCTTGTACATGTGATTATTTTGGGTTCATTTTAAATCCATTCCTATGAACCGTGGTATAGATTTTAGATTAAGAGGTTATAATTGAAAATAAAGTATAAACTTGGTAAAATTTTGGGTGATGTGATCCCCCTCAGTGTCCATGAATGATCAATCTAGGATATATAGTAACAGGAGGATTCCAATGGAAAATAGTTAAAGCAATGTTCCTTGTCGGATCATGAGAGTGTCGTAGGAGAAACAATATAAAGGGTTTGATAGAATTATCACTGTATTTAGTGATGTAAATTTTGACACTTTCACATTCCATTGAGGATCACCATATGAATCATTTTTGGTGGAAGGACTCTTATTAATCTCCCTAGACCTCATAGGTTAGTGGATAAGGATTTCTCTCTAATCATATGATTGTCATAGGAGAAAAGATCTAAAGGGTTTGATTGAATTCTCTCTAGGATTTTGTTATGAACAATGACGATTGTGTCTAGAATTGACATAATCAGGTGTAAAAAGAGCTTAGGGTGGACAAATAATTATTGAACATTAGACCTTATTACTTTTCATTATCTCTGATAAAACCAATCTCTAAATAATAATAATATTTTTATTATTTTCTTGGCATGAGTAAAGAATGATTATAAAAAAATATTATTATTATGAATAATTTAATTAATAATAATTAAAATATATTTAATATGAATTTTCTCACCATATCGTTAAACCTGATGTGTCAATCATCCTCATATTTTATAAGGCCATGAATAATTACTATTTTATCAATAAATAAATATCACTACATAATTCACCTAAAAAAAATAATGATTATATTCACACAACCAATGAATAACTATTTATTTATTATTTTCATATCCAAATAAATAATTAGTTATTACCCTATAAAAAAATGAGAAATAAATAAATATTATATATTTATGTAAATAAAATATACCTTGAAAATTTAATATTTATTTAATATTAAACTCACATAATATTTTGTTGAATTACTGGATAATGAATGTATTTGATCAAAAATAAAAGAATAATTATTAAACCATGCATGATATGTTTTTTCAATATTGTTAATTCAAGTAGAATTCGGTGGATGTTCTGAATACACTTAATGTATGGCCCTTTAGGGCCATTCCTTCATGGAATTAGGTAGATCCACCTAAATTAAATGGTTTTTATCTACAAATATTCCCAGGAACCCATAGAAAAAGAAGGAAAATGTTACAATGATAATATCAACATGTGAATAAACACTTTATATTATAGTCCTTTTGTCAAGATATCTATAATAGATCATGTTTCATGTTAATGTCATCGACCTAATTTCATGATGTCTCATTCATTGAATTTAAAGATATGATCTTACCAATAGAATGCTAAGGCTAATTAATTAAGCAAGTAGTTCCATTTCCCTCAAATATCTTGATACATTATCCTTCATTAATAAAAAAAGTGATAAATCCCTTTTCAAAATATTCATTAACTCTAAGAAATTGTAACACACCCAATGTACCCTACATATGAAAAAACATTATCTTCATTCTTTTGGTTGGTAAATAGAAGTGAAATATAATATAAAACAATATTAATATTAATCTCAAATTATCATTAGAAACATATATTGATATGCACATCCAATGACATATATATAATTGTGGATGTCCTACTAGCGGTTCAATTTCTCATAATATAATTCTATGAAAATTAACAAGGGTGTACATCATGAGTATGTGTCTCAAAGTCCTATGAGGCTCACCCTCCAGATTTCAGATATCACATAAGTCTCATAAAATAATATCATACAACTATAGAGAATATATTTATGTCTAATATAATGGATCTTCTTGGTCTTATCATAGCAGGGAACTACTATAAACTTTTCAATTTAAAAAATACCCATGATAGATTACATATGAATGTTACAAAGTATTGCAATCATCATGTGATAATAAATTAATTAATTTGAATGATTATAAATATTCTGTAAATACATTGTTCAATATAGTAGGTTCTAGGTCACCAACTCAAATAAACACTCAATTAGACTAGATCCAACCACTAACACTCCACTATAATGTCTCAAATGTTGAACATGTATCTTCTAATATATAGTTAGAGTTATTGAACCCACAATGACGTATATGGTTGTCTACCTTAGTGAAACCACTTTACTCACAGAAAATCCACCAAAAAATATATTACTTAGTATATATCCTCTGTCAACCATATCATCATAGGGAATACCATTGTTAAAATTTATCCTTATATGATTAGATTTTAATACACTAGTATACCTATGAAAATTGGAACTAATTTTACTAAACTAATTTTTTAATCTATAAAAAAAGAAACAATTTACTCAGTCAATTTTAGATAAGAAAAATACTACTAGTAATAAGATTTACCCTTACATATTCCCTTATCTTTATTATACTTTTCAACTAAACCAATATATATAAGACTATTTTTATATTCCTTGAAAACTGGTATTCTAATTTCATTAATTTCGAAAAACTCAACTAATTTTGTTCTCATGTATTAGTGGATAGTTCTAACTTTCATCTTATGATGCTCTCCTAGTCTTTTTATGTATTTTCGTTCTATGATTTATTAAATCTAATGATCTAACTTGTGTATATATCATGGAATGTGAGAAGAATTTCATAATTACTCTTAGTCATACAAACTCTATACATCTCTTAAATCTAATGTGACACTAAAACAATTATAGTAAATTATTCAATCTCTTATATTTCAATTCGATGATCATTTTGTATGATGAGCGGCATTAAGAAACCCCTTAATCTGTACTAGTAGATATTATCCCTTAGAACTTGTGTTATTACTGAAATTATCATTAAAGAATTTTTTTAGTCTTATATTATCATATGACTAATCATTTAACTTGTATATTATTTTAAATATAGTAGTATTGGAAAACTATAGTGATCCTTGTAAACTTTTATAAAACATATAAAGTAATTCAATCCAAATAAATATATGAGGATTATTATACATATTTTGAACCATTAATGGATCATTAAAACATAAAATCTATATTAAATTTCACTAATGCCTTCAAATATTATGTTCATTCCATATGGTCCATAAAGTTACCTTCATGAGAGGTGTCCTTGACATTTTATTCCTAATACAATGTTTATAAAAACTATTATATATAGAAATAATAGTTATTAAGAATGATGATTGGAGTAATTATTTTTTCCATAGGATTTGTATTAAACCCATTTAATAATCAATCATGCCTTATTAAACATTTATTAAAGGATGGGGTCGAATCCTCATTTTATTATTAAAGAAAAGACCACTTTTTTCTTGGTAGAGGGAGACCCATTAAATTTCTCAAAGGGACAAGGCCATGTGGCCTTAATACAAGGCTTGAATGTCATTTTTTGGAACAAAGAGCCCTTTGGTGAATAGTACTACTACAGCATCCTGGAAGCTGTGGTACCTGTAATAGTACAGCCACTACCACAGTGCCTCCCCCACTCTAGGATAATTAACCAAGGTGCACTTTTTCATTTACAAGATACACATTTTAATACATCACTATATCTTTAAATCCATCAAATCAAACACATGATGTTATGATATAATGAAATTTAATCCTATCATAACATAGATGATGTTCATTAGTCAATGTAGTTGGAATATGGTTGGTTGTTATGTTGTAATTTTTTAAAAACATGTCTAGATAGAAAATCATTTGATATTTTGAAATATTTATATGAATCTTCATCTATATTGATTACTCTATGACCATTTATATGATATGATTAAGGTAATGGAAGTTTAGAAAAACCTTCACTCTATATTTAATGATTAATGAATACTTGTTGACAATATTCTTGAGTATAATATCCCAGAAGATTCTATATCTTTTACAAAGTGAATTCATTACTATCTTATGTCATTCCTAAAATTTCATAAAGGAATTTAAAAAAAATATAAATTTACGCTGAAAATATTCACGTTATGTAACTGAAAAAATTATGAAAAATTTATGGTGTAACTTCTTTTAGAATGGATTCTTTATCTAAAATTAAAAAAGTATGTTGATAATTCCTAAAAGATTCATAGCATAGAATATACTAAATACAATTTTGGGTATAGATTTTACAAAAACCATTAAAATTATATGGAAAAAATTATCTTCCCACAATTGGGTTTGAATCCAACAAATTATAGTCATGGAATACTCTCAAAATTTAAAATTAATTATTTTAGTATCACTAAACTATTTATTAATTATAGATTACCATAAAAATGTTAATTTCAAAAGAATTAATATATAATTTTGTCTAAAAGAACAATGAGATAAATGTATTGGTAAAACTAAATAGAAACCACACTTCTAATAGAATCTATCTAAAATATAATAAGAAGTAGTGAAATTCTCACTACTAATATAGGAATTACACTTTTCAGCCTCTAACTTTAGTACTTGTAGTCTTATGTTTCCCATGACTGACATAAGAATCACTCTTTCTAGGTTCCTCGAAGAATAAACCCTAATTCTAGTAATGATTTAGTCTTGGTTTTATTATTTTTGTACAAGATAGTATTTAATACCAATGAAGTAAAATAAAAACATTATAATATATATTGAAAATATTTGGAGTAGATGAAACTTATGGAATATTCCTCAATTTTATTAAATTTTATTTTACATTAGCCTTTATGTACACATGTAAAGAATATAGCCTTATATTCACCGCACCAGCTTTGATTATTTTTTCACTACAAAAGATATTGTAAGGGAACCATTTACTATAAAATAGTTATGTGATTTTCACTCTAGTCTTTCATGTTATTATCCAAATGTTTTTTGGTACAAAGTTCACACAAATTTTATTTTCCCAATGAAATTACATTAAAAGATTCATGAGATGTTCATATCATATTTCTAATTAAGTAGAACATTGAATGAAAGGATGATAATATGGGATTAATAGAAAATTTATTATACATATCGAAGTGAAAAATTAATAAGTTATTAATGTACATTACTATATTGAAGTTAAGATCTATATTTTAGTATTATGTTCATTTTTAGAATAGTATTGTATAACTAAAATGATTTTTATCTAAATCCTCTCTTTCCCCTTCCTAAGAGATGGGAGATGAGATGTCTGGTATATGTATTTGTGTCCTTAAATTTCATTATATGTTCTCTAAAGACAAAATATACTTTATTTCTTCTGAAAATTAAAGCACACCCATATACCTCCTATAGGAATCAATATATAATTTTCATTCTTTGTAAGATAGATACAAAATTATAGGTTATTCCAACAAAGAGTAAAAAATTTTTGATAAAAGATTAGTATAGAAAACAATAGTACAACAGATAAATTTATTTTGCGGAGGACACCATATTTATCCTATAAGATATATATTTTATAATGATTTCTCTTTCTATACCCCACCTTACATAAAATCATATTTAACATTTTATATTGCCCACAAAAAATGTGACATGCTATTTTTTATTCATTATTTTCCCAACATATTATAGAAACCCAATAACATAACCCCTAGTTACAGAATTGCTTGCCATGTTTATATTATAGTATAAAGGATATATATTCCCCTTCTCATAAACCAAGCAATTGACTAGTCAATTACTCAATGGTATTTGGGTAGGTAGGACATTGTTATCTCTATTAACTCATATCTCCTTATTCCGTTAAGTGGAATCCAAAATCTAGAAATCCTAGATTTAGATTCCCTCTAAAAACATCTTAATTTTCCACATTTCTACAGAAGGATACTCCTCTTGATATGAATTTCTTTAAGTCCACCCAAAAACTTCAATATAAAATCATTTTAAATGGTAGTGTCTCAGTAACTGCTGGATCAAATACTAAAATCTATTGGTTACACTCTAAATTATGTAATAGAAGTCTATATAAAAAATTTTTCATAAAAAATATGATATATTTTTATCATTTTGTTTAAATTTACAATTTTGTATTATTGCATACTTTTTAATATTAAGTGTATTATGAAATAACAGAATAACCATTATATAGATAAATTCTTTTCATAATCAAATTTATTTTCATTATTTCTTGCATGATTTTTAATAAATTTATTTAAATCTTCACGATAAAGAATCCATAATGATATTTACTAAAAAACATGATGAAAATAAATTAGTGAAAGTGGTATGATCATTAGACATTTCTTATAGTAATTTAATCTTGTGATTAATAAAATAAACCATGACCCTAGAATAAATAATACCTTGAACTGAAACATGAATCATGTTGTATTATTCCAGTTGTCCTCTTTGTATATTATTGATGGGTTTTTCCTCATCCCCGGAATTAAACCACCACCACTCACCTAGGATTTTCCATTAATTACATAAGAGGTACTCACACATATTTTAGGGGAACCAAATTATTTGTGATGGGATTTATATAAAATAGAATGTGGGCCTCAAGGATCATAAACAATGTGGGGATGGGATGACACACATGTCATATATTTAATTTAATATTAATAATAAATTAAAAGGAAACCAATCGCATATGAAGGATTATCCAATGCACATGATCATTCATACATATGACATGAATATACCTTTTTTATTATAGTTAGAAATCAATTCATTTTTTCCTTTACTTATGGTAAATATACATGAATTTTTCACATTTATTATATAATTAATTAATTGATTCAATATTTATTAAGTCGTCCGAAACATGTTGAAAATTTACATCATCCATAATTTTAAAAACTTTATTTAAATGAATGATCTTTAAATTAATAAAGTACACTTGGGTACTCGGTGTAAATGACATATACCCATCCAAACTACTAGGAATTGTCTGTGTTCTATGTATTCAAATGGAATCCATCATACATGGTGTGGAATATAATTACAAGGAATTTATTTTTCAACAAATATCATAAGATCATCTGTTGATTACATGGCATGTGATTCCATTAACACACAGTGTACACTATAACTAAATAATATACAAAACGTCTAGATAAGAATTTGATTCAGAGTATAATTTAATATATAATTATTTATCCTATCACATGTTGGGTATTTTTAGTAAATTTCACACAAATACATGTTGATTAGGTTTAATTATATGATAAAAATTTATTAATCCTACGGATGGGGCTTGATTTTCGACCATAGACATTTATAGGGTACATAGTGTTTTTGGTAACTACCGACTTTGTCACCTTGATGATTCATGGTTCGTTAGTCTCTAAGTCATCTAGTAAACACATTATAGGGATTAGACGCTCTGTGTTTTATTGTTTGAAAAACACATGGACTACACGTTGTGTATCAATGTTACCCAATATGTTATCTGTAGAATCATGTTTCATCATAGCCCAATCAATACATTATGTTCATTAAATTTATTAAATATATATTCAAAGAATGATAATATGAATTAATTCAGGCATTATCCAGATGCATTGAACATGGGTACATGATATATACATTGGGTTACATGCCATGTATTCTAGTGTTATTCTAAATAAAACATCAGAACCTCTTTATGGATTCATCATAGGTTATTCATTTATATTAAAACTTTTCCTTAATATATGATTGAGGAAGAAGAAGCATAATTGAATAATTTGACATTTATATTAAAAGAATTAATAATTCCAAGATGAATACTAAAAAAACAAATAATCAATTAGTGATTATTAAATAAATATAAATTAATTATGTGACTATATTGATGCTAATAAAAGATTCCAAGAATAGTGAATTTCAAGTTATTTCATTTCTATCTAGAATTTGTTTCATAATCTATTACTAATCTAAGATTTACATGATGAAGAATATCACATAAAATAGAAATATATAGAATATTAATTGACTATTACAGTGAAACCTAGAAGGAATGATCATCACTTTTAATTTATTATAAATTTATTTGAATAAATAAATACCTTTCTTTGAATTTATTTCTATATTGATGAATCAATTTACCACATATTTTTGTTCCAATTTTTTTGTTATTAGATTAACCATAATAATGAATTGGGATGGATAATGGAGAGTTGGATATTCCCTTTTATAAGTGGGGATAGTAGAAAAATTGTTGATACTTAAAAATTTTATTATATAATATTGGACATACTCAATTAGTGTTGTTAAAAATTTTAAAATTTTCAAAGATAAGAAGGTTGTGTTTTAAATACCTTCAATAGGTAAAATTAAATAAAAGTTTTTCTATTATTTTAAATCAAACCTCTTAGATTAACATCTCTTTTAACTCTGTAACCCTTAATGTGGTAATAAATTTTTTAATTTGGTAACTATTCATTGTATCCAAAGATTAAGTTGAAAATATTACCAAATAATAATTATAATTAATTAAAATAAGAAATAAATTATACAGGATTCTATTCCATGAAGAGGAAAAAAATAATTCTATCATCAACACACCAAATTCTTAAAAAAAACTTCTAGGAAAATTATTATTTAAGCATAAAAATTATTTTATTCTCATTAATATTATTATAAAATCTATTAAATGTATGTTAAAATATATTATTTAGTGAATCATAAAAATAATTACATTAAAATAAGTGATAAATGATGACTAATTTTATTTACAAATATAAAAATAAATTGTAAACTTAAAAATAGTTTTTAATAAACACCTCCATCAACCTTCAAATAATTATATATTCATTTATAAAAAATTTAAAACCATTTAATTAATTTTATAAATGGGTAAAAATTATTTTCATATGTTTCTTAATTTCAAATATATTTAAAATCATAAATATATAATAAAAACAATGAATATAATTGAAATATTGTAAAATAGTTTCTTCAGATCAATGGTTTTTCCTAAGAGAATTAGAAATTGTTTTCATCAAATATAATTCATTTCAAAATTTCTAAGCATTATTTACTTAATTTTAGGGTTTTTTGTTTCACAAGTAGTTAAAAACAATTATTTATTAATTGTAAAATATATTCCAAAATCTGAAGCTGCTACATCCTACATCCTTAAAATAATTTCTCCATTGAAATTATGTCACTCCCTTAAAAAAATAAGTATATCTCTTCTCTATTACATTTTCAAGTTCCCACATTACATCATTGAATTTATAATTCCTCCATGTAATCATAACAAGGTGGGTAGTCTTTTTTGTAGTAATTTATCACTAAGATCCAAAATTTCTAGTTGTTTTTTATAATAAAGTGAATTCTCGAATGGAATAACCATTACATTTTGAAATATAAAGGATATGATATGAACATTTTAAAAAGAGAGACATATAATTCATGAACAATTTAGTAGAAATTTGGAAAATGTTCCAAGTGATATGAAATCATCCCTAAATGATCTACAATATCATCAGGCCCAGTCTGTCGTGTGAATAGTTTTCCCTTCTTTCCAAATCACTTAACATTCTTCCAGGGTGATATTTGAAGGATTACCCTATAGACAACATCAAACTATAGATCTTGTTAAAAATTATCATCATAACTTTCATGTTAACTTTGATCTTCCCAGGTATTCTACCCCATTTTTTTAACCTTATCATCAAACTATAGATCTTGTTAAAAATAGTTTTTAAGAAACACCTATTTCCACCTTCAAATAATTATATATTCATTTATAAATAATTTAGAAACATTTAATTAATTTTATAAATGGGTAAAAAATGATTTTCATATGTTTCTTAATTTCAAATAAATTTCGATTAATTGATAAATAATAAAATTAATGAATATAATTGAAATATTTTAGAATAGTATCTTTAGATTAATAGTTTTTCTTAAGATAATTAGAAATTATTTTCATCAAATATAATTCCGTTTAAAATTTCTAAGCATTATTCACATAATTTTAGGTTTTTTTTCTTCATGTAGTTAAAAACATTTCTTTATTAATTATAAAATATATTCTAAAATCTCGAGGTGCTACATCCTACCTCCTTAAAATAATTTCCCCATCGAAATTATGTCACTATATTAAAAAAAATAAGTATATATCTTCTCTATTACATTTTCGAGTTCCCACATTGCTTTATTGAATTTATAATTCCTCCATGTAATTATAACAAGGTGGGTAGTCTTTTTGTAGTAATTTATCTCTATGATCAAAAATTTCTAGTGGTTTTTTATAATAAAGTGAATTCTCCAATGGAAAGACCATTACATTTTTGTTCATATAAAGTATATGATATGAAATTTTTTAAAAAGAGATATATAGAATGCTTGAGCAATTTGGAAGAAATTTGGAAAATGTTCCAAGTGATAAGCTATTATCCTTAAATGATCTAGAAAATCATCAGGCCCTGTCTGTCTTGGGAATAGTTTTCCCCTCTTTCCAAATCACTTAACATTATTCCATGGTGATATTTTAAGGAGTACCCTATAGACAACATCAAACTATATATCTTGTTAAAAACTATCATCATAACTTTCATGTTCACTTTGAGCTTCTTAGGTATTCTGCTCCATTTTTTAACCTTTTCTTCTATTTTCTCAACTAACTCCAATCCTATGATCTGTCGTTCATGAACTTCATCCCAACACATTGGAGTTATGAACTTATCAAAATAGAGGGATTCATAAGTAGCCATATATATTCTACCTTAATAGATATTTTTGTATGAAAATTATTATTAAGGAATACGTTGATTCCAAAAATCATTGAAATAATTATATTAAGATATGAAAATATCATCTAGTGTTTGAATGATCCATTTAGACAGACAATATGTCCATTGAGGATATTAAGTGCTAATGTTAAATCCCATTTTCAACACATGTTGATTACTTCTATAGAACATCAATATAAACCTTGAATCCTAAGTAGATACAATAGAATTTTGTACCCCATAAAACCATACCACTTCCTTAATATATACATATCATGGCATGTTGATATAGAGAAATATATTATCTAATAACAATGAAATGTGTTGATTTCATAGGGAGATTAATTACATCTGAAATAACATTCTGGCCTTTAAATGTTTTTTTGGAGTCTGATAAAGAAACACATAGTAATGTTTTCACTTTTTCACTCAGGTATTTGTAATTATTGTAACATACCATTATAATTCAGTATATCAACCTTAAATTTCAAGCATACTATGAACTAAGATACAAAATCAACAATATATCTATTATTTTGTCCCACTAGAAATTATTTTTGAGATCTCTATACATAATCATACTTATTGAATGAATAAATATTGGTAAACTATTATCGTTATCCTATAGATCCTTCATTCTAATTGTCATTTATGGGACACATACTTAGTTCTCT
Source organism: Viscum album (assembly GCA_963277665.1). Classification (NCBI taxonomy): domain Eukaryota; kingdom Viridiplantae; phylum Streptophyta; class Magnoliopsida; order Santalales; family Viscaceae; genus Viscum; species Viscum album. The sequence goes on from OY728150.1 coordinate 238,217,647, forward strand.
AGCATTATCATTCCATCATGATCATTGTGGAACCCTATCACATTTCTCCCATTCTTCTGGACTTCTACAATCACCATTTGATCCACTTTAAGAATTACATGTATAGAGAGTTAAATACTCATTTGATAAATATATGATCTATATGATTCCCCCAGGATCATCGGATCTATATTTTATAAATCCGTATTTATTTGATTTATTGAAGTCCTCATCAAGAACAAACAAGGATAGTCCTTCTGACTAAGAGTATCAAGCACCTTGTTCACCTTCCTAGTGTGGTAGTGTCTTGAGTATTCATAATATTTAATCAAATCTTACCATATCATTTGGATAAAATTCAACTATTTATATGTGACTATATACAACAATATTTTGTGATCAGTATATACATATCACGTGTTTCACAATATAGATAATTCCTTCATATTTCTAGTATAAAATTTATTGATAACAGCTCCAAATCATATGTAATTTTTTTATGAAACATTAAATTTTGTGAGGCATATTCTACTACAATGTGATTATTCTTAAGAACACATCCTAGTTCCTTATATGACATATTTAAAGAGATCATAAACCATTTTCGATTTCATGGGATGTGTGAGTACAGGTAAACTAACCAACCTTATTTTAATCTCCATGAACTTATCCTCATATTATTCCATACAAATTTACTAAGCTCCCTTCCATGTAAATGTGGTTATTGGGTTAGACAGTGATTATAATTTTTTTGAAAATAATCAATAGTATCCAACCAATCCACAAATACTACACATGTTGGTCAATATGGTTTTTCTCAAAAATTGCTCAATAAATTCTTTCATAGAAGAATCCACCAATATACCCCCACAAGAGATCATATGACTCCTGAATGAATCAAACTATAGCTAAAATTAACCCTCGGTAGATGTGACATATAGATTATCCTTCCTCAGGTTCTTTCAACACAATCCTCAAATGATCAGTATGATCTACCATGCACATTGAATATGTAATACTATCATATATAAAGACTTCTATAAACTGGTATCCAACAAATCCACAAATACTACACATGTTGGTCACTATGGTTTTTCTCAAACATTGCTCAATAAATTCTTTCATAGAAAAATCCACCAATATACCCTCACAAAAGATTATATGACTCCTGAATGAATCAAACAATAGCTAAAATTAACCCTTAGTAAATGTGACAAATATATTATCCTCCCTATAGTTTTTCAACACAATCCTCAAATGATCATCATGATCTACCATACACATTGAATATGTAATAATATCATATATAAATACTTCCATAAACTGGTCATGTTTATCTCTCGATACTCTATTCATTATATAAATGAAGATAATGGGAAAATTGTTCAGTCAAAATGGAATCACTATAAATTTTTAATGTACAAACCTTGTATTGAGGGATATATTGGGTATATCTTCATTTTGACCCTCAATTGATGATATATGAATTGAAGTTCAGTCTTTTAAATGTATTGATATCCATGTAGTTGATCAAACAAGTCATCAATATGAGATATATGATGATTTTTATTAACAGTGATCACGACAAGATCCCGATAATTAGTGAAAAGAATAATTAACCAATATTTATCATCATCATTAATTTGTTTATTAAACAGAGTATGATAACAAGGCCAACAACAAGAAAAAAATAAGGGAAATAGGACCTAGGGGGTCTAATGTAATACCAATAGAATCCCCTATGACAATGTTCTCACCCTCAGCCTTAAGAAAAAACCTTCCAACCTAGCATGATGAAATAGAATTTGGAAATGCTCTGGAAGTGAGATTATCTGCTACTTTGTTTCCCGCATGCCAGATGTGAACAACCATTGTATTACAGGAAAGAAGACCTCTGCATTTTCTAATAATATAATAAATCAATCAGGGAGCATTTCCTATTCCTAGAAGAGAATTATAATGAATCTTGAAAACCATTTCTACTTCATTGAGATTCATATTGTGTTGGTGGCACATTATGTGACCGGTGATCAAAACTATGGCCTTCTCCTAGTGAGAATGAAAATAGCCAAAATGATTTGAACACACCATGATGATCGATCCCCTGATGGCTCAGAACATCCCACAACCCCACATAATACTTATCATCTATCCGAGTTAAGATTGAATCACATTGAGGGTGGGTGCTAGCAGACCTAATGGCCCATGATGGAATTACAGGGACCAATATAGGAAAGGATACCCGTATGGAGTGGTCTAAGAGTAGGTGTGTCACACACTTTTTTTTGTAGTATGAGTAGGTTGATGAGTACACTCCACATTCTGATGATTGTGAAGTCTCAGTAGGTTGATGAGTACACTCCACGTTCTGACGATTATGGGTTTTCCCATCGAATGAGCTCCCTTATTCCTAGCTATGATTCTAGATTTCCAAATGCACCAGAAACCAAAAATCAAGACCATAGCCCAGGCCATCCTCTCTAGACCAGTGTTAGGTAAGCCATAGAACCAATATTCTAGGAAAGGAGCCCTAGAAAGTGACTAACAGGAGAAGGCTATGAAATATCCAATCAAGTTCCACACAACAAGAGAACAATTGACGATAAAAACCAAGTGGATCAAACTATCATATTAATGGGTGTTTCAGCAAGTACACCTAGACAAAATATTGAATACAATTCTTTTAATATTACCATTAGTCGACACTGCATGATTCCTGATTCTCTAAGTGAGGATGTTATACTTGGTGGGGATCTAACTACACCACATGATTTTGTTCCATCTATATTTACTGACCAACAGAGCCATCACTATTCAAAAATATCTGATGGGGAATTCCCCTAAGTTATAGGGTGTGAACACACACTTATCTGCCTCCATGTTTATCTCAATGGTGTTGAAGAGTTCGTGTTAATCCTTTTCCAAAACAACCCTGATAAAGGATGAATACCTACTTGCCTCCCTGAAGTAAATTCGAGGAGCCAGGAATCTAGGATAGACAATTGTTGACCCGACCCAATTTTTGTGCCATTAAATGATATAAACTTTTCTAGTAATCCAACGTGAAAGGGGATGAAGATTAGTAATGTTGGTTGCAATCATAGACCAAATAGGTGAGGGATAGCCATGGCCAATCTCTATATCTACACAATATCTCACAACATCGCATTACCCCAGAGCGAACACGCCACTAAAGCTTCCCTTGCCATCTTGGCATGAATACACTAAATGTTATCAAATAATTTTCTTACATTAATACATCCTTCCAGAATCGGCTTGGCCATTTTCTTCCATGAACCCCAATGTTGTTTCCCTAACAACATGGCATCCCAGAAAAGACAGTGACCGCCCTATCAATGGTGGTGATAACTCCCTTAAAAACTTTAATATATTCCATTTCATGAACAGGGATCGCTAAAAGAACTCTATTAATCAGCGTCATTCTGGCTCCAAAGGATAGGAAGTAGTTTTTCCAATTGAGGACTCTACTCGTGATCTTATTGAGGATATGGCCAATGTCTTGAATGTGGAGAATGTGTGAGGATAATGGTGTGCCTAGGTAGTCAATTACAAATCTCCATCTCTAGATATTCATATATTTTTATATAGAGTTTCCACAACTCACCTCACATTTATTAGAGGGATATAAAGTCTTCTTTTCAATGGTTTGATTGGCTGACCACTCTAGTGACATTACTCCTCAAGGGCTCTATTAAAACATGAGACTGATCTTTTTTTCCTATGAGCACTCTGTGGATAATGCTCTATTCAATCCTATCATAGGCTCTATTCATGTCTAATTTGATAGCCATGTTTGATCCATGGACCTTGATATTGATATCATAAATCAACTCTTGAGCTATCGTGATTACACCTTGGATGGATCGACCCTTCATAAATCAATGCTACTCTATGGAAATTCTGTGTGGAAGAAGAGAGGATAGACTTTTGTTCACGATACTAAAAGGAATTTTATACAGGAAATGGCACATGATCATGGGACTATATCAATAATGGAAGGAAGAAAGGATCATTGATATTGGGAATGAGCATGACGGTAGTTGGACTGGCTACCCGAGAAATACCACCAACACAAAAGAATTCATAAATAACCATGAAAATTTCTTTCGGAACCACATACTAAGAATCATTGTAAAATGTACCTGGGAATCCAGGTGGTCCAGGATAACTCTCGGGGTTATGGATCATCATGGACTCATGAATCTCATTTAAATTTGGAACTGAACCTAACATAGCATTGTCCTAACTAGAGACAGGAGTGGGGATCACATATAGAATGTATCACATCCACTCATATATCCTTTAGGCATACATGGGTTAGGTCTAGTAATCACCTCCTTAAGGTATAAATGGTCCATCCTACCGACAACATCTTGGTTGTACGAGTAGGAGGCAACCTCCAACCATAGATAGGGATTTATATTGTATTTTTTCTCTTGATTGAGGTGTCTCAACTTTTTATGTAGCCGATCCAAGTGTGCCCCTGAGTGGGGACCCTCCACGATCTATTAAGAACTTGATGGTATCCTTCAATGCAGTTCCAATTATGAGGGAATCTGATGGAAAACTGATTATCCTGCCCTGTAGACAAAGAAACCAACAATGGAGAATGGTCAAAAATACCACATATTAGATGGGTTGCCTTGGAATTTGGGTAGACAGAAACGGCTTCAATGTTAGATAGGAATCTATCTAGTCTACTTCAGGAGCAGAGGTCGCCTCCTTGATTATTGAACCATATAAAATGATCCACAATATATCCCATGTATGAGAGGCATTTACCGGCCATTAATTGCACAAAACATAGACTACCCTTCCGAGGGAAGGGGCCTCTACCTTTTTTCTCATCCGGTCAGCTGTTATATTGAATTACACTCTTAAAATCCATCCAGAGGCGCTCAGGTCGAAATAGTTCATCCCCTGTCCCAGCTTCCATAAATGAAGGAGGCAAACAGGGAGGTATTTCCAAGAGTCGCATTAGTAGTATTGGACTGGTCATCCTCATAGATTAGATTAACACAGTCCAGATCAAGACTCTTCCTACACAAGTTCATAGAATGCCGTTAGAGCTGATAGGAGGAGCAGTACCTTGGATACATGAGATAGAAAATGTCTTGATTCTATATGAGTGAATCGTGCACCCGAAGATGAATTCTAACCGAAACCAAAATGGATATGTCTATGTCCACGAATATCCGAGCAACTAAAGAATCTGCGCAACCCTGAGTGTGATCATCTGTTCAACGAAATCCAACAAGGGAGTCGCCAATCAATTTGAGGAAGTCCCCATTATAAGAAAGAAGAGGTATCCCCAAAAGGAAGATCCACGTAGCAACTCTAGATCCGTCCTTCCCCTTGTGAATCTCTATCGACCATCGAACCAGGATGAAGTGCCACCGACCCATGGACCACAGGGCTTTACACCAGGCCTTGATAAAATCATATTCTGACTCCAGATCCACACAGAAGGAGTTAAGATGCACTAAGGAAATCCGATCTGGAGAGGAAAGACACCAAGAGTCCACAAATCATTGGATTACTGGAAGTGGGGGCTTCGTAGAAAAAAAACATTATGATAAGGGTCCATTTTAGGAAAGTGATTACATCCTCAAAGGTTGAGAAATATACATATATGGTCAGGTGGGGTCCATCCATTGACATAGAAGAAGAGCCCATGAAGATATCCGGAACGAAAGGAGTCGAAGAGTCCATAGACTATCGGTACATGACATCTTTGAAGGAGATGCTCGGGCTCCGAACCGGGGGGATAGATTCAGTAGAGGCAGAGGCCAGAGGATGATCTTCCAATCGGGATGAAATAGGGTTGAAGACCGTTGGAGGCAGAGGCAGTGGCTGGGGATGATCAGTGGCCCCCGCATTAACGGTCGATTTTTTTTGAAAATCTGGAGGCACGTGGGGTGCATTATAGTTAAAGGAATATGCCATTTTCCCCCTTGTGATGAGATTCTTCCTACGAATTGACCTATCTTTATTCATAGAAGAATGAACAAGTGAACACCATGATGAAACACTCGTGTAAAAATCCTTTTTCTACAATGAACTTCCAGGATCCAGGAAAATCGGGTCCTAAATTATTATTAATGTAAAAGTAAGAATACAAGGATGGGAATTACAAGGGAGTTTACACACATGGGAGTGAACCACCCCTCACATATCATCATACACCAATGTTTCACAATATTGAGAAGATCTAAATGACCACATAATACTTTATTCTATGATATATTTTTTTTGACAAAGAATCGTTGACCTGGTTGGCTACTCTACATGGGTGTTATACAACAAAATGAATTTGAGTGGCATATTTGATGCACTTAGTCTAGTGAGGTGGGATTTTCCATGTGAAATTATTGGTTCTATCCCTTAAGGAAATGACAATGTTTTTTGAGTCAGATTCAATACACAAGGTAGTCCAATTCTAATGAACCACAAGTTTGATTGTATACATCACTAGCCACAGCTAAGATTCATAATCTATTTCAATTCCAATATACTAATAGAAGAATCATTTGAAAATTCCATCATTAGTTCAAAAAAACATCACTAACCTGAGGGCGCTGGCATTCCTGAGGTCACACCATCAACATTACCCTTTATTTTGGACTAAATTGGAGGAAACCATCCCAAAAAGTTGACCATAAGATGCTTCATAACTAATCCTAAATCACACAATATCCTTAAGGTATTCAAATCACTCATACTGTTGCGCATTGTAACCACATGCACCATTACCACAACATATACCTCCTTGTACATTGACACTTTTCTAGTATTTATATATTTAAATTGATCAAAAACATTTCATTCTAAGCCCTCCATATAGACGCAAAGATATAGGACATGGCTATTTGAAGAAGATTTTGAATCTGGTTCTTTTTCTAGTGTTGGTAACGAAGTCCATGAAATCTTCTAGCTACCTTCCCACGCCATTCTCAAGGTCAAACAACTACCCTGTATTCTTACAAAGCTCACCGGTAAACCCAGAACTGATGAATAGATGTTGAAAATTTTCTTCCTCATATATACATAGATGGAAGGGGAAACCATAAACTTTCCAGCCTTCCCCATTTCGTCATTTGCTGGAAACATATTTTTCTATATTCTTTATAGAAAAATATATATAAAAGTGTAGAATATGTGTACATTGAAATTAGACAACCACAATTATTTCATATAAGAGCTCTCACTTTTCATCTTGTATTACTCCTTCACATAGAATTTTCCTTTTCTATTCGGTTTCCAGACAACATTGTCAGATTCCAGGAAAACATGGATTTGAATTACCATCAAAAATTGTAAGGGAACAAATTCAGGGATACTATATTTTTTAAATAATTTAGTTATAATCATCTCAATTCTATCTGGTGGGATGATTAGTCTAACTTATGTCATCTATCAAGCTAATAGTTGTCCCATAAATTGATATTAGATCTCTTACTAGACATCTATTTGGTATACCGTAAGATTTCATTAAATGATTCCCTGACTGAGGGCCAGACATGTCACCCAATATAGGATGAATACCGACTTAGAAACCTTTCCTTGAACCTTCTTGATGTGAATTTATCAGAAACATCATTAGTAGATAAAATGTTCCAAATGAATTTTCCAATGAGTCTATCATTGAAACTTTTATTATCCTTGATGATGATTCCCCACATTTCAATGGGATTGATGCATTCCTTCCAGGTGAAAGTTATCATTTTTATTTCATGTACATATCCAGTCTATATATTGTTCCTGATCATACCCTTTATCTCATTGATCATAGTTCCTGGACACCGGTAAATGGAGAAAGAATAAATGAATTTAGAAGTGTTGATCGAGTTAATAAGGTAGACCCTCCCAGTTTGAAACATGGATTTCCCTTTCCATCTAGACCATTGATTAATGATACTATATCTTATTCCTCTAAGTTAATGACTCTTAAATTTTCCTCTAAAATGTGTCACACCAATATAATTGAAAGGTAAGGATCCCCTTCTCACTCTATGTCTTCCAGTGATCCTATTTTGTTGACAAAAAATATCCCATCACTATAAATAATAATGAATTTAACCAAATTGATAGCCTACCCAACCACTTCATCATAGTGATATTGGATAGAAGCAATGGTACTATTTGAATCAATCCCAAATAAAATTATTTCATCGTCATATAACAAATGTGAAGGAAATGGTTCACCCCTCATTACCTTGATTTTCTTGTACTGACCAACCTGAGAAAGGTCATTGATACATCTTCTTAAGTAATCTTTAGAAAGTGAAAGATAGCCCCTCATAGCAGATATCGTTTCCTTACACCCTTGGCAATCAAAAAAAACTTTTGGGGTACCCATTGATTAATATGGATAGCTATTTTGATGAGATAATGAAGCTTATTAATCTTACAAAATTGCTTGAGAAGCCATATCTCCTAAGGATATTGATAAAAAAACTTCATCTGAGGTTATCAAATTTAGAATATATGTCAATAATAAGGGAAATTTTTCTTTTATTCACCTTTCTCATCATAATGTTGGAACTTTCTAAGGCATGAACATAAAATTCTGAATACATATTCTACAAAAAAAAGCCATACTGATTTGAGGTAATGTGATATTTAATAATTCCTCCATACTATACATTATGATTTTTCTGATGAATTTATGAACATTATTACCAAGAGAAACTATCCTAATGGCCTGGATTTCAACTGTATTCTCCTTCTTAGGAGTTAAGGTAAAAAAATATCAGTTGATTTCATAAGGAAAAGAGGCATGAGTGAAAAATACCCTTACTACACCTACAAAGTCATATTTTAAAATGTCCCAATATATCATGAAGTATTTATTTGTGAATCCATTTAGTCCAGAATCAAGTTCCATGTTCAGAGAGAATAGATATTTCATGACTTCATCTATTTCTGGTTCCATGAGATGGATTTTGTTTTGTTCCTCTTCAATGCATCTAATTGTATTTTTAATCATAATTGATGTGTTTTATATCCCATAATCTACCTAAAAACCTATAATGTATTCAAACAATGCCTTTGAAATATCATTCTCAATGGTTTTTAATTTGACATTAATTCTTATGAAATTAATCCAGGATTTATCTCTCTTCTCCCAGTGATATATTTGGAAAATCATGAGTTCTTATCCCATTCCTTCAACCATTTCACATTAAAGTGTTTCTTATTAATCCATTCATTAATGGTAAAAAGATATTACATCATTGCATGAGCTTTCAACTCCTCCCTAGTGGGGATATTTTGGTTCTAATTTCTGGCTTGAATACTTACTACAAATATGGCCTTTATCAGTGCTATAAAAGTCAATTAGCAGCACTAAAAATTGAACTATTAATTGAGGCGAAGATAATGGGGGGGGGTCCCTTTTATCAGCACTCCAAAAAGTGCAGATAAAAGTTTGAAAAATATTTAAAAAAATAAATAAAAATATATTTTTCCAATTCAGGGGGCATCAACAGCGCTTGAAGCCCCCCTTTAACAACACACATCGCCCATGGTAGCCCACACACGCCCCAGACCAACCCCACCTAGCCCCACTCGGTAATTCCCCCACCTTCATACATGACCTTCCTCCCACAAGATTTGAACTGGAGAGCTTCTGTCTGTGCGCCTAATCCTTTACAACTCCACCATATTTCTTTGCTTTTCATTTAATAATATATCTATTTTTTTATATATATATTTAGTTATATTTACTCATATATTAATATATATGTTTATTTAGTTATATTAATATATGTATCCGTATATTAATATATATATATATATATTAACATATATATATTTATATTAATATATATATCTTTATTTAGTTATATTAATATATACATATATATTTAGTCATGTTAATAAATACATATATTTAGTTATATATATATATATATCAGTATATTAATATATATTTATATCTATTTATATATATATATATTTTATAATTTTTTATCCGTATATTTATTTGTATATTTATATATATTTATAAGATTAGTTTTAAATACATTTATAAAATATGTTTTCTTATGTGTTTTTTCATAAATAAATAAATACATACATACATACATACATACATACATACAACACACACACAAATAGATATATATTATATGTAAATCTGTAGGTATAATTATAAATATTTATATATATTTTCAAATATTATATATTAATATGTATATACTAAAGTGCCAGTAATGGGGTCTCGAAAAACCTAACAAATCGCAGAGTCACAGGAAATGGCATAACTTATTATCCGGATGTCCATTTCAGCTCTGTGAACAATCAAAATAAAGATCACGGAATGAAATATGACAAAAAGGTGTTTGAGGCTGAATATACACATATATCAGAAGTTATGACAGTTTTAAGAAATATTTGACAAGGGTTCGGACACAGAAACAGAGTTTTGGAGGCCTTATGGTGGATTTTTGCGGTTTTTGGTTCCCATACGTTATTGAAACTATGTATCAATTAATCCTATAAATAGATCTCTTCTCTTACTTCGATTTGATATGTGTTAGAGCCCAAACAGACACCTAGAGCGAAAGTTATGGCGGTTTGAAGTTAGACTTTTTTGGAGTGCTATAACTGATATATCTTTCATTCCTCTGATCTTGTAATTTTTTTGAGTAGATGTGTTTGTCACTCATTTCACGAGATTATATTTTAATGGTCGCAGCTCTCAAATAGAAAACCAGATAAGATGTTATGCCTATTTTACTGAGTTGCTGGTTTCTTGGGTTTTTAGGAGATACGAGAGATGCAAATTTTCAAATGACAATAACATCTGCTCTGAGTGTCTGTTTTGGCTCTACCACATTTCAAATCAAAGATTTTGAATTGTTACACACTCTGGTGATCACATAAACCCCTTATCATGTTCTTTGAGGGTCAGAAAGGACCAAAATCCCTCTGAACTGTCATAAGTTTGGCTCCGGGGATCCGTTTTGCCATAACTTTTGATCCGGGTGTCCGTTTTTTCACAACCACATATCAAATCGAATCCAACGACCAGACCTACACTATGGTGACCATTGTAATAATTTATCATATTCCTAGAGATACGAAACATTCCTTAATCTCTACAAACGATGATAATTTCTGCTCCAGGGTGTCTATTTTGGGTCTACGACATATCAAATCGATATAAAACATATTTTAAAAAATATTTATTATATTTATATCAATATAAATATACTTATATATCAATATATTATTTTTTATGATTTTTTTTGAAATATACACATTTATCAGTGCTAGGAAAATGTGCGCTAATAAAACCCCCCCTTATATCAGCGCTACTAAAAAAGAGATGATAAAGGGGGGGCCTTTATCAATGCTTTTTTAGTGCTGATAAAGGCTCCCCCTTTATCAGGGCATTTTTTAGTGCTGATAAAGTTCAGTAATGTGGAAACCCAATTTTTAGGTAGTGTTACAAAATGATGTTTAGGAACCTTAATTTCAGGAACAAGCTTTGAGAAGGATGTTTTACTCCATTCCCTTAAGAGCCTCTTAGTAATCTTTAATTTCTCACCAAGCCTCCAAATTGGGATTCCCATTAGCATAATCTTTGAATCCTCTAATATATATTCTCTACATATAGGAATGACAAACCATCCATTGTTGAAACTAAATGGGAGATGAGCTAACCTTTCCATGCTAGAGACATCCATAATAATATGATTGTGGTCAAAATGATGTTTAGTGAGTGTGTATCCTATAAAACAATTGGAAACACTCCGTTCATCCATTTTCACAAAAAATATATATTTTTTATTTCTTTACTCCCTTTCAAAATGAACCGTCTCCATGTGAAATCATCTACAACAATTCAAACCTCCACAAAGTTGCATTGATCAATACAAGATGAAAATTTAATGGATGTTGTCTGATTGTAGTTGTAACAACCCGAGATTTTATGAGAATTATTCTTTTTAATTTCATTGATTTCTTGTGTTATACACTACATCAAAATTAGTTTGTTCTATACAAAATATCATATTAGATTGCATTATATGCAACAGTATTTTTGGATTGTGTTACACACAATTTCAAGTTCTTTTGATAGTAGTCATTCTACGCAACATTATGTGTGTGTGTGTGTGTATATATATATTCAATTTATAAATGAAATATGTTTGGATTCTGTTATACGAAACAACAAAGGAGTCTTGTACAACACACAACTTTTACTTGGCTTTCATTACACGCAATCACAACCTTCCTCGATAGCATGCATATTACGCAATATCGGGTTTCATTAAACAACGATATATTGTTATAATATTATTATGGTCTAGCATTTATGAATAGTATTAACTAAATTTTTAATTTTATAACGTTATTATTCATCTTACACATTTTCAAAACATGGTATGAGAACAATATAAATTTTTCGGGTAAAATAAGTATTTTTAAAAAAATGCAGTTTTGCCGCCTGTTGATGGCGCACCCACTTTAAATTTATTTTTTGAAATGTTTATAAGTTCAATTTGAAAAAATAAAATTCTTACTTTTAATCAGGATATAAAAATTTAATTTGGATAAATTTTTCATATTATTCTAATAACTTTCATATTTTAATGAATAGTAAAAACACGCTATATTTTAATTAAAAACAACATTTTTCATCGCAATAATTTTTATGCTTAGATTATCTTTATAATTGGTTTTAAATTTAAATTAGAATATATTTTTACCATTTAATCCAATGTTGGTCATTGGAATTAATTTCACTTTGAAATTGGACATAAACAAGTGTCGATATTTTGATAGTTATTGTTTCTTAAAAACTCGCTATTTGTTTTGACAATGGGAATTGATATTAAAATTAATTAATTCCACTTCTATGTTTTGAATTTGGAAAAATGGAAATCATTTTTCAATTCAGAATATCAAATATAGCATAGTCTGAATTTTTGGATTTTTTCTGAAAAACATCAATTTTTGATGAATAGTGAAACACTAAGTGGTAGTTAAAAAACGGAATCTTTCATTTAAATGAAATTTTACCACTTCTGTGAATTGAATTTCAAAAATCCTACATACATGGTTGTTATCAAGAAGTAAAATTCGGTTCAATAAGATGAAAATAATTTTTGGTAAATAGTAACTTTTGACTTTTATTTACTGCGGTTAAAGGTAAATAAGGTAATTCAAGGTTAAAAGAATATTATAATAATTCTAAATTACCTTAAAACTTGTCCAAAACTTATTTAATGATTAGTGGCAGACAATTGGAATCCTTGGGTCGATTCTGGTACCCCATTGTGCGACTTCAGAGTGATAATGACAATTTGGATTAATTAATTTAATGTAAAGACAAATTTGACATTAACAAATATCTTTTAGTAAATAAATTTTATAAGGTGATATATAAATTATCATTTTGACTATAAATATTAATTGGAAATCTAAAAATATTTCCTACATTTGGTATTTTTTTATATTTTTTAGACATCAAATAAATTAAATTATTTATGACACAATAATGATGCAGTATTTAACTCATTAATAAATGATTTAAATAAATAAGATTATAATGATTAAACTATTATCTAAAACATGTCCAATTCTGATTGGATGATTATATCTCGACCACGAGTCATATTATCTTCGACTATAATGATTTTTTCACCATTAGAAACCAAATATCATTATATTATAATATAATATTTTCACTCTTTCCTAAAGAGCCCCTCGTCTCCCTTATAAAAGAAGACCATTTCTATCTAATTCCTCACACCTCTAAAGCAATTTTCTCATCCAAACTCTTCCCAATTAAGCTCCCTACATCCCTCTCCTACCTCTAGAAGTATTACATTAGGCAGAAGGCACTTCAAGAAGTCCTTTTGGTTCAAACCAAAGCAAGTTACCCAAATTAAAGGTAACAGTTTCTCTTAAGTTGTTTTAATTTATTCTACTTCTCCAACCCCTAAACTCTTTTTAATCCTTTATTTTGTAACAACACAAGTATCCTAAATATACTATGATGTTTTTATGAGAAGTATTAGAACTAAACTTACACACACCTTCATCTAATGGACGAAGAACATAATGTTTCTGTGGATGGAAAACTAACGCCTCACGAAACGATGATTGTTCGATTTTCTCCTACCGCCTCTCATGGTGGCCATTATGATGGCATTTTATTTATATATGATATATATTATGTTTATTATTTCCTTAGTCTTATTTAATTCTCAATTATATCAAGACTTTATGGTTTCCATAGTTGGTAAATATGATAATCTCATTTGAGGAAGTGCGGACTACTGCCCCTTCAAAGTGATGTGATTCGTTAATGTCTTATATGGGGTGTATAAAGGATGTAGTTAATTATATTATATATGGTATTATACTGGAATTATAATATACTTATGTATCATTATGTTTTAATTCCATTAAAATAATAAATAGAAATGAAAGTAGTGTTCATGTGTACGTACGGCTTACCGTCTCCATGAACGGTGCATTTCATTTCTTACCACCATATGTTATGTAATATTATAAATACATGTATATGAAAGATATATATGATATATATGATATATAAATCATGAATATCACTCTGGATATAATGAGCCTTTGACCACATGAACAGTATGTAATTATAAGAAGTCCATTTTTGACTCAAGTACCAAATATCGACAAAACGAACATTATTAACTTAAATGGTTACATAATGTTTATAACATGGTAATAAGTGATATAAAAGGAATAATAAATTTGAAAAAGGTTCTTAAGAAAGTACAAACTACATTTGGTTTATTATTCAGGATATTAAAGAACGATCGAGTCAAGTCGGACATAAGGAAAGGGATCTTCTTAACCCAATTTCCGTTCATTGGGTTGATCTTCCCTTTCTTGTTTATGTCGTTCTTTGATTATGTGAGAAATGAATTTTTATATCTTATCATGTATTTATACTTTATTTATGCGACCTTATAGTGAATACACATAAGTGATATATTTTATTTTCAAAAAGATCTTTGTAAGGGATAAATTTTCAATCTCTTTTTTTATCCGAGATTGCTTATACGTAAGTATTTACTGGGGTTACGTTTATCATCCATGACCATGTTTTCTAAAAATGTTTTCATAAAATTTTTACAATTATTACATGAATGTTTAAATTCATTTTTACCCTTTATTTACTTTTTACCACATTGTATGAATGGAATATTTCCTTTGGTTACCATATAAGGTACTTTTTTACTTTTCCGACAAAAGTACGAGGAGAATGTTATTTTTTAACTTATACGGTGTGAACGGATTTTTACGGTTTCAAAACACCTAATTTTCATGAAGATTACTCTAGAAGATTTCATGAATATTTTCAATAAAATCCTTTTCATTTAAAATTGCATGGAATTTTGTGAAAAGAAAATGATTTTGAATAAGAAAGGATATTTTCCTCAAGAATTTATCTCAAGTGTTTTATCAAAACCATTTTCCATCTAAGATGAAATTATTTCATATGTGTATGTTTAAAGTATAATGTCTCAATGATTTACATAGTTTCACTTCTCTTATGATGAAATTATATCCATTTGTTTTATATGGATTATGTTTTGATGGGATGATGTTTATGAAACCCATTTTATTCTTTGGGTTATGATGAATGTTTTAAGTTTATTTTGTGGCCCAAGTAAGAATGGTTTAATTATGAGATGGGTGGGACCTATATCTCCCTGAAATGAATTGTGTAAAGATTTATATCTCATTATATAGACATGGATGACATGACAAGAAAATCTGGTTTAGTAATACAGGGCTGGAACGACAAGTAAACCCGGTTCAGTAAGGGACTTTCTCCACTAAGATGGTCTTGGCAGCAATGTCTTGGCTACTATGGAAATCATATCATGTTCTTAATGGATTCCACAATTACATGTTTTATTCCCCTGATTTTTTATCATGATTTATGTTCCTTTATGATATATGCCTTACGTACTTCCAAGATTTATTTCATTGCTCAAGATTTTGATGTTTAGATTTTATGTTCAAGATTTTTCATTCAAATTTTTATGGATTGTTTTATGTTCTCTATGTTTTCTCTTACGGAGAATTTGATCTCAACCTTTTTATGTTTTCTTTTCCATAGGATATAAATAATGGTTTTAGGTAGGGAAACCAAAATGGGAATATCTTTATGGAAGATGTTGAAGATCTTTCCCCTTGATTAGAAGATTACGTTCCGAGTTTCCAAAGACACTAAACTATTACGGTCCTCTAGTGTCTGTTTTTATTTTGTATTAAGTATTCTGAAAAAGTTATGTAATGTCTATGTATGTCATGATTTGGGTCTCTACAGTTGGTATCATAGGAAAGGTTTAGTTAACCTTTGGAAACTAGGATGCGAAAACTTTAGTGAGATCCCTAGAGCTATTTCTAAGGTATGTCTAGGGATGTCCCTATGGTTTAGTATAAATATAGGTTACAGTCCTAGAATTATGTTGAAAATCATGAATAACCTATGGTGAACCTAGGGTATCATGGATTAAAGAATATGTGAAAATTTAAACATCCCATAAGTGACTTTTTATAATTATGTGGTTCCTCATTATTTTAACTGTTTCTTACACTATGATTTCTGTTCTTAGTCAATGGAGAGAAAGATAAGGAATTCAGTTAACATTGATTCCAATTGAAAAATTGGTGACCATGAGCAATAAAATTGTGTAATTACTAGAGAGAATGATATTGTGATTATGCTGAATCAGTCATCTCGATATATGATTAACAAGGTGAAGTTTAGTTGTATTCCTAAGTCATCAAATAAGAGGAAGATGGAATTTTATGCATGTTCTCATGGTGACGAGCATAGAGAAGGGAAGATTGATATTTCTAAATAAGGGAAGAAGAAACTTGAGGAAAACCTCAAATGGAGGGGAAGATGTTATCTATGTGGAGAAAAGGGTCACAGAGTAACAGACTGTCATGGAGTTCAATGTCTTATTTGTGGAGAACACAGTCATTACCCAACTCAATGCCTGGACCTAAGAGGTTACTTCTAAATCAAGGAAGGACGTATTCCATGACAATCATTGAAGAGGATGGATTTATGTGGTTATGTATTTGTATTCAAGAATAATTTTGTTGAGGTACTTTCATGAAATATTGGAATATCTATGTATTGGTTAATTCTGGTTTTCAATAATTATATAGTACAGGTAACCTTGAAAAGTGTTTGAAATATTTTTGGAAAGCAGATGATTTGTGCATAATGAAGGGATAAAGAGAAAATAATATGTTTGGTGTATTCATGATCTCATGATTGATATAATGAAAAATTGATATCATGGATTGAGTATATAGAAATTTTGGGATTTTGGTATGTGGAAAGTGTTAAATTTTGACAGAATTCATGTTTTCACTAAGGATCAATGGGTATTAATTTTTTTAAAGAGAATAAATTATTACGGTATTCACATGTTTGTAATGTGACCAACAATAAGATATATCTTATGATATATGGGGGACAAATGAATGAATTCACATGCTCGGTAGATGACATTTCTAGTAACTGTTTTCTTTATACTATAAGCTTGGACATAAGTGTTTTGTATAAGCCTAAAGATTGGAATGGATTATGTTGGACATAAATTATTATTTTCTAAGGCTAGAACTTTTTTTCAATATTATTGATTGGATGTTATAATAAGGTAGTTTTAGAAAAATGACAACCTGTAGGATGGGCGATAACCCGTCGCATCTGACAAGGTTGCGGGAATCGAACCCACAACCGATGTGCGATAGGCCTTTATCACATATCACTGGCCTATAGGAAGTCGATGGTTAGTATAAATTAGTTTTAATTTATTTTCTGGTATGATATATGAAGTATAAGTCCATTTTAGGAACCATATACGATTAATCGACTTATATATATTTAATAACTTTAGCTAACCTTTTGTTTGAGACAGATGGAATGACCCATAATTCTATCACATGATCTACTAACACTTCAAGAATAACAAATTCAACATCATTTCATTAAGAGATGAAGTGAAAATTGTTCAAGGCACGAACAACAGTGAGATTGAACCAAAATCATGTAAGTATTTCCTTTAATTCTTCAACTTTAGGGAAATGATCTTCAAAACCCAAAATGTTTTCCTAGTGCCCTCATATACGATGAATCATATGGTAACTTAGATCATCACAAATTTATGGATTTTTGATTGTTGGCTTTTTCATAGCCATGTTCTCTACCACTCTCCATCAGAACTTGATGTTTAGATTTCTCTTCCATATCCATATTTTCACCTATGTTCTCTTACGTGGAAACCCAGTGATGTGTTAATTTGAGAGACCATTATGTTTCATACATAACTTTTTAAAATTATGTTTTAGTATTAATTTTTACAATGTGGGTTTCTATTAAAGAAACTTTCAAGTAGTAAACCATTTATAACCCTGACGAATTTCGAGGGTGAAATTCATTTTAAGGGGGGTAAAATGTAACAACCCGAGATTTTATGAAAATTATTCTTTTTAAATTCATTGATGTATTGTGTTATATGCTACACCAAAATTAGTTTGTTTTATACACAACATCGTATTAGCTTGTAGTATAGGAAACACTATTCTTGAATTGTGTTACACACAATTTCAAGTTCGTTAGATAGTAGTCATTCTATGAAACATTAAGTGTATATATATATATATATATTTAATGTATAAATGAAATATGATTGGATTCTATTATATGAAACAACAGAGGAGTCTTGCACAACACGCAACATTGACTTGGCTTGCATTACACGCAATCGCGACCTTCCTCGATAGCGTGCGTAGTACGCAATACTGGGCTTCATTAAACAACTATATATTGTTATAATATTATTATGTACTAGACGTTATGAATAGTATTAACTACATTTTTAATTTTATAACATTATTATTCATCTTACACATTTTCTAGAACATGGTATGAGATGAAAATAAATTTTTCGGGTAAAATAAGTATTTTTCAAAAAATGAAGTTTTGCTGCCTTTTGATGGCACACCCACATTACATCTAGTTTTTGACATTTTTAAAAGATTTATTTAACAAATTAATATACTTAATTGTAATCAGGATAGAAAAATTTAATTTTCATAAATTTTTCATATTATTCTGATAACTTTTATATTTTAATGAATAGTAAAAACACAATATATTTTAATTAAAAACAACTTTTTCATAGCAATAATTATTATGGTTAGATTATCTTTTTAATTGGTTTTAAAGTGTAATTAGAATATATTTGTACCATTTAATCCAATTTTGGTCATTGGAATTAATTTCACTTTGAAATTGGACATAAACAAGTGTCGATCTTTTGATAGCTATTGTTTCTAAAAAACACGCTATTTGTTTTGATAACGAGAAATAATTTTAAAATTAATTATTGCCACTTCTATGTTTTGAATTTGGAAAAATTTACATCATTTTTGAATTCAAAATATCAAATATAGCTTAGGCTGAAATTTTGGTATTTTTTTTAAAAACTTCAATTTTTGATGAATAGTGAAACCACTTAGTGGTAGTTAAAAAAAACCCGAATCATTCATTTAAATGAAATTTTACCACTTCGATAAATTGAATTTAAAAAATACTACATACATGGTTTTTATCAAGAAGTAAAATGTTGTTCAATAAGATGAAAATAATTTTTGGTGAATAGTAACTTTTAACTTTTATTTACTGCGGTTAAATGTAAATAAAGTAATTCAAGGTTAAAAGAATATTATAATAATTCCAAATTACCTTAAAACTTTTCCTAAACTTATTGGATGAGTATTGGCTGATCCTGGTCATCCTTTGGTCTATTTTGGGACCCCATTGAGCCACTTGGGAGTGATAATGACAATTTGGATTAATTAATTTAATGTAATGACAAAATTGACATTAACAAAAATCTTTTAGTAATTAATTTTTATAAGGGGATATATAAATTATCATTTATACGATAAATATTAATTGGAAAGATAAAAAGATTTCCTATATTTTGGTATTTTCTTTTATACATCAAATAAATTAAATTATTTATAACACAATAATGATGCAATATTTACCTCATTAATAAATGATTTAAATAAATAAGATTATAATGATTAAAATATTATCCAAAATATGTACAATTATGATTGGATGATTATATCTCGATTATGAGTCATATTGTATTCGACTATAATGATTTTTGTTCCATTAGAAACTGAATGTCATTATATTATAAAATAATATTTTTAGACTTTCCTAAAGAGCCCCTCCTCTCCCTTATAAAAGAAGACCATTTCTATCCAATTATTCACACCTCTCTAGCAATTTGGATCATCCAACCTCTACCCAATTAATATATCTACATCCATCCCGTCCCCCAAGAAGCCATACCTTAGGCAGAAGGCACTTCAGAATGTCCTTTTGGTTCAAACAAAAGGAAGTAACCCAAATTAAAGGTAACTGTTTCTCTTAAGTTGATTTCTTTTATTCTACTTCTCCAACCCCTAAAATAATTTTAATCCTTTATTTTGTAACAAAAAAATTATCGTCAATATACTAGGATGTTTTATGAGAAGTATTAGAACTACACTTACACACACCTCCATCTAATGGATGAAGAACATAATGTTTCTATGGATGGAAAACTAACGCTTCACGAAACGATGATTGTTCGATTTTCTCCTACCGCCTCTCATGGTGGCCATTATGATAGCATGGTATTTATATATTATATATATTATGTTTATTATTTCTTTATTATTCTTTATATCCCAATTATATCAAGCCTTTATGGTTTCCATAGTCGGTAAATATGATAATCTCATTTGAGGAAGTGCGGACTACCGCCCCCTCAATGTGATGTGATTCGTTAATGCCTTATGTGGGATGTATAAAGGATGTAGCTAATTATATTATATATGATATTATACTGGAATTATAATATACCTTTGTATAATTATGTTTTAATTCCATTAAAATAAGAAATATAAATGAAAGTAGCGTTCATGTGTACGTACGACTTACCGTCTCCATGAATGGTGCATTTCATTTCTTACCTCCATATGTTATGTAATATTATAAATACATGTATATGATAGATATATATGATATATATGATATATAAATCATTAATATCACTATGTATATAATGATCCTTTGACCATATGAACAACATGTAATTATAAGAAGTACATTTTTGACTCAAGTACCAAATATCGACAAAACGAACAATATTAACTTAAATGGTTACATAATGTTTATAACATGGTAATAAGTGATATAAAAGAAATAATAAATTTGAAAAAGGTTCTTAATCAAGTATAAATTATCTTTGGTTTATTATTCAGGAGATTAAAGAATGATCGAGTCAAGTCGGACATGAGGTAAGAGAACTTCTTAACCAAAATTTCCGTTATTTGGGTTGATCTTCTCTTTCTTGTTTTTGACGTTCTTTGATTATGTGAGAAATGAATTTTTATATCTTATCATGTATTTATAATTTATATATGCGACCTTATAGTGAATAAACATAGGTGATCAATTTTATTTTCAAAAAAATCTTTGTAAGGGATAAATTTTCAATCTCATTTTTTATCTGAGATTGCTTATATGTGAGTATTTAATGGGGTTACGTTTATCATCCATGACCATGTTTTCTAAAAATGTTTTCAAAATTTTTTTAGTATTCTTATATGAATTTTTAAAGTCATTTTTACCCTTTTATTAATTTTTACCACATTGTATGAATGGAATCTTTCCTTTGGTGACCATATAAGGTACTTTTTGACTTTTCTGACAAACGTACGAGGAGAATGTTATTTTCTAACTTATACTGTGTGAACGGATTTTTACGGTTTCAAATCACCCCATTTTCATGAAGCTTTATCTACAAGATTTAATGAATATTTTCAAAAAATCATTTTCATTTAAATTTGTTTGGCATTTTGTGAAAATAAAATTATTTTGAATAAGAAAGGATATTTTCCTCAAGAATTTATCTCAAGTGCTTTATCAAAACCATTTTCCATCTATGATGACATTATTTAATATGTGCATGATTCAAATATAATGTCTCTATGATTTAAATGGTTTCACTTCTCTTATGATGAAATGATATCCATTTGTTTTATATGGATTATGTGACGATGTTTATGAAACCCATTTTATTCTTTGGGTTATGATGAATGTTTTAAGTTTATTTTGTGGAACAAGTAATAATGATTTAATTATGAGATGGGTGGGACCTATATCTACCTCCAATAAATTGGGTAAATATTTATATCTCATTATATAGACCTGGATGAAATGGAAAGTAAATCCGGTTAAGTAATACAGGGCTGGAACGAAAAAGTAAACCCGGTTCAGTAAGGGACTTCGTCCACTAAGATGGTCTTGGCAGAAATTCCTTGGCTACTATAAAACTCATATCATGTGCTTAATGGTTGCAACAATTAAATTTTTTATTCCCATGCTATTTTATCATGGTTGATGTTCTTTTATGATATATGCCTTACGTACTTCCAAAATTTATGTCTTTGCTCAAGATTTTGATGTTTAGATTTTTTGTTCAAGTTTTTGCATTCAAATTTTTATGGATTGTTTTATGTTCTCAATGTTTACACTTACTGAGAATTTGAGCTCACCCTTTTTATGTTTTCTTTTCCATAGGATATAAAGAAAGGTTTTATGTAGGAACACTAAAAGGGGAATATCTTTATGAAAGATGTTTAATATCTTTTACCATGATTAAAAGATTACGTTCTGAGTTTCCAAAGACACTAAACTATTACAGTCCTTTGGTGTATATTTTTGTTTTGTATTAAGTATTCCGCAAAAGTAATGTAATGTCTATGTACGTCAAGCTTTGGGTCTCTACAGTAGTTGGATCTAGTTTTTTATCAGGTGTCAAGAAAATGTTAAAATCACCCAAAATCACCTCGATTGAACAACATTCGTAGAGGTTTCCTCAAGCTCCCAATAAATATATATGCTCCTGATATTTTTTTGTCAATTCTTACACAAAGGATATTTGATCATTGTGCCATGACATGTTGAGAGTGACAATTATGCTCTAATATTTATGATTACATGTATCAATTGGAATACATTAATGTGTAATCCCCTATAGATTATCTAGGTAGTGATTTTTAATGTTTGAAGAAAAGGATAAATATAAAATCTCTCTCTAGACTTTACTAACTCTACATTTTTATTATAATGATAAAAAATATGATATTATGGGTTCTAATTGCTTTTTTGAAAGATGAATTAATTTTTTTATTTAAGGGATTTATTTTTAAATTTACAATTTGATTAATTCCATTAAATTATTATGCAACACCTACATATTATTTATTCAATTAACATAAAAATAAAATAAATGTTTTTAAAAATATTAAAATTAATAAAATTTTGGTGAATTATTTTGTTCCAAGAGTTTTTAGATAAATATAAAATGTTAGTAATGTTTTAAGGCTTTTTATCAAAACTTCATTACTAATATATTGTATTTCAAGTCAAATAATATGAATAGTGTTAAAATGACATTAATGATATCTTATGTTAAATAATATTTTATGGTTTTATTAAAAAATCATAAATATCATTCAAGAGGGGAAGTTGGTTTAAAAACGATCTAAATATTCATTCATTATTCATTTAAGATCTAAGTTTTACCTTATAAGTAATGTTATAACCCATTAATATTAAAACATTCCTTATAAAAGTAATGATTAAAATTGGATGACCAAGTTGTTAAACACAAAAATAAGGTTTAAAAGGACACCAAAACCTATAAAAGTATAATTGGAT
Source organism: Viscum album (assembly GCA_963277665.1). Classification (NCBI taxonomy): domain Eukaryota; kingdom Viridiplantae; phylum Streptophyta; class Magnoliopsida; order Santalales; family Viscaceae; genus Viscum; species Viscum album. The sequence continues at coordinate 238,241,471 of OY728150.1, forward strand.
GTTGATATCTTGACCATATTCTCTTTTTATTTTAGTATTTGTTCATTTTGAATCTTGTTTCTTATTAATTGATTAATTATATTTTGATATTTTTTGTAATTCCAACATTTTCCTTTCCCTCCCTAATAAAAGGACACCCCTTCTATCTTTTATTTAGAAATATTTTGTCCATATCGTTTAACAAAACCCTATCAAATTATATTATAAGGTACCCTATACCCAAAGTATCTATTCTTATAATATTTAAATATTATTCCAATGAGCCATAATAAATGATCTAAAGGGAGTTTCCAAAGAATGTGGTGATCATCTTACCTGAAATATTTCAATTTATATATTCTTAAACTTATTATACATATATGGTATTCATTATAAATTAATAAAATATGTGTCCATAATATAATGAAATGTTATTATTATCATGAAACCACTAATATCCACCCTATGATCAATTAAATGGGAAGTGAAAGTGTTGATTGTGCGTACGTGTGGACCACCACCTTCATGTACCAATACATTTCATTTTTCATTACCACATTTTATGGATGATTATTATGGTGGGTCTTATGTTAAACATGATATTTATAAAATTATAATGATTCAAAAATTATTATATCATCTTTAACTTCATACCTTCCACCCCGTTAGAGAATGACAACGTCTTTCAAGCGTACATGTGGACTTCCACCCCTATGAAGCGATGAGATTAATTTTGTTTCCACTTTAAATTGGTGGTAATAAGGATGGATTTAATATATATATATATATATATATATATTATGATTTTATAATGATTCTAAAAAGGTTAATTACTATTTAACTTTATTCATTTTAATATTTTACAAGTCTTTTACACAAATTATTACATAATTTATAAACATAGATATCCATTAATACAAAAAAAGTATTGTAAAGGCCTAGTATATTTCGAATACTATGTTCTTATTACATAAAAATGAAATAAAACATTGAATCATTATATTTATACATTTTCTATAGTGAGATAATAAATCCTTTCATGCTCCTAAAACATAATGGGATAACATATGGAATACATAAAACAAAGGTGTGATCTAAATATCCCAATAAGTTAATAAAGATAATCAGAAAGCATATTATGTGAGTCAAAGATATAACAAGATACAAAAAAAGATAAGTCACTTGAGTAATAACATTGAATAAGAACATAAATAGCATAGTATCCTAAGATCACTATATCATAGTAAATGTTCTAGAAAAAAAAACATGACCTAGAAATGAGTCAAGGCTAACTTCCTAGGAAAAATCACATGGCAGGAAAATTACACTAATGAATTTGGTTTACTCCACTATCCCATACATGACATATCATGATACTAATGCTTTACCCAATTCATAAGTATGATATATAGGCGCACCCATCATAACATGTTAACGATATGTGTGTGAAATATAAAGTAAATAAATCCTAGGGAATAATATAATAATTACCTATGTAAATAAAATGGGTTGCATAATCTTGATTCTTATCGTAATAAAATTAAATTTAATAATGATGGAATTTAATAGGTGGAAACAATTTATATATATTATAATAAAAACAAGAGTGAGAAATCAAGGTATATATGTTAGAGACACATATGTATAATTTAGAAGTGATCAGTGGCAGTAATGGTTGTTATCATTGATGAATAGAAATACTATTACCATTTTTTTTCAAAAAAATCATGGAAAAATATGTTTTCAACTTTTAAAATCAGTTTTTGAGAAACTAAAAATAAAAAATAATTTTTGAAAATAATTTTATTTAAAAAAAATAAAAAATAAATAATAATCACGAAAACATTGAATAGATATAATGTAGAGAAATTAGGCTCATTTTGTACATGTTTAAAATAATGATTGGGTTCACATTTTCAGAAAAATACAAAATAACCTTATTTTTTTGAAAACAAATTGAAGATTAATTTCAAAATATTTTAGAAAAAACTAATACTCAAAAAATTTTATTTTAAGAAATGATATAGTCACCATAATGTTTTTGAAAACATGTTTAGAAATCCAATATATAGAAAAAAGGGTTTCTGATCGAAGAGAGAACAGAAATCGTTTTTCATTAAAAATATTATGTTGGTATTGATTAATACAGGGGGTAAATTTAATATAAAATATGTATTCTAATGATATAACAAAATGATACTAAATTTCATGGATTTATTGATAAGTATATCATAATATTTGATCACTGAAATCATAATTGTAAACAATCTCAATAAATAATGACATTGTAACAGAAAACCCTTATCACTTTGGTAACTTTGGAAAAGTAATACCCATTAAATAATAAAATCATTTGAATGTTAAATATCATGAATATAAAAAAATTCATGATTTATCATGTAAAATGGTTAGTATGTACACCACATAAAATAATATAAGTTCATAACAAAATATATATATATATATATATATCAAAGAAGGATAATTGATGTAAAAATATATTACCACATTGTTAATTTTTAAATCTTGACCCTAATTAATTATGGAAGTTAATTATAAATTGATATACCATGAAGGGTGAAGGATTAATGGTATAATATGTTAAGGAGAAGTATATACACAATATAAAATAAAACATGTTTCTTAATGAATGATATGTTGAGATGAAAACCCTTACAAGGTTCTTATAATTTATGTAAGATTTAATAAGTGATTTTATTTTAATGTAAAAAATATAGATACATAAAATTAGATGTGGAAATACAACATAAATACGTCATAGGTCATTGATTGTGTAGCGATTCACTATTCATTTACACTATTATATGACTATGTTAAACTATTTCTGAATTATAAATTAGTCATTTTTTATCCAATTTCACTTCACATTAGATTAAATTAGATTATTTTTATCACTATTAAAATGAAAAAAATTTCTTTTTAATATTATTGTTGTGTAGGATAATGTGATTTGGAGGATCAAGAATGAATTTGAAGAAAAATGTGACAAACCACATGGAATCCCATGAACACATGCACATTGTTTTACATGTTTTGAAAAATATGGGTATCCAAATTGAATGATTTTTTTGGGAATAACTATAAATAATTTTTATACACCTCATATTAAGACATACAAGTCTAATCTATCAATCTTTTGGCCCAACCAAACTAATATTTCTAATGATCTGAATCTGGTCAAATTCAATAGTTTGTTTCGGTAATTTGATTATATCTCCCATTCTAGATGTCAAATGGCCACTAACTTTTACATAGTCATATTAAATAGGATGGAAACCAAATTGTATAATTTTTTCTAGTCATGATAAGTCCAGTTACTAGACCCAAATATAGACACAATTAGTATATCTAAATTCGGGTGCCCAAAACCAATTCCCATTTTGGCTATAAAAGGTAATCATGGGTACCTAATTTTAACGATAGACCAAGGAGTGAAGTGATAACAAATATGATTTCTAGAGCAGTCATATAATCTTATTGGAGGGTTTGGAGATCCCAATCATCATACGGAGAGCTTAAATGAAGAAGGAGATCCACCCGAGCTTCCTCCTATTCTTGAGGGTGGGATAAACGGTGGGTGTTCATTTTGAGGGAGAAAAACATATTTTAAAAGGAGTTAAAAAACATGTATTACTGCTATTTTGATATATTTTTGGGTTTAAAACATTTAAATTATAAGAATTTTAATTTTATTTATAATTTAATTATTTTTTATTCAACCAAATAGAATGATAGTTACTTTTAACTGATCAATGTGTTGTTTATAGTGTGTGGCTTGTGTTATTCTGATTGGACAACACAAGAATCCTTTTCTTAAACACTTATTTTATTTTGCAATTTTCATTGTAATTTATTATTCCATTCAAAAGATATATACCTAGGCTATTAATTTTTTATGTCGAAGTTGTGTTCAATGTGAATTGATATAAAAATATTGGAAATTAATTGGGATATCAATTAATTTAAAAAAATACTTACATATAACCTAAAATTAATATATAATAAAATGAACATTGAATTTGTGTAGTGAACTCACCCTAAACCCTTTTACTCATATTTTTCAATATACACTTGTTGGTCAACAATTAAATTATTTAAATTATTTCATTTTATTTCTCAAACTATTTTCAAAACCACTCTCCAATTTTATTAACTTTTATTAATAATAAACAGTTTAATACTCCACAAATCCTTGATAGATGACCTAGGTTCTTTCCTGTTGTACAAAATCATATTTAAATTATAATTAATTTTATTTTTCATGAAAACATAGAAAAAATATGGAACTGTTTTTAGGGAGTTCTTTGATTTTTAGTTTGTGTTATTTATAAAAACATAGTTTATTTTGTAATTTTTTTTTATTATTTTCCTCCTTAATTTTTGTAACATCTTAGACCCGAATTCTACTCATTAGTGAACCAAGCCCAGTTGGCCACAAGGACTAAAGAACATTTCCACAAATTCCAGAGGTTTCTGATTAGTAGTGAAGGCCTAAGTGATTCCTTGGGTAAAATATACTATCATTACCATAGTATATCACAGTGTATGTCAATCACATTCAATAAAATAAATAGATAAACAATAAGACAACAAGAGATTAATAAATAAAGGAATATATTGCAAATCTCGAACTGTAACATATTCAATGATACAGATGATACATGTATCATGAAAATAACTAAAATAGTTACATGAAAAAATGGTATAGTATAAGTCTACAAAAAGTGAAAAGACCAAAAAGTTCCCATTAGCATTGCAATCCTCAACTTTGTCCCATGCTCCATAGCTCCAAAGAAATGATAAAAAACTTTTGTTAGGTAAATTTCTTAAATTATCACCTATAAATATATAATCTACTTTGGTCCCCACGGATCCCCAAATAGGGTGTGATATAACATCCCAGTGGCCAACCACCCAGCAGTCGATACAGTTCTAAGTACCATGATGGAAAATGCTAAAAATGTGTAAGTAGGTGGAACTGTATGTGTTGATGACCACAAAATATATTTACTAAAAAAAATTAATAACAAAATGCCTCTTAAGTCTCCCTATAATAAGTTTTATCTCTCAACAATTCAACTAAAATTAATATAAACAAGAAAATATCATATTTGTTCATTCATCCACATAATTTCCACATTTCCTTTTTTGTATAATGAATCCATATATATATATATATATATTACATAGTCTTATCGTACATCCCAAGTTTCATGTATCCCCAAGTAGTGTCGTATTGTGATGTGTAGACCACGAAGGATCATATCCAAGGTGTCTAAGACCACAACATCTTCACTGAGTCCTAGGGGAATCTCAATGGAAAATCAGTATAGGTAATGGTTGAAGTCCTCAGAGCATGTGTATGAACATGTCATATGCAAGTCAAGGAAGATGGATCCAAGTGTTAGGAAAACTCGTGGTATCCCATGGAATCAAGACACATAGAGCATACTCGATCCATGTCGTCCACTATGACATTACACATCCATGGAGATCCATCCATGGAAACTATAAAAAACATGCATTCCTTCATAATATTTATCAATTTAATTCCATATGAGTATACAAACTCATATACTCAATTCAATTCAATTACATATAATTAATATACCAACTTATTTAATATATCTCATACAAAAAATATATCATGAGTATACCCACTCATGTATTCCATTTCCATTTAATCAATTCACATTGGCATACCCACCCATTTATCATCAAATTCAATCAGACCTATCACATGGGTATACCCACACATTTATTACCATTAAAAATTACCAAATTCCAAGGGTATAGACACCCAATAAATTAAATCCATCTAATCCATTTAAAACATCATGTTTAATATAAATAATTTGATCAATTCAACAGTTAACCAATTCATGTTCAATATGATAAATCAATGTAAAGGATTCATAACATCGACTAATCATCCCATACTACCCATTGCACTTATTAATGGCTTCCTCTAAAAAGGAAAACCCAAAACACACCACTTGGGTGGTTTAACATGGCCTAAAAATTGAATTTCCATAAGTTTCGCCCCATGGATGACCTTGGTTTGGGAAACGGGTACCAACAGATGACAACGAATCCTATGGGAATCCATAATTGGTTCGATTACATATATTTTGAGTAACCCATTCATAATCTAGGTTGTGTGGGAATGTGTAGGGGATGACATAAAGGTCTATATCTCTAAAATGTACCATATACCGAAACAAAAGTATATACCACCTACCATATCTTGGTAGTTGAGTGCTCATCCAGTATCATGTAATTATTCAGATTGATTTTTGAGAAATATAAAGAATGTATGAAGAAAGGGTAATTAAGGAATATGAGAGAAAATAAAATTACACAATTGATAGTCAGATGAATTGAGAAAGACTAAAAAGGAATGTAAAGATTATTGTTTTAGATCTAAGGAGATGAACCACACATGAATCAGAGTCCAGATTGAGAGTATATCTAAATTAAGATTCTAAAGGATCTCTTTGTTGTGCCAAGAAATAATAGAAATAAAGTTTTAAAATATAATATTTAATTTAATTATAAATTATAAAATTAACAAAATATAGGGGCCTCACAGTTTAGGCACATGGCTTGGAAAACCATGCCTTGATCATGAACAGTTCCTGTATACTAAGGGAAACATGCACGATTTAACCTCATTGTTTACAAACCATGTGAAAGTCATAAGCTAACCCTTTATCATGTTTCAATAAAAACAAATTTTAGACTGGTCACACGGGTGTGAACCTGCTCCTACATAGTTTCCTCCAACCGTGCAGCCTATACACCCACTATGTCCAGCCTCACATGGTTTAGTCTAACTATATGTCCTTCTTAATACAGTTTTCACTAACTGTGTGCTAAGCCATTTTCGACCCAAAACCTAGTTTTGGGCCCCAAAAAAGCCTCAAAAATATCCAAAACACATGTGATCATGTTGGGAACTCACATAAGGCCATATTTAAACCTTAATATGAAATATAATGGATCCATGCCTAATAAGAAAACCCAAGTTCTTACAATATTCCCCCATTATATCAATTCATCGACATATTTCTCTTTTTAGGGTGGTCAAGATTCATCTAAGAACAACTCTGGCTACATAGCATGTACATCAGTGTCCTGCTTCCATGTGTCATCATATAAATGGCTAGGCTTCCATATCACCCATACTAGAGGAACTGTTTGACCATAGATATTAATTGTGCTCCTATTGATGATATGAATCAGATGCTCCTCAAAGGACGCATCAACCCGAAGTTGAACCTCCTCAGGATGGAAAATGTGAGATGGGTTCAAATGATTATGGTAAAGCTAAGATACAAGGATGAAATTCTTCATGGCTTGGGGTAACTACAAATAATAGTCTACTAACCTAAATCTCTCCAAAATCTCGAATGGCCCGATATATCATAGTGAAATATTACCTTGTCTCTTAGTTATCCTATGTCCTTATCATGATGAAACACACAAGTGAACCCAATCCCTATCCTAGAACTCTAGATGTCACCTGCGGTGATCGACATATGAATTATGTTGACACTATGTTGTATCCATCTCTTTCTGAATCAACTAGACCATATTAGAAGTCTATTTCACGAGATGTGGTCCAAATAATGGTTCCACACATGCCTCTAACTAGCATTGGGGTGATCGGCATGACCTAGCATATATAGCCTCATAAGGTTCTATCTATATAGTCTTATAATAACTATTTTTTAGGAAAAATCAACTAGAGAGATGTATCTCTCCCAAGTGCCTAAATAATCCAAGACACATGCTCGTAGTATGCCTTCTAGCACATGTATCCTATGCTCTGAATGGACATTGATCTTAGGGTTTTATGTTATTCTCAAGAGAACTTGTATATTTTGTGACCTCTAAAAACTCTACCATAAAAGATACATAAATTTATATTTTCTATGTGAAACAATAGTTCATTGGACCTAATGAAGTTATACTATCTGTTATATGTACAACCTTCCCAGCTCATCAACGCTAAAGGTATCCTTAATCAGAAAGAAATGATCAAACTTCATGATACATTCAACAACATCACATAAAACATTGTTACCTTAAGGTGACCTCAGTAATCCGGTCACTACATACATTGTGACATCATCCCATTTCCACTCAAAAAAATGTAACTACTGTAACGGCCAGATTGGTCACTGATTTTATGCCATCACTTGCTGATAGGTGGAACACCTAATATCAAAACTAGCTACTTCGAACATCATACCCCGCCACAAATAATGATGGTGAAATTCATGACACATCTTCGTGACTCTGTGATGTACTTCCCATGTTGAGGAATGAGATTCCTACATCATCTCCTCGTTTATTCCCGCTGAAACCCAAACACATCGATGGATACGTAGGATCTCATCCATGCCTACGGTCAAACCAGGAGGTAGATACGTACCACCTACACTATCCCAATATAACTAGTCCCTCTAAATCAAATAGTTTCCTCATCCTTACTCTATCTATTTTATTAGAGTCCACAACTATGGATGATAGATATGTCTCCACCTTACTATCATGCACCTAAATGTTTATATTAGGGAACAAAGCCATAATATTTCACTCACTAATATCATATTGAAAATAATCTATCAGATTCCTCCTTATCATTGCATCAACCACTACATTGCCATTATCATGTGTGTTGTAATGATCAAAGATAAAACACTATAGGTAATCCACCAACATTCTCTACCTCATATTGAGATCAAAATGTGTAATAATGTACTTGTGGATTTTGTAGTTTGGGTAAACCACAAAACACTCTACCAGTAAGTAGTGTCTCCAACTATATAAATAATTAAAAGACTACTCCTAACATTATATCATGCATTGGGTAGTTACCCTCTTGTGTCCTCAGCTACCGAGACCCATACATCACAACCCTATCTCCCTACATCAACACTTTTCCCAACCAGATATCTGATTCATCAAAATACATAGTGTAGATCTTTCCCTACTCTGTTTGTATCAGTATTGGTGATGATTTCATCCTTCCATTAAACTCTTAAAATGTTGTCTCATAAAAATTTGTCCATACAAACATCACAACCTTTTAGTTATGCCATTCAATGGCCCTAATAAGCATGAGAAGTCCTTTATAAAATGCATGTAGTAACCACTAAGCCTCAAAAAATAAATATCTAAAAAACATTCAGGGGATGTACCCATGAATCTATAGATATAACCTTCTCTAGATCCATTAATACTCTTTCCTCTAAGATTATGTGACATAGGAAGTTTATCATATCCATCCAAAAGTGGCACTTTGAGAGCATAGAAAATAACCACTTATCTGTCAGTGTATCTACAATGATGTAAAGATGGTTGGAATGATCATGTTGATTGTGAGAATACACCAAGATATATTTCACAAAACCACCTCAATATAATATATGTAAGGATGACACACTCAATTTATGAAATACATGAACACATCTGGCATGTTCATGAGACCGAAAAATATAACCAGATACCTGTATAGACCATACTCAGTACAAAAGGTTGTATGAGGTATATATTCTGGTTGAACAGACACATTGTGATATCTTGACCACTTATAAATCTTCAAGAAAACATGAGATCCATAGATATGATCAAATATGTCATCTATATGTGCAAAAGTATGTCTTTTTTAACTATCAATTAGTTCAATTTCTAATAATCCATTGATAGCCTAAGTGTTATGTCTCTTTTTTTCAAAAAATGAAATGGTGAACCACACATAGAAGTACTTGGTTGAATAAACACCTTCTCCTCTAAATAATATATCTACCTACTGATCTCCTTCAACTCTTTCATAGCCATCCTATAAGGAGGAATGGATACCGATGTAGCTCCTAGAACAAGATCAATGGATAACTCCATCTATCTTTCAAGAGGTATACCAAAAAATTCATACAGGGACATATCCTTGAAGTGATCAACGAAAGAAGGATTGTTTTCTAGACTCACTCTTTGATCATCTAGATAAAAACTTGATATCTTGGATATCATTCCACCCAGAACACGATGCATGGGTCCATATCAGCTTGCTTAGAAATCCAATTCACCCTTGTGAGTATACACTGCACCCTCAAGTGACTTAAAAGTCACCCTTCAGATAAATCAGTCAATGTAATCTTGATAAGTTACTAGCAGTCCATCCTAATAATGATGTCAAACCCTATCATCTTGAGGATATAAAAACTCCGGATGAAGTGACACCCACCAACCTCAAGGGGGAACTCCCTACAAAAGCTCACATCATCTGTTATGATTCCCAATAGTTTCTCTATCATCACAACACCTTTATAAATCCAAATAACAATCCCAAGTCTTTTTAACATTGGTATAGATATAAAACTGTGTGATTCACCTATATCAAAAAGAGCATATTAAATAGTGGAGGTTGCTAGGATCGTACCTCTCACCATAGATGGTCTTACAACCTACTCCATAGGGGTACACTGTACATAATAGAAATTTCAAACACTACAACCCTTGGAAACAACATTACTACTTAGATTTGGCCCACTATGATATCTCATTGTAACTGGTGTCTAGATACATCTTCCAGGACCACCACAACCTCAGCCTAATCAGCCAAAACTACTAAATATCCCTTCCTGATTCAGACCTAAAGAAGCTTCTCCTAGAACTAGTATCAGAGATTACCCCTACTACTCACAACCTGAGGGAAGGTATTATAGAAACACTAAACATGGTCCACCCTACCACAAGATACGCACTCGACTAGATCAAGGTAACATTGACTCTTCATGTGGAATCACCTTCCACACTGGTGAACAAATACCGAGGAGACAGTTCTCACAGCCTGACCGACACTCATCTCATGGGAATAATAAAAAAATGTGCTTCCTTCCTGAAGACATAGAACTACTATATCAAGAAACAATACATCCCTATTATACACCCCCATCCTCTCTCAGCTTCCACAATATAATCAGCCCCTGATTCACAATCTCAATGATAGAGTTAAATCTAAATATATTGACATGATATTTAATAGCATGTTTAAGACCTTCCTCAAATAATCTCATTCTAGATATCTCATCATTAAGTTACATCGGCGTAAAAACACTACAACTCTCTAAAGAGTGTTCAGTACTCTATAATTGTCATCACACCCTACCCCAGATGCATAAACTCACTAGCCCATTCTGATCATAGAGTTTCAGGGTAAAATTAGTCATAACAGAGGGTCTAGAAAATCCTACCGACCCATATATCTCAAACTATGTTCCAGGTTCATAACATCCAACCAACACTTTTCTTCTCCACATAGCATATATGAGGCAAGCCAGAACGTCCTCTTAGGAGGCATCTCAAAATTCTTAAAGATATCTAGCATGTTTTCAATCCATAGGTATAAAAACAATCTACCACCATCCACCCAATATATGGTAGGGTATTACTATAGGAACACTCGTGTCAGCTCATCCATAGATAAGGAATGCTATGTTTCTCCCTAGATAGACTGCATATAGTGAAATGAACCCTCATGGAACTATACCTCAACACCTACGTTCAGAACAGGAGTTTGTCAAACAATTGGCACTAAAAGAGGACCCAGCAGTCACCCACGACCTACAACCTCTGTATTGTGGTTTCCAACACTCCTAAAACAAGACATGAGGTCTTTTCAGTGGAATGCCTATGCAATTCCAAACACACACCTCAAAAAAGTATGTGTTCAAAGCTCATAGCTCAAAAGTGCAGGATAGGTCCAAATCATCCTAAAACCAATTCATAACCCATAGATTTCTTCTAAATCTAGGATGAAAATGTTCAGTCACAACACAACTAGAAAAAATTCATTTTTTTCACTCTTAATCTGGGTCTAAGTCATTTTTTAGTTCATCATTTCAGGTTTCCATTTAATTTTTACTTGAAATCACACTCATTTTACAATTAATTTCATAAATCAATTGTTCAAGGGGTTTAACAACTGGTTAACCAATTCCAAATCCATGAGGGAACATAAAACATTATAAACCCCAAACATGGTTCCCATTCAATCCATATATATCAAAAACATCTTAACAGATGAATTTTTACTGGTCCATCATTTTCTAGTCCACAAGGTCCCACACACCTATGAACTCAAAATGGCATCACTCCTCTATCCACTACACAAAATCAATCACAATAGTAGATATATCTTTCACATCACCTATCACCAAAATATCCAATATGTAATACATCCTAAATAGAATGATATAATTCATGTAATATGATTTCTAAGAAGTTCCCATATGATGCATGGTGTGGAATACCCACATCTAATCAGGTTACATAAGAAATAGAACAGAAAAATGTATAATGTGTAATATCATAAATCAAGGGTTAAACCCAATGGTGAAATAAAACAAACTATAATACTCAAAATCTAGGAAATAATAATTCTATTTGATGAAATTTGGATATTCCCAACACACGAGGTAGCTACTCCCAGACAAATATTATTACCAAGTTACATTTACTTTCTATCCATGTCTACTGTCACCATATAGTATGTAAAACCATAAAAGACTCCCTTTTGATACCACCTTTTAATGTCCTAGACCTCAAAACCAATCAACAGTGCCCCGAGCTCAGCTGGACACATGGCCTCAAGCACAACACCTCAAGCGCTAGAGGCTGCTGACTAGTAATGAGGGCCTAAGTGAGTAATTGGATTGACCATGCCCTCATTACAAGAGTATATCATAGTGAATTTCAATCACATTCAATAGATTAAGCAGATTAAAAAACATACAACTATAAATTATGCATGATAAGATATATAACAAATTAAAAAATATAACATATTCAATTATATAAATGATAGATGTATCTAAAAAATATCCAAAATAGGCACATGGTAATACAATATAGAACATGTTTACAAAAAGACAAAAAGGAAAAAAAGTTTCTTAGTAGAATCACAAGAATCAGCTTGGTCCCAGGCTCCCCATCTCTAAGGAAATGACAGAAAACTTATATTAGAGAGATTTCCCCTATTATCACCTTCAAACAAATAATCTATTTTGTTCCCCAATGAGGCCCACATAGGGTGTGAGATAAAATCCATTTAGGTGACTACTAAGAATTTTTTACAATTCTAGGAAGCATGATTCAATATTCTAAACAATTATAAGTAAGCATTAATGTGAGTGTGAATTCCCATGTCATATATTTACTAAAAACAAGTAATACGAGACAACCTCTCAAGGCTCCCTGCAACAAGTTTCATCTCCTAACAATGAAGTTAAAAGTAATATAAACAAGAATCATAGCCTCACCATACATCCATCCACATCCTTTCCACATGTCCTTATCGTACATCCCAAGTATCATATATTCCCTGACCATTTCATATAGTGAAGTGTAGACAACGAAGGGTAAGATCCAAGGTTTGAAAGAAAATGGAATCCTCATTTAGCCCTAGGAGAATCTCAATAGAGACTCAGTATAGGCACTAGTTGGAGTCCTTGGAGCATGTGTACCAACATATTCTCTATGAGTCCAAGCATGATTGATCCAAAGGATCGAAAATCGGTAGAAATCCCACAGAATCAATACCCTTAGGGAATACTCTATCCAAGGTGTCTACTACCTAATTCTAGATTCATGGATAGTCATCCATGACATTTATAAAAAACATTCATTCGTTCATACCATTTAACAATTAAATTTAATGTGGGTCTACCCACTTATGTAATCAATTTCATTCAATTACATATAATGATTCTATCCATTAATTTAAAACATTTCATACCAACAACACTGCATGATTATACTCACTCATGTATTGCATTTAAATTTAATCAAGTCACATTGGTGTACCCACCCATTTATCATCAATTTCAATTACACATATAACATAGCTATACCCACTCATTTCCTATAATTCATAGTTTATTGTATTCAGGGGTATACACACCAATTCAATTAAATCCATTTAATCAATTTAACAAATAATGATTAAGATAACTCATTTCATCAATTCAACAATTAATCAATTCATGTTCAATATAAAAAATAAAATTAAAGTATTAAAATCATCGCCTAATCATCCCATTCAACCCATTTGACATATAATTGGTATCTAAGACAAGAAAAATAAAAAACACAGCCCCCGGGTGGTTTAACATTGAATAAACATGGCATTTTCATAAGGTGCACCCCATGGGTGACCTTTGTTTGGGAAACAGTTACCAACACATCACAATGGATATTATGGACACCCCTTATAGGTACGATTACTTATATTTCAGGTAAAACATTCCCAATCAGGGCTATACTGGAAATTTTAATGGCGGGGGTGCGATGAATGATGGCTCTAAAAAGTGAAAAATGCTAAAAGAAAAGTATATACCACATACCTTAGCTTGGTAGAGGAGTGATCGTAAAGTATTAACTCCTTATTTGAGATGGTTTAGGATAAATTTGAAGACCATAAAAATAATGAGTAATTATGGAATACTAGCCTAAATCAAAATAGTGAAATCGATATCCAAAAAAATAGAAATACACAAAAAAAAGGAATGTATATCTTGCCATTTCAGATCCAATGAGATGAACCATTCCTGAATTGTCGTTTGTACGAAGAGTATATTTGAATTCCATGAACATTCACCTTTGAGATCTTACAAAGTATATCCTTTCTATGCGTAGATATAATAGAACATAGGTTTTAAAGAATTTTTTTTTATTTATTTATAAATTATAAGATTCCAAGAATACATGGGCTCCATAGTTTAAGACCACATTTTGGAAAACCGTGTTCTGATCAATCATGCTTCTCATAGGCTAACGAAAACCCACACATTTTACCTATATGTTTTTCAAACTATGAAAAAATTGTGTGTTATTCCTCTTTCATGATTCTTCAAAAACAGCTGACCAGTTACATAGGTGAGAACCTCCTCCCATATGGTTTCCTCAAACAATGTGTCCTATAAAACCACTTCTTTCAGCCTTACATGGTTTAGTAAAACTGTGAAGACTACCCCACATGGTTTTCACTAACCATACAGTAGTGCATTTTCAGACAAAAACCTGGTTTTAGGCCCTGAACAAGCCCATGAAACCTCTAGAATTCACCCAATCAAGTTGTTCACTCATGTCAGTCCATACATAGACATTAAAAATGAAAAATAAGGGATCCTTTCTTGATATGAAAACCTGGGTTCATACAATTTTTTAGATTTTTTCTAAACTAATCCCTTTGTAGACCTTGTTCATGATGTGATCTTTATTGGATGATCTACTTCCATTCAAACATGAACTAAAGAGGATCTTGTGTCATAAACACCAAGTACCACTGAATGATTCCTTGAAAGAGGATGCATAAAAAATCAACACTCATCACAATATTTATTCTTATTCTCAAACCAGAATCATGAATAAAATAAAAAATCATAATGTGGATGAAAATGGCTATAAAATAAAAGAAATAATTTCACCTGATTTTGATATCCAAGATTTATATATTCAAGCACATGGTGAGGCACCAAACTTTAAACTAAAGTCTGTTTTAATCCACGCATTACCAAAATTTCAATGACTGGATGGAGAAGACTCACATAATAATTTAAAGTTACTTCATATATTTTTTTCAATATTAAAAACTCTAAATGCTGATTAATAAAAATTAAAACATATAGAATTACAATCCTAATTATAATAAATAAAAAATATAGGATTTTTTTTAATTCCCTAAAAAGATGTTGTATAGACCTGAAACACCTTTTCCGTGAAAAATATTTCCTATCATATCGTATTACAATAATAAGGAATGAAATTTTTGGAATAATAAAATCACTAGTAGAAACACTTCATGAATACTATGAAGGATTTAAAATTCTATTTTTTGGTTTTCTATAACACCAAATAACTAATCAAATTTTAACACAATACTTTTACAAAGGGTTAAATTCAATTGATCATTCCATTATTTATGCTACTTCATGTGGTCAACTAGTTGAAAAACCCCAATCACTATAACGACCCTCATTGAAAACATGGAACAGAACACTCAAAAATATGGATTAAGGACCGGTGTACCCATTTTGGGTTTCTATATTGTAAAATGTTCAAAATTAGAGAATAATTTTGACATGATTTTTGATGAGGTAAGTACCCTACTCCATTATCATTCTCTTTCCTTAGGGAAATATCAACCTCTTCCTCAAATTAATTGTGGTATTTGTGCCACTAACACCAACTATTATTATTAATTCAGTCAACTAATATAAACCCCTAAGAGTTATAAAGAAATATTCCTATTTCTCCACTATAACCAACCTATTTGTAAATAACCACAATATCTATCCAAATCTTGTTGGAATTAAAATAAAGCCTATAGGCAGGGGTGTATTCAAACCAACTCAACAATTTTGGAACCACTCATGGAAGAGTAGAAATCCACCACCACTACCCATGAATACTCAACCACCCAAAAGGCCTTTCAAGAAACCCACTCTCAAACCTGATCCAATCAAAGAATAAATGACAAAAAATGGATTCAAATAATATGAAATTCCAACTAACCATACATGAATCCATAAAAGACATAAAAACTCAATTAGGATAAATCACCTACTCGATGGGTGAAATCCAATTTTAAGCATCTGGTAAACATACTTCTCAACCTCTAGTCAACCATAGGATTAAAGGAAATGTCAGTTCCATAAAACATTGGAGTGTAACACATCTTAAAATCCAAAGGACCCCTCCGTTAGAGTAATATGATACCTATAAAACCACCATCCCAACCATTAAAAATGGTCGGAACGAGGAAAAACCTTGTCCTAAGAGTTTCACTTAATGAACCACCAAGAAAAACTATTCCTTATCCATTTCACTAAAGGGATAACCAACCAAGAAATAAAAAATATATAAAGTGAAAACTAAAAATCAGAAACATTAAAAACATTTCAAGTTAACATTCCCTTTGTTGATGTCTTCAAGAAAATTTTTTGATATGATGTGTTTCTGAAGGAGTTGTGTGCACACTGATGTTGAATTCACTGTGTAGGGAGGATGGCATCTAAATTGATAGAGCCATCACATCCCACAAAATTCAATGTCACTAGAACATTTGTGATTATGTGAACTATGTGGGAGTATTTATTTTCCAATGCTATGATTGATTTGGATTCTTCTAGAAATTTTATACCTCATTCTATTTTCACTTTATTCCAGGTTTGATATTTTAATCCCAAATGTATATTCATTCATCAGAAAAACCAGAGTACCACACACCCCACTGGTGTGTTTTAGTTTGTTCTTACGAGGGTACAAATTATAAATTTTCCTATATATTTTTATATGTTTTAAATATAAGATAATATGACGAATAAAAATTCAAAAATTATAATGGGGATTCCATTCGTGAAAGCTTACAAAACCATAATTAATTTTCATAATGGTATATTATCTATGATTTTTGGTTTTTCCTTTTTCCACTTCAACACCCTTGATTCCATGAAGCACCCCTCATAAAAGCATGAATCACTATCAGTTAATTCAATTGATGTACTCCCTTCCCCTAAAAAAAACACATTTTCTTTCCCCTAATCCCCTTTCTATTATTTCACCATTGATATACATACTAGGTAATGAATGATTCGTTGAGTGATTCAATGAATGATTTAGTGGTCTATAAAAATGTCATGTGTGTTTGTTAATTAATTATTTATTAATAACTGAGGATCTTATAATATTCAATGATAATGGTCATCTTGTAAAAGAATATTCCTTATTTAGAGATGTTACTACTATTTAGTCAGATATGCTTAGTGATCTCTCGCATACACATTAACTCCCATTAATCCAAAATCCCTCTAACACGGAACTTAATCCACTTACAAAAAAATGTGAAATATTTGTATATTGATTATGGAAACAAGTTTCCCATCTTAATTGATTTTTCAATCCCTCTAAAACATGAATTATGATTGATTGGGATTTTAAGGTAGTATAAAAATCTTTTAGATCCAAACTTGCTGACATTACTGGTATTATCCCATCAATATAAATACATTATATATTGTTAAATGATGAGGCTAAACTAGTGAGGGGGTAAAAACACATACTAAACCATTATGTCATCAATGTTTATAAAAAGGTGGTAATAATGTTATCGGAAGACAGAATCATTTACCCAATATTTAATAGCCAATGGTCTAGTCCAACATGGGCATTTCTAAAGAAAACCAGTCTTATAGTAATAAAAAATGAAAATAAATATTTTGTTCTAACCCATGTGTAGAATAGTTGGTGGTTTTCTATAGATTATCAATTTCTAAACCAACCCCATAGTAAGGTCCAATTCCTATTTCTATTCATTGACCAAATGATAGAGAGGATAGCGGTGAAGTAACACTATAGTCTCCTTCATGGGTTTTCTGGATACTTTTAGATTCATATTACCCCCGGGGATTATCAATAAATAAACTTCACTTGAACCTTGGTAATATTTTCATATAAGAGGATTCTATTTGGTCTGTAAAATTCATTAAGTACATTCTAGATATGCATGGTTATTATTATTTTTGGATAACCTAGTGAATTTCATGGAAGTATTCATGTATAATTCAAATAATTATAAATCCCCTTTTAATGAATGTATGAGTTTTCTTGGTTCTATCCTACGTGTTTTCATTGAAATGAAGCATTTATTAAATTATTAGAAATTCCATTTCATGGTGTGCGAAGTTATTGTACCTAGACAGGTAATTTCTTAGGATGGTATCTAAATATATAAATAAAAAGTGGATATCATTTCTTCCCTACTATTCCACAAAAATGTGTGGGATATTGGGTATTTATTAAGTAAATCTTGATTTTATCATCATTTAATTCATTCATTAATTAATATTTCACTCCCCCTATCAGTATTAATATAAATATAAATTTAAAAAAATAATGTCATAAAACTTTTAAAGATTAAAATGGAGTCTCACATCGCCCCTGGTAATACAACAACATCACTAGGGTTTACCATTTGAAATCATGAGTTATGCCTCTAACTATGTAGTTGGGGATGTCTTATCATGATTGGTATATAGAGCTACATGTTTAATAGCCTATTCCTCAATTTCAATTGACCCTTCTCAAGAAGACTACACAACAACCAGAAAGGAATTCATTTCCATTATGTTTTTGTTAGGTAAATTCTGGTCGTACCTTTTAGGGAACCAAGTGATTGTTTCCTTGTACAATGTTGGTCCATGGTATCTCCTAAAGAAATAAAAATATATACCACATATTATTCACTATATACTACTACATTATGAATTTAATAATGAAATCATGGATAAAAATGTAGCAGAGAATTTGGTGGCAAACCATATCAATAAGATCCTCAAATCCTCAAACATTGACTCATCCCCTTATATTCTTAAATTGATATGTTTCATAATTTAAAATCATAATAAGTAATATATTTTATTACATAGTATGATTAAATATTAAATTATGTAGTATCACCTTGATTTCTTGATAATTAAAAAAATCATGCCGGCCATCTAATACATGAGTTTTGTTGGTAAATTTGGGATTAACCCTACCATTAGGGCACATATAAGGATAAATTACATAGGCTTTGTGTTAATGATTTTGTGTTTTAGTATGAACATCGTATTTTCAACACTATTTCTTTGGTGTTCCACTTTTTTCCCCAATGGAATGCTATAATGGTCTGTGATAATGGTTTCTTTTCCGAGAACTATTTTGGGATGCCCAATATTTTCATCACTGTAAAATAATAGAGAATGTCTCTAAAAGTAATGAAATTCCACAACAACCCTTTATCTCCCTAAAATTTTTTAGGTCTGTGGTATTGACACTATGGGTCTATTACACTAATTATTTTAATAACTTTTAATATCTTTTGGTAGAATATTATATGTCAAAAGGGTTAGAGGGACGAGACACTAGGATTGATGATTCAAAAACCATTATGATTTTTGAGAACATTAATTTTCAATAGGTTAGGATTTTCTAGTCTCAACATCAATTAATATGGTTCTCATTGATACAATGAAACAATGTAATCACTTTTATATCGGTATGCGGCCAGGAATTGAGTGTATACATCATATCACTAAAATAATAATGTTTAAAAAGAGGTTTCAATTAAAGAGGAAAAAATTGTTTAAAAAATGGTTCAAAACAACATAAAATATTAGATTCTTAAACATAATGATTCATTATGGGATTATCATATTACCTTCAAAACTCCAATTATAATGTCAACTTATCATATTTTTTGGGAAAGTTATGTCACCTCCTGATTGAGATAGATCCCTTGGCCTACTGGGTCATTAAATAATGAATGTATAATCATTATAGTTGTGCCTCTCAAAGGATGTTTCATATTTATGATGAGCAGTAAATTAGTAGATATTATATGATAACTCTTATATATAAATAGGGAGAGAACCAATTATTACCATTACCACCCCATCCTTCGTCATCAATTCCACATTGGGAAGAAGGTCCTCATTTTTCAATTAAATGATTATGTTGCAACTAGTTAAGCTTCTTTCCCACTTTTTGGATCAGTCACTTATAATAATGTTTATAAGTTTGTTGTTATTCAGGTTACAAATTAAAAAACAAACAAACCTTCAATTTAATGGTAAGTGGTTGAATCGCTTTTAACAATCCATTATAGAGTCCCTAGTTGAGAAACATAAAGTTCAGGAAGCAACCTTCCAATGAAAACCAGAAGGTTTTATCCTAACAACTAACATTCTCTTTCATTATATATATGAAACTTCACATTCTAGGCATGAGGGTGGGTAAATTCTCATGTTGGTTAGGAATATTCATCCACTTTCTTATTTTTCTATTTTTTATAGTATTGTTACCTCCCCCCCATCCCCCACATTTTTTTACATAATATTCATTTTATATTCCCATTTAATCATGGAAAATATTGAAAACAAATGAATAATTTCCATATTTAATGCTTTTTTAACATTTAAAATAATAATAATTTTTTTCACTTCTTGAAAGTGTTTATAGTATGAATTTATCATTGAGGTGAGATGTTTTCTAATAAATTGGATGTTTGTTAATGATATAAATAGTTGAATCTCTATTAAACCTTTGAGAAGATAAATACCCCATTTTTGAGTAGTTTATGGTAAAATTGTGCCACTAAATGTCACATCACATATTTTCACCAACTATGAAGTTTGAATATTTAATACCTAATATAAGGTAAATATAAGTTCTGTTAATTTTTCTATTCATTAAAAAATGATTTTTCCATAAATTTGTTCATTATCCAGTCTATTTCATTTATGTACCATCATCATAATAAATTAATTTTATTAAATGAGGGTGGGGGATAGAACAAAAAGAAAAAAAGATGGGTAAAATCCCCCCAATAAAGAATATAAGGGGGCCTAAAATAGTGAATCTCTAGAGTGTCCCCTTTAATAAAAGCAACCCATTGGGTTTAATGATGCCAACCGTGTGCATAATCACCTCCACCATGCTAGGGAACTGCACTGAGGAGAAGTGGTTTGCAACCTTATCCCCCTCCCTCCATTTATGGAGCACACTAATGTTGCTATTGAGAATAATTTTACATTTTCTTATATCATAGCAGATCGGCCATGGAGAGACACCACATCCTTTCAAGGCATCATGTATAATTAAAATGTTTGTTTCAACTTCAATGATCTCCATCCCCTTTTTTCTGAAAATTCTAAGACCATTGAGCAAAGACATAGCCTCCTTTTGGAGGGAAGTTACCTGGCCTAGCCTAGCTAAAAAAGATTAGTAAACTGATCCATTGGTATCACAAATCCACCTCATTTGTGCCAGTTCCTCTGGACACAAGAGCCGTCTATGTTAGGTTTAAATCCACCCGAAGGAGGTCTCTATCTAGCCTAGTTGACTTATCTATGTGTACCTATTATATGACTAGCGTACACCCTACAAACCATGAAAAAAATGAAAACACGTATTGTTGTGAGTGATTCATTGTACACAATATGGGGATATTTTGGACAGGAGCTTATGTTTTTACATTCCGGAATACATAAGTGAGTGAGTCTTGAAATTTTATTGTAATTGATGTAGGGATAGTTTAGTGGAATGAATCATGTAAGAAGAAATGTTTTTACGTAACCTATATTTACTTCATATAATGTGGAAAAATAGCATGAAATAGTTTTCACAAAAACACATGGGAATTTAGTGATGTCATTGACTTTTGAATTATTCAATCATATTTTTGTCACTTATCACATAATTTAATTTCAAATAATATTAATGATACATATTTTTTCAGAAGCTCTGAGAATAACTGATTCATGTGGTTTTTTCATTAATCAAATATCTATTATGAAATAAATTTTATTTTAATGTAAAATCTTCATAAAGATGAGAATATGTCTATGAACCATTTTGGAAATGTTAATCTTTCGAACATTGAATATTTCTAAGTGTGGGGGTGTGATTACGTAGCAATTCACTTTTCATTTCCAGCCTTATACCACTATGTTAAACTAATTCTGAATTTCTAATTACAAATTTTATATCAAAATTCACATCAAAGTTTCTTCAATATTATAATTTTAATCACTATTAAAATTGGAAATTTTACGTCTTTAGACTATTTTTTTATAAGATGAGGTTACTTAGAGGATCTAGAATGATGTTTAAAAAAAGGGAAAACTTTCTTGGAATAAAATAAAAAATTTACATTACATTACAGGTGATGATAAATATTGGAATCCAAATGGGATGATATTTTTTGATCTGGTCTAAAACTCAATGGGATACAACTCCTCTCAAGAAACCCTAGACCAAGTCATCTATTTTTTGTCCCAACCAAATGGATCAGTAAAGGAAACCAAATCTTATCCTAGAAAAAATTTTGGTTTGGTATTATGAAAATACCTCCCATTATAGATCTGATATGGCTATAAAAATATATATGGTGATATTAAATAGAGAAACAAACAACTTTCATATTTGGTCTAATCCATGATAATGCTATTTAGCATCGCATAACGGAGAAAAACTTCATATCTCAAAATCTGTGTGCCAAAAACCACTTTCCATTTTGGATATAAAATGGAACCATGGTAACCTCATTTGGAATATAAAACAAGGAGGTAAGTGATGCCATTTTTGAGTTCCACATAAATCCTATTGTGAACTTGGAGGTTTTGAATCTCCATATCCTTATGGGTGGATGAAATGAAGAAGGGTATCCACTCGATCTTCCTCTTCATCTTGATAGCATGATAAACAGTGGGAATTCATTTTGAGGGAGAAACACATATTATAATGGGAGTTATAAAAATTTTATTACTACTAGATTGATGTATTTTTAGTTTGAAAAAATTTCACTCAGAAGCACATTAATTGGATTCATATTTTAATTCTTTTTTTTGTTTCAATTTAATCGAACTCTTTACTTTTCACTGATCGATGTGATGTTTTGAGTCTGTGACTTGTGCAGTTCTGATTTCACAACACAAGAATCATTTTCCTTCAAAATCAATTGAGATATCAGTCCGATTTAAAAGTAATTATACCATTTATAATATATTAACTTTTTCTATATTATTTAAATTTCATGTTTTTTACAATATACATTGATAAAAAATCATGGAAAGTAATCGTGATTAAGATTAATTTCATCTAAATACTTACATCAGACCTAAATTAATATTTAAAACTAATGAGAATTAATTGTGTGTAGTGAACTCAAAATGAACCTTTTTCTTATATTTTTCAAAATTTCACTATTTTCAACAATTGAATTCATTAAATTAACTCATTTTATGTTTAAAACTATTTTCAACTCCCCCTTAGTGTTATTTTTAAAAACCCTTTAAAACTCCAATGATCCTTGATAGATGGCCTAGAGTATACCCTATATGATAAAATAATATTTAAATAATAATGAAATATGATGTTTCATGAAAATGATGTTAGTCATTCCACACATAATCATGGCATAATATAATTAATGAAGTAGACTTATAACCTAATGTACGGAAACTGAGTTAAAAACCCCTTTTATTCATGTTTCCATTTAACTGAGAGCTATTTAACATCATGTTTGTAGGTTTTAAACAATTTATTAAGTTATAATCTATTAATATTATTATCTAGAATTTTACATATGAACCATTTTATAAAATATTTTCACCTTTTTTTTAACAATCATTCGTTATCGATATTATTTATCGTGTTAATTTCAATGTTTTCTCATGCATGTTTTATCATAAAGGTTTGGAATATTGAACATAGTATACTTTTGAATTATCTATAGAAATATATTAATTTTAAGATAATTATTTAGTTAGATAGATATTTAGAATCATTATTTAATTTTGAGCATTGAAAATTAATTACATCACTTCATGGAGAAAGTAGGTCGTACTTTTTCACGAGCGATGTTATCTTTTCCCTAACACGTGAAATGGGAAAGAAATGGATTTCATATTAATTTTCAATAATCACTATAACTTTATATAAATTTCATATATTCATTAAACTTATCCTTTATTTCCTTCCATGTAAACAATTAGTGAAAAATGAATCACATCACTTCATGAGGCTGTGGTACGTCGTACACAGGAACAATGTTATTATTAATTCAATTGATTTCAATGTAAAAATGTATATGTTTTATAAAATTCCAGAAATAATTAATATTGAATTTTTATCATATATAAACATCAAATTTATCATTTTTACCATCCCTATAATGTGTATGTGAAAAACGAATCACATCGCTTCGAGAGGCAGTAGTCCTACGTACACATGTGTGACGTTATTGTGTTCCCTAAAAATTGGAATGTAAGAAGGTGTATTTGATATTATAAATAAAAAATTATATTTTATCATAAATATAACATATAAAAATTATATACATCATTATAACCATCCATTATATATGGTGATGGAAAATGAATTTCATTGTTTAGCAAGGCAGTAGTCCTTCAAACACACAATCAATAGTTATGTTTTCCATTTGGGGGAGGAGGATATTGTTTTATGTCATACCATGAACAAAAATAATAATTTTATATGGGATATTGTATTTATTATATAGTTTTATTAATAATATATGTTTAAGTATGAAAATGAAATAAAATAAAACACTCGATTAAGGATGCTACCTTTTTTCCAGACAACTTCATTAGGATTTCACGAAAATCCTTTCAGTAACACCCCAGGATATTATGAGATAGATTCTTTTAAATTTATTTTATGTTTTGTGTTGTACGATACACCATTATTAGCTTTCACTATACGCAACACCTTATTAGCTTGCAATATACAAAACAATATACTTGGCTTGTGTTACATTCAATTTAATGTTCTTTTGATAGAATTCACTTCACGCAACATGAAGTATTGATTTTGTTCAATGTATAAAAGAACTATGTTTTCATTATATTATGATATAACAAAAGAATATTTCACTAAATGAAACACATACTTGGCTTTCATTACATGCAAGAGCGACCTTCTTCGATATCCTGCGTTGTACGCAATATCGAGTTTTACTAGACGACAATATATTTTTAAAATATTATTATTTAATGGGATATAAACTTGATGATATGAATATTATTAAACACGTTTTTAAATTTTCATAACACTAAAATTAATATAATGTTTTTTCTAGAACATGATATAATAACAAATTAAATTTTTCAAATAAAAGAATTATTTTTGAAAAAAAAATTTACTACCTTTTGATGGAACACCCATTTAAATATAGTTTTTAAAAAAAAATTATATTAAATTTGAATAAATAAACATATTCTTTTTAGGAAAAATAAAAAAAATATTTGGTTGAATTATTGTTATTTTTCTGATAAGTTTCATTTTTGATGAATTGTTAAAATATAGTGTGTTTTATTTTAATGCCATCAAATAGTAAAATATCATTTTGTATTTTTTTTAATTTTAATTAGTTAATTTTTAACTAATTATGGTTTTTAAATTTATCTCATACATGAATTTATGATGAACACAACTTCCATTAAAAAAGGGGTATTTTTCCAAAAAACTGTTTTTTGTGACATTTTAACATTTTTATTATAAATTTAATTATGAAACTTTAGTGTATTGAGTTTTGAAAAAATGGATGAATAATTTGGATTCAAGAGGTAAAAATTTGGTAAGTAATTCGTTTTTATTTATAACTGATATGAATAGTTAACACGATAAATTTTATTACCACAGTAAATGGTAAATTAGGTAATTTAGTTTAAAATTAAAATTATAATGACTATAAAATGACCAAATCAAATGAAACATTTTTATTTGATGGATTTAATTTGACCCTTATCACATAAGGACCGAAATTATGTCATTTTATGGACACATGATCATGGAAATGACTTAAATAATATTTAAATTAAGGAAAGTCACATAGTGTCATTTTCTTTGGCTTTAATATATATTATGTATCTACATATAGAAAAATGGGTGGTATCAAAAAATATAAAGTTTAATTTTCACCTTAATAAACATATTTCGCTGATTTAATTTTTTTTGACGTTTTTGGGTCATTTGGGAGATACTATGGTACTTATAATATTTTATATATTGAAAATTTGAAGTTGTCATTTTCTTGTTTTAAATAATATATCATGTTTAATATAAGGTTATAAAGAAGTTAAATTAGACTAAAAATAATTATTTTTAATCTCAAATGTTTATATTTGTAATGGTAATTTATTTCTAATTTTTATGAAATAAATATTTACCTTAAATTTTTATATATGGATGATTTATAAATTATTTAATTGATAAAAAATAAATAAACTAATTGTTATTAAAATTATAATAATAATTAATGATCCAAAAAACATTACCAAATTTTATTGGTCAAATAAATATCAATTTTAACCATCCAATTGTTGAGTTATAGACCATTTAGAGCTATATGGTAACAATTAGGACAATTTTATTATTTTATTTAAAGTAATGTTAAAATCGTCACATTCATACTTTAATAAGTATAAAATTTTTATTTTTATATTTAGAAGTAGATAAATTCTACTACATATATTACTCTAAAATATAGTAAATTTATCTTCATAATATTATTTTATTTTTATTTTTTATTCATCAAATAAGTATATTAAATAATTACACAATATTGATGTAGTATTTATTTTTTTAAGGTAAATATCAAATAAATGTTTTTACAAATAGTAACATAAGTATAATATTGGATAATTAATTTTTCCAATGAATTTTATAGATTACCTTTAACCCATATGGATATGATAACTTATTTGGTTCGAGGATAACTTCTTATCTTGATATTTTAAAAAATACATGAAATAAATTTTGTCATAATTGGCACAGTAGATATCATTTCAAAATAATGATTTATTAAATTATTTCAAAATCATAAAACATTGAAAAAATATAAAATAATTACTATATGACCAAAAATTTCCTAAAGTATTTATTTATGATCTAATTTACTTCAAATAAGTAAATATTTCACCCTTTTAATATTGAAATATTTGTTACCGTAGTTAAAAATTTAATAGAGTAACTATGTGTTATTAAAAATGATAATACATAAATTGATACAAAAACTAGTCTAAAATTGGTTTTTTTACATTATTACAACCTTGTGTCATAAAATCATTGAAATTGGGACATTTTGGTGGTTTTTATGTGGGGTTTAAATTTATTATAAACAAATATTTTTGAGGTTTCCAAAAGTGCCCCTCCCCTCAATTATAAAAGGGAACCTCCTCCCTCGTATATATACAACTCATTAAGCCTTCATGTTCATCCATCCCATTACCATTTATCTTCTCCAATTCACTGGTTATATTCTTGAGGTTCTACTCTTCTCAAAAGACCAACTCTATTTCCATTAAAAGGAGATCTAAAGAGAGCACCTTAAAGAAGAGGCAATCTCATATACTGATTCATTCATATATCTTTCTAGTTCTACTTCTACATAATTATTTTTCTCATTATAGAATAATAACTCCATTAAATATTATATACTGAAATGTTATTATAATTATGAAACCACCATATTAAACTTTATATCCATCCTATGAAAGATGAAATCACCACGCGTGGATACGTATGACTTACCGTCTCCATATTGTGGCGTAATCTGTTTTCACCACCACATTACTTGTATGGATATAAAAATGGGTGTAATAAATATATATGATTATTATAAAATGATATTTATTCTTAAATATAATAAATCAAGTAAACTAATACTATTCAACAATTATGGGAATGATATCGCAACTCATGTGTACGTACGACCTGCCATCTCTACGATGTGATGTGATTCATTCTACATGATAACCAATCAATAAGGATTATATTATTATACATAATGAATAAATATGGTATTTATTATATTAATATCATTTTATAATTATATCAATATGACCTAAGAAGGAGTACTGGAACCTATTCGACAAAACATAAATACGGTCCTAAAGTAGTTAAAACACAAATAACAACTAAAAATGAATTATTACCAAAAACAAGAAATAAAATATGAACATATATGATTATCATGATTTTTTAATAAGTTAATAAAATTATCTAAGTCATTATATATCACGTTCGGACACATAGAAATCATATCAAACCTAAGGTAAGGGATAATTTCGCAATCTCATTATTTTCTGAGATTGTTTATACATAAGTATTTATTAGGGTATATTTGTAACATCCCAAGTAAGTAATGAATAATAGATATAGTTATCTATGTCTATTTATGAATTAGATAGTGTTTTTATAGGCCTAAAATGAGAATAAATCCAACCTTAAGCATGAAATACTCTAATATTTTTAAAAGATTGTTTTACCGCCTTTTGATGGAAAACCATTTTTAAATCTATATTTTGACAATTTTATAAGATATATTTGTCAAAATGAACTTATTATTTATGATTGGGCATTGAAATATACTTTGTATAAATTTCTGGTAGTTTTCTGATAATGTTCATTTTTTTAATGAATAGTGAAAAGTGTTGTATTTTAATTCAAAACCTCTTTTTAATACAATTAATTTATATAGTTAGATTATATTTTTAATTGGTTTTAAAGTTAAATTAGAATATATTTTTACCATTTAATCCAATGGTGGTCATTTAAATTAGTATCACTTTGAGATTGGACATAAACGAGTGTCAATCTTTTGATAGGTATTGTTTCTTAAAAACACACTATTTGGTTCGACAGTGGGATTTAATTATAAAATTAATTAATGAAACTTCTTATGTTATGAATTTTTTAAAATAAAAATCATTTTTTAATTCGTAATATCAAATATAGATTAAGGTGAAGTTT
The DNA here is from genome assembly GCA_963277665.1 of Viscum album. Lineage (NCBI taxonomy): Eukaryota > Viridiplantae > Streptophyta > Magnoliopsida > Santalales > Viscaceae > Viscum > Viscum album. The sequence continues at coordinate 238,270,853 of OY728150.1, forward strand.
TGGTATTTTTCTGAAAAACTTCAATTTTTGATGAATAATGAAACCACTAAATAGTACTTAAAAAACTAATTTTTCGTTTAAATGAAATTTTACCATCTCTGTGTTTTGAATTTCAAAAATCTGACATAAATAGTTGTCATTTGGAATTAAAATGTCATTCAATGGGATTAAAATAATTTTTTGGTGAATAGTAATTTTTATGTTTTTAACCGCGATTAGAGGTAATTAGTGTAGTTTAAGGTAAAGATAATGTTTTAATAATATAAAATGACCTTGACACATGTCCTACCCTTATGGGATGTGTCATGGCCGACAAAGACAAGCCATGGGTAGATTTTTGGGACCCCATGGGGCCACTTGGGTAAGATAATGTCATTAATGCCTTTTATTTATAGTAAAGGTAAAAATGACACAAACATGTATTGTTTTACTAAAATAATTTTTACACAGGGTTATACAAGTCATATTTTTGACTATAAATAGTAATTTGAATTCTAATGATATTTCCTAAATCATAGTATTTTTTACAATTTTTAGAAATTAAATAAATTAGATTATTTATGACATGATGATGATGTAGTGATTACCTCATTATTTAACGATTTAAATAAAATGAAAAGATAATGTAAACTCTAAGACCTACACATGTCAAAAACCTATTGGATGAGTATATTTAAAACCCTTATCACCTTATCTCATAATACATCAATGTGGGACCTTTAAAATACGAAACTCATTTTATAATAAAGTAACCTTTTATACCTTTCCAAGAGTGCCCCTCCTCTCCTCTTATAAAAGGCCCCCACCTCTACCTCCTTAACATCACATCTCAAGACTTTTGCTTGACCAAGCTCTGATCATTTTGTCTCTCCAATTACCTCTCCTCATCCTAGAAGCCTTACCTTATGCAGGAAGCTCTTCAAGAAACCCTTTTGGTTCAAACCAAAGGGAGTTACCCAATTTTAAGGTAATGTCTTCTCTTGTGTTCTTATGTTTTATTTGGCTTCTAAAACCCCCTAAAATCTTTTTATTCATTTCTTTTGTAACAACTCCAGCATCTTAAATATACTAGGATGTTGTTATAAGAATTATTCTAGCTACACTTACACACACCTTCATCTAATGGTTAAAGAGCATACTGTTTCCGTGGATGGTGAATTTCTACCTCACGAAACGATGATTGTTCAATATTATTCTAACACTTTAAAAGGTGGCCATTAAGATGACAGTATATTTATATATGATATATAATATTTTTATTTTTTTCCTTAAGATTATGTATTTTTCAATTTTTCATACCTTTATGGTTTCCATTATGGATAAACGCGATATCTTCATTTTAGGAAGTGTGGACTACTGCCCCCTCAAAGTGATTTGATTCGTTAATACCATATGTCGTACATATAAAGGATATATTTAATGATATTATATATGATACCATACTGGAATTATAATACTATTATGTATCATTATGTTTTAATTCCATTAGATATGAAATAGAAATCGAAGTAGCGTTCATGCGTACGTACGGCATATCGTCTCCATGAACGATACATTTCATTTCTTACCTCTAAATGATATGTAATATTATAAATTAATGTATATAATGTATATATATGATATATATGATATCAAAATAATGAATATAATTATGGATATAATGGATATTTTACCCCATGAACAAACTTGTAATTATAAGGAATTTATTTTTGACTCAAGTAGAAATGATCGACAAAACAACCATTATTAACATAAATAATTACATAGTGCTCATAACATAGTAATAAGTGATATAAAATTAATAATTAACTTGAAAAACGTTCTTAAGCTAGTAGAAATTAACTCATGTTTATTATTCAAGAGTGTAAAGAACGATCGAGTCATGTCGGACCCGAAGTAAGGGACTTCGTCTTAATCTCCATTCATTGAGGCATATTTTGTTTTATACACAACAATCTTTTATACGGTGTATAAACCCCTTTTACTATTATTCTTATTCCAAAGTAATATTTTTTTATACGAAGCGTTTTAATAAACGAAAAAATGAATGTTTTTTTTGTCGTACGTATGCGGCGACAACGACTTCTCCGCCGTCGTGACCATTATTTGAGTTTTGACTTCCTCTACAATCCATAACCTAACTTTTTATTTAAATGAAAAACAAATACCATGTATTACTTTTCTTTAATTTTGGTATTGAAAATGGTTTTCAAAAGGTTTTTATTATATCAAAGTGTTGTATTGATATCTTGTGATCGAAATGTGGAAATGTTATGTTTCCTTTATGCATGTTTTATGTGATACGATTATGTTATGGTTCTTGGGAATTGTTTTGAAGACAGGTGGTTCCATGATAAACTAAGGGCGGGTGAGCCTGATATAGCTCTCCAATGAATTGGGTAATGCGAAGGAGTTAAACGTTAAGGTTTATCCAAAGAGATTTAGGGAATATACTGTGATGGGTATTCCCAACATAACCATGAGGGTTACTCCCTACATAAGAATGTTATGAATGCCTCAAGTTACCTTTATGTATTATGATTTCTATGATTTATTCATGATATGATGAGGTATTTTTAATTTCTTATGTTTTATGGGTAAAGAATTATTTCATTCATATATATATACAAACTCATGTGTCCTTTCAATATTTTTATAACCCTTACTGAGCTTTTTATGCTCATCCCATGTTTTTTGAAATGTTTTTCACAGGTCAAGGGAATGGTACCTGATATGATGATAGTGTCAGGGAAGTGTCAAGAAAGAATCCATGTTTTATTTTAAATATGTTACCATTGATGGGAAAAATGATTACTATCTTTTATGTAACCACTTTGTTTAAATGTGGAATGTAATGCAAGTTTTATGATATAATTATCTAAAACTCCCATCCTGAAAAGTTCCTCAATGTGTAATCTTGTAATAACTCAAGACTAAGTAAGGTTTAAGGTTGGGGTCTTATAGTTGGTATCAGAGGTCAGTTTAGATAACTTTAAGAGTTAGAATCATATTAAATGATTTCCAAAAATATATATTTTCATGGTCAAATTGAAATGATATAGAATTCAAAGATTACCATGTTGCTTCACCTAAGATATTTATGTGTTAATAATGGTTTTTCGTAGAGGAAACATAACAACTTTTCTAGGAAGGCATACAGAGTATAATGACCATTCGAATCGGCAACCAGAGATGGTCGGAATCAGAATTTAGCAGTTTACTGCACTGATGGCTCAGATGAATCAGGTGATAAATGGTGGCTATGTTTATTGATGATATTTTGGTGTTTTCTGAAAGTAAAGAGGAGCATGAAAGTCAATTAAGGTTTATCTTGAAAACCTTAAAAGAAAATAAACTAAATGGAAAATTCAGCAAGTGTGTGTTTTGTTTATAACAAATTTCATTCCTTGGTCACATTGTTTCAATAAAATGGAATAACTATTGTTCCTGCTAAAACAAAAGTTGTTGAAGAATGGCCAAGACCCACAAATGTAACTGAGATTCGTAGCTTCCTTTGTTTGGCAGGCTATTATAGAAGGTTTGTTAGAAATATTTCAAGGTTATCTAGTCCAATGACTAAGTTAACTCGAAAGGGTGTTAAGTTTATCTAGATAAAGGAATGTGATGATTATTTTCAGGAATTGAAATGAAGATTGGTGAATGCTCCAGTTTTGGCACTACCTTCTAGGAATGGTGAGTTTGTTATCTACAGTAATGCTTCATTGAAAGGACTTGGATGTGTCCTATTGAATAATGATCAGGTTATTGCTTATGCTTCACGTCAGTTGAAAACTCATGAGGTAAATTACCCTACACATGATTTGGAATTAGTTACTGTTGTTTTCTCTTTAAAAATTTGGAGGCATCATTTTTATGGAGTAAAGTGTGAAATATATACCAATCACAAAAGTTTAAATTATATATTAACTAATAAATAATTGAACATGGGATAGAGGATATGCCTAGAATTAATCAAGTATTATGATTGTACAATTAATTACCATCCGGGAAAAGAAAATAAAGTGGTTAATGCTTTGAGTCGAAAAAGTAATGCTTCATTAACAATGTTGCGTTTAGAACGTGATCCTTTGGTTAAGGATTTGATGATCTTTGGCATAAAAGTTGTTGGTGCAGGATGTCCTTCTGTTTTGTTTCCGGTATCAATGAAATATTCTCTATCAGACGGAATCAAGCAAGAACAGAAGAAAGATAGCGAGTTGCAGAAAAAGGTAGAGCTGGTTGAGAAGGGTAAGTTTCCTGAATTCATCATTGATAATGATTGAGTTTTGAGATTGTGTGTGCCTTGTGATTCCCAGTTGAAGAGAGAGTTGTTATGTGAAGCTCATAGTTCTCTGTTTTCAGTTCATCCAGGAAGTACTAAGATGTATAGAGATCTTCGGATGTATTATAGGTGGGACGGAATGAAAAGGGATATTTCTGATTTTACTGTGATGTGTTTGATATGCCAACAGGTTAAAGAAGAGCAGTAGTTACCGAAAGGGATGCTTCAGCCTTTACCAGTGCCAGAGTGGAAATGGGAGAATATATATCCCTAGACTTCGTTGTGGGATTTCCGAAGACACCTCGAGGTAATAAAACAATATAGGATATTGTTGATCGCTTGACTAAATCTACTCAATTCATTTATATACAAGATACTTTTTCCCTAGATCAACTTTCTTGTTTTTATATTAAAGAGATAGTCAGGTTACATGGAGTTCCTCTCTCCATTGTATCTGATCGTGATCCCAGATTTACTTATAACTTTTGGAAAGGCCTTCAGAAGTCATTGGGTAATGAATTAAATTTTAGTACACCTTTTCATCCTCAATCAGATGGGCAGTCAGAACTAACAATTAATAATTTGAAGGATATGCTACGTGCTTGTTCAATGGATTATTAGGGAAGTTGGGACCAACACCTTTCTTTGGTTGAATTTTCATATAATAATAGTTTTCATTCCAGTATACATATGGCTCTATTTGAGGCATTATATGGTAAATTGTGTCGAACTCCATCTATTTTTGGATGAAGTGGGTGAAAGGAAGCTGATGGGACCTAAATTGGTAGAAGAGATGGCAGAAAAATTTCAGTTGATTCAGAAACACATGAGAATAGCTCAGAGAAGGAAGAAGAGTTATGCGGATAATTGGAGGAAGGATATATATCTTTCGAGGTAGGTGAACATGTTTTTCTCAAAGTTTCACCATGGAAAAGTGTGATGTGATTCGGTAAGAAAGGAAAGCTGAGTCCAAGGTTCATTGGACCATATGAAATTCGGGAGAAAGTTGGATCAGTTGCTTACCGAGTGGCTTTGCCTCCGAGTTTATCTTAGGTACACAATATTTGTCATGTTTCGATGTTGAGAAAGTATATTCCACGTCCATCTCATGTTTTGAGTCCAGAGGTAGTCCAGTTGGAAGAGAATATATCTTATTAGGAACAACTGGTTCAGATTCTTGATCACAGGGAAAAAGTGTTGTGGAATAAGCTGATTCAGCAAGTAAAGGTTTTGTGGAAGAACCACATGAGTTAAGAGGCAACATGGGAATCTGAAAATGCTATGAGGGATAAATACCCCCCCTTATTCGATAAGTAAATAAATTGCGGGGATGCAATTTTATAAAGGGGGAAGGATGTAACATCCCATGTAAGTAATTAATAAAAGATATAGTTATCTATGTCTATTTATGAATTATATAGTTTTTTAGAGGCTTAAAATGAGAATAAATCCAACCTTAAGCATGAAATACTCTAATATTTTTAAAAGATTATATTACCGCCTTTTGATGGCGAATAATTTCTAAATCAATATTTTAACAATTTTATAAGCTATATTTGTCAAAATAAACTTATTCTTTATGATTGAGACATTTAAATTTACTTTGGATAAATTTCTGGTATTTTTCTGATAATGTTCATTTTATTAATGAATAGTGAAAAGTGTTGTATTTTAATTCAAACCCACTTTTTAATATAATTAATTAATATTGTTAGATTATATTTTTAATTTTTTTTAATGTGAAATTATAATATATATTTACCATTTAATCCAATGGTGGTCATTGAAATTAATATCACTTTGATATTGGACATAAACGAGTATCAATCTTTTGATAGTTATTATTTCTTAAAAACATGCTGTTTGATTTGACAGCGGGATTTAATTATAAAATTAATTAATGCAACTTATATGTTATGAATTTTGTAAAATAGACATCATTTTTTAGTTCGGAATATCAAATATAGCTTAGGGTTATGTTTTGGTATTTTTCTTAAAAACCTCAATTTTTGATGAATAGTGAAACCACTAAGTGGTACTTAAAAAAATGATTTTTCGTTTGATGAAATTTTACCACCTCTATGTTTTGAATTTCAAAAATCCGACATACATGGTTGAAATTAGGAATTAAAATTTGGTTCAATGGGATTAAAATAATTTTTTTGTGAATAGTAACTTTTATGTTTTTAATCTCGATTAGAGGTAATTAGTGTAGTTTAAGGTAAAAATAATGTTTTAATAATATGAAATGTCCTTTACACATGTCCTAACATTATTGGATGTGTCATGGACGACCAAGAAAACCCATGGGTCAATTTTTGGGGCCCCATGGGGCCACTTGGGTAAGATAATGACATTAATGCCTTTTAATTAAAGTAAAGGTAAAAAATGACACAAACATGTATTTTTTTAATAAAATACTTTTTACATTAGGTTATACAAGTCAGATGTTTGACAATAAATAGTCATTGGAAAGATAAAAATATTTCCTACATCATAGTATTTATTTTATAATTTTTGGACAATAAATAAATTAAATTATTTATTACATCATGATGATGCATTGATTACCTCATTATTTAATGATTTAAATAAAATAAAAAGATAATGTAAAATATAAGACCTACACATGCCAAAAACCTATTGGATGAGTATATTTAGAATCCTTATCACCTTATCCTCAAAATACATCAATGTGGGACCTTTAAAATCTGAAACTCATTTTATAATATAGTAACGTTTTATACCTTTCCAAGAGTGCCCCTCCTCTCCTCTTATAAAAGGCCCCCACCTATACCTCCTTACCCACACCACTCAAGCCTTTGGCTTGGCCAAGATCTGATAATTTTGTCTTTCCACATACCTATCCTCATCCTAAAATCCTTACCTTAGATAGGAAGCTCTTTAAGAAACCCTTTTGGTTTAAACCAAAGGGAGTTACCCGATTTTAAGGTAATGTCTTCTCTTGTGTTCTTATGTTTTATTTTGCTTCTCCAACCCACTAAACTCTTTTTACACTTTTAATTTGTAAAAAATAAAGTATCTTAAATATACTAGGATGTTGTTATAAGAAGGATTCGAGTTACACTTACACAGACCTTCATCTAATGGTTAATGAGCATACTGTTTCTGTGGATGGTGAATTCCTGCCTCACGAAACGATGATTGTTCAATATTCTTCTAACACCTTAAAAGGTGGCCATTAAGATGACTCTATATTTATATATGATATATAATATGTTTATGTTTTCCTTAATCTTATGTATATTTCATTTTTGTCATACCTCTATGGTTTCCCTTATGGGTAAACACGATATCTTCATTTTAGGAAGTGCGGACTACCGCCCCCTCAAAGTGATTGGATTCGTTAATACCATATGTGGTACGTATGAAGGATATATTTAATGATATTATATATGATACCATACTAGAATTATAATAATATTATGTATCATTATGTTTTAATTCCATTAAACATGAAATAGAAATGGAAGTAGCGTTCTTGCGTACGTACGACTTACCGTCTCCATAAACAGTGCATTTCATTTCTTACCTCTAAATGTTATGTAATATTACAAATGCATGTATATAATGGATATATATGATATATATGATATCTAGATAATGAATATAATTCTGGATATAATGGATATTTTACCCCATGAACAAACTTGTAATTATAAAGAATTTATTTTTGACTCAAGTAGCAATGATCGACAAAACGACCATTATTAACTCAAATAATTACATAGTGTTCATAACATAGTAATAAGTGATATAAAAGGAATAATTAACATGAAAAAGGTTTCTAATCAAGTAGAAATTAACTCATGTTTATTATTCAGGAGGTTAAAGAACGATCGAGTCAAGTCAGACCCGAGGTAAGGGACTTCGTCTCAATCTCCATTCATTGAGGCATATTGTGTTTTATACACAACCTTCTTTTATATGGTGTATAAACCCCTTTGACTATTACGATTATTCAGAAGGAATATTTTTTTTATATGAAGCTTTTTACTAAACGACAAAAGGAATTTTTTTTGTCATACGTATGCGGCGACAACGACTTCTCCGCTGTCGTGACCATTATTTGAGTTTCGGCTTCCTCTACAAGCCATAACCCAACTTTTTTCTAAAATGAAAAATAAATACCATATATTACTTTTCTTTTATTTTGGAATTGAAAATGGTTTTCATAAGGTTTTTACTATATCAATGTGTTGTATTGATATCTTGTGACTAAAATGTGGAAATGTTATGTTTTCTTTTATGCATGTTTTACGTGATACGAGTACGTTATGGTTCTTGGGAATTGTTATAAAGATGGGTGGTTCTGTGATAAAGTAAGGGCGGGTGAGCTCGATATAGCTCTCCAATTCATTGGGTAACATGGAGGAGTTAAACGTTAAGGTTACTCAGAAGAGATTTAGGGAATATACTCTAATGGGTATTCCAAACGTAACCATGAGGGTTACTCCCTACGTAAGAATGTTATGAATGCCTCAAGTTACCTTTATGTCTTATGATTTCTATGATTTATTCATGATTTGATGAGGTATGTTAAAGTGATTATGTTTTATTGGTAAAGTATGATTTCATTCTTATGTATATATGAACTCATGTTTCCTTTCCATATTTTTATAACCCTTACTAATCTTTTTTATGCTCTTCCCAAGTTTTTGAAATGTTTTTCACATGTCAAGGGAATGGTACATGATATAATGATAGTGTCCATGAAGTGTCAAGAAAGAATCGATGTTTTATTTTAAATATGTTTTTGTTGATGGGAATAATGAGTACTATCTTTTATGTAACCAGTTTTTTTAAATGTGGAATGTAATGCAAGTTTTATGATCTAATTATCTAAAACACTAAACCTGAAAAGATCCTCAATGTGTAATCTTGTAATAACTCAAGATTAAGTAAGGTTGAAGGCTAAGGCCTTATAATATTTATCATCCACATACATGTTTCCTAATCATGTAATATTATTTCTATTCTTCTAAAAAATTTAAACTCAATTTTACCCATTTTATGAATTTTTGTTAAACAGTATGGAAGGAATAACTCTTTCATTTTCTATACGAGGTACTTTTTGACTTTTCTGACAAGTGTACGAGAAGAATTTTTTTTAAACTTATACATCTTGAACATATTTTTATGTCTTTATAACTCCTTATTTACATGTATATTTGTTTTATACGATTTCATGTTTAATTTCTACTAAATTATTTTCTTTTATAATTTTGTGTCATTTTGATAAAAAAACATTTTTGAAGAATAAATGATATTTCCATCAGGAATTAAGTTCAAGTGTTTTATTGAAATTATTTTCCAACTAAGATGACACACTTTAAATAAGGTTATGTTTCTACCCCTATTGTTATTATTATTTGATTGTTTAAATGATGGAATGATATATTATATGTGTTATGTTTTGATGAAATGTTTTTAACAAGCCCATTTTATTTCTTGGGTTATGTTTTGATGAATGATTTATGTTTTTGTGGAAAATATAAGAATGATTTCATTTTGAGATTGGTGGGACCTATATCTCCCTCCAATGCATTGGGTAATGATTTAAAACTCATGAGATATACATGAATGTAATAGAAAGTAAATTTGGTTCAGTAATACTAGGCTGGAATGACAAGTAAATATGGTTCAGTAATACATTGCTAGAACGAAAAGTTAATCTTGTTCAATAATACATGGGTAGAATGGCATGTAAATATAGTTCAGTAATACATGGATGGAACAGAATGTAAACCTGGTTCAGTAAAGGACTTGTTCCATTATGATGTTCTTTGAAGCAATGCCTTAGCTACTAGGGAAATTGTATTATGAGTATATTTGTTTTCCACAATTCTGTGTTTTAGGTCAATGTTATTTTATCATGGGTAATTTTTCTTTATGATCTATGTCTTACTTAATGCCAATATTTATTTTCGGACTCATGATTTTGATATTTAATCATTGTATTCATGTTTTTACATTCTTATGCTTATGGTTTGTCTTATGTTCTCAATTTTTACCTTCACCGAGCATTTGAGCTCACCCTTTTTATATTTTCTTTTCCCTAGATATAAAAGAAAGGTTTTATGTATGAAAACAAAATGGAAAGTTCTTTATCGGAGATATTCAAGAAATTTCCCCACGTTATAAGATTATGTTCCAAGTTTCTAAAGACACTAAACTAATACAGTATTTGGGAATCTATTTGTGTCATGTATTTAGTATTCCAGAAAAGTAATTTATTATAAATATATATTAAGATTGGGTCATTATAGTTGGTATCAGAGTAATTTTTTAGTTCACATTTGTAAAATAGGTTGTGAAAAATTTAGTGATATCCCTAGAAATATTCTTATGGTATGTCTAGGGATGTCCCTAAGGGTAAGTGTAACTATAGGTTACAGTCCTAGATATATGGTAGTGATCTTGAATTACTTAGTATTAATCCTAAGATGTTAGATATTGAATGTACCCCCCTTGATTATGTTGTTTTACTAGAATTTTTTTCTTTGTCTCACACTGTTCTTTTTGGGTATTAGATGATGGCCTGAACCCGAAGTAACCAAGTTAATGATCAATGCACTGGGAAATGTAATGATTGTCCTCCAGAATAACCAAATGTTATGGGAGATGGAATGAAAAATCTTATTGCTATACATAAACAAGATATGAATCATTCTGGACTTCCAAATGAAAAGGGAAGGGAACAACATTCTATTGGTTCTTCACGAGGCATTGTGCACCTTCTTTCAGTGGGTAATCTGATCCACTTGTTTCTGAACAATGGATCAGTACCATTAAAAAGTTATTTTCTATTCCTAACTGATTGGAGGATAAAAAATTTAATTTTGGCTGTTTATCATTTAGAATGTGAGGAAGACCAATGGTTGACTCTAATTAAGAATACAAGGCAGCAAGATGAAATTGAATCCATGGAATGGGATGAGTTCGGGAATTTATTTTTCAACAAGACCATCCATCATATTCTTCGAACAATGATATAAAATTATTTCCTTAATATTAAGAAAAATTTTAATGAATCGGTTTGTACATATGAGATAAAATTTTACAAGACTTGCAAGGTATGATTCTGGTTTTATCTTCAAACCTGAAAATAAAGTTGATCGATTCTTCGGTGGCTTGAAACCAAGTCTTCGAAGGTAATTAGATACGAGAGATATTAATATTATGAAATGATTTTGAATTTCACTATCAAGGTAGAAATGGAAGTTGGTGTTATATATCAACCTCATGGTATTGAGAAGAAACTGAAGATAGAGTTCAAGGGAAAATCTCAAAAAATGGTGAAAATAAGATGAATGTTTACTTATGCTCAAAGTGAATAAAGAACCATGGTGGAGATTTTATTCAAGGGAATAGAAATTTTTTTATGTGCGTCAAATAAGGAAATAGAGTAGTTGAGTGTCCATGTAATGGGAAAAAGGTTTCTAATGATGTGAATAGAGAAAAGACTACAGAGAACACACCACACACACTTCAATGCTACAAGTGTAAGAAAATGGGGTATTATGCTAACAATTTCCCTAATTCAAGGGTTAATTATGATGACCAATGTCAAAAACCTCATAAGGACAAAGAAGAAGAAAAATCACATGCGATTACTATCAGTGATGTTGAGTATGACAATGAAGTAGTGGAATGATTAAGTGTTTATGTAAGGGGATTCCAAAGTAGAGTTGTTTAATATTTTTATAGTGTTATGGAATATTGTAATATCTATGTTTTGGTATACTGTGATTTTCCATAAGTATATGGTACCAATAAACATGAAAAGTGATTGAAATATTTTTGGAAAGAATATAAAATGTGCATAATTATGGGATAAGGATATAATGATAGGTTTAATAATATTAATGATCTCATGACTAATATAAAGAAAAAGTGATATCATGATTTGATTATATAAAAAGTTTGGTATTTTTGTTGTGTGGAAAGAGTTAATTTTGATAGAATTTTGGTTTTCACTAAGGTTATATCGTAATTCATATTCTGATCATGTTTCAAGAGAAAAAAAGATTGAGGTATTCACATGTTTGAATGTGACAACCAAGAATTACCATATGAGATATATGAGGAAAATGTTAAGTAAATTTAGTTCACCTATTTCTAAAGATTGATATTTTCTATTTTTTGAAGGATTGTAATGTTATCCATTTATAGATAATATATGTTATATTATGGTTGAAGTTTGTTAGACTAATGTATTATCTCACTATAGGTGGACTTATGCATATTTGATAACTTGTTATAACCTTTTGTTCAGACATATGGAAAGACCAATTATTCTATTTCATGATCTGCTAACACTTCAAGAATGAAAATACAACTTCATTTATTTAAATAAGATATGAAGTGGGCATTTTTGAGGAATGAACAACAGTGAGAATGAACTGAAAGAAAGTAAGTATTTCTCTTCATGAAAAAAATTTATCAACTTAGGATATTGATCTTGAAACAAAAAGTTTTATCTTAATACATTCTTATCTGATGAATCAGATGGCCCTTTAAATCATCGTAGATTTATGGGTTTGTAGTAGTTAACTTTCTCTCAACCTTATTCTCTATCGTTATCCATCATAACTTGATAGTTATAATTCCCTTCTATATCGATGTTTTCACTTCCCACCTATGTTCTGTTATGAGGAAACATGGAGATCAATTACATTGGTAACTGTGATGTTTATAACATTCCTTTTTAAAATGATATTTTAGTATCCCTTTTTATGATGTTTGTTTCCAGGAATAAAACTTTCATGTAGTAAACCATTTATAACCCTAAAAAATTTTGAGGGAAAATTTCATTTTGAGTGGGGGTAGAATGTAACAACCCTAGAATTTTTGAGATAGATTGTTTTTAATTTCTTTCATGTAATTTGATTTATTTTACACCAAGATTATCTTGTGTTATATGAAACACCATATTAGCTTTCAGTATATGCAACACTATACATGGCTTATGTTACACATAATTTCACGTTCTTCTGATAGAATTCATTTCACACAAAACTAAATATAGGTTATATTAAATATATAAAAGAACTATGTTTGGAATATTTTATACGCAACACCAAATAAATCTTGAACTAAATGAAACACCTACTTGGCTTTCATTATTTGCAAGAGAGACCTTCCTCGATAGCTTTAATTGTATGCAATACCGAGTTTCACTAATCAAAGAAATATTATTAAAATATTAATATTGAATGTGATATAAAATATCCATTAGGAAGCGTATTAACCACTTTTTATCTTTATATAACATTAACATTCATCTGATGTATTTTCTAGATCATGATATAAGAACAAATTCAATTTTTCAGATAAAAGAAGTATTTTTTTAAATGCAGTTTTCCACCTTTTGATGGTGCACCCATTATAAATTTAGTTTTTTAAATTTTTTTGTATTCAATTTGACAAAATAAACATTTTATTTTTTTTCAAAATATAAAAATTTACTTTGGGTGTATTATTGGTATTTTTCTGATATGTTTCATTTTTTTGATAAATAGTGAAAATACTATTTTTTATTTTAATGTCATTAAATATAAAAATTATGTTTTGGATTAGTTTTAAATTTTAGTTTGTTAATTTTTATCTTATTATTTTTTTGATAATTATTTAATACATGGATTTTTTATAAAAAATATTTTCCATTTAAAAGGGGTATTTTTCCAAAAACTATTTTCTGTGACATTTTAACGATTTTCTTTTAAATTTAATATTGTAACAACTATATACTGAATTTTGAAAAATAAAGGTCCAATTCTGATTCATGGGGTCCATATTTGGTATGTAGGTCCCTTTTATTTTTCTTCAATATGAATAGTGACCATGGTAAATTTTATTACCACAGTAAATGGTAAATTAAGCAATTTAGTTTAATAATAAAATTATGGTAACTATAAAATGACCTAAACAAATGAAACAAAAATTATTTGATAAATTTATTTCATCCCATAACATATAATGATGTAAATTAGGTCATTTAATGGACACTTTCCCAAATAAATGACTTAAATAATATTTAAATCAAAGAAAGACCCAAAGTTTCTTTTTTTGATCTTTAATATCTATTATGTATCCATATATGTACAAATGGGTGGTATAAACAAATATAAATTGGAATTTTTAACTTCATAAATATATTTCCATGATATAAATTTATTTTTGACGTTTTAGGGCCATTTTGGGGTTATTACTGTAATTATAATATTTTATTTATTGAAAATTTAAAGATTTCACATACATGTTTTAAATAATATATCATTTTTAAAATAATATTATACAGAATATATATTTGAATTTAAATAATTAATTGAAAGATAAAATGTTTATATTTATCAGGGTAATGTATTTTTAATTTTTTGGAAATAAATAATTAACTTAAATTTTTATATATGCATAATGCAAAAATTATTTAATTTATGAAAAATCAATAAAATAATTTTTATTAAAATTATAATACCCATTTAAGATCCAATACATTTTACCAAGTTTATTTGGGTCTATTATATATCGATAATAATCATCCAATGGTTGAGTTATGGACCATTTCGTGCCATATTGAATAGATTAGGATAATTATATTTTTTAATTTAATGTAATGATAAAATTTCCACATTCAAACTTTAACAAGTATAAAAATTTTAATGATGAATTTTCAAGTAGATAAATTCGATTACATATATTATTATAAATGATAGTAATGTATATTCATAATAGTATTTTATATTTAATTTTTATTTATCAAAATAGTATATTAAATAATCACAAAATATTGATGTATTAATTATTTTATTAAGGAAAATATTAAATAAATATTATTAAACATATTAATATAAATATAATTTGGGTAATTAATCTCTACAATTAATTTTATAGTCTACATTAACCCCATATAGATATGATAAAATATTTTAATAGTGGATAACATATTACCTTGTTATTTTTAAAAATTCATAAATTTAATAGTGTCAAATTCAACCAAATTGATATTAATTTTTTTCAAAATAATTATTTATTAAATTATTTAAAATTTCTAAAACATTTTAAAATTTTATAATAATTATGATATGGTATAAAATGTTATTATTTATTCATTTATTGTCTAATTTATTTTAAATAAGTAAATATTTCACCCTTATAATATTGAAATATTGGTTACCCTAGTTAAACATTAAATAGAATAAAAAAGTGTTAATTAAACTTTTAATTCTTATATTGACATAGACACTTATCTAAAATTTATATTTTGATGATACAACAACCATATATCATCTCATCTTTGAAATTGGGACATTATTGATGTTTTTATGTGGGTTTTTATGTTATAATAAATTAATATTTCCGAGGTTTCTAAAAGTGCCCCTCACCTCAATTATAAAAGTGCACCTCCTCCCTCATTTCTCCACAACTCATTAAGCCTTAAATTTCATCCATCCCCATCCCATTTCTTCTATACACTTCAATAGTGACAATTTAGATGTTTTGGTCTTCTCAAAAGACCAACTCTTGTTCCATTAACAGGAGATATAAAGAGAGCACATCAAAGAAGAGGTAGTCTCCACTACCGAGTCTTTCATATTTATTTCTACTTCTATATCTAATTACTTAGTTGTTTAATTATATAATAATAACTAAATTATAAATTATATACTTACATGTTATTATAATTATGAAATAGCTAAATTCAAATTTCTATCCATCCTAATAAAGATGAAATAACCAAGCGTGTGTACGTAGGACTTACCATCTCCACAGCATGGGGTAATCTATTTTTTACCACCACCTTAATTGGATGGATATAAAAATGGATGTAATAACTATGTATGATTATTATAAAATGATATTTATTATTAAATATATTACATCATGAAAATCAATACCATTAAACAATTATGGGAATGACATCGCCGCTTGTGCGTACATACGACCTACCATCTCTACGATGTGATGCGATTATTTATACATGATAACCACTCATCCATGATTAAATAAATGTAAATAATGAATAAATATGGTATTTATTAGGTTAATATAATTTTATAGTGATATAAATGTTATCTGAGAAGGAGAACTGGAAGTTATTCGACAAAGCATGCATACTATCATAAAGCAGTTAAAACCCAAATAACGAGTAACAATGAATTGTTACAAAACAATAAAGGCTAATATGACCATATATGATGATCATGATTCTGTAATAATTTAAAAAAATTATTTTAATCATTATACAGGAGGTTCGGGCACATAGGAATAATATCAATCCTAAAGTAAGGGATAATTTCACAATCTCATTATTTTCCATGATTGTTTATACGTATGTATTTACTCAGGTATATTTATTATCCACATCCATGATTCATAAGTATGTATTATTAATTCTATTATTATAAATTGGTGGATTTTTATCATATGGTATGGAAACCATCTTTCTTTTTTTCCATATGGGGTTCTTTTCTACTTTTCTAGAAAGATTATGATAATGGTGTTTTTCTTAACTTATATGGCATAAATGGATTTTTACATCTTCATAATGAATTATTTACATGAATATTACTTTAAATGATTTCATGTTTATTTTCTAAAAAATTCTTATCTTTTAAAATTTTGTGGCAGTTTGAGAAATTAAATTTTTTTTTAAAAAGAATGGATATTTCCCTTCGGAATTAAGTTCAAGTGTTTTATTGAAATTAATTTCTATATAAGATGACACTCTTTAAATAGGGTTATGTTTATATCTGTCTTATTACTATGACATTATTGTGTAAATTATGGAATGATAATTTATATGTATTATGTTAGGATGAAATTATTTTTAATAAGACCATTTTATTTCATGGGTTATGCTATGATGAATGGTTTCTGTTTTTGTGGAACATGTAAGAATAATATCATTATGAGATGGGTGAGACCTATATTTCCCTCCAATTCATTGGGAAATGATTTATAACTCATGAGATAAACATGACTAGAATTTAATGTAATTCCAGTTCAGTAATACAGGGCTAAAACAACTTGTAAATCTAGTTTAGTAATATATGGATGGAACGACATGTAAATCTGGTTCAGTAATACATGGCTGGAACGACAAGTAAATCTGCATCAATAATACATGAGTGGAATGGAATGTAAACCCAATTTATTAAATGACTTTTTCCACAATAATTTTCTTGGAATCAATTCCTTGGTTACTATAGAAATCATATTATGAGATTATTTGTTCTCTATAATTCTATGTTTTAGGCCAACACTATTTTATCTTGGTTAATATCCATTTATGATCTATGCATTACATACTGCCAAGATTTATTCCACGACTCCCAATTTTGATATTTAAACTTTATGTTCATTTATTTAAATTCATATATTTATGGATTGTTTTATATTTACCTATACTGAGCATTTGTGATCACCCTTTTCATGTTTTCTTTTCACCATGATATAACGAAAGGTTTTAGGTAGGAAAAAATGGGGAAGACCATTATGTTAGATATTAAAGATCTTTCACCTTGTTATAATATTATGTTCCATGTTTCCAAATTCATGAAACTAATATGATATTTGGTCCTCTATTAGTTTCATGTATTAAGTATTTTGCAAAAGTAATGTAATGTCCACATACGTCAAGATTGGGTATTTATACTTTATATGTTGTATTTCGGATAAAAAAATCATTGAGGATATGTTTTTTTATGTGTAAAAGTTATTTTGATAGGTTTAGGCTGAAGCAAAGGGTTTTGGAAGTGTGAATTGTAGAATAGTGGGGGTAGCAATTTATATGTGAGGGATATGTCAGATGTGGAATTTTTTGCAAGAAAAAATTATACCCACATTTCTCTCACATCACAATGATCCAAAGTGGACCATTGAATATAAATAGAATATATAAGGTAAAAATATTACTATAAAATAGTAATTATAAATATTTCTTTGTCATTTTTAATCATTATATTTTTATTTTAACCCCCCATAAACTCACATTTACCTTAACCGTGAAAAATAATTTTTCATATTTTTAATATTCATTATAGTAAAATATTATGTTAACATTATTAGATAATATATATTATGTTGATTAGAAATATAAAATATATTTTTAAAAATTCAACTCATTTAAGTGACATAAGATAATATAATAGTACACTCACAAATGTTTTGAAAAAAATGGGTTTTCATGAAATACATATTTAAAGAAAATATGATATACATTTAAAATAACTAAATAAATGTTTTCATTTTTTATTTAAAAAAATGTTTTATGAAAAATTTAAGAAACCAGAAATGCTCATGAAAAAAAATAAAACACTATATAATATAAAAAACTCATTAAAAACAATCTTAAGCCAATTGGAATCATTATCTAGAAATAATTTCCAATATAGAGTACTTACCTTTCAATGTGGATCCTCCTTGATGAAGTCTTAAAAATGGTCATCCGTCTTATCCCAAGTATGAATGTGATCTTCAAAGTCTATCTTCCCTTTATTGAATCATACGGTCACAAAACGATGCATCTTGTTCATCCATAGAAATTGATCATTGTTAGTGTCCACATAAATCGCCCTTTTTTAAATCATGTCGATATCCACATGTGATGAATTAATCCAGAATGAATCCTCAAACATTTATTCCTATTAATTTATTAACAAATAAAATGTTTTTCTTTTTTTTATCCTCTACACCGGCCTCCCATTTCTGTTTAACTAGATCTCCCTTAGTATTGTCGGTGATAATCAAAATGAGCTCAATAATGGCATGTCACACTAATTCTTATTCTAACAACATATGATTTTAAGCTTCACCAAACCACCAACTATCTATTGATCTCTCGAATAAACACAAACAACCTTTTTTTTCTTTGATGAATGTTATAACATTCCTTATTCTTCCAATACTGCACAAAGATATCACATTCTGATTCCTTTGATTTTTAATATTTAGAAGACTTTATTTACATTGGCTTTAGTGAATTGGAATTGTACATACTCTCATTGGTATTCTTCACTTTGAGAAAAATATAGCCACCTAAATCCATATTACCGTTTAGGCCTTTCTTCCTTCTTGGAAAATGAATAACTTTGATCCTTTTTCTCATTTAAATTTAATCTAATAAGTGGTAAGAAATATCCTCACCTAAATCTCAGGGACTTCGGGACATCAAAGGCCTTCGGGCCATAGGGGCTTCATGCCATTGAAGACCATGAAGTAGTCTGGTTCACACAGAGCAGGCCCCAGATGAGGATCAGAGCACCAGTAGGAGTCACCAGAAGAAGAGCTAACCGGATTGGAAGAATGAGAGGGTATGGAAACCGCCATCGGAACCAGGCACCGTGCAGCTTTGTACGGGGCAATGTTAGCTGATCAACAATGCTGGTGGGGAGATAAGGACATTCAATGATGCAGAAGCTGGGGATGGGTAGTTCTAGTGGTATGGGCCTATGGGTCATGTATTGGGCAAGGTATGCCTCTGGGCCTTCGGGTCATGTATTACGGGTCATGTCGGGCCTTATGCCTTGGGCCTGCAGGTTTTGTTCGGGTTCCCCTTCAACCCTTAAAAGGGGGATTATCTATAAAAAAATAAAAAAATAAGGCCTTCGGGCCATTAGGGGGGGAGGGATAGACCACCCTTCCCTACCTATCATATAATAAACTCATGAGACAGTTGTCCACTAGGTCACACTTGTTCAATAAATAAAAGTGATTTCATTAAATTGTTGATTGGATCTAAAGAATCAGTTGTGTGCATCCACCCAACCTCTGGAATTAGTCGGAGCATGCAATATCGACAAGGGATCATCTAGATAATTTCTAAAATGGTTGAATATGTTCTTCGTCTTCATGTTAGGAATATAGGACCTTACCTCTTTTTGAATGAGATTATCCACATTAATAACTAGCTGAACAACGATAAGGTTAGTGGTGGATGATCTCATATTAAATATATGACAAGTAATAATAATTAGATAAATTTAAATTAATATTTATTGATATATAATATATATTATTAATTCAAATCAATCATAATTATGGGTTATTTAAATTATTTTAAATGGATAAATATTATCAAGTATAAAATAGTTTTTAGAAAAAATGTTTTTTAAACCGTAAAAATACACTTATACTAAAGTCTTCAATACATTTTATTTAAATGTAATTAATCGGATTTAATATAATTAAATAATACTTATGTCAATTTTTAACAACATTAAAATAATAAAGGAGGATTTAAATTACTTAATTTATTAAAAATAATTCACAATTGTATAAAAATCATTATTTCTCATCATTCTTAAAAAATATTCTTTTCTCAAAAAATCCAATAATTTCACCCTATGTTAATATCAATATTTCTATTTTAGATATTTTTTTAAATAAATTATTTTTTTATAAATTAAATAAATTTTAATTTTATATTTTGTTTTCGATGAACAACTAAACCAAATTTTAGGGAAAAACAATTATTTATAAGACATTTATTTTTTCCCTTCAAATGGTTCTTCTTTTATTTATAATCTATGGATGAACATTTAATTTATTCTATACATGTGTAAACCATATAATTTTCATAATTTATTTAATAATATTCATACTCACCAACATAATGGCTACATAATAATGGTAATGTTTATATAAAAATATTTTAAAAGAGTATCGTGTTTCATTTAAACCCATTGTTGCATACATCGTAAGCTATCAAAGTGATTGAATTTATATAAATATAAATATATCATTAAACCTTAGGGTGTTATATTATATTACAATCTTGGTGTTTTGTGACATACATGTTATGAAACATGATTTTCCTTTTTTAAAATCTTAGGTTGTTTCAAATTCTATCTGTTTAAAAGTAAAAACATCATTCATGGGTATGTACAGCCTATTGTCTCTATGAACAATTCCATTCATTTTTATATCTATAACTTTTATATATTAATCTAAATTTGTATATAAGGAAAATACATGATATTTATTTAATAAATAATATTATGTAGATGATAGAACCATGATAAATGTATGAGGACCAGAACTACCAGACACAAATTTTCATGAAAATAGAAATAGTTAATATGGAATCCCACCTTTTTATTAAATAAATTAACATATATTTTAACAAATAGAGGTTCATTTAAAGTTTATTTTAATCGAAATAAATACTTTAATACACAAAAACATGATGAAAATTATTCTAATACGCATGAAAGGATTTATCATTGGTTCATCCTAAGCTTAATTAATGCATCTCATAACTTGGGGATGTACATAAATTTAAACGGTTAGCATAAGGCCCAGTAAGGGAAAGAAAGGGAAACAATGTATATGTGTTTAAGAGAATTATCGATAAGAACATACAGAATATAATAATGGCATCAACAATGGTAAAAAAGACATACAATAATGAAAATAAAATGATTCAAAACATGAAATGTGTCTATAAAATTTAATTTATTCATTCATAAGCATATCACCAAGGTTCATAACCACCATGTCATAAATATTTCCAAGTTTATTCACTAAGGTATCGTACAACAAGTAATCTGTGGAGATTAATTTTTTTTCTCAATGAATTGTAGAACTATCAGGACACACCCTTATTATGTCTTTATTATTATGATCCACATATATCTTAATAATAAATTTCATAAATAACCCATGTATAATAAAAAAATGAGTTTCATATCAAAATCTTGGGGTTTTATAAAGTTCTTAAAAATTAGACTCTTTTGTAATTTTAAACCCATGGAAAATGAATGATAGTTTCATATATTTTAATTAAAGAATAAAATAGATTATTTTGAAATACATGTGAATAACCATGGAGAAGAAAAAGGTTAGGGTATTCTCCAAATAAAATAAAATAATTTCTTGAGAAAAAGGTGGAATTGTTTAGAAGAAACTTGTATAGCCAAGCGGGTATGAAACATGGTTTTAGAAAAAATTAAAAAATAGAAGGGAAATGGGTATCTAATTTATAAAAGACTCTTAATATAGTAAAGGGATATATAAAAATTTATATAATAACATGGTATGGAAATTTGAAATACATACCACATAAAAAGGAAACAGGATAGGAAAAGAGAAGTTGTGATTTCCCTTACCTTGAAGAGTGTTCTTAAAACATGAAGATCAAGACCCTGGGGAATTGAAGAAACCTTGGGAGGAAACCTTGGGAGGTAATAATATCATGTATTCATGGATAATGAATTGGGAATGAATTAAAAATTATAAATTGGTGGGTATATATAGAAAAAGTGAAGAATTCTTTATTAATTTATTTGGACACCTCAGAAGTGGTATTTAAAAAATAGTTGGCTGGCCTATGGTATTTTTACATTCTTTTAGCAACATGGGACACCTATTACGTTATTTTAATACACAAGAGTCAATAAAAATATTATATTACAAATTATATCATTATGAAATAGTTATGATGTCATTAAACATACTGAAAAACTCAAACTCTATTTTTACTATTCACGAAAAACTAATGTACTTTACAATTTTTTCATAATTTTACTCTAACATAATATAAATTTTTTTGATTTAAAAAAGTAAATTTATTTTATCATAATAAATCTACAAATTTTGGAAATTGAGCTTTTAAGTATAAAAAATCTTTTTTATTAAAAATAATAGCAGACCAAAAATGTAATGTAAAGTTTATCACAATTGAAAAGAATATATTTTTTCATTTTACATTGAATAAGAGTACATTAATCATAATATTTCATTAATATAAACATTATTAATAAAACATTATTTTAATATAATAATTTATATCTCTATTAAAAGTACAATTTCTATCCATAAAATTAGTTTGTCAAATTCATCATATTTTTAAGAAAAACTAAAATAAAAACAGAAATTATGGAACAATAATTTAATATATATAATGAGATTATCAAATAATTAACTAAGGATTTGACACATAACCCTTTATAAAACTCACATAGGCCCTCAGGACGAGGTGTATGACTGTAATCGACTCGTGGGGCGGCTCGAATAATATCACCCGAGTTGTAATCTCCACTAATATGAACTACTCTTGTCTGATATTTCGTTCAAGATTAACATAGTGAAGCTCAGTTGGGTCTTGTTTAAGAATGAATCCCAAAGATGATAACTCCCTCCCATTTTCTGATAAATGGGCTTCGTACGTCATGAATCTACTGGATGAGTCTATTTACTCTGATTTATTCATTAAATAACCATTATCATTTTTATTTATAAAATTAATAACAACATTGAAATTATTATTAAGAGTATTGTTTCCATCAGTCATATTGACCAATGGTCAGAAATGACCAATGATCATATAACAGTTGAAACTCAATCATCAAATTTCAATCATACTAACTTAATTATTAATGAGATATATTTATATTGAGTACAAAATAATATAACACACATTCTATGAAAATAAGTATCATTCAAAAAGATCAGGTCGTTACATTCTTCCTCCCTTAGTATATTTCATCCCTAAAATTTCAACTTGTGATTTCTATTGAGAAAAAGTGTGGGTACTTATTCTTAATTTTTTTATCTGGTTCCCACATGGCGTCCTCATATTTTTTGTTCCTATAAATCATTTTAATGAGGTGTGTAGTCTTGTTGCGTAGAACCTTGTCCTAATGGTCCAAGATCTCCAACGGCTCCATCTCATAAGGGAGGTCATGTTCTAGTTATACCACATCAAGATTTCGTACATGTGATGGATTAGGTACATATTTACTCAAGAGAGTCATGTGGAATACATCATGAACATGAGATAGATTTGGAGGATGACAATTTTTATAGGCCACTACTCCTATATGAACAAGGATTTCATAGGGGCCAATGTACCTAGGGCTGAAGTTCCCCTTATTCCCAAACTGCATTAATTTATTCCAAGGTGAAATTCAAAGGAATACTTTGTCCCTAAAATCAAACTCAAAGTCCCTTCAACAGTTATCAAAGTAGCTCTTCCTCCAACAATGAGTTGCCTTTATGTGTTGTTGGATGGACTGAAACTTTTCTTTCATCTCTTTCACAAGATCTAGACCAAGAATCTTTCTCTCACTAGTTTTTTCCCAAACAAGTTGGATTTCAACTTCACTTTCCAAATAAAGATTCATATAATTCCATTTTAATACTCTAATGGAATCTATTTTTGTACGAGTACTCATTAATGGGATATATTGATCCCACCCACCTTTTAATTTCATTGAGCATGTTCACAACATTTCCTTGAGTGACTAAATAGTCCTTTCATATAGGACATCAGTTTTTGGGTTATAGAATGTAATAAAACTCAAATCATTATTCAGAAAATTTTAAAGACTTCTCCATAATTTTAATTTTATCCTTGGAGCATGATATAAAATGATATAAAGTGTTACCCACAAAACCCTTCCACTTCCTTTATATTAATACTAGAAATTTTATAAAGAGATAAATATTCTAAAATAGATATAAAATGGGAAATCATGGTCAGAAGGTCCACTATAACCCATATCAGACTATTTACTTTGGTTATTTTTAAGAGGCCAATGAATAATTCCAGAGTAATATTGTCCCACTTTCATGATGGTATAGATAGAGTTTATAATACCCATTTAAGAAGTCATCATTCAAACATAACTTATGGACACAACAGAAACCTTTTAGTGTATTTAGAATCAGCCATTTCATGTTGTCGCACCAATAATGATCATGAAGTTCTCTATATAATTTAGTGATTCTAGGATGTATAAATAAATTAGAGATATGAGCTTCATCCATCAAATCCATTATTTCTAGAAAATATGGAACACATAACCTTTTACATAATTTAAGTACACCTTATTAAACAATATTGAACTCAGGAATCTTCCCATTCTTGAGAACCTATAAATTCTTCTATAACAAAGGATTATCTCTTTTAGATTTCTTGATCTGAAAAAGTAATGACGGTTGAGAAATGACTCTGGATAGGTTTGATGATATCCCTTCCCTTATGATTCACATGTCATGTTTTACTAGGTCTTTGATCAAAGGATCACCTTGAATCCTCATCATTGTTAAAAACAACATAGACATATATACATAATGTATCAGTGACATTGTTTTCTTTTTTAGGATGATATTGAATTGAACAACAATAGTCTTCAAGAAGTTCCAACCATCTCTTATATCTCATGTTCAATTCCTTTTACATTAAAAAATACTTAAAATTTTTTATGGTCTTTGTATATATTATATTTCTACCCATAAAAATAGTACATCAATATATTTAGAGAAACAAACTGCTTCTAGCTCCAGTTCATTCATAGGATAATTCTTCTCATGAGGATTAAACTATCAAGATTCATAACCATTCACCTTGTCATTTTTTATGAGGATTCATCCAAGCCCTTTCAGATACGCATCACTAAAAATAATGAGTCTTTCTCTGATAGTGGGTAAAGTTAACAAGGATGTGGTAACCAATCTCTTATTTTTCTCATGGAAACTTTCTTCAGACTACTTTGTCTGGATGAATATGACCAGTTTTTGAGTAAACATGGTTAGTGGATTATAAATTCATGATTTTTTTTCAAAATACTCTTATAATATCTTACAAAATAAATGTAACTATGAATCTCAGTTACGATTATATGATTAGTCCACTCTTCTATAGACTTTTATTCATAAGGTCAACTTAGATTATTTCATTGGTTATAATGTTCCCCAAGAAAGCAACTCATTGTACCCAAAATTCACATTTACTAAACTTTCCAAATATACTTTTGTTCCTAAGAGTTTAAAAAATAACCTTTATATGATCCTCATTATCCTTTCCAGTTTTGGAATATATCATAATATCATCAATAAAAATTTCAAAAACTTACCAAGGTAGTCCTTAAAAAATATATTCATCAAATCCATAAAAATAGAAAGAGCATTAGTCAAGTTGTAGGTATTGACAATAAGATCATAGTGTACATATATTTATCATAAGGTGGACTTTGAATTATATTCTTTCGTTACTCCCAATTGATAATAACCAGATTGAAGATCAATCTTGGAGAAGAATTGAGCCCCCTAAAGCTAGTCAAATAAATCATCAATTCTTGATAGAAGGTACTTATTCTTCCCTGTGATCCTATTAAGATTATTATAATGAATTCATTACCGAATTTATCCACCCTCTTTTATCTAAAAGAGAACAGGTGATCCCCAAGGAGACACACCTAGTTAGATAAACCCCCTCTCTAAAAGATCATTTAGTTTCTTCTTAATTTCCTCTAGCTCCACATTTTCCATTCTATAGGGGTATTTGAAATTGGGTTGGAACTGGGAATAAGCTCAATGGAGAACTCTTCCTCTCTTTTTGGAGGAGGTTAATGTAACTCCTTAGGAAATACATCAATTTATTCCTGAATGATGGTGACACCTCTATTCTTATTTGTTTATTTTCTTATTCTTCTTCACTGATCATTTCCATAAAGAAAGGTATGGGAGGTTCTTCTAATAAAAATGAAGTCAAGATATCTCCCCTTTGAAAACTATTGTAGGTTTTCCATTCAAGACTACTGATATTCCTTTATTCTCTAGTTTATATTTTCATTATAATTTTACATTCTATCCTTCCCTAGTATAATGTTGAATTACAACATTGGAAGGACTACTAAATTTTTTGATGAGATTGTGCTAACCCAAGTAAATACTAGATTTTATATACACTATTGATACTTGGATAATCCATCAAGAAGCCTTAAAATATTACTATACTTCTAGAAGTCTATGGATTGATTCTATATTCATTGAAAACCTAGAGGAAAAAAGGGATGCGTAGAACCAGTATCATATAATGTACTTAATAGCAGTGATAGAACAATGTAGGTACATGCTACCACATAATTTGGAGCATCAAAATCAAATTTTGTAATAAAAAAAGAATTACCTTGATCCCTTGTCCAGTGTTTGGGTTGATGGTAATTTCCTCCATTATCATTGGATTTGTAAAGTGATTGGAAAAGTGTTTGAACTATACACACTTGAAGCATACGACTTAATGTTGGGCCTGCAGCATCTTACCTTTTTCATTAATGTTGAGATGCTAAGGATTCACCTCACTAGGATAGTTCCAAGAAATAAGGCATTCTCTTCCACAGTGGTAAAATGTCCCTCTCCCATGAAAATAGTTTTTTGAATGTTTCTTCCCACACTTATTTCACATAGAAATTTTCTATTTCTTTACTCACTTTACTTGATCAAATCTTATTCCTATGTTTAGCTCTAATGATATATTATTTTCATTTGATTATTGAGAACATTGTGTCTCAAAAAAACTCCAATTTTACTTTCATAGATCTTTCTAATATCTCCTCGTGGTTTTCATACTCTCGATTGGTAGGATTCTTCTATAAATGGAGTCTTAGTACACCAAATAATCTATCAAAATTATCATTATGATCCATGAAAAATCTATAGGTGTATAGAGGATGTATTGTGTTGTTCATATCAATTTTTCCCACAAATTTATTTTATTTCTACTTCATTTCTAGTAATTGTTTCTCTTTTTTGTTTTCATTGAATGGGGGAAATATTTTTTTTAAAAAGGTTCCCATGATATATTCCCACTAGATAGTTTCAATATCCCCCCTAGAATTTATGTTTTAACCAATATCCAACACTGATCATATTTTCCCTCTAATCAGTACATAAACTGGTTGACATTCTGTTATTCGGAACAACATAGTATATGAAAGATCTTTTCAATATATCTTATCCACTATTCATTAATCAATGGGTCAGTAGATCAGCTAAAATAAGGTTGTCATTGATATATAAAGGAACCAATGGAAGGTTGTTACCTTAATGGTGAAACCTATCTCTTATCTAGATTCATGTTATTTCCCAAAACATGGGTAATTTGACTCATCATTCTCACGTGGTTTTCCATTCAAGATTATATTGGAAGGTCGTCAGTGCATGGCCCATTGTGCCCTCCATTTACATGGTTTCTCATATTTCCCACCATTTTTAAAAAAAATAATAAAACCTTAGTGAGAAATTTGTTTAATTTAATAATCTTATAATTCTAAATGAATTTAATGTCCTAAATCTTCATTCTTAAATATGTTAATCTTTAACAACAATTACATTTTTTACAAATCCTTCATAATGGTTCATAAAAATATTTTTGCTAACCAATCATATCCCCAAGTGTGTCAAACTAGGAGTGAATTTAAACCTGTTGTTGTGAAAAATTTCCGGTTAGACTCTATCTCAAAGCGATGTTTTATGTTTTACCCCTAGATACATATGTTCCAGAGCCACATCCAATTATTTGTATCCAAACATGGATTTCTATTCTTAGAAACCACTTACCTAATATTTCTAAAAAATAACATGGTGTTTTCCAATATTTTAACTTGTACTTAAAGTTATTCTTAAAGTTTTAAAATCACAATTTCCAAAAATGACTAAACTATTCTTTAATAACAACTATGTAATTCGTGATTTTTTATAACATATCTTTACATAGCATTTTACAGATGAAGGATCTATTAAATTTTAGTGTCTTGAAAATAAACTATGTAACACATGAAAGAATGAGAAAATTATATTAATCCACATTAAAAGATTAATCATAGGTTCATTGAAAGTTTAATTAAAAAATCTCATAACATAGGGATAAACATCAAATGAAAGGGTTAGCATAAGGCCCTGTTAGAGAAAATAATGGAAATAGTTAACATGTGATTATATGAATTATCGATAAGAACATAAGGAATATCATAAAGGCATGAGAAAGGGTAAATTATGCATATCATAATGAAAATAGAAATATTCATAACATATAAATTGCGGAAAAACATTTATTTGAGTCATTCAAAATCATATCACCAATGTTCGTCACCAAGGTTCCATAAAATATACCCACATTATTCACCAAGGTATTGTTAAACATGTAATCATTGGAGATTAAATGTTTTACCTAATTTATTAGATAAATATTAGTCTACACCATAAATATGTATTAATTAATGTTATACAAAAATATATTAATAAAATATATCATAAATAAGATATTGAAAATAAAAAAAATTGGTTGTAAATCAAAATCATGGTGTTTTAGAAAGTTCTTAAAAACAAGATCGTTATTTTAATTTTAAACCCACAGAAAAGGATTGTGGGTTTCATGTATGTTTATACTAGAATAAATTATATAATTTCAAAATACATGTGAATAACCTTGGAGAAAAAAAGGTTTGGATACTCAAAAAAATAATTTCTTGAGAAAAAAGATAAAATTTGAGACGAAAATTATGCAGAATAACGACTATGAAACATAGTTTAGAAAAAATAAAAAAGAGTGGTGAAATGGGTATCCAATTAAAAAAATATTAATATAGTAATGGTGTGGAATAAAATGGATAGAATAACATTGTATGGAATTTTGAATGAATTTCCACATAAAAACAAAAACTTGAAAGGAAATGAAAAGTGGAGATATCCCTCACCTTGAAGAGTGTTCCTAAAATATGAGGATTAGGACCATATGGGCTTGAGGAAACAATATGAAGAGTCCTTATGAGGTAATAATATCATATAATTGTAGATTATGAATTTTTAATCAATGTAAATGAATAAATTTGTGGGTATTTGTAGAAAAATTAAGGGAGTTTTTTTATTAAATTTCATGGACAACTCAAATGTGGTATTTGAAAAACCATATGCTTTCCCTTGTTATTTGCCCATAATTTTGGCCACTTGAGAAATATATTGCATTATTTTAATACAAAATATTCTATCAGAACATTATATTTCTCATTACATCATAATGACATATTTTTGATGTAATTAAACATACCAAAAAATTCAAACATTATTTTTACTATTCACAAAACTAAAGTATTTTATAAAAATGTTAATAAATTCACGCAAACCTAATTTTGATGTTATGATTTAAAAAATTTCAGGTATTTTATCATAATAAATATCTAAATATGATAAATATAACTCTTAACTATAAAAATACATCTTTATTAAAAATAATAGCGAAAAGACAATGCATAGTAAAATGCATAGTAAAATTACCGACACTTGCAAAAATTAAAATTATTTTATCATTTAAATATTAATAATAATATTCAATCATACTATTTAATTAAAATAAACATTAAAAATAAAACTTTATTTTAATATTATAATATAAATTTCTCTGAAAAGTAGAATTTCCTACCAAAAAATTAATTTATCAAATTCTTCATATTTTTAAGAAACAATTATCTCAAAATGGAAATGATAGAACAAAAAAATTATTTATACAAAGGGATTATACAATATGTAAATAATTATTTGACACATAACCCCTTATAACAAACGTATATGACCTAATGGTGAGGTTTGATATAGTGAAAGACTCAGGGGGCTGCTCAACTAACATTGCTAGAGTGGTAATCTCTACTAACTTGAACTTCTCACATAAGCAATTTTATTCAAGCATAATTGTTGATGTTTTGATTGGGATTGGCCAATAGAGAATACCAAAGATGATACCTCCCTCCCAAGTTTTGACAAATGGGATTTGTATGACATGAATATACTAGATGATGCCACTAAATCTTCTTTTTTTCATTAATTAACCATTATCATTTTTTTATAATATTAATTATAATGTTAAAATTATTATTATGAGCATTGTTTCCAATAGTCATATTGACCAATTTCAATATAACGGTTGGAAGCCAATGGACACATTTCTATAATAATCACTTCATTATTAATGATATATATTTATGTTGACTATAACATAATAAAATACCCATGTTATGGAAACAATTATCATTCAAAAAGTTCAGGTTTTTATAATTAACTCTTGGAAACGTAGATTTTATTAAGGATTTTATATACAAGATAACATAGAACCTTCTAAGAAATTTAAACTTGTCGTACATTTTTAAAATCTAAAATTAACTTATTTGGGACATATGTTATGTTATGAACCAATCTTCATTTATAAGGTTAATATATATCAATTTTTAAATATTATATTATGAATATTATTATGATCGGATATATAAAGTATAATTTTTAGTTACTCTATCATTTGGATTCTAATTGAAAAGTTACAAAACCGGTAAGGGATATATGTTTCAGTCACATTATTTATCTAGATTGTGATTGATTAGGTTTATGAAGATAAACTTTCATGATGTGTCACTTAAGAAACTCATAAATTTTCCTCTCCTCTTGATATTTGTTATGAATAAAAGTTTCCCTTTCGTTTTTCTCACTTTAAGTACTCAAGAGATTGAAAGTAAATTTTTATGGAAAACAGAATTTATTTTACTCTATAGTAGAAAATCATTTTCCATCCATATAAATGTTTTCAGAAAAGGTATTAATTAATGATTTAACTAATCCCCTCTAATTGTAGAAATTCATTTTTACCCATTTTTCACTTTTTATAAAATGTATAAAAAGAAATATTCTTATGTCTTCTAAATAATGTTCATTTAAATTTATGTAATTTTTTTGAAAGAAATAATTATTTATAAATACATAATACTAATGGAATTCTATAATATTTGGGAAAGAATAAATACATAATATTTTTTCGTGTTCTTTATAAAGAATATTTTTCTATAATATTTGGGAAATATTTTGATTTGGAATAAATAATTTCAATGCGAAAAGGTTATTTTCCTCAATAAATGTTAAATTAATATTTTAAAAGAATTTTTTATTTATGGTAAAATAATTTTGTATTAATCATGATTTATTAGGGATACGATCCAATTATACCATATTTATTATTTCTCTGGATGGTTTATGGTTATAATGATCAAACATCAATGAAACCCATTTTCTTTTCCACAAGTTCTGTTATGATGAATGTTTTTAAGATATTTTGAAATAAATATGAATTGATTTTTGATTATGTGAAAGGAGGGACCATAATTATATATCCCTCCATTAAATTGGGTAATGATTAATGTTCTAGGAGCTATAAGGGTAAATGAGAGGTTATCGCAATCCCAAAAGGGTGTTCATGGGAGGTTATCCCAATCCCAAAATAGGATACATTATAGGTTATATGATGCTTTAATTAGGTACATAGGTGGTTTATCCAAGCCTAAAATGTTATTAATGTACTATTGGGTAGCCTTGAAATATGATCTATATGTTTATGATTCTTCCACACATTTTGCTACTCTTTTATGACTTGATCTTATGTCAATGTTATTTTCTCAGGGAAATATTGTTTGATCCCTTAATGATTGATGTATTACGAACTACAAATATTTATTCCAAGACTCATTTTTATGAAGTAATAATTTTTAGGTATGGTTTTTAAAAGTTAATTTCATTTATTTATACACATTATGCGCATTTAGTGTTTAAATATAATTTATATTCCCTCTGTTTACCCATATTAAGAATTTTATCTCAACCTTAATTTTGAAATCATTCCCCTTGGATATGTAGAAGAGTATTAATTATTTTGTGTCTAATATGGGTGATAGTTATTCAAAACTATGTGGGAGATGATTTAAATATTTTATGAACCTTTTTTATGCATCTAGGTTTCTAAAGAAACAATAAAATTAATGCTTTAATGTGGATAGAAATGTTATTTATTGAATATTCATATAATAATATGTGATATTTATGTATGAATTATTTGGGTCATCATAATTAGTATCATAGAAAGGATTACGTATATTTTGAAAATATTATGAGAAACATTTATTGAGAACTATTAAAATAATCCTAGATATAGGAGAACTCCCTAAGTTATGGTAATTATTGACGTGTGATTTTACTAGAAAAACATCACTTTATTCTTACTAAAAGTGAACATGGTTTTCATTAAAATTTATCTAGGAGTAATAAGAATTAAAATAGATGGGAGATAATATCTCAACCATCATTCTAGTGTATGGTGAGTGAGCCTGTATTACGCACTTGTTTTGTTACTCATGAGGGATATTCATGAGTAAATTCATATTTTATCTATGAAACATTTGGATGGATTTTAATTGATGATGATCAAGGATTTTTTAATTTTATACTTATTTATTGTAGATATAAAAGTATATTTCATGATTTAGGAATCCAATGAATAAATTTTCATGATTTTTCACTCTGATTAGAGATGTTTGATGATCATGCTACCCATTTGGTTTTTATTACGGCATTAAATATTTAATGATGATGTTTTTTTCTTAATAGGTAAGATAAAATACTGAATTAAACTATTTGAGATTTGGAATATGTATTTATGTATATCAGGAAAATTATGAATGAATGTTAATTGATATCCTTAATTCATATATATTTAATCAATAGTGAAAACCTTTGATGGTATGATGATCATGTCTCAAGTATATGATTCTTATCAGATTGATGTTTTTGGAAATTTTATTCTGTAAAACCTCAGTATGAATCCATCATTTGAATTTTATGTTATAACAGAAATGAATTTTCTACCATTAAATAAACCCCAAATCAAGTTATGTGTAAGGGAAAACATGTTTGATATTCCAAACCAACATATGATATTTATTCAATGAAACGATAAATAGAAACTTCCTACAGAAATCAAATCCATTATGTAGGCATGAATTACTATTAAAATAATGTATTTGTCTCATATGGTTTGATATAAATTTGATATTTAAGACACGGATAAAGTTAGTGAGTTTTTTATTTATTTATAAATGAGTTTTAGAGTATTACATTGAATCATGATGTAGTCTTTTCAATAGAACTCATACCTAGTGTTAAACCTATTTCAATTTATTAATATAGAATAGACCTAAGTGAGTTATATAAAATCAAGAAGTAACTCTAGTAGAATCTACATAAGGGATTTATCTTTCCAGGTGAATTACTTTGGGAATCACCAATTTTTTTTGTTATGATGAAATTTTAATTGATTCGACTCCATATTTATTTACAAGAACATAATAAGATCCATAAAAATAACAATTATCATTTACCCCATACTTATGACTTGTTTGATTAATTGTTTAGTGGTCAATACTTTCCCAAGATTGGAATTCATTAGAGATATCATAAATTGGGGACCAAGAAAAAGGATATACCCAATATAGAATACCTTACATGGCATGAACAATATGGATTTATAGTTATTCTATTTGGTATTAATAATTCCCTAATTATCTTCATGGAATTAAGGGATAGATTTTTTATAGATTACCTTGGTAATTTTGTGGTATTATTTATATATATTATGAATATATATTAAAAGGGAATTTAATTTCTTGAAGATCACATGAGGATTGAACTAAAGATGATAAGGATGGATAAGGAATATTCAAAATTTACAAAAAGTGAATTTCGCTAAAAAAATCATTTGATTGAGGTTTTATAATCTCATGTGAGGGAATGCCAATTGATACATAAAAGAAACAAGTTAATAAAATATAGACTAGACTAACAATAATGATTGATATTCATAGTTATCTTGACTTGGATGGATATTATAGATTCTATGTGAAGAATTTATCATTACTATCTAATCCACTCAGTAAGTTAACTAAGAAGGGAGCCAAGTTCCTTTTAACAGATGAATGTGAAGAAAATTTCAAGGAAATAAAGAAATGGATAGTAAATAAACCTATACATACATTAACCTACATTTAAGAAGGGGTTTTGATCTATAGTGATTCATTAAGGAAGACACTATGGCGTTAATTATTCCAAATGATATGGTGATAAATTATGCCTCATGATGATTAGTGGTTTGTGAAAAAATTTACTAACTTGTGTATTATAGTTATATAAGGAAATTATTTCATTAAATATATATAAGAATAATTATTATAGATAGTTGTCTGATATATATAACAATCATAAATGTTTTAACATTATATTCAATGAAAAAGAGATGAATATACATAAGAGAATATCGTTAGGGTTGATTAAAGACTATGAATAATCAATACATTACCACCATATGAAAGTGAATAAGGTTCTCTATTCTTTGACTCAAAATGGTCATTTTAGATTATATATTATGAGGACCACAAAAGATCTAATATTTAATGGTTTTTAAAGGATGTATTTATAAATTTTGAAGGAATCCGATAAATTTTATCATTCTCAAATGAGTGCTCAACCATCAGTCTATGTGATAATTAATGAGGCATAAAACAGAGATGTGGAAATATAAAATAAGGTTATAAATGTACCTATTTTTAACATTTATTATGATAGAATATTGTGGTTTTGGAACTGTATATGTGTTTTATCCATTCCATATTTAAATAATGATCTATTATATAAAACTCATAGTTCATCATTATATATTCATCATTGAATTACAATGATGTATATAGATCTGAATGAGTATTCTTATAAGGGAAACCTAATATATATATATATATATTGGGTAGTATCTATCTTGGTGATTGGTATATAAATATTATAAGGCTTTGAGACATAATATTAACGGGATGTTATAAACATTACCCATACTAGAATGGAAATAAGAAAATATTTCTATTGATTTTTTCATTGGACACCCAAAAAAATATAAAGGCCATAATTATATTTGGGTTTTAGTCGATCACCTTATAAAGTCAACATATTTAATCTCTATTAGATAAGATTTATATATTTATCATCATTTCAAAATATATATTAAAGAAGTGGTAAATATTCATAGAGTACAACATTCTATTATATCTAATTGGGATCAATGGTTAACCTTGATGTTCTGGTGAAGTCCTCAGAATGATCTGAACATAGATTTGAGTTTTAAAACTTATTATCATCCTCAAGTGGATTGTTAGTCTAATATAACCATTAAAACCATAAAATATATATTCAAATTTTTTTCAGTGGGTTTCAAAGGTTTTTAGGATCAACACCTTCCCCTAGTTGTGTTTTCATTCAAGAATATCTTTCACTCATAAATTCAGATGGATCCTTATGATCCAACCAATAAAAATAAGTGTAAAACTATACTATGTTGGGATGATATTAGAGAAATAAATATAATGTTAATCAATCTAGATAAATAAATTGAAGATAAAGTTAGATCCATTCAGCATTATATCAAGTTATCCCAGAGTGGATAGAAAAATAATTCAAATGATCATCAATGAAATCAAGAATTTGACGTTGGGGAGAAGTTATTTCTATTAATTTCTCAATAAAATAATGTTATAAGATTTTTAAAAATGAAAAAAATGACAACTAGGTGTATTGATCCCCTTTCTATTCATTATTGAGTGAGGTTTATAGTTTCTCTCTTGTAGCTTGCACTGAACCACTCTGAGGTTCACGATGTGTTCCATATATCTCTCCCAAGGAAGTACATTCCCAAACCATAAAATGTAATAAACTCAGAGTTTTTAACATTAAAGAATGAAAATTTTCATGATGAAAAAAAGTTAGAAATTTTGGACCGTAGAGATAAACTGCAAAGGAACAAGACTACTCACCTGGTTAAAGTACACTAGACGAATAAAAAACACTAAGTTACTAATTGGAACCCAAGGATGTGATGAAATAGATATATCCCCAATTTGTGTATTTCAGTGATGAAATTGTGAGGAAAAATTCATATTAAGGGTGTTTGTAATGACCCAGATTTTTTATGTAATATTTTTATTAAATATATGGAATTATTATGAGTCTGTAGAAATTGATAGTGCATGATTCTGAGGTTTGGTGTGCCTGAAATGAATTTTGGAACTATTTTTAAGGTACATTCAGTAAATGCACAAGCGACATTTTCTATCTTTTGAACCAGTGCTAAGATTAAAAATCTAAGGGAACCGTTTAATTTTCAATGTCAGTATTTGATTAAGATAGGATTCACATCAACCATAGTAGGTCTAGAGAAAAAGATAGATTTTGGGACTTTTTAAAAGAATAAATAAAATAATTTAGTTATTTTATATTCTTTTTTTTTCCTCTAACGGACAAGCGGAAATGTGGTACTAATGATGCGTCAATCCATTAAAAGGATTGGCCATTCAAATAATATGTAACTGTGACATTGGGAATTAAAAAGGATCCTAATTTTATGAACCCACATAAATTCTACGAGCATTAGAGACCCTCCCCCTCTTTTATTTATATGGATCTTGGGGGGATGTATCAGCACTGTCTACCAAGAAATGAAGAGTTGTTAAAGTGTCACAAAGAAAAACCCCTGGATGATGGAGTTGGTCCCACTGGGAGGAGACAGGTGACACCAAACCACAAACCGAAGGATGACATATGAGTGGTGTTGTTGGAAGCATGTTGTGGGAAAGACGAACACCGACCCACATCTCCAATCGTGGGCATTCTACATCATTCGTGAGGGAGGGTTTTCTTTTTGTTTTTATCTCAAGATTTGTATAATCCTTTTTCCTCCCTCATGTTGATTAAAATCTAACATAGAGGGAATAAGCCTAATGAACCGAGCTCGGACCCTCCGCTACCTTTCTACCCTTTCATTCTCCATGGAAGACCGCTAGCACAACAACACCGTTCGGCTACAATGGAGGTGGTGCGCCATCGCGCGCCGCAAGAGGAGGCTGTTACGGTTAGTGGATTAGTTGGAACTATCCGACCAAAGAGGAGGGTCATCATGCCATTATGCACTACCAGTGAGGAAGGCATCATAGCTGAAGCTGCGGCAGATGAAGGTGGTGGTCGGCACACCGGTCAGCCATGAGGAAGGAGGCGACACACCCGCACATCGGGAGGAATTAGTCACAGATCATCAGCCCATGCAGTTAGCAGAGGCGAACAACACACCATCCACCCAAATATGCAGAAGGTGGCGCATCCAGTGCACCACCGAAGGAGCTACGGCTCCAACGCCATGGCAACGGGACCCGCAGCGGGTCCCGTTTTGACCTGGCAGCGCCCTAAGGAACTGCCACTTTGCGTTCCAAATGCGGGGGCACCTAAACTCCCGTGATGTCTAGGGAATACCTTACTATAGGCTGGACCAGCGGGCCATGCCCCCTTGTGGTCTGGGCCGCCCCTTACGGGACGAGCTGCCCCATTGCGGGTCGGGAGGCCCCCTTGTGGGTCAGGCCGCCCCTTGCGGGCCAAGCGACCCCCTTGCGGGCTGGGCCACCCTTTTAGGTGCGAGATGACCCCTTGCGGGCCAGGCTGGGCCCCCCTTGCGGGTTGTGCCGAACCTCAGCCCAGCCCAGACTGGGTCGGTTCGACCGGGTCAGACCGGACCCGGACCCAACAGGACCCAGAAATAGTTAAAGGGCCAAATGTTGAGAACCATATGTCCATTTGACGAACCGTCTGCAGAGTTGGGATCCTGGGATTTATATAGTACTTTTGGAATAATCCACCTATGTTTTGAAGACAGTTGGAGTACGACTGGGTAGGATCGAACCTGAATCCCAATAGGACCTCAGAACTAAAATTCTTATAACTCACAGAGCATGCATTCGAGTGGCACGCTGTCTATCACGTTGGAACCCTTATTACTTGGTGGTTGTTTGGGTCAGTCTTCTGTGGAGCTTAGTGGTTGTCGAGGTATGAAAAATATATTGAGAGGAATATTCTAAGTAGCTCGAGTGCATTGGGTGAGGGGAATCATGTGGCAGGTTGTAACATGAAGAAAGAACATTGATCATGTGTGGGTCAGCATCCATTGGTCCTGTGTGGGTCAGCTTCTATCAGATCCTCTGTGTGTTACCATATAGTGATCCTATGGGTGTCAGCCCATACCGATTCTACGCGGGTCAGATCCTATGTGGGTCAGTGAGGGTTAGTACCTATCGATCATGTGTGGGCCATCAACAGTGATTCTTAATAGAATAAGATGATCTAGAATTATGAATAATAATCTATACTTCTGTACTTAATTTATACCTTATTGTTAGATGAGACTTTACCTAAGTGGTACTTCTTCTTTGTATTGTACCTATGTTGTACTTCTACCATCGTGGTTTTGTCTTCGTGGTGTTACATATGTGGTACATCTACCTTCGTGGTGTTACATCTATGGTACTTCTACCTTCTTGGTGTTGTCTTCGTGGTGTTACCTGTATGGTACATCAATATTTTTTGTGTTACCTGTCTGGTTCTTCTATATTCATGGTGTTACTTGTGTGGTACTTCTACCTTTATGGTGTTACCTTTGTGGTATTTTTCCTTTATGTAAAAGATGAGTATGTCTTGATAACATATGTATATTTATGGTCATATACCTAAGTAGAGTTGATGTCTATTTATTTGTGCTTTGAGATTGAGGAATTTATTTATGGTATTTTCTTTTGTGGAACTATGGGAGACCTACGGGGGTCTCGGGGTCCATACTGAGTATCGTTATACTCCCCCTTACACAGGATACACCCACACCTTTTTGTATCTTGTGAAGACTACATACAACATTGATCGAGGCTTAGGGATCCAGGACTGGACGAAACTCGGAGGTGGACTATTTGACATGACATGATGCTGGGACTACTGATCGGGAGTTGTACCTACCCTTCAGGTATGATCCTTGGTGAATGATCTAGGAGAATCATTTCACTTTTCAGTTGTATCTTTACTTTTTAGTCGTACTTGTACTTTTCTATTGGGCATGTATTCTATCCCCTTTACTTTCCTCACACTTTTAGTCAAGCAGATTACATTGTGGTTGCTTCTTGTTCTATTCTTGGACAATGTGTATGTACAGGTTAAAAAGAAATTCCTTCCCATTTTAGGGATACACCTTTTTAGTTCAAGTCGCTATCCCCTGGCCTATGGAATGTGGGATTGGGGTAGTCACGACATGGGCCTCGGGGGACGGGTCATGAAAAAGTGGTATCAGAGGAGTCAGTTCTACCGAAAAACTAGGACTCTTGTTTCTTTCTATGTGGAAAAAGTGTTAAGTGTTATAAACGTGGTTTTTAGTTTGGGGAATCTAGTGTTGGTTCGGTGGCTGACGCATCCATACACCAGAACCATGACTTCTGATTTCTGACTCAGTGCACAAAAACATTGATTGTGTGTGTTTTGAAAAGTTTTTCATGTGATCTATTTGAGTCATCTCACCATGTATAACTTATTGAACATAGAATACCTATTCTATTTCAGGATGCTTCCATATAGGAAACCATCCAGGATTCTCGAGAGAGTATGAGATGACATTCCACTAAGTGATGATGCCTTGTTGCAAGTCCCTCTTTCAGCATTAGCACCTTCAGGTTGTGTACTAGCAGTACCACAACCAGTTGGGAAACAGCCCCGACCAGCCCCTCCAGCATAGGGTGCACGCCGACTGAGCGAATTTCATTAGTTTCAATGTTAGAGGCCACCTATGTTTTGAGGTGAGAAAAACCTGAAGGTGGCTGAGGACTAGCTGGAGGGTGTAGTCAATGTTTTCCACCTAGTTGGGACACCAGCAGATCTTATGGTGATCCTAGTAGCTCGTCTTTTTTAGGAAGAAGTAGGGAGATGGTGGGGCATTATACTCTTAAAAAAGGATGAGGTGACCCTCATCTAGGCAGACTTAGAGATCCTTTTAGTAAAGAGTTTTTCTTAGAGATTCTACACTCAGTGCATATACATGAGCTGCTGCACTAACAGTAGGGCAGCATGACTGTGGGCCAGTACTCGATGAGGTTCACTGATCTCTCCCGCTAACCCACTGACATGGTATGAGACCCTTTCATCAAGGACTAGACTTTTTAGTAGGGTCTCCGATAGATATCATAGAATCAATGATATCGCTCAGCATCTCGATGTAGGCTGGGTGTTAAAGAGATCACTTTTTGTGGAGAGCTTCATAGCTGAGCAGGGACCGACAGCAAGAGCCACACCCGGACGTCAGGTAGCAAATTCATCTGTAGTAAGCATTAGGCAGATGATGTAGGGTCCCAATAGGGCTAGGTATTATAGTGGATGACCCTGAGATACATGGTCAGTGGTGTGAGACTCATGGGTTAGAGGAGGACAGTCGAGGATCAGGCAATGGTACTCGTGTAGCGGGCAGGGTCACATGGCTCGCGACTGGCTGACCCATCGTACGAATGACCAACAGACATTCAAGGGACCACTAATGATGATATTCGACCGGGGTGGTCTATAGGTAGTAGGCAGACGTGGCATAAATGATGGTCGTGTAGCAAGTGGTGGGAGGCGATTCGAGGTTCAACCACCACTACCTCAAGGTGGTCCACCCCGACCACAAGGAACAGGTGGACAGGGATGAGCTCAGCTTCAAGAAACTATGGCCTATGACCACAGTGCTCTGGATATTATTAGAGGTATGATCTGTGTCTACACCACCTTAGTTTTAGTACTTTTAATCATAGGTTCTGGTCACTCTTTTATTTCCACTACCCTCACTCGGAGCTTGAATATTATGGTAGAGTTGTTGGCTCGATCCTTACGGCTAGAGACTCTAATAGGAGGAGATTCGACAATTACACACCGGTGTCAGCAGTGAGATCTTACACTAGGGGAAAGCGTTTCATCTAAGATCTTATAGTAGTGGTTTCAAGGCCTTACGATGTCATCTTGGGTATAGACTAGTTATCCATAGTTCATGCTCATATTTACTGTATTAGGCGCAATGTGAGGTATATCTGTGAATATGGGACAAGGTTTTCCTTCACCAGTGACATGGGAACCATTGCAGTATAGGATGGACTTACCCAGAGGAGGGTGTAGCCGATCACACACTAGTTGGAAAGCCTTATCCTTAGAGAAGTAGATGTTGAGATTTCGTGTTATCATGTAGTGGTGGACCATTATATCGAGGTCATTCCTAAAGATGTTCCAAGACTACCTCCATGCATATAGGTAGACTTTTATATCGACTTTTACCCCAGGACGAAACCGATAATTACAAATGCACATAAGATT
This sequence comes from Viscum album, assembly GCA_963277665.1. NCBI lineage: Eukaryota > Viridiplantae > Streptophyta > Magnoliopsida > Santalales > Viscaceae > Viscum > Viscum album. Next base: position 238,312,980 of record OY728150.1, read on the forward strand.
GCTCCTGTAGAGCTTCGTGAGTTACTGGTACAGTTGGAGGACTTGTAGAGAAAAGGTTTCATATGAACCAGTATTTCTCCATGGTTAGCCCCAATTTTGTTCACCAAGAAGGTATAAGGGAGTTCGAGACTCCATGTGGAATATATGAACCTAAACCAGGTGATCGTGAAGAACAAGTATTCACATCCAAGAATTGATGATCTTTTCAATCAACTGAAGCATGCTTGTTGGTTTTCGAAGATAGAACTTAGATCAGGCTATCATCAGCTCAGGGTATGAGATGAGGATGTGCAGAATACGACCTTTATATGTCGGTATGGCCACTATGAGTTCTAGGTTATTTTGTTTGGCATGAAAAATTCCCCAAAAGTGTTCATGGGGCTCATGAACAGGATATTACAGTCATGCCTTGATTGTTTTGTGGTGGTCTTCATCGAAGACATATTGATATTCTTAGTGATGGAGGAGGATCATGCCTATCATCTGTAAATAGTTCTAGATACACTCTGAGAGTACCATCTTTATGGTAATCTCTTGAAGTGAAAATTTTTGATACGAAAGGTACACTTTCCGGGACACGTTATATTGGAGTCTAGAGTTGTAGTGGATCCAACAAAGATAAAGGCTAAGATTGCTTGGGATCCACCCAATAGTGTGAACGAGGTGTGGAGTTTCCTAGGATTGGATGGATACTATTGGAGATTAGTGCCTGAAGTTTCTAGAGTTGTGTAACCTTTGTAAACATTGACAAATAAGGGACATACTTTTGTATGGGCGGAGAGATGCCATTTGTATTTTTAGGAGTTGAGGAAGAGGTTGTCGAGTTCCCTCATCTTGAGGCTACTAGAAGAGTGCATCAAGTATGTAGTCTAATGTGATGCATCATGGACCAAACATGGATGTGCCCTGATGAAGGAGAGATAAGTGATCGCTTATGGTTCATGGAAGGTGAGATAAAATGAGTAGAACTATGCTACCCATGACCTAGAGTTAGCAGTAGTGATATTCACCCTGAATTTGTGGCAAAATTACTTGTTGGGAGAACATTTTACAGTCTACTCTGATCACAAGAGTTTCAGTTATATCTTCCCTCAGAAGGACCTAAACCTGAGAAAACGGTGATGGATAGAGTTCCTCCCGAACTATGACTTGGAGATAGTCTATACACCTAGGAAGGAGAACGTGGTAGCAGATGCACTCAACAAGTGGTATGGTCTGTAGTTGCTGAGTGAGGTGACAAAGCAGCTAGTCGCGTTGCAGATATCATTCATGGATAGAGATAGAGCAGCGTAACTCTGGTCTATGATAGTCACTTACCCACTCCATCAGCGAGTCAGGGAGGCACAACTTGGATACATTGACTACTAGGCTCGACATGCTCATATATCCTCAAGAGATGCACCTGCTGGATTTTATGAAGGTGGGGATCATGTCATCCTCTTCAAAGGACACACCATGGTACCAATGGTGCTACGAGAGGGGATTTTGATGGAGTTTCATACGTCCCATTTGACTGTACATCCTGGTGTGGTGAAGATGTACCAGGACCTCCAGTGTCATCACGGGTGGCCAAGGATGAAGCAATCAGTGGCAGAGTTTGTTTCTCGATGCCTCACTTTTCAGCAAGTGATGGCCGAACATGAGGTTCCTATAGGATTAGAACATCCACTAGAGGTTTAGGAGTGGAAGTGGGATTGCATCATTATGGACATTATGATAGGGCTTCCACGTAAATTTAGGGGACATGATTTGTAGCACCCCAAGCTTCCACGGTATTCTTCTCTTTGAATTATACAATAGCGTGTGTTGTACGCAACTTCGAGTTCTAACACACCACAACCAATCAAACTAGACTTTATGAATAGTAATACCAACTATTTAAAATATTATATATTTTATCTTTCATAATGGACTTCATTTTTTGATTCGGAATGTTTAAATTAGCTTAGGATGAATTTTTGGTATTTTTATGAATACATTCAATTTTTGATGAATAGTGAAAAACACTGAGTTATAGTTTAAAACCAAATTTTTATTCAAATAATTATTTATTTTATTTTATTTTATTTTATTTAAAAATATATACATAATACTTATATAAGTTCAATGTAATTAATTGGAGTCAGATTATAATAATTTCAGATATATAAACATTTTATGGATTTTTTTACCATCTTTATCCACCTCCTAGGAGAATTTGAAAATTCACATAAAACATAATTTTACGACTTCTGTGAGTGGAATTTTAAAAATTATAGTGACACAGTTGATATAAGTAATTAAAATGTAGTTCAATAGGATAAAAATAATTTTTGGCGAATAATAACTTTTTACTTTTATTTACCAGAGTTCAAATTAAATAGGGTAATTAAGGGTAAAAATGATATTATTATTACCCTAACACATGTCCTAATTCTGTTGGATCAGTATAATTTGACCAAAAACAACGTTAGAAATAAAATATGAACCTCTTTTATCCACTTGGATTAGATTAGGACACTTATTATTATTTTATTTAAAGAAGTGTTAAAAGAGTTAAAATCAATGTTTAATAAGTAAAACATTTTTAATGTTGGGTTATACATAAGATAAATTAGACTATAAATATTAATTATAATGATAAAAATATTTCCTACATAATGGTATTTTATTTATATTTTTTAGACATTAAATAATTTAATTTATTTATGACACAATGATGATGCAGTAATTACCTAATTAATGAAATATTAAAATAATTGATATTATAAATATCTAAATAAATGTAATTTGAGACTTTTTATGAATTCCACTAATTATCAAGGTTAATATGACATTTTAGGGTTGGTTAGATGACTTCTTTTCGAAGTGATAATGCTGTTATAAATTTAGAAAAAAACAAAACACCAAATAGTGTCAAAATTGACATAAAAGATTTTTTAAAAATATTATTATATTATTAATTGATATTCTATTCCTAAAAATCTAAGGTTCAGCCAAAGGACATATATAATGATAGGTGTATCATTAATTAACCACTTGGGGTCCTATTATAAGTATATAGTAATTTTATTAACTATATAATATAAAAATACAAAGAGACATGGTAAATGTCAAACTAGTTAACTAAGAGTTAAATCTAAAAGATAAAGTTAATATAGTGACCCAAACCGGTCGAAAACCTATTATATGAATGTTTTTTGACTCATAAACACCTTAGATTTTACATAATACACTTTTGAGCCATTTAGGACCGAAAATTAGCAAATATACAATAATATTTCTAGCTTTTCCTAAGGTACCCCCCACCCCTCTTATAAAAGGGAACTCCACCTTATCTCTAATTAACACCTTAAAATCCATTTGGATCGGCCAAACATGGACCAAATACTGTACCAACTTTCCTCCCTCCATCATAAGGGCCCTAATTTAGTCCAAAATCCATCCTATGGATCCCTTTTGATCAAATAAAAAGGAAGAACCCGAAGAAGATGTAAATATCTCACCACCTCTTTCAAGTTCTTTTCTTCTTCCACTTCATTTTTATTTTTTGTTTCCATTATAAAATAATAACTCCAGTATATTATATATAATGTGATGTTATTATAAATATGGTACATCCAAAATCATTATTCTATCCATCCTTTGAATTACATGTCACCATACATGTGTACATACGGCTTACCGTCTCCACATCGTGTTATAATTGTTATACAATACATTATTCTTTGGATGGATATAATAATGATGTGTAATTGATGTAAATAATAAATATATCATGATAATTATTCTTTATATATGATATAACATCCAATTATATTTTATTTTAATATCAAAATAATGATATTGTCACTCATGCGTATGTATGGATTACTGTCTCCACGAACGCGATAATATTCATTCCCCGTCGTATCCATTCAAGACTAATTTTTATTAGATGATTAAAAAAATTATAAAGACTTAATATCATCATTAATATGAATAAGATATATCCTATCCATAACAAAAATTACTTACGCAACAAATAATATAATGGAAAATGAATCAGTTAGCACCTGAAACAATGATAATACTGAGATATTATTAACAAAGCAATGTTAAAAGATAATATATGATATCATATTAATATATATATGATTATTTTATAATTTAGTAACAAATATTTTACCATTATACAGGAGGTTAACCTACCCTCCACCAAGGAAAATTACAAGGAAAGGGTTAATTTCACAATCTCTTTATTATCTGGGGTTGTTTTTACATAAGTATCTACTGGGACCTCTTTACATCCACATCCTTGTTTCCTAAAAATGTATTCCAAAACATTTTGATTCATTACTAGAATATGGTTTAAATTCATTTTTATGCTTGTTTTACTTTTTATAAAATGGATTGAAAGGAATATATCGGTCATTTTCCAAACAAGGTACTTTTTATCCTTTTCGAAAAAATTAAGGTAAGAATGCATTTTTTAACTTATACGGAGAGTGCGGCTATTTTCCACCATTATAACATCGTCAAAGCTTCCCATACAAGATTATATGAATATTTTCAAATATAAATGTTTTATTTTATAATTACCTGAATTTTAGATGATTTTAAAATAGAAATACATACTTCTCTAAAAAGGTTTTGATTTCATCTATGTCAACATCCTTTAATGGATTTTATGTTTTTTTGAAGTTGATTTATTATGATACAAAACTTCTGTATTGTATTGAAGGTTTTGTGATATGTTTTACTTTGTATGTGCTATTTCATACAATTCATGGTTTATGGATAAAGTATTGACATTTTGTATGCTAGTTTTAATATGAATGTTTTTGTTATGTTTAAACCTTTTCATATGGGGAATGCATTGGACTTAGTTAGTGACGGGTGGAGCCCGCTATAGCTCCTCGATGCATCAGTAGGTCTCATTAAACAAACTAGTTTCTTGTCACAAGGCCTTGAAAAAATCTTATTTGTAGCCTTGGCATAAGGCCTTGACTACGTGGTTATGAATGTATGGAATTATGCATTCCATCATTAAAATTGTGGCTATTGATATTGCATGTGATTGTTAAACTAGTAGAATACCCCTGTGAGTATGTAAATGGAATTATTATGATTTTATCTTTTCCATATTATGTTGAAGTTCAAGTTTAAAAGGCTTTTGCTTTAGTTTTATACATTGCCTTAAATGTTTATGCTTATTTATGAAAGTTTTCGCTATATTGTTATCGTTGATGAGAATCCGAGATCACCCCTTTCTGTGTTTTATTTTTTTTCAGGATGTGAAAAAGTATATTATGACTGACCTGTATAGATAATATATGGGATCTCAGTGTTGTCTATAGAAACAATGTTGGTGTAGTTTTCCATTTATGATGTAATTTAAACCTTATGAATGTATCTTGTATTTGCAAGGCTACTAAACTAATCACTCTTTCAAGACATGATATTTTGTGATAATTCCAATGTTATGTAATAATTCCCCGACCCTAGGTATCTAGGGTCAGGGAATTATAGTTGGTATTAGAGGAAGTTTAGTAAAATCATTTGAAACTAGATTTATATAAACTATTATTAGAGAACACAGTCGTAAGACAAACTTTGAGGATTAGTATAGAAGAACTTCCTAGAATTTTGGTATTGTAGATATTTTTTGAGTTTTCCAAAAAATACATCCCTGTCTTGATACAACCAGGTAGAGGTTTCTCTGGCATAGATGTACCTAGGGGTAAAACCCCAAAGCACCACTTTGAGCTAGACTCAAACGAAAACTAGTGCACGACAACGGTCCTTGGTGTACTCTTGGTTACGACACTCCCAGGGGTTATACGTAGGATAATTCTCTTTTTCTTTAAAACCCATTATAAAGGGTTTATGAGTATATAATTCCTCAAAGAAACACATGTTTTTTATGATTATGGATTATATCCATAAACGGTTCAATTTATGTTAAGTGTTTTACAAGTTTGGATTTATGTATTGTGATTTATAAACTAATATAGTTTATTCCATTGTTTAGAAATGGTGCCTAGTGGAAGGAATGGAATCCGAATAAATTTATGTACACCATGTAGGTATTTCTATCCTACTCAAAATAATTATAGTGGAGCTGGTGATGGAACTAGTGCTGATCATCTAATCACCATACTCAGACAACTCTCTCAGGTTATGAATAATAAACTCACCCGTATGGAGTACCCCGATCCATAACATGGAGGATCAATGTTAGATTGCTTCATGAGGAAACAAACACCAACATTCAATGGGTTACAAATCCATTAGTAGATGAGCAATGGATAAATTCTTTATAGAAAATATTATATGCCTTGGGGTGTAGTGGAAGGTAAAAAGTTGTCCTGACATTTTACCGCCTCACTAGAGATGTTGATCAATGATTGTCATTGATTCAAAACACAATGGAAGAAGATGAAGTATCAAATATGGAATGGAGGAAGTTTAAAGAATTTTTTTTAGAAAAATACTTTCCTCATGACCATCAAGAAGATATGGAAAGACAATTTATGAGTGTGAGGAAAAAAAGGTTGAGAATGTCACAATGTATAGAGCTAACTTTACAGGGTTATTGGAGAATGATGTAGATTATATATGTAACCCTAGAAGTAAGATTGATCATTTCTTTGATGGGTTAAAACCATTTCTCCATCGAGCATTAGTCTCGCAATCTGTCTCATTGTATGAAGATATTGTCTCACGTTCCATGAAGACATAATAAGAATTATCTAAGTCTTACGACTTTAAAGAGAAGCAAGAGAAGAAGAAATCTGCTAAACACTATGGAAATGGAAATAAGGGGAAGAAGGGAAAAGTTTAATATCCATCCTGCAGCAAATGTGGGAGGAAATATCCTGGTACTTGCCTGAAGGTAATGAGGGTATATTACAAGTGTGGTAATGAAGGCCACCAAGCTTGTGATTGCAAGGGGTAGAAAGAGGATGTCGATGTTGAATGCTACAATTATAGAGAAAGGGGTCATTATTTGAATTAATTTCCTATGTGTCAGGGGAAATTACCTCAGAAAAGGAAAAGGGATCAAGGCCAAGCTTATGCTACCACTACTGCTAAGGTTGAAGCTCTGAATGACGTAGTGGTAGGTAATTTAATGGTTTCCTCAAGTTTGTCCAATGATTTATTTGATTCTAGATCCTTGCATTCTTTTATATCATACCAGTTTACTATGAAAATTAGATATTTCTAATTTTATTTCACAAGGGAGTTGTCACTCAAAACTACTAAGTGAAGTATCATTGCTATAATGTTTTGTGAATTAGTTCCCATTAGGGCACATAAATATTCTTTATCTGCTGATCTCATCGTCTTACCAATGATTGAATTTGATATAATCCTTGGTATGGATTTTCTTTCAGACCATGATGCAAAAAAAATATTGTAAGAAAAAGGAGGTTACTATTTTTGATGACGATGATAAAGAACACCTTATCTTTAGAGCAGAATCATCACCACCTAATTCATATCAAGATCCAACCCCAGTAGCTCAAATAAATTCAATATTGGGGAGGAAGATAATGAAATAACTATGGGTGAGGAATGGAATTTTCAAGTAGATGATGAACCTATTGTGAAATAATATGTTGATGTGTTTCCAGAAGATTTACCTAGACATCCTCCAGAACGAGAAATTGAGTTTTCCATTGATTTAATTCCTAGATCAAGGACCATATCGAAGAAACATTATAGAATGGACACTGTGGAATTAGTGGATCTAAATAAATAACTAGAGTAATTGAGTAATAAGGGATTTATTCACCCAAGTGTTTCTCCATGGGGAGCCCCTGTTCTTTTTGTTAAGAAGAAAGATGGATTTTTGAGGTTGTGCATTTACTACAGGGAGAACAATGATATAACAATAAAGAACATGTATCCCCTATGTCAAATACATAGCTTATTTTAAATGTATTTTAATTTTAATTTCCATTAATTCTTTGTTTTGGGGGTTTCCAATGTTTTTATGTAAAATAGGTGAGTTTTCAAGAATTGGGACAAACTGTGAGCTGAATTCCAGATTTAAAAATAAATTTTGTTTCTTTTATAACCTTTTAATTTTTAATATTGTTCACTCATTCTAACTCCTAAATGTCCTCCCCTGATATATTAACACCACAAGTAAAATGTTGAGATTTTAGAAATCCATAACCAATGTTTATTTTGGTTTTTATTTAAGGTATTGGGCCTGTCCGGAAGCCCATATCCAGTTTTAAAAATTAATTTTATTAATTTAATAACTTATTTAATATTAGATAGTTTTCGGTGATTTCAAGTCTCCCATGATCCCATTAAACCCATACGCGCCCCCAGCATCTTTCCACCCACTTTGGAGCTCTTCAGAATCATGATTTAGGGGCGAATTTCTTAGGGTTCCACAAATCGTCCAGATTTGAGAAGGAATGTTGATACATTCATAAATCTTTTAATTTTCACTCTTTTACCCTCATTTCAGTCCCCACATGACCTTCCCATCCCCATTAGAGATTTCATGTCATTTTTGGTTTCTTGGAGATTCAAATTTCGGTGTATATTTTTCGTTTTATTCAATATGTTTCAAGTAAGTGTTTCTTTCCTTGATTTCTTCCCCTTCCTTAGGGTTTCGTTAACCCTTTCAATATGTTCAACATGTCCAGAAATTGAGGATCGAAACTAGGGTTTGAATTGGTGTCTTTTTGGTCAACTATTGTGGTCTAGGGCTGGATTTATATTCCTTGAGGTGCGGTGGTGTTAAGGTTGATGTTTCGCACCATGTTTTGAGGGTTTTGACATAAAAGGTAGGTTATTACATGTGTAATCATTTATAGATGAGTTACTTTTCTTGAATTAATTTTTATGCATGTTCCTAATATGCTGTGTGTGGTGAGTGAGCTGTTTATGTTGGATTTGGTAAAGCATTTGTTTTTATTGATTCAGTTTAGCTTAAAATTGGGTGTTTTTCATGTGCAACCCTTTTGGTATTATTTGGGTGTGGTTTATAACATATGAAATTGGTTTGATAAATCTTTTTTGGAATTAAAATTCAGATTTTGTAGGTTATTGTTGGTCCATTAGGTCTTAAAGGGGGTTTTTTAATTGGTTTAAGGTGTAAAACCTTATTGTACTTCTTGAAAGTGATTTTGAAAATGTGTGCTTTTCATGTGGATATTTTGTGGTATTGTTTTAGGTGATTGTATACCAATTGAGGATAGTTTAATAAATATTTTTGGGGATACCGATTTTGTTTTTTTATTTTTATTGGTGTGATTTTTTCCTTGAAATACGGTTTTGAAATGGGTTTTATGTGAAAAGCTTTGGTACACTCTTTAGAATTGTTCTATGAAAGTTTTGAATGGTTGAATGATTTATGTAAGAGGTGTACCCATATTGGAAAAATGTTTTGGATTGTTTATACTTTCAAATGGAACATTTCAAATGTGAATAGGTCTGTCATGTGATGTGTATCCTCTTGAAAATGTTTTATAAAAATGTTTAATGGATTTACTGAAATGAGAAAGTGGTGTGAACGTGATGTGGGTTGTTTGGGTGAGTGCGATTTGAAAAATGCATTATTTTTATAAAAAGGGTTTATGAAACATGTGAGTGGGATTTTATGTGTTATTTATCATATTTTGAAGGACTTTATGAAATTTTTAATGGATGTTTTGGATTGTGAACGTTATGAAAAAAAGTGTTGTGCGATATTTTGGTGTGAGTTTGATTTCAAAATTCATTTGAATGAAAAGTAGAATCTGTCAATTATTTGACGTAAATGGGGATGTTTGGTTAATGTGTGATGTGGAAGTTATATCTACATGTGAAAACTATATTTCTTGGCTTGTTGAACTTGTTTGAGCACAAAAGCAAAACTCTGGTATCTAGGTGGGTGGACGTGTACTAGTATGCTAGTGAATCCGTGGGGTTTGGCCTTAGTTTCACATAGCAGGATTGACACTTACAACTCAAAATAAAATATGATGATGATGATTGGGGACCATTAGGTTATTTTTATGTTCCCTACTAGTGGATCGGGCATGAGAACGAATAATTTTTAGTGGTCACTCTCACCGAGATACCAGGTACCTGGGACCCACAACTAGCTAGTGCCTAGGGGTTAGTTCTTATTTATTTTGCTCATTAGATCCTTTATACTTAACCTCATCATATGGTATATTTGGATGTAAAATTAAGTAGCTTTTGAATTTATTTTAAAAGTTTTGATTCTTTAAATTATCTCACTTGAAAACTATTTTTTTAAGTTGCATCTTTTAGAAATTGTAACTAGAAATTACATGTTTTTGAAAACATGCATGATTTTCATCATTGAATGCTTATCACATGGAATATCTCCGTGGTGTTATCCTATTAGGCATTGTATCAAACCCAACATACAACCTTGGGTGTAAGTAGACTTGGTTATTTTTGTTGTCACAGGTTTGGGTACAACTTTTGTGCCAACAGTTCGGGTTTTCACCGGTCATTCATGGTGCGTTGTTGTGGAGATGGCTTGAGGGTGATGCCTCTTGCCATGTTAACGTTCATGGGATGTTTTTATTGTTTTTTTACCTTTTTTATAGTCCTGGTGAGTTTTTTAGACTATGTAATTCAGTTCTGAATTTTTGTAAAACATTGTTTGGTTTGAAAAATCCAGATTTGTTTCATTGGAATCTTTTGTTGTTTTATGTTTATAAACTCAGGTAAATCGTTCCCAATATTCATTTTATGATACCCGGGCACTTGTGCCAGCCTGTGGGGATTGGGAACGCTCTTCGAGCCTTGTCACGGGCTGGGTTTGGTGCTAGTTTCGGTGGAGATCAATTCAGTTCGTGACAAAATGGTATCAAAGCAGGTTCGCTCTCTTTGGGTCATCTTATTTGGGGAACAGTCGAGATAGTCTAGAGATGAGATTTTTAGGACATGGAATTTTAGTTATGAGTAGTGTGGATGATCACCACACCTCATGATGGGATTCGAGTCTCAAGGGGATGTTGGGACCTTTCAGAGTCCTTTAGTTTTCTTGGTATAATGATGATTAGGGGAAATGAAAAGAGAGTTGGGTTAATGGTCTCAGTAAGCTCTCAGGGGATGGCAAGCCATGTGGTTCAAGGGAAATTCCCTAAACACTCTCTGTGATAGTTATGTGATTGGAATATGGCTGCCAACCATTTTTCCAAGTCACCCACTGAAATTAGTTTCCTCTCGCATTGTCTTGTGTTCTTTTGTTTTGAAATCATGGAACTTTGGTTTTAAAGTGACTTGGTTTTAAGAAGTGTAAAGTTTTTGTGAAATGATTTTCAAATAAATATGAAATGATTTGATTTATTAAATAGTGTAACTGAATATTCATAATTATTTTTAAATGGAAAATGGTGTGCTTACACCTCTTTTGAAAGCAGAAACTATACTAAATTTGGTTTTGAAAAAGTGTTTTCAATAAAGTTTTCTAAACTATCATAGGGTGTTTTGTTGGGATGAGATCTTATGAAATTGATATGCATAACATGAAATTGAGTTCTTGTATAAATGGTTGTGTATTTATGAAAATTTTAGTAATATTGTAATTGGGATTTGGATCTCCTGGTTGGCAGTTTTGAGAAAAAGGATGTGTTGGTCGACCGTTTTGGTTTTGAATAGTGGAAAGAATCTTTGTTTTAACCTTCGTTATTTCTTTGAGTGACCACATGCATGGGGTTATATGGGATGATGGATGGTTTATGGCATGACTGGATGAGTTCCGGGATAGATTTGAGGAGGGTGCCTGATGTGGCACAAAAACATGCATGTGTGGGGCCCATGGGGTAGCATTGGTGGATACACTTACTGGTAAACTGTTTGTTTTCAATGAATTAGTTTTAAAGAAAAACATGATGTCTTGATGAATAGGTTTTTATTGTTTGTATCATGGGTTTTTGAAAATTTTTATGTTGTGGGATGTTTTGAGTCCAAGAACCCCTTCTGTTTGAACTTAGTTTTGGGATTGTGTTTGGTTGGTAAGCTGTGTGGTAGGGATGGTTACTGGTCTCTTTTTAAAAATATTTTGGGATGCCACTATGGTGGTTCCCTTTATGTGTTTGGATCTGGTTTGTGGCATGTTTTGACCAATGGACTAGCTCAGTTGGGTCCTTGGGTTCTCTCAATGGATAAGGTACGCCTCCATTAAGGGTTAATGCACAACTGAAGTGCATCGTGTATTGTTTCGCCCTTGGAAAATCCTCCAGTTGATCAATATAAGGAATATTTTATCGATCATTGTTTATTGAGTCTACACCCATTCATTTAGTTGATTTTTTGATCCTCTTGTAGTGGTATAGTGCTTGTGGAATATTGAAAGAGACCTTAGTATCTTATGTTTCATGATTCATCAAAGGTGGAAGTGTTCTATGGTTGTTATTGTGGATGAGTTTCATGATGGTGTCTAAGAGGTCCCCTGGGTTCTTCATAGTTTCTTTGAAGAAAAAGTTATTATTAAACCACCAATTTTGTGATTTTGGTCATTATAGGATATTGTGTCCACTTTTTTGACTTGTCTATTGTTTAGGGATTTGGAATATGGTCATGTTGTATGTATTGTTTATATCAATCGCAAGGGTCATGTTCAGTGATGTGTTGTGATGTTGTGTGCTATTTTGACTGTAAAGGTGAAGGTCAAACAATCCTCATAGGTTCTCTGTTATGTTGGGAGTATGTCTCCCTTGGGAAAAACATCAAATCCTCTATCTTATAGGTAGGTGTTTATACATGTCTTTCCATTCTGTTGTTTCTCAACCCACAAAAATGAGGTGCGATGTGTGTGCATCTTCTGATCCCTTGTTTCAGTGAAATGTCTGGTTTTGGTAAAGTGAGTTATAGAGTGTGTTATGTCTTGATGAACCCATCAGGGTATGCTGTGTAGTTTTTTGTGGCATCGAAAGAAGAAGTTCCATATAGGGGTTTTCATAGCCTAACTGTGAGGCCGAAGATGCTTCAATTTTTTGAGCTCCAGCCATAGGTCGCAAAGAGAAGTGGGCGCGTAGTCAGGGGAAATCCTAGTGTCGTTTAAATCCATGTAAAAAGTATTATCCTCAGTATGAAAGATAAAAAGAGTTTAAACCTATGGTGTCATAAAATTTCTTCTATTGTTCCCATTCGGTGTAAATAGGTGGAGGGTCTTGTACCCATGTCAGCACACAATGTTATTCCCTCCCCCTTTGGTTTCCATTGAGTCGTAAAGAATGGATGGAAATTTGGCTGAACAAGTTGAGAACACGGTTTTGACATGGTTAGTTATAACAATGAACAAAAAAATAACCATGCAGATATAAGGATCCACATAGTATCGCACAGTTTCCCAAACTGTGCAAACTAACCATGCAACCGTCCCAACTCCTTAATTTTGGGGTCATTTTTTTTCGGCCCACGCCGGTCGGTTAAGATGGTTTCTTCTTGTGTTGGGAAAACCCACCATGGGTATCATGAATATTATTTTGTAAATTTAAAATGGATGTATACCCCTTGTACTAGGGAGTCTATTTGGGCCTCCCCCAATTAGTGTCTTGATTCTGTCATGGGAAAAAAAATTTAAGTTGTCTCTTATGGTGGGGAGCCTATTTGTGCCTCTTCATACGAGTAACTCATATTTTCCCTTGGACTTGTCTAGGGAGTAGGTATTATCAATTGGGGATATATAACTACCTATATCCTCCTTGGATAAACACTGATATTGGAGAGTTCCCAATGGTTTATTTATAGTTGGGTAAGTGTAACCTTGTTCGATGTCGTTGTTTATTTGGGTAAATTTATGAGTATTGTTCAGTTTCTGTTCAAGAATTTTTCATTTGGGATAAAGCCTTAATGTGATTGATTATTTCAGGAAAGTTATGTAAGTTTGGTTTGGGAGATTATTCATTCCTTCATTGATCCCTGGAGGTGTTTTGGCCTTTGGGGGAGAAACCTGGCAAGGGAGTACCTCTTGGTTTCTCAGTTGGGTTTGGTTGTTGCTTTGGCCTTGTAGTGACTTTCAGGGGAGGAAAGTTTTCATGGTGGGGAGAATTTTCAAATAAAAAGATTATTTTAAATGTATTTTTATTTTAATTTCCATTAATACATTGTTTTGGGGGTTTCCAAAGGTTTTATGTAGAATAGGTGAGTTTTCATGAATTGGGCCAAACTGTGAGCCTAATTTCAGATTTAAAAATTAATTTTGTTTCTTTTATAACATTTTAATATTTTAATATTTTTCACTCATTCTAAGTCCTAAATGTCTTACCCTGATATATTAACACCACAAGTAATATTTTGAGCTTTTAGAAATCCATAACCAATGTTTCTTTTGGTTTTTATTTAAGGGATTGGGCCTGCCCGGAAGCCCATATCCAGTTTAAAAAATTAATTTTATTAATTTAATAACATAATCAATATTATGTATTTTTCGTTGATTCTAAGTCTCCCACGATCCCATTACAACCCTCCGCTCCCCTAGACTCTTTCCCCCCACTTTGGCGCTCTTAGGAATCGCGATTTAGGGACTAATTGCTTAGGGTTCCTCAAATCGTCCCGATTTGAGAAGGTAAGTTGATTCTTTCATAAATCTATCAATGTTCACTCTTTTGCCCCCATTTTAGTCCCCACATGACCTTCTAATCCCCATTAGAGAATCCATGTCAGGTTTGGTTGCTTGGAGATTAAAATTTTGGTGTATATGATTCGGTTTATTCAAGATGTTTCAAGTAAGTGTTTCTTGCCTTGATGTCTTCCCCTTCCATAGGGTTTCATTCACCCTTTCAATAAGTTCATCATGTCCAAAAATTGAGGTTCGAAACTATGGTTTGATTTGGTGTCTTTTTGGTCAAATATTGTTGTCTAGGGATGGATTTATATTCCTTGAGGTGTGGTGGTGGTGCGGTTGATGTTTCTCACCATGTTTTGAGGGTTTCGGCATATGAAGGTAGGTGATTCCATTTGTAATCATTTCTATATGAGTTAGTTTTCTAGAATTACTTATTATGTATGTTCATAATATGTTGTGTGTGGGGTGGGAACTGCTTATGTTGGATTTGGTAAAACATTTGTTTTTATAGTTTCAGTTTAGCTTAAAATTGGGTGTTTTTCATGTGCAACCCTTTGGGTATTGTTTGGGTGTGGTTTATAACATATGAAATTGGTTTAATAAATATTTTTTGGGATGAAAATTATGATTTGGTAGGGTATTTTTGTGCCGTTAGGTCTTAAAGGGGGTTTTTAAATGGGTTTAAGGTGTAAACACTTATTGTACTTCTTGAAAGTGATTTTGAAAATGTGTGTTTTTCAGGTGGATCTTTTGGGTTATTGTTTGAGGTGTTTGTATAACACTTGGGGGTAGTTTAATAAATATTATTGGGGATACCAATTCTGTTTTGAATTTTTATTGGTGTGATTTTGTCCTTGAAATATGGATTTGAAATGGGTTTTATGTGAAAAGCTTTGGTACACTCTTTAGAATTGTTTTATGAATGTTTTGAATGGTTGAATGATTTCTGTAAGAGGTGAAACCATATTAGAAAATTGTCTTAGATTGTTTATACTTTCAAATGGACAATTTTAAATGTGAATGGGTCTGTCATGTGATGTGTATCCTCTTGGAATTGTTTTAAAAAAATGTTTAATGGATTTACTGAAATGTGAAAGAGGTGTGAACGTGATGTGGGTTGTTTGGGTGAGTTCGATGTGAAAAATGGATTTTTGTTTATAAAAAGGGTTTTATGAAACATGTGAGTGGGATGTAATTTGTTATTTATCATATTTGGAGGGACATTAAAAAATTGTTAATGGATGTGTTGGATTGAGAAAGCTATGCAAAAAGTGTTGTGAGCTATTTTGGTGTGAGTTTGATTTCAAAATGTATTTGAATGAAAAGTAGAAATTGGGACTTATTTGACATACATGGAGATGTTTGGTTAATGTCTGATGTGGATGTGATATCTACATGTGAAAAAAATATTTCTTGGCTTGTTGAACATGTTTTAGCACAAAGGAAAAACCCGGGTATCTATGTGGGTGGACGTGTACTAGTATACTAGTGAATCCGTGGGGTTTGGTCTCAGTTTCACTTTTTCGGATTGTAACTTACAACTATAACTAAACTATGATGATGATTATTGGGGACCACTAGGTTGTGGTTATGTTCCCTACTAGTGGCTCGTGCATGAGAACGAATAATTTTTGTGGTTACTCTCACCGAGATACGAGGTACCTGGGACCCACTTCTAGCTAGTGCCTAGGGGTTATTTACTATTTCTTGTGCTCATTATATCCTTTATACATACCTTCGGCATATGGTATATTTGGATTGAAAATTCAGTATCTTTTGAATTTATTTTAAAAGTGTTGATTCTTTAAATTGTCCCACTTGAAAACTGTTTTTTTAAGTTGCATCTTTTATAAATTGTAACTAGAAATTACATGTTTTTGAAAACTTGAATTCTTTTCGTCTTTGAATGTTTATCACACAGAATTTATTAGTGGTTTTATCCTACTGGGCACTGTCTCACACCCTACTTACACCCTAGGGTGTTAGTAGACTTGGTTATTTTTATTGTCACAGGTTTGGGTACAACTTTGGTGCCAACAGTTCGGGTTTTCACCGGTCATTCATGATGTGTTGTTTTGGAGATGGCTTGAGGGAGATGCCTCTTTCCATGTTGATGTTCTTGGGCTTATTTTTTTTGTTTTTGTCCCTTTTTTATAGTCCTGGTGAGTTGTTTTAGACTATGTAATTCAGTTCTGAATTTTTGTAAAACATTGTCTGGTTTGAAAAATCCATATTTGTTTCATTGGATTCTTTTGTTGTTTTATGTTTATAAACTCTGGTAAATAGTTCCCAATTTTCATTTTATGATACCTGGGAACTTGTTCCAGCCTGTGGGGATCGGGAACGCCATTCAGGCCTTGTCACAGGCCGGGTTTGGTGCCAGTTTCGGTGGAGATCGATTCGGTTTGTGACACCCTACCTCTCATTGATGATTTATTTGACCAAATTCATGGAGATAAATACTTTCCAAAGATTTACCTTCGATCTGGATATCATCAGTTGTGTGTAAAGAAGGAAGACATTCTGAAAACTTCATTTCGAACCAGGTAAAGGCATTAAAATTTTACAGTAATTCCTTTTGGGATGACTCATGCACCCTCTGTTTTCATAGATCTAATGAACAGAGTTTTCAAGGAATATCTTGATGAATTTCTAGTTGTATTTATTGATGATAACTTGGTATACTCCAAAAGCTATGAACATAATGAAAATCACTTCCACATTATCCAAAAGACTCTTCGAAGAAATGAATTATATGGGAATTTTAGCAAGTGTGAATTCTGGCATCAAGAGATTTCTTTTCTTGAACATGTTGTCTCTAAGGATGGAATCTGTGTCGATCCACTACCACAAAAACAGTTTTTCGCAGTGCCCCCCTTTATCAGCGCTAACAAAAAAGCGCTGATAAAGGGGCCCCCTTTATCAGCGCTTGCTTAGTAGTGCTGATAAAGGGGGGGCCTTTATCAGCGCTTTTTTTAGCGCTGATAAAGGGTCGGCTTCAAAAAAAAATTAAAAATATATTAATATATAAATATAGTTATATTGTTATATAAATATAATATATAATTTTTATATATATTTTAGATAAGTATAAATGTACATTTACACTTATTATACTTAATATTTATGATATTTAGTGAAAATTACTTCTTAATAAATTAAAAAAATATTTTTAATTAATATTTTGATAATCATTATGGAGTAATAGTCATTTAATAACAATTTGAGGACTAAAAAAATTAAAAAAAAGATCCAAAATATGTTGAAAACGCAACTCAAACTTCAAACGGCCATAACTTTTGATCCGGGTGTCCGTTTGAGCTCTACCACATATCAAATCGAATCATGCGACGAGCTCTACATCGCTGTGACTCGGGGGGGACCCTGATCAAGCGTTTTTCGAGGCCAAAAGAGGCCCAGAAGGCCTCCAAAACTGAGTTTTTTGTCGAGGTACCCAGATTTTTTAACATTTTGTGGATTTTCAAACTCGTTTAAGGGGGTATTATTGGCTTTTCTTGGTGGGGACTAAATTTATTCCAAGATATTACATTCATATTGATATTATGTCTTTCAAATTTCATCCTTTTTTATAATGAACTGCTATTTATAATCAAATATATAACTAAATGTACATATTTTTTATATATTCGCACCTAAAAATTAAAATTTTTAAATAAATAATTAAACATATTTACATATAAAATATATTAGCTTTATCAAAATAATAACTAGTATCCATTTTTTTAAAATACCAATATATGAATATTTATATACCTATATATTAATCTAACTGTATATATATATTAATCTAACTATATATATATTAATCTAATAACTATATATATATATTAATATAACTACATATATATATATTAGTATTACTATAAATATATATATTAATATCACCATAAATATATATATTAATATCACTATATATATATTAATATAACTATATAAATATATATTCATATAACTATATATATGTTAATATAACTATATATTAATATAAATATATAATACTATACGAATAAATATTACTAAATATATATATATATATATAGATATAGATATATATTAATACCACTATATATATATTTTAATATTACTCTATATATTATAATATAACTATATATATATATTATAATATAATTATATATATATATATTAATATAAATATATATTTCTATACGAATAAATATAACTAAATATATAAATATATATATAGAGAGAGAGATATCATGAATTGGAAAGAAAATCAAAATAGAGTAGTGGTAAGGGCTTAGGCGCGGAGGGGGGAGGTCTCGAGTTCTAATCCTGGTGGAAGCAGGGGTCCGTGCGCATGGGGAATATTGAAGAAAGCGCTGTTAAAGGGTGGAGGGGGGTGCATGGGGTGCGTGGGGTGTTTTATATGGGCCGAAAAGCACTATAAAAGGGGGGTTCAAGCGCTATAAAATCCCCCCCGATTGGCAGTATTTTTTAAATTTTTTTAACTTTTATCAGCGCTTATTTAAAAGCGCTGATAAAAGGGTCCTTTATCAGCGCTAAAACGAGGGCGCTGATAAAGGGAGCACTGATATAGGACCCTTTTATCAGCCCTAAAAAAAGCGTTGATAAAGCGTTATTTTTATCAGCGCTTCTTTTTAGCGCTGATAAAAGACCCCTTTTATCAGCACTTTTTTTAGCGCTGAAAAAGGGGTCCTATATCAGTGCTTTTCGAAGTGCTGATAAAGGGGACCCCCCCTTTATCTACGCTGGCTTTATCAGCTCTTTTATAGCGCTGATAAAGGCCATTTTAGTGATGATAAAGGAAGTGTTTGTAGTAGTGATCCATCTAAGACAAGAACAATCCAATATTGGCCTACACCAATGAGTATAACTGAGGTATGCTGTTTTATTGGTTTAACAGGTTATTATCGATGTTTCATCCAAAATTTTTCCGGATTTGATAACCCATTAACAAAGCTGACACGAAAAGGGGTTAAATTTGTTTGGACAAAAGAGTGTGAATAATGTTTTGAATAATTGAATAGAATATTAGTCAATTATCCTATCATGAATCTACCATCGGAGAATGATGGGTTTTTTATTTATAGTGATTCATTGAAGAAAGTACTTGGTTGTGTCCTTAGGCAGAATGATAGAGTTATTGGCAATGCATCACGACTGCTGAAAATTCATGAGAAAAACTATCCTACTCATGATCTTGAGTTACCATCTATAATCTTTTATTTAGAGATATGGAAACATTATCTCTGCTGTGAAAAATATGAGATTTATACTGATCACAAGAGTTTGATGTATATTTTCTCAGAGAAAGAATTCAACATGAGGCAAAGAAGATGGCTTGAAATATTCAGGGATTATGATTGCATGATACACTACTACCCGGGGAAGGAAAATAAAGTGGCAGATTCTTTGAGTAGAAAAGATCATGGATTTTTGACTAGGAAGGGATTTGAAAATGATCCTATATACATGGATCTAGTAAATATGGATGTGGGAATCACCATGGAAGGTAAAACATCAATACTTTTTCAAATTGTTTCCAAACCATCTTTACTAGAAAGGATAAAGAGTTCTCAAACTAGTGATGACAAGTTTCAAAAGAAGATTAAAGTTGTGAATGATGGGAGATTGAGTGACTTTGTGTATGAAGAAGGAATTTTGAAATTTGGGAAGAGGCTTTGTGTTCCTGATATACCTGATATAAAAAGGGAATTATTGGATGTTTCTCATTGTTCCAATTTCTCTATAAACCCAGGTAGTAACAAAATATATAGAGATTTTAAGGAACATTTTAGGTGGGACAACATGAAAAGAGAGATTGCTGATTTTGTGTCAAGATGTATGGTTTTTCAATAAGTGAATGCTGGAAGGAAACAGCCGAGAGGAGTCATGCAACCTCTTCCCATACCAGAATGGAAATGGGATAATATTACGATAGACTTTGTTATGGGACAAAAAAACTCATAGAAGGAATAATTCCATATGGGTCTTTGTTGTTCGTCTTACCAAGTCAGCATATTTTCATTCTATAAGAGAAGATTTACCACTTGAACGTTTAGCAAGATTAAATGTTAATGAAGTTGTAAGACTTCATGGAGTACCACTATCGATTGTTTCTGATTGTGATCCCCATTTTTCATCAAGATTCTGAAAAGTCTTCAGAAATACATGGATATTGAACTTCGTTTGATCACTACATACCACCCCCAAACTGAGGGACAATCAGAACTGACTATTAAAACCTTAGAAGACATGTTGAGATCTTTCTCATTTGACTTTAATGGTTTTTGGGATCAATATTTACCTCTGGAAGAATTTTCCTACAATAATAGCTTCCATTCAAGTATTCAGACGACACCATATGAAGCATTATACGGAAAGGGATGTCGCACACCAACTTGTTGGGGGTGATGTTGGTGAATGAAAACATGTAGGCCTATAACATGTGAAGGAAATGATGGAAAATGTTAAGGTAATCTAAACCCACATCAAAACATCCCAAAGTAGGCAGAAGAGCTATGCTGATAACTGAATGAAGGATTTGGAATTTCAGCTATTAGATCCTGTTTTCTTGAAGGTATCTCCATGGAAGGGTGTTATAAGTTTTGGTATTTAGGGAAAATTAAGTCCTAGGTATATCAGACCTTTCGAAATTCTAGAATGAAATGGGGTTATAGCTTACCGTTTGGCAATGCCGCAAAGTCTCTCCAAAGTTCACGATTTCTTCCACGTATCACTGTTGAGAAAATACATGCCTGACCAAACGCATGTACTCACTTATAAGGAATTAGAACTGAAACCTGATCTATCTTATTGCGAAGATCTTTTCAAGGTTCTTTATACAAGAGAACAAGTTCTGAGAAACCAGACGACTCGTCTAGTAAAAGTTCTATGGAGAAACCATAAGATGGAAAAGGAAACATGGGAACCTGAGGATCTTATGATTAAGAACCACCCGAGTCTTTTTATGCAGTAATATTATAGAAATTTCAAGGATGAAACTATTTGAAGGAGGGGAGAATGTAACACCCCAAACTTCCACAATACGCTTCTCTTAGAATAATACAATAGCATGTGTTGTACGCAACTTCGAGTTCTAACACACCACAACCAATCAAACTAGTCGTTATGAATAGTAATACCCACGTTTTTAAATATTATAAATTTTATCTTTCAAAGTGGACTTCCTTTTTGGATTCTGAATATCGAAATTAGCTTAGAGTGAATTTTTTGTATTTTTCTGAAAACATTCAATTTTTATTGAATAGTGAAAAACACTGAGTTATAATTTAAAACCAATTTTTTATTTAAATAAATATTTATTTCAGTTAAATTTATTTTAGGTCAAAATATATATATAATACCTATATAAGTTCAATGTAATTCAATAGAGTCAGTTTATAATAATTTTAGATATATAAAATTTTTATTGAACTTTTTACTGTCTTTTACCCACCTCCGAAGAGAGTTTATAAATTCACATAAAACATTATTTCACCGATTATGTGAGTGGAATTTCAAAAATCTGAGAGACACGGTTGATATCAGTATGTAAAATGTGGTTCAATAAGATAAAAATATTTTTTGGTGATTAATAACTTTTTACTTCTATTTACCATGGTTAAAAGTAAATTGGGTAATGAAGGGTAAAAATGATATTATTATTACCCTAACATGTGTCCTAATTATATTGGATAAGTATAATTCGACCAAAAAAACCATAGGAATAAAATATGAAACTTTTTGGTCCACTTGGATTAGATTAGGACACTTATTATAATTTTATTTAAAGAATAGTTAAAAGAGTTAAAATCAGAGTTTATTAACTAAAATATTTTTAATATAGGGTCATACAAAAGATAAATTCGACTATAAATATTCATTAGAAATATAAAAATATTTCCTACAAAATGGTATTCTATTTATATTTTCTATATGTTAAATTATATTATTTATTTATGACTCAATGATGATACAGTAATTACCTAATTAATGAAATATTAAAATATTTGACATTATAAATATCTAAATAAATGTAATTTGATACTTTTTATGAATTACACTAATTTTATCGGATAATATTACATGTTAGGGTATGTTAGATGAATTTATTTTGTAGTAATAATGATGTAATGAATTTAGCAAAAACAGAATAACAAATAGTGTCAAAATTGACATAAAAGAGTTTTTAAAACAAATATTATATTATTAATTGATATTCTATTCTTAAAAATATAAGGTTCATCCAAAGGACTTATATAATGATATTTGTATCATTAATTATCCACATGGGGTTACCTTTGAAGTATATATTAATTTTATTAATGATATAATATAGAAATACAAAGAGACATGGTAAATGTCAAACTATTTAAACAAGAGTTAAATATAAAAGTTAAAGTTAATATAGTGACCCAAACCTGTCAAAAACCTATTGGTTGGGTGGTTTGAAACCCATACCCACCTTATATATTAAATAATCTACTTTGGAGCCATTAGAAACCGAAAATTATTTTATTATAAAACAATATTTCAGGATTTTCCTATGGTGCCCGTCACCCCTCTTATAAAAGGGCACTATCCCTTCTCTCTAATTCACACATTAAAAGCCATTTTCCTCGGAAAAAAATCTTCCCAACTACCCTCTCAACTACCCTCCATTAATCCTAGAATCCTTAATTTATTCAGAAATCCAACCTATGAATCCCTTTTGATCAAATCAAAAGGAAGATCCTGAAGAAGTGGTAAATATATCACCACCTCTTTCATGTTCCTTTCTCCTTCCACTTTCTTTTTATTTGTTTTTTCCTTTATAAAATAATAAATCTAGTATATTCTATATACATTAATGTTATTATAAATATGTTACAACCAAATTCATTATTCTATACATCCTTTGAATGACATGTCACCGTACGTGCGTACATACGACTTACCGTCTCTACGTCGTGGTGTAATTGTTATTCAATACATTGTTATTTGGATGGGAATAATATTGATGTGTAATTGATTTAAATAATAAATATAACATGATAATAATTCTGTATATATGATATTACATCCAATTATATATTATTTTAATATCAAAATAATGATATTGTCGCTCGTGCGTACGTACAGATTTCCATGTTCACGAACAAGATGAGATTCATTCCCCGTCGTATGCATTCAAGAATAAATTTCATTAGATGATTAAAAATATTTACAAAGACTTAATATCATTCTGAATATGAATAATATACATCTCATCCATAACAAACATTACTTACTTAATAAAGCATATAAAGGAAAACGTATTAGTTAACACCCGAAACGACGATAATACTAAGATATTATTTACAAAGCAATTTTAAAAGATCATATATGATATCATATTTATAAATATGATTCTTTTATAATTTAATAACAATTATTTCACCATTATATAGGAGGTGAATATACCCTCGACCAAGTAAAAGCACAAGT
This sequence comes from Viscum album, assembly GCA_963277665.1. Lineage (NCBI taxonomy): Eukaryota > Viridiplantae > Streptophyta > Magnoliopsida > Santalales > Viscaceae > Viscum > Viscum album. Next base: position 238,336,969 of record OY728150.1, read on the forward strand.
TAAGGGTTAATTTCACAATCTCTTTATTATCTGAGGTTGTTTTTACATAAGTATCTACTGGGACCTCTTTAAATCCACATCCATGTTTATTAAAAATGTATTCCAATTTTTTTTACTATTTACTAGACTATGGTTCAAAGTAATTTATACCCTTGTATGGATTTTTATAAAATTGATTGAAAGGAATCTTTCGGTCATTTTCCAAACAATGTACTTTTTAACCTTTTCGACCAAATTAAGGTAAGAATGTCTTTTTTAACTTATACAGCGGGTGAGGGTATTTTCGGCCGTTATAATATCTTCTAAACTTACCTAAAAATATTATAAGAATATTTTCAAATGTAAATGTTTTCTTTTATAATTACGTTCATTTTAAATGATTTCAAAATAGGAATACATACTTATCTAAAAAGGTTTATATTTCATCTATGTCAATATCCCTTAATAGATTTTAAGTTGGTTTGAATTTTATTTATTATGATACAAAACATCCATATTGTATTGAAGGTTTTGTGATATGTTTGACTGTGGATGTGATATTTCATACCATTTATGGTTTATGGATAATGTATTGACATTTCATATGCCAGTTATAATACAAATGTTTATGTTATGTTTAAATCTTTTCATATGGTGAATGCATTGGACTTAGTAAGTGACGGGTGGAGCCTGCTATAGCTCCTCGATGCATCGGTAGGTCTCATGAGACAAACTAGTGTCTTGGCACAAGGCCTTGAAAAAATATTATTTGTAGTCTTGGCACAGGGCCTTGACTATGTGATTATGAAAGTATGGCATTATGAATTCCATCATTATGAATGCAGATATTGATATTGGAAGTGATTATTTGAATAGTAGAATATCCATGTGATTAATTAAATGTCATTATTCTGATTTTATCTTTGCCATATTATATTTAATTTCATGTTTAAAAGGCTTTTTTTAGTTTTATACACTGCCTTAAATGTTTATGTTTATTTAGGAACGTTTCCTCTATATTGTTATCCTTACTGAGAATATGAGCTCTCCCCTTTCAATGTTTTATTTTTCATAGGATTCCCAAAAGTATATTATGAATGACCTGGAGTGATAGTCTATGGGATCTCAGTGTTTTCTATGGAAACAATGTTGTTGTAGTTTTCCATTTATGATGTAATGTAATCATTATGAATGTATCTAGTATTTCCAAGGATACCAGACTTAGTCGGACTTTTGAGACATTATGTTTTGTGATCATTCCAATGTTATGTAATAATGCACGGACTCTGGGTAACTAGGGTCGGGGCGTTACATGTTTCCATTATGGTGATCATTGACCAACTCAGCAAGTCGGCACACTTCCTACCTATTTGACAGAAGGGAGCTATAGAGGACTTGGGAAGCCTCTACGTGAAAAAGATTATGTGAATCCATGGGGTTCCATTGATTATTGTGTCTGACTATGACACACATTTCACATCCCACTTGTGGAAGGGATTTAAAGAGGCGTTCGGGACTCAGAAATATTTGAGCATCACCTTTCATCCTCAGATGGATGGTCAGATAGAGTGGGATATACATACACTAGAGGGCATGCTTCATGTTGGCATCCTAAATTTTGGCCGTAGTTTGAAGGATCACTTGCCCTTGGTGGAGTTCTCATTCAAAAACAGTTATCACTCCACCACCGGTATGGAACCAATTGAGGCCTTGTACGGTCGACCATGAAGATCACCTCCTTGCTGGAAGGACCCAGGGCAGTCATCACTAATAGGTCTAGAGATAGTATAGGCTACCACTGAGAAGGTGCATATAATTCAGGAGTTGATGAAGATTGCACAGAGCAGACATAAGTCATATGATAATAGGTGGTAGAGACCTTTAGGGTTCGATACGGGAGACCATGTATTCCTATGGGTCTCACCTTGATGAGGTTTATAGAGATTTGTTTGAGGCAGCATGTTATCACCACGGTTTATCGGACCATTTCGGATACTTCGTAGGATAAGAAAGGTATAAAAATGTATGGAACTTCCACCAATGTTGGAAAGGGTGCACGACGTATTCCACATATCCCAGATGAGGAGATATGTGAATGACCCATCTCACTTCATCAGCCATAGAGAGTTAGACTTTGATGATGTGGCTATTTTTACAGATGTTCTAGTAGAGATTGAGAATCAAAAAAGTGGGTCATTCGTGGACGATCGATACCTCTGGTACACGTTTGTTAGCAGAATGGGAACCTATAGGAGAACATATGGGAGAGGGAGGATCATATTCATGCTCAGTACCACCATTTGTATTCTTAGTCTGTGATATGTATTTTGGGGACGAAAAGCCCCAATGTGGGGGGAATGTAAAAACTAGGATTTTCCATGTTTTTTTTAATTATATAGAATTATTACGAGACTTCGAAAATTGACAGGGCATGATTATGAGTCCCGGTGTTCCCGGAATAAATTTATGTACATTTTTTAATGTACGTTCAGTAAACGCATGATCGTCGTTTTCTAACTTTTGAACAAGTGCTCAGATTAAAAATTTGAGGGCACCATTGAATCCGTAGTGCAAGGATTCATTTAAGGGAGGATTCACTTCAACCGCAGTAGGACTAGAGATAAAGTTTGATTGTGGTACTTTTTAAAAGAACAAATAAAATAACATAGTTATTTTTTTCTTTATTTTTCCCCCAACGGAGAAGCGGCAATGTGGGACCTGCAATGTGTCATGTCGTTAAATGGTTTGACCCTTCAAATCTAAAGTAACTGTGACATTGGGAATTAAGATGATTCCTAATTAATGAACCCACATAAATTCTACGAGTGTTAGACACCTTCCCCCTATCCTATTTATATAAAGCTTAGGGAGAGGTAACGAAACTTCTTCACCAAGAAATGAAGTGCTTATAAAGTACTGCGATGCCAAACCCTCGGAGGGTGAAGCCAGTCCTAGAGGGAGGTGACAGGTGACACCGAACCACAAACTGAAGGATGACGTAAGAGTGATATCATTGGAATCTTATTGTGGGAAAGACGAACACTGACCCACTTCTCTAATCGCGGGATTTATAAATCATTACAGAGGAGGGGTTTACTTTTGGATTTATTCTCAAGAGTTATAGTGTCCTTTTTCCTCCCTCGTGTTGATTACAAGCTAACGTGGAGGGCGCTGGCCTAAAGAACCCGACCCGAACCCTCCTCTACCTTCCTACCCTTGGTTTCTCTGTGGAAGACCGTCGATGAAATGACACCGTCTGGCTATAATGTAGGTGGTGCACTATCCCATGCTAAAAAGGGACGATGCAGAGGTCAGCGGATCGACTGAGACCATCCAGCTGTGGCGGAGGTATGGCGCCCATTTTTGCGCCGCTGGTGAGCAAGGGACCACGACAGAAGCCGTGGCGGATGAAGGCGGCAGACAACATACCGGACGGCCGTGAGGAAGGAGGCGGCACACCTATTCCATTAGAGGAACCGACTATGGATCATTATCCGTGACTATTAGAAGAGGTGACCGACACACCATCCAGCCACAGAAGTAGAGGTTATCGCAACCAGTGCACCGTAGGAGGAGCTATGGAGGCTGGAACCACAGTGACCTAGAGACACCCTTAGGCACGACCTCTTCATGTTATAAATAGGGGAATATCCCCTCACGTAATGGATATGGAGGAACCCACCATGGGCCAAACTAACCGGAAATTCCCCCTTGTGTTCCGGGCTACCACTTGCGGACTGGGCCACCCCCTTGCGGGCTGGGCCGCCCCCTTGCGGGCCGGGCCGCCCCCTTGCTTATGGAGCCTCACCACCCTTGCAGGCCTGACCACACCCCCCTTTATAGGCCGGACTGAGCCCTATATGGTCCAGCCCAGCTGGGTCAGACCCGAACTGGGTAAGGTTGGCCCAGACTGGTTCGGGCCAAGTCAGACTGTACCTGGGCCCAACCGGACCCCGAAACAAATAAAGGGTCATATCTTGAGAACCGATCGTCCATTTGAAAAACCGTCTGTGGAGTTGGGATCCTTAGACCAATAATACCCTTTTGGTATAATCCACTTGAGTTTTGGAGATAGATGGAGTATGGCCGGTTTGGATCAAACACAAATCCAACCGGGCCTTGAAAACTAAAATGCTTATATCTCACAAACCAGGCGTCCGATTGACGCACCGTCTGTCGTGTTAAAACCATTATGACAAGAAGGTTCTTTGGGATACTCTTTTGTGGATATTATTAGCATTATAGGTACAAATTATATCTGAAGATGTAGATTATACTGAACTTGAGCTCATCAGATGCAAGGAATCATGTTCTGGGATGTAACGTGAAGAAAGAACATCAATCCTATGTGGGTAATATTCTATCAGATCCTATGTGGGTTAGATCTTAGGAATCCTATGTGGGTCAGAACATACACATATTGTGTGTGTCATATACCGTGTGGATCAGTGGGGGTTAGTACATATCAATTCTATTTGGGTAAGCAAGAATGCTTCTTAACAGAATAAGATGATCTAGCCTTACGAATAATCATCTGTATTTCTGTACATACGTTTTACTTGATTGTGATTTGAGACATTACCTAAGTGGTACTTCTTATTTGTGGTGTACCTATGTTGTAATTCTACCTTCGCGGTGTTGTCTTCGTGGTGTCAATTGTGTGTTAATTATACCTTCATGGTTTTGACTTTATGGTGTTACTTTTGTGGTACTTCTACCTTCGTGGTTTTGTCTTCATGGTGTTAGCTTTGTTGTACATAAATCTTCGTGGTGTTACCTATGTGGTACATCTATCTTCATGGTGTTACCTTTATGGTACTTCTTCCTTCGTTGTGTTACCTTTGTGGTATTCTTACCTCATGTAAGAGATGAGTATGTCATGATAACTTTGGTATATGTATGGGAATATACCAAAATAAAGTTGATGTTTATTTCTTTGTTATTTGAGATTGAGGTATTTTTTTGTGGAACTCTGGGAGACCTACGGGGTTCTTGGGGTCCCTACTGAGAATATTTATATACTCACCCCTACACGGGCTATTCTCGAACCCTATTGTGTCTTGTGCAGACAACAGACATCATTGATAGAGGCTTACAGAGCCAGGACTAGACAGTACATGGAGGTGGACTATTTGGCGTGATGTGACGTAGGGAAAATTGATTGTGATCTATATCTACCCTTCAGGAAGGATCCTTGGTGGATGATCTAGGAGATGCTTTTCACTTTTTAGTTGTATTTGTACTTTTCAGTTGTACTTTTACTTTTCAGTTGGGCTTGTATTCTGACCCCTTTACTTTTAGCACACTTTTACTACAACAAATTACTTCGTGGTAGCTTCTTTTTGTGTTGTTGCAATGTGTGTCTCTATAGGTTAAAAGGAAATTCCTTCTTGTTTTAGGGATACAGCTTTCCGATGCTAGTCACTTGCCACTGGCCTATGGAAGGAGGGATTGGGGTAGTCACAGTACAGGCCCTGGGGGATGACTTGTGACCAGATTATAATAAAACACCCCATGGTTTTAAGATATAGTTCCCTATAAATAAATTTAATTTCTTTGTTAGCTTCTTTACACACAACGTCGAGTTTAGAAAAACGGTGATGCACTGTTGAAATATTATTATTTAATGTGACAAATATTTTTTAGCCATTGGACTAGTAGTTTTTAATAGGAGTATCAAAATTATAAATACATAATTGTTTAATCTTTTATAAAATTAAATCATTGGAGGTAGATTGATTATAAATGAAAATAAAAATCATTTGAAAGTAAAATATATATTTTTTTCTTCTGGAAAACCTTTTTTATGCACGTAATCTATTTTAATCTTAATAAATTAATCTAATTACTACTGGTAAAATATATTAATAAAATATATATATAATATATTAAATAAAATCTTTTCAATTGTTTTTATGTATCATTAATGAATAAATTGAGTTTTATACAGAAAATTATTTTTATAAAAAAATATTTTCAACACGTTTTGTACAATGATATTAAAATTAATTTCTTAAAAATATTAAAAATTAATCAATAAAAATTTATTCCATATTTTAATTAGGTTATTTAAATTTCAAAAATATATACCTATTTTATGGTCATTATGTGTAGTTACATCTATAAATTTATGTCACATCAGTAAGGGTAGAACTAGTAAAAATGGTAAAATAATTAGGTTAATGCTTTGAAATCCCTCTAAAAAGTTACTTTCTCCTATTTGATGACTAATGTCCAGCCATTAACATAAATTTCCTGAAAATTTATATTCCCTGTACTATTTTTTTATTATAAACATTATATTTTTTAATAAAATAATACATAACAAATGGCACTCTTTTGACATTAAAAATTATAAATTTATTTCATAAGTGTAAAAAGAGGATAATAAAGTTATAAATGTGTACTTTAAATACAAACTAATTTTCTTGTAATGGTAATCAATTTATATTTTTAATTTTTTTAATAATTACCTTAAATGCTTACGCAATGCTGATATATAACTTATTAAATTAAAAGTAAAATAAAATTATTAATTTTAAAAAAATTGAAATTATTAACATTTAGGTGAATTGTTATGTTCCCATATTATTATAGATAAACATAACATATTAATAATGTGTGAAGTTTCTATATTGAAATTAATTTGTTTCCATGATTTCCTTAAAGTCAAATTCAATTAATAGTACCAAAATGATATCAATAATATTTTTTTTGTAAACTAATTTGTTATTAAATTAATTAAAAATCATGAAAACTATGAAAGATAAAATGTAGTAAGATAAATGGAAATAAATATCACCCATTTACCATTTATGAGATAATGCTAAATTTATTAATAAAATTATAACCAATTAAAATTAACAGATTCATTACCATGGTTAGGATTTAAAATGGTTAACCAATGGGTTAAACCTAACTATAATGAATAAAAATAACCCAAAACATAACTAAATTTAATTTTATACTGATATTTGTACATTATAATATGTTTTTGTTATTTATTTCAATTTGAAAGAATTTTTCTTGAGCAGTAATTAATTATATTTATTTTTTTGGTAATTACACATGTTTTATTTCACTCCAATATAAATAAAAACCCCTTATCTCTTATATTTACACCACCTTGATAAATCTATCTCAACAAACCCATGGCCAACTATCCTATAAACATACATTAACAAAAATTAGGTCATGTAGTATTCATATAAGTACATTACAGGGGTCCTTAAGAGAGGATATTAATGACGATTCTTGAAGAAGAGGTGATCCTCTTACCCTAACTTTTTCAAATTATTTCCTTTTCTACCTCTATTAAATATATGGTATTAATAATAAAATAATAACTTAAATATCATAAATCTACTAAAATTACATTATCAAAATGAAACCACTATTAAGATCCCTCTTTTCTATTTAATGGGAAGTGAAGGTATCACTTGTACATATGTGGGGACATGAATTTCCACATAATGATAAAAATAATTTTCTATCACCATCATTCATGTATGGGCATTATTATGGGTTAATATTTATGCATGAAATTTATTATTTCATTATTACTATGAAATTATAATATTATATCTACCTTCTTATCTTATAATATGTTGGGAATGGATAACATCACTCGTGTGTACATGTGGACTACCATCTCCACTAAATGATATTATTTGTTTTCGATTTATTCTTAACATGTATTGTAATAAAGATGGATTTAATGAGTATATATAATATATATGATATAATAATTATTAATTAGACGTGAATTATTATTTACCTTATATATGTTCATCATTTTAAATGTGAAAAAAAACATTCCTACATATATACGACCTACCAACTCCCTAAATTGTGTAATTAATTTTTCTATCTCCACCTTTTATGGATTTTACTAAATTTGTATATAAAAAATATATTTTAAATTCATTTAAAAAATAAAAATCTATATATTATGTAATAATTATAAATATATATGGATTGGAACCACAAAATAAAAATTCCAATGAAAAATGAAACAGTTATCAGTCATAAATGATTATTTTAATGAGAAATGATTAATAAATGGGTGTCAAAATTTTATACGCGTTGGAATAAAAATGTTGTTCAAAAATATCCCATGTTAATTAGGATTTTATTATCTAAGAAGGCATTTATATATTTATAATTTTTTTAAAGTGGTTTCATTGCGTATTACATTCATTTAAGTTTATTATGCTGTAATTCTAAATTCCTAAAATTTTTGTAAAAAATATAGCTAAGTCTGAAAAATTGACTACATGAGGAAATAAAATATAGGGATATTTGGATATGTTGAGAAATTGGATACATCAACTGAATAGATGAAGTAAATGACTATGTGAAACATCTATTTCATGAAATCATCTTTTTGATAATCACCTACATCAATGAATTGTCTACAATAGAAAATAGATACATTGATGAAATGGCTATGTGAATTATCTATGTGGAGTATTCAACTACTTGAATTGGATACATGGTAAATTTGGATAGGTTTTTTCAAATGGTTTTGTTATTAATTTAGATAAACTAAATTCATCTACATGAGGAAATTATCTTTTCTTAAAAAGATTATGTGGATCAATTTGGATATGTGAATTCAAATTAGTGGAATTCTGATTTATGGTGATATAGGGTTGGATTCATGGTTCTACAACATACCTATTTATTAACATGGGTCTAATTTATGTTGAATTTCATGTTGGTTTTTATTAATTAACTATTGGGTAATTTATTTTTAACAAATAAATTACAAAAAGGTTTGAAGTACTAAGTGAAGAAATTAATATAAGAATAATTTAATGGTAATTGAAGTTATTGAGTTATATTTGAGAATATGACATCTGGAATTTTATCAAAGATATAGATTTTAAATGATTTTTTTCACATTATCAAGATACATTTAATTAAATTTTTATAAAATTTTCATGAGAAAATATAGATGAACTACTATACAGAAAAATAAACTCTCTACACAGTCTCTTGATTCTCTATGTCTTGCATTTTTTACATGAAAAAAATATAGGGAGATGAAAGTTCTAAAACTATTATTTAATTTTTGATCCATCCGTATTTGAGAATACTATTCTAAAAAATAGTTATATTTTTATCTTGTATCGTAGAAAACTCTTCTCTTATATTAGTTTCATCATGAAAATATGACCTCTATTTGATATCTTTTATTATTCTCAATCACTATTGGAATTTTCCTCTTATTGTATTATGATATGAAGGTTCTTATAAAAAAACCATGAAGGATTAAAATTTTAAAATCCTTAGTAGATCTCAGGAAAATATCCTAGTGTTATTCCAAGTTTCAAATGATTACACTTAGTCAATAAGTCCCTAGGAAAATGACTAGAATTCCTTGGAAAAAGGAATGGTTATAATTAAAATGAGTTTGCTCTAGGATTTGATCTTTGGTGGAGTAGACTAGCGTATTTTTGTTCACTAAACCACTATAAATATATAGTTTTTAATATTTTTAATTATTATATAATTTATGTTTCTTTTATATGTTAAGAAAAGATCATAACCTATTATACATTAAAGGGGGTGGTTTTTTAAGCCAAGAAAAACCCAAGAACTCAATTCTTCGTCCACTTGAGTCTTAGAGAAGTTGTTCTCTGACCAAAAATTGTTATCCGAAAAAGTGATTTTTAGTTATCATGTATCAATGGTTGATGTATAAATACCTATTCTAAATTATATGTTATTACTAAAAATATTTATGTTATGTTAATGGAGATATCTACCAACTTTAATGGAGAAAACTGTGGGTGTTGGAAGACGTATATGATAATCTATTTGAATATCCTTGGTTTAATAATTTATTGAAATTCTATTAAACCACATAAAATTATAATGACATCACATGAAATGCTGGATAGAAAAATTAAAGAAATCTATGATCAAAATGTAAAATATTTGAGGGATATAATATGTTGAATATGTCCTTATGGTTTCAAATGAGTCTCAAAATGCGAGATTACTTATGAGATATAGAAAAGCATACCATTTTCCTGTAATGTAACTAAAATGGAAAATATGTTCAATATAATACTACTAAGATTATTTTTTATACATTTAGAATGATGGATGATGACATAATCACCCTTGTAGATGTAATACATTCTATGATTATAAGTACTGATTCTAATTTAAGAACACCAATTCCTTAATCAGATCAGGATTTAAAAATTCTTATAATTATACCTCTTAGATAGAGCAGAATCTCATATACCATTATGAAATCTAGAGCGATCAAATATTTCAAAATAAAATTATTATTTGTATAATTATGATGTACAAAGATTAAATGGATACTGAGACCAGTGAGAATGAAATTGTTAAAAAATAAATTGCTTACATGAAGGTTTCTACTTCAAAATATGATAAGAAAAATAATTTTAGAGAAATTTATGAATCTTCTATAGAAGAAGATGCATCCATAAATCCAAAATCAAATGATTATATTTAAAAATTTTCTGGAAATATTTACAAGATATATATCAAAAAAAGAGGTTTTAAAAACCCCTTTAATAAGTATTAAAATAATGAGGGAAACACTAATTATATAAGATTCTATAATTGCATGAATCTTAGGTTTTTCAAGCTAGTATGTCCCTAATTGAAAGATAAAAAACTATATGAAAATAATTTTTTCAAGAAGGTTAGCTATATGAAGTAAGACAATAAATTCAAGAAAGTATCCGGGAGTGATTCATAATATATTTTTGATAAATATTTAGGATAAAAATCTAAAATATCTAATTAAATGGCTAATATGTGCTTTATGGCACACTCTAATGAGGTACAATAATTTTATTATTATGATCATGAACCTATCTTTAAAAATGAATACTGATATTTTGAAGAATTATTAAAATATTATACCATAATGGAAACAAAATATGAATTCCTAAAAAAGAAAAATAAATCTCTCATAAATTCACACATTATTGTTTTTATTGAGAAATAAGATTTAATAAGAAAATTATATAATTGAAATTGAAACTAAAAAAATTATTCTACATAATTATTTAACATGTAAAAAATATTGAATAAATAAAAAATAATATTATGACATTTAAGATACTATAAGAGTATTAATAAAATGTAAAAATTATTTTAAATCAAACACTCAGTAACAATAAGGTTAAGAAGAATAAATTTGGAATATAAATCCAAGGTGAAATCACAAAGTTTTATAAAAAATATTTTGTACCTAGTTATATGAATAAGTATTTATTGAAAGATATTTTTTCACTATGGAGAATTATGGAATTATTATAATAGTTTAAGTCTAATAATTTCACAATTTTATGGAGATAAATATTACTGTTTTTTAAGAAAAATAAATTTTTTTTCTAGATATACTAGAAATCACATGTATATTTAGGTTCCCAAATCTATAGTTACATGTATTACCGGACCCAATAAAATATGGTAAAAAAAATTCAGGATTGATTTTTTCATGGAAAAAGGGCTAAGTCCATCAATGATAAATTTTATATAGACAATGGATGATCATGGTATAAGAGTATATATTTTTTAAAATTCCATTACTTATCCAAAATTGATGGAGGCTATGTCACATTTGCTGAAAATTCAAATGGAATTATTATGGGAGTTAAATCAGTTTAAAAACCGAGCTCAATCCACATCAATAATGATCAATATGTCAAAGGATTTAAGCACACTATGATAAATATTTCCCAACATTATGATGATGGTTTTTTTATTTTTCATATAATTCATGCTTTGTTTTCATAAATAAAATTCATAAATTTAAGGCACTAATAACAAAGAATATCTATACTTGAGTTCTTAATTACTTCTAGAGATAAAAATTGATCTTTTGAAATATAAAAATTAATACTTATTTGTAATAGAGTACTGCAAAATTATAGTTTTTATTCTTTGAAATAATTTTCTAAAAGTACTTTATTTTTATATTTACCTCAATTGAAATTCAATATAGAGAAACTAAGTGATGCATGAAAAATAGGAAATAAACACATGTCATCATTTAATGTAATTGAATAAATTACTTTGTATAGAGTTTTAAAACATATCTACATGTATATTTCTTGTTCATTTATAATAGAAATCCTATAATCCAAATATTTCTCTGTGTGTTAGTTGATGATTTCTCAATATTGATGTAAGTTTTAATTTTGAGTATAAAAAATGATGCATGTTCTATTTTCATATGTATTTGTATTTTGGTTTAAAAATTGAAAGATATCAAAATTTATTTTTTGAGAATTTACCATGGATGTTATTTTAAAATAATAAGTTCAATTATTATTATTTTAAACATGTATTGAAACAAAACCTTTTATAACCCCAGGTCACTATATTAGAATGATGTTGTTTAAGGAGGAATATGGCCTTTTTAGAAATTTCTAGATATATGCTATGTGAACATAACAAACCTACTCATTATTTTGGGATAAATATATAAATACAAACTGATATGTTATAAATAGATTAATATTTAGGATTATTTCGATGAAAATATATTATTATTTTTAGAATAATAGCATTTAAAAAGTTTGATGCATTAAAGAGTATGGATAAAAATTTTACATTAAAAAATCATAGATAATCTTAGAAATTTTGATCCAATGGTAGACAAGGAATCATGATATTACATTCAAAAAGTTCAAAGGTTTATATTGTTTTTGATAATAGGGAAATGTTTATTGAAGAATCAACTCATGTGAATGTTGAGGAAAGTGTTCTGTTTGATCAAAAAATTACTCGAGTTGATGAAAAGTGTAATTATTCTAAAAACATGAGACCTGAACATATTTTGTCTAATAACGATGATATAGAACTTTATTTTCGTGAATATAATTATGATAGGATGAATACTATTGTACCTGAAAGTGTAAATCCTAGAAAACCTATAACCCTGAATGCACATCCCTCAGAAACTGTTATTGGAAAATTAGATGAAGGTATTAATAATATAAAACGTATAGGAAACCTTTTGTAGTTTTATATTTTTTTCTAAATTAGAACAAAGATACATAGAAGAATCATTGGTCAATAAGAGTTGGGTTTTATCTTTGCAAGAAGAGTAAAACTTGTTCAAGAATAACAAGGAATGATAATGAGTTATTAGACCCACTAATACACTATTATAGAAAAAATGGATTTTTAGGAATAAATAGGATGATCATATAATGATCACTAAGAATAATTCTATATATCATTCTAATTGGTATAACCAAGATGAAAGAGTGTATTATAAAAACACCATTTCACATGTAGCAAGATTAGAATCCATTAGGATTCTAATAGACTATGTTTCACACATGGATTTAAAATTATATCAGGTAGACTTCATATATACATTTTTAAATGTTTTTCTCATCACGTAAGTTTATATTAAACTACCTCTATGTTGTGAAAATCCCCATTTTCATAATTAAATTCCAAACATACCAAATAACTTCATAGTTTTCAATAAGAACCTAGATCATGGTAAGATTTTTTATGTTCTTTTATTTTATCAAATATACTTTCTATAGAATTGGTAGGGCGTACTAATTTAATGAAAAATAATTCTTTAGATGTATTTTTCTTTATGATATATGTTTATGATGTTTTTTTTGGTTCTATGAATAATAAATTGTCAAATTATTTATAAAGATTCATGAAAAATGAAATTGAAATGAGCATGATGGGTAAGTTAAATTAAATTTACTATTTTTTTTATTTATCAAAAAGGATTTTAAAAATATTCTAAATCAAATTAAATAGTAAATTGATTTGATTAAGTGGTTTTGAATTGAAAATTTTAAAGTATATGAAACTCAAATTAGTTCAACTAAAATTCATGGTTGTGATGTGGTTGGGAAACCAATTTTGAATGATATAAAGAGAAATAATTGGGAGTCTACTATATTTGACTAATAGTGGACAAAATATTATATATTTAGTATTACATAGAGTTAGATTCCATGATAAACATTGGGAATACAATTTTAAACCATACCAATGAATTTGAAGGTTTTTAGGAGGAATAATTTATCATTCATTTCATTTGATAAGAACTTCTATCATTAATTTAAATTTATAATTTGATTTAGTTTCTGTTAGTTTTCGACTAGATCGAAATAGTACATTAGGAACATACATGTTTCTAGGAAAATCCTGGACATCTTGGTCTAGTAAGAAACATCACTCATTGAATTATCTATTATAGAAGAAGATTACATTGCTAAACTTAATTTTTGTTTATGTGTTCTAGGGATATAACACACCTTCATATATTTTGTATTCTATTAAACTCAACTATAAATTAAATTTTATAATAGTAGTGCTATGAATATTTATAAGAATCTAATAATACATTAAAGAATAAGGTATATTCATTCAATTCCACGTTTCATGGGATATCACACTAAAAAAGGTAATATTACTCTTGAATATATCTCTATAGAGACTCAATTATCCAATATCTTTACATGGTACCATTCTTGTGAATGTTTTTGCTTTATTAAACATGAATAAAGATTATATATGTTAAAATTATTTTAATTTGTTTTAATCCATGTAATTTTAATTATGTTTTAACTTCTATATTTATTGTAAATATATTTATATTTTAATTCATTATGTAACGTGAATGAATTTATTGTAATATGTATTTATTTTTTTATAGTTTATTTTCATAAAATTTATTTCATTTTATTTATTTTACTTTTTTCTCTTATATTCCACCATTTTGAAGTTGGATTGAACCGTAAATCAAAAATAGTGATGTACCCATTCTCCAAATAAAGTTCTTAACTAAATCCAAAATCCTACCCCTCCACACTTACTTTTTTTATTAATTCCATTAATTCTTGAATCTGAACCATCAAATTTTTTTTCTCGTGATCTATGATTGATCATTCAATGATTGGAAAGTCAAATTGAGGAGATGGTTTTGGTTTAGAATCATACAGGAATGGAAATTATTGTGGTGTTCCACACATGGTGTTATCTGAGAAGGTTTTGGATATAGATTTTATGAGGAGTTAAAATATACTACTAATGATATTAATTCAATTTGAAGGATGATAATTTTTTGATGAAAAAAAATTGGATTTTTGTTTGAGAAATAAGTTATTGAGTTTATGTGTAATGCTATGTTTCAATTTTTAAATTCAAAGCATTTAATTTAAAGTATTGTAAATGGAAAGGTCCCCATTTTTTCATCTATATAAATATATATAATATGTTCTTAATTTTTCACAAGAGGGAGACTTCAATATTATCCCAACATTAGTCGGAACATGTTTAGTAGGACTGACTAAAATGTTCATGTTTTTATTTGGTTTCATTGATTTTGGGAAAAAAATTTGAAAGACCTATATGTTTAATGTTATGTGTTTTATATGTTTATATAGTTAGGAATTTATAAAATATATTGATAGATAGAAAATGTATTTTTAAAGGATATGTTCCTCTAATATTCCATGATCATCAATTTGATGTAAGAAATTACATGATATATATGTTAGTTTATGAATTGTTACTGCTAAGGGAATGAAAAATTAAATTATTACCCACATGAATAAATTTTATCTTTAGATTTTAAGAATAAGGAATTTAATATCAATGATTTAGAAGTTTTTATGTTTGAGAAAAGAAATACCCTTTCATGTATTTTCATGAAAACATGTGGTTACAAGTAGGATGCTACTTCAATTGATAAAAAGATGAAGGGGCCAATACAGAGTGACGTGAGAAACCCGATTTCGGGAGAGAGGAACCCTAGTTCGTGATCCTTCGCAGATGTAGTGGCTGGAAGATTGAATGAGAACAATGAGACCTACTAAAATGGTGTCGCAGCTCCCGACTCTTTCATCAATCCAAAACTTTTCTGTCACCGCGGTCAACTGACGATTTCGTTCTCAACAAATGAGGTAACACTTCTCTCTTCAGACCATCATTTCGTTCTTGTTGGGAAATTTTTCTATCGCAGACCATCATTGAATTTCTTAAGATCATCCCTTAAAGCAATTGGTTTTTATGGATTATTTATCGGCCTTTTGAACTCCTTAAATGTTGTCTTTCGCCTAGCTTCTGAGGATGACTATTACTGTTTATGGGCGAAGAGATCCTGGTTCTTCAGGGGATGCATAATGAAAGTCCTCAAATGGACCCATGATTTTGATACCTATTCTGAGTCCCCCATCATCCCGATTTGGATTTGATTCCCTACATTGCCACTGCACCTATTCAAAAAAATTTCCCTGTTTCATATATCAATGCTCATTGGTAATCCATTGAAGCTGGATTCAGCAATAAAGAACCTTTCTCGACCATCTGTTACCAGGGTTTGCATTAAAATTGATGTTTCTAAAGACCCTACCCCTCATATTTGGATCCAGAATGGTGACCATGGATTCTTTCAGGAGATTTTCTATGAAAAATTTCCTGATTATTGCTCCCCTTTCCTCATTCTTGGACACACTGCAAAAGACTATGGACATAAATCCATGCGTCCTGAGGCAAAGAAATCCATTTGGGTTGATAAAAACAAACAGACTAAGGAATTGGATGGTTCTAATGTTAGCTATAGAGTTAAGATGGACCTCCCTGGGACATCTTCTGAATGGAAGAGGTTAGATTGCCTTGTTTCATTACCAGCCTGCTCCTACAGGTGCCAACACTCCTAAGGAGCAAGAAAAACTTTTTAATTCTAGTGAATCCTTGCCTGAAATTGATAATCACCCTAATCAAATTGAGGAGGATTTCTTAAAATAAAGTTCTAGGAAAGGAAATAATCCAATGGTGGGTGCTGATGGTTTTATCACCCCAAATTCTAGAAAAACAAGGATGCATAGAGATTATTCTCAAATTGAAAGAACAATAGTCACAAGATCCCTCGATGCCACTAGGAGGGAGTTTCCATCACTCCCAACTGTGACTGAACAACCGAATGCCGATGGTGAACTTCCTAGGGAGGACTCTGAATCAGATGAGGATAATGATGAAAAAAACAAAAACCTGTTATAGATATGCCTACTGCATTGAGGAGTAGCTGGGGGATGCATTTGATGCCTAGATGGATGAAGAAGATGCAATTACATTTCATAAATACATGGATAGGATCATCACCGCTGAGGAATACTTTGAAATCCGAAAGCGTATGTTCATTAGGATGGTAGAGGAATATAAAAGAAATCCTGATTTTGATTTCATGGCCATTCCGTGGGAGTGAGTTTATTTATGCTCCTTTTTCATTTCACCGGTTTCAACTTTGCGTGCTTTTCTGTCTCTTTTGGAATGATTTGGTTTTTCTGAATGTTTCTAATTCAATTGCATTAGTCAGCACAGTACATGATATGTCCATCTGTGTTGTTCTGTTTTTTTTGTAACTGGAATTATCTGTTTTTCACTCGAATTCTCTGTTTGGAATTCAGACTTCCTGGATTAACTTTTCATGCCCTCTGAGGCTAGGATGATTCTGCTTTTTTTCCTTTTTAGTGCTCTTTCTATATGCATTATGGATGGTGATTTTGCAATATCTGACACAATGTGACCTCCTTATATTTCAATTATGTAATGAGACATTTCATTTCTAGAATCTTTTACTACATGATCTCTTTCTGGAAGGTGATGTTGTTTATCTAGTATTCTGCTGGTATGAACTTGTTTTACCTACGCTAGAATCTCTTGTGATTATATTGGAAGTGCTCTGAGGACTTTCTCAGATAGTGGATTTCTGGAAGCCCCATCGACAATACAGTCTTTAGAGATCATAGAAGAGTTGATAGTAGTGGGAGAGATGTTTTTCATTTGGAAAAAGATGCAACGTCGAGCAGCTCTTCGGATGATCAGTTCAAGCAGACGTGATTCGGTGGAGTACCCTCTTGGCAGTGCATCACATGACTTTAATGGATCTTTCTTGGTGTATCATTGTTTTTAATTCTTAAAATTTGGCAGGTGTAAATTCATTGCACCTCGTGTTTGTAATGCTACATTTTTTTTTAATAAATTTCCTTAGGGCATGAATTGGGTGACCAATTCATGTCACATCTTTTTTTTAAAAAAAAGTAGGATGGTACTTCGTGTACCCTAAGTCGTGTTGGATAGGAATCTATAACTAAAGTGGTTATACCACCTCTTGTGCCATCTTAGTGGGAGACACGCCCAACCTCGCCACCTAGGAATACATCTCATGTTTGGGGGTGACCTCTTGAGAGGTGTAGGAGTCATTTTTTTACAAAATAGAGCCTAAAATTTCATAAATTCGGCATATTTTTGAAGAAGGTCAGAGTCAAGGATCTATGTGTGACACATATTTTGAGAAACCATAAATTTTTGTCCCTACTATTAAGAGAGAATATAGAGCTCCATAGGTAATGAAATTTGAAACTATGTTAGTTGTGTCTGTTTCTATGGTTACAGAGGAACCCCTGGTTGGGCACAATGAGAATTATCTAATCCTTAAGTCACTTTTTCTTGATAGAGATGGAGTTTTGGATGTGGTTAAAGAGACATATAATAATTCTCATATTCCAATAAAAATTCCATCTCCTCCTCATGGGAAATTGTAGGTACCATCTCTATAAAGAATTTTTAATTGTTCTGATGTTGAAAAGCATATACAGACCTTTGCTTCTATAGTGATGACTGAATCTGATAATATCAAGAGATATTTTGATAAATTGAGAAAATAAATTGTATTGTCAATGGATAAAATTAGATTGATCAAGTATAATTATATATTAAAATCATATTTTGATAATATAATTGGGATGTTGGATGCACAAACCACATTGATCCTAAATCTATATCTTTTACAACATGTTTCCTCTAGGTAGAGTTCTGAGGATATTGAGGCTCTGAAAGATCAAGTGAATGATATCATAGTACTACTTTTCTATCAAGTCTAAGATAAATGAATTAGGATTTCTAGTGTCGTATCATAGGGACATGGTTCATAATTTTACAATTGTTTTGTCTGATTATTTATTGGTTTCTTTCGATGAGATCCATAGATTCAACATTGAGCTAAAAGAGAGACTAAACACATTATAGAGGGTAGTTATTAGGTATTTTGACTTCATTTAGAGGACTAAACAAACTGATACATGTTATTATGCAGTATATATGGTTCTAATTCATGAGGAAATGGTTTATAAACTATTTTTATATTTTGATTTAGTAACCTCTCAAATCCACTATTTGGAGTGTTACAAGATCACACCTATTATGTTGGATTTCAAAAGGGATCAGTTAACCGAGTTTTTGTAATATAGATAAATACTTGTAAGTATTTTCCTTGGAAATTATGTACCATTAAATTAATTTGTTAGATATATTCAATAATATATTTGTGGTGAAGTCGAAGAAACCTTGGGAGTGACCAAGAATGTGAAGGATATGATTTTACGCTTGATTTATCCAATCAATATAAACAAATATAGGTTTTCACATATCAAACAATATTTTTTAAGGGAAAAAAGACATAACTACATACACTTTATGAGAGGATCCCAATTCAGCATAGTTCAAACAAGCCACTGGTATTCTAGAAGATTTTATAGGACATGGGATTGTGGTACACAAGATTTTTAACCTATTTGTTCCTGATAAAGTTATTACTAGAGTTACTATGACTAATACTACTCCTAATACAATGTATCAAACTCTAAGAAGTCATATAATTGATATTTTTAAATTCCTAGTATAAAAACTGGCCAATGTTGATCAAAATATGATTTCTTAGGAAGTTAGTGTAATCTATTTTAATGTGTATACTAATAGAATTAAAAAGAAGTTCTATTCAGAGTCACCACTGGTTTAATCCAATCCTTATCATACTGATTTTTTCGATCAATCTTCTCATATATTTTCTTCTTAAAATGATGAAATGTATAAATTCATTCTCAATAATTTTTTATCCTCCATTTTCCAGATTCATAGACTATCATATTTTTCTATCATTGATTTCTCCAAGTCATATATCTTGAAGAGAATTGACATGTTTGTTGACTCTCTCTTATTTATAAGAGGTTGAATAACTCTTGTTCCATCTCATTTGAATACCAACAGAGGTTCTAGGTATAGAATTTATATTTTATATAATCCATCCCACATTATGAATAAAGATAAATCAATATATTATTATTATCTTACTATTAGATGCTCTAAAAAACAGATACATGTTTATCACCTCTATTAAATTTGGAATTTTATTCTATTTTTTATTATAATTTCAATATATATAATGAGAACCTTGAAATCATTCTCTATATTCCTACATAAAATCCTAGATAAAGAACAAAATTTGGGGTAGAATATAGTGTTATTATTATGATTTGAAGAGTATTACTGCCTCTAGTAGTTGACCCACATAATACCTTTAAATCCACCACAAACCTCAAGAAACTTCAACAAAAAATTCCCTTATATTTTGATCCAATTAAAAATCTAGGGTAAGAAAAATGTTTCATATATATATATACATTTTGTTGTCAACTCCTTTTATTTTTTTACTAAAGTTCTTCATTAATGAAATAATACTTTTTCGCCTTACTATATATCAATGAAATTGTTTTTATTTAATTAATATTATCATTGTTTTGTTTCAAATTGATAGTTTTCATTTAATTCATTTCATCTTTGTGAATTTTTTATTTTCTAATTTTTTTTTAAATTTAGTACTTCCATAATTCCAATTTAGAATCAGCAATATACTTAACCAATTGATCATTCAATGTGCTACCTTAATGATTTTAACTTTATTTACACATAATTTTTAATACAAAATTGAGAGAAGTGTCATAATAAGGGAGATATAAAATTAACTGTGAGAATAAAAGATTAACAAAAAAATTAACATATAGATTTATATGGTATATCTTTTCTGAAAAAATTCCAATAAATCTATTCAAATTCCGAGTTAATTGATTAATGTCTTTTGTGATCATAAAAAAGAGGGGGATTTTTTTGACATAAAATGTTTTTCCAATATTTTCCATATATATTTTGTTTTTATGATATAAAAAAACATAATATATTGTAAATTATTTTTTATTTTAAGTGTTTTTATTGGGTTTTTCCTAATTTATGTCTATTCGACATAACTTATACATTTCAAGATGTTTTGGTTGAAATTTCTAGAAGAAAAGTTGTGTGAGGCAATAAGTTGTGTGGATGTTTGGATACATAGAGAAATCATCAATGATAATTGGCTACATAAAGGAAACACCTATATGAATTGGCTACACAACAAAATTGGCTATAGGAAAATCACTTAGGAAAATGAGTCAACTACATTAGAAAACCATGTGTTGACTAAATATCTATTTGAATTGGTTATGTTGATTATGTGGAAATATGAATTAGACACATGGAAAAGTTGGATTCATGGTTTAAAATGGATACAAGATTAATTCAGACACATAAAATTCAGATACATGAGGAAAAGGGCTATGTAATTTGGAAATCATAGAAAATAAGCTATAAAAAAATTGTTATGTTGATCCATTCAACTGCATGAATACAAATCAACAGAAATCACATATGTGGTCGTATAGTGTTGGATACATGGTTCTGAAATCTATATATTTATTACCATTGGTGTACTTTAAGTTGATTATAATGTTGTTATCAATGTGTTAACTGTTTTAATATCTTTTTATAGTAAAATAGACTATTAAAAGGTTATAGGTACCAGGAGAATAAAGTAAAATAAAATAAATTTAATGATCATTACATTATAATCAACTTATAAAGTTATTCACTATTTTGAGGTATTTTTAAAAAAATGACATCGAGAATTTAATTTAAGAACCATAATATATGGGATTTTAGTGAGCATAGTATCATGATGCTTTTCATGCAAGAGCTATTTGTGATTTAAGATAAAATACAGAATAATTTATATATATTAGAAAGAACACACTACACTCTATATCAAAGATCTATGTAGTTCTCTATTTTATATGATTAAAAAAGAACAAGAATATAGTTATACATATATGCTTTAATGAAAAATCCTATTATAATTTAGAACTCTCTGATCAAGCTATATTTCATTATTATCGTCACTCCTAGAGAAATCATCTCTTTTGTATGTTTAATCTTTCAACTATGAGCTCCATTTGTGATATTTTATTTTTCTCTCTAACAATTGGATGAGTTATCCTATTAAACTACATTTTGAAGGTTCTGGGTAAAATAAATTTAAAGAGTATTATTTTTTTAATCCATTTTGGATACTGATAATATTTTTAGAATTTTACCAAGTGATCACTATATGAACTAATTCATGCATTACTTAGAAAAAATACTGGAAGTCCTCAGTAAAAGGACTAATATTTCTGAAAACCACCAACCTGTCAACGTTGAGTATTGGTGGGATTAACTGTGGAATTTTTATTCCTAAAACAAATAAAAATATCTAGAGTTAGTATTTTTCTTTTTTATATAATTTAATCTACTGTCATGTTATTCATAAAGATAAAAATATATTATTCCTTAAAGAGGTCGATTTTATTTGGAAAAAAATTTCAAAAAAAATATTCACCTCCCTCTTGAGTCATAGAGACATTGTTCTTTGAACAATAATAAGTGTATGATATATGATATTATAAGAATTCATGTGACTCTTGAATAAAGGTATAATAATTTAATATTTATTATAAAGGAGGTCGAGTGCCTTCTAAGTATGTCAAACTTGAGGTACGAGTTTATCATCTAAATCTGTATTCTTTGAGATATATGTTATATTATACAAATATTTTACATTATAAGTATTACATAAATATGTTTTTACATTTTATATAATCAATATCATTAGTATAATGTTTTTTAAATATTCATTTCATATTATACTTTTAGGGGGATTGTGATTCAAAAATTACCAAGATGCAACTTATGCATTTTACAAACTCATTGTCTATACGGATTATTTATGACTATATTTATTATGATGAAATTTCATAATTCATCTATAAATAATATAATTAACTTTTTTATAATATGTTTATTCATTTATAATTCATTTTTTCCATTAATTATTCTCACATTAAGTACTCAAGAAACACAATGACCATATTTAACGAAAATCAACATTATTTCTCTCTTTAGTCTAAAATTCTTTTTGTTTTATTTTTATTATTTCAAAAAATATTTTCATGATTATTTTAACTATTATAATATGACTATATTAATTCATGTTTACTGATAATTTAAATTTTTAGGATGTTTTAAAATGATCATTCTTGTTATTGTTTGAATGATTTGTTGTTGACATTTTACCAAAAATGTTAAAAAACCCCTTATTTTAACATAAACTGCATGAATAGAATTTAAAACCTTTTTAACTAATGAAATATTTGAAGAATACATTTCAAGTTCCGATATTGTTTTTAAATATATATTTTTTTAATATTTAGTAAAATTTTAGATTTTAAATAAGTGATTTCAATATGAAAAGGGTATTTTCTACAATTTTTTTAAATATATGTTAAATATAATTTTTACCTATGATAACATCCTTTGATGTTATTTGGACTTTAATAATGATATGATCAAATGACATAATCTTTATTATTTCTATGGATGGTTTATTTTATGATGATGAAATATTAAAGAAACACATATTCTTTTCCATTGGTTAAGTTATAATGAATGTTTTTTAGGATTATGTGGAATACATATGAGTGGATTTATAATTATGTAATAGGTGAGATAAGAAATATATACCCCTAAAATTAATTATATAAATATAAATTATTTTATTATCTCAAAGTGTACATATGAGGTTAACCCAAGCCTAAACTAGGGTACCCATGAGGTTATCCCAAGCCTAAAAGAGGGTAGTCAGGAGATTACCCCAATCCTGAAGTATGTACATGGGGATTTAGTCCAATAATAACATTTTATGAAATTATTTTTGGGTATCCTTGATATAATTTATATGATAATGATTGTTCCACAATTTATTACACTATTTTTCACATGATCTTATACAAATGTTATGTTCTCCTGTCTCATTTTATTTAATACCTTTATGATTTATGTATTATGAATAAAAAAAATTATTTCCATGACACATGATTATGATATAATTATTTATGGGTGTGATTTAAAAAGGATAATATCATGTTTTCATACCCTATATTCACATGATAGGTTTATATAATCACTAATATTTCCCTTTTTACCCATAATGATCATTATATCTCACCCTTTATTATGTTTTATTTTCCCTTGGATAGGATGAAACTTTTTAGCATGATGTGGATAAGATTGATGATAGATATAAATAAATACGATTAAGATAAATTATAAATTTTAATGAACCTGCTGTTTATGTACAAAAAATTCCAAACACAGTAAACCATTATGGTCTAGAATTGATCATAATTTTATATATTAAAGATTCATCAAATAATATTTGACAGTTATATATGTATAGTTTTTTCCCTATATTTGAACTATAAAATTTTAGCATCTTTGAATAATATATACATAGTAAAGAAATTTTCTTATATATATTTAATATCCCCCACAAATTTACTCTCTCATAATACACATCATAGATATATCCTACCTAAAACCATTATTCATAAGAAAGAGAAAACAAAAACATAATAAAGGGTTATATCATATGATCAAAAAGTATAATATCAATTGAAGATCGTATAAAATAATAAAATGAGAATAAACCATATATTATCATTGTAATAAATTACTAATATCATACAAAATCATTCATATATCACAAATCATAAGTCATGGCACAAAGATTTAGCATTTCAAATAACATGAGTCCTAAGAGTAAGGAATAATCAATAATCAATTATGATACATGATATCATATCATAATCATAAGATTGTGGCATATGAATTTTAAAACAATCAAATATATATGAAATAATTTCATTAGTCAATGCTAACTTCCATGTCCATTACCACATACGAGACAATGTCCCATAACGGATTAGGTTTACTCCTCAACCTCTTTACATTATTAAAATTGATTAACTCATCGTAAAATTTCATAGTTCCTCATAATATATAAATAATTACGTAAAAAATTATTAATATTTAATAGGCCAGACATTCACATAATTAAAACAATGTGTGTTTTTGTGCATGTGTTTCAAAAGATCATAGAAGCATTATTCATTCAATGATAGCATAACCCATGTAAAGGAAAATATTTTCAAAAATATTTTCTCATCACATAATCATATTCCATATCAAGAAACAAAATATCTATTATAATCTAAGAATGTACCCAATGAATAATTTGTTAAAATAAATGTTATTGACATAGATAAAAATTATTATTAAAAGAAAATTTGTAATTTTTTTGTGAAAACTAGAGAAAATATCTTTTTATTTATATGTTATTTTTTAATTCATAAATATTCTTCTAATAATGTGAAAATATGTTTAAATGAAAAAACCATGGAAAATTATAAATTAATCATCAAATTAATAGATTTTTGTGATAGTGGTAAAAAAAATTTATGAGGTAATTGTGAAAACTTATATTCCTTTCACCCTTCTTGTAAAATGACATAAACAACTGATCTGTAAACGTGTGTAAAAATTATGATTTTTAACCACTGTAAAAAAATTCAAATATGAATGACTATGAGGTTTAAAAATAATTTGTTCTTGAATATAACAATCTTTGTAAACCTTTTAAAGAGCATGTATATAAAAGATAATAATTCTAAACCCAAAAAGAAAAAATAAGGAATGTTTTTCTTAAAAAAATCTATGTCATTTTAAATACTAAAAGAAGATAAATTTATGGGGAAAAAAGAAAACTATATTAATAAATATAGTACAAGAAAATATGTTGGGTTTAAAATATAATCATTACAAAATTTCCCTCATTGTAAATTTAACAAATAGAATCCCAGAAAAAAATGATATCATAAAATAATCCCATACCGCTTTGGTAACATTTGAATCATAACCCCCAAGAAAGATATTTATTAAAATAAAAAAATAAATACCATTAATTTGATTATATTTATGATATAATATAACAAATAGGTATGATATACACTATATAAAAACATTTATGTATAACATGAAACATATCTCAATAAAACATTATTGAGATTAATAACTCTCACCTCAAGTATCATTTTCTTTGTGCACATTCCTAATTCATGTATAATAAATATATATTTAGAATATATATACAAAATAAAAAAATTCATATATATTACCATATATAATTCCTTTATAAATTTTAATTACCCTTTTTATGATTAATTTTTCATTAAAATCATTATTTTGGTGAAAAATAGTCCATTTTCCCTATATGTTTCGATTGTACAGTTTCGGTAATTGAATATTTTTCATGATTCAATAATATAAATAAGCTCAGTAATTTCATAATTATATTACTTCTTCATTATATACATTTTTATAACCATCAATATAGGCTAGTTATGAAAAACAAATTAAGTCACTTCATGGAGATTTAGTCTGTACATACAAACAAGTAATGTTTTGATTTTTCAATGGTTGGAATGAAGTAGAGGTAAATTATAATTAAAACTTATAGGATCATAATTATATCATAAATATAATATATATGTATATATATTAACTAATTCTATCATTTTGATAATACTTGTAAATAAGAAATGAATAATGAATCATATTGCTTCATTAATGTGGTAGACCAGATATACACATAAGAAAAATAATAATTTTCCAACTGAGGAGAGTGTATGAAATTAGAAAATATTTTATACATAAAAATAATAAATATTTTATAAAAATAATATATGTCCATTAAATCCATATACAACCTTTTATAAGACACAACGGTGAAAAATGTAAAACATCACTTCATGGAGATGATAGTCTGCATGTACACATGAGAAATGATTTTATTTCCAATGTGATCGAAAGTGAGATGGATAGTTGGTGAAAAATAAACATAATAACCTTTAGGTATATTTTATATAACCATTTTACTATAATATGATGGTTATGTTGGTTTTTAATGAGTTATAAGAAGAAATAAATATGAAAGAACATAGTGAAGAGTTATACCGCTTATTTGGAAAATATCCTTTTGATTAAATCATAAGTGTTATTGGATGGTATTTTGTGGATAAAAACACATATATGTCATGGGGAGGAAGGTTAAGAAGTGATTTTTGGAGGTTATTTGATGAACTAAAGTGTCATGTTAGTTGTTTAAGTAATAATAAATGTTCCATTTTATAAGTGATGTGTGTGGAAAACATGTAAATACATGAATCATTATTAAATAGTATTTGAATTAATCAAGTAATGGACATAAAAATTTACAAATATTTAAATTAAATATGTAATAGTAAAAATAAAATAAAAAAATAAAATTAATTCATGTGTTTTGAGATATTATAATACTTATCTCTTAGGTTAACCCCATTTTTAAACAATATAACACATACCATGGTCACAAACTTTTTACCATTATATCTATTCATTATATCCAAATAGTATGTCGATAGTATTACCTGATATAAAATATTTTTATAAAAAATAAGAAATAAATTGGAAAATATTCAATTCATTGAAGTGTAAGAATATAATTTTAATATTCACGTTTAAAATACATAGAACCCATTTTTAAATAGAAATTATTTTCAATCATAAATATTATTTTATTATAACTCCTTAAATAGTAAAACCATTGAATTAATGTTAAAATATTTTACTTAATTACTTATTATGATATTAATTTAATATAATTTATCAATAGTGATTAATTTAATTTACAACGATAAGAATACAATATGTACAAAAAACTATTTTCGTAAAATAAATTATATTTACCATAAAATTATTTTATTTAAATTTAATAAAAATTATAAAAAATGTGTAAAATTTATTTTTATATATGATTATTAATATATTTTAATTTTTAAAGAAAACATATTTTACAAAAACAATTATCTTAAATGAAATATTTCAAAAACATTTCTCGAGGGTCAATAATATTTCCAAAGTGAATTAAAATTATTTTCTAAAAAATACAATATAATATTCATAATTTATTAAGGTTTATAATGTATCCACAAAGGTTCAAAAAACATTTTTTTCTAACATATCAAACAAATTTATTTTTAAAGATTGTACATATTCTATAATCTTGTGCTGTTACATCCATTGATATTACCATTTGAATACTTATTTAAATATTTTATATTTTTAGATATATTCAACCTAAGCCTACTTTAAAAGAAATTATAATAAATGAAGTGAGTAGATGTTGAATAGTTATTAAATATTTCTAATCACTATGTATAATATTCATTAGGGAATGTATGGATTATTTCACTTCTTTATTTACCTTCAAATGAATTTTTTAAAAATATCTATATAACTGTATCTTTAAAAACTTGGGGTTATTTGGGGGGAGGTAGGATTCTATTTTATTATATATGTTTTATATATGACCATATCTTGTTCTTATAACCTCTTTGGTCTTGACACAAATATTAATATAAAGTTACTAGTTAGAGTTAGAAATCTAAAAATCACTGAGAAAGCAGAGAAGATGTTTTTCATAGATTATTTTATAAAATATCCAATCATTTTATCTTCTACTTATTCTTAAACTATATACATTTTATGATGTTGAAACATGGATGGAAACAAAGTTAATCTGAATATAAAATTAATAGAGTTTTATGCACCAAATTTCTATAATAATAATCAGATTCAAAAAAATAATAAAATGTAATTAAACATTAAAATTTAATGATATAACTACTTTCCAAGTTACATTATATAGTAGAAGATAACAATAATCAACATTTGAAAGAATTTAGGACGTTTTTAAATGAAATAAAACCAAAAGGAGTCCCAAAGGATCTGATCAACTTGAAGGTATTTTTATTCTACCTTGAAGATCATATATGGGTTGTATGAATAATATATAGTCATGGGAATTAAATACCTAGGATGAACTCCATAGGGGATTCCTCAAGAAATCATTTCTTACTTAAATATGAACCAAGCTGAGAAAGTAGATCTATGGGATCAATAATGCATCTGTGGAAACTATATGTATGTTTTGGGAGTGATTTAATGGAATGTCCACAGTAGGACTAGATATACCATTTTAAGAAAAAAATTTATTTCCATTATAGTCTTATGTACACATAGGAAATCATAAGAATCTATTGAATACTCTATTTTGAGGATACTTGATCGAAAAATCAGAAGCTGAAGTTAGATAACTAATGTAGAGGATCTCACAAAATTACCAAAAAATCAGTACAATATCAACTACTAGTGGAACACAAGAGGTAAAGAGTACCAAATATTATTTATTTGAAACTAAGAATGAGGAATTAACCTCTAATGAGATATAATTATAACTAAAAAGGGCCATGAAGTATCACCAACCAAAACACCTTAAGTTATCTAGTTGTTTTATTATATAGAGTATTTTTCTAATGGATTTATGAAAATAAATACAACGAAGAACTATATAACCATGTACCATGGGAAATAACAATAACCAAACAAAATTCAAGGATTCAATGAGTACTCACATATTCAATATAGATCATTAAATTATCAAGAAAAAAGAGAACCTATTCAGCAGTCTTTTTAATAGCCTTACCACCCCACCCTTTCAAAGGGATATTTATCTATCCTTTGCATTATATCAATAAGGGAAAAATAAATAACCTTTTATAAAGTACATGATGATAAAACCTATGGAATATAAAAAACATTATACCCATATTCCACACTCCTTTTTTATGATATAGAGATGACGAAGCTAAACGGTCATTTTGGACATTTTATTTCCACATTGAATAACATGGATAATTGAGGCTCAGAAAAGATTCCTACAAAATAAATTCTTAATCCTCAAGTTAATGTAATTTATATCTCATTTAAAATTGAATGAGAGGTGATAAATAGTATAGAACCACCAATGGAAGGATAATTAATAAATGGGAATCTTAGAGAATAAGAAGAACTATCCACTATTTAATAATAAGTAGAGTTTCATTTAATGATAAAACTAATGAACAAGGATAATGGAAAATAAAAGATAGAAGAAAAAAGGTATCCCCAAACTACCTTCCCTACAAGAATAAACACACCAAATAATACTAGTGAATAAATCATATATATGTAATATTGGAAACGATCATGAAATTGGACTTCCATATTCCTTCACTGGATTTCATTTACCAAATCCCATAGTATAGAAAATATCTAAAAATTATTTTACAACAAAGAGAGAATTTAATGAAGATAAAAATTTAATAATTTCAATAACTATTTCTACATTAATAACACCATAAATATATAGGAAATTTCATGAACCTTGTACATTCAGTATCTCTTATACCATAATAGAGCTGACTTTTACTAATGTACTATGTCATTTGAGTTGTTTAATTAATATTATTCTTTACTGAGTCTAATATAATAAAAAATAGGATAACTCATGATAACCTGACTGATTATATAATTGGATAACAAATTTTTTTTACCCTGTAGGAGTCCTAAAATATAGACTTTTATGAGTGGAATGACTAATATTTCTAGGTATGTTTTATGTAATACACATAGAAGAAGAAATTAGATCAACCCATTCCCCCATAATTCTAACAAGACCTTGCATAAGAATACTAAGACAATAATAAATATTTATGAACAAAAAATATGAGGGAACACTTTCAATGGATTTAGAAAAGAAAATAATATTGTATAAATTTTAGATTTAGTGAAATAAAATTATAATAATAAATATATTTTTACAAATTATCAATCTGAAATTCCAAGATTTTATATGGAATAAATTTTAATTCCTGATCAAATAACCAAATTAATAAAATCTCTATAAACAATTCTTATTTATAATAAATATTCTCTTGAAAATGAGTTAAATTTAAATTTATATTTTCTTTAATATTCAGTTTAAAGAGTTAGATGAATAATGTTTTAATAAATTTCTAAAATATAGTACTGAATATTTTTCTTTATATATGTGTGTTCCAATTATCAAAAACACTAAGATGAACTCATCCTTATAACACTCATCATAATTGGAACTCAATATTCATTAATTAAATATTATTTAAGATTCTATATAAGAAAATTAAAAACTACATTTGAATATATCAAACAAATTGGAACTAAATTATAAACACCAATAACTATGTTTTTTGAAATATAACAAAAAATACTAGACATTTTGATATATCCCAAGGATTAGTACCACTATTTTTTTTTTCATAAAATTATCCTAAATTATAAATTAATCCCTATGGGAAATACCAAAATAATACTTAACACAACCCTTATAGAAGTTGTGAAAAAATAAATTAAAATATTGTTATGATCTAGAATCATTAATCCTATATTTGAATCACAATGGGTGATTCACATTCATATTGTGAAAAAAAAATTCATTCACCATTATAAAAAATGAAAATAACAAGCTTCCTCCCACTATGATTTAAAATATTTGAAGGATCTACAATGTTTTTTTGGAAATTGAACCATGTTAACAAAATATAACACTCACCCATCACGTTTTTAGAAGAAATGTTAGATAGAATATATGAGAAGGAGAATTATAAATTTTTGAATGAATTTTAAGGTTATTTTTGAGGTACGCATAGCACTAGAGAATGAAGAAAAACCACATTCACATATCCCTTAAGTGTCTTTTCATAATAAATGATGTGATTTATAATATTAAATGTCTCACCTAAATTTCAACAGTACATGTTATTAATATTTTCATATTTGAAAAAAAAATTCTTTGAGGTATTTTTTGTGGAATTTATAGTCTGTTGAACATATATTGAAATATTCCTTAAAAATATGAAACAATATTATAAGATTTTATTAATAGGAATTTTGTTAAATTTCAAAAAATAAATATTTTCTTGTGGAGAAAGGAAATTTAATAAGATATATCATCTTAAAATGAAATTGAAGTGGATAAACAAAATTTTGATATAATTTCCACAGAGCTTTAACATGACCACTCTAAATCATCGTAGATCATTTTTATATCATCATGGATTTTTTAGATGTTTTTTTAGGGACATTATCAAACCAAATTTACCATTGAGAAACATCCTCAAAAAAATACAATAAGTTTATATTTAATTAACCATGTTTTAATGAATTTGAAAAGGTTATGAAAAAACATGAAAAAACCCAAAAATTAGTCAACTATAATGGGAACATACATTTGATGTGTTTTGTGATTCTTGAATCCTTTCAGTAGGAGAAATACTTTCCTAAACGTAAAGTAGGAATATGTACATGAGATCATATGATTAAACACCCTATAAAAAACCAATATAAACTACAAATAAAAGAGAATAATTTCTTACCTATTTATGATTCAAAATAAATTTCACCCATATTTGTTAGAAACAAATGTAAATATTATTTAGAATTATGCACTCATTAGATATTTTATAAAAAAGTCTAATTCAATGGAAATATTGGTGAAGTGTATTGTTATTTTACAATAATTCAATATGGAAATTAAATTCTGGAAGGGTGTGAGAACCTAGTTGTTGACCACATGATATGACTTCCCAATACCTCTAAAGCTAAATCCCCAATACAAACTTCCATGTATGATTACAAACCTAGTGAACAGCTATATAAAGTCACTAAGATACTCTTCCATGCTAAAATGGTGAAATTATTTTTCACAAAGAGGGACATTACTTATTATCTAATTTAGAAACTCATAATATAAAATTTGAATCAAAATACCATGTCTAAGAGGATATTATTAGTGTAATTTTATAGTAATTAAGTAATTTGAGGGCATATAAATAAAGAAGTAGTAAATTTTGTACTTACATTTTTTCACATGCCTTTATATAGAGGCTAATGTGGACCTTATAAAACAATTATAAAGGTATAAAAAGTTGTTAATATGATTTTAAATACTCATATATTTACTTTAAAATATATAAAAAATTTCAATATATTAGTGGTATTACTAAAATATATGAAATTAACCAAATTTTTTTATTTTTATTGTAATACTTCATGTATAGGGATCAAATTTCATGTTTTAATTTCTTATTTTGTATAGATTTTCTTATATACTATTAGTAGTAGAGTATGTATCAATGTGGATTCAAGTTCAATAAACCTGAACTAAATATTCAAATGGTCGTTTTCAATTTCTATGATCACATATATTTTGTATGTTGGAATAATTCATGAAATAATAATTGATGGAGGAAAACATTTTTCTAATAAAACAATGGAATATATCATTTGGAAACTTGTAGTGAACCATATGACCTCCACTACCTACCCCTCATTAAAAATGTGTAGGATGAGGTCTCTAATAGATAAATATAGAGGATTCTATAATAATCCGTGTATCCAATCGAAAAATAAAAGATTTATATGATATAAGATGATCTTTGGTTAAACATAACTGTCAATAGTACCCATAACTATGTCATCTTTCAAAATTCAAATGGAAAATTATATAAACATTCTGCTGAGTTTTAACCAAAATATAATTGGGCTATGACAAGTGTGATTATATAATTTAGTAATGACAGAGAATGAACAACAATCCAAATTATGAAACTAGATGATATGAGAAGGGATTATTATGGGAAATCCCTAATATATAATGAAAAAAAACATATATTTACAAAAAATATTTATTTAGAAAAATTTATTTCATGTTATATGAAAGTTATCTTGTTATCCTATTGGAGAAAACTCATTCCTGGTAATCATAAATAAAATGGGCTTGACCATTTACAGTGGGTAATACATCTATATTTGGACTAATTGAAGCCAATGAAACTAAATAACACATAAATTTCAAATTGAATGAATAAAATATATATTCGTTCCTTGAATATTTTTTGAAAGATTCTTTGTAGGATTCCAAACTAGTCCCTTTTACTTATTAATAAGAAATATTGGGTTGTCTCTTTCCTTCACACTACTATAGAAACTCGTTTATTTTTTTGGTTTCATTAAAAAAAATAATGATGGAATAAGTTTGAAGTTATATATAAGATAATTTTGGGGGATAGGAAAATATCTTCATTTGAATTTTTTTTTAAAATTTAGTTTTGAACATCTACATGATGTGTTGTTTTTAATTTTATATTTTTGTGTGATTTTAGGTTAGGAAATTACGTTTTAACTTACACATTATAGAGAAAATACCATGTCAATTTGGTATGGTTTAATAATTTAAAAATTATTTTGTCTAAATCGTTTATGAGTGATTGTTTCCATAAATTTTATTAATTTGATCTTAGGTTGGTAAATTTTTAAAGAAATACTTTTCTATAAAATATAAATACAAATTATTCACATCCCTTCATCGAGAGACATTCAATGTTTTAAATTACATATTCTTACTGATAATCACTTTATGCAGAGTATTGGGTCATGCAGATAAACTACAATGTTCCTGGATTCTACTTGAAACAATAAGATTCTTTTGTTCCACATTCAGGATAATGTCTATTATTTACTGAAAATACCTTTGTAAAATTAACATTAGTTTCACAAAACATTATCATTTTACCCTTATTATGTTATAAAACGCATGAAATTCCAATTAGGAAAGCCACAATGAAATCTATAATTGTCCCAAACCACCCAATATCTTATGTTCATTAATTATAATATTTTCATAATGTGTGGGGGATAGTTTGATTCTATGAAACTTTTAGGGTACATAGTCATTATTTTGAATTGAGTGAAGGGTGGCCTAAATATTTTTTGGGTAGTGGGTTCACTATCCACAATTCATCATTATTTTCTAAATTTTATCCTCTTTATCACTAAATAAAATTGTATATAAAAACCCATTTTTTATATTTGATAAAAATAAATGGAAAAAGAACAAAATAATATATTGAAAATAGAAAAAGGAGGAATCATAATTAAATAATATTCAACACCTGGTTGTGACCCACTCAAAAGGGGAAAATGGGAGAATCGGTTAGTATTTTCATTCATGCGAGGGGTTGAGTGAGTGTATTTATCATTATATACGTGATGTATTTTTTCATGATTTATAATTAAGAGATAAAAAAATCCACTTCTACCACATAATTTTATACATATAATGCTACAAAACATTGTACCATGGATAAAGATGTTTGAAGACCTATTGATTCGCAATATATAATATACTATTAAAGAACATATGCCTTTGGAAATCCTATAGTGGAACTCATGAACTCTGAGAATGAGTGAAACTATATATTCATATGTTATTAGATTTAATAGGGGGAATTAATAGGTGAATTGTTTCTCATAGTGACATGGAGCACAATTAACAATTGAAAATTTCAGAAATATTTTCACAAACTAGCCTAGATACCCTTGGTAAACTGATAACCAAGATGGTCCTAACATGACCTAAAGAGAATTTTTGATCCCCACTAGTTGGTGTCTACGACATAGAATCGTACAATATTAAAGTGGGGACAATCTTTCTACAAACACAATGGAATCATGAAGAAAAATTCAGTATACATACAAAGAAACCTCCACAAGGATAATTATTCTAGATGTCATATAGACATAAACAAGCCAATGTACTACCATAAGTATAAGAGAAAAGGATAAAAACACAAGTCCTAATAGGAAAAAATATCCAACCCAAATGACCACAACTACCACCACCTCAAAATGGTGCCTTAATCTTTCTCGATCCTAGAAGATGATAAGGAACAAATGAACGAAGGAATGGGTAGGTTTTGATCCAAAATCCCAGTAGGGTCTCACCAAGAATTCCGTAATAATAAGAAATCTTAAATTAAAAAAATTATGTTTACAATTTTTAATAAAGAGGTCTGTAATTTGAAAAGATATTTTAAAACAAATCACGATTTTCATTTCAAATGATGGAAACACATTTAACGAATTACATAAAAAAAATTATATAAGACATTTTATATAAATTCATATGTCAGGGAAAATAGTTCACAAACATTGGAATATATATATATATATATATATAATATAAAAACAAGAAACATTGTCATCTTCTTAATGGTATGATAGTTTTAGGCTATGACACTTCCTCACACTCAAATAGTCATCATATCAATATGTGTGCACACGTCCTCCCCAATACGGACTAAAGAGGAACCATTAAATATCCCATTAGGAATGTAACCTACTGCATTTATGTATTGTTAGTGTTATAATGTGTTAGAGTGTGTTTTGAATAACTCACTGAAAATCTAAAAATTTATATGCTCTAATACAAAAAAAATGATGGGAAATTTATTTTAAAACAACATAAAATAAAATTAATCCCATTATACCATTTTAAAATATCTCGACTTTCTATTTAAATACTAAGCTGGGTTTTTATTTAAAACAAGCCTTATTAAATGATAAAACTAATGAGTTTCTATTAAAACCATTTAAAACGATTATATCAAATACCTATTTGAAATCAATTCCATCAAATCAATTTCACAGTTCGAATTCCAAAATTAAATTCAAAATTTTAATTGAACCAAATTCCATCTAATTTCACAAAACACCCCAATTCAATGGAATTTGCGGTTTTCCCAAAGTTATTCCAAATCCAATTTAAAATGAAAAATTTAATGGAATTGGGTTTTCAATCAATAAATAAAAAAAATTCATTTTTATAATACTGTTGATTGTAAGTTATAATAATTGAATTTAAATCATACAAACTAGCGTTAATCAAATTATCCAATCAAAATGGAACAACCTACCTCAAGATCATAGGATATCAAGACCCAAATCCCTAATCAGGGAAATTTCGATAAAGAATGTCAACAATGAACATCCGATAATCAACCTGAGATTCAAGGTCTAAAACAGAAGATATTAAATCCTCCAAAAATAAATTTATCAAAAAAACCATTAGGAGTAAATATGAAAGAGTGGGAGAAGGGGATTGAGAATAAGAAACCAACTGGTTAAAGATTGAACATCATTCTATAAGCATAGATTCACTTCCAGAAGGGTGGAGAGGGACCAAAATTGCATCTTGGGAGATCTCAAGGATGAAGAAACCATAGTGGGTTCATCTAGGTCTATATTCAACCTAAAAAATAGGATTATATATTTTTAAAAAATATTTTTGGATTAGTTAAATATAATAAATGGTTAGTTGAGGAGGGCCTCATGGTTAGAAAAACTGTGCACCATATCCATGGCCCCCTTTGAATGGGATTTCATAGTTTCTCCTAGGTGAGTGTATGGTTTGTAAAACCATGAACCAACTGTGAGAATCCACACTATATGGGTTTGGATAGCCTTAACTAGTAGGTTCATGATTTGGGAAAACCAGGCGCCAACCATACACATCCCAGAAACATTCAAAATGTCAAAAAGTTTCACCCAAAACAACCCAAAATTAAACCCAACAGAAGCATGTTCAAAATTGGTGTTTAGTAATACCTAAATATAGAAATGTTATGTTACAAACTCCCTAGCATAGAATCATTCTTTCCATATAAAGTATACTAAGAATCTTCCATTTCAACAAGATAAGGTCACTGATCTCTCATCAGGGCCTCTCTTTCTCATGTCTCATGAGAATCAGAAACGTTTTATCATAGTACTTAAACCAGAGGAATTGTAATCCCATGAAGTGGCTTATTTTAAAAATCAACTATCATAACTATATTTTTAGAAACAAATAAAAATTTCTCGACATCAAGTTCACTCCAACTCAGCACATGATAAGGATCAAATATATAATTTTGTAGCTAAGATACATGGAACACATTTTTTATTGACGTAAAATATGGTGGAAGTAATAGTAAGAAACTTTCCCTACCTACTCATAAACCTCAAAAGGTACAAAAAAGTGAGGATAA
The DNA here is from genome assembly GCA_963277665.1 of Viscum album. Classification (NCBI taxonomy): domain Eukaryota; kingdom Viridiplantae; phylum Streptophyta; class Magnoliopsida; order Santalales; family Viscaceae; genus Viscum; species Viscum album. The sequence continues at coordinate 238,374,837 of OY728150.1, forward strand.
AGATTCCCTTTCCTAAAAATATATCAATGACCCAGCTGAGGTGAAGAATTCAAGAACACCAGGTCACCAACTGAAAATTCTAATGGTCTGAAATGATGATAAATGTAAGATTTATACAAAATATGTGTCGTCAAAATCCTATGATGTATCAACTTAGTCATTATTGTTGTCTCCTAAACCAAGCTCAATCTAACCAAGGAATATTCACCCATATCTGACCTTCATAATATTACTCTATAATGTTGAAAATACAGGGCATCTAAAGGATCCATTTTTATCACGAATAGGTAACTATTGTTATAATAAAACTTAACCAACTTCATACGGTTGTCCCAAGCCCCATAGAAGTCGAGAATGTTGGTGTAGAGCATATCCTAAAGAATATGTAGAACTCTTTCTGTATATCCAACTGACTAGGGATGGTGTTCCTTGCTCAAATAGACTTGAGATCCCAATGCCTCTCGAAGGCCTCTCAAAAAAGGAGAAGTGCACCAAGGATCCATATTAGAGACAATAACAGATGGAACTCGGTGAAAATGAACAATCTATTTCACATATAGATTTCCCAACTCCTCAACATTGGTTGTATCATGAAGGGTATAGAGTGAGCCAATTTATTTTGTCAATCAATCACAACCCATATCACATTCTTCATTCTCTGGGTACATAAAAACCCAAATATAAAGACCGTTGAGATGTCATCCTACTTCCAAGTATGAAGCAGAAGTGGATGGTGAAATCATAAAGGTTTCTAGTTCTCGGATTTGACCTAGTTGTGTGTATAATAATTAAACACAAGCTTAGAAATATCCCATCTCATGCCTATCCACTAGAATTGTCATTTCATGTCATAGAACATAATCAGGGTTCCTAGGTGTACTACCCGATAAGAGTTATGAAAATACCCCATAAAATATTTACTTACCACTAGAGCACAACAAATTTTTTCTAATAGAATTGAATTCCGTTAGTGGATAATGACCAATCAAGAATACTCTCCCCACCATAAACAGTGTCTCTAATGCTATAGAACTCATCATCAAGTTGATTCTCATGATGAATTATCTTGAGAAGAGAAGATTTCAACTGAATGTTGGATAAGGAAAGCATGGAATATGATTCCCAAAATCCAATATGAAACTATGCATAAAGTGAAATCAAGTTCCAATTTACCAATGAATCATTCGTAGCTTAGGCCAAATGTTTCCTAATCCAATAATCTACGTAGACATTCCCATTCTCTTGGGTATAGGTGATATCAATGTAAAATGATTGTCAGTATTCTAACCAATGCATCTTGAGTAAATTAAAATAATTTAGAGAGAAGATATTACTCAATATTTTTTGGTCTGTAAACATGGTAAAACATAATGCACAAATATAATTCCACTAACTCTTAAGTGTGTGTATTATAGCTATAAGTTCTAGGTCATGTGTCAGGTATTTCCACAAGTGAGGCCTATCCTGGTGAGAGTTGTAAGAAATGAAATGATCACTATGAATGAGAACACAGCCCAAACCAGAACTAAATACATCTTAGAATATCACATAGCCATGTATGAAATCTGGAATAGTCAGCACCAGAGGAGTGGTCAAAAGTTTTTACATCTTAATAAAATACATTAAAAATTTTCATCCCAAGAAAACGTCACTCCTTTCAAGTTTTAGTTGTCAATATAGAATCCAACTTTAAGAAGTACTTAATGAACCGATGATTACAGATTGAAAAATTGAAGAACCTTTGAATCTCAAAAAAAAATTGGTGTTGTCACCATGTCATAATATCCTTCAAATTTTTACATTCAACTAGTATACCATGTTCTAATACCACATTTTCCAATAACATCCCTTCTAGAATCCAAAAATCACATTTCAATATATTTGAAAAAAATCGATGATTTCTCAAAAAAATTATGACTGCTCTCATATAATGCAAATGATCCTCCTTGGAAATAGAGAAAATCGGGATATCATCTAGAAATAAAATTGTGAACAATTCAAGATACTCATATAAATTTCTATTCATTAATCCCATTAATATTTTAGGATTATTAGTTTAACCAAATCAGATGATAATGTACACATAATGGTTGTAACTAGTCTAAAAGAAGTTTTTTGAATGTCAGATCCTTTCAATCTCAAATGATGGTAACCAGATCAAAGGTCAATCTTTATTAACCAAATCACCCCTTTATATTTTCCAAACAGATCATCAATCCATGGAAATGGATATTTTTTCTTTACTATTACACTATAGAGTTTTCAGTAATAAGAACAAAAGAGGATTAAACCATCATCTTTCTAATCATAAGGAATGGGCACTACCCAAGGTTACACAATCGGGCATATAAATCCATTCTTAAATAAAGATTATACAACAAAGCTTTAAAATCATTCCTTTTAGCTAGTTCTACATGATAAGAAGTAATATCCAGTAGTTTCTTACCAGGTACTAGATCGATTGAAAACTCTACCACTCTTACAAGTGGAAAAAAATAAATGGAGAAAAGAAACATGTTAGGAAGCTCAATGATAACTAGATGGAGAACATCAATTTAGTATTCTCACTCCACATCAAAATCGAATACTAATATTACTTTTCCAAACTTTTTAAATGAATACCAGGATCTTCTTGACCATGGGTCCCATTATCCTTGAAAGATACAAGCTAGTCAATCGGGTGTAGTAAAGAAGACCCTTTTAAGATAATAATCAATATATAATTTAATGGAAATGAGTTAATTCATCCCAAATATTATGTCAATAGGTTACATATAGGGAACTAGAAAACTTCAGGAAATCTTGATATCTGATAGAGATGAAACTCAAGCTGGACTACAAAGAACCTAATCTCTCTTCATTTCAAGAGGTTTAGTAATATCCATCACATAAACTCTAAGTAGGTAGATTTAGTATATTATCAATATGAGTTTAAATAAATGAATTTTTTTAATGGTTGGGGTCGAAGCCTCATTTTTATTATTAAAGAATAGCAACATCCTCTTTTAACTTGGTAGAGGGAGACCCATTACATAGCATGAAGGCCCATTGGTAATGTATCCCATTACATAGCTTGTAGGCCCAAATTTTTTCCCAAGGATCATTTTGTGAATAGAAATGTTATAATACCTGCCTACTATAGTACCCGCACAGTTCCCACCACTGCAGTGTCTTGCCACTACTACAGTGTCATGTCGCCGCTACAATACATGTCGTTGCTATAGTACCACCACTACTATAATACCGCTATAGTAATGTTATAGTACCCTGCGCCCAATGGGTTTTGAACCCCCATTTTTCATGTAGGATTATGGGTTCTTACCACTAATCCAAGCCCCAAATACTTGAAATAAATGAATGAGATGTACCGGTATCAAATAAATAATTTACTAATGATGAAGATAAAATGATGATACCTCTCACAATTTTTAGACCTGTATTTTCTTCTTCTAGAGAATCTTCTGCTATGATAAGAATATTTGTTCTAGATTCCTATGGCTAGAACCCATTTTTTATTGAATCGTCTTAGTTAACAGTAGTTCACCATAGTTTTAAAAGGTTTTGATGATCATGTTCCACTATGTGGTGTGGAATAAAAATGGAAGAACTCATGAAGGTTCCCTGATCATCCACAAGATCCACATAACATTTTTTCATTAGTTCAAACCCTATTTTATTGCCTAGGTTTTAGAGATTGGTAGAAAATCAAAGGGCCTCTATCATGAAATTCAATAGAAAAATGAAAACACTCTTATCGAGAACCCCCATCAGAATCATCATAGTTATTCTTTCCTTTAGAGTAATTCACTATACCACTAGTAAAGAAAATAAACTCCCATTAACTCTAACTTACCATCCATCTCAATTTTTACCATTAGTGATCTATCCATCACATAATTATAAGAATGGTTCTTCATTAAGAAAACCTATTAATGAATATATAATGAAACACCCAACTACGACAATAATGTATTCATATTATCATTTTACACAATCTCATGTGAAAACTACCCAAGCTCCTAAAAACATTTTTCATATTTAGTCACGGTCTTATTAACCTGATCATGTTTGAAAAACATAATATCTTTGGCCAACACAATCGACTATGGATAGAACTCGATAGTGAAAAGAGCATTGATGTCTTTCAACTCTAAGTCCTCCCGTTTTTTTGTCATCACCATTATGTCCCACCACCACCTGCTTGGTCCATCCAGCACAAAGGTTTCACACTTCACCGTGATTTCATCAGGTGTTTCCAAATACTCAAATAAACACTCAATCTGGATTAAGTATTCATCATCTTATTGAGGATAATTTGATCCCTGGAAATTTGGTGGTTTCTAGTAAAGTAACTCTAATGATGATGGAAAGAGATGATGCTCGCTCGCGTCTCCCACCGATGGCGAACCCTGAGCTAGGGTTTGGCGATGGCGGCTGCCGCGACCCCTCCTCCCTCGGCGGGGGGAGGGGGATTGTCATCTCTTGCGCTTGATTCTGGGAAGTGCGGTGATGGTGCTTTCCAACCCTCGCTAGACACAGGTTTCCTCTTTCCAACTATCAATGTCTCCCCGAAGGTCCCTGGATGCATCTCCGGTCAACCCGTTGTTCCAGTCACGTTACAGGAATTCAATGAGGCTTCGGCGCTGCTTTCTAATTCCCTAATTGCAAGGTTTGTGAGAAGGCGTCCTTTTTTAGAGGATTTCGATATGTTTGTGAATGAAAAATGGGGGCGCAAGAATTTTGCGCGTGTTGGAATTCTTGGACCGCGACAAATCCTCATCCTGTTTGCGGATGATGAGGATTTGGGAAAGGCTTGGTCCCGATGTATGATGGATTTTAGTTTCCATCTCCTTCGATGGAAATTTGAAAATCATATGAATCGTGATTCTCCAAACTCAGCAATCTGGTTGACGTTGTCGGGTCTCCCCATCCCTTTTCAAAATCCAGGACTTCTATGCTTGATAGGTAATTCCATTGGACGTTTTATTTGCTGTGATCAAAGAACTGCTTCTTTGTCAAATCCTGCCACTGCGAGACTCTGTGTTGAAATGGATCTCTCAATAGTTCTGCCAGAGGTTGTATGGATCATCGTGGAAGGAGAATATAGGTACGCTCAAAAAATTTTGTATGAAACTTGGATTCCGTTTTGTTCCAACTGTTGCAAGCAGGGTCATGAAACAGTTAAATGCTGAAGGAAGAGTCCAGCATCCCACTCGGGTGTGCCTAATAATACTGGCAATGATTCTATGGTTCAGACTCAAGAAGCTCTGAATCCAGGGGAATCTGAAACTGGATTGGTCCCGGTGGTGGATGATATGGTTCATCATCAAACAGGTCTGAATCCAGGGGTTTCTGAAATTAGATTGGCCCTAGTGGTAGGTGATTTTATAAATAACCAGGTCCTTGTTGAGGTTTCTTCAGAAATGTGTGTGGGGCAGGAAACCCATTCAAGAGAATTTCCAAATGCAAATAACATAGGTATGGAAGATTCAATGCCAGAAAAGGAGAGCTTCATGAATATGGCTAGTAGAAAGGGGAAAGAAGTAATGGAACAACCTGATAAAGGGGAAATGAAGGCTGGTGAGTCTGACTTACAGTATATGGGCAGGGGATGCGCTGTGATTTTGGACAGATCTAAGCCTGTGAATTTGGCGTCTGAACAGAAGAATACAATTGATGTCCTGGTGTAGGTTAATTATCATGAACTGTTTAATTGTTCTACAAATAAATTTGCAGTGTTGGCTGATGCTGGATTAAATGAGGCAAAAGAGATGGAAGTGGTAGAGGAAATTTTAGAGAAAGAAGGCAATGCTGGCCTGGAGAGTTTGAGTGGTAAAGGTAAAAGTCCCTGCACGGATGACACAATCAAGATATCATACAAAGATGCTGTGAAGAATGGAATTCATGAGACCCCAAGCAAGGAACTGAAAGAAAAAACTCAAAGCAGGAGGAAGCCAAGGAGAGACTATACAGATCTACCCAAACCAATGGAGACAAGGTCTGTACACAATATTGTAGGGTCACAAGAAAATTTCATTGCAAATGGGTATAGTGGCAAGCGAATGGGAGGGTCCCCGAAGAGGGACAAAGGATTCAATGGGAAACAGCCGGACAAGGAGAAGTTATCTGAGGAAATGCTTCGGAAGAAAAATATGTACCTTGAGATGATGCGCAAATATGAATCTTCTGAATGGGAGTCAGCTGATCCTGGTGATGAGTTATCTGATGATGGGGAGAAGGATGCATACGGTTTTGATGTAATGTAGTGTTTGTATCTTCTACTGACTTTACTTGGACTTCTCCTTTAATAAACTTGCGGGACCAGGCTTACGCCTGGTTCAGAATTTCCTGGTAACTCTAATGATGATTCCAAAAAAATACCTCTGAGGTTCCATAGCTAGAACTTGGATGGAAACTGGTGGTGTCAGATGTCTTAGATATTGGATAGTATGCACAATAAAATTGAAAAGTCTTGGGTTCAAAAGTGTATTTTCTCACTAATATTGATCAAAATATCCATCATGGGTCTGATTCAACTGTATTCCCAAAGGAATGATTCTACAAAAAATTAGTAGAAAAAATTTAATTCATCATATTGACACTCAAATAGGGTAATAAGTGTAATTAATCCCAACAAATAGAAATTCAAGACTTGGATTTCAATCTATCCACATAAAAAGTATGAAAAATACTAGAACTGATCTATAAGATACATTTCCCAAACCACCCCTAGTGACATTAGGCTCATTATGGTGAGAGATGACCAAGAACTCAATTAAAACTACCTCCTAACTCCAATAAAGATTACATAATAACATACTCATATCAAGGAAATATACAAAACCTACAGTACTGATACCACATTGTCACAAACCAACATGGATCCCTTGGTAACCTGATAACTAATCCGGACTTGAGATAGCGAGAATTGAATTCCTAATCCCAAAAAGTTGGAGACTCACTTGGAATCACACAATATGAATATGGGAATGAATTTTCCACAAATAGAAAAGAATAAAGGCCAAAAAGTCAGTATAAATATAAGGAAAATTCACATGAATAAGTGTACCATTAGTGAAAAATGAATAAATAAATATACTTACACAGGTATCATAAAAGAAGACACAAAACAAATTCCCAAAGGACAGAACTCTCTAAACCCAATGATCAACAGCTACTACCACCTCATTGTAGCACTTTATCCTCGATCATACCTGTAAGAAGATAATCTAGAAACACACAAATCCTTGGTATGGTGTGAGTTAAAACCCCAATAGGGTCTCAATATTAATTAATTTATAATCCTCCACCATTTAGTTAACCAAATAAATCATTCAATTTTTAAAAAATAGGCATCATAGTTCAAAATCATATTTAAAAAATCATGCTTTACATTTCAAAATACATTAATACTTCAAATAAATGGATTAAAAACATTTTATATTACGCATTTTATATAAATTAATAAGGAATTGAAAATAGTTCACAAAAATTTGCACATATATATATATATATCAAATATAACCAAATGAGAAACATGGTCATCTTCCAAAAGATACGATTGTTCCATGCTATTAGATTCCATCACAAACAAATAGAAATCTCCAAAATATGTGTACACACATCCTCCCTAATTATGAACTAGGGGGTACCCATCACCATCCTGTCAATAATGTGACCTACTGTATTTATGTATTGTTATTTTTGAAAAGAGATAGAGTATGGTAAGAATAAATCACTAACTGCCAAGGATTGCATGATCCCTAATACAAAAAATGATTGAAATTTTATTTTAGGACTGACTAAAATATAATTCATCACATTATCCTATTTTGAAATATTCCAATTTTATATTTAGAAACCAAAATAGAGTTTTAATCCAAACATGAAATTGTCCATGACAAAACCAATGGGTTTCTATCAAAATAATTTTAAGACATTTTATCAAATACCAATTATAGATAAATTCCATAAAATAAATTTAACAATTCAAATTTCATAATTATATTCAACAATTTAATTTAATGAAATTATATTCAATTTCAAAACACAGCCCAATTCAATGGAATTGGGGTTTTCCCCAAATTTATGTCAAATCTAATTTAAAATCCCAAATTTAATGAATTTGGGTTTTTAATAAACTAATTGAAAATAATTTAATTTATATCAATAAATTGTATTTAAATCTAAAAAATTGAATTTAATTTACACAGTTTGAGGTTAATCAAACTGACCATTAGAAAATGAACAACATACCTTGGGCTCATGGGATTTCTAGATGCAAATCCCTAATCAGGAAAATCCAATGAAGAACATTGGAAATTAATATCAAAGAATACAAACTAGATTCAATATCTAAAATAGTGTATATTTGATCCGCTAACAACATAAGGATCTACAAAATCCTAGGGAAGAAAGTGGATAGAGATGGAGAAAGAGAATTGGAAACAAAAACATATAGATTAGAGATTTAATATCATTCACCAATATTTGATTCAATTCTAGTAGGGTTTAGAGAATCCAAAATCACATCATGAGAGTACTAGAGGAAGAATAAAATAGAGGTGGTTGAGCTAGATCCGTTGGACAACAAAGAAAGAGTTTTTGGTATTGAGAAAATATTTTAAAATTAATTAAATAGCATGCAAGGTAAATTTGGAAGGGCTGCACAGATAGACAAATAGTGTTCCCTAATCTTTCACCCCTTTTAATGGGGTTTCATGGTTTCTCCTACAAGGTTTCATGGTTTTTAAAACTGTGTGCCAACCATGAAAACCCTCACTATCTGGGTTTTCACAGTTTGCAATAGTAGGGCGTATAGTTTGTTCGAACCATGTGCCAATCATGCACAACCCGGAAACATACAAAGTTTCCAAATATTTTACCCAAAACAACCCCAAATGAAACCCAACCACATAATTTTTAAATGATGTGTTTAGGAATACATAAAAACAATAATAGTTTGTTATAAAAATAAAATAGGATGTGGGTTAAATTAAAAGAATATGCATGATAATTAGAATAATGAATGGATCATTATTTTTCCTCCATACTAGTTTATTTGTTTTAACAAGGAAGGATAATAATTCTTTTATAGGTTTAATTAATTATGTTTTCCAATAGTGAAATAGTTTAAGAGTGGTGAAATAATCATAGTTAATATTTTCTAATTATTTCAATTTTAATTAACCCTATAATAACTATTAAATAAGGTAAATCATTACAATTTTTTATGTGGGTGAATCTTGAATTAAATTATTAAATTGATTAAATAATATATTTTTTATTTTATTGTTTTTTTTATTTAATATGAATCCATAAATTAATTTTATTAGTTTTTAGTTTTAAAAAAATTAAAGGATTTCAATTTCAATTTGTATTGTTCAATTCATTCTGATTTTAATTTAGACAAATAATATTCTAATTATGATTTTCATGATTTGAAGGTCTATAATTTTCAAAGGCATTCATTACATAATAATTTTGTCTTGTTAGGTATATAAAATTTCCACGGTCCATCCTATATCACTTTTCACTTAGTGTATACCATTAGAGGGAATAAATCTTGAAAATTATTATGATAAACCCAGTGTGTAAAAGACTTTTATGGCATTCCTATGACATTATCAAGTAGCATAAAACCTTTTAATGGCCATATATGAATTTTCTACAAGAATATATCTTTAGAGGGACCAAATATGAAGAAATAAATATAATAAAAATATGTTTTTAGGAAATTGATGAATTTTATAAGAATTTATTATAAATTATAATCCTTTTCAATGGTTGTGTATAAATTTTATCCTACATATGACTTTACTAGGTCCATGTATGACATTTGAGTTTTTATTTTATAGAAACATAAGAACCTACAAAAATTCTTCTAGGACTTATCAAGAATTGGAAGACATTATAGTGTCTATATATAAATTTTTAGTCATTTATGAATTTCCTAGTGGACATTTATTAATGTTGGTATACGTATAACATTGTGACATTGATACTTTTTATAAACATGTTAAGAAAAATATAGATTTTCTTATATAAATATGGTTCCCACTAAAATCAAAATCTAATCACTTTATTCTACCCAAATATAGTAATATAAACCAATGAATTAACTGGACCGTCATACAATGTGATAAATAAGGGTTAGATAATGAGAATGGATTTATATTATGGTAATCTTTGAGATATTCCCAACCGATGGAATCTGGACCCTCATATTTTGTACATTGAAGCAATTGATGAAATGAGATATGGAAATTAAAGTACAATAGTATGTATAATGTTTTGGAATAAATTATTGGGGATGGAATTTTGTGTTACTCATGTGGGATGGAAATATATTTATGTGAGTAAGGAACTCAATCATTATATAACAGGGATGATTGTTCACTATATAAGCGGATGTCAATGATCAACTGATTGAGATACTGATTCATCTAACCCATACCTTCCATAGATAAGTGTTTCATCTTATCAGATGAATATTTAATATATAGAATTATGTTCAAAACCATAATCATATAGGTTTACTATCTTTGGAAAATAGATATATAAACCACATGTTCCCAAGGGATATATATCATCTCCCACTAAGTTAATTGTAACTTCAACCCTATATAGACATATAATACATAAAATATTTCTTCATTACATGGGGAAAGGAAACATAAGAAATAGTGGGCTCATATGACAATTAAGAGAAAACAAGGGAGATACAGATGATCATTTAAACATAACAAGAGAATAATGATTGTGGTGACATGATATTAACCATTTAAAATAATACCTATTAATTTATAGATAATAAACATGATTCATTTGTAAAATCTTTTCATTTCATAAGACTTGAATTATAAAGGGATCAATAAATATGATCCATGAGAACATAACATTGGCATAAGATCTTGTTATAGGAGAGTTGAATAATGCGTGGAATAATCATAATCATAGAAATATTATTTCACATCTACTCAAAAGGAATTCATTACATGTTAGGATTGGAATAACTGCATATGTATAATCTTCATTGCTTAGGATGACCTCATGTGTACCCACTTTTAGGCCTGGTATAACCAACAATATACCCTTTCATCTCCCAGAACATTTATCTTTAGCCAATTCATCATATCTCGAAATAATTTGTGGCACACCCATCACATAATCATAAATTCATTTATATATATTCCAAAAGATCATTAAAAACATTCATCATAACTGAACCTTTGGAAAATAAAATGGGATTCATAGATATTTCATCATTATAACCATAAACCATCCATCAAAAAATTAATATGGTACCATAGGATCATATCTCTATTAAATATCATGTAACATCAAAGGATGATATCATATATGAAAAATAAATTTAAAATATCTTCGGAATATTTATTATGAAAAATAACCTCTTCAATTTGAAAATACTTATTTAAAATCAAAAAAATTCTATAAAATGGTAGAATTATATTATTTGAAATTAAATTGAGAAGAATGTAAAATACGTTTCAAATAATTGAATGGTAATAATGGTGGGAAATTACATGCATGTTGGTTACATTGAAATTGAGATTCCATTCATTTTTCTGTAAAAATTAAAAAGTAACACATTCAAAATATTACAATAATATTCCTTTAAAATGTTTAAAAAATAATACAAACATGGGTAAAAATATTTTAAACAATTATAGGTGAATAATAGTAATATTTTTAGAAAAAAATGACATTAAAAGAAAAATGATTTTCGACCAAGGGAGAAATAAAGTCAATTTTAATAAAAATATTCATTTAATATCATGAGTAATTAAAGAGTGGAAGATGATATAAAAATAAGAAATCTCAAATAATAAATATACGATGGAATAATTAATGGGATTCTTCACAAATAAGTAATAAAATTCCATCATCAGAAACATGATCATAAATAATCTTAATAAGCAATGAGATTGTATCATTAATTTGTCACTAAAGTTTGACTTTCTGTGAAGGAGATATAAAATAAAAAATAAAGAAGTGAAATGTAATATAATTCTATAAAATTTTATTTTACATACTTATAATATCATACTAGATACACTAATAACATTTCAACACCCATTTATTTATAATTACTTATTAAAATATTCATTTTCAGGTATTAACTGTTTAATTTTTCATGAGAATTTTTATTCAGTAGTTTGGGTCCTTATACATTTACCTTGGTTAAAAATTCTCCATGATTTTATTTATGATATAAATATCATATATATTTAGTACATACATATTTATAACCATTTAAAAAATGTATATATATTAAAAAACATTACACTATTCATGGAGACGATATGTTGTATGTACGCATCAATACTATTTTCCTTATTCAACAGATTGAAAAAATAAAAGGTAAATAATAATTCACCTTTCACAATTAACTATTTTATAGTATTTATTCATTAAATCCTTCCTTATTTATATCCATGTAAAAAATAAATGATAAAAGAATCACATCCCTTCGTGTAGGGGTTGTCCACATATAAAAATAATTGACGTTATAATATTTGAACGGATTAGAATGTAACAATGTAGATATGATATTATATTTCAATAATTTTAATAATTTCTAAAGTAAAATTTATATACATTAATACCATAATAATACTCATCCATTAAGGATGGTTACGAAAAAACAAACAATATTGTTACACCGAGGTGGTCATCCACGCGTATGAAAAGTGATACTTTCACTTACTATTTTTTATAAAACAGGGTTGAAGATGGTGTATTCATGATAAAAATAATATTTTAGTGTATTTATGATATTAAATATTTTTTATTTCAGGATTAAAATCATGGTTTTATATTATTTAAAAGAAACAATATATTGAAATAGGATGGTTAAGACAATTACTTCTTATTCAGAATAAATCATTCAAATCATTTCGTAAGGACTCTTTTTTTAGTAATTTAAGAAAACAATAATATAAATTTTATACAGGGAAGTTAATAATAAAATTTTATAATTTTGTTGTATACAAATATGGATCAAGGTAATGTGAATAATAGTGATAATGGGATCATTTTATAAGGGAGTTAAAGGACTCAAATGGAATTGCAAAAACATTGAAAATATAACTAATTCATTCTCAACATAAATGATTCCAAATGGAAATTGATTCAATGAAGAATAGTTTTAGATATAAATATCATCATATAAAAAGTTTATTATAGTTATTCATAGCATTTTAAATATTATTTATATAATTTTAAATATTATTTTTTTCTCTGAACTCGGGAGTTAGCCAATTTTAATATTTATCATGGTAATGACTTTTTATGATAAAAGGTTTATAATTTTAATTATAAGTCAGTCATTGGATCATAAATTTAAAATATATTATATTTTATATTTTATATGATCCTAATTAACATCTTTATTTATTTTTATGCTTTTCAAATAATTATAAAATAATATTTTTCCTAAAATATCATTACTCTCATTTATGACACCATTTATTTACGTTGAAATTAATGATATTAAGATAGTTATAAATTTTTAATATAAAACATTCACACATCCCTAAAATTTTATATTAATATAAAACATTGTTACCAAATAATTAACCAAGAAATTTTAATTTTTATATTTTATACATCAGTTATTTATTTTTTAATTAATTGAATAATTATTGTGTTATTGTTGTGTAAGAATATATAATTATTTTTCACTAAAAAAATTAAAAATAAATTACAATGACACAAAAAATAATTTATCTTTCAAATAAAAAATTAGAACCAAGCATATCATTTTTTTATCCAATATAATATTCTTAGAGATATTAAATTCAAGAGAGTGGAATTTTGTATTCGTTCCATTCTTAAATTAATATAAAGGTAATAATCAAAGAAAAATAGTGAAAATCAGAAAAATAATATATAATTAGATGATAATTTTAAATATATACTCATAAAATAAGATAAAGCCATGCTTTAGTTTAATTTTAAATCCTTATTCCAATTTTATTCCCCTGTTTTATCTGTTTTACCATTACCAAGGCGGTGAAAATTTACAAAAGTTCCTATTCATAATAATAAAAAAAGGACCAATTTAACAAATATTAATCTAATAATGGGAAATATGGGATCTATTTTTAAGATTAAATTTCTATAAGTGTAATAGATTCATTTTAATGTAAGTAACCAAAATGTAATGGAAACTGTTTTTTAGGAAAATATATTTTTTAATCCTAAAACAATATCTAGTCATGTTGCATGCCCAGAATAAACATTAGTATAATATAAAATCATTTTATTGAAAAAATGATATATTAATTTTATTAAAATAATTCACTAGTAGTTATTAAATTTATTTATTTAGATAAAAACACATTGCATGCATAAAAAATGATTTTCTAAAAAGAATATTTTTTACATACAAATAATTTTTCCTTCTAATTATTATTTATTTTTTAAAAATAAATTTATTTTAATTATTTGTAAACCAGATATTTTTCATAATTTATTTTTTCCTATACATATTCTATAAACCTATAACTAGGTGATAATTATCATATTAAATAATAATATTTCAATAGAATAACACAGTTTATTTAAACTTAGTCTTCCACCTAAAGCAAGATATCAAAGAAATAAAATTTAATTATAGATAAATATACGTTAAAATATCAGGGTGTCACAGCTTATTCCCCTTGAAATGATTTTCACCCATGAAAATTCATTACATTGATACAGACAAATTAATATATCTATATTTTATCAAATCCTCGGGTTCCTAAGTAGCTTTTTTCAATTTCTGATTCCTCCGCAGAACATTTACTAGGTGAGTAGTCTTGTTCCATATAACTTTATATCTGTAATAGAAGATTTAAATTAGTTATTTATTAAAGGAATTATAATCCTATAGTTGTATGACCACTAAGTTTAGTACATGTGTAGGATAAGGTATATACTACCTTATGAGATATATTTGGAATACATCATGAACATGTATGAGGATTAGTGGAAGTACTAATTGATAAGACGTAATATATAATAAGTTAACAATATTAAAGGGGAAAATATGCATAGGGATTTACTTTCCTTTCTTTATAAATCTCATAACCAACTTTCATTGATAAAATTTCCAAAATACATTCGCACAAACATTGAATTCAAATTTTCATTGATGATTGTAAAAATTAATTTTCTATCTACATTTAGTTTCCATGGTTTTTTGTTGAGTTTATTTGGGTTCCTATCCATTTCCATAGTTATATCATGTTCTGATAGATTTTTTCCCCATCTTCAACCCATAATGTTGGAGTTCTGTACTTCATTCTATAAAGGGAATCATATGAATCTATATGAATTCTCAATTACAAGATATTATATAAATAAAACATTACTAGAGGCATGTAATGATCCCAAAAATATTTGAAATTTATTTAAAAATAAACTAGAATATTCTATAGGTATTAATGTTTTCTCATAGACATTTCATCTATATGATGATGTTAAATATTACGGACACTAAACTGTTTATCAGGAGAATGTTAAAGTCTACACCAGAACATCGAGGTAAACCCAACATCCCAATTAGATAAAATAAAATATTATACCACTTGAAACATTACCACTTATTAAATTTAGTTGTTGGAAATATAATCAAGAGGTAAATATTTACTGATAGAAATGAATGTAATAACTTTGTGAGGTTATTCACTATAACCTAAATAACATTATGGCCTTCAGATATTTTGAAATGTCTAATAGAAAAACCATGGAATTTTTTTTCATTTTTATTCTATTATGGATAATTATTTTAAAATAACCATAGACATATATCTCACAACATTATTTTTTATACAAATAAATCATTGAGATACATACTCTTCTATTTCTCCCTTTATGTTATCACACCAAAAATACTATTTCATATCATTATACATGTTCATACTTCCATAATGATTAGATAATGATGAAAAATGATCCATTTCTAATAACTAGTTATTCAAATATACAATGGAGTAAATATGTACATGGTTTATGAATCTTATCATACCCTCATAATCAAGGTTGAACTCAATAATATTTATTTCATTTTTTTCTATTCCACATCATCCTTTTACACTTTGGTAATCCTCACATGGATAGATGTATAATACTCATTTGAAGAGATAAAATATCTAAACATATTTAATTGTTTGTAGAACTATCCCTTAAAATATATAAATAATTGATCTTCAATGATATTCATCTTAGATACTCCAGCATAATCCTTTAAACTCAAATCATCAACCATCTCATTCACTTTCCTAGGGTGGTTATGTATTGTGAATTCATAATATCTAATAAACTATATCGATATTCTTTGGAAAATATTAATCTCTTTTTTATTAAATATATAATTTAATATTTTATGATCAATATATATTTATCACCTTTATCTATAAATATAAGTCATCTATATATTTAATGAAAAAATTATTGTAGCTAACTCTAAATCATGAGTTGTTTTTTTCTCATGATCATTCAATTGGAATGATGTATAAGATATCACTATATAATTATACATGAGTATGCACCCATATCCCATATTTTATGTATTAAAATAGATCACAAACCCTTCCCACTGCTAGTTAAAGTAATCATAGCTACGCTGAATAAAAATTTCTTCTGTTCTATGAAATGTTATTCACAATCATATATCTAAAGGAAATTGGCTCCCTTCCGAATTAACATGGGGAGTGGATTAGATATCCTGTTAAATTATCCACAATGAGTCAATAATGTCATGAAAGACCAATGAAACTATAGATCACAATCATATATGTTTTTTTGAATAATTTTCAATCACTTATGTCATTGATTGATCAACCTATATACCCTTTCATGAGATTAAATGAAAAAAATGATACTTTTTGTTGATAAAATTTACAATTTTTAAATTTTACAAACATCTTATCCTTAGGGTATTTATTTCAATACTCAAGTTAAATTCATGATCTTATTTACTCTTTTATATATAATAACATCATCAATAAATACTACCAAAATAGAATATCGGTAATCTCTAAAGAAACTATTCGTTAAATCCATGAAGATTATAGGAGAATTAGTAAGAACAAATGGCATTACTATAAATTCACAACATCCAGACCTTGTATGGAATATTTTATTGGGTATATCATCCATATTGAACCTCAATTGATTATATCTAGAAAAATGGTCACTCATAAAAATTGATATTCTTGAAGTATTAATGAAATCCATCAATATAGGGTAGAGGATATATGTTCTTGATAGTCCTTTTTTAAATATATCCATAACCAATATAGAATTATATTTCTCTATATTTATTCTTAATAAAAATAATAGGTTTACCTAAGAGTGATTCACTTGGACAGAGGAATTATTTTTCATGATTCTCCTAGTGTCTTCTTTAATTCCAACAAATCATAATGAGTAATCCAATATAGTGTCTTTAAAATAGATGTATCACTCAGTATGTGTTTTATTGAAAAATAAAAAAACAAGATTTAGAATAATAAAATACCATTATAATGAAAAGATATAAACAAACTAATAAAAAATAGGTATATAATCAATGATGAGTTTATCTCCAACCATCTAAGATAAACACCAAATTTGAATTATAATCAAGACTCATAAAATGGATGTGATTTCCATTTGATGTTCAGATTTTTGATAATAAATGTTTAAAAGCATTGTATGGTTTGTAATATACAATGTGACTTCCCTTTATTATCAATTAATGTGGTATTTGTGTACTTAAATTCATTACATTTCTATAAATAACATAAAATTCAACTAGAGGTGTTATAATGAGTTTTTTATGAAGAAAATTCTCACAAACATTGAAAAATCCTTGACTTGAGAAGTGATCACCTAAACATTTTGGGGTTTTAATGAAAATTAAACATCTAACCATTGTTTTTAATTTGTATACCCTTATCAAATTAGTCATATATAATTGAGTGTTTATATATTGAATTAAATAAGACTTTATCAATTCTATAGAGGATGATATATATACCTTTAACCACATATTTATAATTCCTCTTATATTAAATATTGATCACATGAGATTTACATTTATATTAGGGATTAAGAGGTTACTATCCTCAATAATCCTCACCAACATTCATTTTTGAGAACTATTTAGCATAATAATCATACTCCATGCATTTGAAACACTAGATTGTGGGTGGTGGTTTCTATGGTGATTTTCCAACATCATTACCTACCTTATTCCCATCACTAATGCTATTAATTTCTTTTGTAGCTTCCTTTACACACTGAATTCATTTATTATCATCCTTAAGAAAATTTCCACCATGTATCCTTCCGCAATTCAGCATAATGAAAGGTTCATATTCTTCCCTCCGTGATTTTTATTACAATAATTTCCCTTAAATTCAATATTTATTTTCTTATCAAAACCAATGGATTGATGTGTATCTATGATATCCATTTCTACCATGGTATCACATAAAACAATTTATTCATAACTAATTAAGTCAATTATGGATAACACCGTTCGGATATATTGTTTTAATCCACTAAATAATTAATCAAACATAATTTCTAGTTCAATGGTAATACCATAAGCAAACCTCCTACTTATTGTAGAATTTACCTCAAAATCACTCATCGATTCATCATCCATATTTTTTATTACAAGGAACTACTACTATATTTTCATATAAAGAATACGGGGAACTTACTTGTTAAAAAATAACCTTATAAACTCATCTGAGTCCATAAGTTTAAATTCTTCTGATTTCATAATATGATTTATGAGTGTCCACCATTGATATAATTATCATTCAAAATTATAGATGGTTAAAATTAATTTTTAAGGATACAAACACTAGATAATAATTAATAGAAATTTGATGGTACTGATCCATTTCTCTGTAACTATTGGATCATATGAACCACTAAAAATGTGCATGTTCCCTCATGAATGACTCAATAGAACATTGTTCCCTCTTCTTCTCATTTAGAGTAATAAAATATAAAATTCTTATATAAATTTTTGTAAAACAATAACAATATTTTTACTTCCATATTCAATAAAATTTTCATCCTCAGGGGTAAAACCATTTCATTGTCCATCACATTCACCTTTAAGATGGTTCATTCAGGTTGCATCCATTAACTAAAACTTAATAATAGTGAGAGCAATAATAATCATTTTTGGAAACCACATAATCATCAAAAAACATTTATATGATGTTTAAATAATAAAACATTATTTTCAATACAATAAAATTTAGAATCAACAGAGGTCATACATGATCATCATCTATTTAAATCCTTCGTGATGGTTCAAAAATAAAATTATAATTAACCCAAGAATAACTCTCTACAGTTTTCAAACAGGTCCACATTAATGGAACACACACCATGAACTAAAATTATGGCTAATATATTCTAAAAAACCTTGAATCATATATATTCCAAAACCAAATCCACTTGTAGCATCTATGAAATTATCCTTTGATATAAAAAATACACTCATTTATTCATAATAACATTGGGAATTATCCTCTATATAGGATTATCCTATGGGTTCTCATTGAATGTTTCTCATCCTAGTTTCCAAAGGTAACTAAACCTTCCTTTTGTATCAACTATAGTGACTAAAAAATTTCATATAATAATATTAAAATTTTTTAGATGAATATTTTATACATAACATTATGTCTCGTGATAGAATCATATTTGTTTAGTGCATTTGAACACATTGATAAATAAACTAATTTTTTTTATGATATATACATCACCACCCACTAATTTATTCATAATTAGAACCCTTTTAGACATATAATACATAAAAACATTATTCATAACCTGGATAATGGAAACATAAAGGTCATCTCATATTCATATAAAGGGTAAAAATATGATATATAAATGATCATTTATAAATAACATAATCATAATGGGTATGAGAAAATGATCATAAAAGATTCAAATCATATGTAATAATTATTATATCATAAACATGATTCATGGAATAAATCTCAGTTTTTATAACAAATGAATAATAAAGTGATCAAATAGCATGATCTCTGATAATATAATATTTTCATAAGATCATGCCATAAAATAGTAGAATGTAGTTTTTCATAATCATTATCCTTAAAATATTTTTTCGTGGCTAACCAATAAGACATTCATAACATGTTAGGATTGGGCTAACTACTCGTGTGCCCACTTCGGGCTTGGTATACCTCACATCTGTCCTCTTTTGGTCTTAGGATAACCTCACATGTACCCACTTTTTTAAAAAATTCGATATCCTCCCATGTACCCTTTTATCTTATAAAATTTTAATCATTACCCAATCAGTTGGAGTGATAAATAATTCTAAACGCACCCATTAAATAGTCAATAATAAATTAATATGTATACGCAAAATCATAAAAATATTCCTTATAACATAACCCATGGACAAAATGGGGCTCATAATTATTTCATCAATATAACCATAAAACATACATAGAAATAATAATGATACTATCATTGGATCATTTCCGCATTAAATATAATGTCATATCAAAGGATGTTATGACTGATGTAAATTTCTTTTAAGTGATCAATGGAATATTTCATGAGGAAAATACACCTTTCACATTAAAATAACTTATTTAAAATATAAAAATTCTACAAATATTAAAGAACAAATTCATTAAAAATAAATTTATAAAAATTTAAAGGAATCATAAAATAATTGAGTTTTCATTATGGTAGGAAATTCCATTAATTTCATGTATGCTAAAACAACGATTACATTGAAATTGTGGTAAAAAGAAAAAATTACATCATCTAGAAAATAAAAATAAGATTTATTTTAAACAATTTCTTAAAAAATAAAACATAGGAAAAATTTATTTAAACATTCATATGATAATTAAAAAACCATTCTTTATTTTTTTTTGAAAACATGGACATGGGAAAAATGGATTCTTTATTGAAGAGAAAAATGAAGTCATTTTTTCCATAAAAAGTATTCTTTTTATATCTTAAGTCATTAAATAGGGGAAAATGATATTAAAACTTGTGATCACTATAAATAAAAATAGTAGAATAAAATTTATTTTATAATTGAGATATAATTCTCAAAAATACATCATGGAAAACCTAATCATAAATGACCTTAATAAATAATGAGATTCTAACATAAGTCACTTACAATAAGTTAAAATTTCATCGAATGAGATCATACCTCATGTATAATAACTAAAAATTATTATAATTATACAAAATATCAATTTAGTTAATTATAATATCATATATTATCTACCTATAACATTTAAATTAATATTTAATAATAATTTATTATTTAAAACATCATTTTCAGGATTTAACTATTTCATTTTTCATTAGAATTTTAATTAACTAGTTCCCATCCTTGTAGTTTGATCATGGTTCCAAAATCTATAGAATTTTATTTATGATATAAATGTCATATAAATTCATTATATACATATTTAGAATCGTACATAAAAGTTAGATATTAAAAAGTTATTTATATTTTTCATGGAGATGGTAGGTCGTATATACGCCTGAATATTGTATTTACATTATTATAGATGGAATGAAAGAAATATAAAAAATAATTGTCCATTAAAAAATAATTTTTATACCATATATTTAATATATATTCATTAAACTTAACCTTATTGACATCCATGTAAATAATAAATGAAAAACAAATCACATCGCTTCATTAATGTGGTTGTCCACACGTACGCACAAGCGATGTTACCATTTTTTGACGGATTGGAATGTAATAAGGTATATATGATATTAAAAATATATAATTTTATAATTTCACACATATCATATTAAAATATCAAACCATTATAATAACCATCCATCAAATTTGGTGTTGAAAAATTATTTTAATAACTATGTGGGGGTGGGATTCCATATGTGAGAACGGGTGATACTTTTGCATTACATTTAGTGGAAAATAGAGAAAATAATGGTTGTTTCATGATAATAATAACATTTTGGTATATTTAATATACTTACATTATTATTTTATGATTAATACCATATATACAGAAGTTTTAAATCAATAAATAAATTCAAATAGGTTAGGTAAGGTAATTAACTATTCTTTTGAAGACCTCCTTTATATCCTTTCTTAAGGACCCTTCAAATGTTCTGTTAAGAATACAATAACATATAAATTGCGTTTATCGAAGTTAATAAGAAAAATTTATAGGGGTTTTCAATATATATGGAGAAAAATTTATAATGAAAGGAGATAAATATATTCCTTTTATAAGGGTGGGAAGATACACACTTGTAATTACTAAAAATATAAAAATATAATGAAGTAATTCTATATAAAATTGATTCCTCCTGAGTAGAAATTTGAATAAAAATACTCTAAGTTCTAAATATTATCATTCAATAAAATTTATACTTGTTTGTATGTAACTATAGTCCTTATATTTTGGTTTAACTCTCTAGTTAACAAATTTTAACCATAACCATCAGAAAGAATTTTTAAAATTAAAGGGTAATAATTTTAAATATAATGTAATAATTGACTCATATTTTAAAAAAGTATAAAAATTAAGACCATATAATATTCTAATTTACCTATTTAAATAATTTAAAGGTATTTTTAATAATTTAATAGATTCTTATTTTTCAAAAAATATCATTAATGTCATTTTTACACTATTTAATTACATTTTCATTAAAGATTTCAATATAGATAAGGAATTATAATATGATACTATCAAATATCCATTAAATGTTATATTTATCTAAAAAATTCCTCTAACATATAAATTCAACCAAATTGAGTTACCTTTAATATTAACATAATTTATTTTATTTTTGAGTTAATTGAATAAATATTGTGTCAATGTTGTGTAAGAATTTAAAGTAATTATTCTATAACTAAAAATTAATAATAAAATACTAAGATTACATTAATTAATTAATAATTAAAATAAATATTTAGAATTTATGTTTTCCACTTTTTATCCTAATGTAAAAAAATCAAGGATTTTAAAGTCAAGAGAGTGAAGTTTTTTATTTTTTCTATTCTAAAATTAATATAATGCTTGTAATAAAAGAGAATTTCACCAAGTGACCATATGTTTTATAAATGGATGATAATATTAGATATAATCCCATAAAATAGGATAAATTAAAATTTTAGATGAATTTTAAAGCCTTAACACATTCTTTTACCATGTTTTATCTATTTTACCCTTACTGACGTGACAAATATTTACCAAGGTTATTATTCATAATGATCAAAAACTAAAATGAAAAAATTAAAAAAATATGAATTTATTTAATCCCAATATGTGATCTATTTTTCAATAATCAATTTCTATATGCGACATAAATTAATTTTAAAATATGTGCACAAAACGTCATAAAAAGCTGTTTTTAGAAGACAAAAATCATTTTTAAGCATAAATTTGGATTGTTTTTCCCATGTCTATAATAAATATTATATTAATGTTAGAACATTTTATTATAATATATAATTTATAATTTCATTAAAATAATTCACCAATGGTGATTAAATTAAATTATTCAGATAAAACCACATTACACACATTAAAAAATGTTGAAAAAAATTTATTTTACATTCAACAAACATTAATTTTAATTTATATTAAATTGATAACAATTTTATTCATTTTATAAATGTGTAAAACATGTATTATTCGTAATTATTTTATTCCTATTCATAACCTTGAATCCTATGTCTATATGATAATTGACACATTATATAATATTATTACAATAGTCTGTCAAGGTTCGGTTAAAATTGGTGTTTCATGTAAAGAAATATATCAAGGAAATAAAATTTATTTAGATATAATTTATCATAAAATATAAGTGTATAACATCACCCTCCCATAATTAATTATTTTTTGTTCATTAAAAGTTTCTCTTTTATTTTGATTTCCCTCTTTCATTGATTTCTCGATAAGTGTTTGTTGATTTAATTAGTAATATGAGTCCATTGACCTTATATTTTTAGAAAATATTATATACTTCTTGGTTTGAAAACATATTCCACATGAACCTACATTGATATAAATAAGGGAATTGAGGCTTTGTTGAGGAGTTTTTAAACAATTTTTTCACTAGGGAAATGAAATATTAGAGAATACAATTGTTATTGTACATCTCCATTTATGATGAAATTAGTATTAGAGTGTAACAATTTGAGGTCTCAACAAATTATTGAGTTGGATCATGAGAGTAAAATTGAATAATTAATTAACATAAAAGTGATAATAATATCCATGGTTAGAACACTACTTTTAAAACATGAATTTTAAACCAATTAAAATACACTCTCAAACATACACACAAAGAGCCCCATCCAAAAATATGGAAATAACATCCATGACACCCTCCTCTATAGATAATAATAGAGTACTAAAGTTCACTACATTTACTTGAGTTTAAAAAAATTAGAAGACCCCCACAATATTTTCATCATCTTACAGTCTTGGAAAATCCATAACAGTAAAAACGTTTATACAAATCATACATTTTTATGTAGTCTTTCCATTATTCAATAATGACATGGAGAATTACAATGAGTTTAATACTTTCCTAGATCAAGGAACTCTCATATCCTCACAAGTGGATACAAAAATCAAATGCATTTCCCCTTTAACAAATTACCACTAAAGTGTAATTATCCAATCAAATTGAGTTAAGAATGAACAGACTTGGTGGAGGGTAGTAAAATTTGTCCTATATGATCACCCTAATTCTTATAAATTACTATATAAAAGAGGATTGGAGGGATAACATCAAGGATTCATCATATGAGGAATGTCCATCAATATTATACTAGATATACATGTCGACATCAGCACAACTCACTACCAAGAACCAAGATCTTCAATAAATTTAAGAGACTTAGATACTTATCGACATCAGAATAATGTGATTACATGGTGTTTACAATTAATATACATTCATTACAGATATATTCCAATTTCATCTACAAACCCCTAAAAAAATTATATACCATAAAATACACTTTTTCATTTTCTATATTATGTATTGATATCATGGGGCTATATACTCCTATTATAGCTAGGCAATTCAAGTATATCTGTAATTCCACCAATTTATTCTATAAGTAGGACAATGATATATCCCATAATAAAATTAAAACCATGTATATCACTAAATTCTTAAATAATAATATTATTAATAGATTTTGTTTCACTTACATACCATTGAAAGAAAACAATAAAATTATCTACACTTTATATTCAAAATGGTTGTAGAGGGAATATAATATATAGTCCAAACATTTATTATACTATCATGGAGTGATGAACAGACAGATATAAGCCTTCAAAAAGGTTTTTTCTAACATCTTTTAGAAGATTGTCAATAAATATAAGAATAATTAGGTTGTTAATGTAATCTATTCTATAAGGGAATAAATACTAAAACATATACTACTACATGTGCAATAAAAAATTCTCTTCTATAGAGGATAAACATATTATTTCTTATTATAGTTTAATTTCCCTCACTATAAATTGATATCTATTAATAGATTTCTATATATGTGAATTCTCATATATGACTATATAAGTTTGAGTGAATCTATGAGAAAATGTTTTGCACATTATAGAATCTCGTCACCTATAAGAATAAGGGTACATGCTTGTTAAATAAAAAGGTTTTCATTTACTCATTTATCTAAGTAGAATTGATGTTGGATCTGAGAACACTATTGATACTTAGGAATAACGCTCTAAAGCACGTATCGGACAAGGAAGAACCTTATTCTATTCATAAGGAATTTTCTAGTGTATTTTATTCCTTGATCACACTATATGGGGCATGCATCAGGCCCACCGTCAATAAAATTGTTCTCAATAAGTATTTCATATAAATTCACATTGATTTCACCAATAATTACAAGCAATGAGACTTTAAATCTAGGATCATTAGATCCACACTATAATATGTCCAATTTCATAGTACATTTCCATTATAAGAAAATATAAATTATTAGAATAGATCATCATTACATTACCAAAATCTATAAAACATTTGAGTCTTAGTTACATGACATTATACCTTGTGACATATGGTCGACCATAAAAGTCCTTTAAAATTATTTAGGATACTATTTTTGTGATACTCATTATTCATAAAAAGAGTAATATCTAGGTAAGAGTTCTCAATGCACATTCTATTTAGAAATTTATCAATGTACGCTAAGATAATATTCCCTCAACATATACAAGAACAATGTGTGCATGATTAATATTATTTTAGAATACATAGTGACAACCAAAATACTATACCTAGAAAAAAATATTAATCTCATATATATTTTATTTTTCTATTCCCAATCCCTCATTCACACACAATAGGTTTTATAGCATTACCAGGTATTAGTTTGGTTAATATAAAAACTCATATATAAACAATTTCATCGCAAGACATTAAAATGTAGGAGATCAATATTATTATAACATTATATTAAATTAAATAATGTATTCTATATCCTAAAATATGTTAATCTTCCTAGTGTGGTCCACTACATGATTCCTAATTTTATATACATTTGAGCCAAGTATAAATAATAATCCTTTGCATGTGATTATTTATCTTTAAACCTATTCTATGAAAATAATCATTATCACATTTAGGAGATCAATTGTGGTATTTGGGACACTTCATAACACTAAAACACCTAATGATCCTCTATTCTAATTGTTCGACCAACATCACTATCATATCTTTTAAAATCCACATCATATGGTTAAAGTTACATTGATTCCAACTACTTGGGAGGATATATTCCAAATTACCTTGATAGAAAATTACCCTTATATGAAAAATATATCTATATAGGGAACCATATCCACTATCTAGATATTCAATGGTCATGGTTGTTCTAGCCAACCATAATTTCATGTTCCACCTAACCTATGGCCAAATATTCCTCTTTAACAAGGACTACATGTCACATTATTCATACTACCATATGATATATAGTGAAATTTTAATATCCTTGTCGAGGAAAAGTCATAACTTTTTTTTTCATATTATCCTATTGTAATTATAGATCTATGCCTAGTTTTCATTTTTTCCATCCTAATCTCCCATCAAACCATTCATTTATTTCTATTCACATGTTTTGTGCATGATCTAGATCTGTGCGTTGAGATTCTATATACAATAACTATTTTTGGATTGATTCCTAATAAAATAGGATATATATATAGTGATACCTAGATCACTTTTTGTGGGAAAAGATGTAAAATTCAAACCCCTGCGTTGTCTTATTTTCTAGAATTTCACTCCTTTACTTAGAGGTGAGATAAGGTTATCTCACATTGTGTATTAACTATATTTGTGAATATAGATCCCAATATAAATATTTATGTCGTATTACCCTAAACTATATGAAATTGATTCTTTTTTAAATTATGTTAAACTCTGTGACATAAATTCCATCCTATAATACATTAAAATCTCTGGAATAGTATATCCCATAGGATCTCAAATCAATTGGATCAATATATCCTATGTGACCTCCAATAAAAAAATATCCCCTTATATAAGAGCAAGATCTATATAACAAACATGCCACCACGTAAACGATATCAACACAATTTGTATATCTATATCATCAAGAATGTTGTGGAAATTGTCACATTTTCCAATCGTAGTGTTGAAGTATACGTAACATGTGACCAGAATAATGCAACCTAATATATCATAATTACGCTAGTTTGATTCTAGATTAATCAGTATACCCAGTAACACCAGTATTTATTATCCTAAGGCCAACCAAAAATTTAATTTCCATATCATGTTATATATCAGGGATGAGACCATTTCTAATTCATGTTTTTTATCTTTTCCTCACATGGGAACCCGTATTAAACCCTCCCTCAAATGTAAATCATCCAGATATGTAAAGATAGGTTTTGTGTATAACAACTCTGTGGGGAGTGATTACTATTATTTTAAATTATAAAATGATTTCTAGATAACCTATCATGGTTTAATCTCTAAATCCAAATCAAAACCTCCATTCTATCCAAACATTCAGAAATATTTAGTCACTCCATTTTCCCTTAATATTTTTATCATTAAGATGAATCCATTTTATTTTTTTCAAGATACAAATATATATAAAATCCATTACATAATGGTCTATTTCCTATGGAACTAAACTATATAGAACATATTTACCTGTTTCATTATGCTAATTTACATGACATATGATCTATCCGGTATGACCATAACCAACTTAAGGTGGTCAATTAAATATAACCAAACATCCCTACATGAAAGTCAGATCGATATAAGGGTCTAATGTAAAGATTTTATTCATAAGATCAGGAAAAGTTATAATTACCACATTATTAATAGCTATATCTTAGAATATAGTCTTCCTATATTTCTATAGGGTCTCTTACCCATGTCTTTCACTAAGACACTATGAAGAGAATCCCAAGTTTCATGTCTAAGGTATAGTCCTAGATCCATTTGATGGTTCCAATCCCACGCCATTATATGAAAAATATATTTCATAGTGTATTGAATAGATATATATATTTAATATATTTTATAATAACTATGTGTTTCTTGAATCTTATTATTTTTATATAATTAGTGTTTTCTAAAAAATATCGTGAACCCATTCACAGACCCTATGATTATCAATCCCCTCCCAACGTATTATGTAATTATCATTATTGGTTTTTCTACATTAGACTCTACATTTGGATGAAATTTTTTTATATGAACTATGTTTGGATTGATTATAGATATTTTAGGTTACTTTTTGATGTTTTAACCATATACGGGGGACCTAGTAGGGAATCATCATCCATATCCATTTACCTTAACAATCCCAAAAATAACCTAATCGTGATTAATTGAGGATTTGAAGGTTATAAAACCTCTTGAATGTTCCATTCCATATACCAAAAATTGTTCCTTGATTTTCTAGAATCATCATAAATCATTCATGGTTTTCGACATTGAGTGGATTTTTATTTAAGAGACACCAATACCTGGTAATGATCATGTCACCATATTCAACCTTATTATCAAAGTGGAATCTTTTATCCCAATGAGAATGCCCCATAATCTATGCACTACTTTAAAAAAATTATTATTGAACTCATCATTTGAATATTTTTCAGTGGTTATCCAAAATATATGGGGTCCATATCATCTTTCAAATTCACATGCTTCGTGTCATTATTTACATTATTATCATTAACTTGTTCAAAGGTGTTGGGATGCTCTTAGATATTGAGCAGTCTCTATGTTTTCATATAATACTATGTACCTAAATGTCCAAGTAATTCATCCTTATACAACATTTACCCATCTTTGTGATACTTTATAGCATCATTAGGCTTTCAATTAACATCAATTTTTCCCCTTATTTTAGAGACCATCACCTATTTTTGGTTATAAGAAATATGAAATCAATCTACACACATCAACTCTCTATGATGCAGTATAGTAACTATGTGATCTCCAATCTTGTTTGGTTTTTTCCTTTCCCTTTTTAGGGAAGTTTTATCACTTTTTTTCATTAATTTTGACATTAAACTATGTGTATCCCCATCCAATATTGTCTATAGTATAATAAGTCTCCTTATTCATATCAGGTTTATATCATTTTATCTACATAGACTATATCACTATCTGTTTGAAGCTATATTATAAAATCCATAATAATTATTTGCTTTTAATAATTATGAATTGAAACTTAATACATTACTAGTTTATATTACATGACCCTTAAAATGAAAACAAAAGATACACAAAACTTGTGAGGTCTAAAACCCGTAAAAGGTATTCATAGAAAATACGATGTATCTTCTCATTTTTTATTCCCTTTTATAACTTAAGAAAAAGTAAAAGTGATAATGAAATAATAAAAAAAGTTCTTGGGCCACAAACATAGTTGTAAAAAATCCAATATATTCTCACAAGACCCACTAGTCATTGAAAAAGGTAGAGTAAGACTACTATTAGACCTCCTTTAAAAACTCTTAGGTTGTTCCATGTTATGAAATTTTTCTCCCTAGAAGTGTTCTGCACATAGGGTCATAACCTTCAGGGTTATCAAACCCTTTATAAATATATTTCATCAATAAAAGTACTTCATTCTTTAAGTGTTTGATGTTTTATTAAGTATTCATTAGTTATCTTTAATGAGTGTATCCAACTCCAAAGGACACCACTGGTTGGAAATGTTTATGTTTTCATATTTAAAACTTTAATATAGAGGAATATTTTATTCTAATGAAAATTTTCTCTAATATATATAATCCTCAACCACATAATAGTGAAAATTTTTATTTTAATGTTGTCAATGGACATCCCATACATGACTATTTCATCCCATTATTTCTCAAATAGCATATATCAAATTATGATTAACACATCCCTAATCCTAAATGTCCAAATGAAATTAAATCACCTTAATGTTAAATATTAATGAATTCAACCCAGTTTCATGAGAATATTAATTCATCTTACATTTAATCTCTGATGGTCCTTGTCGTGTGACCCTCAATTGCATGACATTATGGTATTGGAATCATGATCTTGAAATGCATTCATACAAAATTGAGATTGTTCATACCAGCATTATGGTCCACTATTAATTTCATGAATTTTATATCCATAACAAAATTATATAGATCAATTTATTTTGGTTAATTTTAAATAAAATTTAACCCCCATTAACATTTTGGCCAAATCTATATGATTTTAAAATCTTGTCATCGATGCTCCTATTGTTTGACCCGAAACTGAATGAAGCAATGGAATGAGAATGAAAACATTAAAATATATGAGCCTTTAGAAGTTTTTATTATTAATAGAGGAACATACTCAATCATTTTGGGTTAACCTTGCATCTATAATATACCCAAAACATAACCATTTACTATTCTTCAATGTGGCACGACCTTTAACATAATTAGTCTTTAGAATAATCATCGGGACACTATACAAGTTTCACTTACCCACGAGGCTATACATTCTAGTGGAATTAGGTGAAATAATAAAATCGAGTTTAATTAACCCTTATGATTGGACATGTCACCTTACATTATGGTTAATGTTTCCAAACATTAAATAATTTCAAACATTTGGTCTAAAACACTAAACATAAATTCTATTCCATGTTATCCAAGGTATGATCCATTTATGATAATGGGATTTAAATTCATTATAGGTTTTATTTTCCACTGTCACTATGGGGACTTCCTCATATTTTACACTTTGTTTCCTTTCTTGAAATTCTATCAACATTTGTCTCATTTCCAAGACCATAAGAAGTACAAATAATGTGACACAATATTTTCTAGATTAGAGATAGGAAAAGGGTTTCCAAGAAAAAATTTGATACTATTATCTATATTCAATAACCTCACATAACCTAATAAATGTTTAGAATTTTAAAAGGGAAAAGGCATAAAACCTATTCAGATAAAAATCCTAAAAGGGAAGCCTGGTCAAAATAAAACTTCCTTTACATTATTCTACCCATTTTTGAAGATTACAAACCATATAGCGATAAAAAATGATGAAAATGTTGTGGGGTCCACCACATGACCATGTAAAAATATATTTTAGGATTTATTTGTCCCTCGAACTGGGAAAAAATTAAGGGATTTGTTTTTTAATCCAATATAATATGATCAAACCTCCAATTCAAAATTCATTGGGATGTTATCTCAGGGTGATCAATCCCTCTTGAACATTTAAGTCTTTATTCCAAATAAATTTTTTTTATTTTAATTATGATCAGTCATTCATGTCACATATCAAAATTATCTAACACTAGGGTATGACAATAGAACATATGTATCTATATCCAACATACCTATACCAATAGAAGAGAAAACATCCTTGAGGGAAACACATTTCATATCCAATTGAGCTAAACATAGATTATAGTGATGTCACACATGACACTATATATAGAAATATTAAATCCATCTAAGTTCACATGCTCTGGTGGAAACCAAATCTTGTGATCCAAAATCTACATGGTTTTCCCTAGATTATGAGAATGGCTCGTATGATACATTATTTGTCATGCCTATATACATCTTAGGTAATATTCCCAATGGATAATGGGTGGTATAATTAATAATCGATTGAATCAAGTTGTTATATGTCAAGATTTAATTGATCAATTTTAATACAATGATTGAGTGTATTTAGTTATCATTATAACATTCCTTGTGAATATGTCGAGTTATAGTCAACATATTATTGAGGTGAAAATGTAGAAAAAAAGACCATGATCAATGGAAAGTAGAACAAACTATATTTTATAATGAATTTAAATTAAATTAATTATCTTCCATATGATTGGATTCTATCTTCATTATAATTATATATCATAGAATTAAATTTATATATAATTAATTTTTTTTGATTAGTTTACGGACTTCACCAATACATTGTTGAAGCCCAACTACTCTATAGATTGTTATTTCTATTTTTCATATAGAATCTCTTCCTTAGTATTCACATTCTATTCTCCAATACACGTCCATTTGAATTTTTTTTATCCCACCAAAAATTCCTTAATGGTATATATCTCTTAATGTTGGTGGATAACTTGAATAGAACAATCGTCATCCAAATTCTATTGTTAGGATTCCAAGGCCATGTAATATGATTTCTATTGAAACACCATAGATTTATCTTTAGAAAAAGAATCAAATAATTCTTATTTGGGGAGAAAAAAATTTTAAACATTATCTTTTTTATTCCCTTGAATTATCTCCATTATAGTTTTATGGATGACTCAATAATTAAACACAATCTATATTATCATCGTGAATATATGATGACACTTTTAAATATTTTCTAGTAGGTAATCCAAGGTATTCAAATAAATGAGAATCAATATATACTTAAAAAAATATGTTTGGTAGGAATTCTAGATAATTAAGGCCTTATAGTCTTTCTTATAGTCACCCATAAAGATAAATGTATATTTGGGGACCAATTCACTATGATAGGTTTCTTTCATGTTCCATTTTGAGATTTTGGACACTAAAAAAACTTTAAAATATTATAATTTATTAGTTAGAGTGTGGGTATTAAATCCACTTAGATTAGTACCCCCATTTTTTTGGTAATATTATATGTGATATAAATTATATATACACATATATGACTTGGTGGTAGCCTAAGTCAATGGAAGGTGTTATGGATTCCCATTTGTTTTCAATAAAGCATTGGTCTCACCCATTGGTACCTCTTACTATAGGGAATTTATATGAGAATATAATTTAGTAGGTACTTTATCATCTATCATGGATAAAAATTTAGTTATTAGTTTTGTCACATCATTCTACTCCACAAAATGATTCACACATTCTATTATCACTTTCCCAGTTTTCAGATCACATCCCCCTCTCATTATAGTTATTTAATCAGTTGGTAGGGATAGGGTATCCAAATGAGTTGGACCTATTAGTGGGCTCTCATGGCTAGCCTCATCTAGGTCAAATTGATCAATACACTCTAGTTATTAATTTATTGATTTCTCTAATGAAATAAGATTTATTTCCATAATATATGTTTTTTGTATCATCCTAGTTATATATATTGCAAATAAATTTGAATACGATATAATTTAAAATAATCATATCTTATAAAGAAGTAAACATAGTAGAAAAAATACATATATTCCCATAAAACACATTATTTAACTCTATAACCTCAACCAAGGAAGATATGACATATATCACTGAAAATATATCATCATTTGTTGTTATTGATTCATAAATCACAATCAGATGTATCATGGAATATGAAGTCGGCTAGGTTACATGAATCGTGGAATTACCTTTTGGTAATAATACATGATCTTTCCACACCACTAGTGGAATGCATATTCATAACGGGTTTTTTATGTTCTTATAGGTGTTGTCAGAGATACATTTTCTATAGTAGGTGGGAGTTTATATTGAGATTCTCTTATGTTATTTTATAGGTTCTCCTCTTAAGAATACCTCCCTAATAGGAAATATTATGATCAATGAAACATGATTTCAATACTCAAATATATATTCCAAATATATGAATGAAGATAGCGAACTCCAAAAATCATCTATTTACCAATCTAGATATATTTAGCCAAAATATCTTCATTCCACTGATGCCTGATCTCTATTTGGAGGGATTTTTGGATTGTACATTGTGGGAAAGTGTTTTATGTATTGTAAAAATAGAAATTCTATTCAATACTTACCTATACTACATTGTAAATTCTCTAGTAAAAACATATTATTTTTATCGGGAGTTCCATATTGTGACACTTATTCGGGTGTCAACATTGGTGTTCTATGAGGATTCAATGGGTATATATGTCATCTATGTTCTCTGCGTGAGGGGATACATAGAAATTTTTCTATGTGTATTAATAGTTAAATATAATATTATTAAAGGGAGTAACAATGGACTCAAATCCTGGAGGTGAAAAAACATCGCATTCATTATCCAGGGTAATGGTTCTTGTCATAATAGAAGTCAGTTAGGTCTATGTCCAATGATGGTTTTTGTTGAAAACAATGACTAATAAATATGAACAAGATGAAGAACATTTATCACTATTATATTTGAAGAACTTTAATGAAATTATATTTTTACCAAAGGTACTATCATTCATTTTATATTTATAACTAATTTATTAATAAAATATATACCTCAATCTTGAGTTCTTTTTTCATTATAGGTGTGGATCTATTGACCTTATCTGGGTTTTAACATCAATGCAACACGAGTAAACAATTTATAATCCCTCTAGAATAAATATATATGTGAACCATGATAACATAATGAAACTAAGGAAATTCCATGTTTTTTCATAGATGATTTGTTTTTCGTGAATTGTCTGTCTTGATCACTACACAATCACTCGATATTTGGGATTGTCTCTTTTTCTCTGGTTATTGAGAAGAATATAGGAGGTAATAAAATTCTCTTAAACATTAGATAAAACCTAAAATATAATATTCAATGAGAGAAAAATATAGGGAGTAATTTTTTTTTGGAAAACTAATGATTCCATTATCCATAAAATCACATCCAAATAAATGATATTACCAGGTATATATAAAACTAGTTTTATAGAATTATAAATTACAAAAATCCTCATAACTAATCTCATAATACTCAAATAACCTAATAAATATTATTATTATTATTATTATTATTCTTTACTTTATGTGTTCATGTCTCGTGGATAATGTAATTGTCAATAAACTAATTTATACATATTTAAATTGTATTTAGTATATCAATTATATTACCAAGTGCTAAAATCATCCCATCCACCTTCCTCAGCATTTATCAAACCACAGATAATAAATATATTTATCATTCAATTAATAAATAAATATTATATTAATGAACTTGAAAATATATATTTATTTTAATATTCGTATATATAAATAAATATTTATTTAACAATAAATTTTATTTATTTCCATGTGAATAAGTCAAAAGTTAAAAAAAATATTCTATTAGACAGTCTTGTGAATAAATATTTATTTAATACTAAAATAAAAAATAAATAGTGACTAGATAAATGTGATTAGTATTTAAACTATTAAATAAAATAGTATTCAACTGAGATCTATAGAAACACTATGTGGGTAACCCATTTATCCTCTTCATCAGTAGAATTAGGAAGGCTTGCCTAAAGTCTAATATTAGTGTCTAGCAACATACAAATAAATCCATCAAGGAATGATTTGTCTCAAAATTATAAAAACCACATATTAATGCCCACTATGGAATATAATCACTATATCTTGATATCTCATTAGGTAGGTTGTGTA
Source organism: Viscum album (assembly GCA_963277665.1). Taxonomy (NCBI): domain Eukaryota; kingdom Viridiplantae; phylum Streptophyta; class Magnoliopsida; order Santalales; family Viscaceae; genus Viscum; species Viscum album. Next base: position 238,410,737 of record OY728150.1, read on the forward strand.
CACATGTCACTAAACTATAATCTCAATATGTATTCTATTAAATTTCTAAAATTTACATGTCAATCACCATGTCAATGAATGTTTTTCCAACAAATAAGTTTTAATAAAATGAATGAGATATTATGTACCTTAAATAGAAATGGATGAATCCTATATTGACATATTCATTAATGAAATATCACTCAAGAGGCACCCAATATACCCTATATCACTATGTTCATGTGTTGTCATGTTTTTACAAATAAATTAATGTACATGGATCATTATATTCATTAATAAAAGTATCATGTTAAAGGATTATTATACATGTTTCATATATGAATATTAAATGACATGTAAGCATGTGTAATTATTATAGGTGATTATATCCTCATAATCTTCCATCTTGAAAATTACAAAGTAAGGACATCATGAGAAGTGGTATCGTTAACTTATGAGTACACAAACGTGAAATTCAACATACTATATGAACATTTTGAGTATTATATCATGGACATTGAATATATATATTCTAGAATGTTTTAATGTCACTTCAAGGTTCTAATCATAGTAGCTAATTGTTAAGACCATTCAGTGTTACAAATACTCTACACACACTGTCACAATAAATATCACACTGAAAAATAATTTATATTCCATAATAAATATATTAATATTAAAAACTATTAATATATATGTAATTTAAAGTATAAATTATTCGGTTTTAGGGAACCAAATCAAATAGACTCCAACTTTCACTAGCACAAATGTTAACTGTATTCATGGTTTACCCCACATGATAAATATGCATCTAATAAGGTATAGACATAGTATTAATCCCACAATATTCACGTGGTTATTATATTTGAAATTAATTTATCTCTCTAAGAAATCCATTTATCAGGTGATAACCTTGACTAAATAATATTTTCCTCGTTTTCATAAAATTTATACCCTGGTTAGTACCGTAGTTAAGGTTTTTCAAGGGAAAAAATAATGCTATACTGTTTTTATGTTACCAAAATCAGAAAAAAATATTTTATAAACCTCTTATTAGGACACATTATATGAAACAACATATTAAGTTATTGTAAACATGTAAATCACTAAAAGTAACAATATTTCCTTGAGTATTAATTTTTTCTCACTAATATCTATGATTAGAATGATATGAAATAAAACTAGTGTTATCTCCCCTTAAAAGTAGTATTTAAATTTTTTTTACTAAGAACACATTTAGATCAAAATTATCAATTACTTTTATATGGTTCTTACTAAAATTCATGTCCAGTTCTTCTGGTTTATAATGATATTTTCATTCTATGCAACTTCCATAAGTAATATGAAACATCAATGCATTCCTTAATATATAATATATATACATAGAACATATTGTTTTTAATTAAATTTATAATTACAATCTCATAATGTGCCCATGTCCATTACCCTAGAGGTGATTCATACCATAAAAATAAAGAAACAGTTTATTCCTTAAATTTTCCATTCTATATTTCTCAATACATGGTCATTGTATGTACTCTGACAAAATGTGAAAACTTATAGATCTATATCTATATATCTCATTCCCCCAAAATTTTGTTGATACTTCATAATTTATTCTAATATAAATTCATTCCTTAGACTTATAGAATTGGTAAGACTTAGTATTTGTTTTCATATGTTATTAAAATATATTTTTTGAAAACTACAGCACCCACACTAACATATATTTTTGAAACATATCAATAATTAGTTACTTATGAATTTTATATGAAAACTGTTTTTTCTTTTATAAAAAATGGATATGTAAATTTTTTATATCTTATTGGTATAATTTTTTTTCACCGATCCTTATTGTTGTCTTATATATATATATATATATATTACATAGGGTCTCTTTTAAATATTGTAGAATTTATGTATAATTCCCAATAGAATGATCATAAAATAGTTTCTTTGACATGTATAGTTCAAATTGATTTTATAATAATGATTGCAGTAAAGGTTTTTTCCTAGAAGATATCAGATAATTCATATAAAAGTTATAATAATCATTTATTCTTTATTAAAACTAACTTATACAATCAATATGTTGTTTATCTTGAATGATTACCATAAGTATCAAGGTTTGAGAGATCCAAAATAAATAGCCCTTGAATTTTTGTACTTGGAATCCAATATTGAATTCATATACACTTGTCAAACATATCATGTTCCCATTTACTTCTTCCTTATAATAATAATTATTATTAATGAATAATATATATATATATATGTATGTATGTATATATATATATCAATCATCATGTATAATATAATACCACCTATTGAGTTTCATATATAGTATGTGTCTCGGGATAATATCCTCCCACTGAGCCTAGAAGAGTTTATGTTCATATTTTAACTCATTCCCATTATGAGAATAAAATTCATTGATGTATACACTTCTCCCACCATCTCAATGATATGTGCTTTCTACTTATAGAAATATAATAAATCATTATTTTTAAATTTATATCATAAGGTTTTTAATATCCTAATTAATAATATATTAAACAATTAAGATTCACATTTTTTTTCTTTTGATATATTCTTTTTTTAAGAAACCCATCACACAAAAACTAATGATGTAATTCATCAATGAATTATTCATCATATCTATATGATATTCATTATTCAATATACTTAGTATATAGTTAAATTATTCATCATATATATATGATATCCATTATTCAATATAATTAGTATATAGTTAGTAGTTATATTATTATTTTAAAAATATGTCAGAGAAGAAATTACAGAATATTTTCAATACATATAGAAAATTTCTTTAATCAATTTCATGTACTATCAAAACATTAATTTATAAAATAATGTGAGTTTCAAATTAACTTCACTCTACATATTAATTACCAATGAATACTTGGTAATCATACACAATGACAAGATCACCTAGAGTATCTTGTATATTTTTTTTAACTGTATTCATATATTCTTTTATAATGCCTACAATATCTTAAAGTACTCTCAGGATGAAGGATAAATTTTACTCTTAACATAATTAGAATAATTTATATATTCTCCTCGAACAGATTCTTATATATTTGTAGAATCACTATATTTTAAAGATTTATTTGTCTAAATCATGATATTGATTAATTCATTATAATGGTTTTATTATCCTGAGAGGGATTACAACACTCTTAAAGATATAAAGATATCAACTATTATCAGTTTATATTATCAAAGAATCATCCTTCTTAAACTAGGTACTTTGAGTCTTATATTAACGTTCATCATTAATTCCTGATTTTAGATATTTATGATTCAATAATTATATAACTATTATTTCAATATGAAACACTATATCCAAATTCATTTGATATATGAAATAATGCCATCTTGTGTCTAATTAGGCATTAATAAATTTTTTTATAATATAATTAATATAAGACAATAGTTTAACATGATTCTATCAAGAAATACTAAAATAATGCACATTTATATATTGATCTATAATTCTACCTTCGTCAGCTCCTTGGAGAACACATCTGACTTATTGTAAATTTTCTATACTTTCATGCTTCCAATATTCAAAGAAAAAACTACAAAACCAATTGTATATTATTACAATGAAATGAAATAGAATTATTATTGATAATTATTAATCTACATTAAGTATCTGAAATTGATTACATATTCTTTATTAGAATGAAATTCTTCTTCCGGTTTTCTATTTAGACACATGAAATTAAAATAGCCTCATATTCATTACACTTCCCTTGAATCCATAATCATTTTACAGAATTTTATAAATGCACCACTAAAATTGAATTTTTCATGGAATTTTAAGACTGGCATTAATTTTTTCACCATAAATCATAGATGGCAAAGATCCCTCTATTCCTTATATATCTAATTAAGCATTGTAAAAATATTTCTAAATAGTTCACCTAAGATATTCAACCTATAAGTTCTGATGAATATAGAAATTATAATATGTAGATTAAAATTAAATATTAATGTATAATTTCTTATCCATATAAAAACCTAACTCTCATAACTATTCATCATACTTCAGTATTTTTATTACATGATTATTAGCTATGTCAAAATCATCAATTTTATAGTAATATATTATAGTGACAAAATCAATTATCTTAATCCTATCATTCTCTTTTCTTGGTTCATAGAGATGAGTGTTTATGGTGTAATAATCCATGTACTTATATTTCATTATCATTTATCCATATATTACTAACAACATGGTGAAACAAACATAAGAAGAAAATTCCAAGAATCTTTGGTAGGATTCCCTCTCACTATCACTCACATAGTAGGAAGGTTAATCAGGTAATGAAGATTCCAACACATAGTACAAAATTAAAAGTATAAGTTTAAGGATTAAATGACTATTTCACTAAGGTAAAAATAATTCATTGAGGATATTCCATGAGATAGGTAATTATTAAATTTTTACCATGTTTTTTATTTTCATTTTTATCACATCTATGTCCGGTTATTTGTACATTATCTTGATAACAAATATAATTTATATGTAATAATTTTAATTATCTAATTAATCAACTATTAATTTATCAAGATTGAATATCCCTCATAATTGGAATTGAAATATCATGTCTCATAAAAATTCTAGTATAAATAATTCATATTTATTTTTTAATAATCCCAAAATTTTCACGGAAAGATATTCTAAGGTAATTAGGTAGGAAACATTTCAAATAACATAATAGTATCTCTTTGATCTATTTAGTGTCCTCCCCAATCTAGAAATTCTTACTCATATTTACTTAACACTTCCCAATATGTATCACCCATTCCAACATTGGTAGTTAACCCTTAATTATTAAATATTTATGTTGACCCAAAAATATTATCTGGAAATCTGAAATAATTATAAGCACTCCCACTATTCCCAGAAAAGTACATTGATCTATGGTCATATTCATAAGTGAAGTTGTAAATGGGTTTTGAATTAATATTAATAGGATTAATTTTTTTTGTTATGAGTAAATTTTACTATTTTATAATTTACATGACTTGTCAATATTATATGTAATTTAAATAATTAATTAACCCTATGTCAATAATATATTTACAAATAATACTTTTATTTTACATTTTTTTCACGTCTTATTATCTTATTTAATTTATATAATCTCATTCAACCTGATATGTAAATTTATTTCATAAAATACATAACAATGTTCTTTTATCAAAATAAAATTAATTAAAGTGACCTGATCATGATCATTCCAATGGTTGATTTATTAAGAATGCAATAAATCTATCTAGAAACCTAGGGGAAATTTTTTTGACACGGGCATAGTTCCGGTTTCATAATAGGTTCCAAACCACATACACTACTTAGATCTCAATCATTTACATATTTTATAATTTCACATGTATGAGGGTAACTGGTTGTATGGGATACATAAAATAAACTGTAGGCACGTAGGTCCTATGTAATAACGGTGGTAATGATCACCCAAATGCCATCATATTTAAATTAGTAAAAAAATATCACATATAAAAAACTATCAAATAATTTAATATTAAATAAAAATCCAACAGAAATATTTTTCCTGAAATACCATGATCAATCATATGAATACAACAACATAACATTCATACACTCTAGAATTATTTTTAACATTCTCTATTAATTAAGATAAATTTATTGGGAATTATTAATTATTGGTTTTATTAATTAATCAATTATAAATCATTATTACTTATCCCAAAATTCCAAGAGATATATAAGGTTAATATAAACTATATTTTCAAAAGAAAAAATAATTAGAATTTATTTTATTTAATATTATATAAGTACAAAAATTGATCTATAATCCAACATGGTGTGTACCCACTAGAACTATGTAGAATATGTGGTGGTCATGTAAAATGTATTAACACATAATGTATCATGAAAAACATATATTTTTTTATTTTAAGACAATCAGTTAGATCTAATGGTCACACAACATGCATTAAACTACATAAAGTGTGCCACATTAAATTCTTTTGTAACATACACAATGTGTACAATCACCACACAACATATATATCATAAATTTATATGAAATTTATTATTCATTTAATATTATTTAAATACTTATCACATAGTTGATATAGCATATATGTTCCCTGTTTTTAAATTTTAATGTGGTAATTAATTTTATTTCTTGAAAGTTATTTTATTTGGTGTAATACACGACTAGTCATCTAATCCACATAAAAGAGTATGATTCAAATGGTGTGTAAACTAGATACAAAGAATGTAATTCACCAATTAAAATCATCTATTACATTCCATGTGACAGAAATGTAATCTATATAGGATAATTCCATGTTACACGATGTGTATGCCTACTACACGTCATGTAATGATGTTGGATCTGTGTCGCTCAGCTAGATATTAACACACATCATGTGTATTTATTGAACACCACAATAAATGATCATAATAACACCATATCATTTGGTGATTCATGGAGTGACTATATATTATATAGATGTAACACTACAAACCATATACCCCATGACAATAAATACATGTAATAATTAATGCATAAGTATACACAATATAAATGCCTCCAACATGAACAATTGTGTTTGGACAAACTATATCTGTGTCTAGTTAACATTTATTTCAAAATGTGTAATTAGGATACCTGTTATGTAATCGTGTCATTCAGATATGATCACAAGCACTTCATCATGTTATCTCTATGTGTCATTCACATATTCTTTACCTCTTTTTGGAAATGTAATGTTTAATGAACATGTTATATCAATATTTTATATTATAAATATTAATTAAATTTAAAAACTACCAAATTAATTGATATATAAATCAATAAATAATTTAAAATCAATAAATTTTAACATTTCTATTCTGATACCAATTGAATTCTTTGGGTGCAGTTGAAGTCATTCAGGTTAATGCATAATGATAATTTTCTATTGAATTAGGATAATAAATCATTAACACATAATGAAGAATGGAATATCTCAATATTATATATAATGAACCATAATAAATGAATCCTAGATAAAAATAGAGTACCATTTACTTTAAAATGATAATTAATTTAATTATAAGAAATATATCTTTTTCATGAGTTCTATATTTTTTTAGGGGTTGATATATCAAACTATTTTAGGGTTGCACCATAATTTCTATAAGGGGATCTAGAGTAGAATTTATTTATTGTTGATCAATACATATGCCAAAATCTATGAATGAAATTTATGGAATGTTTATTTCTAGAAAATATGATCCATTTTCATTGCATTATTCTCATTTATTGTAATAAAATCCATCGGGAATGATTATTGTGTCTCTTATGTTTCATTCCTGAGAAGCATGAATTATGTGTTTAAAAATTATATCAAAGTCCAAAAAAAACTATAGAGATGTTCTTAATATATCGAAAAATATGGGGAGGAGGATTGATTTTCACAACCAATGAGTATCATATCCACAAAATCAAATCAACTGGAAATGATTTCACCACATATATATAGATATATTGTTATAGATTTAGTAATTTTAAGAAATACCATAGCTAATATCTCAATAATTAACGAACCCCACAACCTATAATATTAATAATAATATTTTTCATTCCTTTAGATATACATGTCTCACAGATAATGTAAATAACAATAAATATATTAATATTTATTTAAATGATATTTAGTATATCATTTTTATTACCAAAGGATAAACATAGCACGTCCATCTTAATTTGTATTTTATAAACCTCAAATGAAAAATATATTATTAATATGATAAATCATATAGTTTTTATTCATATTATTCTGATCAAATATTTTGTTTAACATTTTTTTAAATAAAGAAATATTTATTTTAAAATTAATTTTTTTTATTATTTTTTGAATAAATCAAGAGACAAATATAAATAATATTTTATGGTCCTATAAATAAATATTTAGTTATTATTAAGCCCACATATTTATAGTGACTGAATAAATATGATCATTATTCTGACTATTATGTTTAAATATTATTTAAATAATATTGATGAAAAAACCAAGTGCTTGGCCCTTCAAACCTCTTCCTCGGTTAGACTAAGTTATCTTAACTAGAGTTTAATATTACAATTCAGTGACACATTAAGAACTAATAGAAAATGGAATTAATAATAAATTTAAATCAAACACAGAATAATTCTCACATTGTAATATAATCCATTTTTTCATATCTTATCAATTAGGATGCATACACATGTCATCAATAGATAAATTCAATATGTCATTATTTTACTTTATGAAACAAACTCTTCCATCACCATGGCCATAAATTTTAGTATGATAGTAACATTTCAATCAATGGGACAAGATATTATAGAAAGTACAAATCCAATATTGAGATATTCATTAATGAAATATCTCTCATGGCACATATAACATACCCTTACTCATCATGAGCATTTATTGTCATGGTTTCTGTTAATACATCATAATTCACAACTCAATATATGAATTAATAATAATATCAAGTACAATTTTTTTTAAAATATTTCAATATAATAATATATAAGGACACATAAACATGTAAAATTCCTATTGAAGGGTTTTTCCACATAATCTCCCATATTGGAGATTACAATGTAAAATTATTTTGATATGATGTATTATCTACTTACGAGTAGACACAACTTATAGTCAACATTCTATATGTCGCATCATATAATATTATTCTCACTATAGAACATATCAATTCAGGAATATTGATATAGCACATCAGGGTTCTCATTTTAACATGGAATCATTAAGACAATTAGATGTGAAAAATACTCTAAGGAAATTATCAAATTAATTGACACAAATAATAATAATCATTATGTGATAACAAATTTATTAATATCAAAAACTATGAATATATGGGTAATAAAAAGAATGAATTATTTGTTTATAGGGAATTAAATCCAAGAAATTGTTCAAATGATGACCCATATATAGCGCCCTAGTAGTCTATATATCACACTTTCTTAATGATGATGATCATATCATAAAACAAATACCAGTATCTTTAACTCTCTAATTCACTTTTCTGCCTGAATAAGGTTAATCTTCAGATTGAAGTCCCAAGGAACCATTATGTTACCAAGACAATGAAGGTGTAATCCACCTTGAATGGAAATCCCTAGGTTTATGTGTTCCACCACCATAGACTAGTTTTCCTAGAAATGGATAACCTCTTGAAAAATTTTTATAAAAAAAATAATAATATGAACCATTTGTAATTCGTGAGGATGTCTATGGTTTTGAATATTACACCTATCTTCTCATTCCTTAAACAACATCAGGGGAACTTCCTTGATAGAATTGAATCCATCAACCCATATGTAAGTCATATTATATCATTTATTTGATTTATAGGTATCAAAAACCTATAGTTATGGTTGATCAAGAATAATATATTCTTCACATATTTTCAATTTCATTAGTGTCATCCTGGTGATCCTCATCCCATCGATGGAATCTGAGGAAGGATTTTTTATCTTATCTCAGGTGTCATATTGATCCCTCATGAAGCACAATTTTTTCCCCACCATCATGTGTTATTCTACCCCAATGATCATTAGTGGATATACTATATTATTCTATCCATATTATAATTGATGTGAAAATAATTATTATCCATAGGTTTTACAAATAAAATAATAAATTTGATCTACTAGAACATAATCCCTTATGACCATATTATACTTCTGCACATTATAAACATTTCTTCAGTCATCATTTATTGGGTTTGTGGGCAGTTCTTAAAAGGGGGGGAATTTGAATTATGAATGTGAACAAAGAAGTTTCAAGGAATTATCTCCCTTTAGTGATAGTTCATGATAAATGATATTTATTGAATTATAGAATGAATCATCAACATGAACTCTTCATGTAACCTAGTAGATGAATTTCATTTAATTTCATAGAAAACATCCACTATAAAACATAGAACAAACCATAGATATGAATATGATCCTTCTATTTACAAATGTATGGTAGGCATCAATGTAGAATTACCAATAATAGAACTAATAGACCTGTGGTATTCCACTCCACTAGTTGAGCCACTATAAAAATGGTATTAGTTCATAATGTATTCTATGATTCAAATTCTGGGAGACTGTATAAAATTAGACACGTTTCTATAAATTCATCTAGGTGTGTCTCAAGAGGTATACCAGGGTTCAAAAATAGTTTCGTACATCATAATGACCCATGTATAACTCTATAAAATACATACTTGAGGATCTCTTTTCACATAAAGGGGAAACCGATTATACTTCTTTTACTTGGAACATTTCCACATATGACTGGTAATATTTTCATCCATGTTTCATATATTATGAATGTCAATGGATAGGGATCCTTCCTGATGATATTAGTGTCCTCTATTTATAAAACCAAGACCAATGAAGGAATCCATTCATGGTTTACCTACAATACATTGGGATAACAAACATGTGGTACATATAATGCAATGAATGATCACTATATTGAGCATATGTATGTTCCATAGAATAATTAAAACCACTCTATGGACTACCAATAATGTGTTTCTTTATGGAATGAAACAAATTCAAATTTCTAAAATACAATTGGAATTATTGTAAATGTATGTATAGGATATCCATATTGCTTCATAGATGGATAAATCAGGAATTTTGTCCTTGAATATAGAAAATTTCTAGCATACCTAGTATACCCACATAAATTTTGGATTTTCACCACATATATATAATAAAACTTAATCCTTAATAATGACTATGAGTTAGTTTTAGGATAAATTCTAGGAAGATTAAGATTAATATTGAATTTCATGATCTAATATATGGGCCTGATTAGCTTGGGAAACTTTAGTATGGTGGAGTACATATTCATGAGTGATGTCCCTATCGATGATGTATACACACTTAATGATATACCAAAACCCCCCATATTGGTGTTCTCTATAACCTAGGAGTTTATTATATTCGCATTAGGACTTGAGACCTCCATATAGTTTTAGCACCCCATGACCATATAACAGAATGAGATCCCAGTTTAGACACTTATTGTGATTCTTACCCATGGTTTTTTTCAAAGATGATATGTGTAGTGAGAACTAAAATATATATATATATATGATTAACAACCTTGATCACATTTTAAATATAGGATATGGATTCAGTGTTCAAATAAATGACTAAAATGTGAGCCGGATTGTATCTATAATTGAAAAATATAGTAATATCGATTAACTGAGTACGCTAAAGTAGTATAAAAATACACATGAGTAACGTGAACCAAGTATGAGGACCAAAAGGTTGAAATTCAATGATGAATGGAATTTCATTTAGGTCAAATTTCTAAATCCTTCATTCACTAAGAAACTTCACTAAACCTCATTGACCTTAGATGTTTCACCTAAGTGAAGTTATTCATTAATCATGGAAATACCCTAATCATAATGCTATGTCCAACGAGGATAAGGAAGGATTTAATCCTCACCTTGGTACCATGAAGTACTTGGGTGAATAGAAATTGTGAATCTTTTGGGTATACAAAATTTAAATGAGTATAGAAAAGTTGTGGAATGTTATTTATAGTGAATCCAAATTTTTTCCAAAGATTTTATCATGATTTACTATCCCAAAAACTAATGATAATCTCCAGAATGCATCATCCAGAAACATTTTTCACAATGAAATATGGTGTTTTGCCTATGTTTACCTCACCCTAGATAGACCTAAGTGAGAACATTTTCCCTTTTCAACAGTTTTGATTCCATAGTAACATTTACCATTGAAATTATCCTTCTTCTTCTAGTATAATCCAATTTTTATGGATGAATCTTTTAGAACTCCTTTCTAATAGACAGATGGAAACCTCGACCGGGTGTGGAGAATTATTAGTGCTTTCCAATTCTATTTTTTTACCTCAGAACGATTTCCCAAAAAATTATTTTGGATCTCATATCATTATACACTATATAAAATGCAGCTAGGCCTACATGAAATCCCTATTATTCTAACATCACTAACCACACATCTCACACAAAAATTACATATGTTCTTGAAAACATAGTGTAACCCACTTACACGATTTTTTTTTCATTTCTACATCTCATTCATAGTCCACTTACATTAACATCCTTTTATGACCAGTCATCATGAACCTTACTCCTCTAAATTAGCTACAAATATAACCTATGGGTATCCATTATTCACACTTGAGGATAGAAACCAATGAGGAAATAAAACTCAAAATCCCTTTCCAAGGACTTTTTAGACAACATGGTCAAGTATTCCGTCATTTTTTAACTGACATATTAAATGTAATAATCCAATGTAAATAACATGAAATTATGGTAATTTTTTAACCCTAAGGGCTGACATATTAAAACATTCATGAGATACCAATTGATCCCTCGTTCCTGATGACTAGGGTGATGGATCCATAACAGATGATACCCTGGGGTTCCACTATACATGTCATACCTAGAGGGCTCTATAAGTGGGTAAAACATCATCCATGCCCCTATATTATAGTGACCAATTTTCTATTCCTACCATTATAGAGACTATTTCATTCTACGATTATTAATCATACCACTTATCACTACCCTTAAAAGGGTTCCATATTATCCATACCCTAATTGGGGTGACACTTCAACCACCTCAATAAACATGGGTGACACTTCAACCAACACTTCATATTTGGGTTCCGTAATCACCATGTACCACACAAAAGAAAACATTTACCAAGGCCTTAAGTCTGAGTTGGACTTCACCCTAGTTCCTATAATTAGGAAAAGAACTATACACATCATCATATTTAGGTTCATTATAACTCAGTTCACCTACATATGAACCACCTTTTCCTCTGCCTCTAAAGTGGGTTCTAATCCCAATAGACCATATCCATATCCTCTTGAGATGCATGATCATTATATTTACTTTAGAATGAATCTCTAAAATCATGTATTCCTTTGGAAAAGGGCCCCATTTAGGTTTTCCACCCATATCGATGGGAACCTCTGGGTAGTCATGATCATGTACTCCCTTGATAATATGGGATCTTTTATGGGGAATCAATTAAACCTCCACTATTTCATATTTCTCATCTTGGTTTCCCAGGATTCGAGTTTTCCACCTTGGACCACTCAATATACCATACGGTCTTGGGATTCATCACTAGGTAAAATTTCCACCCATGTTCAAATTGATTATTTCATTATCATTAGTAATAAATGAGTTAGGGACATATATATAAGGTAATTCTATGTGTAATCCAAAACCCCTTTTTCATAAATAGATATCCCCCATGATTCAAGATATTTATATGTTTCAAACAATCAATTAGTATGAATTACACACTTATGCATGCATCATATTAAGTGTCAGCCCCAATATTTCCCCCATTAATGATCTCATCCATAAGATCTATTAGTTTTTTATAAAAATGCGGGACACCCGTGAGTGGGCCCAAAAACATTTTTACAAGGTTATATCCTCCAAGAGACCACCCTTAAAAGTTAATATTCCCTGTAATTTATCTTTATCCCAGGTTTATATTCCTGGAGTGATACCTTCTTCAACAAGCTATATTCCTAGTATGAAGTTTCCAAAATGGATCCTACTTATGTAAGTCCCACATGAACCATTTCAAGGAACCCATTCACTTAGAAGATATAAATTCATTGTAACAACCTAGGTAAATTAAAGATATGTTATTTTCATATTTATTAATATTTGTGATTTAAATTTTAATTTTACCTTAAGAGGATTCTATGTTTTATGGCATACCTGATGCGCTACAATGGGTTTCTTTGAAATCATATGTTGCACACAACATTGACTTTTACAAAAAACTAATAATATAATTTTTTTTATTTTAAATGGTAGTTAAAGTATAGCCATTGTATTGGAATGAATGAATAGAACTAACTAAAACATGATTACACATGTTTTTTAAATATTTTTTAATTCATCCAATAATAGTTAGAGGCTTAAAATGTGAATAAATCCAATTTTAAGCTTAAATACTCAATATTCTTTAAAAGTTTGATTTACCGCCTTTTGAGGGAGAACATTTTTTAAATCTATTTTTGTCACTTTTATATGTTTTCTTTGACAAAATAATATTATTCTTTATAATTAGGACATCTAAATTTACTTTAGATGATATTTTGGTATTTTTTTAATAATGTTCATTTTTTAATGAATAATGAAAAATATTGCATTTTAATTCGAAACTGCCTTTTAATCTTATTTGTTTATATAGTTAGATTAATATTTTAATTGGTTTTAAAGTTTAATTGGTTTATATTTTTATTATTAATCCAATTTTGGTCATTTGATGTAATTTTATTCATAAATGGGTCATAAAAAAAGTTAAATATTTTTATAGTTTTTATTTCTTAAAAACACGTTTTTTGTTTTGACAACCGGAATTAATATTAAATTAATTTCTACCACATCTGTGTTTTTTATTTGGAAAAATGGATTCTATATATTGAATATAGAGGTCAAAATTGTGTAAATAGGTATATTTTATTTTTTAAACATTATGAATATTTACTTTAGTAAATATTTTATTCACCATGGTTAAAGGGTAAATATGGTAAGTAAGGGTAAAAAATAATGTTATAATAATATTAAATGACCCCAAAATGTGTCCTAATTAAATTGGATAATACATTTATAACCATGGGAATTTTTGGTTCTATTTTGGGACCCCATGGAGCCACTTGTAATTGAAAATGACACTTTATATTAATTAATTTAAAGTAAGGATAAAAATAACATAAACATATATCTTTTAGTAAACAAATTGTATATGGGGTTATATAAGTGATCTATTCAACTATAAATATTAATTTAAAAGATAAAATTATTTCTGACATCATGGTATTTTATTTGTACTTTTTAGACATTAAATAAATAATTTCAATTATGACAAAATTATGATGCAGTAATTGATTCTTCAATAAAGAATTTAAATAAATGACATTATAAATATTATAATAAATTTATTTTGATACTTTTCATGACATCCACAAATTTTAATGATAATATTGACTTGTTATAATTAAATTAATGAAGTTTATTTGAAGGAATAAATGTGTTATATATTTTTAAAAGTCATGATATGAATAATGAATAAATTGACACAAATGAGTTTTTAAAACAATTAATATTTTATTAAATGATAAAATAATCCTAAAAATATAATATATGGCCAAATGACTCAAATAATGTTAAAAATGTCATAAAAGAACCTTTTTGTGTCTTTTTAAATTTTATAATAAGTACATTAACCATATAGTATGAATATATAAGAGGACATGTTAAAAGTTAAATAAGTTTACGAAGGGTTAAATAAAAAAGTATAAGGATTAAAAAATATCAAAAACTTATCCAATTCTTATTGGATGATTTTAGTTAGACTTAAATGCACCTTATTTTATAATTAAATAATTATTAGACTTTTTAAATTCAAAATCGTTTTATAATAAAATAATACTTTCAAACTTTCCTAAAGAGCCCCTCCTCCCTCTTATAAAAGGCAACCACCTCAAACCCATTACTCACACCAGTCAAGCAGCTTGGACCATCAAAACTCTACTCCAAGAAGCTCCCAACATACCTATATTCATCTTAGAAGCCTTTACCTAGGTAGAATGAAATTAATAATGCCTTTTTTTCTTCAAACCAAATGGATTTACCCGATTTAAAGGTAATGTCTTCTCTCAATATTTTTTCTTTTATTTTCCTTCTCCAACCCCCTAAAATATTTTTATTATATTTTTTTATAACAAAACCAGTATCATACATATACTAGGTTTATTTTATAAGAATTATTCTATCTAAAATTCTACACACCTCTATTTAATGGATTTGAACAAACTATTTCTATTGATGGTGACCTACTGCATCGCGAAACGATGAATGTTCAATCTTCTCTTACCACCTCTTACGCTATCCATTATAGTGGTATTGAATTTATATATGATATATGTTATATTTATATGTGATATATATTATATTTATATTGTCTCTAAACTTATTTATTTTTCATTTATATCATACCTTTATGGTTTCCATAATGGGTAAACGCGATAATTTCATTTGAGGAAGTGTGAACTACCGCCCCTCAAAGTGATATGACTCGTTCATTCCATAAATGGAATTTATAATGTATGAAGTAATTAAACTATACAGTAATTGTAATAAAACTATGTATCATTATGTTTTCATTCAATTAAATATGAAATATAAATGAAAGTAGCGTTCATGCGTACGTACGACTTACCATCTCCATGAAGGATGCATTTCATTTCTTATCTACAAATATTATGTACTATTATAAATATATATATATATATTGGATATATATGATATATAAATCATGAATACCATTATGTAGATTAGGTAATTTGACCACATTGAAAACTCGTAAATCTAAGAAGTTCATTTTTGACTAAAGTACCAAATATAGAAAAAACGTCCATAATTAAATCAAATGATTATGTAATGTTTTTAATGTAGTAATAACTGATATAAAAGGAATAATAAACCTCAAAAAGGTTCTAAATCAAGTAGAAACTATCTTTGGTTTATTTTTCAGGAGATTAAATAATGAACGAGTCAAGTCGGACATAACGTAAGGGACTTCATCTCAGTCTCCTTTCATTAAGTCATATTTTTTTTCTACATGACATTATTTTATACAGTGTATAAATCCTTTTGAAATTTCACTTCATTCGAAGGGAATATTTTTCTACATAGCATTTAACAAAATGACAAAGGGAGTTTTTCTTTTTAACGTACATAGTGACAACGACCTTTCTGCTGTCACGAGAATTATTAGATATTTCGATTCCTCAACAAGCTGTAGTGTTTTTAAAAAGAATATAAATATCATATACTCTTTTTATGCATTTTGGTATTGAAAATTGTTTTGAGAATGGATTTATTATTTCAATATCCTGAGATTATATATTGTGATTGAAATATGGAAATGTTATATTTACTTTATGTTTGTTTTATATGTTATGAATATGTTATGGTTCTTGGGAATTGTTTACATATATGGGTGGTTCTGTGATAAAAAAAGGGAGAGTGATCCCGATATAGCTTTCCAATGAATTGGGTAACGTGACAGAGATAAAAGGTAATGTTTCTCCTAAGAGATTTATGGAATTTACTATGATGGGTATTAAAAATGTAACTCTATATGTAGTTGTGAAAGATAAAACATAATTATGTTATGGATTCCACAAGTTACCATTATGATTTATGTTTTCCATGTGTTATTAATAAATCTTAGGATATTGTTCGGTATGTTAATGATTGAAAAGTATGGATTTATTAACTTGTATGTATTGGTGGAAGAAAGTTTTTGTTCCTTGTTTTATAACCCTCACTGAGCTTTTTATGCTCATCCCAAGTTTTTGAAATGTGTTTCACAAGATTTAAGGTAGGAAAAGATAAAGTAATAATTCAAGAAGATTAATATCAAGAAAAGAAATAATATTTTATTTTAAGAGTTTTTATTTTATGAAAAAATGGATACTGAGTATAATTTTATACATTGTAATATATGAGATGTAATGTTATAGTTATTGCCTAATTCTCTAAAACTATAAACTCGAAAATATCCTCAATGTGAATTATTAAATTCATTCGAGATTAAGTAATGTTTAAGGATGGGTCCATATAGTTGGTATAAGAGGTCATTTTAGTCAACATTAGGAGTCAGGGTATTTTTTAATTAATATAAATAAATATATTAATGGTAATTTTTAAATAATATAGCATTTGATGATTACTATGTTTCTTTATATAAGATATATTTTGTTCAGAATGGTTTATCATAGAGGAAAGGGGGAAGATATACTGGGAAGGAATACCGAGGAGAATAACATTCCCAATCAGCATCCTAATATGGTCGGAATCAGAATGGAATAGTTTTTTGTAGTGACGGCTCAATGAAATCACGTTATAATTAGTGGTTATGTTTATTGATGATATTTTTTTATATTCTAAAAGCTTAGGGGAACATGAAAGTCACGTAAGGATTGTTATTCAAAACATAAAAGTAAATAATCTCTATGGAAAGTTTAGTAAGTGTGAATTTTGGTTGAAATTTTTTTCCTTGGTCACATTGTTTCAAAAAGTAGACTAACTGTTGATCCTGCTAAAACAAAAGTTGTTGAAGAATAGGAAAGACCCAAAGATATAACTTATATCCATATTTTTCTTGGTTTTTCAAATTATTACCCGATGTTGGTGGAAAATATTTCATGGTTATATTTTCCCATTACTAAATTAACTGGAAAAGGTGTTAAGTTCATCTGGGTAAAATAATGTGATGATTGTTTTCAGGAATTGAAAAGAATATTACTGAATGCTCCAATTTTTTATTTGCCCTATGGGGATGGTGAATATTTAATCTATAGTAATGATTCATTGAAAAGACTTGGTTGTGTACTAGTGCAGAATAATCAGGTAATTTCTTATGCTTCATGTCAGTTGAATCCTCATGAGTTAAATTTCCCTACACATGATTTGGAATTATCTACTGTTGTTTTTTATTTAAAAATTTGAAGGCATAATTTGTATGTAGTATAATGTGAAATATATACTGACTAAAAATGTTTGATTTATATATTCACTCAAAAATAATAGAACATGAGACGGATGAGATGGAAAGAATTAATCAAGGATTATGATTGCCTAATCCTTTACAATCCAGGAAAGGAAAAAAAGTGGTTGATGATTTGAGTCTAAAACATAATGATACATTAACCATGTTATGTTTGTAACAAGATCATTTGATTAAATATTTGTTGAACTTTGAAATAGAAGTTGTTGGTGTAGGAGATTTCTCTATATTGTTTCATGTGTCAGTGAAATCATCTCTATCAGATAGAATTAAGAAAGCAAAGAAGGAAGTCAGTGAGTTGTAGAAAAAGGTAGAATTGGTTCAGAAGGGTAATTTACCTAAGTCAAAAAATAATAAATATTGTGTTTTGAGATTTGGGAAGATATTATGTGTTCCCTGTGATTCACATTTGAAGAATGAGTTTTTATGTGAAGCTCATAATTCCCCATTTTTAGTTCATCCTAAAAGTACTAATATGTACAAAGAAATTAGGGAGTATTACTTGTTGGATGGAACGAAAGGAGATATTGCAGACTTTACTATGAAGTGATTGAATTCAATATATGTTAAAGTAGAGCGGTGGTTACTAAAAGTGATGCTTCATACTTCACCGGTGCCAGAGTGGAAATGGGAAAATATATCCAAGTAATTCATTGTGGGATTACCGAAGACATCTCTATGTAATAATGAAATCTGAGTTATTGTTGATCTACTGACTAAATCTTCTTATTTCCTTCCTATTAAAGATACATTGTCTCTTGAACAACTTTCTCGGTTGTATGTTAAAGAGATATTATTTTTTCATGGAGTTCTCATCTCTGTTGTATCTGATCATGATCTCAGGTTCACTTATAAATTTTAAAAATTCTTTCAGAATTTGTTTGGTGCTGAATTAAATTTTAGTACATCTTTTCATCCACAATCAGATGGGAAGTCAGAATGAATAATTCAGACATTGGGAGTTATCCTACGAGCTTGCTTAATATATTATCAGGGAATTTGGGACCATCATCTTTATTTGGTTAAATTTTCATATAATAAAAGTTTTCATCCTAGTATACATATGTCTATATTTGAGGCATTCTAAGGAAAGTGATGTCAAAATATTTCTTTTCGGGATGATGTAAGTGAAAGGAAGTTGATGGGAGAATAATTTGTAAAAGAGATGGTAGAGAAATTTCAGTTGATTCAGAAGTACAAGAGAATATATCCAAGTAGGAAGAAAATTTATGCGGATAACTAGATGAATGATCATTCTTTAGAAGTAGTTCATCATGTATTTCCCAAAGTTTCTCCACGGAAAAGTGTCATGTGTTTTGGAAAGAAGGGAATTTTGAGTATAAGGTTTTTGGAACTTATGAAATTCTGGATAAAGTTGGATCAGTTTCCTATAGAGTGGATTTACCTCCATGTTTATCCCAGGTACACAATGTTTTTCATGTTTCAATGTTGAGAAATTATATGCCAGATCTATCTCATGTTTTGATTCCAAAGTTAGTTCTTTTGGAATAGAATCTTTCATATGATTAACAACCAGTTCAGATTCTTGAATGAAGAGTGATGAACTTGTGGAATAAGGTATCCATCAGGAAAATGTTTTGTAAAAATAAAATATGGTTTAAGAGGCAACATGGGAATCCTAAAATTATATAAGGGATAAATACCACCATTTATTTGATAAGTGAATAAAATTACGAGGACACAACTTCAAAAAGGGGGGAAGGATGTAACATCCTAGGTAAATTAAGGATATGATATTTTCATTATTATTATTATTTTTTGAATTAATTATTAATTTTAATTTAAAGGGGAATCTATGTTTGATGGTGTAACAAATACGCTAAAATGGATTTCGTTGATATCTTATGTTGCACACGACGTTGAGTTATACTGAAAAATAATAGTATAATATTATTATTTTAAATGGTAGTTAACGCATATCCTTTGTATTGGCGGGAATGAAAATAACTAACTACAAAATTAATACACATGTTTGTTAAATGGTTTTAAATTTATCCAATAAAAGATAGATGCTTAAAATTTGAATGAATCCAATTTTAAGCATTAATACTCTAATATTCTTTAAAAGGTCGATTTACCGCCTTTTGATGGAGAACCCATTTTAAATATAGTTTCTCATTCAATTTTATATGTTCTATATGACAAAATAATATTCTTATTTCAAATCAAGACATAAAAATTTATATTGGATAAATTTTGGTATTTTTTTGAAATGTTCATTTTTCAATGAATAGTGAAAATACAGAATTTTAATTCAAAAATTCATTTTAATCTAATTTATTTATATAGTTAAATTATTATTTTAATTGGTTTTAAAGTGTAATTGGATTATATGTTTACCATTTAATCCAATTTTGTTCATAGTCTGTAATTTCACACTAAAATTGGACACAAACAAAGGTAAATCTTTTGATAGTTATTATTTCTTAAAACACTCTCTTTTTGTTTTGACAGCAAAAATTTATTTTAATGGAATTTCTGCCACTACTGTGTTTGGAATTTGGAAAAATGAATTCTATATTTGGAATCCTGAGGTCCAAATTGTATAAATCGCTAACTTTTATTTTTTATACTTTATGAATATTTAATTTAGTAAATATTTTATTTACCATGGTTATTGGTTAAATCTAGAAAATAAGGGTAAAAAATAATATTATAATAATATTAAATTATATGTACATGTGTCATAATCCTATTGGATAATACATGTACGACCATGGAGATCCTTGGGTCGATTTTGGGACCCCATGGAGCCACTTGTAAGTGAAAATGAAACTTTATATTAATTAATTTAAAATAAGGACAAAAATAACATAAACATATATCTTTTAGTAAAAAATTTGTATACGGGGTTATATGAGTGATATCTTAATATATAAATATTCATTTTAAATATAAATTAATTTTTTAAATCATAGTATTTTATTTATAATTTTTAGACATTAAATAAATAAATTTAATTATGAAACAACATTGATACAATAATTTCTTCATTAATAAAGGATTTAAATAAATGATATTATAAATATTTAAAAAAATTATTTTGAACCTTTTTATTCCATCCAATAATTTTACGTACAATAACGACTTGTTATCTTTAAATTAATAATGTTTTTTTGAAAGAATATTTTTTTATTGTTTTTTAAAAAGTCCTTATATGAATAATGAATAAATTGACATAAATGCGTTTTTAAAAAAATTAATATTTTATTAAATGTTAAAATAATCCTAAGAATATATGATTCAACCAAATTAATTAAATAAATTTAATAATATCATAAAAAATCCATTTTTGGTCTCTTGTAATTTTATAGTAAATATATTTTCCATATAGTATTAATATATAATAGGACATGGTAAAAGTTATATAAGTTAACAAAGGGTTAAATAAAAAACATAGGGATCAAAATATATACAAAACCTGTCCAATTATTATTGCATGATTTTATTCCAACTTATGTGAACCTTATCTTATAATTAAATAATTTTTGGACCTTTTAAACTGAAAATATTTTTATAATAAAATAATACTTTCAATATTTATTAAAGATCCCCTCCTCCCTCTTATAAAAGGCCCCCACCTCTAACTCATTACTCACATATATTAAGCCTTTTCGCTCATCAAAACTCTGCTCCAAGAATATCCCAACATACCTATATTCCTCCTATAAGCCTTTCCATAGGAATAAGGCAATTCAAGAAATCATTTTGGGTCAAAACTAATGGAGTTACCCTATTTAAAGGTAATGTCTTCTCTCAAGTTATTTTTTTATTTTCTTTATAAAACCCCCTAAAATCTCTTTATTCCATCGTTTTATAATAAAACATGTATACTCAATATACAAGATTTTTTTATGATATTTTTTTGAACTAAACTTCCAAAAACCTCTATTTAATGGATACAAACATACTGTTTCTGTGGATGGTGAACTACTGCCTCACGAAATGATGATTGTTCATTCTTCTCCTACCACCTATTATCGTGGCCATTATGATTGTACTGTATTTATATGTGATATATATTATATTTATATGTGAAATATATTATATTTATATTGTCTCTATATTTTTTTTATTTTTCATTTATAGCATACCTTTATGGTTTCCATAATGGGTAAACCTGCTAATTTCATTTGTAGAAGTGTGGAGTATCGCTCCCTTAATGTGATATGACTCATTACTTCCATTCGTGGCTTGTATAATGGATGGAGTAATTAAATTATATATTATATTATATTTTAATTATAATATACTTATGTATCATTAAGTTTGTATTCCATTAAATATAAAATATAAATGAAAGTAGTGTTCATGCGTTCGTATAACTTACTATCTCCATGAATGGTACATTTCATTTCTTATCTCCTCCAATATCCCGACGACCTTCATTTTTTATTGGTTATTGATAATCCACCTTCCAAGGGGTGAGGTGGAACCCTTACAAGGCCCATAGGCGTAAGTATTACATGGCCCGTAGGCCTTAGATGGATTCACTTTTTCCGTAGGCTTCAAACATTACATACAACCTAGACTAACTACATGGAACTACTCCTCCCCAGCATCTTCATCGTGAAATCAGCTCTCCACCTTTTCATGGCTGTTCGGCTAGGCATTCTCGTGCATGCCCAGGATTGTCCCGATGGCAGGTGGCATACCCTTTCATTATTTCAATCCGTTTAGCTTCTACTATGGTGAAAGCTCCGTGCTCATCCTCAATGTAGAGCTTGTTCCTCGTAGGTCTTCTGGTTTACATCTACACTTAAGGTGGCCCGACGGCCTTGAGGTTTCCCAAAGGCCTTACTGAGATAATATAATTTTGACTACATGGAAAACATTTAATTATAATAAGTTCATTTTTGACTCTAGTAAAAAATATCGTCCAAATGACCATAATTAACTCAAATTATTATGTCATATTTATAAAGTGGTAGTATGTGATATAAAAGGAATAATAAACTTGAAAAACATTCTGAAGCAAGTAGAAATTAACATTATTTTATTATTTAGTAGATTAAAGAACGAACAGGTCTAACCGAACACGAGATAAGGGACTTCATCTCAATCTCCATTCATTGAGGCATATTTTTTTCTACACAAATTTTTTTATATGTTGTATAAACCCCATTTAATTTTTATTTCATTCAATTGAAATCTTCTTCTACATAGTGTTTATCTAAATTACAAAGGAAATATTTCTTTTTAACGTATGTAGTGACAACGACCTTTCCACCTCCGCAGGCATTATTAGATATTTGGATTCCTCTACAAGCTGTAGTGTTTTTAAAAATAAAATAAATACCATATAATATTTTTACGTATTTTGGTATTGAAAATAGTTTTGATAATGGATTTATTATTTCAATATATTGAAATGTGAAACTGTGATTGAAATGTGGAAATGTTATATTTCTTTTATGTTTGTTTTATGGGTTATGAATATGATATGGTTCACGGGAATCATTTACGTATATCTGTGGTTATGTGATAAACCTTGGGTGGGTGAGCCCAAGATACTTCTCAAATGTATTGGGTAATGGAATGATGGTAAACTTTAATGTTTCTCCTAAGAGATTTAGCGAATATAATTCGATAGGTATTCCAAATGTAACTCCCTACATAGCTATGAAAGATATAATGTAAGTATGTTATGGATGCCACAATTTACCTTTATGATTTATGTTTTCCATGTGTTATTCATAAATATTATGATCTTGTGTGGTATTTAAATTATTTAAAAGTATGATTTCATTGACTTTTATATATTGGTCGACTAATGTTTTTGTTCCTTGTTTTATAACCCTTACCATTATTTTCATGCTCATACCATGTTTTTGAAAAACAATTCATAAGATTTTAGCTAGGTAAAGATAAAGGAATAATTAAATAATATTTATATCCAGAAAAGAATTCTTATTTTATTTTAATAGTTTTTATTTTATGGAAAAATAGATACTAAGTAGAATTGTCAACTTTGTAAAATTTGAGATGTAATGTAATATTTATGGCCTAATTATCTAAAACTCTAAAACTGAAAAGATCCTTAATTTTAATTTTTAACTTAATTCAAGATTATGTAATGTTTTAGGATGGGTCCTTATATTCATGACATTAAACATCATGTCTTACTTCCACACTGCATTACATTAATATTTCTATTGTGGTCATGTGACATGACTATAAACTACTCAACCTAATATATGTAGTTTTTTATTCCTATAAACCAGGATATGTATAATACTTAGTGTGGTTCAATCATAAAATATCATCGGTCACAATGTCATGAGAATAAAATAAAAAACATTATTCTGTTTCACATGACCATAAATATTAATACTTGTCTAACTAAGTGACATAAAACAATATGGGTTCTGATTCCCTTCATAAGGATATATAGAAATCCTCTATCATTAGAATAAACCTATTAACAAAACACCAACCACCTACTTATATGGTGAAAAGTTCATTATTTACCATCCATAATTATTTGAAACATAATTTAATTACCACATAATAAGAGAAATATACATAATGTAACAACTGGGTTTTGATGACAGCACAAATATCCTACCATAACATGGTCGTCAGGTCCCATCCCGCCAGGTTACACCAGTTGTGCCATAGACAGATGGTCCCCACCGACATGCTCGAACGAGTCATCTGACTAATGAAATCCTCACATGCTAGCTCTCTATATGGTGAAAAGTACAATATTTACCATTTATAATGATTTTAAACATAGTTTAATTACCATATAATATATATATATATATATATATATATTGTAACAACTAGGTCCCACTAATAGCATGACACCCCACCTTAACATGGTCCTCGGGTCCCGGCCCACCAGGTACCACCAGATGCCCCGCAGACACATGTTCCCCGCACTAGGGAACACCCACATTCCAAAAAGAGTCATCTTACAAATGATAGTGACCGCATGCCAACACATATCCTTTCCAGTGTGATTTATCCTCTCACACCCACACACTGGGAAATACCTCATAAGGTCACCCATCCTGGTCACTACTCATGACTAAGCACGATTAACTGTGTAGTTCTAATCAGGAAGGATCCTGAAAATCAAGGTGATCCTTGTTGAAATGAATCATATCATTTAGCCATTTAACCCTTTATAATTCGAGGGTGTCACATCCCCCCCCCATAGAGCAAAAAATCATTGTTTTCTTCCCTTAATCTCAACTCGGGCAGTGCCCCACACTTAAGGCTAGGTAACACTTTTGATACCAATTGTAACAACTAGGTCCAGGTGAAATCATAGACACCCCGCATTAACATGGCCATCGTGACATGGCCCATGCGGTACCACTAGTTTCCTTGCAGATACATAGTTCCCACCCTATGGCCCACACACATGCCTGAATTGTTCATCTGACTAATAAAAGTTCCTAGGGTCCAACATATGTTCTTTCCAGTGTGCATCGTTCCCACACACACACAACCTAGGAAACTTCCCAGAAATTCACCCACCCTTATCACTACTTGAGGCCAAGAACGCTTAATTGTGGAGTTCTAATCATGTAGACTCTTGAAATAGAAGGTTCCCCATGTTTACATGAGTCATATAATTTATCCATTTAACCCATTATCATTCTGGGTTCTTATATATAACATATACTATATATACATTTTCACATCAACACATTGTTTCAATTAATAACATGGATGGTGGTGACCAATCCCACTTTGGTATTATGGAATGATTCTTAAAAATATCATAATTATATAAGGTCCCTTAGTAGGAAATAATTTTATCATAAAGGGTGAGATGATCCTAACTTACCACAATCCCACTAAGGTGCATCTGAATTGTTTTTGGTATAGCCGATGTGACCATATGCCTTTATAAAGAGGGTTTATTCTAGCTCAAAACATGAATGGGTAGTTTTTACAATAGAAAACAATATGACTAATATAAATCATAATACCTATAATACACTTTGAATATGTGATCTATTTGCATGAATTAAGTTCAAAGTTATTTTAGAAACATTGTTGCACCCCCATATGAGGTTGTTTGACATGGTTAATGATAGTCATGAAATTATTATGCAACGTGAATTATACCTCATATTTTCCATATTTCAATAATAATTTTCCAAAAAAAAAAAAATTAAAAGCATAATTAATATTATGTTCTATACTAAAAAAAATCATCATTGGTGTCAATATTTGACCAACTGAATTACATTATACCCCTAGAAATTCGACCCAATGACTTTTTATTTGTAAAGATAAAAACTAATTTATCTTAAATGAGTGACACACACTTACACATTTTATAATAATACTCTTAATAATTCCTTAATATCTAAACCAATAGAATTAAATATCATCCTAATAAATTATTCTGGGAAATAAAAATTCAGAATAGCTACAAAATTACCATGACATCTGGCTCTAAATATAACATTTTTTAACACAATACATGGGACTATTCAAGATGATATTTTTTGAATTGGGATGGATTGAATACATAATGAATTTAAATCATGTGAGGAGGAAATTCCATCTTGTATGCAACATACTTGATCTTTTAATTGATATCACAGTGTCCAACATTCCTTGGAATTTACTTTCCTTGTCTTCTCATCCATCGGTGAACAAACCAAGTTTATACTCTCTATAATACTTGATCACAAAATAAAAAATTTATGGATCAATGATGTTGATTATTATAATACTTTTTGAAGTTTTATAATATCAAAAAATTATTCTTAATGAGTTATATCTTCTATATTATTCATTTCAATGAAATCAATCCTACTAGTGAAGATTCACCCAGTGTGATCCATCAAATTGGATACTAACACAGTTTTCAATTAAAGGAGTAAAAGGGATCCATATTAATAGATTATTAATATATTTTACTATAGGTGAACTAAATCAATGATAGGTGGTTATAAAATTTTACTTTGAAATATAACACATATTACCATAGTATATCTTCTAGAATCTAGATTTTTTTATTTCACCTATCCATCTATTTATAGATAATATATTATTTGCCACTTCACCTGAGATCCCATTAACTATTGAAGTCAATTTTAGAATCAAGATTTGAATTTAGAATACCTATCTGAAATTTTCTTATGGGATACCCTATATATATTCACAATCTATTATACATAAACCTTACAAGATATTCTACCTTGATTTTATCATTGATCAGTAAGAAATGAGATAATTTATAAAATAGATTAATAAATAACCCTATGAAATTCATAACAATAATGGATTGAGTTAATATAATGATGGAATCCATGGTAATATAATACCATTTCTATGGTATTATAGATAGTGGATGAATTTTACATGAGTTCCACTGATGTTTTATAAATTTTCTATCATGTAAAGTACCTCTCCTCTAATCTGAAAATTTTTAGCCCATATTATTCTCATAGTACTAGTGTTTCATATGATGATAGATCTAAATGGAACATGGATGAACTAAAAAATAAGGATGATTGAAATTCATTATTATATTCATATTGAATTTGGTAACATATAGTTTTTCATAAAATAGGAGATTCATTCAAGAGGTAGAAAAAATATAAGGTAGTTACCTCATCATATTTAAATGTCCTGATTTGTTGATATGTTTTATTCCACAATTATTCCTATTTAATGGATTTAAGGGGAGAATGAGTGATATGAATGTTTAATAAAACTTCACCTCTTGAATTTTGGAATCAAATAATTTATAATTCTGACATAAGTTTTGATGATCACAAAATCCATGGTTATATTACTTATTAATTATTTTATTTGTGATAAATGTTTTTATAAATGTATATTTATACATTATACAATAATATTATTCTATTTTATATAAATATTTTTCTAAATATGTCTCCATACACATTGATGTTATGACACTTACATGTTGAAGCTGTTTCATTTATAAATTTGATGTTTTCTAAATTAAAAGTATGACTCTTATATATACATGTCATGACTCTAACACATTTACAAATTACAATGATTTTTAAATTAAATGTTTCCTAAAAATAAACTAATATATCTTATGAATTAAATAAATAAATCTTTTAGTTTATAGTACAATTAGAGAAGATGAATTTATGTATGCTTCTAGTCTATCATATATTTGAAACATAAATACTTTCAAGGACATATTTCCTTTGAAAATTTATAGTAGATAGTTTATTAATTAATTATTATTATTAAAGTATAATATCTTTTATGGAAGGATGATTATGATATTTGGTTAATAATTTTAAGGAAGACTAAATCTACCAAATGGTTTTATGAATGTCTATTTTTGTGGAAAAGAATGAAACTTTCAATAAATAAATTTATTTCTTAAATATTACATATATAAATAGAATAATATAATGATATAATAAAAAATAATTCATGTGATTATCTATTTCAATTAATGTATTATGTGATTTCTCTAATTTTTTATATGAAATCTTATGTATAGTGTGACTAGAAAATAAATAAGATAAGATGATTATATATTTTTTTCCTTATAAATATATCTACTACAATCAAAAGATTTTCTCTAGAGAAACACTATTTAATAAAACTCTCTCTCTATGGAAGATAAAAAAATATATCAGTTATTGGAGTTGGAAATTATGAATTTTATAATGTAACTTATTTTCTATGTATTTATAACTCTTCTTTAAGTTATCAATTCTTATACTAAGACAATGAGTAAAGAGTGATTGTGAGTATTCTAAGGAAGATCTTGAGAAAATATCTTGTAACTGAAAAATAAAGTGATAGCTATATTCACATATTTTTTATATCCATAGGAAAATGATATTAAAACAAATCACAAAACCCACATTAGGTGTTGGTGGATGGGGATGGAGGAAGTTTGTATATATCCAAACCATTATAAAAACATTATGTATCCTGATGTTTAATTTATTTTATTTTCCTTAGTAGATCATATTAATTTAAAGGACATATTATATAATTTATGTAAGAAGAAGTTTTCATTTGTTGGGAAATTCAAGAACTAAATTCATACCCTATTGGGTCATTTTTAAAACTTCTAGGAAAAACTATTTTCTCAATGATTGACATTTGAGTTCTCTACACTTTTTAGTTAACATTTAAGATCAATATTTATCTACTAAAAAAATTTATTTTATAGGAGTTTTTTATATGGTAATAGATTCAAATTTAAATGGTGAGAATTGTAGTTACTAGAAAACTAAAATGGTAACCTATTTGAAAAAATGGGGTTCAATTTTACATGAATATTTTTTTGCCTTAAAATATTTTTGTTGTTGAACCACGTTTATGGAGAGTTAAACATGTGGCTTAATAAAAAAAATTAAATGGTTGTTAATGCTATAATTTCTATATTAGTACCTGAATAAATTTAAAAATAAATCAATGTGAAACTACTCTAGGAATATAAAAAATTACTTTAGTTTCCTAGGAATGTGAAAAAAATGTATGAAAATTAAGGTACAACACTGAGAAGATAATTTTTGATACATTAAAGATGTTTAATGGGGAATTTATTCCTCAAAATATTGGCAGTATTATTGAAATAATAAAAAATATTTCTACCATGGGAACTGAAGTACCAGAATTTGATCAATATTTTAATATCATTATAGTTCTATCTGTGAGATATAGTGTAATATTTTTTAAAATCAATCAATATATATGATTTGTGTTTATAAAAATGAAAAATATGATCAGAACACTCATGATATATAATGAAAACATTAGTGAAAAATATGACGATTTCATTTATTAATGAGGATAATGTTTTATTAAAAGTCTCTACATTAAAAAATGATAAAAGTTTAATGAATTTTATTTAGACTGGTATGATAAAGGAGACTAGATCTTTTTATATTCATGGGTTGAAATTTCTCAACTATTAATAAGATTCCTAAAATTTTCTAAGAGGAGAAAATGTTTTAAAAATTATTAAATTTATTAATAATTATAGAAAATGAATGGAAATTTTTTTTTACTGATTTAAAATTATTTGTAATTTAAAACCTACATACCCTTAACTAATGTAAAAGTGAAAATATAAAAAGTAGTTTCAAATAAAATAATACATCAAGAAGAATGGTGAATGTGATATGAAGGATAAAAAGAGTTCTTTTATAGACACTGGTGATGATTCTTATTATAACTCTAAAGTTATGTTCTGAAAATAAAATTATAATTTGATTTTTATAGATTAGACTCAAGAGGTACAACAATTATTTCTAAATCAAAATAACTATTATTTTTAGAAAAAATAATTTGTATTGGTCTATGATTGAAGATAAATATGATAATTTAAAGAAACATTATAGGTATCTAAATAACTTTTAAGATACTTTTTGTATGTAAAAATATTCTTTAAATAATCATATTTTAGAATAAAATTCTAAACATAATAAAGATATACATTATTATTCATTTCAAGATTGTATTATTTTAGGTAAATTTGAATATTTTAAATTGGGAACTATCATGTTTACTAGGGATTTTCCTTAAAAATCCTTGTAATGAATAATATAAATAATTAAAAAATTATAATAGTAGGTAATTTTTAAAACCCATGATATATAGAAATGTTTTTTTATCAGTGTAAATACTAAAATAAAATATTTTTTACCTATTTTCATCATGGAATCATGGTACATTATGCTAATGATTATTTAAATATAATTAAAATATTTTTAGGGGTTAATCATGACTAAATTTCTAAATATTTATATAATGTAAATGAATATTTTTCCTAAAAGTAATTTTTTTATCTAAATAATTAGTTGAAATTATTTCATGACATAAAAGTGTATGGGTATAAAAAAATTTGGGTTGTTTGGTATTTTAGGGAACGATCTGAAAATATAGAAATACAAAATAATAACTGATAGTTCCTTCACAAGACATATGAGTGGACACTTCTCAAATTTATAGCCTATGTCAATCATTGATTGAGGTCATGTAAATATTAGAGATAATCTATGAGAATATATTACTAGATTTTGATTAGTTTTAAATATAGAATCAATACTCATCAATAAGGTGATATAAGTTCAAGGTTGAAAACAAAATCTGATAAATTTTTCTTGACTTTGTGATGAATTTTATTTGATTAATTTATTTCATAATGACTTTTCTAATTTTAAATGAATTATAATTGATCTTATAGATCATATAAGTAAAATATTTATACATAATGTCCTAACACTTTGTGTAGAGAGAATATAAACTGTTTTAATGATGAAATTAGTGAATCTTTGACTTTCCTTATTAGACATAGACATTGTAATGACAATTCTTCATTAATGTTCTTTAATATAAATTTTATTTTTGATTTTACATTACTAATTTTTTTATAAAAAGTGTTAATGAGATACAAGCCAAATGGGAAATAAACACAAATACATTTTTAATTAAATTAATGATATTTAAACATCTAAACCTTCAGAATTAATACACATAGATTTTTTTTGAACAATATATAATAAATTTACTTAATGTAATGTATTTTATTGTTTTTTTGGTTGATCTCTTTTCTAAATTTACATGGGTTTTAATTTTAAGTATTAAAAGTTAATCTTGTCATGTCTTCAACAATTTATTTAAAATGGTTCAATCTGAAAAAATGGAAAAAATATTTACTTGATTAATGGTCATGGGGGTAATTTGAAAGTACAAAATTTAATTAGTTTTCTATAAATGATGGAAATAAAAATATATTATATGCACCTAGAAGAACTCACTAGAAAGAATTTATTGAATGGGGAATTAAGAATTTGTGAAAAAAATCTAGAACCACACTATGTGAATATAGTATGTCGATTCATATTTTGGTGGATTTTGTTAACATAGATTTCAATTTCATAAACATAGTTATAATAAGACATATTTTAAAGAAAAAAATGAGTTATGGAATAATATAAAACCAAATGTGGGGTACATTCATGTTTTTAGATATAAGTTTTATATCTTGAAAAATAAGGATAATCTTAGTAAATTTTATCCGAAGTACAATGAAGGAAGATATCATGGTTACTATAAATAGTTGGCATTTTAATACATAATTATCACATATTTTTTAATTAATATTCAGTAAATTTCATAAACACACACCCAAGGACCGTAATATTGTAGAATATTTTCACTGTAGAAATAGAATCTTCTTATTTAGTAATGATCTTCAACATCTCCCGCACAGAACTTCTCACATAGTACTCTCATTAGGCATAAACTAACAAATAAATTCTTCAAAACCTGGGGAAGGGAACATTATAATGGGTGATATTATATGCCTATTATGGGTATAGATAAGATATTTTGACCTATAAATATATGAAATCATAAGATAAACATAATTTTATGTGATCATGTGCATAACTTACAAGTTTCAAACCCTACCTATCATAGATCATAAATACGATAAAGGAATAAAACATGGTCATTTCCAAAAAAAGACTATAAGAGTGATATATTATCATAAATCAATCATAAACCATATGTTTTTTAATAAAAGATTGGCCCCATTAAAAATATAAAAATTAATTCCATATGTCAAGGTTAACTTCTAAGACCATCAACATAGTGTCTCAGGACCAATCACCTATTTCCCATATAGGATTAAGAATCACCATGTTCCTATAGTGTATATATACATTTGAAATGTTTCCCATTATTATCAAAAGAGATATAAATCCATAACTAATGGATTATAAGGATATGTGGGTCTCACCCATAACATAATTAAATTCATACATATGTGTTCAAAATTATCATAAAACAATCATCAAATAATCACATATTAACACCTAGGAATAATATAGTTTTCTTAAACATTTCATCAATTACACATCTTCTAAACCAAGAAATATAAACAGGTTTCATAAAAAATTCATAAACATAAACATTATTCATCATGAAAAATTATAAATATTTCGTTATTTAATCTTATCCTTGGTAAATCATAAGTAAAATTAAGTTATGTTATCATAGATGTCAAATTACATAGAAATATCACCTGGAAATTTTCATTAGGAAAATAGCCTTTTCATATTGAGAAAAATATTTTAAAATGTAAAAATTCACACAATATTTTGTAAATAAATTTCTTTAAAAATATACATTGAACCCTGTAAATGTATATGAAAAGGTAATTTAAACATTTCTTGAGTAAAATATATTTTCCAATTTTTTAAAAAAATTAAAACATAAACAAAAACAGTATAATTTTCACTGAAAATAACGTTTTATTATTATAAATAAAGATTTAGAGTGAAAATTTATCGTCGAATTGGGAAATTATGTTTATATAGTACGTGTCCAAACAAATATTCCTTTCACATTTTTGGTAAAATCCAAACAATACTTGTTTAAAAATTGACATAAATATTTATTTTAAATCATTTGTAAAAATGTTAAATATTATAAAAAATTACATTAAAAATCATATTGTAACGTAAAATCATTTTTTAAATTTTTTTAGAAAACTTGGATATGGAATTAAAAGTGGTTTTGACCAAGAATGAAATAAAGTAAGTTTTATTTAATAAAACTCTTTTAGAGTAATGAGTTATAAATATTATAAAATTAATATAAAAAATTTATTATAATGATATAAATTTAGGATACTAAAATTCATGAGTTTATAGAGATATGGATTATAATATCTCATCATGAAAAACATAATCATAATAATCCCGATGAACAATGAGATTTCAACAGCAAACCCTTACCACTTTGGAAACATTTGAATTGTAAGAACTATTAAAGAATAACGTCCAAATAATCATTAAATATCATAAATATAAAGATATTAATGATATATTATGTCAATATGGATGTATATACAACTCATTAAGGAAGATACATGCATAACATAACATATTTCCTAAAGAAGACAAATTGGGACAAAAATCCTTTACTGCTTTGGTATCTTTTGAACCGTAAACCCCATGAATGAGAGATAATCAAGTGGATATGTAAGTACCAATAATTTTACTGAAAAAATCATATACTAAATTAATTTTTGGTTTAAAAACCACATAAAAGATACATGTGGTGAATATGGCATGTGTCTCATAAAAAATAAAAGTGAGAATGAAATCCCTTACCTTCAGTTACTCTTACAATGAAATCACTCTAGATTCTAATATAATAAATATATATTTATTATAAATATATTAAAATACAATAATAATATATTTCATATCATATATTATGTACTTATAACAATTTATTACATATTTAAAAACAATTCCTTGTTATAATTTCATTTAATGTAATAATTACTTCGTTTTTCACTTTTATTTAGTGTTGGTATTTTTGGTCCTATTAATTTGATCATAGTTAAAAATATATATATATATATATACATGATAAAAATATCAAATATATTTATTATATGTTCATTTAAAGTAATAAATAAAATTTAGAGATAATAAATTTGAATACACCATTCTTAGATATGATAGGTCGTACGTACGCATGAATACTATTTCCATTTTCTTAAATGATAAAAAAAGAAATATAAATAACACATTTCCATTATAGAATATTTTTTATGTCATATATATCATATAAATTTATTACGGTTACCATTATTACCTTCCAGGAAAATCATTAATGAAAAATGAATCACATTGCTTCGCGAGGTGGTAGTCCACCGTACACAAGAAAAACATTATTATAACCCCAATGGAATAGAAATATGGGTGGTATATGTGATAATATAATTCTGGAATTATAATTGTTGGTTTTCTTATCAAAGTAATTTAATAATATTTTATGGGCTGAAAGAATAAATAAAATAAAGAGGCTTGGTTATGCATGATACTTATTCTTCAAACAACTGTCTTAGGTAATCACCCAAAGGATTCTAAGGATAGATGTATAATAAATACGGGTCCTCTATGTAATCGTTCAAAAATTATGGAAGATATTTGGTCATGTAATAGATGATAAAAATAGATTTTGAGGACTGAATAGTAGAGGATAGTGTGTCAAATTTTATAAGTTACATGGGTGACATAAT
The DNA here is from genome assembly GCA_963277665.1 of Viscum album. Lineage (NCBI taxonomy): Eukaryota > Viridiplantae > Streptophyta > Magnoliopsida > Santalales > Viscaceae > Viscum > Viscum album. The sequence continues at coordinate 238,446,471 of OY728150.1, forward strand.
TATATTTTTAAAAAGAAAAAGGTGTACCCATGTTTGCTTCAATCCACAAGGATCCAAAATGGACCATTATTCAAACTTATAAATTATATATATAATATATGGACATAAAATATATTTTATAAAAGTGTTATTTCATATCATCCCTTGTCTATTCAGTTTAATCCGTCAATAAGCCCATTTTCACAATAACTGGGGAAATTAATTTTATTTATTTTCAATATAAATTATGGTAAAAAATTAATTTAATGTTTTAAGATATTATAAATCTTTATTATTCCAAATATTTAATCCAAATATCAAATTTTCATATATATTAGTGGAAAATATTAATTTCAAATTAAACCTACCGATGTGATACAAAATTAGTTTTCTAAAGAGAAAGTGTTCAATTTTTTATAAAAATATATCATAATTAAATTGGAAATTGATTCAAATGAAAAAAATTAAATATATATATAAGTGAACTAATATTACATTTAATACCTTTATAAAAAAATTATTAGTTTTTAAATGGTTTAGAATAAATGTAAATTCTTAAAAAACCATTATTTATAAATATTCATCAAACACATTATCCTATCATAAAATGTTCAAAATTTATCCTAATAAAATTTTAATATTGTGATTTCACAAATGAATATATATTTTCATATAAATTCTCTAAAAGTTTAAAATAGTTTCACAAAATGAAAAAAATTTCCCTTTTATAACAATATAGTTATTAAGAGTAAAATTGGATTTATTCATATCGTATACCTAAAAAACACATAAGATGATTTTTAAAAATTTAATTGAATATATAATATACAAATTTAATATAAATCATTCATTATGTGCCATTTATTTTATTTATTAATATAAAACATGTTTGTGGGCTTTTAAATGGGTTTTTAGAAAATATTTTATTTATTTTAAAATGGTTTTAGTTTTTATTTCTAATTAATTAGTTACCTAAGAATTAATTTTATATACATGTATAGATAATATATTTTTACAATTTAGGAATTCCTATTCGTACCTATCATTCTAATGGTTAATAGATAACTATAATATTAAATAATAATACTTTAACATTAGGTCATGTTTAATTTAAAATAAGTGTTACATGTAACACAGGATTAACTTGTAGTTTTATTTAATACATGATAAACATGGTGTTTCATGTAAAGAAATATATTTAAAAAATAAATATATAAGGAAAAAAACTATTTCAAAAATTTTGAGGTTTTACTCTCTACCACTCGTAAAATGTGTTTTTCCCTAAATATTTTTCACTTTGGTGTAAACAACAGAAGATATTTATACCACATTACATCCTGAAGTACCCACATATATTCCTTAAACTGGGGTTTTCATCACAAAACATTCACAAGATAAGTGGTATTGATTAGTTTAATATTTAGCTATGATCTATAATCTCCCATAGATGTTCCTTGTACAAAAGATTATACTTCAACTACTTGAACACTAAGTTCAATACATGTGATCGATTTGGTATATATATCCTTAGGAGGGATACATGGAACACATCATGTACTTGGTAGAGATTCTATAGAAGTGTCAGATGATGCATCTCCATCCCGATATGATCAAGAATTTAAAAAGGAACGATATAACTGGGACTTGGTTTTCCCTTACATTCAAATATTATTAAATTATTATAGGGAGAAATTTATATAAAAATTTTTTCATGAACATAAAATTCCAAATATAATTGATGATTTTCAACATAAAGTTTCTGTCAACTTTATGATTCCCTTTAACTATTATTGAATGGATCTAACCTTTTCTGCCATTTCTTTAGCTTTATTAGTTCCCAATATCTTTCGTTCTATAACATTATTTTATGTTGTTAGATATCGAAACTTTTTTAAATAGAGGGGTTTTTAACTATATATCTTAATTATCAAGTAAAATCTACCATTGTAATAAATCTCAACTAGAGGATTATACTAATCTTAACCCCCATTGAATTTTATAGAATAAGATCATATCATGTCCTCCAGTGTCTGCGTTATTATGTAATACTGACTATCTATATAATAATGATATATAATACTCAAACATAAATATGTATTAATGGATTTATTAAGACTTCATCCGAACAGTTAGGTAAATATCATATCCTGATGAGAAACAATTGAATATAGTACTCCATAAATCCTTACCACTTCTTGAATATATTTCTTTATAAGAAGATCCAAATAGAAGTATTGAATACGAGTGATAAAGTGTGATATCTTTGTAAGGTGATTTACTAATCCCCATTTGTTATTACTCTCTTGAAATGTTTTGAGTTTCTGATGAAAAAAATGAATTGTTATGTTTTCTCATTTATATTCAGGTTTGGATAATGGTTAGAGCATCCCCTTGAACATTTGTCTATGATCCTTAACTTACTAACATACCAATCATTGATATGAATACTCAGAAATATTATTCATCATGTTTAACCACCATTAATTCTATTTTATGTTGGATAGTTATAAGTTATCTACCCTTATCACCTTTTGGTTGTGGTTTCAAGCCCCGCAGCCTTGCCGGATGCGATGAATTTCCCCCTCGAATGTGGGTAATCATTTTTATTCAAAAATATATTAATATAATTCCTATAACATTCTGATATTTTAATGACCCATAATCACCTCAATATAAAATATAATATAAACTCTACAGGATTCTAAAACCTTTAATCTTATATCTACAAAATTTAATTATAGTCCTCCTAAAATAACTTTTCTCACTAAAATGAACCCAAAAGGGTTGTATTACCATAAATTTTTCAAAAACTATCCTTAATCTAAAAAATTACCATCATATAAAACCTCAAAGGGGCAGTCGAAGACATTGAATTTATGATCATCCTCAAACTCATATACCCATTATCGTATCCAAAACTCTTATCTAAATCTTAAATGGAGTAATATACTCTTCTAAAATATAATTCACCCTTTAATCCTTATATATTGTATTATCTATGATAAAAACATTTCCATTTGTTTCATAAAAATATCCTTTCACTAAAATAATATCAAATTTGATTTCATTACACTAAAATTCTTGTAGAGGTATATAGTTAATGTTCCTAATCATGTGAAGTTTTACTAAGTGATGACCTATAATATTTTCTTGTGTCATCTCCATACCAAATAAAACATGAGATTACCATCTAAGGAGTAGTGGATATGTCTTCCACAATTATCAGGATTCACTTAATCCATTTTTATTTTATAATCGTTACATTTCACCATCTAATTCATAGTTTATATTGGATTATAATTTTAATTTTCCCTTGCATTGGGGTATTGATTCACATAATTCCCAAACTCCTTGAACGTGAATCACTGTAGTATCAGTGGTTCATTCTTTGGAGTTTCTATCAATTTTTATCATTAAATGTTTTATTCCCATAATATTAGAATTTATTTTATCAATGACCTTCCTTTATGAACATAAAACATTTCGTAGCCCACTTAACACAATCTCTTTCATGTTTTCTTCCACACTTGAATAATAAAGTAAATATTGTCTTCTTTTCTCCATGATTGTTAGAGTTTACATTGAATTTAATGTTTCTCTTCTTATCACAAATATTTCATTTATGTGTCACTACAATATGAATCCCCAAATTGATATCAGAATGAAGTATTTATTTATAGCTACTAAATTCATTTATGGATAACACCCTTTAAATACTAGTGTTTAGGAACCTGATGAGTTGATCAAACTTATTTTCCAATTGGATGATAATATAAAAATTATATATCTCAATTCTTATAAAATTTTACGCATATGTTCCATCATATTGATCATACTTCTACTTTATCTCAAGGAATTACTTCTTCATTTTCATATGAAGAATACGAGGGGGAAGTACTTATTTAAAAATAATATCTTAAACTCATCCCACTCTAAAGTGTAAATTTCATTTTTTTGTATCATATTCATGATAATAGTCCACCACTGATCTGTTTGTCCATTTAAATGATTTATTAATTAACTAATGTTTTCATGTTACAGCAATAGAGTGTTAAAAATATTTCCCCAACGTTATTGATCCATTTCTTAGAAAATAATGGACTAAAATAAGGACTAAAATAAGGTGGGTGTTGCTTCATTAAAGGCTCAACCAAACATTGTTCTCTCCTTTTATCATTTGTAATTTTTATTTTATTCATAACTTGAGAAAGTTTAGTGATTATAGAAATGACATTTTTTATGATATCTCCCATAACATTTTTTTCTTTTAGGGAAAATCGTCACCTTTTCTAATTTATTCAATATTAACATGGTTCTTTTGGGCACTATCCATTGACTAAAACAAAAATTCATAGTTTGAGATACATTAGTCATAGTGGGAAACCACATAATCATTAAAATAACTTATAAAACTTCTGAATAATGAAAAATTATATTATATCTATAAAACCTTATGTTTAACCAAGTTCACTCGGAATAATTATTCAAATCATTTTTAAGGGTTGTATAGAGTTTTCGAATTTCCAAAATATATCCTATGGGAGTATCAAACTAAGTGTGCATTAAAAACCATTATTGTATAATAGGAAATACTTGAGTCAAGCCCGAAATGCCCTTTTTAGAGTTAATACCGCTATATGCCTCTGTATAAAAACCACATCAAATTGTATAACCTAGAATATGATATGTTTCTAAGAAAAAAACATAACTACTTTCTTAACCAAACTTTAACATGTTATCATATAATGAGACTTATCCACATATATTTCACTAATTTTTTCCTAATAAAAATAACCCAATATTTAATAATAAGTTCTTATGATACCAATTATAAGGAACATGTAAATTAATATATAACTATCACGTCTTTTTAGTTGAGTATTTAATACATTTCACAAACATGTGCCTGATGACCATAATAGTTTAGTGTCTTTTGAGACTATAGACAAAATATTATTATTTTTTATAGATCATCAACATAACAAAAAAATATCATATCAAATAGAACACCTCTTAGGAAAACAAAACCTAGACCTTTCTACATGACCTATGGAAGGATAAAGGGTAATGGGAGACATAAGATTCTCTGTAATGGTAAACATAAGATTTATCAATCGATGATCATTTGAAATCATAAGATAAACATAATGGTATGTGATCATGAACATAAATTTCATGCTTAATACCGAACCTATAATATATCATAAACATGATTCATGGAATAAATATTTATCATTTAATAAAAAAAAGTTCATAAGAGTGATAAATCACCATAAATAAATCATGAACCATAATCTCATGTCCTAAAAGTATACCACCATCATAAATATATAAAACCATTTCTTATGTCATGTTTAATAACAAATACCATCAAAATATTTTATCATGGATCAAAACCTATTTCATATTACAGATTAGGGTTCACTTATTTCTTATAGCATAGCTTGACTCACCTGTTTCCTATAGTGGATCATAAATCTCTTTGTAAGGACCCAAACATTTATAAATTAAATTGACATTAGGATTTAAATTAAAATTTTATTATGTATTATGGTTATGGAAAACACATGAAATTATTTAGTTTAATTATATAATAAAGAATTTAAAATACTATTAATCATCATTACCATTGATAATATTTCCATCATACTATGATCATAAGATTAATATAAATTTAGGTTTTTAAAAAGTCCAATTGAAATTGATAAAGGATGTTCTGGCCTTAAAAAGTAGGATCATAACTTATGAAGCCTATTTATCATATATTATGTGAGAGATAAAATCTATGGGATTTTACTTTGATTAAGCCAAAGTTGAGATCCAATAACTTAAGCATGAGTGAAACCATTTATGGGAGCAATTCAAGCTCATCAAGATCATGACTCAAACAATCTACCTCAACCACCCAATGAAAGTCTCCCTATCATGCACCATAACCATAGGGAGTTTGGTGGTGTATTGAATGGATTTGAATCAAGAACCTAGAAATATTTGTATAAGAATTATTTTCAATTGAATAATTCTTATATTTACTTCTAATTATTATTACATTATAAATGTTTTTAGTTTGTTATAATAGAATAAAAATTTTATTTTTTGGTAATATACAAAATCAATTAAGGAAGTTTTTTTATAAATTAATTTATTTTTGAAATAAATAATATTTTATCAAATATTATTATTTAATAGTGTCTATCAAATATAACTGATTATTTAATTTTTATGAAATCAAATATAATTTTTATAAGGGTTAGAAAATTGTTATTGTAAAAAAAACTCAGTGTTTCTCTATAAATAAATATTATTATTTTAAAATAAAAAATTCACATATTTTGAAAAATATTTTAACAAAATGAAGATTATTTTTGGAATTATAATTATGCAATTATCCACTGGTTAATTTTTCATATTTTTTTTGATTTAGTAGATTTTTTGGGAAAAAATTAAATACCTTATAAATATAAGATGTGTATTATTCCATAATAATGACTCATAACTTATTTAATAAATAATATAATAGATATTCATTGACGAAATATATTTTTCCCCTTCAAAATAATTTTATTTTTGAATTTATTTTATAATTTTATAAATCCACTATGAATCATCTAAATCCATTAATATATCTTAAGGATTTACAATCATTTCTTTAATATTATGACTCACTTACACATCAACAAGGGTATTATTTTATTAAGTATGAACCATTATCTTATAAAATAAATAAAACCACTCCCATTTTTCATAAACCATTTTAAAAAAAATGTTATGGTTTTTGGTTCTGGTTATTTAATTATATAGATTCCAAAACCTATGTTTTTGGGATACAAAAGAATTCCCAAATCATTTACAATATAAATTCAACCATGCCCCCATTTATATTCAGTAAAAATAATTTTACCACATCATTACTCATCCTTCACCTCACTATAGTCCATACAAGGTTCCCCCAAATCTCTCCAAAAGCTCCTCCCAAGCATTCGGTGTCACACACTCAAGTAAGGGATCATTTCCTTCTCTTATTTATTCATGTTTCTTTATTATATTATGCATTATATTTTAAATTAACTATATTGGGATGTGCCTTTACATTCCCATATTAATGTCCATTTTATTTTAAAATTATAAGATACCCATTTCGGTCTTATAAACCCAATTTATTAATTTTTATGTCAGGCTGTTGTGATTTTGAAATTTCTCCATGATTTTCCAGGCCAAAACAATTGTGTAGTAAAACCCATATCCATTTCCTTTCAAGGTTTTTCACATTTATACAGATATAATTAATTTACTTGGTAATAACATGTATGTATTACACACTCCATGATCATTTAATAAAATATTATGATGAATTTAGCCCTATTGAACACTACTAGAAAAACTGGCTAAGACCACAGACTTATAAACACGGTTTTGAAACTGTGGCTATATGTATTTTATTCATCGCCTATAGCCATGTATTTAAAAATAGTGGCTATATCACAAACATATAACCACGATTATGTGGTATATATCCACGGTGATAAAAACAGTGGCTATAGGACTTATTCAAACGACTATAGCCACGATTTTGAAAACCGTGGTTATAGGTATCCCACCCTTACGCGAGAGAAATCATTTCCCTAAAAATGGAGGGAATGAACTATTTACATGGTTTTTAGGATACTTCCATGGCTTTTAAAATATATATAACATATTATATATATATATACACACACAAAATCCTTAGTGTTGTTGCGGTTTGGTCAATGAAACATTAAAAGAAGGTGCTGGGATCAAATCTGCCTAGGCACACATTATTATTAGCATATTTCCATATTTTTATAGGGTTATAGCCACAGTTTTCTAGTCTATAGATATGGTTAAAACTGTGGAAATATTCCACCTATTTACACGGTTAAAACCATGTCCAAATGTCAACTTCCATAGTTAACAACAAAGACACCTATGGCCACGGTTAAAACTATGGCCATAGGTCAGACCCTACCACTATGACGATTGCACCCACAGTTGGGAAAAAACATGGCTATAGTTTTTGGCCACGGTTTTGGGCCCTATTTCTATAGTTTTGAACCACATAAATAGCCGGTTTTCTAGTTGGGGAATGATCTATGTGGCATAATTAATCATGAGAATGAATTGAATGTGGCATGTGTGCCTGCAATTTTATTGTACTCTAATGTTTTGGGTAATTTTTTGTGTAATGAGATATCATGTTGGGATGGGTAGTGAACTATATTCATTTATATTAATTTACTATGATAATTTATTGGAAGTTATCCTTGAACTATGTTTAGGATAGAGTGTTTTATGTGGTTTCCACATTTGCACTATTTTCTTTTATGAATATCATCATATATCATGTCTCATTATTATTGTATATGATTCCTACTCCTTTTATGACACATTTATATTATTATTGAATAAAATATATTACTATTTTAATTTTATGATATTTTTTTCCCTTACTGGGCTTTATAGCTTACTCCATTATTATATATATCCCAATGTTATCCAATGGAGTTCTAATTATGAGAATATTAATGAAGTTTTCAATAAATTTGTTATATTTCCTACTTTAAGTTATTATTTAATGAACCTAATTACTAAATACACTAAAAATATATATCTTATGAGTTATATTATGTCTAATTTTTGTAAATAAATAATGAATTAATGTGAAATAAATAGAAGGGTTTTTATAGTTGGTATCAAATGAAAAGTTTAGTTATTTTTGGGATGAGGATTAGAAAAATCCAGAGAAATCCTTAGGGATAAGAAAAACAAAAAAAATCCATAAATTTATGTAATTATATATTATGTAGTTTATTAAGTAAAGTCATCCCTATATGGATGCCACTAGTGGATGTCGGTCTGGCATTGATATACATAGGGTTAAAACCCAGAAACACCATATAGAGCTAGACTCAACAAGGAACTAGTACACGACAATGAGACGTTCTACACACTTACTTTGACACACCCAGGGGATATGATTTGGTAAATTTATAAGGTCAATATGAGCCATTGTTAAGGGGACAAATAAAAATTACACTTAAGACAATATATTAAGAAATAAATCATGGACAACATATATTGAAGCCCAGAAATTTGTAAGTAAAAATATAAATTTAATTTATTATTTATATATTTAATATAGTTGGATTATTGTTTTGTGTGTTTAATAGTTTAAAAATATTAATCCCTAATTTTCACTCTATTATTTCGAATGTTCAAAAATAGGAGAAGTAGGGAAAACAATCATTACAATGAGAAATATTATGACTTCCCCAATGAAATTACCAATCTAATGTTAGTGGTAATCTCAAAATTTGTGATTATAATATATCATATAACTCAAGTTATAAATATAATCCTAGATTAAAAGTATCTCCCAAAATCCCCTAAGAATGAACAATCTACAATTAAGAAATTTATACACAAAAGTCATCTGAAATTCAAGGGATCATTTGATCCCTTAATCACAGAACAATAGATCAACTCCATTGAGAAGATCATATCCATACATCAATTTTTTTAACAATAGAAGGCTCTAAAATATTATTATCATATGGTGGGAGAAGATATTCAGTGGTGGAAATTGATCATAAATATGAATCTCAAGGAAGATATTGATGTAATGGGGTGGAAGTAATTCCAAAAAATGTTTTTTGATAAATATTTTCCTAACACTGTCTAACTTAAAATGGAATTGGATTTTCTTTCCCTCAAAGAGAAAGATGATGAATATATCAAGGTGTACGATAGAAAATTCAAAATACTTGTACAATATGAATACATATTTTTCATTACCCCTGAATTCAAGGTTCATCACTTCTTTGGTGGGAAAAAACCTAGTCGGTGAAAATCCCTAGTGATCTTAGACTTCCATATCAATGAGTAAATTATCTGATGTTCCCTTAAAGTCGAGATAGTGATCTGTGAATCTTGAGGGTGTCATGGGGATGTTAAATGGAAAGCAGAATTTAATTATGGTGGTCTCATAGATAAACATTATAGTGCTAATAATGTTCAGAATCCCTCTTATCAACGGTGTAGGAAGAACACCCCAAAAATTACATAAAGGGGAAGATGAAATGCTATAGGTGAGGGAAGGAAGGGAACCTATCCAATGATTACTGGCATGAGAAATACAATAATGAGATGGATGAAAATAATTATCCATTTAAACATCAATTCATTGTTAATTTCATCAACTAAAAGGAACCATGGAACTTGGAAAACCAATGCACTAAGACAAGGGTTTTCAGTGACAACCAACAACCTCTAAGGAAGTAAGGGAGATATTTTTCCATCACAACATCTGAGGTGGATCACAACAAAAAAATTATGATAGTTACACTAGTTATTTGGTAGTGAATAGAAAATATACTTTTTTATTCTATTTCTATGCATTAATTCATATATAAAAAATTATAACTATTAAAAAAACATCAAAAATCATTGAAGTATATTTGTTAGTTAAAATGGAAAATTGTGAAATTGTTGAATCCTGAGTATATAAATCCTCCCCCATCCAAATTTGTGGGACTAATATACCATAAACCATTTTTATACTACCATTGGTGGAATTTGATTCAATTATGGGTATGTATTGTCTTTCCCCATATATTTCCAACATATATTTTGATGAAAAGGAAATCACTCATTGTATTGTGAATTGACCCCTAATTCTTTACAAGTGCAAGGAAGAGGATGAATATTATTTAAAATCTATATCTAAAGAATAGATATTATTTCCCTATTGTATTATATATGTAGCTAAAATGATTCATTATAAGGTAGTAATTTTCCTTCAACACATGCTCATTGTGAATGAATATGTTGACATGTTTCCTGAGGAATTTCATGGTATTCATCTTGGATGAGAGGTTGAATTACAAATAAAGATCATACAAGGGGGGTTACCACTATCCAAGACTCCATATATAATGGTTTTTGTAAAAATTGAGGTGTTGAAGAAATAACTAGAGGATAATTTTGAAAAAGGGTTCATATTCCCAAGAGTTTCACCATGGGGTGGACTAGTACTCTTCATCAAGAAGAAGGATGAGTCAATGTGCCTTTTCATTGATTATAATGAGCTCAAAAAGATCATGATAAATAAAACATACCATATTAAATGGATTAATTAATTATTGAATCAGATTTTTGGAGAATAATATATCTCCAAGGTGGATCTGTGGTTGGGATAGAGTCAAGTTAGGGTGAACAAAGAGGATATCCTGAAGAGTTATTTTCATACAATGTACGGGCACGATGTGTTAAATATAATTCCTTTTAGACACACTAATTCCCCTGAAATATTAATGGACCTTATGAATATAGTATATAGATATTACCCCAAAAAATTAAGTATTCATAGATAATATTTTAATATACTAAAAAAGTAAGGGGGATCACGAGGAGCATTTAAGAAATGTTCTAAAAAATCTCATGAAAGAAAAAGATTTATGAAAAGTGAAAGACATATGAATTATGGTTTAAGGTGGTATCATTCATAGGGAATAACATCACATGTAATGGGATATATATGGACCCTTCAAATAAGTAATCATTTGAAGGATTTTCTACGATAACATTATTGATAGATATCTGTAGTTTCCTTGGATTAGTTGGGTACTATCATTGATGTTTGGTAAATTTATCATGATTTTAAAATCCTATAAGCATGATTTCACACAAGGGAGTCATGGTTTCTTTGAATGATTATTTTGAAGAGAGATTCAAGGATTTGAAAAGGAATCTTATCACTACACCTATACTCACACTACCCACAAGTGGATAACTTTTAATAATATTTAGAGATGTTTCAAAGAAGGGATTGGGATGTGTGTTAATGAATAATGAAAACGTGATAGCCTATGCTTTAAGGAAAATGAATGTTCATGAGTAAAACTACCCAATGCATTATATATATTTGGATGTAGTATTCATGGATTAGAAAATAAGGAGACATTTTATGTTTTATGATTAGTGTGAAATATATATGGGGCATAAAATCATCAAGTATATATTTACACAAAAAGAGTTGAATATACACCAATGAAGATGGTTAGAGCTTATCAAGGACTAGGAATTCAGAATTCACTACCATCATAGGATTGAAAATAAAGGGAAAGATTATTTATGTAGAAAGGATCTGGTAGTTCTATCATTGATGAGAATTTGGGGGATATGTTCTTCTTACATTTGGAAGGGACATACATGGGAATCATAAAGGAATGAACAGAATCAATTATTACATAAATTATTGCTCAAGATTACCTTTTAGAGAAGATAAAGGATGCTCAAATTGATGATTTGGGAATTAAAAATAAAGTGGAAACTATAAGAAATTGTAAATCCGTGGAGATCAATGTTAATGAAGAAGGGGTTTTAATATTTTGTTCATGGTTGTGTGTACCATCAAATCCTGATCTAAAGAAGAAGTTGTTGGATGACACACATAGTTCAACCTTCCCTATCCATCCTGGAATCCCAAAGATGTATCAATATCTCCAATAGCACTATTGGTGGGACAATATGAAGATGGGGATTATGGATTATACATAAAGGTTTATTTTATGTTAGCAAGTGAAAGTGTAAAGGAATAAATTCATAGTGATGATATAACCATTACCAATACCTACAAGAAAATGGGAAACACTAAAATAGACTTTTTCACATGTATTATAAAACAATAAGAGGAGATAATTGTTGTACCTCTCGAACCCCTCAAGGTTTTATTTTCATGATCACAATCACCCTCATATTTATCTAATCCTCTTTCAAGTGTTTTTGGTTAATAGGAATCAAATCAGGTGGCCAAGGAATTGGGCCAAGAAAGAAAGAAGGCAAAGTGGACTGAAATTCAGTCCACCGGCCAACCGGTGGCTTCCCCACCGGTCTGCCGGTGGAGCCTGGACAGAAGGCATCCTTCTGTCCAGACCACCGGCCAGCCGGTGGCACACCAGCGGCCAGCCGGTGGCACCTGCAATCAAGAGGGAGCCACTGCCTCCCCACCGGCCAGCCGGTGGCCTCAGCACCGGCCAGCCGGTGGCACCCTCTCCAAATAGTGTCAGCTACTGCCTCACCACCGGCCAGCCGGTGGCTCTGGCACCGGTCGACCGGTGGCCCCTGGACAGGAATCCAATGACTTTTTGCAAACACCGGCCAACCGGTGGCCCTGCACCGGCCAGCCGGTGGACACAGTCAAACTAGCCGTTGGGCTGTTGACCAGCCTGCCCACTTGGCTCCCAACGGCTCTTTTAGCCTCTCCAACGGCTCCGAAGCCTCCCCAAGGGTTCCATGCCTATAAATAAAGGCCAAGGAAGCCCTGGACACTACCCCGGAACTATTGTGAAGCCCACGGACATATTTTGCATCAATTGGCCAACCTCCGGCGACTTCCTCCAAGGGAACCTCAATAGCTCCAACAACTTCCACATCCAAGGAGCCCCCTCAAGAAGCTTGGGAGAGCACGCTACATCAACTCCATCATCCAATTGGCGCCCAAGTCTTCCCAATCACGGTTTTTCTTGTTTTATTCTTTTTGAGCTTCATTTTGGGTTTGTGCCTACAAACCCCAAACTCTTTTCTCATCTCCCTTTCTTTGGGTTCTCACACCACCACTAAGGTGTGAAGAGGTTTCTTCAAGCCTTTCCTTTTAAAAGGCTTGTGTTCGGTGAGCTAGCCTTCACCCGTTAAAAAGGCTAGTGGGTTCTTGCTAAACCATTAAAAGCAAGTGGGTTCTTGCTAAACCACAAAAGCAAGCTGTAATAGGTCCTAGTGCTACCTCAAAGCCTAGTGGGTTTCTTGCTAAAACCATTGAAAAGCAAGCGGTAGGAATCTCTCAACGGTTGAGTTGGGAGCGGAGACGTAGGCCGGGTTTTGGCCGAACTCCGTTATCAATTTTGTGTGTCTTGCCTCTTTATTTCCGCTGCATTTATACTTTGATTTTTAATTTGTTAATCATTTTTTAAAAAGGCAATTCACCCCCCCTCTTGCCATCATTCGCTTTTCTTCCGCCAAACAATTGGTATCAGAGGACGTATTTGAATAATTCCCTAACCGGTTTCAAATTAAAGATCCTATTTTTTTTTTATGGCTTCTACCGCTTCAACCTCTTTTTCCCCCGAAGGACATTCTTTGGATCGTGCTCCATTCTTTGATGGAGCCGATTATACTTTTTGGAAAACCCGCATGTCAACATTTCATAAAAGCATTGGCTATCCAATTTTTAAAATTGTTATGCATGGTTTTACGCTCTCTTCTCCCGATGAGTCTAAGTGGACCACCATAGATATTAAGAATTTCGAGCTTGATGGCAAAGCCATGAATGCTCTACATTGTGGGCTAGACCGAAATGTATTTAATTGTATTTCTTCTTGCACTACTTCTCATGATCTTTGGAAATTGTTAGAACTAACCCATGAAGGTACTAGCAAGGCTCCAAAGCAAGAACCCGCTCAAGAGCAAGAACTCGACGAAAAATCCGTACCTGCTTGCCCACTCCACAAGAAAAGGGCCAAGAAAAAGGAGAAGAAGAAGGCTTCAAAGGCAACATGGAGTGATAGCTCCACCTCTTCATTCTCCTCCTTCTCCTCGAGCGACCAAGGTAAAAAATGCCTAATGGCAAAACATGAGGTATCTTCCTCCTCTTCCTCCTCTTCCTCCTCTTCCTCCTCTAGTTCTTCTAATTCATTGAATCATTTGTATTATGAAGAACTCTCACACGCTAGAGATCAATTAGAAAATGGTTTTCATGAGCTTTCATCAAAATTTGTCGCTTTGAAAAAGAATTTCAAAAAACTCTCTTCCGAAAAAGAACAACTTCTCAAAGAGAAGGAAGAGTTGTCCCTTAAAATCCAAAATTTTCCAAATGTTGATTCCATGGAATCAACCATAAAAGACCTTAGGGAGACCCTAGCCAAGTTCACCCAAGGTGAAAAAAATTTGTCCAAACTTTTAGGTTCTCAACGAATATCTAGAACCACCAATGGACTTGGCTACACCAATATAGCTTCCTCCTCCCATGCACCCACTGTTTTTGTAAGGGGGAGCTCTAGTTATAAATTTTGTAATTATTGCAAAAAACCCGGGCACCTAATTTATGAATGTAATTGTAAAAACGCCCGGTATGGTCAACCCAAAAGTTTTTTCTTTTCCGATGAGTTTTATAGGAGAAGACCCGCCATGAGACAAGTATGGATTGAAAAATCCCTTCTAGCGAGTCTCTCCGGGCCTAAAATCATCTCTTTTCAAAATTCCTCTCCCCGGTGATTTGTTGATTTATTTAGGTGGAGTTAGGTTCTTTTAAGTCTTTGTATGAATTAAAAATTTTTCATTCAAAATTCTCATTTCAAATTTTTTATTTCAAAATTTTCGATTCCAACCTTCAATTTCAACACTTGGTATCAAAATTTTCATTTCAAAATATTCAATTTGAATTTTTCATTCAAAACTTTCAGTTCAAACTTTTGATTCAAAACTTTCAAATTTCAAATTTCAATTGGTTTTAAATTCAAAACTTTCAATTCAAACTGTTATTCAATCTTTCAATTTCCAAAATTTCAATTGATTTTCAAATCTCAAATCTTTTTTTTCAAATCTCCATTTCCCTCAATCAAGTTTTATGCCCCGTTCTATTTTGATAATCACAAAGGGGGAGAAATTTCTTGATTGATTGGGGGAGAATCCTTTTTCATCATGCTTTGCATTGCCTTTAATCTCAGTTTTTTACATTGTTTGTTTCGGTGATTGTGATCATCAAAATAGGGGGAGATTGTTGTACCTCTCGAACCCCTCAAGGTTTTATTTTCATGATCACAATCACCCTCATATTTATCTAATCCTCTTTCAAATGTTTTTGGTTAATAGGAATCAAATCAGGTGGCCAAGGAATTGGGCCAAGAAAGAAAGAAGGCAAAGTGGACTGAAATTCAGTCCACCGGCCTACCGGTGGCTTCACCACCGGTCCGCCGGTGGAGCCTGGACAGAAGGCATCCTTCTGTCCAGACCACCGGCCAGCCGGTGGCACCTGCAATCAAGAGGGAGCCACTGCCTCCCCACCGGCCAGCCGGTGGCCTCAGCACCGGCCAGCCGGTGGCACCCTCTCCAAATAGTGTCAGCTACTGCCTCACCACCGGCCAGCCGGTGGCTCTGGCACCGGTCGACCGGTGGCCCCTGGACAGGAATCCAATGACTTTTTGCAAACACCGGCCAACCGGTGGCCCTGCACCGGCCAGCCGGTGGACACAGTCAAACTAGCCGTTGGGCTGTTGACCAGCCTGCCCACTTGGCTCCCAACGGCTCTTTTAGCCTCTCCAACGGCTCCGAAGCCTCCCCAAGGGTTCCATGCCTATAATTAAAGGCGAAGGAAGCCCTGGACACTACCCCGGAACTATTGTGAAGCCCACGGACATATTTTGCATCAATTGGCCAACCTCCGGCGACTTCCTCCAAGGGAACCTCAATAGCTCCAACAACTTCCACATCCAAGGAGCCCCCTCAAGAAGCTTGGGAGAGCACGCTACATCAACTCCATCATCCAATTGGCGCCCAAGTCTTCCCAATCACGGTTTTTCTTGTTTTATTCTTTTTGAGATTCATTTTGGGTTTGTGCCTACAAACCCCAAACTCTTTTCTCATCTCCCTTTCTTTGGGTTCTCACACCACCACTAAGGTGTGAAGAGGTTTCTTCAAGCCTTTCCTTTTAAAAGGCTTGTGTTCGGTGAGCTAGCCTTCACCCGTTAAAAAGGCTAGTGGGTTCTTGCTAAACCATTAAAAGCAAGTGGGTTCTTGCTAAACCACAAAAGCAAGCTGTAATAGGTCCTAGTGCTACCTCAAAGCCTAGTGGGTTTCTTGCTAAAACCATTGAAAAGCAAGCGGTAGGAATCTCTCAACGGTTGAGTTGGGAGCGGAGACGTAGGTCGGGTTTTGGCCGAACTCCGTTATCAATTTTGTGTGTCTTGCATCTTTATTTCCGCTGCATTTATACTTTGATTTTTAATTTGTTAATCATTTTTTTAAAAAGGCAATTCACCCCCCCTCTTGCCATCATTCGCTTTTCTTCCGCCCAACAATAATGTTATCTTGGTTGTGGTGGATCATCTAATGAATAATTCAAGCATTATTTTGATTTCAGAGGACTTCTCACTCGATTGACTTATAAGGATATACATTAGAGAAGTTGTGAGGGTGAATGGAAAACCACAATCTATTATATCTGATTAAGATCCATATTTACCTATTAGTTACAGATGAATCTACAACACAAAATAAATTATTATTTGAACTTCATCATGGCTTATCAACCTCAAACCATTGACCAATATGAGTGGACTATCAAAACAAATTAGGATATATTCAAAGAATTCTAAATTGAATTCAAATGAGGATGGGATCAATTTATTCCTCTGGTTGAGTTCTAATACAATAATAGTTTCCACTCTAGTATCCAAATTGAACCATATGATTCCCTTTTTATGGTAATAGGTTCATAAAATATGTATATTAGAATGAATTTTGGGAAAAAATGCTAGGTATTGAAATGGTTGAGGAAATAGTTGAAAAGGTTAAGAACATTTAATAGAACATGAAGTCTGGTCAGAGTTGACAAAATAGATATGCTGACAATCATAGATTTGACTATAGTTTTATGTTAGAGACATGGTATTCCTATGCATATCTCCATATATAAGAGTCATGATATTTGGGAAGAAAGGAAATATTTTTCCAAGATACATTGGTCCCTTTCATATCATTGATCACATTAGAGTGGTGGCTTATCAACTAACACTCCCCCCTAAACTATAACAATTACATGATGTACTGCATGTATCCATATTAAGGAAGTACAAACCAATCCCCTCACATGTACTCAATAGAGAGGTGATACCATTGGAGAATTATCTTTCCTATGAGGAGTAGTCTATAAAGATCTTAGATCATATAGAAAAAGTTCTATGGATTAAGACAATTCACCTGGTCAAAGTGTTGTGGTGAAACCATAATTTTGAATAAATAATATTGGAACCTAAAGAAGTGATAAAATATAATTACCATCATATACTTTTTGTGGGTAAATAATATTTAGAGGGATAAATTTATATGTGGGGGGAATATTGTAACAACTCAATCATTTAAAAATAAAATCCCCCATATTATTTAAATTAAATGTCTCATTATGTATTAAGGTTATAGAATACACACACACTTATTTGTTTTTATTATATCTTAATTGATTTAAAAGACCATTAAACATAATTACCAATGATAATATATAAACATAATAGTGATCTTATGATTATTATAAATAAAGTGTTTTAACAAATCCAATTTACACAGACAAAGGAAGTGATATCCTCAACTACTAGGATCATGCCCTATAATGCCCATTTTTCAGAGCTTTTGAGGGAGATAAAACATGTGGTATTTTAACATGATCAAGACCAAGATATAATCAAGTATCTTAATAATTAGAGAAAATAATTTATGAATAAGTTCAATCTCATCGAGATCACGACATAAACAATGTTCACCAAACCACCACATGAAAGTCTCACAGTCGCACACCTTACCCTAATGACATTTACTAGTGTATTAAAAGGATATGTATCAATACCCTATTAATATGAGTATATATTTTATTTTCTATATTTTAATGGTTATATTTACTTTTTATTACTATTAAATTATAAATGATTTCTATTTTGATATAGTGAAACACATATTTTATTTTTGTGTAACATTCAAATTTTTTTAACGAATTTATTTTCATTAATTAATTGTTTTTTAAAGTAAATAATATTTTTTTAAAACATTTTTATGAAATAATTTTTACTAAATATAAATGATCTTATAATTTTTATATTTTGAAATGTAAATTTTATAATGGTTTGAAAACTGTTATTTTCACAAAAAACCCAGTATTTCTAAATATAATGGTGATTTTTATTTTCATGTTTAAAATAATCATATTTAGAAAATTATTTTGATAAAATAAATATATTTTTTGGAATTATAATGTAAATATTTTTTCAATGGGTAATTTTTCATAATTTTTTGAGATAGTATAATTTTATTGTAAAAGTAAAATATCGTATAAATATACAGTGTGTATTATTACATCATAATTACCAAAAAGTGATTTAATAAATGGTATAAAAGTCATAAAAGGCCAAATATATGTTTTAATTTAAAAATAATTTAATTTTTTGTTTATTTTATTCATTTTAAAAATCTATTGTGAATCCTCTAAAACTATTAATATATTTTAAGTTTTTAAAATCATTTCTTTAAGAGTATGACTCATTTCAACATCATCAAGGGTATTATTTTGTTGTTTTAGGTACTTTGAATTATATAATAATGAAAATCAAAACCATTTAAAAAACCCTTTGGAAAACACCATGGGAAGGTTTTTGGTTTGGGTTACATTATTATATAGTGTACTAACCATAAGTTTGATAAATAATAAAAAAATCC
This sequence comes from Viscum album, assembly GCA_963277665.1. Lineage (NCBI taxonomy): Eukaryota > Viridiplantae > Streptophyta > Magnoliopsida > Santalales > Viscaceae > Viscum > Viscum album. The sequence continues at coordinate 238,465,941 of OY728150.1, forward strand.
ACAATAATTTCCTATATAAACCCACTGAATATCTCATTTATATTCACTAGAAAACGTTTTATATCATACTTAATATATACTAACCTCTCTATAGTCCTTCCAAGGTTCCCTAATGATCTCAAGAATATCCTCCCAGGCAGTTTTAGTCACACACTCAAGTAAGGGATATTCCCCTTCTCTTATGTATTCAATTATCTTTATTATCTTATGCCTTATATTTATAATTCCTAATTTTGGGATATGTATTTCCATGTCCCTAATAAAAACTATTTTATGTAAAAATTATGATATACCCCTTTTTTTCTCATCATGCAATTTTATTAATTTTATATGTGATGTCATTATGTTGTTGCAATTTCACCACAATTTTCCTTGCCAAAATAGTTGTGTAGGGAATACCATACCCATTTCCTATCAAGGCTATTGACATTTCAAAAATTATAATTATTTTTCTTGGAATTAAATGTAAATATTACACACTCATTTATCTTTTAATAAAATAATATGATAAATGAATCAATGTTTTATGATCTATGTGTCACACTTACGCAAGACAATAAAATGAAAGTGATGGGTGTGCCTTGAATTAGATAGTTCTCTAATGCATTGGGTAATTTCTAATTTCATGATATGGCTTTATGGGACAAGGAGTGAACATAGTTACCTTACAGATATTATCCACCATGATTTCTTTGTAGTAATCCTTGATCTATGATTATAATTCATTGTTTTATGTTATTTCAACATTCTCCATGATGCCTTTAAGATTATCAAGCTATATTGTGTCTTGTTTTTCATTGTGATGATTAATACTACTTTTATTACCCATTGACATGCCTATTTTATTACATGTATTATTCTTAACATGTGGTGCCATGTTTATTAAATTACTGGGATTTATAGATCAACCCTTTCTTATGTATGTACCTAGGATATCTGATACAATTTCAAGTAAGAGGATGTTAATTAAGTTTCTAAAAAATACGATGTATTCCCCATTTTAATTTGTAATATAATGTAACTGATTCCAAAATACATTATAATTATCGATATTACAAGTTGTTTTCTATGATATTTTATCTAATAAATCATGAATTAATGAGTAATAAAGTGAAGGGTTGTTATACTTGCCTTTCCCATATTGGATTAATACCTTAGAAGTGTTTCCCTTTTTTATCTCATGACATATAAAGATTTACCAAATTAATTAGAGGGATATATAGATCTCACCCATCACATAATGACATTCAGAAATACGTGTGTCATAATATCATAAAAAATTATTCATAAAATTATATCATAACCCATGTAATGAAAAAAAGTTTACATTTTTTTAATCAATTCAACATCAATAACACTTGAAAAATCTGTGTGTTTCACAAATATTTCATCAAAATAAACAAAAAATATCTAGAGAAAGAATAATAATGGTACCATTAAATATTTAACCGGGTAAAGCATAAGTAACATCAATTAATGTCATCTTAGTTGTAAAATGATTTAGAAAGATCACATGGATGATTTCATGAGGAAAATATCCTTCCACTTTGATATATTATTTTTACAACCAAAAAATTCATGTAATATTTTGGAAAAACTTTTCTTTGAAAGTAAACTTTTAATCTTATAAAGGATGTTTTAAAAATCATTCAGAACATTCATTAATGAAAATAACCTTTCCAATTTAATGAAACTCATCATTTAAAACATATATAAATTTTAAAATCATTTTCTCTAAAAATAACATAGAAAAATTATAAGCAAATATACAATGAAAACAATGTCCATGATGGTAGTAAATTCTATTTATTCAGTAAATTATAAAATAACGATTCTATTCACATTTTTTATAGAAGTAAAATCATCCTTTTTGGAAAATACCATGAAGATTCCTTTTAAAATATTTTAAATGAATTAAAAAAAGGGTAAAAAATAAATTAAACAATCATTCAGTAATATTAAAAAAATTGAGAACACTTATATAAAACCTGGACATGGGAAAAAAGGTTTTTGACTAAAGAGAGAAATAAATTTAGTTTTATTTAAAAATATTCTTTTAAAACCATGGGTACATAATGATAGTAAAATGAATGTAAAACATGAATTCTCAATAAATAACTATGATAGAATAAAATTCATGAGTTTATTGAGAAATTTATCATATTATTTCATCATCAAAAAAATAATCATAAAAATCCTGATGAGAAATAAGATCTTAACATCAAACCCTTACCACTTTGGTAACAATTGAATTTTCATCATAATTAAATAATAACAAAAAAAGGAAAATAAAATATCATTATTAGAAGGATATTAATGATATAAAATGTTAAAGGGGATATATATACACCTCATAAAAATATATAGGTGCATAACTTAATGTATATCCCAAAGAAGACAAATTGTGAAAAAAATCCAATAATGATATTGTTAACTTTTAAATTATAAACCCTGTGAAATATAGATACTAAAATGGATATGTAAAACCCAATAAAATTTAGGATAAAAATCTTGAAATACAATTATGGTAAGTACATTCACTTTGTAAAAGAAACATGTGGTGAATATGGCATGTGTCTCATGGAAAATAAAAGTGAGATAGGAATCACATAAATTGAGCTCCGCTTGACTAAAAAGTTCTCTATCCTCCTACATAAGAAAAATAAAATTATTATACATCTATTACAGAAAAATAAACATTTATATAATATCATATATGATGTACTTATACCCTTGTATTACCTATATATTAATAATTCCTTTTAAAAAAATATGTTATGGGAAATAACTGCTTTGTTTTTCACATATGTTGTGATTTGGTATGTTTAGTATTATTATATTAATAATGGTTTCATAATAAACATAATTCTAACCATGATATAAATATCATATATATTTAGTAAATATGAATTTATTTTTATCCATAAATGTTAGCGATAGAAAATGAAATACATCATTCATAAAGAGAATGGGTCGTACATATTCATGAATACTGTTTCCATTTTCCCAAAGGATTAAAAAAAATAAAGATACAAAGTATATTAAATTTAAATAATTATTTATATTTCATATATATTCATTATATTTACCCTTGTTTATTTCTATTGAAAGATTTTGTGTAAAAAATAACATCGCTTTGAGCGGTAGTAGTCTACCATACACACAAACGACGTTATCGTATACACACAAAATAGAAATAAAGAATGTATATGTGATATCATAATTAAATAATTATAATAATATCATCCATTTCATATATAGATATCAAATTGATCATTATATTCATCCTTGGAAGGTGGTGATGGAAAAATTACAACATTGGTCTATGTGGCGGTAGTCCATCGTACACATGAATGATGATTTCGTATCAAATTTTCCATTATCATAATAACATATAAATAAATATTATATTATATTTTTATTATATCATCAAAATTGATTAATATTTATGTTAGGACCAATATAATAAGAAATATTATCATATTTATCTGTTGTGTTTTATTATCAATGAATTATAAAAGGAGATAAAATCACCTCACTTTATTTTTTGGAGAAAATATTACTTACCGTTGAATTAAGAAGTGAGAACTCAAAAAGCATAATAAATTCCATAATATTGAGATTTTTCTGTAATAATGTTTTATAATACTAACGATGGTTTTGGAATTAATGATAAATCTTAATGAGGAAAATAATATGATTCAACATGGATCCAATAAGAAATATGATGATTATTTACTATTTTTTATTTATCATAAATTTTAATTAATTTGTAAAACTTGTTATTAAATATTGATGAAATAATGGGGGAAAAATTTGATTCCTATTATTTTTAGTTTTGATTGTAAATAAATAATCTTTTGATGATATCGGTCCATAGGACTTGGTATACCACCAATAATCTAAGTAGCCCTAACACCAATTAGTGATAAATTTTTTTGTATCCTTAGGATATCAGATAAAATTAGATAAGAGAAAATTGATTAAGAAAAAATGTTTTATGAATAATTATCTATGAAAATGTTGGAAAGTTAAATCAGAAAATAAGAAGAATAAGAATCTTGTTTAAATACATTTTAAAAGAGTGTCCATATAAGGATAAGAAGCTTACTTTAGGGTACAAGAAGTTTTTTTCCATTGTTTTTATCAATTGTTATAGATCATCAAAATGGGAAAATATAAGATTTACATTTTTCACAATTGTTATAGAGAAACGTATTGATGAAACTTTTGTCTTCATCATAATAAAGAAAATCAAAATGGGGAGATTTTTTTTAATTGATGTATTGTAATGTTATGGGATGTATTATGTTCTGATTTTTTTTCAAGTGGGTTAATAAAATTTGAGTGACCAAATGAATTTATCATAATGAAGAAATATTATTATCCAAATCTAGAATCAGAATCAGACTGATGTTTTTTAAGAAGTCTTCTATTTCAGATTTAAAAGTGGGTCAATAAAATAAGATGATCATTGTAATGGAGAATCGTAATAGAAAAATCCGAATTAAAAATTATAATCAGATTGAATATTCTTTAGTAATACTAATGGCTGAATAATTCAAAGAGAGAACTATATTTCAATTGGAATTGAATGAGTCAAAAATAGATCCAGAATTCAAAGGTAATTGAATGAGTCAAATAAATATACGAGATTGAATGAAGTTTCAAGATTTGGGATTTTTTATAAAATATGAAATCCTTTTCAGGATCCCTGTTACACTATTCTTCTAATATTATAAATGATAGGAGAGTACATTTTGTATTTTGTGAATTATATTATTTTTTAAAGAGTAGAGAAAAGCTCTGCTTTTCGAGAAAGCGAAGAAGGTTTCATGAATGTTCTTTTTTAAAGATTTTTGTTGGAAATAAGAATAATAGGAGGAAGATAATATTCATACGGTTGTCATATTGGGCTGGATAATCAGATGGTGAAATCGTATAAGGATTTTCAGAATGAGGAAAAATAATTTCAAGATCGTTCCAACAGTATTTTGATAGAGTATTATTTATGTATTGAGCAATCTATCTTGGGAATCTGACTAGGAAATTGAGATGGGTATCATTACAAATACTATGATTTTCATTCTAGATTATGGGTAAGAAAGTGAATAATTATTTTGAAATATCATATTTTTTAATTTTGATCAAGAATCACTATAACATGTTTGTTACAAAAATTGAATTACATCATTTCACATTATTTGAAGAACATAATCTATTTTAATGAACATAGTGCTTCAAGAGTGTATGGGCATATCCTACTAAATATCTATAACACAATATGACTATTTTCTTATAGATTTTGTGGTATTGGATTATTTTTGGACCATACCAAGTAATAGATAATATTATTGAGTAGTAAACCCTGAAAAGTTTTATGTTCTAGTGATTGTGATTTTGATTTGTTCTCATTAGTGAAAGGACATTACAAGAGGAAAAGGTTATTTATAAAATAAGGAAACATATAATAGAAATATATCACTAATTCAACCCTACCCCTCCCAGTGATACTTTAATCCTGGATAGATATTCTAAATTTGAAGGAAGTGGAAGAAAAATTAAAATGAATACATTCGGTTAAGCATAATACCTCTTCTTTAAAAAACCTTCTTAGGTAAGAACCAGAATGATTCTTTAGATATATTTATTATAAAACTACGGGAACTAGGTCATTTATATGTATGTGATGAATATTATTGGATAGTTTTTGTCTGAAAAAAATTTCATTTGATTTTTTAATAGAAGAGGATAGGGATATCCTATTATAAGTGAGGTGAGTGTCACAGTTGTTTCTTTTTAAAATAAAAAAATGTACCCATGTATTCCTCAAACAAAAAGGCCAAAAAATGAACAACTCTATATTCTTAGATATTAATAGTTTTATATATGATGAAATATATTTTTGAAAAGTTTTTAGTTCATCTTCACCCTTATTATTTTAGTTTAACCCCCTAGTAAACTTATTTTCACCTTAACCACAGAAATGCATTTTTACTATTTTAACTATTCATTATGATAAAAAATTAAGTTGACCTTGTTAGTTAATATAAAATATATTAATTCTATATATTTTATTCATTTTTTCAAATTCCATTCACAGATATAGAAAATTTTAAAATAAAATTGAACCTACAAATATGATGAGAAATCAATTTTCTAAAGAGAAAATGATCATTAGTTTAAAATGATTTTATATTAAAATTCAATATAAAATTTATTCCAATGACCAAAATTGGATTAATATATAGATATATAAATATATATAATTGATCATATTCTACTTTTAAATCCATCTTAATAAAAGTTTTATGTTTTTAAGTGCTTTAAAAAATGACACTTCAAATTGAAAACCAATATTTTTCACTACTAATAAAAATAATTTATATTCCCATAAAATTATAAAAAATTAACTCTAATAAAATTCGTAAAATATATTTCATATAATTAATTTCATTAATAAAACATTTTACAAATGTGGAAAATTCACTTTTCATATAAGTGTGAAATATGTGACAAACCTTCATTTCAGAAAGATATTGTTTTTAATCATAAATTTTGTTTTAATTTTATCTCATATGTAGAAAAAAAATAAGTTAAATTTTATACATATTAATTAATATATGATAAATATATTTCATTAAAATAATTGACTAAGAGGTATTTATTTAATTTTATGAGATAAAACATGTTTTTCCACATAAAAATAGTTTTTTCATAGAACAATTTCCTCTATTTTCGAATGGTTTTTATTTTATTTTCCTAATTAATTGGCCACATAATATATAATTTTATATTCATGTGTAAGAAATATATTTCCATGATTTAGGTAACCCTATTCATAACCACCATTCCAATGGATAGGTGATAAATATCATACTATATTATAATATTTTAACAGTACATTATGTTTTGTTAAACCTCTATCTTACATGTAATGTATGATAAACTCGGTGTTAAATGTAACATAAGTAAAATTCATTAGTTTATATAATGAAATCTATGTAAAAAATAAAATTTATTTAGATTTTTTTTTAAATCATGGTGTTAAAGTTTCTCTATAACTTCCAAGTAATATCATGTTTTGGAAAAATAAATCAAGGATTGTTAAAGAATAAACTCAGGTGATTCTTGATGAAAGTTATACCTTTTATGAAAATAAACTCGCATTAATGACCTTGATGGTTCATTTTATAACTTTCAACTTGATACATCTATTGAAACAAAAAATAATAATGATGAGGAAAATGTTCAAGAACAAACTACTGTTGGATGGTTAGAAACTAGAAAAATTCAAAGTCTGTTTCATAGAAAGCATACAAATTTTATAAATAATCTATTATAAACTACTATTGGATGTTTATGTGAGTTTTTTTGGACAAGAATAAATTATATGAGAATTATTTTTTTATATTTTTATCATATCTTTAACTTAAAATAATTAAAGAATCATTGAGTCTTGAGAATTTGGTTTTAGTGTTATACAAATATTTAAACCTGCTAAAGAGGAATAATTTTTTTAAATTAATTGAGACCCTCTAATTATCTCATTATATATAATAACCATGTTTTCATAAATTATGAATTTGATATAGGATTGATTATTTTGAATAAGACATGATTAGTGGGTAAACGTTATAATAAATTTATAAGTGTAGATTACGAGGAAAACATTTCACCTATAAAAATATTAGAAGCCTTTAGAATTATATTAGAACATATATATCATATGACATATTATTTTTCTCAGTTGATAGTTAAATCTAATTTTTTAAATGTTTTTATTTTCGATGAGGCCTATTTTAAACAACCACTTAGTTCTAAAGATCCTCTATTTTCAATTTATGATTTTAAACATGTTAAATATTTTTAAAGAATATAAAATTCCCTTAGATCAAAGTATTCCATACATATTTATTTTATTTTATCATGTATTTATTTAATTTTAAGATCTTAAATTATTTATAAGACTTTATCTTCCTATATTTTTCATCTTCAAATGTATATTGATGATGTAATTTTCTATTAAAAAACATATGTTATAAAATGAATATCTAAAACTCATGAGAAAAGTGGTGTAAATTTGAATAGTAGGTGATTTAAATTTCATTATTAGATTTAAAATGCTTCAAAAATATTTTTTAAATGTTCTAAATAAAATCATGTATGTACATAACATGCTAAAAAGTTTTATTCTTGATAATTGTAAAAAATATGTAACTCATATGAGTTGTAATATAAAACTTGATATAGATAAATTTGGTAAACCAATTGAGAGAGAGTTATATAGATTAGTAAATGGTATCTTGTCGTATAAAATTTCATATGTAATAAACTTCATATTTATTGTATCCGGTTTGCTTGGATTCTATGAAATTTTTATAGATTCTCATCAAAATTATACTAAAAATATTTTAGGATTTATGAATGGTTTTGTATTTATTTCTATATTTTTTTTATAAAAATTATGATTTTATTTAATTTTATATTCTAATATTGATCTAAGTGGATTTAGATTAGATAAGAAGATTCATTCATGGACCTATCAATTTTTGGGAATATTCCTGGTTTCTTAGTCTATTAATAAGCAACATGTTATTTAATTATCTACTGTTTAATCTAAATAATTTTGTACTTTGTGGTTTTTTATTAATAAATTTTGTAGATGAAACAAACCTTGAAGGATTTTGGTTTTAATTTGAAACATATACCTATAAAATATAATAACACTAATGTTTTCAATATTTCATAATATGAAATCATCCTTTTGAAGATTTAAAAAATTGGTATCAGTTATCATTTCTTAAGAGATCATATAACAAGGTGATATTTGTCTTGAACATAGTGATACTAAACCCCATTTAGCTGATAATTTCAATAATTCTTTTTCTTTCATATGGATTTAAATTTATTAAGAGTCAATTTGGATTATTTTAATTAAAATTATTTTATTATATTTTATAACACTTATAATTTCATAATTATGTGTTTACATTCATGTTTTAGATATTTAATCATATTATTATTTAAAAAATATATTTTCTTGTTATATTAATTATGTTTGGAATTTCTTTTTACATTTTTCAATTCTATCAATATGGTTGGATAAAAACATGTTCAACTAAAAACCTTTAGAATATCTCTCTCGATTCCAAAAAAAACCTTTCAAAATAATAGAGGTATTTTGTTTTTGAAATTATAAAATTAAAGAGATCAAATGATGTTTCTTTTGGTTGTTTGACTAAATTCATATATGATGGTTTATAAAGATTGGTTCTATCTAGTAATTTTATTAAATTTCCAGGGCTTAATTTCAAAAGCATGGTACTAATGAAATAATAAAATTTTCGTGTTTTGAAGTATAAATTTGATGATAATATTTTATAAGATATTTTTTACAAAAAAACTATGATTTCTATAAAAAAAATTATTTCAATTTTTCATCTAATTGTTACTTAATTATTTAAATGGAATGTGAGAAAAAATTATATATCTTAACTTTATAGATGGATGAATCGTATTAAGGTCAACTTGAAGGAACTTTTATATTAATTTGTTCTTTTTTAGGTGATGAAAACCTTGGTCTTAAATATATTAAGTTGTTTCTATTTGAACCCGCAATTTAAAAAAAAATTCATTGTCTTAGAACATGATAAATAGTTTTACTAAATATTTTTTCAACTATAATTTCTTAATATGGTAGAGAGTTTGAAAAATTAATTTTCTAAGATATGTATATATTTTATCTTCTACTATAAGAAATTATAGTTAATTTTTTAAGATATATAATATGAAATATGTTCCATTGTTTTAGTGGAAATAGAAGCATAGTTTTTATCCTTATGTAAGACTGTAGATATTTTTCTTGATAATAATGAGAATTATAAAATTGAGGTTGATGCTATCAAATTTAACTAGAATAGAACAAAATCTAATAGAATTATAAATAAATATTAGTTTTACAAGGAATTAAAATGTAAATAAGTACTGTAGCAGTACTGTTCACCCAGGGGTCCTTTGGGCCATTTAAATGGGCTTTCAAGCCATGTATTCAGGCCAGTTGGCCTTGGACCTTCGAGCTATGTAATGGGTCTCCCTCTACCCAGTTTAAAGAGGTCTTTGCTTTCAAATAATAAATTGAGGCTTCCGCCCCAACCTTTTAAAAAAAATTAAATACCCAAAATAAAACAACATCTCTATACATGATATTTAGGAGCATAAATTTCATATGGTTTCAAAAATTATTTTGAGGTTCTTAAGGAAATGTTGAATGTTAATTTTGTATGATGAAATAATTAAAACCAATTCTCTAACAAGAATTTGAATAGTTTATAAAAGAAACAAAAGATATTTTAGATTGGATGAAAAATGTATAATCATATTTGGACAAATTAAAATTCAGGATTTTATATTAAAAAAATTTCATCGTAACATTGGATAAATTATAGTATTCGAATAAATAATTACTTTTTAATGTGTTCATTTTCATGAAAGATGGTCAAAAAGATCTCAAAAAATATTAAGAAATATTCTAAATAATTTTTATCTTCAGTTAAAAACTGTATTATAGCTCTGAAGAGGAATTTTATAAAAACTATTAGTGTGTCTCATGAAAAAAGAACAAATTAAATGTATCAGGTGCTCCTTTAAATAAAAATAGTAAAATTATTGGGGCTAGATAGAAGAATATTTTGTAGTGTGTTGATGATTTATTTTCTTAAAACAGTAAATCATGTTATAATGACTATATTCATGGATAATATGGAGTCCATAAATAGCTTTATAAATATGAAAGAAAGATAACATTATATAGAGTTCAAGACACTTGAACAATTTCTATTGCAACTAAAATTATTTTGGAATCTCATTTAGAGATACTCACAAAATATTTGACTAATGATTTCACTACGGAACATAATACATAGATAAAAACATTCTATAGATATCACCTAAGTCCTGGATATTCTATATAGATGGATTTTTGTAATGATTAGTTTGATTCTATATTCGACATGTGTAGAAAATCACGTTATGAAATCAAATATCATAAGAGACTTTAATTAATTCCACTAGACATATTCATTTATACTAGAAAGAGGTTAATTAATATTTTATCACCATGAATAATCATAACATGAATTAGATATGGGTGTTATTTAATTGATATATAGGCATGTTGTAACAGTATCCACTACTACTATTTGAAATTTGATGTACTCTATAATGCATTAGTTTTATGGAGAATGTTAATAGAAATAGATTTCAACAGTAAATATTATTTCAACAAAAATGGCTAAAGATGTAATAGGTCTTAGAGTTTTAGAACACTAATCTAGTCTATTATCATTAAAATATAGAAAATTAATAAAATTTAATGAACTTTAAAAATATTAATATCTAAATTCAAAAAGATTGATGTCTTCATGTATGGTGTTTTATGGGGGATTAATTTGATTCATTAATTGTTCTATAAATTTATATGGATTATTATTTAATATAAGTTAAGTATAACTTGATACTTTATTTAATGTTGTATTATAATGGTTTTATATTTCAGTGTAAAATATATACATGTAATAAAATCCTATACAACTTTGTTTTTTTATCAAAGAAAGGGGGAACATATTGGGAATCAAAAAAATTTAAAATAAGTTTTTCTCAGTTATATTGACATTTTTTGGACTCCTCATATATTAATCATGTTTTAATGATCAAAAATAATATATATTCTGTAAATCCTGTTAATCCTATGTAATCTATCTCAAATCATATGTACATATTGTTAGTATCATTATGTTTTAAATAAACATATCCAAGATCTTAATTCCTATACATTAAGTTTAATTATTGTAAAATATATTTAATTCACATCATAATGATTTCTTTGATGAATGACTAAGTATAAACCATTTTATGAATATCACTGTTGAAGTCTATATATTGATATTTGACTAAGTCTGAGAAACCATGAGTTTTCCACCCATTGTGCTTTTCTGGAAAAGGATCTAGACACTGTGACTATCCGGACACCATGACCATCGAGACACCATGACCATCCCGACACCATGACCATCTAGACACCATGACCATCCTTACATCGGGACCATCCAGACACCATGACTATCCAGACACCATGACCCTCTAGATGCTGTGACTATCAAGACACCGTGACCATCCAAACATTGTGACCATATAGACATCGTGACCATCCAAACTCTGTGACCATCCATATAACGACCCATACATTACATACATTGTTATTACTTCAGAATTGAAGCACACTTATTACAATGTATAACAAAACCAAGAACGGACCGTATAGGTATAGTGTCTTTAGAAACTGGGAAACATAAACAACTGGTTCATAAAGCATCTACTTTGCCTCCCATTTATTTTGTCATATCTAGAGCCCCTTTTTGGCATATTCTACTTAATAACCTTCTTCCTGGCCTGGGGAAATAAAACATACAAAAGGGTGAGCTCAAATGATCAGTAAAGGTAAACAAAAGAAATATCAATCACATCATATACATAAGAACATAACTTTTGGAAATCTTATCCTACAAAAGAGATCATTATAACGTGGAATAAATCATGGCAGTGAAATGTAATCACAATAATCATAAATTAAAACATTAAACATTGTGGCATACACACATAATCATAGAGAATCATTTCTTGTTAGTCAAGACTCTTTGCCAAGCCTATCTTAGTGGACAAAGTCCCTTTCTGAACTGAGTCACCCTCGTTTCAGTCCTGTTTCACTGAACCGGTATAACCTACCATTCCAGCCATGTCTATCTCATGAGATATAAAATCTTTACCCAATTAATTGGAGGGAGATATAGGTCCCACCCATCTCATAATGATACCATTCTTATGTGTTCCAAAAAATCAAAAATCATACATCATTGCATAACCCATGTAATAAAAATGGGATTCTTAAACAACATGACATCATAAAAGAATTCATATAAGATAAAGGAATTCATAAAAATAATTCCATCACAACATAGTCCAATCTATGTAATAATAGGGATATAAACAGAACCCTTTATTATCATAGATGGAAAATAATTTTGATAAAACACTTGAACTCCATTCTTGAGGAAAATATCCTTTCTACTTCAAAAACACTTTTCCTTTCTTAACATTTCATACAATTTTAAATTAAAATAATTTTATTAAAAATAAACTTGAAAACATGTAAAGGAAGATTCTTGGAAATATTGTTTTAAAAATCCATTCATGCCGTATAAGTTAAAAAAACATTCTTCTCATACTTTTTTCGGAAAAATCAAAAAGTACCTCGTACGAAAAACGACAAAAGATTCCTTTCATATCTTTTAATAAAAACTCACTGAATGGTAAAATTGGATTTAAATAATTATAGGTGGATGGAAATAATATTACATATTGAGGAAACATGGATTTGGATGATAAAATACACCCCAGTAAATTTCAAAGAATAAACAATCTCGGATAAAAAAGAGATTGTGATATTTCCCTTACCTTAGGTACGATTTGATTTGTACGTGTCTGAATCACCTGTATAATGGTTAAAATAATGTTTTTTACTTATTCCAGAATCATACATATTGATATGATATCATATATGGTCATATTATTAGCTTCTTATTAGTAATATTTCATTGTTACTTGTTACTCGGGTCTTTATTGCCTTTTGTTCTTATGCGTGTTTTGCCGAATAAATTCTTATTCTTATTTTAAGGTTATAGATACCTTATATCAAGAATGGTATTAGTGTAACATATATCATATTTATTCATTCAATTCATTTATATAATTACTATGTAATGATGGTCATGTAGAACGAGTCGCATCACATCGTGGAGACGGTATTCCGTACGTACGCACGGGCGATGATATTGTTCCCATGATCGTGGAATGGTATTTAAGTGTATTTATACTATTTCAGTATCAATATCACTTTATAATAATCATATATAGTTACTCATTACACCATTATACCCATCCTTGTAAGGTGATGGTGGAAAATAGATTACACCACGGCGTGGAGACGGTATTCCGTACGTACGCATGCGCGGTGATTTCATTTTTCCGTAGGATGGATAGAAGGTGAATTAGGGTTGTTTCATATTTATAATAACATATAATTATTTAAGTAATACTTATGTTATTACTTTATCATGAAACAACTAAATAAGAAGAAGTTGAAGAAAAAAGAAATTGAAAAGATCGGTAATGGATATTACCTCTTTTTTGAAACGCCTCTTTGAATCCTCCAATTAGGGAACTGAGATTGGTCTTTGAAGAAGACCAGGACCTCTAAGATTATTCTAGGGAAGTGGAGAAGGTATTTTGGCAGGGGTTGGTCGAGCTTGAGTGCTCAAATTGGTGTGAGGAGGAGGGGGAGGAGGTGCCCTTTTATAAGGGAGGGACACCTTAGGAATATCTCAAAATATTATTTTATATTAAAGTCAAAATCGGTTTATAATGGTTCCAAAGGGTCTTATTTCGAAGGTAAAGTGGTGATGGGTCGAAATACTATCAACCAATATGATTTATACAAGTTTAGGTTATTATTTTAACCTTATCAATTAGATTTAACTCTAAGTTAAATAAATTAACTTTTACCGTGACTTTTTGTTTTCTTACACTATATGGTTAATACACTGACTATGACATGCCAAACGAACCCCAAGTTGTTTATTATTAATATATATATCCTTATCTAATTCATTTGACCAAACCTTATATTTTTAGGAATAAAATTACAATTAATAATATAATATTTTATTTAAAAACTATTTTGTGTCAATTTTGACACTATTTCATATATGATTTTTGTGAAAGTCATAACAGAATTATAAGTTCGAACCAAGTTGATTAAAGCAACACTAATATATCATAGTAACCTAGAAAATTAGTGTAATTCATAAAAAGTCTCAAATTACATTTATTTTGGTGTTTATAACATCAATTATGTCAATATTTCATTAATAAGATAATTACTGCATCATCATTGTGTCATAAATAAATAAATTTATTTAAATTTTAAAAATTATAAATAAAAAATAATTATGTAGGAAATCTTTTTATCTTTCTAATTAATATTTATAATCTAATTTATCTTATTTATAACTCCATATTAAAAATGTTTTAGTTATTAAACTTTGATTTTAACTATTTTAACTATTCATTAAATAAAATAATATTAAATGTCATAATCTAATCCATGTGGACCTAAATGGTCATATTATATTCATAAGGTTGTTTTTGGTCGAATTACATGTATCCAATAGAATTAGGACATGTGTTAGGGTAATAGTAATATCATATTTACCTTTAGTTAACCTATTTCTTATTAACCGCGGTAAAAAAAAGTAAAAAGTTACTATTCACCAAAAAATTATTTTTATCTCATTGAACCACGTTTTACTTACTGATATCAACCGTGTCTGTTGGATTTTCGAAATTTCATTCACAGAAGCGGTAAAATTATGTTTTATGCAATATTCAGTTTTTAACCTACCACTTAGTGGTTTCGCTATTCATCAAAAATTGAAAGTTTTCAGAAAAATACCAAAATTTCACCCTAGGCTAATTTCGGTATTCCGAATCCAATAATGAAGTCCATTTTGAAAAATAAAATTTATAAAATTTCAAAAAGTGGTTATTACTATTCATAACGGCTATTTTAAATAATATTTTAATAGCATATCGTCGTTTAGTGAAACTCGGTATTGCGTACAACGCAAGCTATCGAGGAAGGTCGCGATTGCGTGTAAATTAAGCCAAGCTAGTGTGTAGTGAAAGATTCCTTTGATGAAATATATATAACATAAAAAAAATATTACTCATAAAAATCTCGGGTGTTACATTCTACCCCCCTTAAAAAGAATTTCTCCCTCGAAATTCGTCACTTTGTGACAAACAGATGAGGATACTTCTCCCTCATCATATCCTCAAGCTCCCATGTAGCTTCTTCAAGTTGGTGGTTCCTCCATAAAACTTTCACTAATCGAGTGGTCTTGTTTCGTAGGACTTTTTCGCTACGATCCAGAATCTCTATCGGTTGTTCTTCATAAGAAAGATCTTGCTCCAGCGGTACAACTTCTGAGCTGAGTACATGTGAAGGATCAGTTATGTACATTCTCAGGAGAGATACATGGAACACATCGTGAACTTTAGAGAGATTTGGTGGAAGCGCCAATCGGTAAGCTACCTTCCCAACACGATCCAGTATTTCGAAAGGACCGATATATCTAGGGCTCAACTTCCCCTTCTTTCGAAATCTCATAACCCTCTTCCAGGGAGATATTCGTAAGAACACTTTATCACCCACTTCAAACTCTAGGTCTTTTCTTCAGTTGTCGGCACAACTTTTCTGTCGACTCTGAGCTGCTCTTATGTGTTGTTGAATAGATCTGACCTTTTCTGCCATTTCATCAACGAGATCAAGTCCTAATAGCTTTCTTTCCCCAACTACATCCCAGAAAGTTGGAGTCCTACATTTCATTCCATAGAGAGCTTCATAAGGAGCCATCTGAATACTGGAGTGAAAGCTATTATTATAAGAAAATTCCACCAAAGGTAGGTTTTGATCCCAACCTCCTTTGAAATCCATAGAGCAAGCTCTCAACATATCTTCTAGGGTTTGAATTGTTCTCTCAGACTGACCGTCTGTCTGAGGATGATAAGCAGTGCTGAAACTCAACTCTGTATCCAGAGTATGCTGAAGACTTCACCTGAACATCGAGGTAAATCTCGGATCCCGATCAGATATAATAGAAAGTGGTACTCCATGCAATCTTACCACTTCCTTTACATATATCCTGGCAAGCTGATCCAGAGAGAAATCCTCTCTAATAGCAATGAAGTGTGCAGACTTTGTAAGATGATCAACTATGACCCAGATAGCATTATTGCCTTTGGATGTTTTAGGAAGTCCTGTGACAAAGTCCATAATAATGTTTTCCCATTTCCATTAAGGTATGGGTAATGGTTGTAACATCCCCTTAGACTTCTTTCTCTCAGCTTTAACTTGTTGACAAACCAAGCATCGAGAGACATATTCAGCAACATCTCTTTTCATGCCATCCCGCCAGAAGTACTCTTTCAGGTCCCTATACATCTTCGTGCTTCCAGGATGAATAGAGAATGAAGAACTATGAGCCTAATCCAGCAGCTCCTTCTTTAACTCGGGGATGGTAGGAACACAAACCCGATTCCTGAACTTTGTTATCCCATCACAATCAAGGTTGAACTCAGGATCATTTCTCAGCTTCTTTTGTAACTCGACATCTTCTTTCTGTGCCTCTTTAATCTTCACATGTATAGATGGTTGAACATTCATTTGAGAAAGATAAGATTTTTCCCCTTCCATTATAATTCCAAGATCCATCCTTTGTAAATCCATAAATATTGGATCTTTTGTTATCCTCATCATGGATAAACTAGCATGGTTTTTTCGTCTTAATTCATCTTCCACCTTGTTTGCTTTCCCAGGGTGGTAATGGATTGAGCAGTCATAATCCTTAATCAGCTCCAACCATCTTCTTTGACACATATTCAGCTCCTTTTGTGTGAAAATATACTTTAAACTTTTATGATCAATATAAATATCACTCCTTTCACCATAAAGGTAATGCCTCCAAATCTTTAATGCAAAGATTACCGCAGCTAACTCCGAATCGTGTGTTGGGTAATTTTGCTCATGGATTTTCAACTGTCGTGAGGCATAATCTATCACCATATCATTTTTCATAAGAACACACCCCAATCCCTTCTTGGATGCATCACTATAGATCACAAACCTTTCTCCACTACAAGGCAGTGTGAGTACAGGTGCACTGGATAACCTTCTTTTCAACTCCTTGAAATTCTCTTCACATTCCTCCGTCCAGACAAACTTAACTCCTTTCTGAGTCAACATGGTGAGTGGATTAGATAATCGTGAAAAATCGTTCACAAAACGTCGATAATATCCAGCCAAACCAAGAAAACTTTGGATCTCAATTACTGTTGTTGGTCTCGACCATCTTTCGATAACCTCTGTTTTTGCTGGATCCACAGATATCCCCTCTTTTGAGATTATGTGACCCAAAAATGCAACTTTTTGAAGACAAAATTCACACTTGGTAAATTTGGCATAAAGCTTCTCCTTTCTCAGGGTCTTCAATATAATTCTCAAGTGATCTTCATGTTCTTCCTTTATCTTTGAATAGACAAGAATATCGTCTATAAAGACTACCACAAATTGATCAAGATAGTCTCTAAAGACTATATTCATCAGATCCATGAAGATAGCAGGGGAATTAGTAAGACCAAATTGCATCACTATAAATTCATAGTGTCCATACCTTGTATGGAAATACTTCTTTGGTATATCCTCCCTTTTGACCCTTAATTGATGATACCCTGAACGAAGATCAATCTTGGAAAAGTATTGAGCTCCTCGTAGTTGGTCAAATAGGTCATCAATGCGCGGGAGAGGATATTTGTTCTTGATAGTGATCTTCTTAAGTTCTCGATAATCAATGCAGAGTCTCATTGATCCATCTTTCTTATTAACAAATAGAACAGGTTCTCCCCAAGGTGACGCACTAGGGCGTATGAATCCTTTATCAAGATTCTCTTGGAGTTGCTTCTTCAATTCCTGCAACTCAATTGGGGCCATTCTATAAGGTGTCTTTGAAATAGGCAAAGAACCCGGTACGAGTTCTATTGAGAACTCAACTTTACGATTTGGTGGAAGTCCCGGTAATTCCTCCGGAAAGACATCATCAAACTCATGTACAATGTGAATATTCTTAATCGCGAGTTTCTCACCAACCATTTGAGATAAATAACCTTCATTTAGTGGAATCAATACCCATAAAATGGAAGAAATTTCCACTGGAAGGTTATGTTCATCCTTGCATTGATAGACGATGATAGATCGATCTGGAATATGAAATGTGACTTCCCTTCTTTGGCAATTGATATGAGCTCCGTATAAAGAAATCCAATCCATACCAAGAATCACATCGAATTCCACTAAAGGAAGGATCACAAGATTTGCAGGAATCACTTTCCCACAAACGTCAATTGGAGAAGAATTATAAACTTTTGATGCGATTGATGTGCCATTAGGTGTTGTCACAGCTAACTCAACATCTAATTGTTGAGGTAATACGGTGATACCCTTAGAAAATTCTTCAGAAATAAAAGAGTTGGTGGATCCAGAATCAAATAAAACATTTTCTACTTTAGAGTGGATGGTAAGTGTACCTTTCACCACTTCGTTGTCATACTCCACATCGCTGATAGAAATTGCATGTGACTTTCCTTTGTCTTTAGCCTTAAGAGTTTGTTGACGTCGACCATCATCATCAACCCTTGGATTTGGGCATTGATTTCCATAATGCCCCATCTCCTTGCACTTGAAACATTGAAGTGTAGTAGGTTCATTCTGTGTATCCCTTCCCTTTTTTGCATCATTAGACATCTTCTTCCCATTATCGCGGCACTCAAATTCCCGATGACATTCCTTTCCACATTTGAAACATTAACTTGTCCCTTTAAGACAACCCCCTCTGTGTTTCTTCCAACACTTTTAGCATAAGGGAAATCTCATCTTCTTTTCAGTGTGCTCTTTATTTTTTCCTTTGAATTCCATTTTCCTCTTCTTATCAAACCCATATGACTGATGTGTTACTCCAATCTCTATCTCGACTTTGAGAGCATATCAAACGATTTCCTCGTAACTATTGAAGTCCCTTATGGCTAACGCCCTTCGAAGACTTGGTTTTAAGCCACTAAAGAATCGATTGATCTTACTCTCAGGTTGAATAATAATACCAGAAGCGTACCTTGCAAGCCTTGTAAAATTTGCTTCATAGGTACCAACAGATTCATCATCCTTTTGCTTTAGTTCAAGAATCTCTTTCACTATCTTTGTTCGGAGAATATGAGGGAAGTAATTATTGAAAAATAAGTTCTTGAACTCATCCCATTCCATGGACTCAATTTCATCCCTTTGCCTCGTATTCTTAATAAGATTCCACCATTGATCAGCATCTCCTTCCAAACGATACACTGCTAGGATGATTTTATCATGTTCAGAACATTGAAGAACTGAAAATATATTTCCAGTAGTACTAATCCATTGTTCAGAAACTAATGGATCAGTAGACCCATTGAAAGAAGGTGGACGCTGCCTCATGAAGGATTCAACAGAATGTTGCTCCTTCCTTTGCTCGTTTGGAAGTCCTGCATGATTCATAGCTTGAGAAAGTTTTGTGAGCATGGCTACAAGATTTTGCATTCCAGCTCCCATATCGTTTGGTTGCTCATGGGGACAATCACTGCATTTCCCATCGCATTCCACATTAACACGGTTCCTTCGGGTTCCAGCCATTAACTAAAACCAAGAAGAATAGTGTGAGCAACACTAATTATAATAGGAAAACCACATAATTCATGAATAAAATTTTCACGCTTAAGTTATTATCCTAGGTTATTCATGGCCATTTCTAAAACACAAAGATTGTGTTCTATTCTTAGACTTATCGTTATGGTTCTTACTAACGCTTTTACATCCTAGTTTCCAAAGTTTGACTATACCTTTCCTCTGATACCAACTATAATAACCCATATATTACATACATTTTTATTACTTCAGAATTGAAGCACACTTATTACAACATATAACAAAACAAAGAAACGACTGTATAGGTATAGTGTCTTTAGAAACTGGGAAGCATAAACAACTGGTTCATAAAGCATCTAATTTGCCTCCCATTTATTTCTTCATATCTAGAGCCCCTTTTTGGAATATTCTACATAATAACCTTCTTCCTGACCCAGGGAAATAAAACATACAAAAGGGTGAGCTCAAATGCTCAGTAAGGGTAAACAAAATAAATATCAATCACATCATATACATAAGAACATAACTTTTTGAAATCTTATCCTACAAAATAGATCATTATAACATGGAATAAATCATGGCAGTGAAATGTAATCACAATAATAATAACATAAAACATGAAAATTTGTGTCATACACACATAATCATAGAGAATCATTTCTTGTTAGTCAAGAATCATTTCCAAGACTATCTTAGTGGATGAAGTCCCTTTCTGAACCGAGTCACCCACGTTTCAGTCCTGTTTCACTGAACCGGTATAACCTACAATTCCAGCCATGTCTATCTCATGAGATATAAAATCTTTACCCAATGCATTGGAGGGAGATATATGTCTCACCCATCTCATAATTATACCATTCTTATGTGTGTCACAAAATCATAAATCATACATCATTGCATAACCCATGTAATAAAAATGGGATTCTTAAACATCATGACATCATAAAACCATTCATATAAGATAAAGGAATTCATAAAAATAATTCCATCACAACATAGTCCAATAAATGTAATAATAGGGACATAAACATAACCCTTTATTATCTTAGATGGAAAATAATTTTGATAAAACACTTGAACTCCATTCTTGAGGAAAATATCCTTTCTACTTCAAAAACAATTTTTCGTTCTTAACAGGTCATACAATTTTAAATTAAAAGAAGTTGATTAAAAATAAACTTGAAAAATTGTAAAGGAATATTTTTGGAAATATTGTTTTAAAAATCCATTCATGTCGTATAAGTTAAAAAAACATTCTTCTCGTACTTTTGTCGGAAAAGTCAAAAAGTACCTCGTATGAAAAACGACAAAAGATTCCTTTCATATCTTTTACTAAAAACTCACCGAAGGGTAAAATTGGATTTAAATAATTGTATGTGGATGGAAATAATATTAAATATTGAGGAAACATGGATTTGGATGATAAAATACACCACAGTAAATTTCAAATTATAAACAATCTCGGATAAAAATGAGATTGTGATATTTCCCTTACCATAGGTCCGATTTGCTTTGTACGTGTCCAAAGCTCTTGTATAATGGTTTAAATAATGTTATTGACTTATTCCAGAATCATACATATTGATATGATATCATATATGGTCATATTCTTAACTTCTTATTAGTAATATTTCATTGTTACTTGTTACTCGGATCTTTATTACCTTTTGTTCTTATGCGTGTTTTGCCGACTAAATTCTTATTCATCTTTTAAGGTTATAGATACCTTATATCAATATTGGTATTAGTGTAACATATATCAAATTTATTCATTCAATTCATTTATATAATTACTATGTAATTATGATCATGTAGAACGAGTCGCATCACATCGTGGAGACGGTATTCCGTACGTACGCACGAGCGATGATATTGTTCCCATGATCGTGGAATGGTATATAATTGTATTTATACTATTTCAGTATCAATATCACTTTATAATAATCATATATAGTTACTCATTACACCATTATACCCATCCTTGTAAGGTGATGGTGGAAAATAGATTACACCACGGCGTGGAGACGGTATTCCGTACGTACGCACGCGCGGTGATTTCATTTTTCCGTAGGATGGATAGAAGGTGAATTAGGGTTGTTTCATATTTATAATAACATATCAGTATGTAAGTAATACTTATGTTATTACTTTATCATGAAACAACTAAAGAATAAGAAGTTGAAGAAGAAAGAAATTGAAAAGATCGGTAATGGATATTACCTCTTCTTTGAAACGCCTCTTTGAATCCTCCACTTAGGGAACTAAGATTGGTCTTTGAAGAATACCAGGACCTCTAGGATTATTCTAGGGAAGTGGAGAAGGGATTTTGGCAGGGTTTGGCCAAGCTTGAGTGCTCAAATTGGTGTGAGGAGGAGGGGGAGGAGGTGCCCTTTGATAAGGGAGGAGAGAGGCACCTTAGGAATATCTCAAAATATTATTTTATATTAAAGTCAAAATCAATCTATAATGGTTCCAAAGGGTCTTATTTAGAAGCTAAAGTGGGGATGGGTCGCAATCCTATCAACCAACAGGATTTAGACAAGTTTAGGTTATTATGTTAACCTTATCAATTAGATTTAACTCTAAGTTAAATAATTTAACTTTCACCGTGACTTTTTGTTTTCTTACACTATATGGTTAATACACTTACAATAACATGCCAAACGAACCCCAAGTTATTTATTATTAATATATACATCCTTATATAAGTCATTTGGACGAACCTTATATTTTTAGGAATAAAATAACAATTAATAATATAATATTTGATTTAAAAACTATTTTGTGTCAATTTTGACACTATTTGATATATGATTTTTGTGAAAGTCATAACAGAATTATATGTTCGAACCAAGTTTATTAAATCAACACTAATATATCATAGTAACCTAGAAAATTAGTGGAATTCATAAAAAGTCTCAAATTACATTTATTTTGGTGTTTATAACATCAATTATGTCAATATTTCATTAATAAGATAATTACTGCATCATCATTGTGTCATAAATAAATAAATTTATATAAAGTACAAAAATTATAGATAAAATATCATTATGTAGGAAATCTTTATAGCTTTCTAATAAATATTTATAATCGAATTTATCTTATGTATAACCCCATATTAAATATGTTTTAATTATTAAACATTGATTTTAACTATTTTAACTATTCATTAAATAAAATAATGTTAAATGTCATAATCTAATCCATGTGGACATAAATGGTCATATTATATTCATAAGGTTGTTTTGGGTCGAATTACAGTTATCCAATAGAATTAGGACATATGTTAGGGTAATAGTAATATCATATTTACCCTTAGTTACCCTATTTACTATTAACCGCGGTAAAAAAAAGTAAAAAGTTACTATTCACCAAAAAATTATTTTTATCTCATTGAACCATATTTTACTTACTGATATCAACCGTTTCTGTCGGATTTTCGAAATTCCATTCACAAAAGTGGTAAAATTATGTTTTATGCAAAATTCAGTTTTTAACCTACCACTTAGTGGTTTCACTATTCATGAAAAATTGAAAGTTTTCAGAAAAATATCAAAATTTCACCCTAGGCAAATTTCGGTATTCCAAATCCAAAAATGAAGTCCGTTTTGAAAAATAAAATTTATAAAATTTCAAAAAGTGGTTATTACTATTCATAACGGCTATTTTAAATAATATTTTAATAGCATATCGTCGTTTAGTGAAACTCGGTATTGCGTACAACGCAAGCTATCGTGGAAGGTCACGATTGCGTGTAAAGTAAGCCAAGCTAGTGTGTAGTGAAAGATTCCTTTGATGAAATATATATAACATAAAAAAAATATTACTCATAAAAATCTTGGGTGTTACAATCCATACATCATGAGAATCTATACACTGTCACCATCCAGACACCGTGACCATCCACATAGCGTGACCAGACACCATGATCCTAACACCGCATCTATGCTACCAGTTCTTGACCTATATTTGACTATTCCATCATAGATATCTCACTGCTCAAAGACATAGAATGATACATTGTTTCAGGGAGACACCATTTATAGACAAATTGTGACACCGTTTCTAAATCTATTTTGTCATTTTTTTCATTTAATTTCTAACGGTAATATTTGATGATTTTAAATTCACTAACATAATTAATGTTTCATTGTAGACATATCATATAACAGTACAGGGTATGAGTTATATAATACATTCATCCTGTCAGCTCCAACACATGCACTCCAAGAATAAAAGAGAACTGCAGCCCAGAAACAGGAGAGAGAATAATGACAAAGTTCACATGAGATTTCTTGAAAACAATAAGTGACACATGCAACTAAACAATCATAAAGAACACATAAAGAATTATTGAATCAACAAGATGGAATACATAGATCATAATCATTGAGTACAACATTGCATTGACAATACCAAAAAGAATAAGAGCTAGATCTAGTTTACATACGATAGTTTGTTTTCCATGAGAGCACTCGATTTCTGCATCTCTTTCATCTCAGAATTCTAGAGTTTCATAGACTAACACTCAGAGAACTTCTAACCCAATCTCATCATTTCTTCTCTGTTGTGTATTATTTCTCTTATCTTTTGAGTAGTGTGTGTGTGTGTCTGTATTAAACAAGCATTGGCTCCTACATCAAATTGAAGGATACAAGATATCTTTTCTCATACATCTTTTTGAACCTTTTTATTCCCAATAATCATTGTGGAAGCGGTTGTGTGTAACATGTTAGTTCATACCCACAAAGAACTATGTAAGAGGTTGTGTGACCTGGACAATCTTATACACTGATGTAAATCCTGATACATGCTGTGTATCTAGTTTGTTTATATAAATTGATTGGTGGAAGGTGATCACCAAGTGGAGTGGATTAGGTCTTGTCTTGAAAATGAACAACTTGTTTTATATCCAATGTGATGTCTATTTTAGTTGTCTCTGTTTTACTGTTTAATTCCAAATTCAATAAATTTACATTTATAATTAATCTTAAAAAGAAGTTATAATTGTATTGGATTATTAGAATAGATTCAAAAGTAATGTTAATAACCAATATTAAGTTTACTGAGAATTAATAAATCTTCTAAGAAGTTATTTAAACCGTCAATAATTCATAACAGTATAACCTTGATTACCTGGGCTGTATTTAACATTATTGGGGAACCCTTTTAAGAATAATTTTTTAAATAGAAATTTTGAATAGTCACTCAATTCACCCCCTATTGAGTAATATACTCCGACAAACATTTGGTATCAGAGGGTTGATTGTAATGACTATTTTAACCCTATGAAACTATTATTTTAGTTGTACATTAAAGATCTGTAAATTTCTGTTAATTCTAAGTCTCTAGATCTTTTAAAGAATTTCTTATTATGGATAATATATTGGAAGGTGCTGCAACCAACAGAACACCATTATTTAATGGAACCGATTATGATCAATGGAAAAGTAAAATGAGAATGCATTTAAAAATTATTATATTTTAAATATGGCCTTTGATTATAGAGGAATATAATATTCTTTTTGCTGATAAAATATCTTTGAATGATCATACCAAAACTACCTGCAATAAAAATTTCAAATCTATGAATGCTTTGTACTGCTCTTTAGGTAATGAATAATTTAATATAATCTCTGCATGTAAAAATGCCCATGAAATTTGGGACACTTTGTCTATTTCACATGAAGGAACTTCTAGTGTGAATGAAATGAGGCTTAATAATTATTCTACTAAATATGATAAATTTTAAATGACAATTGATGAGTCTATTTCTGACAAGTATCTCCGGTTCAAATAAAATTTCAACACAATCATTTCTCATAGAAGAGAAGTCACTTCCAAAGAACATATTATGAGGATTCTCAAATGCCTACCTGACAGATAGCGAGGAACCTCCCTCCCTATTAGAGAATCATGTGACATCATCAGGAAACCTGTAAAAGAACACTTTGGAAAAGTGATTATGTGTGAAGAGGAGCATAAAGTATACAAGTAATAAAAGGATGAACCAAAAAGAAAATCATTTGCGTTCAAGAACACCACCTATAAACACAAAGACAAAGAAAAATTGGAAGTTTCTATATAAAGTTCCAGTAGTGAACAATTATTACCTGACAGTGATAAGGAGATGGCTCAACTAACCAGACAGTTTAAGAGATTTTACAAGGATAATTTTTTTTTCAGAAAGAATAACTTCAAGGGAAGATATGATCAAAAAGTATGTTGGAAGAAAGATTTGAAAAAAAGTGAAAAGTCTGATGAGATTTTCTGCTATGAATGTAAACTAAAAGGACATATCAAGGCTGACTATCCCAAGATCATGTAAAAAAATAAATATGAGGACAAATATAGAAAGTATGAAAAGGTAATGAATGAAACATGGGGTGATTATGAGGATAGTTCAGGTGAATCAGAATCATCGCATGATGAACAAGCTAAAAAATCAAGTATGTGTTTTATGACAAACACATATAAGGTAACACTGGAATCTCTTGTACACAATTCTTATTATTCGGGGGATAAGAGTGTCTCTGAAGATATTTCTAATGAATAAATGTTTGAATGGTGTAATATGATTGAAGAAACATGCAATGAACTAAAAGATATATAAAAGTCTTTAAAAAAACAACATGATCTTACCTAAACTGTTAAAAATGAACTCACTGTAGAAAGGGAAAAAATGGTCAATTAATCAAAGAGAACAATGAACTAAAACTATCTAATGATCAATTGAAAAAGGATCTTAAATGTCTTACTAATGGTAAGGAAACCTTGGTACAAATTCGTGGCAATTAGATTGATTCTAAATATACTATTGGCCTTGGATATCAACCTGGTAAAAGAAATTTTGGAAGAAATAATATTGATTCTAAATCTAAGACATATAACATTACTCCTAGTTTTAGAAAACATTCAGCTAGCTCATGTTATGATACACTCTCTACTGTTTCAATATTTTCGGACCAAATAGTGTTTATTTTCCAAATACATTACATAATGGTTATAAGAAACCTATAAGGAAGATATGGGTTCTTAAGGTACTACTAACTAATATTACTGGACCCAAACAAATGTGGGTACCAAAATAAATTTTTATTTGACTATTTTGTAGGAAAGCATCTTGAAGAGTTCTTGTTAAAGTTTATGATAATTAGAGAGTGGGTGTTTAAGACATATGATAGGAGACTACTCATGCTTTAAGAATTTAATAAAAATTTATGGAGGACATGTCACCTTTGGTGACAATTCCCAAGGAATGATTATTGTCCATGGAAAAATTGGTAACTCTAACTCAGTTTGGATTTAGAAATTACTATTTGTTGATGGATTGAAATATAATCTGCTTAGTATCTCAAATTTATGTGATGATGGATTTCATGTTAAATTTAATAATTATACCTGCAATGTTTTTAATTATAAAGATAAATTAGTTTTTTCCATTGAGAAATGAAAACACATATTTAGTTAACTTGCATTCTTTATCTTCTCAAAATGATTCATGTTTAAATGTATTTCAAAAAGAGTCCTGGATTTGGCATATTAGATTAGGAAACTGTAACTCTCACTCTCATATAATGTTATCTAGAAAAATCTTAGCCCAAGACCTACCCAAAATTGAGTTTCTAAATGATAATGTTTGTAATCCTTGTCAAAAAGGAATGCAATACAAAATTTATTTTAAACCTAAGAAATAAGTGTCAAATTCTCAACTTCTGAAATTAGTTTACAGTGATTTATTTAGACATCTATATTTTCTAGTTTAAATTTGAAGCACTGTGTTTATGTTCTGGTAGATGAATTTTTTAGATATACTTGGACCTTCTTTTTGGCTCAAAAAAAGTGAAGCTTTTCCTCATTTTACCAAATATTATAAAATTGTAGATAATATTAGTGGGCATAAAATAAAATCCTTAAGAAATGATCATGGCTGTGAGTTTGAAAATAAAGTGTTTGAATACTTTTTCTCAAAAAATGGATATAGTTATAATTTCTCTTCCCCTAGAACACCTCAACAGAATGGAGTTATAGAAAGAAGAAATAGAACCTTGTAATAGATTTCTAGAACCATGCTTAGTGAATATGACTTTCCTATTTACTTTTGGGATAAATCTATAAATACAACATGAAATGTAATCAATAGAGTATTGATTCGACCTATCCTTCAAAGAAATCCATATGAGTTGTGGAACAATAGAAAACCCATAGTTCGCTACTTCAAAGTATTCGGTTGAAAAGTATATATCCTTAATACTAAGGACAATATTGACAAATTTGAATCCAAGAGTGATGAAGGAATCTTATTAGGATATTCAATTTCTAGTAAAGTGTATAGAGTGTTTAAAAAAATAAATAAATGTGTAGAAGAATCTGTCTATGTCAAATTTGATGAAACAAATCACACATGAGATTTAGACCACTCTAGAGAACATGGAGGATGATGTATCAACTCCAAACATTAATTCAAAATACCCTAACCATCCTGTAAAGGAATATTTGAAAACATCTAGTTCTGGAAATTCTTTAGTTTATGGTCACAATGAAATAGATCTTGTTGAAGAACCTAAAATAACCAGTCCTTCTTTTTCTAGAGTAGTTAAAACTCTAAAAAACCATCCTTTATATGCTGTTATAGTAGAATTAGGAAAATTAATGCAAACTAGAGATTCTTATAGAAATATAGTTGAACATCATGTCTTCATGTCACAGTGTGAACTTAAAAACATTGATGATGCTATCAATGCTGAATTTTGGGTGATCTCTATGCCAGAAGAACTTAATCAGTTTGAATGAAAAAAAGTTTGAAAACTTTTTGAAAGACCTAAATAAAAATTCACCAAAGGAACTAAATGGTTATTTAGAAATAAGGTATATGAAGCTGGTAATATAGTTAGAAACAAGGCAAGATTGGTTTCCCAAGGCTATAGTCAAGAAGAAGTAATTGATTATGAATAAACCTTTGCACCAGTATCAAGACATGAATCCATCAGAATTATTCTTGTTTATGCATCACATATGAATTTTAAACTATTTCAAATGGATGTCAAAAGTGCATTTTTAAATTGGTATATAGCTGTGGATGTATTTGTTATGAAACCCCCTAGTTTTACAAACCCTCATTTTCCAAATCATATTTTTAAGTTATCAAATGCTTTATATGGTTTAAAAAAATCTCTAAGAGTTTAGAATGATAGATTAAGTACTATTCTTATTTTTAATGGTTTGACAAAAGGAATAGTTGATCCTACCATTTTTATAAAACGAATTGATAATAATGTTTTGGTTTTTCAAATCTATGTAGATGATATTATCTTGGGATCTTCAAAAAATTCTTTATGTATTGATTTTTCTAAAATGATTCAAAATGAATTTGATATGAGTTTAATTTGTGAACACAAATTCTTTCATGGATTTCAATTCTTTTAAAATAATGATGGTATTATTTTAAATCAAATTAATTATACTAGAGACCATCTAAAACATTTGGTATTGGATATCACTTAGAGTAGTGACACTCTAATGAGCACTACTTGTTAGTTGGATCTTGATGAAAATAGAAAATATGATTATCAAACCAATTACAAAGGAATGATTGGAAGTTTACTTTACTTGACTACTAGTTGACCTAACATTATGTTTAGTGTGTGTATGTGTGCACATTTACATGAAAATCTTACAGAATCTTGTTTAAATGTTGTTAAAAGTATTTTCCAATACCTTAAGAACACACCCAATCCAGGATTGTTCTATCCTAGAGGATAATCATTTGAATAACTGAGTTATTCTGATACAGAATTCGGTGGCTTTAAGTTAGATAGAAAAATAACCTATATAACATGTCAATTTTTAGGCATGTCACTAGAATCATGGTGTAGTAAGAAACAACACATTATTGTGTTATCTACTATAGAAGATGAATACAAAGTTGCTAGCAGTTTTTGTGCCCACATTTTTTCGATGAAACATACATTACTAGATTATGGATATCAATTCAGGCCTATGCCTATAAATTTTTACAATACAAGTGCTATTAACATCTCAAAAAATAACGTTTCACACTCTAGGGAAAAGCATATTGATGTGAGACGTCACTTTTTGATGGATCATTATAAGAAAGGTGAAATCAAATTTTAATTAATTAGAAATAAATATCAACTTGCTGATATATTCACCAAACCACTAAAATCTGAAAGAATATATTACATCATACATTAATTGGGAATGATAAATATTAAGTAGTTATCTTATTTTTTCACATCTTACTCTTTCACACTTTACAGTTTCACAAGTCACTCTCTTGAGAATACTGTTTAAATCTAATAGTTCTATAATATTACTATCTTAATAATTACTATTTTGTGTCTACATGCTCACATTTACTATTTCTTGGTTACTTTCTGGAACTTACTGTCTCAAAAAATATGGTCACACAGTTTAGAAATCACACTATTACTATCTAACTGTGAATGCGTGTTACCGTCTCATCATGAATGACTATTACTGTCTCACCGTGAATGACTGTTATAGTATCACCATAAATATTCTTTATTTTTTAATTTATAAATTATGACCCGTATTTCAATAATTCATTGTTTTTACTTTACCATGCTTTTTACCCCATGACGCTTGATATCCCTAAATGGTCAAATAAAAGAAGTTTCACTTGTTCATCACTCGAGATCTCCTCTATTCAATTCATTCAAACTGTAACCCCTATTTCAACCCTTCTCTCTCTCTAAACATCGGTGAATTCATAGGATGAAACACCCTTTGTTTTCAACTCCTGAGAAGTGCAGTTTGAAGAAGAAGTTGAAATCACACCGAAATTAACATCTGAGGGCCCTCTGAATCCGAACCTAGAGAACAGAGTAGTGGTACCTAGAAAAGAGATACGCCCTAAGTGGATTCTATTAAGTAAGTCTTTAGTGATGAAATTTCTAACAGAGCAATGATGGCATGATTTGTTTTCTATGAAGGATAGGCTTATCTACCTGATGTTGTTTGCCCAATTTTACTAATATGTTCAAATTTCTTTTGATTTAGAAGATGGGTATGTTGTGTAAAGCTAGATCAATGGTCTTATTTGTATATTTTATTTGAGGATTTCGGCCTCTTTCCTTACGATACCTCATGAGGGTATTTGTGAGGACTACTGGAGAGGTCCTCCACTTCCAAGTGAGTTCTTTATTCTAGAATAATATTTGAGATGTTTAACTAGAAATGAAACTAAGTGTTTATCCATAGCTGTTGAGCTAGATAGTGAATTTAGACTCTTGTTTTAGTTTTTTCAGAATATGGTTAGCCCTAAAAAAGGTGTATTTTCTATCCTCAAGTATTAGGATGTGTTTTTGATACATCTCATGAAAAATGTAAATAATAACAACATCTTCAAATATATTATACACCATATGTGTGAGTTGATCAAAACAACCTCTATGTCAATCTCCCTGTTTTATTCTATGCTTATATTAGCTATGATTCATGTAAAGGGATTGGTTAGACTAGATGAATAAGTCATCAAGGATTATGAGTTATTTCTTTGAAATGTTATTGTAAAGATAATTAAAATCAATTGGAATCCATGGAAGAAATCATGGGTGGAAGATAATGACAGAGTTTATAAAATTTTTAACTCATTGGACAGCCCTTTAAGACCTAAGGATGTTTCTAATCCTGTTATGGAACCATATGATATTGTTGAGTATTATGATGTAGAAGAAGGGGAATATGCTATTGTACCTTCAAAAAAAATATTCTGGTTGGTGAAGACAATGAATATTTTCCTCGTGTCTTAATTAAAATGGTGGTGCATGTTCCTAAAAAATTTATTGCTCTGGAAGAACAACATGTTTCAAAATATGAATTTTTTGCTAAAGAAAGTAA
Source organism: Viscum album (assembly GCA_963277665.1). NCBI lineage: Eukaryota > Viridiplantae > Streptophyta > Magnoliopsida > Santalales > Viscaceae > Viscum > Viscum album. Next base: position 238,498,225 of record OY728150.1, read on the forward strand.
AAATAGTTTTGTAGAAGAGCATATAGAAGATGATATTTTTGTTGTTCATGAAGCTGACCTTGAGGAACTCTGAGAAGAACAAGATGTTTCAGAATTTATTCCTTCTGTTGAAGGGAAATTGGAGAAATCCATTCAGTTGGCTTGAAAATAAATGGATGAGGATATTAGAAATGAAATCATGGAGATAGATAAACTATCCACATCTCTTAGTCCTAAAAAAGATGAATTTGTTGAGGGGGAGCAGCCCCCCAATCTGGAAGCTATTGAGGTTCCTAATCTAGTTGATCTAAGCTCACATGATACATGGTATAAATTTCTTAGTTATTTTGATGTGAATAATTCACATGAAATCTCAGTCAAAGGTATTTATATGTCTACTATGTTATAGTTGATATTAGTTTCTGATCTTGTCCCTACAATAGAACCTGAGGCTATATCAGCTCTTTTTTCTAAGCCTTCAAAAGAATCTCCAAACATAGTGAATCAGGATGATCTGAATGATTTTGGAGCCACTCTTTTGGCTGGAGTTGAGAAACTCGTGATTACCAAACTGAATCTTATAACCAATCTGAGTGAATGATATGCTTTACTTTTATTGGAAAAATTCATATGGTATATTCAACCCAAGATGATTCATGAGATTGAAGAAGTCAGAGTTGAGAATAAACTGCTCAGTGATGAAGTAAAGGCTCTAAGAGTTATGGTTGAAGAAATGTAGAGAGTGATAACCTCAAAACCAGAACCTGATTTGCATCCTATTGCGGATATTTTTACTCGGAACCCATAGGAATTAGCCTCACTGATTCAACCTCATCTAACCTCTTTAGCTGACAAAGTAGCTGAAAGAAAAAATCCAATTGTTCAAGAGATGCGTGAGCTTGTTATTGGACATAACAAGTTAATTGATGAGTATAAGGTGTCCTACATAAAGTTATCAATAAACTGAAAACTCTTACCTCAATTGTCACTGCTCTACTAGAAAATCTTCTCCACCTTTTTTAGACAGTTATCTGCTCCGAACAGTTGTCAAAGAAGAACTTTAGGTTGTGCTTAGTTTCATTGATAAAGAATCTCTATCTAAAGTTATGAAGACCAGTTACAGAGTTCTTGATTTGGTGCATATCCATTCCATGATTGCTAATTATTCTTAGCAAGAAATTTCTAAGAAAGTGGGCATCTACTTCAATCAGATCTTCTCTAAGAATGACATGACAAACCACTTCACGTATCTTGTGGAGAATATAAGGATCCCTCCTGTACCTCAAGATTTCAAAACTCAAGTCCAAAAGCTCAAAGATTTTATTCATTTGTTGGATAAGTTTATGGAGAACAAGGATGACTTTCAGAGAGTGGGTAGTATGGTGCTGAAATCATTGCTGGTTTTATCAAGATTTTAAGGCCTTCTCCTCAAGTTCAAAGTACTAACATTGTCGCTCCTGCAGCTGAACCTCTTAGATCATGTTTTCCTACATTTTCATCCTATTCCCTAGCCTCTACATCTATGTCTGTCAGTTAGGCCCTGAGTCAGATCAGGCCTTTTATCCTTGATCAAAAGTTACCTTGTTCTTATATTGCACATACCTTGTCCCCTTCTATTTTTTAAGGACTCCATTTACCTTATCTGTCCACAGCTTCACTCCCGTCCTCAACTTAAACCTCTTCTCTTATGGCTGCTTCTTCTGATATTGCTACCAAGGGAAAGGAGAAGACAAGCCAGTGCTAATGAATAGTGATTACTATCTTTTGATGGGGATGTTTTATGTATCTTGTTCCATACTTATTATACATACATTTTTTATCAATCTAATTCATTGTGCTCATTTATTTTATATTTCTTATTTTATTATTTTTGGTAATCCCAAAAGGGAGAGAAATAAGTTTTATATATGTACTAAATGAAGATAATATAAGAGACACATTACCTAAGAATAAATCTCTCACTCACATGATTTTTGATCATCAAAAAGGGGGATATTGTGGGACTACTCATGTATTAATCACGTTTTAATGATCAAAAATCATATATATTCTGTAAATCATGTTAATCCTATGTAATCTATCTCAAATAATATGCACAGATGATTGGTATTTTTATGATTTAAATAAACCTATCCAAGATCATAATTGCTATACATTATGTTTAATTATTATACACTATATTTAATTCACTTCATAATGATTTCTATGATGAATGACTAAGTATAAACCATTTTATGAATATCACGGTTTAAGTATATATACAGATATTTGACTATGTCTGAGAAACCGTTAGTTTGCCAACGGTTGTGATTTTCTAGCAAAGGATCCAGACACCATGACCATCCAGACACTGTAACCATCCAAAAACTGTGACCATCCAGACACCGTGACTATCCAGACACCATGACCACCCACACACTGTGACCATCCCGAAATTGTGACAATTTGGACACCATGACAATCCACACACTGTGACCATCCAGACAACGTGACCATCGAGACACCGTGACCATCTAGACACTGTGACCATCCAAAAACTGTATCCATCCAAACACTGTGACCATCCACACACCGTGACCATCAAGACACCATGACCATCCAGACACCGTCACCATCCATACACCGTCACCATTCAGACACTATCACCATCCAGACCCCGTGACCATCCAGACACCTTCACCATCCAGACACTGTGACCATCCAGACATCATGACCAGACACAATGATCCTAACACCGCATCTATTCTACCAGTTCGTTATCTTTATATGAATATTCCATCATAGCTATCTCACTGCTCAAAGGAAAAGAAGGAGACACCATTTCAAGGAGACACTATTTCATGGAGACACCGTTTACAGATAAACTGTGTCACTGTTTCTAAATCTGTTTTATCATTTTTTTCATTTAATTTCTATTGGTCATATTTAAAGATTTTAAATGCAATGACATAATTAATGCTTCTTTGTAGACATATCATCTGACAGTACAAGGTACGAGGTGTAGAGTACATGAATCTTATCAGCTCCAACACATGGTCTCTAAGAACAAAAGAGAAATGAGGCCCAAAAATAAGAGACAGGGTAATAACAAAGTACACATGAGCTTTCCTGAAAACTAGAAGTGACACATGAACTCCACATTCTTGAAGAACACACGAAGCATTATTGAATCAACAAGATGGACACCATAGATCAAAATCATTGAGCACATCTTCGCATTGACAATACCACAAAGAATACGAGCTAGATCTAGTTGAGTTACAATACTCTATTTTTCACAAGAGGACTCGAATTTTGCATTTGTTTCATCTCAGAAGTCTAGATTTGCATAGACTAACACTCAGAGCACTTCAAGTACTATATCATCATTTATTCTCTATTGTGTATTATTTCTCTTATCTTTTAAGTAGTGTGTCTGTGTGTATATTAAACATGTATTGTATCCTATATACAAATTGAAGGATTTGAGATATCATTTCTCTTAGTTCATACACACGATGAACTATGGAAGAGGTCGTGTGATCTGGACAATATTTTGGGCTGTTGTAAATCCCGATATAGGCTGTGTATCTATTTTATTTATATAAACATCACGGTGGTAAGTGATCACCATGTGGAGTGGATTAGGTATCATCTTGAGACTGAACCACTTGTTTTATATCCATTATGTTGTCTATTTTAGTTGTCTCTATTTAATTGTTTAATTCTAAATTCAGAAAATTTACATTGATATTTAATCTTGGAAGGAACTTATAATTGTATTGCCTTATTAGTATAGCTTCAAAAGTGAGGATAATAACCTATATTAAGATTAATGAGAATTTATCAATCTTCTAAGAATTAATTTATACAGTCAAACATTTATAATAGTATATCCTTAATTAACTAGGTTGTATTTAACTTCATTGGGGAACCCATTTAAGATTACATTTTAAACAGAAATTTTGAATAGATACTCAATTCACCCCCCCCCCCCTCTTAAGTACTATACTCCAACCAATAACATTATATCTTAAATTTTGTTTTATAATCAATAAAAGAAATTAAATTTTTTGTTTTTTTGATCACTAGGAAGGGTTGAATTATCAGACAAAGGGATGTTGTTCCAATATATCTAATTCCAAAATAAGTCTTGATACTTAAAAAATCCCTATTTATTTCACTATTATATTATTATTATAAGTGTGTCAAACTTTTTTATATAAATTTATATATTTTTATATACTCAATTAAAATTACATTGAGTGGAATATTTAACAAGTATTGATATTTGTAAATTAATTTTATGGCTCTTATTTGTTGAATATATCACATTTATGAAATAAACGTTTTTGATTTTATCCAAGTTCATGACTCTTATGAATAAACCATATGAATCTTACACATTTTAGAATTATAAATATTTGAAAAATTAAATACTCTTATAAATCAAGTAAATAATATTATGAATTAAGTAGATGACTCTTATGATTAATAGTGAATTCAATGAAGTTACTCTAATATATTCTTCTTGTATTTTATATATTTTAATTTAAATACATTCAAGGATATGTTGTATTTCCATATTTATAGGAGTAGTTTTTTGAGACTTTGTTATTATAGATGTAAAGTATTTTTTAGGGATCTATGATCAAAATTATTCAGTTTCTTAATCCAAAGATTATCAAAATTGCCCAACGGTTGGATGGATACACATTTTTTTGCGATGTAATGTGAATTTACATAGCCAAATTTATTTCATGGATATTATATATATGAATTTAAATATTGAAAGATATTTAAAATTATAATAATAATCCTTATAGATTAGAACTATTGTATATTGTGATTTAACTAATTGTGTTCTATAAATTCTACCATAATGTGTGACTAAAAAATAATGAAACTATTATGATTTATGGGTTTATTCTTTCATGAAAATACATAGAGAAATAAAAATGATTATATATATATACACACATTTCAGAATTATTATTTATCATGAAAATATCAAACATCTCTCAGTTGTTGGATATTATAATTGTATACTATCAATAATGATCCAATTTCAACATATTTCTATATATGTTGAATATAAAACTTCTCATACATATTTTTGGAGTGAATATTCAGGATAATTCTTATAACAGAGATCCCAATAAGAGATCATGTAATATATAAATCATGTAACCACCAATTTCACTCAATTGTTATATCCTTAGTAAAATGATCTGAATACAAATCATTGTACCCACATCAAATGTTCGGAGACTTGACTAGAAGAATCTCTTATAGTCCTGAACCACTATAAAATTGTTATGTGTAATGTATTTTACATTTTTTTTAACATTATATTAATGTAATGGATAGATTAAATCATTTAAAAATTAAGAACTATAACTCTAGTGTGAAAATAATGAACTTAGTTCACACCCACACTCTTGAGATATTATATAACAATATAGAAAACAATTCTCTTTATTCACTACTAGATTTATTTTATAAAGATGTTCATCAAATTCCACTTCTCTTTGGACCTCTTCTATTGTAACGGAGAATAGCTTCCTACTAAGTGCATCGGAAACTAAATTCCACTTCCCTAGGATATATTTTATGTAAAAATTCAATGCATTTAGGTATTATATGACTTTCATTATCTTATTATCCATTTGTTTTTGAGAAAAAATATAACATACACTTTTATGGTCTGTATACACCATGAACATCTCATTGAATAGGTAGTAACTCTAACATATGAGAATTTTCATGACCACCGTTATCCCAAGGTCATGGGTTTGGTAATTTCATTACTGAAAAAAAATTGTGAGTTCCATAATCCTCCCCATGATCCTCTTACCAAATAACATAATAAAATATTATATTTTTGCATGTTATTATATTATATATAACATTCAATGGTTATCTTTAATCAATGCTCGAGATGATCTTAACTCCACTTCAATTCCTTAGAGTAACCTTGAAATTTAAGGCTCCATACAGATCTCACTTTATTTAATGTGAGAGCATTCAAGGGATATACTAACTTGGAAAAGTCTCTTACAAATAATCAGCAGTAACCTGTTGTAACCATGAATATATATATATCATGAAACTTTTTCGTGGTAAACCTCAACACTAACATCTATAAAATTATAAATATCAACTTTAATTTCTTGATCAAACACATTATATATTAATAACATGAAATATTGGGTATATAATTGACTCTTAGACAGATTTTCATAATGGAGATGATCAAAAAAAATTCCCAAAATGATCACTCCTCTTCTTTTTGAAAAAAAACAATGATATCATCTACATATACAACCATAATGGAGTCAAGGTATCAATTAAATATAATATTTATAAGGTATGTGAATATAACATGAGGGTTGATTAAGAAAAATTATATCCCCAAATATATAAAATTACCATATCTCTTTCTCAATGTATTCTTAGGAAAATCTGACTCTTTTTCCAACACTTGTGGTTCCATGATTAGAGGTTGATTTTAGAGAACCAAATGTCCACTTGAACATATCAAGGAGGTCATTAATATAATGAAAATAGTATTTTTTTCATGATAGTTTCATGACTTTAGTTCTTACAATAAATACAATTTTGTTGGTTTCATCCTCAATAATTGTAAAGAGTAATGGTGTGTCCCATAGAGAGACTATAGGACGAATAATTCCTCTGGCTTCAAGGTCATTCATTGATATTTTAAGTTACCTTAACTCATTAAGAAACATTTAATTTGAGGGAAATAAAATCACCAATTCCCAGTGTACTAATTAATTAAAATATTTAATTCAAGGTTAGGAAAAAAAACATTGATAAATCATTAGGTAATACCGTAATAAATTCCATGACAGTATAAGAGAACATTCCTGGAGATTCCTTCATGAACCTCTATTAAAAGTGATGAAATATAGAATACTAATCTTTCAAGCACTGGAAGAAATTTTTTCACTTGACATGACCTTAGGTTCCTTTATCCAATGAATATACGGAAACTTCCTTCATAATAAATAAAGGACACCCTCCATACAATCATTGAGTGTTACTCTTCAATCCATTATAAGAATGACATAAAAAATTTCAATCTCAACAATATGAAAATTATACACCAACTCCTCCTTTTATATAAGGAAAATACATAAGGAACCCCATAGTCCATTTTTTTTCTTCTAATTAGGAGGATTAAAAATGTCTACTACATATAGTATAGGCTCAAATTGAAGATTTAATATATATTTAGTACTTGAAAAATAAATGAGTGAGAGGTTCCGATATCAAATCAATATGTAATTATGGATGATATAATTATTTTAGTTCCTCATAATTTTTTCGAAACCATTTTATATTTTTTGGGCACATACCCCACAATATGAAATTTCCACACTTTAGAGTGATATCCAAGACTTATACTCATTTGAGCTTCAGTCCTTTTCTCAAACTAACCAAGAGATAAACTACATTTACCCACAAATATATTTTTTGTTTCAAATTCCTTAATTGATAGAATATTTATTTATAGATCCCTTTAAATATAATGATCCTACATGACTTTTCATGGAATTTTTCACCCTATAAAAATATTATTGGTACTCCATTCACACAAAATAATGATATATGTTTTGTGTTTTCTAACAAGAAGGTTGTGCATGACCCATTTTCCTAGATTGATTACACACAAGAGGACAACACCCCATTGGTGTGGATGAATCTGGATGATCCAAGCATTATATAACACCACTAATCTAATAATTAGTATTATAAAATACAAGAAAAAGGGTGACTAGTGGCGTTTTTCTGTTTATAATGGTAGTTAAACCGCCGCTACATTTTTCTACGATGGTTTCAAAAAACCACTGCGACATCATTTGTCGATATCTAATACGCAATGGTTTCTTTTATTTAGTGGTGGTTTATAGTAAGTTTCATAGAAATAATATTTATCAGTGGTTATTTTCATTTTTTTCAATGGTTTTTTGAGAGGAAAAAAAAGGATTTAGAGGCAGTTAGAACCACCTCTAAATACAAAAACAATTTACCACAAAACACCGCTACACTGATTATAACCACCGCTAAATAATAATGTATCATATTTATCAATGATTTTGACCACTAAAAAAAATTAAAACATACATATTAGAATGGTGGTCTTAACCACCGTGAATAAATATATTACATTTAAAGAGGGAGTTTAAACTTCCACTAAATGATGATTAATAAAAAAAATTCAACTATTGATTTTCCAACCCCAGAACTACCCTAAAAACAAAAAATGAAAACCATCTATATAACCTATTAGTAGTACAAAATATTCCTATCAGAAGCATAGAAAGTCACACATATATAATTAGTATGGCATCAAAAAACAAGTATATTATTTAGCATCTAACCATATTTTTTTTGTTCTATGTCACAAATAATACATCAACAAACCCACTCATTCCATATTATTAAAAACATCGAAAAGACCACTAAGCACTGCCAAAAGACCTCCACTCATCACCCTCTTCATCTCCATCTTTATCTTGATCTAAACTTCCTAATACCGGCACCTGTAAGAAAATAATATTGAAAATTAAATATTTTTGTATATTTATATTTAAAATTAAAACCAATAAAATGTTGTAAACTAAATGATTTTTAAGTTGATTAATTTACCTGATCACCACTAGTCATCGATGCAATATCACTAAGGGTAGATCTGGTTGTTTTCTTATATAATTCAATTAATGCTTTCAATGTCCACTTTCGTGCTATATCATCAGCAACGGGAAAGTGGAGAAACATATGTATAAAGAGATTAATTTTTAAAATATTTAAATTTAAAAACATAATGACATTCAATTACACCATAATTTATTAAAATTACCTTTATCAGTGCATCAATAACTTCATTTATCTAAGATGAAAGCATATGTCTCCATTCAACATACATAATTGGAAGGGTAACTGGATCCATTGCCATATTTCCAAGAATCTATCCAAATAATCTCACGATTTCATATGTAGGGACCCCATATAAGTCAAATGGGGCAACTTTATTTATTTCATTCAGATTCTAGACATCAAAAATTTTCAAATTTTTCTCAGTAGTAGCAGTTTTCCATCTATTATGTGAAAAAAATTAGTAGTATAAAAAACTACAATAAAATTATCATATTATATTTTTTACTTATAATAGTCCCCCTCCAATATCCTTATGATGAATTTAGAGATTCATGATGCCTCACTACTAAGGTTTGACTTGTATAAATATAACACTTCCTCCTTGTCATTACTGTTATTTAATCAAATAAAAGTAACTTCATAACATATATTTCAATAAATTCATGCAAAAAAAATTAGACATGATAACAGATGCACAGTACTAAACACCAAAATATATATAACTATGATAACAAATGATTGTAAAAATGATATAAGTGGTTGATAAATGAATGGATGATTGAACATACAATCATTTTCTCTTAAAATGATGTAATTTTATTCCTCTTTCATTACTTAATATACTTCATCCACCCTATAATGACTAATATTATCAATATATTGGTGACAAAATATGTTCTCTTCTTATTGTTGATGGCATTCAATGTCTGAGGTCAAATATATTACTTCATCACCCATATCATACAAGTATTTTTGTTTTACATGAGAAACTACACTCCACCCTTCATCCGTGAAATCCTCCACATAATATACCATTTCATCGTACAATGATATGATATATAGATCATGTAATTCACAGTGAACAAAATCCATCATGTCGGATAATTTCACAAAAGTAAATTACATGAATCTATTTTAACACACCTTGTAATCTAGACCCAATTGTATTTGAATAAAAGAAATGAGAAATTCCAGTTGTAGTTTAATTAGAAAATATAATTCCACTTTCCATATTATCCCACTTTGGAAAATAGAAATATACCACTATTATGTGTTTTGAAACCCTCTTCTTAATCGACAGTACCAAATTTAATGTCATTCCCATTGTAAGCATCGAACATTCTAGCCTATTTTAGAGGACATTGAGCAAGAAACATATACTCTTCTGATAAATCATCTTCAGTATCAGTATTCATGATATAAAATGGTAATATACATTATTATATTTCAAAAATATATTTCTAAACCTATTATATGTATTGATTACAATATTTATGAACATACACATCATGAAAACCATTCAGAAATCTCTTTATTAAATTTTTTTTATATCATTCTCATTTTGGGTTTGACATATCATTAGTCTATTTATTTGTATCCTAAACTCTTTAATAAAAGGATATGTAATTTCACTATTCATTATAACATTACTATGTGCCTATAATAATTACATTTCTGTCAGTGTAACTTTTGAGCTCCTCCCAACTAATCGGCTAATAGCAGGAATGATTTTTGATTTATCATGTAGTTGAGATTTAGTCGATGTGTCATCAACATGCCCAACTAGATTGAATCTTGTCTCAATATCATCCTATTATCTAGAACAAAAGTTAATGCACTTCTCTGACAAATATCCTTCAGAAATAGGGCCTTGAGATTGAGCATTATTTTTCACGTTTGATTTCAAATTCCCTAGATACTTGAGAAATAAATGAAAAAAACATAATTGGGTGTTTATTGATGTTCCAAATTTTTTTACTTAATGAAAAATATATAAATAAAGTAAGGATTAATTGGATACACCCATTGATAATGTACGAGGCCTTCTAATTTAGATTTCTCAACCAAATGCACAGTTAAATGCATCACGACAAAAAAATGATTGAGGAAATTTCAACTCCATTGCATAAAGTGTCAATAAAAATCTATCCAAAAGGGTTTAAGTCTCAAATTATTGAAGTGTATTGACAAATAGTTTTCTGATAGATTTACTAAATTAGTATACAATAGCTTAATCTATTTTCGATGACATTGTACACAATCCCAATGGTAACAACTACTGTAATAAAATATGTGAATCATAATATTCCAATCCATGTATCCTATGATAATTTAGGTAAATAAACCTTGAGATGTTACTTCAATACACATCAGATACCTTGAAATGTTTTAAAATTTAAAGGAATGTATCTATATCCTTGTTTTTCATTTCAAAAACTTTCATATCATACTTTCGATTCTCATATGGCTACAGATAAAAAATTATGTTTATTGTTTTTATGTCTTTTTAAGCATTAAGATGATCCATAGATTTTAAATTCTCATTAATTAATGTAAATATCGAATTTTAGAAATCTCTTTTCAATATGCATCGTAACAAGATTATTCCACAACAAATTAAATTACCAATACAAAATATTGAAGAATATACTTTTTTTCTTCCATTGTTTCATTTCGATTTCACTTGAATATTCAGTTTAAACTCATTTCCCACTATCATTTAAATGATACACCTTTGTAAATTCTATTTCTACATTTCCACATTGTGCCAATATTTCAGAACCTTTCAACGGGTTTGGAGGTCGTCTATGATCAATAAAACCAATGAGTTTTGACTGGTTTGGGTGAAATCTACGAGAAGCATCAAGAAATCATTGATTACACAAGAAGACCATTTTCTACTATGTGGTAGTATTTTGGGATCAAAATCAAAGTTATAAATAGGATATTCCAAAACCATGTAAGTGTTCCAACCAGCTAAATTCCCAAGTCCAGAAAGTCCACTAATGGTCCACATTAGAGTAGCTTGCATTTTGAACATTTTTCTAGAAGTTGAATCTTATGTATCAACACAGTTTCTCCATAAATCTTATAATTCATCAATTATAGGCTGAAAGTATACAAAAATATCATTTCCATGCATTGTTTTCCTAGGAATAATAATTAAAATGATAAATGATCTTTTTTGCATATACATCCACAGAGGCATATTGTAATGGATCAAAACAACCTTTCAATTGTTATAACTGGTTCTCAAAGTCTTAAATGTGTTAAATTTATCAGTATCCAATCCCAATCAAACAATCCTAATATCAAATGAGAAATATCTATGTAATTAATCAAATGTCTTCCAATATTGATAATCTCTTGGATGTCACATTAACTCATCATTGTTTTTATCTACAGAATTAAACTTCATCTATTTGGAAATTTATTATGACATGAATAATATTTGAAATCAAGGATTGAAGGGAAAGTAAAGAAAAAAAATTAGGTGTGTTTATTTTATTCTACTTCATATTATAATGTTGATTCAGATATCCAACATCACTCATTGACTACCATGTATAAGAAAAAAAATTTCCATCCAATCTTTTGGAATCATATCCCTAATAAATCATAGAATCATTGGAACACACAAGTATTTTTTATAATTCAAACCAATCTTTTTAATATCTTTTTTTATATCCTAAAAAGTCTAAAAAATCATTACTTTAAGAAATGCATTGTGAAACAATTCCAACATCAAAGACATCATCTTATTTGTAATTCCACATAGGCATTTGATATGGTAAAACTTTAGCAGTGAAGAATGTATTGAAAATATTTCAATTATCCACTATATAACACTTGATTTCCATCATAAAAAACTATAAAAAGCATCTGTCTTCTCAGTGAAGTTTTCTCTAACATTGGACTCCCCATAATCAAGAGGAGGATCTAATGATATATTAAAATATTGATTTGGTTGTCCTATTGTCCCAAAAACATCATCTATCACGTTATTATTTGTAGCACCCCTAACCAGTTGTTCAGATATATTTTGATGTTTATGTGTTTTTCTTGTAATGATGAATGCATTGCTAATAAGTTTTTTCATTTCATTTCCCACTGTCAACGAAATTGGGAGCTCATTTTGTTGATTGATGTTAGGTATCAATGTTTCTGAAATTTTTGTTTCTACATGCCAAATCCAATAGAAATATTAAGCAAGGAATTGGTTCAATATCAAGTGTTCATAAACTTCATATATATTCAACCATCAATGAATTGATTGGATATTAAAACGATCTAAAAACTCCTCCAAACCCTTAGCATAGTTAGGTGTGTTCTTCAATAATGTAATCAAGGTTTTATCTATATATAACCCAATGTGCCTACACATAATTCAAAATTCAAAATTCAAAACTTTTAATAAATAAGAAAACATATATTTGAAAAATCTAGTAAAGTAGGGAATGATAATGAAGTGAATGGATATCTTAGTGTGTTAATAGTGGAAACATGACATAATTGGAGTATCAACGGTAAGATAACCCTAGCAGTTTCATAAATAAAAAGAACACAAGGAATACCTGGAATGATTTATTGTCGATCTATCCTCCTAGTGGAGGTCTAATATAATAGTAGATTATATATCATTGTATTAGAGGTGATATATTGCAATCAAAATGAATCTCATTATTATGTGAATCAATATACACATTTTTTTTGATATAGAATTCCCCTATATATATATTATTTATAGAGGAGGGAAAAAGAGAAATGTTAGGATGTTATGGTGAGATATATGAATGAAACCATCAAGGAATTGGGAAATTACTCATCACTTTAGTATAACTAGTTAAGGAAATGGAAGCATTATTTCATATCTGACATGATGAATTTGAACATATCAATGAGAAAAGATGAAAAATCTCGAATGAACATGAAATCAATTATAATAGATTTCAATTAGAATTTTACAAAAAGGATATCCTATACTCATTTATTTAAGGGGAAGTAGTATGGTCATTGAGAACTCCCATGATAACATGGTAGAGACCTAGGAAGATGGTGAAAAAATAGAAAGATAATGGTTTATACATATGGTTTATACAATGGAATCATGTTCCTTAATTATAATGTATAGATAGTATGTCATTCCTATCACTAATTCATGGTTTCTTATAAAATACATATACTAGCAATCATCATCCAAAGATTAATTTATGATTCTGTAACAAACAAGCACGTATCTATATAATGGATGATTATATCTACAATTTTTTATTATTGATCAAAACATGTAAAAATATACCTTAATTGGGAGGTTGTGATAGTAGTGCAGAGAAGAACAATCAAGGGCTAGGGGGGAATGGTATCTGAGGGCTTGGGCTAGTGTTCAGCCGGTGAGGGATCCTCTGGTGAGGTATTGGAGGGCCTCGGCTCGGGCGATGCTGGAGAAGGCATTGAGGGCTTCAGGTCGAGTGATGATAGCAAGAGATTTTAGGGATTGTGATATGAGGGATTAGGCTTCTACTTTGAGGGATTGGAAGGAAGAGGCTATAGAGATTCCAGTGAGGGCTTTGAGGGCTTAGGCTTGGGAGCTATCGACAATGTCTTGGACGAAACAAGCTCATGTGACATTGGTGGGGGGTGTTAGTGGGTTTTAAGGACCGGGGAATCATGGGAGGAGAAGGGTTCAGGGTATAAGGAGGTGTGGTCAGGGGGAAAGTCTGTGTAGTTTTATTAAAAATGGAATATTTAGAATAGTTTTTAAAAAACCTCCATGAAATCTTGGATTTTTTTTAGGGCCGGTTTAGTGAATCGATGCTAAAAAAACACCACTAAATAATGATTTCTGTATAGTGATACTAAAAACTCATTTTCCTGAAAAATATACCCCCCTCCCTCATGATAAAAGGGGAAAAATCATTCTTGATATCTCGTCTTGAATCTCCTCCTCCTTCAGTGCATTATCCATTACCTCATTATAGGCTAGGGGTTTCAATAATAATATAAATGATGATAACCTCATCCAAATTCCCATTTTAAATCATTGTTCATTAAACTTAAAATATTTTAACATATCGATTTTTAAAGGGGTGATCTACATAATATAGATATTCCATAGCCATCTTTATTCCCTATTAAAAACAAAAGAAATCCCATGATTTCACTAATACTGATATTTTACGGTGGAACTATTAAGAAAGCCCTAATTTGGAGTCCTTCTGATCTATGTTATTATAAAATTTATCATAAAAAATGAACACATACAATTTTGGTTGGGGGAATTGATAAGAAACACAATAGAATTCAATTTTATGGATTTGGAGTCTCAGAAATTCAAATATCTTAAAGATTGTATTTTTCCAATCCTATACCACTTGTGGGTCATTACATCCCCAAAATGATTGAGATTTTTTAGGAGAAAATATTAAGATTTATTCTTATCTTCGGTTATACCAAGACATAATTCCTTAGTTTAAAGTATACTAGGGAATACTCATTATTCTATATCCCAAATTGAATGCTAAATAACATAAATTTAATTTTGATCTAGTAGAGGATGATCTTACTGAAAATTATTAGTATCTCCTTTAGAGGATTCACTGGGGTTATTTGAAGGGTAATATTACAATAAAAAATAATATAAATTGATATAAACTCATTAATCTCATTGAAACCAAATTGAATCAATTAAACATCACCAAGAAAAATTACCAATGTCAAATATACAATTAAAAGGGATACAATCAAGCATTAAATAAAAATAGAAATTGGATACCATTTATTTTCCCACTATGCAATGTTATCCTATGAATATTACAAATTTCTATGATAACCATGATAATTTCACATGTTTATTCATATATAGGTTCACAGTTGAACTGAATTTCTTTCACACTATTTATCAATTGTGTGTTGTGTAATGGAACCCGTCCAGAGTAAGATGTACTGCTAGTGCATGGTCTATATCATGTTCCCCTTATTCTTTTTCTTTGTAAATTTCTTTCAATTTTACATCCATTGACATATAATTCCTAAAATATCATCATGATACCAAATTAAATTAAAATAGATTTTTTCTAAACCCTAGAAAATAAAGGTTCATTACAATGAGTTATCTCTACACTCGGTTGTAACCCATACTTGTAGTCCTGAGGGTCATATTTTCTCTCTATTATGTCATCCTAAAAAACCCAAAAAAAATACCTCTAGTACAATATATAATAAAACTCTTTTTTCATAATATTTTACACTTTAGTATCCCATAGTCCTTGAAGGTTGTTTTGTTGGGTAAATTATACCTCTCACAGAAAAGGATTCTTGGCTACTGAGATATCCACACATACCTTCAAAAGGGTTTCTCCATTCTCCCCCCATTTTATTTATTATACCATCATATAATTTTGACATCCAAAATGTTATTTGAATGTATTAAATTCACAAATTATTCATTTTTTATTTATGTTTAATTTAAGGTAGAGTCTCCTAGAAAATTTAGAAAATATTGGGGATTGTTTGTGTTTTTTTATTAGAATTGGCTTAGTACTAATCATGTGATACAAAAATTCATGCATGATGATAATTCGAAATATTTTACTATTATTTCATTATAACTAAACCATTCAATCCCAATAAATTTCTCAATTGAATGGAAATTTTCACATATATATTTTTTATGAGTATTTTTGAGTTTAGTGTAAATATAGCCAAAATTATTGATTTTAGATGTATTTTTATTATTATTACATTAAATTACTTTGTTAAAAACTTTTAAATTAATGTTATTTTATTTTTCAACATTGTGTGTGATTAAATAGAAATTTAGACATCTGTCTATTAACAACCCTATGACAGGATACCTACAAAAATATATATCTCATGATTGAGTATTACATAGCACTAATATGGTCATAACACGTGTTATGATTGAATAACCACAAATCATATCTAGAAAATTATATTAAATTCCATAATTTAATATTCATAAGATAAAATGAGGATATCTGTAGGGAGGAAATGTTTAGAGTTAGTTTTGGAAGATAACAGAAGGGGCGTTTGTGATTTTGGATAATAGAAGAAGATGAAGAGTCAAGATAAATTTTACATAAGATATATTCTTTAAGATTAATCTAATATGAAAGATTAAATATATATTAAATAATTTCTACATGAGATCAAATTTGAAACTTAAAATAACTATAAAATAATAACTTAATAGGTTGCAGTAGAATATAGTAGTTTTTGATGGCTATGTGAAATTAATCCAAGAATTCCAAAGGCTATATAATATAAAATAGAAGTTATTAAAGATTAAACTGGATCATTTTTTTGGAAAATATGAAGTTTTTAAATGACATATGAATGTATCTTTAATTCTTCCTAATAATAACAAGAATAATAAAAGTGGAATAAAACTATTCTTGTAAGTATAAGAATAAACTTAGTCAAAAAGTCTTAGTGAAGGAGTTTTGAACCATTAAAAAGATGATATAACCCACGTATAGGATCTAAAACCACCATGAAAATATTTTGAATAAATTTTAAGGGATTTTTAATGTTTATAAAAATTATTTTTAAATTTAAATATACATAGATATTCACATAATAAATTCTTAAAGACTAACTTGAATTAAATATAAATTCTAAGTTTTTTTTATTATCTAGACCTATTTTTTCAAATATTTTTTCGGAATAGAAATTCTGATATGGGGTGCTATGGCTTTTTTCCAATCCATAATTTTTTTATTACAAATTCCTTGGATGTTTTCCATTTTCAGAACAAACAATGTCCAACCTATTACTTTATCAAGTATTCCCACATCAAATATCATGTACATTTTCTTAAAGTAAATCTTGGAGGGATACATAGAGTTTATATTGTTAACAAAAACTGATCTATGTCCATTTATAATACACTCAACATTATGTTTGTGTACCAAATATTCACTATAACTCAATGTTTCATGGGATACATACTTTAGTTTAATCCTCTACTTAATAAAGGTAACTATATACACATTTTTAGAAAAGTAACTATACACTAAAGTGAAATGCCTATATATTGATTTTGGTAAAATCATAGTGCCTCCAAAGGGTCACTATAATGAATAAGAAATTTATAAATGAAATCAACCTTTGAATGAATAATTAATTCATTATGAAATCTAGTTAAAGAAATAACCTGCACTATATTTCATTTGTTTGTTTAGAACATAATAAAATATAGACAATTCTGTCTATTGTGATTAAAATACCATTCTGAAACACAACAATTGATAAATTAGATTTTCTATTGTGATAATTAATATTTTTATATATTACAGTTTATGATATGATCTAATTTTCACAAAAGCAATACGTTATGGCCTCGACTTGTATGATTGTTCCCTATGAAGCCTAATTTTCATAGATTCTTATAGAGATTGCGTCAATGAGATTTCCACATTACCAATCCCAAAAAAAATATTAAAAAAATATTAAGAAAATTCATTTATAGGAGAATCTTAATATCATATTGATCACAACCCAACCCTATTCACCGAACCACCCAAATAAAGTACAGGCATTTCACACCTTACTATAAGGGCATATGCTAGTGTGATATGGTGTTATGTATCTAAGCCCTAGTAGCATGAATTTATATATTTTCTATTTTATAAATTAATTAATTTATTTTAATTATTTCTTTACAAATCTATTTGATTATATATTTTGTTTTATAAAATTATATTTTTATATTAAAAAATTAAATTTTTTTTGAAATATATATCTTCAATAAAATCACTTTTTTTATTAAATTCAATAATTTTCTAAATAAAATATATTTTATTGAGTAAATATATTAAAATAATATTTATTTAAAAATAAATTATAATATTACTTATTGATGTCCCATGTAATTTTTATAATCGTTGCAATGTATTTTTTGTTGTGAAAAAGGTAATTCTCAATAAATAATTTTATTTATCTAAATGTAGAGATTCATTTATTTTTAAAATTATTTAGAAAAAATAAATATCATATTTTAAATTGAGATATAGAAATTATAAAATGGTTAATTTTTCATTTTCTTTTGAGAAAAATAATATTTTCGATAAAAATAATATATGGTATAAATATATGATATGTACAATGAAATTTTAAAATATCAAAAGTGGTGTATCAAGTAGAATAAATATGATACACGAAATAAATATTTTCAATTTAAAATAATTTTTTTAGTGTTATTTTTTTGATTTTAAAAATCTATAATGATTTCCCAAAACATATACTATATTTTATAGTTTAAAAGACAATTCTTTATTAATATGACTCACTTCCAAACATTTTATGGTATTGAATTAATGAATTAGTTTTTAATCCTAATATAATTATTAAAAAATAATATTTATCATAAAAATATGAAAAAACCATGTGTGTATTTGTGGTTTTTGTTATTTTTTTCATTTAAAGTCCAAACCTATGTTTAGAAATTAATAATTAATATACCTCTCTATTGTTAAAAATACCCACCCAACCTCTTATTCATATTCACTCAAAAACTATTTAGAATTTATTTCCACCATTTATCCCCATTTAAATCCCTCCCATGGTCTTCCAATGATCATAAGTGGCTCCTCAAAATCTTTTAGAAGCAGCCTCTTATGTAAGGGAATCTATTCTTCATCTTTATTCAAGTATTTTATTTTGTATTAAGAATTTTTATTTCCAATTTCCAATGTTAAAATTTGTTTTTACACATACCTTTATTATCATTACTATTCTTAATTAATGAGATTACTCATTTGAATCTCGTAAATTCCTTCCATGAACCATTATTTACTCCAGTAATGCTATCGAAATTATTCAGTGATTTTCCATGACAAACATTTTTATTGTGAATACTCATCCCCATTTCCAACCAAGGTTATTAACATTATTTTAACTATACAAAATTTATTTCATACTTCTATATTTATAAACAACTCCTTAATCAAGGGGTTAAATATGATGAAATATTTTCTTATGTGGTATGGTCTATGTGGCACACAAACTCATGTAATAATATGAAGGTAATGGGGGGGAAGAATTGTATATCTCACCAATGCAATGGGTAATGTTTTTATCTACCAAGATACCATGTATTGTGAATGTTTGGTTATACTACTCACTCTATGTTAAGATATCTTAGTATTTATCCTTGACATATTCTTATGTTATGTTTTAGTTTATTGAAACTTTCATATGATTTCATGATGTCATCATCTTTTATTATGGATTTATGTTTAGGATTATTATTATTCTTACCTTTAATGTAACTATATAAACCTTGAATCACAAGTACTGCATTACTTCATTATATGTTTTCGTTATTATCATACTATGATTTATATCTCACACCCTTTTTATGTAAATCATCATATTATCCCTCAAAATTTTAGAAGATTATTGGAATTTTAAAGGCATGTTATGGTGTTTTAAAATAATTTCATTATATCCCTATTTTAATTTATTCTGATATTTATCTAATTAACCATGAACAATAGGTCTCTTGTTTTTTAGGATTTTGTAATGTGTATATTAATGTAACAAATCATCAAATAAAGTGTATACAAGATATGTGTTTTCATATTTTAAATCAAAGAAATGTTGGGTTATTTTTAGGGATGAGGACTAGAAAGCCTCAATTAAAATCATAGGGATAGGACTAAAAATATAAAAAAAATATTTAAATTTTATTAAAGTGTATAGTGATTGTTATCCAAGAAATAAAATCCTTACCTTGATACAACAAGATGATGTGGCTCTATCACAAATGTACCTAGTGGTAATAACCCTGAAATGAATCATTGGATATTAACTCAACATGAAACTAGTACATAGATAGGAGGCTTTACTACACACCTACTTCAACACTCCTAGTGGACATTCTTTGAAAAATTCACAATCTCTTTATGAACCATTATAAAAAGAATAAAAATACCTATAAAATTTAATTTCATGAAGTATATAGTGGATAAATTATATAAAATCCAATAAATTCACAGGTTACAGAATACATGTAATTTATGGGATATCCATTATATTTACACATTTTCTAATTTTTTTTAATAATTATAAAATTATCATCCCTATGGTAATTTTTTATTAAGTAAATGATTAGAACCAGAATCAAATATTAAAATTCAAGCACATTGTCCATTTATGAATTTAAATTTTTTTTATATAACTATGGTTTTATTCCTTCTATCATATCACATATATTTAGTAGAATTATTCAAAACCACATCACAATATAGAAGTTGAGTTTTTTGTGAAAATGGAAAATGGAGAAATTATTACATCCCTTGTATATAACTTCTCCCTTGATAATATTTTGGAGATAGATTTCTAAGAAAATATTGTGATGATCAATTAAGTAGAACATGAAGATATTTTGGGTATGGATTCAATTTCCATGTATAGAGTAAACATAAATTGTTGGGAGAATAAAATAACCCTCTGTATCATGATCCACCCTTCAATTTTATAATTTTTTAAGGAGGAGGATGGATCCCCTTTGAAATAATCTTCTCTAGAATGGATATTATTTCCTAATGAGAAACTGTATCAAGCTAAAATGATTGATACTAAGGAATAGATAATCCTCGATTACATGCCCATGATAAAAGAATATACTTATGTGGTCCTCAAATAATTTTTTGTTCTTCCACCTAACAGTGAGGTTGATTTTTTAATAGAACTTTTAGTTAAAAAATTTCCAATATCCAAGACTTTATATAGAATGGCCACTATTGAAATTGAATAGCTAAGGAAGAAAATATAAGATAATCTCGATAAAAGGTTTATACACCCAATTGATTCGCCATGGGATGCACTGGTCCTTTTAGTAAAGAATATGTACGGGTCAATAAGACTCTACATTGATTATTTTGAACTCAAACATAACATAATAGAGAAAAAATCATTCTCTTCCACTTATTCATGACTTTTTTGATAAGTTGTATGGAGCCTAGTATTTTTCTAAGGTGGATATTTGGTGAATATATTATCATATAATGGTGACAATGGAGGATATCTGGAATACAGGTTTTCATATTATATATAAGCATTGTGATTTTATAGTCATTCAATTTGTTTTAACTAACACTCAAACTATCTTCATGGACATAATTAATACTGTCTTCAAATATTACCTCAAAATAATTAATCTTCTATTTATCAATGATATTCCAATCTACTAAAAATGAAACGATGAATATGCGGAGTTCAAAATATTGTACTAAAAACATTTTGAATGGAAAATTAGTATGTTAATTACAGTAAATGTGAGTTTTATATGTATAAATTAACATTCTTGGGGAATATTATCACCAGTAAAATGATATCCATAGATATTGTAAGGACGATGTTAACATAAGGATGACCCAAACCAATATATATATTTTAGATATATAGTTTATTTGGATTAGTTATGTAATATCATTGATTTTTGAGAAACATATCATTATTTTTAAACCTGCTAACTAAGATTATTCAGAAGTTAAAGTAGTTTTTCTGGACTAATAAGTTAACGAAGAAATTTTAATAATTAATTAAAAGGAAAATAACAACACATGTTCTCACATTACCTACCAGTGTAGAAGGATTTGTGATCTACAGCGATGCATCCAAAAAGATTTCGGTTGTGTACTCATTAAAAATAAAAATTTAATAACATATGTATCCTATCAATTAATGATCCATGATTAGAATTACCCAACTAATGAACTATAATTACTTATAGGGATATTTTCAAATAATATTTGTAAAAATTATCTCTATAGGGATAATTGTGAAATGTATACAGATTATAAAATCAACAAGTATATATTCTAAAAAAGTAGATAATTGTTTATAATATAAATTGGTTGTATATTATCAAGGACTATGAATGATAAATACATTACCATCCTAGGATGGTGAATAATGTGGAAGTTTCTCTGAGTATATAGGATCTTGTAGCCCTATCAATGATCTAGATTGGAAGAGATGTAATCTTTTGAAAAAGAAAATTATAGACATGGGAATCATAAAAGAAACATCAAACCACCTAAAGGGGGCCTGAAATAAAAGTTATTATTATAGAGAAAAGTAGAGAATATTTCAATGTTTCACTATTATAAATATGGATTTATAAGGTTTAGAGCCATGATATGTGTCCCATTAAAACCATTACTAAACTGAGAACATCATGATGATACTCATAGTTCATACGTATCTATTTATATAGGGATCACTAATATTTGTAGAGACCTTCAGTAAAAAATCTTTTAGTTTAACATGAAGAGAGATATTATAATATTTGTATATCAATGCATAGTTTTCCAATAATTTTTCTATGAATAATTTATGTCTTAGTTCATTATGAAACAATTTCTTATACAAGTATGGAAATGGGAAATGATAATGATATATTTTATCATTGAACTCCTCAATAAATATAAGTGAAATAACACCATTTGGATGGTTCTTGTAGATACCCAAATCTTGAAGTACATGGACATTACATTACTTTTGCGGAATACTTTATACATAACAAACACATACACACAAGGACCCTAATAGTTTAGTGTCTTTGGAAACTCGGAATATTATCTTCTAATCATGGTGAAAGATCCTCAACATCTCCATTAATGATCTGACCCTTTGTTTTCTTACCTAAAACCTTTATTTAAATTTTGGGGAAGAGAAAACATATAAAGGGTGAGCTCAAATGCTCAGTAAGGGTAATCATAGAGAACATAAAACAATCCTTAGACATTTGACTGTAAAAAAACATTAGCAGAAAATCTAAACATCAAAATCTTGAGAAATGATATAAAACATGGCAGTACGTAAGGAATAGATCATGAAGAAACATTAATCATGATAAATTATCATGGGAATAAAAAATGTAATTGTGGAAAACCATTAACCACATGATATGATTTCCATAGTAGACAAGGCATTACTGCCAAGACCATCTTAGTGGACAGAGTTCCTTTCTGAATCGAGTTCACTCCACGTTCTAGTCCTGTATTACCGAACCGGTTTAACTTGTCGTTCCATCCATGTCTATATCATGAGATATAAATCATTATCCAATGCATTGGAGGGATATATAGGTCTCTCCCATATCATAATGAAATAATTCTTTCGTCTGCTGCAACATAAATATAAATCATTCATCATAACCCAAAAAATAAAATGGGTCTCATAAACATCATCCCATCATAACATAATCCATATAAAACAAATGGATATTATTTCATCATAAGAATAGTGAAACCATGTAAATCATAGAGAAATTATACTTGAAACATACACATATTAAATAATTTCATATTAGATGGAAAAATGGTTTGATAAAACACTGGAAATGAATTCTTGAGGAAAATATCCTTTCTTCTTCAAAATCAATTTCTTTTCACAAATGTCATGAAATTTTAAAAGAAAAAGATTTTTTTAAAAATATTCATGAAATCCTTTTTTGAGGATGCATCATGAAAATAAGGCTTCATAAAACTGTAAAAATCCTTTCATGCCGTATAAGTTAAAAAAACATTATCCTCGTACTTTTGTCAGAAAAGTCAAAAAGTACCTCGTAACATAATCAAAAGAAAGATTCCTTACATACCATGTAGTAAAAGACAAAATGGTTAAAATTTACATTAAACATACATAAAAACACTTTTAGAAAACATGTACTTGGATGATAACAATAACCCCACTAAATACTTACGAATAAACAATCTCGGATAAGAACGAGATTGGAAAGGTTATCCCTTACCGTAGGTCCGATATGCTTCGTACGTATCCGTAACTCCTGTATAATTATATAAATAATGTCATTGACTTATTATAGAATCATATTCATTGTTATGATTTCATATATGGTTCACTTATGACTTTATATTTCCCGTTCTTTTGTAAATTCCATGTTAAAGAGTGTTTTGGGTAAAATCGTTTCATTTGTTGTCCGTGTTTTGACTTGTAATTATTCATATGATTAATTAGATCATGATTACTTAATTATAGAATATAAAAAATGATTTATATATAATATATATTTAGAATATACATATATATAATAGATCGATCAATGGAATGAAATACACTGTTCATGGAGACGGTAGGCCATACGTACGCATGAACGTTGTTTTTGTTTCTTCATTGAATTGAATGGAATTAATTAGATGACATAAATACATATATATATATATATACATAAATCCAGTATCATTATTATGTAATATATTTCATTATTACTTATTATATATACTTTATTATCATTCATGAATGGTTAATCACTGAGAATGAATCTCATCACGTCGTGGAGACGGTAGTCCGTACGTACTCATGAGCGATGATATCGTTCCCATAATTATTTAATTGAATTGGAGTGGATGATACAATATATAATAATCAGTTTGATGTTATAATAACTATTTATATTTATTGTTTACACCATTATACCCATCCAAGTAAGGTGGTGTTGGAAAAACAGATTACACCACGGCCTGGAGACGGTATTTCGTACGTATGCACGCGCGGGGATTTCATTTTCCGTAGGGTGGATAGAAGGTGAAATGGGTTTGTTTCATATTTATAATAACATATCATTATATTATTGATACTGATGTTATTAATTTATAATGAAAAAACTAAAGAAGAAGAAGTTGAAGAAAAAATAAGTTTGAAATAATCGGTTGAAGAGATTACCTCTTCTTCGACGCACCTCTTTTAAACTTCTTCTTAGGGCACTAGGGTTTGTCTTTTGAGAAGACCAGTACCTCTATGAGGTTTCTAGGGATGTAGGGAAGTGAAATGGGCAGATGTTGGCCGAGCTTCAAGGTTCAAAATGGTGTGAGGAAGAGAGGGAGGAGGTGCCCTTTTATAAGGGTGGAGAGGGGCACCTTTGGAATCCTAAAAAATATTAGTTTAATATAAATTCAAATCCCACATAAAAACCTCAAAAAATGACTAAATTAGCATATTAGATGGTATAGGGTCGTAATCTAATCAACCAATAAAATTTAGATATGTTTTGATCTTATTTTAAACCATATCATTTTGATTTATCCTTATTTAATCTATTTAAGTTTATTTGTGGTAATAAAATTCTAAATTTTAAATGTTTATAAATAATCATTTATGTGTTGTTAATTTTCCATACATGGATTCTTTATGAAAATTTATACAATATAAATTTCAATTTATAATTTTTAAATATTTTTGTCATTTTTAAACAATTTAATAATATGTTTTTTTATAAAATAAC
Organism: Viscum album; assembly: GCA_963277665.1. Lineage (NCBI taxonomy): Eukaryota > Viridiplantae > Streptophyta > Magnoliopsida > Santalales > Viscaceae > Viscum > Viscum album. The sequence goes on from OY728150.1 coordinate 238,524,143, forward strand.
AATAGTGTCAGTTTTTACACTCTTTATTTATTTGAATTTAAATAAACTATACACAAGGTATATATTTGAAATAAAATATTTAAAAGATTCATAACATGTTAAATATTTCTATAAAATTCGTGGAGCACATTAAATGGGTCATATAATATTTATTTTAATATTTTTAAAACCATTTATTTGGTATATCTCTTAATAAAATAATTAGTACAACATTTTTGTATAATTATTTAATATACATATATGTTGCATAAAAATTATAAATAAAATCCTTTGATGAATCTAAATATAAAATATTTTATAATAATAATTTTACTCGAATTTATCATCTTAAAATAACAACATGTAAATTGTTATCTTTATTAAATTATGAAGGTGACAACATTAGAATCATTTAAAATAAAATATTATAAGTGTCATAATCGCCATAATAAGGATCCAAATGGTCAACAATTCGTCCAGTGGATGATTAGGGTTTATATATATACTAATAATAAGTTTTTTTGCAGATTTGTGGGCCTTTTGATATGTATTACTATTTCAATAAAAACTATATTATTGATTTTTCACTAAATAAATAATTTTTGAATCATTAATGTATAAGATAATAAGGTAAATAAATATCTCTTAAAAATTAAAAATAAATTACCATGATAAATAAATACATTTTATCTTTCAAATGAGTATTTATAACAGAATTTATATTCTGTATAAACTTATGTTAAAAAGACTTTAATTATTAAAGTTGAGTGAGACATATTTCACATTCCTTTAAATAAAATAAACTAAAGGTCTTAATCACCTCCAAGTGGGTTCTAATGGATTCCATTTCAACCCAAATATGACTTAGGATTAATTATAATCATACAATTGTATTAAGAAAAGTATTAGGATAATTATATAATATTATATTTACCCTTAATTACCCAATTTACCATTTACTATGGTAAATAAAATTTACCATTGTTACTATTCATAAAGCCCAAAAATAAAAAGTAGTCTATTAATATAATTTGGACCCACTGATTCCAAAGATGGAATCCATTTTTCCAAATTCAATACATAGAAGTTGGAGAAATTAAATTAAAATTAATTTCGTTGTCGAAAGAAAATGAGTTTTTGTTTAAAACATTACAAAAGATTGAATTTTTTTAAACTACGAATTCAATGTAAAGTCAATGTTAATGAAATACATTATATTAAATGGTAAAAATATACGCTATTTATACTTTAAAACCATTCAATATTATAACTTAACCACATAAGTTATTATGAAGAAAAAATTTGTTTTTAATTAAAATATAGCGCCTTTTTACAATTCATTAAAATATAAAAGTTATCAGAATAATATGAAAATTTTATCTAAGGTAAAATTTTATATCCTGATTCCAAAGAATAATTTTATTTTGTAAAATTGAACTTATAAATATGTCAAAAACTATATTTCAAGTGGGTGTTCCATCAAAAGGCGGCAAAACCGCATTTTTTGAAAAAAAAACATATTATACCCGAAAAATTTATTTTGTTCTTATACCATGTTCTAAAAAACGTGTAAGATGATTAATAATGTTATAAAATTCAAAATTTAGTAAATACTATTCATAACGGTTAGTTCATAATAATATTATAATAATATATCGTTGTTTAGTAAAACCCAGTATTGCGTACAACACACGCTATCGAGGAAGGTCGCGATTGCATGTAATGCAAGCCAAGTTAGGGTTGCGTGTAGTGCACGACTCCTTTGTTTTTTCATATAACAAAATACATTGAATATATATATATATACTCAATGTTTTGTAGAATAACTACTATCAAACAAACATGAAATTGTGTGTAACATGATACAAGATTAGTGTTGAGTATACTGTAAGCTAATACGGTGTTGCGTATAGCGCAAGATAATCTTGGTGTAGCGTACAACAGAAGATATGAAAGAAATTAAAACTAATATATCTTATAAAATCTCGGTTTGTTACATTATAACCCCCTTAAAATGAATTTCTCCCTCAAAATTCATCGGGGTTATAAATCGTTTACTATTCATAGAAACCCACATCGTAAAAAGGAATACTAAATCTTAATTTTAAAAACTAAAGTAAGAAATGTAACGATTACCTAAAGTAACTCATCACTGGGTTTCAATATAGGAGAACATATGTGAAAATATGGATATGGAAGAAAAATCTAACCATCAAGTTCTGAGGGAGAGTGGTAGAGAAGATGGCTATGAAAAATACATCAATCACAAAGCCATAAATTTGTGATGATCTAAGGTACCATCTGATTCATCGGATATAAGGACACTTGGAAAATATTTTTTTTGTATTCAAGATCATTTCATTGAAGTTGAAGAAATTGGAATTAGAAGAAATATGTTCTTGATTTTGGTACAATCTCATCGTTGGTCATTCCTTGGACAATTTCCACTTCATCTCTTAAAGAAATGAAGTTGAATTTTTCATTCGTGAAGTATTAGCAGATCATATAATAGAATGACGGGTCATTCCATATGTCCCAAACAAAAAGTTTTCAAAAGTTTTCAAATATACATAAGTCCATCTATAGTGATATTAATCGAATATGATTCCAAAAATGGACTTATACTTCATCTATCATACCACATAATAAAATAAAACTAGTTTCTACTAACCAGGGACTTCCTGTAGGCTAGTCATAGGTGATAAAGGCCAGTCGCACTTCGGTTGTGGGTTCGATTCCCACAGCCTTGTCCGACGCGATGTGCTGTCTCCCCTCCTGCAGGTTGTCCCTTTTTTCTAAAAATACATTATTATAACATTCCATCAATAATATCGAATAATTTGAAGCCTTAAACAATACTAACTTATGTCCAATATAATCCATTCTAATCTTTAGGCTTATCCAAAATAATGTTGTCCAGTCTCATGTTATAGTGAAAACGATTACTAAAGAGTTCATATAACAAGCATGTTAATACCATAATTGATCCCCATATATCATAAGATATGTCTTTTTGGTAACATTACAAACATTCGAAGGCCTTAATCATGTATTCTCTTGAACAAAAATACCCATTGAACCTTAGTGAAAACATGAATGCAGTTAAAAGTTAACACTTTCCACATACCAAAATCCTCAAAATTCTATACACTCAATCTATGATATCACTTAGTCCTTCTATCAATCATGTGCTCATGAATACTGTCAAACATTTCATTTTCTCCTTATCCCTTCATTATGCACATATCATCTGCTTTCCAAAATATTTGAATCACTTTTCATGGTTACCGGTACCATACAATTATTGAAAACCATAGTAGAATTATAAAAAAATATTCTAATACACCATAAAAGTACCTCAACAACATTATTCTTGAATACAAATACATAAACACTTCAATGCATCATCTTCAATGATTTTCCTGGAATAAGTCCTTCCTTGATTTAGAAGTAACTTTTTAGGTCAAGGAATTGAGTTGGGTAATTCCCATGTTCTCCACAAATAAGACATTGAACTCCATAACAGTCTGTCACTCTATGACCCTTTTCTCCACATAGAAAACATATGTCCCTCCATTTGAGGTATTACTCAAGGTTCTTCTTCCCTTCTTTGGAAATCTCAATCATACTTTCTTTATGCTCCTCAACATGCGAACATGCATAAAATTCAATCTTCCTCTTAGTTGATGAATTAGGAATACCACTAAATTTCACCTTGTTAATCATATATCGCAATGACTGATTCGGAAAAATCACAATATCTTTCTCTCTAAGCATTACACAACTTTGTTGATCATAGTCACCAATTTGTCAATTGGATTCAGTGTTAACTGAATTACTTCTGGTTCCCTCCATTGACTAATACACAAAAAGAATTTTGTGAGAGGAAAAAATCATACAAGGAAAATAAAATAATCAAGGGGGAGTACCTTCGACATCTAATATCTTAGGTTTAATTCTAATATAGTTACCGTAATTCTAGGAAAATAACCTTTACTTATACTTAACCTTAGGGACATCCCTACACATACCTTAGAAATATCTCTAGGGATCTCACTATAGTTTTCACATCCTAGTTTCCAAAGGATGACTAAACCTTTCCTTTGATACCAACTGTAGAGACCCAAAGCTTAACGCACATGGACATTACATTACATTTGTGGAATACTTTATACATAACAAACACAGACACACAAGTACCTTAAAAGTTTAGTGTCTTTGGAAACTGAAAATATTATCTTCTAATCGTGGTGAAAGATCTTCAAAATCTCCATTAATGAAGTTCCCCTTTGTTTTCTTACCTAAAACATTTCTTTAAATCCCGGGGAAGAGAAAACATATAAAGGGTGATCTAAAATGCTCAGTAAGAGTAAGCATAGATAACATAAAACAATCCTTAGACATTTGAATGTAAAAAAACATGAGCATAAAATCTAAACATCAAAATCTTGAGCAATGACATAAAACATGGCATTACATAAGGCATAGATCATGAAAAACATTAATCATGATAAATTAGCATGGGAATAAAACATGTAATTGTGGAAAACCATTAATCACATGATATTATTTCCATAGTATCCAAGGCATTACTGCCAAGACCATCTTAGTGGACAGATTTCTTTTCTGAATCGAGTTCACTCCTCATTCCAGTCCTGTATTACTGAACCGGTTTAACTTGTTGTTCCAGCCATGTCTATCTCATGAGATATAAATCATTACCCAATTAATTGGAGGGAGATATATGTCCCACCCATCTCATAATGAAATCATACTTTTGTATGCCACAACATAAGCATAAATCATTCATCATAACTTAAAAAATAAAATGGGTCTCATAAACATAATCCCATCATAACATAATCCATATAAAACAAATGGATTTCATTTTATCATAAGAAAAGTGAAACCATGTAAATCATAGAGACATTATACTTGAAACATACACATATTAAATAATGTAATCTTAGATGAAAAAATGGTTTTGATAAAACACTTGAAATAAATTCTTGAGGAAAATATCCTTTCTTCTTCAAAATCAATTTCTTTTCAAAAAACGTCATGAAATTTTAAAATAAAGAGATTTTTTTGAAAATATTCCTGAAATATTTTGGATGAATCTTCATGAAAATAAGGATTTATAAAACAGTAAAAATACTTTCATTCTGTATAAGTTAAAAAAATAGTCTCCTTGTACTTTTGATGGCAATGTCAAAAAGTACCTCATAACGTAAACAAAAGAAATATTCCTTACATATCATGTAGTAAAATAAAAAATGGTTAAAAAGGACATTAAACATAAATAAAAACACTTTTATAAAACATGGAATTAGATGATAACAATAAGCCCAGCAAATACTTATGAATAAACAATCTCAGATAAGAACAATATTTGAAAGGTTATCCCTTACCTTAGGTCTGATATGCTTCATACGTATCCAAAACTCCTGTATAATTATTTAAATAATTGAATTTACTTATTACAGAATCATATTCATTGTTATGATATCATATATGGTTTACTTATTACTTTATATTACCCGTTCTTTTGTAAATTCCATGTTAAAGAGTGTTTTGTGTAAAATCGTTTCATTTGTCATCTGTGTTTTGACTTGTAATTATTCATATGATTAATTAATCCATGATTATTTAATTACAGAATATAAAACATGATTTATATATAATATATATTCAGAATATACATATTTATAATAGATCTATGAGTGGAATGAAATACACCATTCATGGAGACGGTAGGTCGTACGTACGCATGAACGTTGTTTTCGTTTCCTCATTGAATTGAATGGAATTAATAGGATGACATACATATATATATATAGATAAATACAGTATCATTATTATGTCATATATTTCATGATTACTTATTATATATACTTTATAATCATTCATGAATGGTTAATCATTGAGAATGAATCTCATCACGTCGTGGAGACGGTAGTCCGTACGTATGCACGAGCGATGATATCGCTCCCATAATTATTGAATTGAATTGGAGTGGATGATACAATATATCAGAATAACTATGATGTTATAATAACTATGTATAGTAATTATTTACACCATTATACCCATCCAAATAAGGTGGTGTTGGAAAAATAGATTACACCACGGCGTGGACACGGTATTTCGTATATACGCATGCGCGGTGATTTCATTTTCCATAGGATGGATAGAAGGTGAAATGGGGTTGTTTCATATTTATAATAACATATAAGTATATTAGTGATACTGATTTTATTACTTTATCATGAAACAACTAATGAAGAAGAAGTTGAAGAAGAAATAAGCTTGAAAAAATCAGTAGAAGAGATTACCTCTTCTTCGATGAACCTCCATTAAACTTCTTCTTAGGGCACTAGGGTTGGTCTTTTGAGAATACCAGTACCTCTATAAGGTTTCTAGGGAAGGGGGGAAGTAAAATGGGCAGATTTTGGCTGAGCTTCGAGGCTCAAAATGGTGTGAGGAAGAGAGGGAGGAGGTTCCCTTTTATAAGGGAGGAGAGGGGCACCTTTGGAATACTAAAAAATATTAGTTTAATATAAATTCAAACCCCACATAAAAACCTCAAAAAATGACTCAATTATAAGATTAGATGATATAGGGTTGTAATTGAATCAATCAATAAAATTTAGACATGTTTTGATCTTATTTTAAACCTTATCATTTTGATTTATCCTTATTTAATCTATTTAAGTTTATTTGTGGTAATAAAATTCAAAATTTTTAAATGGTTATAAATAATCACTTATGTGTTGTTAATTTTCCATAATTGGATACTTTATGACATTGTAGACTATATAAATTTAAATTTATAATTTTTAAATATTTTTGTGATTTTTAAACAATTTAATAATATATTTTGTTTATAAAATAACAATAGTGTCAATTTTGACACTATTCATTTATTTGAATTTAAATAAAATCTACACAGAAGATATATTCTAACTAAAATATTTAATAGATTCCAAACATTTCAAATATGTCTAGAAATTTCGTGGAGCACATTAAATATTTCATATAATATATATTTTAATATTTTTAATACCATTTATTTTGTATATCTCTTAATAAAATAATTAGTAAAACATTTTTGTTTAATTATTTAATATACTTATTTGTTGCATAAAATTTAAAAATAAAATCCCTTGATGAAGATAAATATAAAATATTTTATAATAATAATTTTACTCTAATTTATCATCTTAAAATAACAACATGTAAATTGTTATCTTTATTACATTATGAAGGTGACAACTTTGGAATCATTTAAAATAAAAAATTCTAAGTGTCATAATCACCATAATAAGGATCCAAATGGTCAACAGTTCGGCCATTGGATGATTAGGGTTTATAAATACATTGCTAATAAGTTTTTTTCAGATTTTGGGCCTATTTATATGTATTACTATTTCAATAAAAACTATATTATTGATTTTTCACTAAATAAATAATTTCTGCATCATTAATGTATAAGATAATAAGGTAATTAAATAACTCTTAAAATTTTCCAATAAATTACCATGATAAATAAAAACATTTCATCTTTCAAATGAGTATTTATAACCTAATTTATATTCTGTATAAACTTATATTAAAAATACTTTAATTATTAAAGTTGAGTGAGACATATTTCACTTTCCTTTAAATAAAATAAACAAAAGGTCTTAATCACCTCCAAGTGGGTTCTAATGGATTACATTTAGACCCAAATAAGACTTAGGATGAATTATAATCATCCAATTGTATTAATTCAAGTATTAGGATAATTTTATAATATTATATTTACCCTTAATTACCCAATTAACCTTTTACTATGGTAAATAAAATTTACCGTTGTTACTATTTGTAAATCCCAAAAATAAAAATTAGTCTATTAATATAATTTGGACCCAATGATTCCAAATATGGAATCCATTTTTCCAAATTCAATACACAGAAGTTTCAGAAATTAAATTAAAATTAATCCTGTTGTCGAAAGAAAACGGGTTTTTGTTTAAAAGATTGCAAAAGATTGAATTTATTTAACCTACGAATTCAATGTATTATCAATGTTAATGACATAAATTATATTAAATGGTAAAAATATATTCAATTTATCCTTTAAAACCATTCAATATTATAATTTAACCACATACATTATGACGATTAAAAAAGTTGTTTTTAATTAAAATATAGCGTGTTTTTACTATTCATTAAAATATGAAAGTTATCAGAATAATTTGAAAAAATTATCCAAGGTAAAATATTATATCCTGATTCCAAAGAATAATATTATTTTGTAAAATTGAACTTATAAACATGTCAAAAACTAGATTTAAAGTGGGTGTGCCACCAAAAGGTGGCAAAACTGCATTTATTGAAAAATACTTATTTTACCCGAAAAATTTATTTCGTTCTTATACAATGTTCTAGAAAATGTGTAAGATGAATAATAATGTTATAAAATTCAAAATTTAGTTAATACTATTCATAACGGCTAGTTTGTAGGAATATTATAATAATATATCGTTGTTTAGTAAAACCAGGTATTGCGAACAACACACGCTAACAAGGAAGGTCGTGATTGCGTGTAATGCAAGCCAAGTCGGGGTTGCGTGTATTGAACGACTCCTTTGTTGTTGCGTATAACAAAATACATTGAATATATATATTATAAGGCCCCAGCCTTAAACCTTACTTAATCTTGAGTTATTACAAGATTACACATTGAGGATCTTTCCAGGTTTAGAGTTTTAGAGAATTGGATCATAATACTTTCATTACATTCTACATTTAAACAAAGTTGTTACATAAAAGATAGTATTCAATTTTTTTCATCAATGGAAACATATTTAAAATATAAAGCATGGATTCTTTCTTGACACATCCTTGACACTATCATCATATCATGTACCTTTCCCTTGACCTGTGAAAAACATTTAAAAAAACGTGGGATGAGCATAAAAAGTGCATTAAGGGTTATAAAAAAATTGGAAAGGAAACAAGAGTTCATATATAAATAAGAATGAAATCATACTTTACCCATAAAACATAGGCACTTTAACATACCTCATCAAATCATGAATAAATCATATAAATCATAAAACATAAAAGGTAACTTGAGGCATTCATAACATTCTTACATAGGGAGTAACCCTCTTGGTTACGTTTTGAATACCCACCATAGTATATTCCCTAAATCTCTTCAGATAAACCTTAACGTTTCACTCCTTCGCATTACCCAATGTATTGGAGTGCTATATCGGGCTCCCCCGCCCTTAGTTTATCACAGAACCACCCGTCTTCATAACAATGCCCAAGAACCATAACATAATCATATAACATAAAACATACATAAAGGAAACATAACATTTACACCTTTCAATAACAAGATATCAATACAACACATTGATATAAAAAAATTATGAAAAACATTTTCAACCCCAAAAGAAAAGAAAAGTAAAACATGGTATTTATTTTTCTTTTTAAAAAAAATTATGGCTTGTAGAGGAAGCCGAAACTCAAATAATGGTCACGGTGGCGGAGAAGTCGTTGTCGCCGCATACGTATGACAAAAACATTCCCTTTTGTCATTTAGAAAACGCTTCTTAGAAAAAAGATTCATGTTGAATAAACGTAAATGTCAGAGGGGTTTATACACCATAAAAAATAAAGTTGTTTATAAAACAAAATATACCTCAATGAAAGGAGATTGAGACGAAGTCCCATACAAAGAAGGTATCGTTGGATTAAGGATAAATCAGTTTCATAATTATATGTGACAAACGAATACATGAAATATAAGTGGGTATTAAGTGTAAAACAATCAGAGGACATTCACACATAATCATATATCGACATATTCAAGGTGTACAAGTTTATCCCAAAGAATCAAAATTGGGTTAAGAAGTTCCCTTGCCAAAATTCGACAGCCTAACGGCGTCACTACAAAATTCAGAAAATGAGTTGATGAGAGATAAAAAGGGTATCTCATCACATGGACATAAAATTGAAATCAATAAGGATATATAAGAACATATCCCAACATAATAGTATGTGAATTAAAAGACATAACAAAAGAAGTCTTTTAAAAAGAGGAGGGTGAACGGTTCCCTTACCGACATTGGTATCTTTCGAAACATACACCCCGTGAAAGAGGGAAAATACAACATTGATTTAAATACTCATAAATGAAATTATATTACACAATGAGTAAAATAATGGGTAGTAAATACACCACTCAAAGGAAATTGTGGCAAATTTAGCATAAATCTCACAGGAATAAAAGTGAGATGAAAAATCCCTTTCGAAAACTCGGCAGCCTAACAGCGCCACTTAAAACTTCCAAAAATGGATTGATGAGATCAAATAGGGTCTCTCATCATATTACAATAAAATTTAAATAAAGAGGAATAAAAAAGAACATCCCCTATCATAATAAAGAAGATCTTAAAAGAAGTGACATAAAAGAGAGTACTTAAAGAGAAAGAGAGAGGTTAGATCTCTTACGAAAATTCGGTAGCCTAACGGCGCCACCCAAAACTTCCAAAATGGACCAATGAGAGAGAATAGGGTCTCTAATCATATTAACATAAAAATTACAGTAGGAGTAATATAAAAGAACATCCCAATCATTAGAAAGATGAGCTTAAAAGGAATGACATAAAAGAGTGTACTTAAAAAGAAAGAGAGGAGTATGATCCCTTACCTCAAGTCCAACTTGTCTTGTTCGTTTCTTTATATTCCTGAATAATAAAATTTGGTCAATTTATAATTTCCTAAGGACCTAATTTAGATATTATTATTCAGTTAATATCACATATTATAATGTTATAATAATTGTTTAATAATGTTAGTTCATATCAGACGTTTTTGCCGATGTTTGGTACCTAAGTCAAAAATGAACTTGTTTGAAAAATGATTGTCCATGTAGTTATAAGTAAATAATTTCCAGAATAGTATTAATGATTAAAATATCATATATATCCAGTAAATATTCATTTTATACTATTTCATATCATTTGGAGACAAAAAACGAAAAGCACCGTTCATGGAGACGGTAGGCCGTACGTACGCATGAACGCTACTTTCATTTTTTCTTTGTCATATTAACGGAATAAAAAATAAAATAATATATATATATATATATTATAATTACAGTATAATATATATGTTATATAGGTCACATATTTTCATTAATTTCATTCTTTATACGTTCCATGTATTGCATTTACGAGTCACATCACTTGAGGGGGCGGTAGTCCACACTTCCTCATATGAAATTATCGCATTTACACAACATGAAAAGAATAAAGGTATGGTTTAAATATAAAATACATAAACATATAGTAAACATAAATACCATATATATCATATATAAAATACAGTGACATCATAATGGCCACCTTTAATGGTGTTAAAAGAATATTGATCAATCATCGTTTCGTGAGGCAGAAAATCGCCAACCACAGAAACAGTATGTTCTTTAACCACCAGACGAAGGTGTGTATAAGTGTAGCTCTAATCCTTCTCATAACGACATCCTAGTATGTTGAAGATACTGTATTTGTTACAAAATCAGTGAATAAAAAGAGTTTAGGGGGTTGGAGAAGCAAAATAAAACAAATGGACACAAGTGAAGACATTACCTTAAAATCGGGTAACTCCCTTTAGTTTGAGCTCAAGGGCTTCCTTGGGAAGACTTCTGCCCAAAGTTAGGATTCAAGGAGTTATATAATGATTTTTAGAGACAAAATGGTCAGGGTTAGGCCGAGCCAAACGCTTTGGAAGTGTGGGTATGGAGGTAGAGGTGGAGGCCTTTTATAAGAGGAGAGGAGATGCACTCTTGGAAAGTAAAGAAATGTTACTTTATTTTAGAATGAGTTTCGGATTTTAATGGTCCCACACTGATTTGTTTCGAGTATAAGGTGATACGGGTTTGAAATCCACCCATCCAATAGGTTATGGACATGTGTAGGTCTTATATTTTACATTATCTTTCCATTTTATTTAAATCGTTAAATAATGTGGTCATCATTGCACCATCATGATGTCATAAATAATTTAATTTATTTAATGTCTAAAAATTATAAAAAAAATACTATGATGTAGGAAATCGTTTTAGTTTTCCAATTACTATATATAGTCAAAAATCTGACTTGTATAACCCAATGTAAAAATTGTTTTAGTAAAACTGCTCATGTTTGTGTCATTTTTACTTTAACATTAAATAAAAAGGTATTTATGTCATTTTCCCACCAAAGAGGCTCCATGGGGTCCCCAAGTTGACCCATGGATTTTCTTGGTCGGCCATGACTCATCCAATGAGGGTAGTACATGTTTCTAGGTCATTTCATTTTATTAAAACATTATTCTTACCTTAAACTACACTAATTACCTCTAATCACGATTAAAAACTTAATAAGTTACTATTCACCAAAAAAATTATTTTAATCTCATTGAACCACATTTTACTTCTTCATGACAACCATGTATGTCGGATTTTTGAAATTCATAACACAAAGGTGGAAAAATTTCATTTAAACGGAAAAATCAGTTTCTTAAGTTATACTTAGGGGTTTCACTATTTATCAAAAATTGAAGTTTTCCAGAAAATTGCCAAAAATTTAACCTAATCTATATTTGATATTCCAAATTCAAAAATGATGTATATTTTACAAAATTAAAAACATATAAGTTGCATTAATTAATTTAATAATTAATTCCCGCTGTCAAAACAAATAGCGTGTTTTTATGAAACAAAATGTATCAAAATATTGACACTAGTTTAAGTCCGATTTCAAAGTGAAATTAATTTCAATGACCACTATTGGATTAAATGGTAAAAATATATTCTAATTTAACTTTAAAAACAATTCAAAATATTATCTAATCATATAAATAAATTAGATTAAAAGAGGTTTTGAATTAAAATACAACATTTTTCACTATTCATTCGAAATTGAACTTTTTCGGAAAAATACCAAAAAATTACACAAAGAAAATTTTGATGTCCCAATTCTAAAGAAGAATTTTATTTTTTCAAATATAACACATAAAATTGTCAAAATGTGGATTTAAAAGTGGTTCGCCATCAAAAGGTGGTTAATCGACCTTTTAAAGCATATTAGAATGTTTACACCTAAAATTGGATTCATTCGCATTTTTAATCCTCTAACATTTATTGTAAAAAGTAAAAATATTTGACAAACATATATAATAATTTTTTAGTTAGTTCTATTCATTCCTTCCATTACAACGGCTAGGCATTAACTACTATTTAAAATAATATTTCTTTATTATTAGAGTGCAATGTAAGATTCCCAAGAAACTCATTGTTGCGTATTGGGTACGCCATCGAGCATAGCATCTCCTTTAAAGTAATATTAATATTTTATTCACAAATATGGATAAATATAAAAATGTCGTATTCTTCATTTACCTAGGGTGTTACATCCTTCCCCCCTTTTGGGAATTGCATCCTCTCAATTTTAAAATTGAGCTTGGAAATATCCTTGAATGTCCCACATCAGAACAAGGGTCGGTAAAACAATCACTTTAAAATAAAGAAAGATAAGTACAGAGGTCACCCGAGTTAACCCATACTATGATTCCATGTACAAAAATATGGACATGGAGGAAAAAACAAAGGGTCATGTTCGGATGGAGAGTGATAGTAAACATGTCTAGGAGAAAGTTAACCATAAGAAAATCACAAACTTGTGATGGGTTAAACGGTATTCGATTCCCCAGTAGGAAAAGTTAATAGACAACATTTTTGTTTTAAGTTACTTTTTTTGAGGAATTTATTCATAAGGAAACATAATCACTTATCATGTTTACTTTCAACATTTATTAGATTCCTTATACAAACTCATATTTTCTCCAAAAGACGAGTATTTAGGAAGACATGTTCACATTAAGAGTACTATAATCAAATTCTAGAGAATCACCTAATCCAAAAAAGAGAACTATATACATCCCATGTCTTTAGACTTTAACCAAAACCAAAACCAAAAAGGTTAGTAAAAGATCAGATAATCCAGAAAAGGATAACCCTTTATAAAAAGAAAATATATTCCTAATCTCCAAAATTTGTCCCACAAAACCCAAAGTTCAATGAGGACCATTCGATAAACAATTTGTCCATAAAATTCATCAAATTAAAAAAAACAAAGATTGAAACCCAAATATTTGAAGGATTTAGTCACATAGTCTTCAAAGTTAAATCGTAACATTTATCTCCAAAAAAAATCAGTTTCTCTTAATGTCTCATATTGAAAACTAATTAACCTAATCATATATCCTCCATGATAGGTTAATAAATTTCAATAGATAACCCAAAATCAACTTACTCTTAATTCATAAAATCATCTAACTAAAAATAATCAGTCAAACTAACAAGGGAATTAACGTAGTCCAGTGGTATGCGATAAATACAAGTCGCACTTTTGATGTGGGTTCGATTCCCACAGCTTTGTCTGACGTGACAGGTTGTCACACGGTCTGCGTGTTGTCATTTTTATAAAACTCCAAAAATAACCCTAACATGATTTAACCTCAATAGTTTCCTTATACCTCTCATTTTCATCCAAATTCATTACGATCTCAACATCTTAATTCTTGAAATCTTATTTCACCACCATAAGATAAAATAAAATGATTCCCAAAATGAATAACATCATACCTTGATCATGGCATCCACTCGGTTTCATCGTCATCTTTCTCATGTAGGTTGAAGTCCCATGCATTACAACAATGATTTAGAGATCTTTCAAAATCATTTGCTTCCTCCATCCAAATACACCTTGTACAACATGGGTCATATGGGTGTTCACAGAAAAACAGTTTTGGAAAATAATCATGTATGACATATAATTCCAAAACATCTGATAAAACATGATTTCTATAAAATAGTCGAACAGAATTTGAGTTGAAAATTTCTATTATTGGTCCTTTTAAAATACCATAAGTATGTGCTGAGAGACTATATTTTAAAAGCAAATATAAATAGGTTGCGCAAGGGTCTCCTTCCTCAGCACTATTTTTAAAATCATAATATGCTTCAAATTCTTGTGATAAGGTAAAATATTTGAAAACACCTTGATAATATTTACCATTATTGAAAATATAAGAATATTTTGAAAATAAAATTTGTCTAAAAACAACCCATGATCCACGATGATAATGAGGTATAGTGGAGGTGTTTGAAATCTCAAACAACTGCTTGCAAGTGAGTTGTATGCTAGAAAAAGTTTCACAATCATCCGAACATGACTTTGCAATAATTATTGCAAGCATGTCATCAGGAAGAGATAGGAAAGTCATTTGAGATCCTTCTCCTTCCATTCGTAACCAACTTTAATTGACCTGAAAAAAGTTATAAAATAAGTATCTAACTGAAATAATAGATATAGGGACTAATCATGTGTCTAACAAAAACTCTTAATCCCTAAAGTTGTCTAAACTAACTTCTGATACCAACTATAAGGCCCCAGCCTTAAACATTACTTAATCTTTAGTTATTACAAGATTACACATTGAGTATCTTTTCAGGTTTAGAGTTTTAGAGAATTAGATCATAAAACTTGCATTACATTCTACATTTAAACAAAGTTGTTACATAAAATATAGTATTCATTTTTTTTCCATCAACGGAAACATATTTAAAATATAAAGCATGGATTCATTCATGACACTTCCTTGACACTATCATCATATCATGTACCTTTCCCTTGACCTGTGAAAAACATTAAAAAACATGGGATGAGCATAAAAAGCTCCGTAAGGGATATAAAAAATGGAAAGTAAACAAGAGTTCATATATACATAAGAATGAAATCATACATTACCCATAAAAAATAGGCACTTTAACATACCTCATCAAATCATGAATAAATCATAGAAATCATAAGATATAAAAGGTAACTTGAGGAATTCATAACATTCTTACGTAGGGAGTAACCCTCTTGGTTACGTTTGGAATACCCACCACAGTATATTCCCTAAATCTCTTCGGAGAAACCTTAACGTTTCACTCCTTCATGTTACCCAATGCATTGGAGAGCTCTATCGGGCTGACCCGCCCTTAGTTTATCACGGAACCACCCGTCTTCATAACAATGCCCAAGAACCATAACATAATTGTATCACATAAAACATACATAAAGGAAAAATAACATCTCCACCTTTCAATAACAATATATCAATACAAAACATTGATATAAAAACATTATGAAAACCATTTTCAACACCAAAATAAAAGAAAAGTAAAACATGGTATTTATTTTTATTTTAAAAAAAGTATGGCTTGTAGAGGAAGCCGTAACTCAAATAATGGTCACGGCGGCGGATAAGTCATTGTCGCCGCATATGTATGACAAAAACATTCCCTTTTTTTGTTTAGTAAGTGTTTATTAGAAAAAAGATTCCTTTTGAATAAACGTAAATGTCAAATGGGTTTATACACCGTATAAAAGAATGTTGTGTATAAAACAAAATATGCCTCAATGAAAAGAGATTGAGACAAAGTCCCATACAAAGACGGTATCCTTGGATTAAGGATAAATCTGTTTCATATTTATGTGTGACAAACGAATACATGAAATATAAGTGGGTATTAAGTGTAAAACAATCAGAGTACATTCACACATAATCATAGAACGACATATTCAAGGTGTACAAGTTTATCTCAAATAATCAAAATTGGGTTAAGAAGTTCCCCTGCCAAAATTCGACAACCTAACGGGGTCACTACAAAATTAAGAAAATGAGTTGATGAGAGATAAAAAGGTCATATCATCACATGGACATAAAATTTAAATCAATAAGGATATAGAATAACATATCCCAACATTATAGTATGTGAATTAAAAGACATAACAAAATAAGTCTTTTAAAAAGAGGAGGGTGAAAGGTTCCCTTACCCACATGAGTATCTTTTGAAACATACACCCCGTGAAAGAGGGACAATAAAAAATTGATGTAAATACTCATAAATGAAATTATATTACACAATGAGTAAAATAATGGTCAGTAAATACACCACTCAAAGGAAATTGTGGAAAATGTAGCATAAATCTCACGGGAATAAATGTGAGATGAAAAACCCCTTACGAAATCTCGGCAGCCTAACGACGCCACATAAAACATCCAAAAATGGATTGATGAGATAAAATAGGGTCTCTCATCATATTACAATAAAATGTACAGAAAGAGGAATATAAAATAACATCCCCCATCAGAACAAATAGGAGCTCAAAAGAAGTGACATAAAGGAGAGTACTTAAAGAGAATGAGAGAGGTTAGATCTCTTACGAAAATTCGGCAGCCTAACGGCGCCACTCCAAACTTCCAAAATGGATAAATGAGAGATAATAGGGTATCTCATCCTATTAACATGAAAATTACAGTAGGAGTAATATAAAATGACATCCCAATCATAAGAAATATGAGCTTAAAAGGAATGACATAAAAGAGTGTACTTAAAAAGAAAGAGAGGAGTAGGATCCCTTACCTCAAGTCCAACTTGTCTTGTTAGTTTCTTTATATTCTTGAATAATAAACTTTGGTCAATTTATAATTGCCTGAGGACCTCTTTTAGATATTATTATTCAGTTCATATCACATATTATAATGTTATAATAATTTTTTAATAATGTTAGTTCATATCAGACGTTCTTGCCGATGTTTGGTACCTAAGTCAAAAATGAACTTGTTTGAAAAATGATTGTCCATGTAGTTATAAGTAAATAATTTAAAGAATAGTATTAATGATTAAAATATCATATATATCCAGTAAATATTCATTTTATTCTATTCCATATCATTTGGAGACAAAAAACGAAAAGCACCGTTCATGGAGACGGTAGGTCGTACGTACGCATGAACGCTACTTTCATTTTTTCTTTGTCATATTAACGTAATTAAAAATAAATGATATATATATTATAATTACAGTATAATATATATGTTATATAGGTCACATATGTTCAGTAATTTCATTCTTTATGTGTTCCATGTATTGCATGTACGAGTCACATCACTTGAGGGGGCAGTACTCCACACTTCCTCATATGAAATTATCGCATTTACACAACATGAAAAGAATAAAGGTATGGTTTAAATATAAAATACAGAAGAATATAGTAAACATAAATACCATTATATCATATATAAAATACATTGACATCATAATGGCAACCTTTAAAGGTGTTAAAAGAATATTGATCAGTCATCGTTTTGTGAGGCAGAAAATCGCCAACCACAGAAACAGTATGTTCTTTAACTATCAGACGAAGGTGTGTATAAGTGTAGCTCGAATACTTATTATAAAAACATCCTATTATATTGAAGATACTGGAGTTTTTACAAAATAAATGAATAAAAAGAGTTTAGGGGGTTGGAGAAGTAAAATAAAACAAAAGGACACAAGTGAAGACATTACCTTAAAATCGGGTAACTCCCTTTGGTTTGAGGTCAAAGGATTCCTTGGGAAGATTTCTGCCCAAGGTGAGGCTTTAAGTAGTTAGAGAGGGATTTGGAGAGACAAAATGGGCAGTTTTTGGCCGAGCCAAAGGCTTTTGAAGTGTGGGTAAGGAGGTAGAGGTGGGGGCCTTTTATAAGAGGAGAGGAGAGGAACTCTTGGAAAGTAAAGAAATGTTACTTTATTTTAGAATGAGTTTCAAATTTTAATGGTCTCACATTAATTTTTTTCTAGGATAAGGTGATAATGGTTCGAAATCCACCCATAAAATAGGTTTTGGACATGTTTAGGTCTTAGATTTTACATTATCTTTCCATTTTATTTAAATCGTTAAATAATGAGGTCATCGCTGCATCATCATGATGTCATAGATAATTTAATTTATTTAATGTCTAAAAATTATAAAACAAATACTACGATGTAGTAAATCGTTTTAGATTTTCAATTACTATTTATAGTCAAAAATCTAACTTGTATAACCCCATGTAAAAATTGTTTTAGTAAAACATCTCATGTTTGTGTCATTTTTTATTTAACATTAAATAAAAAGGTATTTATATCATTTTCCCCCCAAAGTGGCTCCATGGGGTCCCCAAGTTGACCCATGGATTTTCGTGGTCTTCCATGACTCATCCAATTAGGGTAGTACATGTGTCTAGGTCATTTATTTTTATTAAAACATTATTCTTACCTTAAACTACACAAATTACCTCTAATCGCGATTAAAAACATAATAAGTTACTATTCAACAAAAAAATTATTTTAATCCCATTGAACCAAATTTTACTTCTTAATGACAACCATGTATGTTGGAGTTTTGAAAGTCAGAACACAAAGGTGGAAAATGTTCATTTAAATGGAAAAATCAGTTTCTTAAGTACCACTTAGTGGTTTCACGATTCATCAAAAATTGATGTTTTCCAGAAATTTACCAAAAATTCACCCTAAGATATATTTGATATTCCGAATTCAAAAATTATGTCTATTTTAGAAAATTCAAAACATATAAGTTTCATTAACTAATTTAATAATTAATTTCCGCTTTCAAAACAAATAGCCTGTTTTTATGAAACAAAATGTATCAAAAGATTGACACTAGTTTAAGTCTGATTTCAAAGTGAAATTAATTCCAATGACCAATATTGGATTAAATGGTAATAATATATTCTAATTTCACTTTAAAACCAATTCAAAAGATAATCTAATCAAATAAATAAATTATATTAAAATAGGTTTTGAATTAAAATACAACATTTTCACTATCCATTAAAAATTGAACTTTTTCTAAAAAATACGAAAAATTTAGACAAAGTAAATTTTGATGTCCTGATTCTAAAGAAGAATTTTATTTTGTCAAATATAACACATAAAATTGTCAAAATGTGGATTTAAAATTGGTTCGCCATCAAAACGTGGTTAATTGACCTTTTAAGGAATATTAGAATGTTTACGCTTAAAATTGGATTCATTCGCATTTTTAATCCTGTAACATTTATTGTAAAAAGTAAAAATATTTGACAAACATATATAATCATTTTGTAGTTAGTTCTGTTCATTCCAGCCATTACAACGGCTAGGCGTTAACTACTATTTAAAATAATATTATTTTATTATTAGAGTGCAACGTAAGATTCCCAAGAAACTCATTGTTGCATATTGGGTACGCCATCGAGCATAGCATCCCCTTTCAAGTAATATTAATATTTTATTCACAAATATGGATAAATATAAAAATGTCGTATTCTTTATTTACCTGGGATGTTACATATATATAATCAATGTTTCATAGAATAACTATTATTAAACAGACAAGAAATTGTGTGTAACATGATCCAAGATTAGTTTTGCGTATACTGCAATCTAATACGGTGTTGTGTATAGCGCAAGATAATCTTGGTCTAGCGTAAAAAAGAAGATATGAAAGAAATTAAAACGAATATATCTTATAAAATCTCGGGTTGTTACAGTTCTCAATAATCTCACATTGTAATCACATTTCATTATTATCAAGGATGATTTAACTCTTGACAAACAAGTTATGTTATATTTAATAGAAGATGTAGGACTTCATAGAGTAACACTCTACATTGTATATGATCAATATATGAGGTTTACCTTGAGGTTCTAGAGATGGCTTCATCAATTGCTAGATATATAGATGAGGTTTAGCACTACCTATAACCCTCTGATGGATGGTCTATCTAAAATAACCATTAAAACTCTATAGTCTACATTAAAATCATGTTCATTGGATTTCCATGTATGTGGGGATTAGTACCTTCCCCTAGTGGATTTACCATATTATAATAGTTCCCATTAAATAATTTAAATAAAATCATATGAGGGTCTATATTGGAAGTGGTGTAAGATGCCAACATGTTAGGATGAAGTTAGAGTGTAGATGATGATGGGATGTGAAATAATCCAATATATAAAATAGAGGGTTCAAACCAATTATAATCATATGAAATTAATAATAATTTAACAGAAATAATTGAAGACAATCCACTACTTGACCAATAGATTGAAGTCTAATATAAATTGTTCTCTTATATATCATTGAGTAATAAAGTAATGAACATTGAGAATAATGGAAAGCTTAATCATAGATACATAGTCTTCATTTATATCCTCAATCTTATCAGAGCTTTGGAATACTGAATAGAACAAACACCTAACCAATCTCAAGTACATGATGTCTCATATGTATCCCACTTATGGAAGTACATACTAGACCTGTCACATATACCAAATCAAGAAGTGGTGACTCTAATGAATGAAATTTCATATGAGGAACAACCGGTGAAGACCTTGGATCATGGAGGAAAATTTATAAAAACAATATAACTCAACTGGTCAACATACTATGAAGGAAGTACAAGTTTGATAAGGCAACATGGTAACTATAAGAGGTGGTGAAATTAAAGTACCCTCATCTATTTTAGTGTATAAAATAAAATTTCAACGTAAAATCTTTAAAATGTAATAAAATTTAATGAGTTAAACATTTATAAATGAAAATAACTTTTCAACAAATAAATACCTTATTTTGTAATGTAGTTATAGAAAACACACGAACAATATTTCATTTGTTATGTTAAACCATTATAAAATATAACCATAATGGATTGATGAGCTTAGATTATCATTAAAAATCATAACCATTGATATTTTTGGCATTCTAAAAAGACTGTTAGGATTAGAATATATTAATCATTTTGATAAGATCTAACTGACATATAATGAAGAAGAGATGTCCTCATATATAAGGGTCATACCCTATAAAACCCATTTATCAATTATTCTAAGGGAGGTGGAATTGCTAGTATTTTCCCTTATCCAAGACAAAGACCCAAAAACTAAAACATTAGTGAAACTGTTTTGAGAGAATTCCAAGCTCATCAATATCACTAAATAAACCATGATCATTGAACTACCCCATGAATGTACCACCATCACACACCTTATGCTTAGAGCATATGCTGATGTAATATGTGTTTATATATCTAGCCACTGGTAGTATGAATTTGAATATTTGTCTTTTTAAAAAAAATAACTATTGTATTTTCATTATCAATTTATAAATACACATGATTATATAGGTAGATAGAAAAAAATAGATTTTGATATGAAGAAATAGAAATTGTATTCTCGAGAAAAATATAATTTCAATTAAAGAGCTCTTATTTATAAATTCTATAAATTTTAAAATATAATTTATTTTTTAAAAAATATTATTATAAAATAATATCTATTTAAATATAAATTATAATATAATATAATGAAATACCATGTCATTTTTGTAAGGGTAAAAATATTTTTTCTGTCATCAAAACTAGTATTGTTCCATAAAAAATGTATTATTATTTAAAAATTTAAATTCATATATTTATAAAACTATTTGGATAAAAAAATAATTATTTCTTAAATTATTATATCAAAATAATCCAATTTTTAATTTTTCATATTTTTCTAAAGTAGTTTATTTTTTTTGGAAAAAAATTAATACGGTATAAAAATAAATCGTGTATTATGGCATCATAAAAGACCAAAATAGTTGTCATAAGTACAATAATGGTCATAAAAAATATTTTCCATTTAAAATAATTATTTAATGTTATTTGATTAATTTTACAAACCTACAATAAATCTTCAAAAAATTATATTATATTTTAATGTTTTAATTAAATTATTTACTATCATGACTCGCTTCCACATCGTGAATGGTACTATTTTAATGATTTTAGTACATATCCTAAAAAAATATTTAAAATCAAACATATTTTTTACAAAACATTGGAAAAAGGCATGTTATGTATTGTGTTTTTTGATTATTTTATCACATAGATTCCAAGACCTGTCTTTAGAAATTAATAAATAATCCCGCACTTTTTTAGTAAAAATACCCACCCAGCCTCCTATTACTCTACACTAAAAACACATAGATCATGAATTGAATCTCACTACCCATTTATTAATCCCACCTAAGGTGTTCCCAAACTTATAAGAATCTCCTCCCATGATCTAATAGGAAACCATTCAAGTAATGGATTATATTCTTCCTATTTATTCAAGTACTTTCTTTGTATTATGCCACTTGATTTCTAATTGTTCATGTAGAAATTTATTTTTACGCATCAATTTGTAGTCCTTATTATTATGAAGTATTGAGGTACCACCATCCACACTCATTAATTCCTTCAATGAATCTTTATGTAAACAATTTATGCTACCGAAATTATTTTATGATTTTTTATATAAAAATTTTGTGTAGTGAATATCCATCCCCATTAAAACTCAAAGGTATTAACCTACTAACAACAATGATTAAATTATTGGGGACTTATTTGTATTTAACCCACAATCCTAAATAATAGTATTAAATTTAATGAAATATATTACTATATTTTATTATTTCTTTGTCACAGAAATGAATGCAGATAATATGAAGGTGACTAGTGCTATTGGAATTATATATCCCATCAATGTGTTGGGCAATGTTTTCATCTCATGAGATAATATGTATGGTGCGTGGGTTGTTATCCTAATCACACTATATTATGATGTCTAATTTTTATCATTTTATTTTTTATATGATTTCATGTTTTATATCATTCCAACATTCCTATGATAACTTTATGTTATCATCTTTTGATATGATTACATGTTCATGATTTTGATTCTCACCTTTTTATATCTCCATGTAATACCATTTTACTCACATGTACAACTTTAGTTCATTTTATTATTTTATTATTCCATTTATTGGATTTATTGATCACACATTTCTTATGTACATGCTCACGCTAACCAATTAATTTTTAAAAGATCAATGTAATTTTAAGGGCATGTTATGGTGTTTTTAATTTATTTCATTATATCCATGTTTCATGTTATTATGATATATATCAATTACCCAAATACACAAGGCCTCTCGATAATTAATGATTGTTTTATGTTTATATTACTGTAATAAATCGTGAAATAACATTTCTAAAAGATTTTGGTTGTAGTATTCAATGGATCCTATTCCTTTAAACACTAATCTAGAATATATTAGTTTATAGTCTTGTAGCTGTCTTCTCAGTTTATTGAAATTAAGGTCACTAAATGTTCCAAAATTTTAATTTGTATCATATTTATAGATATGATTCTCAAATTTCTTCCAAGTACTAATTTGAAATTCTATATCTAGATATAATCAACATGTTTTAAGAAAATTTGAATACTTTTTCTTAAAAAAAATTCCACACAACAATAAATAATAATCCCTAGATTGAATAGTCTCAACATAATAAATATACTCAATGTATTCTTCTATCCTTTCTTATAATATACAGATATATCCATCATATTACATGATATAATATAAAATATGTTATCTATAAATAATAAAATTTTCTATTAAAAAGTATATTAAAAAAACCCATGTTTCTAACTTTTTACTTTATTCTTCTAGCTTGTTGTAATTATAAGATCTTTTCCTCTATAAACTGTTTAATTTTCTAGATTCTATCAATATATTTTCTCCCTTATTTATTCCTATCAAATGAATCTTATTCTAGTCAGTAGGATTGAATTTTATATTCAAATAAAAAAACAACTTTACAGAACTTCCTCTATTTAAAAATCTTCTCTTGGATCTTCATTAAATAAATATCCACCATTAAACATCATTTAAACTACTAATGTATATTTTTTAAATTCTAAAAAGTTATAAAATTACAAATAGATGAATCATATTCAGAATATCTATATTTAATCATTATATATAATATTTTTTATTTATAATGTCTATCATAATCATGGTGTGGAATTTAATTTATTGGTCTGACATGTTAGTTTCTTCTTTAACTACAAGTTCTATCATGAGGTGACATAGATTTTCATGGTCAAACCTTCACTTATATTATCCAATAACATAATTCATAAAAATAATATAAATGATTACTTTTTAGTGATATAAGATTCATTGTGAAACTCCTTTAGTCATTCAATAACATTTGTATCATGGAATTATCAAATTCAAGATATCATATATTTCTATAACTTTTGTGGTGTTACTCTCTTTAATTGTGTTGGAATCCCCAAATTGAAGAAAAACCCACTGGAATCATTAAAAAACTCTTCACAAACCCATGTAATTATTGGTATAAATCATTAAATATAACAATTTAAGAATCATTATGTATCATCCAGGTCATAATAATGCCTCCTACATATACAGGCTATGCTGCTAAAATGATAATTATATATCATATGATAGTTCAACACTTTTCCATTTTTTAACTATATCCACAAATTTTAATTTTATGAATGTGGATTTTCCATTTTGAAACCATTACATATTCCTTTGAGATTTATCCCTTTACCATATTTCAATACTTCTTTAATGGAAACTCATATATATATGGTAAGTTTTTACATTTTAAATTTTTTATAGTTTTTAATAAACATAGAATAAAGGTTTTTTTTATATTTTCCATTTCTGTTTAGTTTTTGAACTCCAATAAAATCATGGTATATGTGTTCACACCATGGTTTATTCCTATAATGTTTGGAGATACCAAAGTACTCATCATTTTTACCTAATTTTTTGTAGCACAAAAACATATAGAATAAAAATTTGATATCCGATTATCTAAACATAGAATTCTTAAGATAACCATTAATAATAACATCTAAACTAACTCATGAACAACATTTAGAGTATCATAATAAAAAAACTCATCTTTATAACCATAAATAGTCATGAACCAGTTCAGAAATATCTCCACATATTTCCCATATATAATTATTAACTATATTTTATCTTTCATATAAATTATCTTATATAACATGAAACCCTAAAACCATATAGAAATTAACCCTATAGGTATTACTTCCAAAATATACATATTCAATAAATATTTGGTTATTTACTCTCAAAAAGGGAATATTATGGTTCTTAATCATTATTTTTTTTCTTATTATTGTAAAAAAATCCAAACAAAATGATTTTGAACAAATAATTCTCATAATATCATGAAATTAACCAAACATTATCAACCATTAATAACTGACATAAAATATTATTTTAAACCTACTAGTTACAAAAATCTCTTTATTTGGAATTTTTTGAAAATAATTCCATAAAATATATTTATTCCTGAAACTGATTTACGGTATATTCAGCATCTTTACTCCTCATTTTTTATAAACATTTATCTTTTTATTATTAAGAAATATCATCATCATTTATTTAATTCAATATCCTTTCAATTTAGGGATACTATGATCCTGCAATATATTTATTCAAATCATTATATGATTCTAAATCAATGAACATTGAGATAATTTTACCATATAAATAAAATATTTTTATATTGTTTTTACTTAACCCATTATAAACTCATGATTTATAGTTATTGTACACTGTTTTTTCTTCAAAACATTATTTTCCTTCAAAAACATCTTGAATATCATTATAAACATTGATATTAATTCAACTATCCTTCATTATAAATTTAAAATAAACCAATTTCACATTAATTTTCATTATAATCATGAAATTATACTGAGTGAATTTGAAACTTGGAAATGAGTTATCGAAAAATCATCTAATCCTACTGACTTAGAAATATTCTATGTCTCCAAATTATTTCCATCAACTTCTACAACATGAACAATAAAATTTCTTCAAACTAAAATTGATTATGATCAGAATTAAAAATATAAAATTTTATCAACATATAAGTAATAATGTATAGTGTGAGTGAGTCATAACATTTGTTAAACTAATTAATACCACTTGTTAAGAATAAATAGTGATAACACATGATATACATTATTAATTTGTTTCTTTATAGGGATTATCCATTCTAGATTGAGGATAATCATCCTCTAAATTTTCCTCACAAACAACCCTTTATTTCATTGATTTTTTATTAAAAATATTGTGATAAATTTATATATAGGTAAACCACTTGTTTTTTGTAATACATTATTTTATGAAACTATTAGTATCTGAGAGATAAACCATATGATACCACATAGATTGTCCCTAATCAAATAGAACATGTATTACCCCATGTATATATCTAATATAATATCAAGATATCTATATTTTTCTTCAATGGTTCTTACCACATGATAAATATTGATACCACATTTATAATTCCAAAATTAAATTAAAACAATATAAAAAACATAGATATGGTTTTAAAACCTATTACACTTTATATTAGTATTTATAGCACCATTACTTCATCATCATATAATTTATAACCATATTCAATATTCACTTATCATGATGGATGATTGAAAAAAAAAACTTCTTTATCTTGTTCTTCTTGAAACCATTTGAATTTATAAATCACAACATTTTATTTGGATTAATAAAAGTTTTCCTTTTAGTTTCCTCTACCCAAATTGTTACCTAAGATTTTTTTATTGACACCTATAGTAGATGCGTTTAACATTACATATTTAAAATTGTAAAATTCTCAATCCAATCAGTCTATCTCACTATATTTTGATCTTATATCCTACTTAATCATTCATCACTCAAATTGTTAGATATACAAATTTAGTACATGAGAAAAGAGGAACTAATAAAATTCTTGATTAGAAGAGATTTATTGGTCTTTTTATTAAATACCTTGTGTTTCTACATTCAATAATTTTCCTAAACTATACTGCTATTGAAAAACATTCTATTACTACTTTGTCCTAAATGCTTCTTATTAGATGGATTCTAATTATCTCATTTATGGTAATCATCTCACTTGTGATTGTTTCCTCCTTTGATATGGAGTCTGTGAATTAATTTCCATACTTATTTCTCCATGAATGAAAAACTCATTCATATATCAACTCATGCTTTATAATGATATGATTTAAACCCTTTATTCAATCCCCATGATACCCCTCATGTATTTTCATGATAATAACAGACTTCTTTCTATTTTTTCATTATGATTTCTTTTTATATTTCCATTAATTTTGATTTAGTAAATATCTTTTTGTTCTTGATGCCCTCTCTTATTTTCTCTCTATTATGTCAATTTTTATTAGGCCATCAATGATAGATAATGAATTATTATTTTCTATCCTAATTCACAATAATCAAATAACATTAATCTATATGTTTCATAATAGTTTCCCCATTCTTATATTCATGTCTTCTCCTTGTAATAAGAGTATGTGATCCCATCTTATAACCTATATTAAAATTATTTAAATAGTACCTTAATCTATGAAAATGTTTAGCATAAATAAATCATATCTATATTTAATATTTTTACCTTTAAAAACACTTTTAGAAATATATTTATTTGTAGGTATCCATTGATTTCACATTTACAAATTCTTCATACACACATCCATTGTGTATCCAATTATTCTATGAAAATGGAAATTCTTTATCACTATCCATTATTATTTTTATTTCTAGATATATAATTCATATTATTGTTTTCATTTAATTTCAAAATTTTGGTTTTTCTATAATGTAATCATGATATGTGAGAATTATAAGTGATTCAATTTTAACTCACAACATGAATTTATCCCTAAATATTTTTAATCCTCACGTACATATCAATTATTTCGCTATAAAAATTATAAAAGTGATAATTATTTTCACTGTTTTCAATATGCAATTTGTTTTACACTACTCAATTAATTAAAACAAATATGGTTCATGGATATATCTTTTTACTTTATTAATCTTAAATATTGAACATGTTATTCATGTATATCACTTTGTTGATTCATTTTCATGTTCACTTTTTTAGTTAAACCCTTTGAATTAATATATTATTGTATAAAAATTATGTTCTTTTCTAAAAAATCTATTATATATAAATAGTTCACTTCACCTTTATCCATGAATAATTTTACTTCACTACTCACATATTTAATCTTCTATTATTTATTTCAGAAAAGATCTCATGATCTACCACATGTTGTGATTGAGTCTTATATAAAATCATCCTCTAACCATTCAAGAGAATTATAATTTATATATCTGGATTTTCACGGAACACTAACTAAAATTTTAGAGTTTTATATTAAAAATGAATCAATATTGTTCACCTCAACGAAAACAACCAGTTTCTTGGTTTCCTTATTTTTGTTCTTGTTCTTCTT
This sequence comes from Viscum album, assembly GCA_963277665.1. Classification (NCBI taxonomy): domain Eukaryota; kingdom Viridiplantae; phylum Streptophyta; class Magnoliopsida; order Santalales; family Viscaceae; genus Viscum; species Viscum album. The sequence continues at coordinate 238,553,238 of OY728150.1, forward strand.
AATTCTATAAAAATTATTATATTATTTAATTGAATCTATACCAGTGAATGAAATTTATTTATATACAATACTATTATAAGAATATTGTTTTATTATTTTAATATATATCCTATTCTATTGAAATATTCCACTTTCATACACATATTCATCGAAGTATTTCAGTGATCTATCTTCATTCACACAATTTCATCCAATATCTATATCAAGATATTCTTACCACATGAATCAATAAAATTATGTATTTGATCCATGTAAAATTAAATTATATACTAAATTTTTTAAAAAATTCAATTAAGGTGATATCATAATGGATTCCAACATATTCCTATAAATGCGACTTGAACCCTTTATAATTAGAAAAATAAATTCCATAAAATAAAAGAGTTCTCACTATATAACCTATATATTTCATAATATTCGCAATAATTATAAACTAGATATATTATTTTGATTACATTGAAGGATATATTATCCTTTATACCCCTTTTAGTAACATAACACACCCTGAGAGATGTGTGAATCATGGTGTTTCTTAATTTAAAAATTTCACTTTCTTACCAAATCCAGGGATGTTGTTTCTTTGTCAGTATAACACTTGTCAACCAATATAATTATCAAATATAACCACATAAAATATTATTCACATGTTAAAAATTAAATCATATAGGAACACATCAATTTTACATAGATCCCTCACACTGAACAACATCAAAGGATCATTCACTTATAATTTTGTTGGTGTACCAAATATCCACTATAACTCACTATTTTGGTGTATATAAAGTTATGTAAATTAACTCCCCAGTAAGTATCATTACCTATAAAATGTTTTAGAGAATATCTCACTACCAATTATGGTTAAATATATTCTATTACCTTTTACATTTCTCCAAAAGATACCCATTTATATATTTTTAGGAATCTTCTATATTTATTGACATAAACATCCTTCTATGTTTTGAAGTTGTAATCCACATCACAATTCTTCATTTGATGATAAAACATTTAATATTTACTGCTTCTACATTCTAAATAAAAATAAAATAAACTCTTTAAGAGAAGTGTGTAATCCCCAATCTTTAAATAAATATTTTCACAACTGTATAAAATATTCACCAAATTGAAAAATTACACTATAATAATTATCTTCAAAATATTCTTCCTTTTATATAATGACTAACCTAATGTATCAATCATGTTCCAAAATAAGATATTATATATGTTTTCTATAATAACTATCATAATCTTATTAAATTATATATTCAATAAACCACATGTTGTTTTCATCTTTCTTTTTCCCTCCAGCTACTCGGAATGCTCAACTAATTTCCTATACAAAATATTTATTTTTTTTAATTATCTCAATAAATTTTCTCCTCAATTTATTCATGTCAAATCCCTCCAATTGTAGTTAATATATTTTAATTTCTATATAAATTTCAAAAAAAATTACAATATTAATTTTATTCTATATATAACTCATATATCCTATCAAGTTTAAATAAATACCAATGATTGAACATCACGTAGACTATAGAGTGTTATTTCATAAGTGAAAAATGGTTGAGAAAATTCTTATGATTAAATCTTTTTCAAAAAATTAATATTTCAACATTATCTATCATATTTAATGTTCAAAAATGTATATCATAATCATAAAATGTAAACTTATATCATGGTTTGACTAGTTGTTTTCTTCTTTAAATTCATACAGTATCATTTTGTAACCAAAAAAATCATTGTGAAACCTTGATTTATATTAAAAAATAGCTTGATGATTATCATTCCTGACATTGTTTCTTTCTTATAATTCTATGTGTCATGTTTCAACTACTCTAGTTATGATATAACCTTTGTATCCTTCTGTGATAAAGTTCCAAATATTATTTTTTTTAAATTTTGTTGCATCATGAATTTCTTCCATTATGTAGGTAAATATAAATTATAATAACCACAAAAATACACATTAATCGCTTCACAATATTACATTCTACCAAGAGTTTGACTAATATATTTCTTCAAATATGACAATGTATGATTATGTATCATACATATCATGGAAATTAATATTACATGTATAGGTTATGTTTTTAAAATGATCCTTACATATCACAAGGTAGTTCAACACTTTTTCATTTCATCTGCTCATTTTATAAATTTTAATTTTTTATTTGTAGATTTTCTATTCTAATATCCTTAGATATTAAAATGTGACTTCTATATTTTTGATATTTTAGTTATTCTTCTAAAGATAATCTTATTTATATAAAATGAGTTTTCCCCTTTCTTATTTTCTACAGTTCCCAAAAAACATATGTATAAATGGTGTGGATGTTTTTTTCGATAATTCTACAAACTATAATCATGGAATGATACATTTCATCATGTCATGGTTTATTATTGTAATATTTGGTGATTACAATTTAATCAACTTTCAAAACAATTTCTCTAACATCGTCACTTCCAAATTAATTTTTATATATCCAATTATTGAAAAATAGTTTTTGTTTAACTCCCCTTAAAAATAACATTTGTAATAACTCATGATAAAATTATTGAACATTTAATTCCATCAGAAACATATCATTAATCAAAAAATATTTTTGAACAAAATTAAAATTATAACTATATGTTATTCTTACTAAATTTTTGAACCAAATTTTACTCCTCTTATAGACTATCTTTTAGAACATTAAACCATAAAAAATTACAGAATTTCAACCTTATGAGATTACTTCTAAAAAATTTGATTTCAAAACTATATGGTTCATTACTCATGGAAAATAGAACTCCTACTTCATAATTTTTGGTTCATTACTTCTTAATGATAAAAAAATATTTCCCAAGTGATTATCAATAAATAATTCCCAAAACCTTGTGGAAATATATAACCTTCATCCTCCTCAGTCACTATCAAAAAACATGAGATACGAAATCTTGGTTAAAAAATACCTTTATTTAACCATATTCTATTAATAATAGAGTGATGATGGAAGATATTTCATAGGGGATATTTGAAGGTAATTCTGAAGATCATTGAACATTTTGAGTAATTACAAAAAATTGATATTGGAATATTATTATGTAGTATAATCCACTTGTGTGATATTTATACATGGAATTAATTGTTGTACACTTTTAATATTACTGTAAATTATTGTATAAACCCTATTTAAAATTTTTATCCCCTACATTGTAAATATTTTTGATATCAAACTATAGTTGAGTATGGTTTCACTAATTTATTATTTTATATAAATTCTTTTATGAAAATTTAATACAGTAGTTGTTTCTTCTCTCTATGTTTTTTCTTATTTTCGACCACTATTCATATATATATCCTCAATGGATAAAAAATAACCAAGATACTTGATCCTAGTATAAGATATGGATCTCCCTAGTCTTGTGATAAATTATTTTTTTATCTATCATCATAGTTGGTAGTGATAATGAAATAGTTTGGGTAAGTGACTTTCAACATTAATGTGATCAAAATGAATAATCAATGCACGCTAGTATGTTTTTTTTGTCTAAATGAATTTTAAAAACTAAAGGTAACAATTATGGAATCCATATAGGCTCTAGAATAATTCCACAATCATGATAACTCTTTTATTTCATTCAGTTTTCAGAGTTCTACTTTATTTCAAGACAGATATCCCAAACAAAAAACACTAAATTTTTATTTGTTACCAAATATATTAAAAAATATAACTAATGAGTGATTTTTGAAAAGTATCTATAACATTTGACATTAGTCACCAATTTTTATATGCTAAGAGAAACAAAAAAAATTATATCCCAAGACAGGTTTGTAAAAATTTAGTGTTTCTTATGGGGAGTGAAATTGACCACGTATTTGTTCTCTCACAAATTATAAATATTCTTTCATATTTTCCTTTTATTTTTTATTTTTCACATCTGGCCATGATGAATTTTCAAGAACTATATTATACATGGACTATTTAATATTATGTTCAAAAAATAATATTATTCAAGATAATCCCAGTTGAAAGAAATTCATGGTGATAGGTATAAGATGTAGAAACACAATATATTAATAGAAAATGGTATTTAACAACGGAATTAATAAAAATAAAGAATCAAGAACATGAACTTGCGGAGTAAGTGATTACACAGTTCATCTAACCCATTTTAGAACCTATGGTGGATGGGAAGGAATTGTTTGATGGTGTAATGTTCAACCTATCTATGTTATTTCTTGATATGACTACAAAAGTATAAATTTTAGTTAACATTATTATAGGAGATCAATAAGATGTGGATGCATTATGTATTGATTTTTTAAGTAGTTAAATTATAAGTGATCCTACAATATGTGATATAATGAATTAGTACCGTTATACCATTCTCTATCCACATAAGATGAATACATAATTGAGATGGTGATATTTAAAAAATTGTTAAATGATATTTTATACACACATCAATATATGAAAACAAAATTGTAGGAAGAACTATGTAAATAAAGAGATTCATATGTTTAGCCAATTTAGAGAGATAATATATTTTCAAGCGCATTCATATTTAATTTCATTGAAAGTTAATTTTGCAATGAATTCCACTATTTTTAGTTTATATACTCACCCAAAATTTATAATTCCATGTAGAATGATAATTCTAAAGAAAACCTATTTATTAATGCATAGTTATACCTAAAACATTAAAACAATTGGTGTGGTTACATGAAGAAGATTAATGCCTAGTGTCATTTCCAAAAGATATAGAGCACACAACTGAATTGGTTATGGGGAAATTAGATATAAATTCATACTTATTTAATTTAATTCAACTAGAACTATTTTATAACATCGCTATTGATTAATATTTTGAGGTAACACCAGTATTACATGCTATATATACAGATGAAATATATATATAAGAGGTGGATAATAGTTTTTATCCTTTAATTTTTATTACTCAAACTGTAACACCGAGATTTTTTTATGATATATTTTCTTTAAATAATTTTTATTCCTCAGTAGCTTGCAGTTAACACAATAGTGAGTTTAAATAAACCACAAGATTACCTTAGTACAAAATTAATGTTATATCCTGGTTATTAGGTTATCAGGAATAGGTATAACTAACTTATAAAAATGCGTTATGAAATCTTTCGCTATCAATTATTTATGAAGAATATAAATCAATTAAATATTTGTATTATTGAGTTAATTAATTTTGGTAATAAAATTAATGAAATATAAATATTTTATATACATAATATAAAATTTTTGATTTTCAGAAAATGTATATTTTAATCATAGGGTGTGAATAAATCCTATTTTTGTATAAAAACTTATAATTTTAATAGAAATATTATGCATTTGAAGGGATAACCCCTTTTAAATTATGATTTTGAGACATTAATAATTTTTATATGACTAAATATACATGTTCTTTTAAATTGGGATATTATAATTTATATTGGATGATTTTTTTTATATTTTTATGATAACATTCGTGTTTTGATGAATAATAATAATACATTACATTTTAAGTGAAAATCTATTTTTTCATAGAAATAATTTATATGGATAAATTATAATATTGAATGGTTTAAAAATAAATAGAATAAATTTTTATCATTAAATATAATGTACGTTATTTTCATTAATTTACATTTAATTCATATGTAAACACATTTCAATATTTTGCAATGATTGAACTTTAAAAACATATTCTATCTTTCTGAAAACGGGATAAGTTTTAAATTAATTACTATAACTATTGTGTTTTGAATTTAGAAAAATGGATTCCATATTTTGAATTAGAAGGTACAAATTTTGAAAATATCTACCTTTTATTTTTAGACATAATGAATAGTAAATTCTATAATTATTTTTATTTTCCAGAGTTAAAGGGTAAATCTGGTAAATAATGGTAAAAAATAACATTATAATAATATAAAACTACTCTAAAACATGTCCCAATACTTTTGGATGAGATATATCTTACCTGGAGCATCCTTTGGTGGATTTTAATACCCCATGGATTCACTTGGGTGTGATAATGACCTTTTTGAATTTTTAATTTAAAGAGAAATATAACATAAACATATATCATTTTCTAAAACATTTTTAATATAGGTTAATATAACTGATTTCTTAAAATATAAATTTTCATTATAAATATAATACTATTTTCTACATCATGGTATTTATTTATAATATTTTGACATTAAATAAATAAATATATTTATGACATAATGAAGATATAGTGATTACCATATTAATGAAAGATTCAAATAAATGTAATTATAAATATTAAAATAAATATAATATGAACATTAGGATTACATTCAAAAAATTCATGTATTAGTATTACATGTTTCATTTGAGTTAATTTAGTTTGTATAAATTAATAATATTGTTATGACTTTAGGAAAAATAACTTACTAAATAGTGTCAAAATTGACATAAATGAGTTAAAAAATACAATTTTAATATATGATATAATAGTCCTAAAAATCTATGATTCGACCAAATTACTTATATAATGTTATTAATTTCATTACGGATCCACTTTTGGTTCTCTTGAAAATTTATAGTCACTATAGTAACCATATATTTTAGAAATAAAAGAAGACATGGTAGGAGTTAATGTTTTTACCATAGGGTTAAAGCTAAATGATAAGGTAAATTTTGTGACCTAAACATGTATACAACCTATTTATTGAGAGGATTTTCACCCATAATAATATAATACTCTTAATTTATTATTTTTTAACTATTATAATACAAAATAATTTCATAATAAAATAATATGTCAATACTTTTCTATAGTGCCCTTACGTCCTCTTATAAAAGGCCGCCACCTCTACCCACTTACTCACACAATTCAACCCACTTGGCTCATCCAAATTATGCTAAAATAATATCCCAAAATCCATTAATTCCTCATATAGGACACAATTTGGGTATAAATCCATCCTAGGGAGATCTTTTGTGAAAATCCAAATGATATACTCAAAAGGAGGTAATTGTTTTATAACCTCTTTCAGAATTATTTTCTTATTCTACTTCCTCTTATTATGTTGTTTCCATAATAAATTAATAGATACATTATCTTATACATGATAAGATGTTGTTATAATTATGGTACAACATTATACCTCCTTTTATCCATCCTATTAATTACAATATCATCATGCATGATTACGTACGGCTTACCGTCTCCATGTCGTGGTGTAATTTGTTATTCAAAAATACCTTATTTGGATGGGTATAAGGATGATTATAATGGATTTAAATAATGAATATTACATGATAATTATTATGTATAATTTCTATACCATCCAATTCTATATCATTTAACCATTAAGTGAATGATATCATCACTCGTGCGTACGTACGACCTACCATCTCCACTATGTTATGTGATTCATTCTACATGATCTTCATAAAACCATCATAATATAGATGAATGGAATGAAAAAAATGATATATATTATTCTAATATAATTCTTTAAATGATATAACTATACCTGGTGAATTGGAACATGAACTAACCTGATAAAACATGCATAGAAAGATAAAGCCGTTAATATCTTAATAACTAGTGACACTGAAATATTATTTACAAACAAATGATAAAATAATCATATCCTAAAAATGATTATGTTTTTTTAATAATTAAATAAAATTATTTGAATCATTAAACATTATTTTTAGATATATTCAAGGATATCAGACCTAAGGTAAGGGATAATTTTGTAATCTCATTTTTATCCAGGATTTTTTATATGTAAGTTCTTTCTAGGGTATATTAATTATCCACATTTATTTTTTCCTAATTATATAATATTATTTCTATACATATATAATTATATAAAGTTATTATTACCTTTGTTAAATTTTTATTAAATGGTATGAAAAGACTCATTTTTCATTATTCTTGTTGAGGCACTTTTTCACTTTTTCGTAAAATGTATGTTCAATTTTCTTTTTAACATATATGACATGAATGGATTTTCATGGTTTCATGAAACCTTATTTCCATGAAAAATAATCTACCCTATTTCAATGTTATTTTCAACAATATTATTTTCTTTTTTAATTGTGACGTATTTTGATAAAATAAAATGGTTTTTAATATTAAATGATATTTTCCTCAGGAATTAAGAACAAGTGTTTCATAAAAATTATTTTCCATCTAAGATGACATAGGGTTAGGACCTCCATGGCATAGGTCATAGATGCGTCGCCGCCTCCCCTCCTCGGTCCCCTTGGGCTGAGGAGGGAGAACGATGCTCCTTCTCCGCTATCATTTCCCTCTCTCGCCCTGTCTTTTTCCCCCTTTGTGGACCCCTCTTTCCTTCCCATCTTTCCATCTATCGAAGTGAGACATAAAGTTCATTCCTGTGTGGATGGTGAGCCTTCCCTTATGATATCTATGTTGGAGTTCATGAATGCCTCAGTGCTTCTGGATCTCACAATGGTTGCTCGCTTTGGGAAGCAACGACCCTTCGTTGATGCCTTCGGCAGGTTGGTCTTCTCGTCTTGGCACTTGCAGGACTGGGTGGTTATTGGGTTTCTAGATTCTAGACATTTTATGTTACGCTTTTTTAATGAGGAGGATCTAATCTATGTTTGGGATAATTCTTCGCATGCTATGGATGGTTTTTTCTCCAACCTCTTTCGGTGGTCTTTTGAGTTTCATCTATTACATGACTCTTCGACCACGGCGATCTGGATCTCCCTCCCCAGTCTCCCATTACCATTCTTGAATCCATCCATTCTTCATCTGATTGGAAATATGATTGGTCGGTACCTTTTTTCGGACTCTTGTACCCTCACGGTTTTCCATCTATTTTATCCCAGATTTTTCATTGATGTGGATGTCTCGAAGAGACCTTTGGACTCCATAAGTATAGAGACTGAAGGGGAACTTCACTGGCACGAGAAGGTCTACTACAATTCTTGGGTTCACTTCTTTTTGAGTTATAATCGCTTGGGTCAAGAAGCTGGAAGATGTCATCGGGGAACCACTATTTTAGATAAGAGAGATTCTCCTCATGTTCAAAAGGAAGATGTTTTTGTTGTAGCGTGCAAGGCCTCTGAGTTGGTTCAGCAGACTACTGGAGAGCCCGGATTTGCTTATGTCTCACAGAAAGTTTTCAAATCAGTGATGCCAGAGCCGAGAGTGGTGGATGTATTTGATAGATTGAAAAATGATCTGGTTTTAAGTAATGTTGTTCTGAGTGGAGACCATGGGAAATGTGAGGAGAAGATTTTAGAAGATCAGGGGGTCTCACATGGGCTCCGCCTTCCTTTTCTGAGGTTTTCAAATCGGTATCCAATGTTACCCAATTGATGTATGTGGAGAATCAAAGGGCTGGGATGGGTGGTGTGACCCTGGAAAATTCAGGAGTGGTCAGACAGGTCAATCCACTACCAACTGGTGACAAATTAATTCCCATTGGTAGTAATTCTCAAAATCAGTTTGCAGTTGTAGGAGAAGAGTGTCAAGATTCTTATGAAGGTAATGAATTAGAGGTTATCCAAGAATAGAAACCCCTTATGAGGGTGGATTTTTCTCACTAGCATTCAGATTCTGCCTCAGACACTCCTACTGAGTCAATGGAAGAGACATTGTAGAGGACTATCTTGGATCCTCTTCAAGGAAGGGAAATAATACTATCATAGATTCAGATGGATTTATTAAACACACCATGAGGCTGCGAAAGAGAAAAGACTATTCAGATTTACCTATTCCTCCTATTACTAGATCCTCAAGTAAAGGTAAAATCCCTCTAAAGGCTCCCAAAATTGAACAAAATATGTCCTCAAGAAAGTATAAAGGCTATAGAAAAGAAATCACTAAGGATTTGGAAACACAAGAAGGGGAATATCCTATAATTGATCTGGTGAAGGTGAATAATGAAGCTTCTGAATCTGATATCCCTCTAAGAGGGAGGGAAATGATGGTTATGATGATTGGTATCCCATCATCAATTGCAATGAAGAATTTTTAGAGAATGAATTAAAGCTCAAAGCCACCCAAAAAGAGTTTGACAGGATGGTGGGACGACATTTTCAGGATTACTTTAACAAAGAGCAGGGTTTCTAGATCCAAAAACATTTTTGCATATTGGTGTGTGGATACAACGAAAAGAATATTACGGTGGAAGATTTCATCCAAACTTGGGACAAGATCGCTTACAATATTGAAGACCTTCTCAAAGATGATCCAGTAAGAAATGCCAACACTCTACAATGAAGTCTTCATAGATTTATGGTTTCTAAAAGGCTTAAACAACAATTTAAATATTCGACGATTACTTATGATGCTGGCTAATTGTCCATTTTCGTACTTGTATGGTTTCCCACTTTTCCCTTAAAAGTGATTCTCTTAATAAAAATATATGTTTTGGTGGGGGGAAAAAAGATGACATAGGGTTATGTTTCTGTCCCTATTAATATGTCGAATTTATTATGTTTATGGAGGGGTTATTTTTATGAAACTCGTTTATTTTATATGGATTATTAGAGAATGATTTTAAGAAACCCATTTTATTTCATCGGTCATGCAATGATGAAAGATTTATGTTTTTGCAGCATATGTAAGAATGATTTAATTATGAGATGGGTGGGACCTATATCTCTATTCAATGTATTGGGTAAATATATATATCTCGTGAGATAGAAATGACTAGAATAGGAAGTAAATCTAGTTTAGTAATACAGGACTGAAATGACATATAAACCCAGTTCAGTAAGGGAATTTGTCCTTATAATGGTCTTGGTTATAATCCTTGGATAATATAGAAGTGAAATTATATGATTATGTGAATGCCACAAAACATCATTTCTTGTGTTATGAATTTTTGGATTATTTCCATTAATTCTAATGATGTTTTATTCAATTAGATGATATCATGATATCCTGATATTTCGTATGCATGATAAGATTTTATAAAGTTATTTTCTTATGTTTAATTATTATGATATGATTGATATATATTATGCATACCCTTAAGGATAATTTTATATCACCATTTCACATTTTTCTTTTCCCCAGGCCATGGAGAAGGGTATTATGTTTTTTATTCCAAAAAGGAGTCTAGTTATAAACAAATAAGAAGAAGATAATGTAGATGTTTTTTTAAATGTTTCTTTTTTGTTTCCATGTTTCGAAATACATTATACCTATATGGTCTTATCATTATTTTAATATATGTTTTAATAAATATTACTCAATTTTGATGTAATATCAATGTATGTAAAGTATGGGTCTCTACAGTTGAAATCATAGGAATGGTATAGTTGACCATTAGAAACTAGGATGATAAAGTCATAGTAAAAACCGTAACGATATGTCTAAGTATAGGATATATTTCTAGTTTTTTAAAAATGACCATGAATAACCAAGGATAAATCCAAAATTGTTCTAAAGTGAAATTTTAATCTTGGTTATGTGGTTTTCATTCTATGATTATTGTTTCTCACACTATACTTCTTGGTTTAGTCAATAGATAGAACCCGAAGAAACTGCATTAATAATGAATACGACGGGTAATGAAATTATTATCCCCATGAGAATACAAATGTTATGGGAGATTGAATGAAAAATATTGTATCCATTTTCACACAAATTTCTCAAGATATTAATCATGTTGGACTTCCAAATGTGCAAAAGAGGTTGCAAAATTCTATTGGGTCCTTCATGAGGTAGCATCCACCTTCATTTAGCGGGTCATCTGATCCCTTAATGGATGAAAAATGGATCATTACCATTGAAAATATATTTTCAGTTCTACAATGTTCTAGACAAGATAAATTCAACCTAAAATTCTACCATTTGGAAGTTTAAGCTGATCAATGGTGGAATTTTATCTACAATAGGAGGCAAAAAGATGAAATTGAGTCCATATCCTAGGACAAGTTCAATAAATTCTTTTTCAATAAGTAATTTCATCATATTATTTGAACAAGAATAGAGGGGGAGTTCCAGGAAATTAAGAAAAAGGATGATGAATCTGTTGGTACCTACAGAGAAAATTTTACAAGACTTTCAAGGTATGTTTCTGGAATTATTATCCAACTTGAGGGAAAAATTGATCGATTCTTTAGTTTATTATAACCAAGTCTCCAAATTGTATTATCTATAAGGGACATTAATAGCTATGAGGAAATTTTTTGATGTTCTCTCAAGGTTGAGATGGATATTGGAGTAACCCATCATTCATCTAGGTCTAATAAGAAGAGAAAATTAGAATTCATTGGAAAATATAAAGAACACATTGAAAAGAAGATGAGTTTCCTTTTATGCTAATTGTGTGGAACAAAACACAGAGGAAAGTTTCATAATGGGACTGATAAATGTTTTTATGTGTGGAAAAGTAGGTCACCAGGTAGTTTAATGGTGAAGTGATGGGAAAAATATTTCTAATGATGTGAATAGAGAAAATGATACAAAAAATTCACCTCCTGCACATCATTTCTAAAAGTTCAAGGAAGTTGTTCATTATGAAAATCAATGAAAAATATAAAGGAATGTCACATGTAATCACTATTGGTGGTGTGGAGTACAATAACGAAGTGGTTAATGGTATACTTACCATCTAATATAAAGCATAAAATGTTCTATTTGATTATGAATCCATAAAATCTTTTAGTTCTAGAAAATTTTCTAAAGGTATTTCCATATTTCTCAACAATTATATATTGAGTTATCTTTGACGACTCCTAAAGGAACAAAAATAAAATCGAAAGTTTATAATTCTTCTCTGATTGATATTAGTGGGAGAGTCATTCCTAAAAATATTATGATCCATACTATAGTGTAATTTTATGTGATTATTGGAATGGATTATCTTTCTCAATAAGGAGTTAATATCAATTTCTAAGGATGGGAAGTCATATTTCATATTTTAGATCAATATATGATCATCCATTGATGCAAGAGTGAATATAACCATCCAATAAAAATTTCTTCTATCTTATGGGTTTTGATTCCTATAAAAGAAGTCTATTTATCTCAAATAGTTGGGTAGAAAATCACATTTAAGAATATTCCCATTGTATGGGAGTTTGATTATGTCTTTCCAGAGGAATTTCTAGGTCTTCCACCAAATCGTGAAGTTGAGTTTTCAATAGAAATCATACCTAGTGCTATGCCTATTTCAAAAACACCTTACAGAATGGCCCCAACTGAGTTGTAGGAATTAGAGAAGAAACTCCATGAGAATCTTGATAAGGGATTAATACACCATAGTGTGTCACCTTGGGGAGCACCTATTCTGTTTGTTATGAATAAATATGGACCAATGAGACTCTACATTGATTATTGATAAATTAACAAGGTCATTATTATGAAAAAATATCCTCTTCAACATATTTATGACTTATTAGGTTTACTACGTAGAGCTCAATACTTTTCCAAGATGGATATTTATTCAATATATCATCAATTAAGGTTCAGAAAGGAGGATATACCAAAGACAACATTTCGTATAAGTTATGGACACAAAGAATTTATAGTTATGAATTTTTTTTCTTACTAATTCCCCCTCTATCTTCATGGATCTATTGAATAGATTCTCTAGAGATTAACTTGATCAGTTTTTTTAGTAATTAGAGAAGATATTTTTATCTATTTGAATAGCAGGGAAGAACATGAAGACGACTGGATAATTTCACTGAAGACCCTGAGAAAAGAGAAGCATTATGAAAAAATTACTAACTGTTACTTTTTTCATAAAAAAAATTTCATTTTGGGGTCACATAATCTCAAGAGATGTGATATATATGGATCCATCAAAAAATTAAGTTTTTTAAAACTTTCCATGAAAAAAATGATAACTAATATCTGATGATTTCTTGGTTTGGATGAATATTATCGACGTTTTGGGAATTATTTTTCATGATTATCTAATTCACGAACCAATTTGACTCGAAAAGGTGTTAAGTTTGCATAGGCGTAATAATGTGAAGATCATTTCAAAGATATAAAAAGAAGGTTAGTCAGTACAGCAATGCTCACACTACCTTGTAGTAGATAAGGATTTGTGATCTATAATAATGTATCCAAGAAGGGGATGGGTTGTGGTCTCATGAAAAATGATATGGTGATATCTTATTCATTATAGTAGTTGAAAATCAATGAGAAATTTTACCTGACTCATGATTTCGATATAGATATAGTAATCATTGCATTAAATATATTGAGGCATTATATTTATTGTTAAAGGTGTGATATTTATATAAATCATAAATGTTCAAAGTATATTTTCACACAAAATGAGATCAATATTCACCAAAGAAGATGGTTTTAGGTGATTAAATATTATGACTGATCAATACATTACTACCCTAGGAAAGCAAACAAGGTGGAAGATTCTTTGGGATGAGAAGACCATGCTAGCCTATCCATGATCAAGATCACAAAAGATCCAATATTTATGGATTTGAAAAGTTTAGATCTTGATATTTTAAAGGAATTGGGAATCTTATCTTTCTCTAATAAATGTTAAACCATTTATACAATCGAAGATTAAGGAGGTGCAGAAGAAAGATTTATAGCTACAAGAGAAGGTGAGAAATGTTCCTGAATTCATCCTTGATTCTCATGAAATAATAAAGTTCAGAAACTGGGATTCTATTCCCCCAATACCATAATTAAAAAAGGATCTATTGGATGAGGCTCATAGTTCTTCATTCTCTATTCACTATGGAATCAAAAAATATGTATAAGGACCTGAATTAGTATTTATGGTGGGATGGAATGAAAAGAGATGTCTCCGAATATGTCTCTCAATGCTTGGTTTATCCTAAATTTAAGGATGAGAGACATAAGTCTAATGTGATGTTACAACCATTACCCATACCAGAATGGAAATGGGATAACCTTACAATGGACTTTGTTGTCATACTTACCAAAACATCCAAAGGAAATAATTCTATCAGGGTTATAATTGGTCACCTTACGAAGTCAGAACACTTCATTTCTATTAGACTAGATTTATATCTCGATTATGTTCCTAGGTTATATGTAAAGGGTGTTGTAATATTTCTTAGAGTACCACTTTATATTATATCTTATCGATATATAAGTCATACCTCAATATTCTAGAAAAGTCTACAACAAGATTTGGATACCATGTTATGTTTCATCACTACTTACCATCCTCAGACAGATGGTCTATCTAAGAGGAAAATTCAACCTTTAGAAGAAATGTTGAGAGATTTCCTTATGTATTTCAATGGTGGTTGATATCAACACCAACCATTGGTGGTATTTTCATTAAAAATTGACTTCACTAAAGTATTCATATGGATCCTTATTAATACTTATATGGAAAGAAGTAAAAAACTCTAACATTTTGGGATGAAGTTAGGGAAATATAGCTATTATGTTCTGATCTTATTGATAAAATGTCAGAAACAGTCAGATATATTCCACAAAACATAATAGTATCTCAGAGTCAAAAAATATTATGCATAAAACTAATGAAAATATATATAGTTTGAAGTGGGTGATAAGGGGTTTCTATGAATATCTATATGGAAGATAACAATTAAATTTTCAAAAAAGGTAAGCTATTCCCTAGGTATATCAGTCCTTTTTAAATTTTGGATTGTGTTGGGAAGGTATCTTACCGGTTTATGCTTCTACTGATCCTATCTCAAGTTCATGATGTGTTCTATATATCTCTCCTGATAAAGTACATACCTAACCTTTCAAATGTACTAAACTCAGAAGTTATACAATTGTAGAAAGATCATTCTTATGATGAACAACCGATAGATATTCTGGATCGTAGCGAAAAAGATCAACAAAACAAGACCCCTATATTGGTTGATGTTTATGGAGGAACCATCCACTTGGAGAAGCTACATGGTAACTTGGGGATATGATGAGGTAGAGGTATCCTTGAGAAAGGGGTGGCCTAGAGAATTGGAAATGGATCATCTGTCAATATATGAACTGATCCCTAGCTTGTCAACAAGGATGGCATGCGGGCCACATCCCCCGCCCAACCTGGTCTTGAAGATGCCCCTGTCAACTGCCTCTTTTTAGATCAGGGCCTGGGGTGGTGTGTGGAAAAGATCCAGGACTGGTGTAATGAAAGAGACCAAAAAATTATTCTGAGCATCCCATGTGTCCTTGATGCAGGCCCCGACCATCTATTTTTTACTAATGATGTCTCAGGCGACTACACTGTGAGATCCAGGTACAGACTGGCATTTGGCATTCACTCTCTCGACCATGACGATGGACCATGGAATGCTCTTTGTAAACTCAACGTCCCCCCTAAAATATACCAATTTTGGTGGCAGGTGTGCATAGGCACCCTCCCTACCATGAGCCTCCTTGTTTACCATCACATGGCCAATGCTGAATCCTGTCTTTTCTGCTGAATATTCATGAAACTCCCTGGAACGCCATCACTCAATGATCGGGAGCCAAGGAAATATGGAACAAATGGGTCCCGAATTCAGATGCTTCTCTGATTTCTGTCTCTGATCTCCCATATCTTCTGATGCGATGGTGTTCCTCTCTATCACCGAATGATGCTGTCTCCTACCGTACCCTGGCCTGGATCATTTGGGTTCGGCGTAATGACTCGGTTTTCCACCACGTTCATCACCCTCCCTATTTCTGGATTGAACAAGAAACTTCATGGATTGAAGGCTGGAAGGACCGCATAGGACACGTTGGGCCAGATGCTCCCCCCTCCTGCCCCCCTCTTTGGATACCCCCACCGGAAGGGAGTCTTATGCTTAACGTGGACGCTTCTCTCCCCAAGGATGGTCCTGTTGCTCTCGGTATCCTAGCACGTAATCATATGGGGCAGATTGTGGCATCAAAAGTTGAATCCCATCACGCCTTCTGGGAACATGTAGTTGCTGAGGCTGCTGCCATCCTAGCTGGCATGATGCTCACAGCGGAACGTGGATGGGTTGATATTATCGTTGAGCGAGACTGCCTCTCTGTTATCAATGCCAATAACCACAATGACAATGTACTCCAATCCTTTTTCTTTATCATCCGAAGAATTTGCTCGCTACGCCAAGGCTTCTTTTGTTGCACCTTTACATTTACCAAAAGAGAACGAAACAATGTGGCCCATCAGCTGGTGGCCTGAGGCCCCTTCAATGTCAACCGACTATGGATTGAAAATTTCCCTTCCTGGATCTGCTTATGTACGACTTCAGATCTTCATCAGTAATATTATCCTTCTTTCTTCTCAAAAAAGTGATGAATTTTGCAAGAGAAATTTCGTTTAAGGGCATTATAAGGTATCACCCAGTTATTTTCATGAAATATTTTATTTAAATAATTTGTATTCTTCAATAGCCTACATTTCATGAAATCATGAATTTTAATAAAACCACGAGATTCCATTAGTACAAAATTACTATTATATACTAGTTGTTATGTTAGCAGGAATAACTATAACTAACTTATGAAAATGCATTGTTAATTCATTATCTATCAATTATTTATAAAAATTATAAATTAATTAGATATTTTTATTATTAATTGAATTAAAATTGTTAATGAAATTAATTAGATGTATATATTTTATATACAAAATAAAATATTTTTTATATTCATACAGTGGATATTTTAATCATAGGGTGTTAAAAAATCCTATATGTTGAATAACAACCTATATTTTTTTCGGGTAATCTTACGCGTTTGAATGGGTAACCCCTTTTAAATTAGGATTCTGACACATTAATAATTTTTATATGAAAACATAAAAATTTTATTTTATATATGTATATAAGAATATAACTGGGACGAATTTCTAATATTTTTTTGATAACATTCATGTTTTGTTGAATAGTAATAATACACTAAATTTTAAGTGAAAACAACTTTATTCATCAAAATAATATATATGGATAAATTATAATGTTAAATGGATTTAAAGTATAAATAGAATATAGTTTTTATCATTAAATATAATGTATGTCCTTAGTATTAATTTTACTTTCAATTCATATATAAGAATATTTCAATACATTGCAATATTTTAAAATTTAAAAACAAGTTCTCTGTTTCCAACAATAAGATTGAATTTACATTAATTTCTGCCAATTTAATGTTTTGAATTTAGAAAAATAGATTCTATATTTAGAATTAGAATTTCCAAAATATTTAAATATGTACCTTTTATTTTTGAACATTATAAGTATTAACTTAAAAATTATTTTTATTTACCATGGTTAAAGGGTAAATCTGATAAATAAGCATAAAAAATAATATTATAATAAATTCAAACTACTCTTAAATGTGTCCTAATCCTATTTGATGAGATATTTCATACCATTAGCATCCTTGGGTCTATTTTGAGACCCCATGGAGCCACTTTGGTGTGATAATGACCTTTTAGAATTTTTAATTTAATGTAAAGAGAAATATAACATAAACAAGTATCATTTAATAAAATATCATTAATAAAGGGTTATATAACTAATTTCTTAGAATATAAATAGTAATTGGAAATATAAAACTACTTCCTACATCTTGTTATTTTATTTATTATTATGATAAATTAAATAAAAAAATTATTTATGACTCAATGATGATGCAGTGATTAGCTTATTAATGAAAGATTCAAATAAATTATATTATAAAGTCTAAAATAAATATAATTTGAACATTAATATGTCATACATGAATTTTAAGGATTAATATGACATGTTATATTTTATTTAATATATTTTTTTCGAATGAATTAAATTTAAACTTTAGGAAAAATAAGTTTCTAAATACTGTCAAAATTTACAAAAATGAGTTTTTAAAACAAATACTATTTTATAATATGATATAATAGTCCTAAAAATATATGATTCGTCCAACTAAAATATATAATGTTATAAATTACATTAATTATACACTTTTGGTTCTCATGGAATTTTATAGTAACTATAATTGTCATATATTTTAAAAATACGAGAAGACATTGTAAGAGATAATGTTTTTAACTATTGGTTAAAGATAAATGATAAGTTTACATTTGTGACCTAAACTTGTGTGAAAACTATTGGTTGAGATGATTTAGACCCATCCTCAACTCATTATCAAACATTATCACATTGGAACTATTATAATTCAAAAATAATTTTATTATAAAATAATATTTCAAGACATTTCTAAAGATCCCTTCCTTACTCCTACAAAAGGCCACCACCTATACCCAATTAATGAAAACTTTCAAGACCCAAGGCTCATCCAAATTCTGATCATATAATCTTTCAATATCCCTCCCTTCCTCTTATAGGAAACACTTTGGTTTTAAATCCATCCTAATAAGATCTGTTGTGAAAATAAAAAAGAGATACTCATAAAGAGGTATTTGATTTATCACCACTTTCAAATTTCATTTCTTCTCATATTTCCTCTTCTTATGTTGTTTCCATAAAAAATTAATAGATCAATTATCTTCTACATTATTTGATTTTATTATAATTATGGGAAAACCTTATACCCTCTTTTATCCATCTTATGAATCACATTATCAATATGCATGTGTACGTATGACTTTCCGTCTCCACGTCGTGGGGTAATTTGTTATTCAACAATAATTTAATTGAATGGGTATAATTATGAGTATAATGGATTTAAATAATGAATATAGAATGATAATTATTATGTATAATTACCATACCATCAAAATATTTCACCATTAAACCATTAAGTGAATGATATCGTCGCTTGTGCGTACGTACGACCTAACGTCTCCACGATGCGATGTGATTCCTTCTACGTGGTATTCATTAAACCATGATTATATAAATGAAATGAATGAATAAATATGATATATATTATTCTTATATCATTTTTTAAATGATATAACTATACCATAATAAGTAGAACATGATCCTACCTGAAAAAACTTGCATAAAAGGATAAAGTAGTTAATATCCGATTAACGAGTGACAATGAAATGTTATTAACAAATGGATGAAAATATAATCATATCATAAAATGATTATGATTCAGGAATAATTCAATAACATTATTTAAATCATTATATAATATATTCATATACATATGAAGGAGATCAGACCTAAGGTAAGGGATAGTTATGCAATCTCATTTTTTCTAAGATTGTTTATACATAAGTATTTTTTAGGGTATATTTATCATACACATCCATGTTTCCTAAGTATGTAATATTATTTATAGACTTATAAAATTATTTAAGTTAATTTTACCCTTTGGTTAATTTTTATTAAATGGTATGAAATTAATCATTTTTCTTTATTCGATTTCATTTACTTTTTAACTTTCTGGAAAAGTACGAGGAGAGTGTTTACCATCTATGATGACATAGGGTTATGCTTCTATCCCAATTATAACTTGGATTTTATTATTTTTGTGATGGAATTTTATTTTTTAAATGTATTTATTTTATATGAATTAGGATGGAATGATGTTTAAGAAACCCATTTTATTTCATTAGTTATGCTAGGATGAATGATTAATGGTTTTGTGGAACATGTAAGAATGATTTAATTATGAGATGACTGGGACCTATATAACCCTCCAACGCATTAGGTAAAGATTTATATCTCATGATATAAACAGGACTAGAACAAAAATTAAATCTAGTTTAGTAATATAAGTGTAGAATGATAAGTAAACCTGATTCAGTAAGGGACTTTGTCCACTATAATGGTTTTGGTTATGAGACTTGGCTAATATGGAAATTTTTTCTATTCTTATGTGTATGCCACAAAACATCATGACTTATGTTATGAATATTTTGATTATTTAAATTAATTCTTATGAACTGTTATCCCCTGACATGATATGATGGTATTTTTTTATGAAGGATATAATTTTAAAATGTTATCTCCTTGTGTCTTATGATTATTGTATGATTAATATTTCCCTTATATACCCTTATTGATCATTTTAGTTCGAACCTTCAAATGATTCTTTTCCCAATGTCATGAAGAAGGGTATTAAGTATGTTATCCCAAAGGGGGCTTTGTTATGAAGAAATAAGGAGAAAATGATGATTTTTTATGAACCAATTATTTATGTTTCCTAATTTTTAAAGACACTATACCTATATGGTATTGTTATGGAATTAATATATATTTTAATGAATATAATTAAATTTTTATTTAATATCAATATATGTAAACTATGTGTAATGCCCCAACCCTAGAATCTAGGATCTGATGCATAATTTTAATACATAAGCATGATTACAAGGAATCAAGTCACGAAGGACTGATCAGTTTAGTAGTCTTGAAAATAACATACATACATAATTTTATCATTACAACTTTAAAAGAAAAACAGCAATAATTAATTCCATTAGAAACATCCCATATTTCAATATTATTCATGCAAGTCACTCATACATAAATTCTTCATATCCTGGGAAAATGAAATATAAGAATGGGGTGAGCTCAAATGCTCAGTAAGAGTAATTAATACATGAGAAGATAACATAAACATTACGTATGGTGAATAATTGAAAACATATGCCTTTGCAAATAGTCAACATGAACACTTTATGGAAGGAATATGGGCTAAGTAAATAATACCATAATAAAACATAGTCATGGGTATTCTACTAGTCGAATAACCACATGAAATATCAATAGATAATCTCATAATGATGGAATTCACAATGTTGGACATCATAACCACATAGTTAAGGCCTTTTTCCAGACTAAAAATAAGATTTTGTCAAGGCCTTATTCCATGACACTAGTTTGTCTCATGAGACCTACCGATGCATCGAGGAGCTATAGCGAGCTCGACTGATCACTTACTAAGTCCAATGCATTCCCCATATAAAAAGTATGAAACGTACATAAACATTCATATTAAACTAGTATACGAAATGTCAACACTTTAACCATAAACCATGAATGGAATAAAAATAGCACATCCACGGTCAAACATAACTCATTTAATACAATATAGAATATTTTATAATAATAAATTAACCTCAATCGAGAACAATGAAGGATACTGACATATATGGAAATTATAATCAAAACTATTTGAGATAAATATCCCCCTTTTTCTTGAAAACATTTAAAAGTAAAATTATTTATCAAGAATCCATTTAAAATAGATATTGGTATCAAAGTTTCCCATACAACATTAAAACATTTATAAGGAATTTTAATTTTAAAAAATTATTTTCTATATAAATAAATCCTTAAAACCATTTTTAAAACATGGACATTAATGAGAAATATTTACAAGAATAAATCATTAAAACATTTAAAATGATATTTTTGTTAGAGTTCATAACCCAATGAGATACACTTGACTACAAATAATTAGGGTAATAAAATATTTATAATATCATGATTATAAAGGGATTCATGATATACTATGTCAATGTACATTATATACACCATATAAATTAAATTGGTGTATAACAACAAAGAAGTCTCAATGGAATATAAATTGTTATGAAATCCCTTATAAAGATTATATCCTGAGGTTAAGGATAAATCAACAACATAATTATGTGTGAAAATATAAATACAATCCATATTATTTGATATTCAGTGTCAATAAATCATAGGAAATTCACACATATTCTTGAAAAAACAACCCCAATGACTTGGATGTTTAACTCAATGAGTGGAAATTGAGTTAATATTACTCTTATCAAGTTCATATCAATGACTTGAGAAATTATCAATGGTGTGATTATGTGTATCAAAAGTATATCCACAATAAGGATAGCGGAAATTACTACATAAATAATAAATATTGATTACACGCATTATCTTGGACTAAAATAATCAACAATATATGTGTACATCCTAATGAGTGGAAATTGAAATTTGAAATTTCCTTACAGATTTGGTAACTCACAAAACATACACCCCATGAAAGAACTATAATAAAATGATGTTTTAAATACCCATTTATTAAATTATATTACACATTTAATACAATCATTACCATTACATACACCACACAAATGAAAAAAGTGGCAATACAGTTTGAATCTCAAGAGAATAATAAGTGAGATAAAATCCCCTTACCACGTTGTAATCAATCGATTTGTATGACCAAAAGTTAATAGCCACCAAATAATTCACATAATACCATTAATATAAAGATAATAATGATAATATATATATAAAATGGCATTACACAATAAACCACATGCAATAAATAAGTGGAAAAAAATATAAGTCTCACAGAATTAAAAGTGAGATAAGAAACCCCTTAACCCAAGTCCGACTAGTCTTGTATGTTCCTTGTTCTTCTTGAATAATAAACATATGTTAATTTCTACTTAATTAAGAACATTTTTCAATTTTAGTATTCCTTTTATATCACTTATTACCTTTCTATAGAAATTATTTAATTATTTGAGTTCATATTGGATATTTTTTCGATGTTTGGAACTTGAGTCAAAAATGAACTTATTATAATTACAATTTTTCCAAGTGGTCAAAATTCCCTTATATCTAGAATGATATAAATTATTTAGATATATATATATATATATATATATATTATCTTATATATATATATATGTATTTATAAGAGTACATAACATTTGGAGATAAGAAATGAAATGCATCATTCATGGTGACGGTAAGCCGTACGTACGCATGAACGCTACTTTCATTTCTTTTTTTATTTTAAATGGAACTAAAAAATAATGATACATAATTATAATATAATTAGTTTATAATATCATATATTATATCATTAACTCCATCCTTTATACATCCTACAAAAGTCATTAACGATTCATATCACTTTGAGGGGGTGGTAGTCCACACTTCCTCAAATTAAATTATCGCGTTTTACCCATAATGGAAACCATAATGTAATGATATATATGGAAAATATAGATTCATAAATAAAAAATAAACATAACATATATCATATATAAATACAGTTCCATCTTAATGGACACCATGAGAGGCGGTAGGATAAAATTGAACAATCATCGTTTTGTGAGGCGTTAGTTTTCCATCCACAGAAACAATATGTTCTTTACCCATTATATGGAGGTGTGTGTAAGTGTAGTTAAAATCTTTCTCATAACAGCCTCATATTATATTTAATATATTAGTGTTGTTATAAAATAATGGAATAAAAATATTTTATTGTTTAAGAATTAAAATAAAATAAAATAAGTTAACAGAAACCATTACATTTAATTTGAGTAACTCCCTATGGTTTGAACCAAACAGACTTCTTGAAATGACATGTGCCTAAGGTAAGTCATCTAGGTGGAAGAGAGGGATATTGAGAGATTATTTGGGTAGGTTTTGGGAAAGAAAATGGTCTTGAGAGGTGTGATTAATGGGTTATAAGTAGTGTTCTTTTATAAGGGAGAGGAGGGGCTCTTTAGGAAAGTTTGAATGTTTGGGGTATGGGTTGGGCAACCTACTCATGCTCGAATCATTTTGGTATCTTCAGTTTTAAAAGGTCCAAAACTAATTAAATTAAAAGATAAGAAGACTGAGGTTATGAATAAAATAATTCAATAATAATTGGGCAGGATTTGGATATTGTTTTAATATTAATAATCTTATTTACTTAAATGATTTATTAATGAGGTAAATATTGCATCATTATTATGTCATCAATAATTTAATTTATTTGATGTATAAAAATTAGAAAACAAATACCATAATGTATGAAATCATTTTATATTTCTAATGATTATTTATATTATAAAAGATAACTTATATTACCCCATGTAAAAATTGATATACCAAAATATATTTGTTAATGTTATCTTAGTCTTTACTTTATGTTAATTAAAATAAAGTGTCATTATCATTCTTAAGTTGCTTCATGGGGTCCCCAAATAGACCAAAGTATTTCCATGGTCGGACATGACTCATAACATAAGATTAATACTAGTGTTAAGTTATTTTTTTATTATTATAATATTCGTTTTACCTTGAATTACCTTATTTACCTTTACCCACGGTAAATAAAAGTTAAAAATTGCTACTCACCAAAAATTATTTTCATCTTATTGAACCACATTTTACTTACTAATAACAACCATATATGTTGTATTTTAAAAATTATATTCACATAAGTGGTAAAAGTTTATTTAAATGAAAAAGTCAGATTTGTTTAACTACTACTAAGTGGTTTTACTATTCATCAAAAATTGATATTTTTCCGAAAAATACCAATAATGCCGCCTAAGATATATTTGACATTCTTAATACAAAAATGATATTTATTTTACCAAATTAAAAACATATCATTTTTATTATTTAATTTAAAATTAATTCCCGTTGTCAAACCAAATGGTGTGTTTTTAAGAAACAATAACTATCAAAATATTGACATTTGTTTATGTAAAATTTCAATGTTAAATTAATTCTGATGACCAAAATAGGATTAAATTGTAAAAATATAATATAATTATACTTCCAAACCATTACGATTTATAATTTAACACTATAAATTATTTTGATTAAAAAAAGTTGTTTTCAATGAAATTTTAGTATTTTTCACTATTCACCAAAATATAAAAGTTATCAAAAAAACGCAAAACATTTTGTTCTTATATTAAGTCTAAAAAAACACATAATATGGATTCTGAAATTTTATGTAGTATATAAAATTTAAAATTCAGTTAATACTATTCATAACCACTTTTTGATCGACTAGTTTGGTAAGTCTGGGTGTGCTCAAACTCGGTGTTGTGGGTAGCGCAAGCTATTGAATTACTGTTAATGAAGATAACATAATATGAAATCTTGTGGTGTAACATTATTCCCCCTTTTGGAAATTGCATCCTCGCAATTTTTAAAATTGGGCTTGGGAACTTCATTTAAAGTCTCACATCAGAAAAAGAGTCAATAAAATTGTCACTTTAAAAGAATGAAATAGAAGTACAAAGGTCACCCAAGATAACCCATACAAGGATTCCATGTATGAAATCATGGATATAGAAGATAAAATAAGTGTAAAGTTCTGATGGACAGGGATAGAAAACACGATTAGGGGAAAGTTAATAACAAGAAAACCACAAACTTTTGATGGGATAAATGGTCGTTAGTTTCACAGTAGGAAAAGTAAACAAACAAAATTTTTTTGTTTTAAGTTTCATTTCATAAATTTGAGGAATTTATTTATGAGATTTACTAAGAACATAAAGAGATATACTTAATTTTTATGTAGTGTTTTATTCTTTATTAAATTTCTACCACTAACCCATCTTTTTTTTAAATGATGAGTATTCGAGATGACTTGGTCACACCAGAAGATCAAGAATCAATTTCTAGAGAATCACATGATCCACAAAGGATAAACAATATATTTAACTTGTCTTTATAGATTAACTAAAACCAGAATGGTTAGTACAAGATCATATGATCCCCAAAAAAGGATAATATTTTAGAGAAATAAAATCTTAATTTCTAAAATTAAACTCCCAATACCTCAAAGTTAAATAAATACCATTCAATAAACAATTTTCCTTAAAATCATTTAATATAATCCAAAATAATATTGAAACCTAACACATAGAATAATTTGGTTATGTAGTCATCCATGTTAAATTATATCTCCAAATGACATTGACTACTCTTAAAGTCACATACTTAAAAGTAATTAACCTAATCACATATTCTCTATGATAAGTTAATCATTTCAATAAATATCCCAAATCTCTATAAATACACAATAAAAAAATAGATAAAAATCCATCATTACTCCTCAAATGAAATCCCATAGTATTATATTTTCTTTAGGCATGTAGTGTTCCCAACAGAGTGAATGTCTTCTAAAATAACATTTATCACATAATCACAAAATCATTTTACTATACTAAGGGTATCCATTTGATAATACATAAGATTAAAAATAAACTTATTATTGACCAATATAATCATTTAATTAAAAATAATTAGTCACACTAACAAGGGACATTACGTAGTCTCGTGGTAGGCGATAAATCCCAATCGTACTCTAGTTGTGGGTTCGATTCTCACAGCTTTGTCCGACGCGATGGGTTGTCACACGGTCTGTGTGTTGTCCTTTTTCAAAAAAAATATTTCAAAACATTATAAAAATGAGATAAATTCCTCAAAATAACCATAACATAATTTAAGCACAAATGTTATCTTATACCTCACATTTTCATCCAAAAATTGAATAACTTGTAATTGCCCCAAACTCAATGATCATATAAAACCAAATTGTTATTTATAACTATATCCACAAGAGAAAAGATAATTCTTCCTCAAATATCATTTTCACATTAAAAACTATATGGTTACAAATACAAGCGAATGTATTCCAAAGAAATCTCGTCAACTAAGAGCATTAATACTTTTAAAAGTTTTTCCATCCATTTATTTCCACAAAGCATCTTCCTTGACCAAGATGATATCCTATAGAATTGGTCATTCACTCTGTTAATGTCTTGGTCCCATACATTTATGGAAAATGAATGTAAATGGATTCTTGGGACCATTTTTATTTTCTTACATAGTACTCATCATTTTTCCTCATCAATTATTTACTTTATGTACTTATTTCCCACATGTAAAGAATTTATTTGTTCAATTGAGACACTTTCCTGGGTGTCTCCTTCCACATTTTTACCATGATAGAAATTGAGGTTTCTTTTCTCCATGGTCTCAAATACTGGAGATCTTATCATTCATCCCCTTTCTCTTCTTTGTTGAGTTTGAGAGTTGGTTAATATATATGTTGTTGATCATATTTTTTGAAAAGTGATTCGGCATGAACACGATATCTTTTACACCTATCCACAATCCATTTTTTTGCTCATTTACACCACCATTCTCACCGTGTACATCATTCTCAAAGTAACTATGACATCCTTGAAATCCATACATCAACTAAAACCAAAAATAATTGTATGAGTAACAATAGTCATAAAATCATTTAGTCAATAGAATAACACCTTATTTTCAAATTAAAACACTTTAGGATTAACCAAGTTCATTTATTCTCATATTTTATTAAAATCCGTAAAATCGGTTTGTAAATAAAATTTAAATTATCCTAAAAATATTCCCTGGGAGTGTCATAACAATGAGTGCAGCAAGGTCCGTTTTCGTGTACTAGGATACCCCGAGTCACGAACTAAACTCCTTGTCGGAGTTTTCACTCTTAGGTACATCTGTGACAGAGCCGCCTCTACCTGCTCATATCCAAACAGTGTATTTCATGGAAAATACACAAAATCTCTACATTAAAAAAATTTTAGGAAGTTATTCTATAATAATCCTCAAAGTCTATCTTAGGGTAATGTTCATTAATCAGAATTTATCTAAATCTAGTATCCAAGGATTGTACTAAACTTCCTCTTATACCAACTGTAACGCCCTATACCCAGAATCAAAAAGCTGGTGCATTATGTTAATACATTGGAATGATTACAAGGAATTAAGTCCCAAAGGACCAATCAATTTAGTATTCTTTGAAACAAGATAATTAAATAAGTTCAACATTATAACTTGAAAAGAAAAATAACACTAATTTATTCTATTAGAAACCTAAAATCTTCCAAGATTATTCTTGCAAGTCACTCACAACTAACTTCTTCATATCATAGGAAAAAGAAACATAAGAAAGGGGTGAGATGAAACGCTCAAGGCCTGAGTAAAAAATTCAATAATAAAACATAGTAATGGGTATTCTACTAGTCTAATAACCAAATGAAATATTAATAGCTAATATCAAAATTATGGAATTCATAATATCGAATATCATATCCACACAGTCAAGGCCTTGTGACAAGACTACAAATAAGATTTTTTCAAGGCCTTGTTCCAAGACACTAGTTTTTCTAATGAGACATACCGATTCATCAACGAGCTATAGCGGGCTCCACCCGTTACTTAATAAGTCCAATGCATTCCTCATATGAAAATGATGAAACATAACATAAACATTTTTATTAAACTAGCATACGAAATGCCAATACTTTAACCATAAACCATGAATGGTTTAAAAATAACACATCCAGAGTCAAACATAACTCATTCAATACAATATTTAAGATTGTATTATAATAAATTAACCTAAATCTAGAAAAATGAAAGATATTGACATAGATTAAAATAATCATCAAAACTATTTGAGAGAAATATCCCTTTTTTCTTGAAAACATTTAAAAGTCACATTATTTATCTAGAATCCCTCTAAAATAGATATTTGAATCGAAGTGTCCCATACCACATTGAAAAATTTAAATGAAATTTTAATTTTAAAACATTAATTTCAATATCAATAAATCCTTAAAACCGTTTTTAAAACATGGACATTAATGAGAAATATTTAGAATAATAAATCTTTAAAACATTAAAAATGATATTTTTGTTAGAGTTCATAAACCAATGAGAGACACTTGAATAAAAATAATTGAGGTAATAAAAAAATTATAATATCGTGAGAAAAAATGGGTTCATGATATACAATGTCAAAGTAAATTATATACACCATATAAAAGTTAATTGGCGCCTGACAACAATGAAGTCTCAATGGAATGTAAATTGAGATGAAATCCATTATAACGAATGTTTCCTTAGGTTAAGGATAAATAAATAACATAATTATGTGTGAAAAATATAAATAAAATATATATGATTAGATATTAAGTGTAAATAAATCAGAGGAAATTCACACATTTTCTTGAAAAAACAACACCAATGACTTGGATGTTTAACTCAATGAATGGAAATTGTGTTAATATTACTATTATCAAGTTCATATCAATGACTTGAGAAATTATCAATAGAGTTATTATGTGTATCAAACTTTTATCCACACAAAGTAGAGTGGATATTACTACATTAATAATATATTGTGATTACACACATAATCTAGGAGTAAAATAATCAATGATGTATGCCTAATGCCCAATAAGTGGAAATTGAAATTTGAAATTTCTTTATCGATTTGGTAACTCACAAAACATACACCCAAGGGAAGAAGGATAATACAATGAAGTTATAAATACCCATAGGTTAAATTATATTACACAAGTAATACAATCATGGCCAGCAAATACACCACACAAAAGGAAATAGTGGAAATATAGTGTGAATCTCATGGGAATAAGAAGTGAGATGGGATCCCCTTACCATGTTGTAATCAATCGAGTCGTATGACCAAAAGTTAATAACTAACAAATAATTCATATAATACCATGAACAAAAATAAAATCATGATAATATATGTATCAAATAAAATTACACAATACACCACAAGAAATAAATAAGTGGCGAACAATGGAAATCTCACGGAATTAAAAATGTGATAAGAAACCCCTTACCTCTAGTCTGACATGTCTTGTATATTTTTTCTTCTTCTTGAATAATAAACATAAGTTAATATATAATTTATTAAGAAAATTTTTCAATATTATTATTAATTTTATATAACTTATTACTTTGCTATAATAACTATTTAATTATTTGAGTTTATATTTGATATTTTATCGATGTTTGGAACTTGAGTCAAAAATGAACTTGTTATAATTTAAAATTTCTATGTGGTCAAAAGTCCATTATCTCTAGAATGATATACATGAATTAAAAATAATATATATATATATATATATATATATATTATCCATTATATATATTTATTTATTACAATAAATAACAGTTGGAGATAAGAAAGGAAATGCACCGTTCATGGAGACGGTAATCTGTACGTACGCCTGAACGCTATTTTCATTTCTATTTTGTATTTTAAAGGAATTAAAACATAACAATACATAGTTATATTATAATTTTAGTATAATATCTTATATAATATCATTAACTCTATCCTTTATACATCCCTCATAATGAATTAACGAGTCATATCACTTTGAGGGGGCGTATTCCGCACTTCCTTAAATGAAATTATCGCATTTTACCCATAATGGAAACCATAAAGGAATGATATAAATGGGAAGTACAGAGGAATAAATAAATAATAAACATAATATATATCATATATAAATACAATAAAAACTTAATGGCCTGAATGAGTGGTGGTAGGATATAATTGAACAATCATCATTTTGTGAGGTGTTAGTTTTTCTTCCACAAAAACAATATGTTCTTTACCCATTATATGGAAGTGTGTATAAGTTTTTTTCAAATAATTATAATAACAACATCCTAGTATATTTAGGATTCTGGTGTTGTTATAAAATAATGTAATAAAATGATTTCAGGGGTTGGAGAAGTAAAACAAAAGAAAATAAGTTAAGAGAAACCATTACATTTAATTTGGGTAACTCCCTTTGGTTTGAACAAAACAGACTTCTTGATGTGACCTATGGATAAGGTAAGTCGTCTAGGTGGAAGATAGGGATCTTGAAAGCTAATTTGGGTAGGGTTTGAATGAGATAAGGGGCCTGAGACGTGTAAGGAATGGGTTAGAAGTTGTCTCCTTTTATAAGGGAGAGGAGGGGCGCTTGAGGAATGTTTGAAAATGTTATTTTATTACAAACATATATTTTGTTTTAAATGGACCAAAACTCATTAAAATATAAGTTAAGGAGACTAATGTTAGAAATAAAATCATCCAATAATAATTGGATAGGTTTTGGATATTATTTTAATATTTATAATCTTATTTTTTTAAATCATTTATTAATGAGGTAAATGATGCATCATTATTGTGTCATAAATAATTTAAATTATATGTTGTCTAGAAATTATAAAAAAAATACCATAGTATAGGAAATATTTTTATCTTTCTAATTATAATGTATAGTTAAAAATATTACTTATATAACACCATTTAAAAATTGATATACTAAAAGATATTTATTAATGTTATTTTTGTATTTACTTTAATTTAATTAAAATAAAGTGTCATTATCATTCTTAAGTGGCTCCATGGTGTCCCAAAAAATAGACCCAAGGATGCCCATGGTTGGACATGACTCATAAAATAATGTTAGTACAAGTGTAAAGGTAATTTTGTATTGTTATAATATTCTTTTTACCTTGAATTACCCTATTTACCTTTAACCGCTGTAAATAAAAGTCAAAAGTTACTATTCACAAAAAAAATATTTTCATCTTATTGAACCAAATTTTACTTACTAGTGAAAACCATGTATGTTGGATTTTTTAAATTCAATTCAAAAAAGCGTTAAAATTTTATTTAATTGAAAAAGTCAAATTTTTTAACTACTACATAGTTGTTTTACTATTCATAAAAAATTGAAGTTTTTCATAAAAATAACAAAAATTCAGCCTAAGATATATGTGATATTCTTAATTAGAAAAATGATGTTTATTTACCAAAATTCAAAACATAAAAGTTGTATTATTTAATTTAAAATTAATTCTCGTTGTCAAAACAAATAGCGTGTTTTTAAGAAACAATAACTATCAAAAGATTGAAATTTTTTTATGTATAATTTCAAAATGAAATTAATTCCAATTACCAATATTAGATTAAATGGTAAAAATATAATCTAATTATACTTCCAAGCCATTAAAAAATATAATTGAACACTGTAAATTATTCTGATTAAAAAAAGTTTTTCTCAATTAAAATTTAGTATTTTTCACTATTCACCCAAATATGAAAGTTATCAGAAAGAAACTAAAAATTTATAGAAACTAAATTTTTTTGTCCCGATTATAAATAAGAAGTTTATTTTTAAAAATTTAATATATAAAAGTGTCATATATTGGATTTAAAAGCGTTCAACATTAAAATGTTGTAAAATTGAATTTTAAAAAATACTTATTTTATCTAAAAAATTGAATTTGCCCTTATATTATTTATAAAAAAACACATAATATGGATTATAAAATTATATATAGTATTTAAAATGTAAAATTCAGTTAATACTATTCATAACCACTTTTTGAACAGCTAGTTTGGTAAGTCGGGGAGCACTCAAACTCGGTGTTGCGTGTAGCGCAAGCTATTGAATTACTTTAAAAAAGATAACTTACTATTAAATCTTGGGGTGTTATAGTATGGGTCTCTATACCAGAAACATGAGTTATATTTCACTGTGAGGGGGTGGAATCCCAATAATCAACCAAGTGGAGTATCTATATAAAGTGCATATAGATGTTATTTAGAAGGAAAAAATGTGATATTTTAAAAAACATAAGATAATCCCAACATATAATTGGGGATGATAGATGGTATTGTTGAGAGTATGGAAGTAAAAACCTAGTACCTAATTGTGTGTTCAAACAAAGTATTTTTTCAATTTTTCTTTCTTTTTAGTCATTTGTATAATAAATCTCTCGTTTTATTTTATTTTATAGGTTTTTTAAGGTCAAATATAGGATTATAACACATTCCACTAGATATATTATAAATAAAAGGTTTTATTTGTATTTCTTATTATATTAATCTTCTCAATTATTAACTTTTTAACTTCATGTATGGGTGGTAATATATTTGTGTAGGGGATAGTTGAACTATTTTCATGAGTTTTTATGTGTTCTCCTTTAATTTGTATTTTTAATAAATTTTACATTAAATGGATATTTGTTGATATTTTTCAATTTTAGTTGATTTTGGAAAATTTTATTTGTTTTTTATGCAATATATCATTAATTTATTGATGATATAATGTTTTTATTCATTAATTTAATTTCAAAAAACATTATGAGTTTAGTCATTTTTATAATTTTTTTTCCATGAACACTTCCCCGAATTATATTTATCGTCATGAGGGGTATTCTAAAACATTTTGAAATATTCATTGAAATACTCTCACTTTTATGAGGGTAAAATAAATTTTTTATTATATCTTTTTCAAATCATTGGGATTTCTAAAATGTTTTTAATATTATTGAGGCACAACTTTTTCTAGATCTCATTTTTCATGGAGAAATATCTTTTTATATTAACTTTTCATAATACTTAAGAAAATAAGTATTGGACTTATAGGAATAAGAAAAATTACATGAATATTAACTATTACAAACCATTACTCTTAATATATTTTCATGATTGTGACTGCGAGGGTGGATATTTCATGTGTCTTATTTAGGATGCAATTCTTTGTTGGTGATTATGTTGGTAGATTTGTCATTCTAGGGATTTGAAGAGTAATGGGAAAGAGATACATCATCTAAAAACCTTCATTTATAGAATCCTGTCTCATAGAAAATAAATAATAAATAAAAACGGAAAAAGGAAAAATAAAAAATTGATATGGATTATATTCTTCATTATTGGGTGACTGATTATCACAATCCGACCCAAACTATGGTTCGAGCTTCGAATACCCCAATCCCATCTCCATAGGCTAGTAGATGCATACTAGATTCGATGGAAAAACAAACATCGGTAGGCCTTTTCTTAAATACTAATATGCATACACGCAACCATATCGATGAAAAATTGTTGAGGGAGTAAAAGTAAATTAATTGAAAGTCTATGGGAACAACCATGAATGAAAAAACTCTAAATAGTACAAGAGTTTGGTAGTGTAAAGTGAAAAGTAAAGGGGAAAATACACAGTGAACCATAAATATATCCCTATCTAACAAAACTATATATGTAAGCTTCTGAGAGAGTCCATCTCTTGAATCCCAATGTACGACCACCATACGCAGTATAAAGTACCAAGTATCCCTAACCTCCTCTGATGTCACTATCGACCTATATATCATATTCATAATAAAATACTTGTGTGGGAAATTTATATGAATGTGTTTGTGTATACATACATAGTAGGACTCCCCTAAAGCTTATTGGAGAGAAGTGAGAGATAAAATAGTAATATAAAGACAGTTGAAGCAATATATAGTCATAGTGATTAGCTCCACCCAAACCAAGAGAATGATTATCTTCATCCAAGCATATGGGGTTCAACATGGTGAGTATATAAAATACATGTTGAATATTATCCACCTATAGTGGGATAGTAGACTCATCCAAACATGAGAATCTAAACATAGAAAGAATATGGAATACCATGTGCGTCTTCACCTCTCATGGAAGGAGAGTACCCAAATAAAAGATTTTGATTTTTAAGAATATATATATATATATGTATGTATGTATATGTACTCATTAAAAATAATCACAAACAAGAGAGTAAGTGTACCTCTATATCAATGCTCATCCTAAGAAGAAGAGTAGCAATAGTTCTACAAGTCCATCAATGTTTACCAACATCTCTGGCGTCTTCCTAGAAGTAACCATCAAATTAAAACCAAGACTTTTCCTTATGTCACGTATTATAGGGGAAAAACATGAATTAGAGGTCCCACTACCTAGTACAATAGGAGGGATCCATTCTGATAGATAATGACGACCAACTACCCACCTCTATTGGAGGGTACCACTTGGTTATTGTGGAGGAATCCACTACATAGGTCTAATATATGGTCAACTTGGGTAGTCATAGAGGACTCCACTACCCATCTCTATACGTGGGTAAACTTGGTAGTCATTAGAGAATCCACTACACTGCTCTACTAGATGGTCATCTCAATAATTTTTGAGGACTCCACTGACCAGTTCTATTATAGGGTCAACATGGTAGTTGTAGAGGACTTCACTGCCTAGCCCTACTGGAGGGTAAAATCAGTAGTCATTGAGGACTCTACTATCCATATCCACTAGATGGTAAACATGGTAGTCCTATAGAACTCCACTAGATATATTTACTAGATGGTCAACTCGATAGTCATCAAGGACTCCACTACACTGCTATACTATAGGGTCAACTCGTTAACTGTTGAGGAATCCACTGCCCAGCTCTACTAGAGGGTAAAATCAGTAGTTATTGAGGACTCAAGTACCCAAATCTACTAGAGGATCAACATGGTAGTCATTGAGGACTCAACCAACCATCTCTAATGTGGGGATAACTCGATAGTCATTGAGGACTCTACTGCCCAACTCTACTAATCACTACCCTCATCAAATGTCTCCTAACCAGTATTTCTTCCTCAAACATTCTTAATAGTATCTCAAAATCCAAAAATGAGTGAACCCTCATGTTATGAAAGTAAACACAATCAAGATAGGCTACTCTATGGTAAAAATCTGATTTCTAAGGATGGAGATATGGAACCTTGAAGTTTCCTAAAAATTAACCAAGGGATACATAGAGAATGAGGGGACCCACATGGTGTGTTGTCCCGCTCCACTACCTGGCCATGTCTATGGAAGTATACGACACCTAATACTTGTGGTAGTACACATCGTAGAGTTGGACTACATGGAAATTCCATGCAAAATTGAAAAGGGTTGTGACCTTTTGGCCGTGTCTATATACCTTTGTACTAGGTCGTGTGTCTGGCCATGTATTCCAACACAGATTCTACACGTGTGACCCATCATACGGCTCATCCACCAAGGGATGATGTACACTCTGATTAGAAGGGATACATTTCATTCCATCCTTATGATTTCCTAAAACTCTAACTATCATAATCAAGGGGCTACACACTGCGTGTTCATCCTAACACATGGAGTGTAATTGTATTTCTCATTGAAATTGAGATCTGAAATCCATGAAGAGATTCAAGGCATGCCTCTTAGATTCTAGTCCTATCCCCAACCAAAATTGACAAATCTATCATAGTCTGATGAATTATATTCCTCCAATATCAAAAAAATCCAATTCCAATCACCTATGGGGGTTTCGTCATTCATCGCATATGTTGCCAAACCTTCTGCCTTAAATTAATAGAAAATTGGTCATCAAAATGATAATCTAAAACCCTTAAAAATCCCACATTTAGATTTATCTCATTGATTCATGCCTCATTCATTGATATTTTTTTATTATGGTTGTGCGATCGGGCTCAGTTCTGCCCAAACATGATGAACTAAGACTATGTGGTCCGATCGGTGAAAAATGTCTAGAGAATGAGGGGAAAAAGAACAAGAACAAAAGTTTGACATGTTGTTTTTAAGATTTATTTTACAATGATCAAGAGCGGGTATCTGGGGTTAGAAAACATTGAATAATAAAATAGTATTTCAATAAATGGGAGCATGAAATGTCTATAATTATTATAGATTGATAGAAGGGATTGATCTTCTCAATCACTTTAAATCAACAAGTGCATAAACCTCAAATTGATGAGTCTTGCTTGGAGTTTGGATCATTCTCATAAAATAATGTTCTCGTCAATGATCTAAGGAAGTCACTGCATTTGGTTCATCCCAAAATTCCATGATCTGTTGTTTCTCCATTGTCTAAGGTGATTCTCTAATGAAAGAGGAATGAGAAACATCATTAGTGTTTCCAATATTATGAGTCTAACCCTACAAAGTTTCAATGTTGATTTATTTTTAGGAATATTTTAGGAAAATTTATATTAATTAATTAATTAATTATATTAATTAAATAAAATTAATGTACTTTCAATGGTTAGGAGTCCAAACACCCTCGTGAAAAACCACTTTATGTCACGAAATATAAAATATATTTAATTTTTTTATTAAATTACTTTCAGGCACATGAGGAATTGGAATCACATTCCATCCTTGCTCCCAACTCTAAAAATTTATATTGAAATATTTTAAACTACTACAAGGTAAAACCTAGGTATCTACATCATTCCCTCTTTCAATATTTTCATCCCTTAAAACAAAAACTAAACAAAAAACTCAGGACACTAATCCCACATCTGGCTCTCCCTCTCCTAGGAACTCTCTTGGTTGTTCCCATGCTACCACAATTTTCAGACCAAGGAGATAGTCCATCCATGCGGGGTCCTCTCTTGTTGATCCTCGATCGCAACTAGGTGCTCCATAGAGGTGGATCCATCCACAATGTTTATCTAACCCTAGTTGATTAAGTGTGTGGGTTCATTCATGTATCTCCTCAGTTGTGACCTGTAGAATACTTCATGAACCCACTATAGTCATGCAAGTAGGGTGGGTAGTAAACAACCTCACCAAGCCTCTGCATAATATCGAATGGCCCAATGAACCCTAGGGATTGTTTTCCTCCCAATTAAAACCTCAGAAATCCTCATCCTGAGGATACTCTCTGGAAAACATGGTCACCCTTATCAAACTCCAAGGTCTTATGATGGTGATATTCATAATATTTATGTCTACTCTGGGCCATCCCCACCCACTCATAGATGACTTGGACATTCTCTATTATCACCTGAAACATATCTAGGACCATAAGAAATGTCTCATTTATCTATTTCTAGTACAAGGGTAACCTAAAGAGTCTCTCGTATAGGCCCCCAAAATTTTCCATGTTGATTTTAGAGTGGTAACTATTATTTTCTAAAAACTCTACCAACGGAATGTGATCCCCCCATCTCTGGATGAAGTTTAACAAACAATACCTCAGCATATCTATAAACACATTTAATTGGTCTGGGGATGAAATGTTGTACTGATTCTCATTTGGGTAATGCGTTTCTCATAGAATACTCTCCATAATCATTATTTTGACCCCATATTGTGATTGTAGATGATCATCAAGGGCACCCCATAAAGGAGAACAATCTATCGTACGCACAATTTCCCCAGAATATCTATATAACTCTAATCCCAGATAAAAAAGAAGTGTTCTGACATCATGATTCAGTTAAATATTACCTATATCGAATCATCACCCATTTATGTTCATAGAATCGATGTCACAAATTCCATAGATATGTTGTCCCACTTCCACTATGAGATCTCAAGGGGTGGCATCAAACCACCCAGAACATGGTGCTCGTGATTAATCTACTAACTAGTGACTAACTAAAAGAGGAACTCAACTAAACTTCATCTCATGCAGAACCATAGAAAAATCAAATGGAGGTCTCTATACATCTTCCATAAATAGGGATTTTCAACTTGGGGATAATTATGCAACTCTCGTATCAAATCCTCTCATATCATGATTGGAACCACTTTATGTCCATGAAAAAAGATGACATTGTTCCATCATTATGAAAAACCATCCCTTGATTCACTTGTGGATATATTTTCATGTAAGACCTCATAGTTGATTTCTCCAAACTGGGACACCCTCACACACTCAAGGAATAAAGGAGTCAACACCCTAGACTAAAGAAAAGTTGTACCCTCTGCTGCACTAGGGTCAGCTGTAAGAAGGCCAACCACTCAAAATCATTATGCACCAAGAGATATTAAGACTTATTACTAAGGTAATCTACTACTACATTTCCCATTCCTGGATTATATACTATCTTAAAGTCGATGACATGCAGGAACTCCAACTATCTCTATTGTCTCAGGTTCAAGTCCCATATATGTGATGATGTTTCTGAGACATTGATGATCAATTTAAACCACAAAGCACTTCCTTCGATGGTAGTGACTCCACATTCTCAATGTAAGGAATATATCTCTTAGGTATAGGTTGTGAGTCACATGTTTCTTATCATGGGATATCAACTACCTCAAATAGTATGTGATAACTTCATTCTTCTACATCAACATAAATTCAAGCCTAGATCCTTAGCCATCACCGTACACGACTCACTCCATGCCCTCGTCTGGTTGTCTCAAAAATGGAGAACTAATAAACCTATACCTCAACTCCTCTAATCCCATATGGCACAATTTAGACTAAGTAAAATACTACCCTTTCCACATTAGCGTGGCTAAATGGGTTGGGACTCTGTATAATTCTTCCACAAACCTCCTGTAGTACCCTGTGAAACAATGAAAGCATTGCACCTCTTAAATTCTATTGGGTGGATCCCATGAAAAAAATGTATCAATATTTGTTGGTTTTATGGATAAGACATTCTCAAAATTTACATTCCCTAGAATGTGTACCTTGTGAATCCAGAACTGGAAATTTGATTTTTTTTCTATAATCTGGGGCTCTTGAATAAATTCAGGAACCATCCTCAAGGGCTAGGCATGTTTCTCATCTGATACAGAGTATATAAGTATGTCTCCGATGAAGAAAAATGGTCAATGTGTGGCAACAATACCTAGTTCATCGATTCCATAAATACAGTGGGTATATTCGTCACACCAAATTGAATCACCAGGATCTCATAGTGTCTATAGTGTCATTGCAACACTGAGTTTGGAATATAATCCTTTTGAACCCACAAATGGTGGTAGCTACACATAATATCAACATTCGAGAACCGTATTACACATCAAAACTGGTCAAATAGGTTGATAATAATTTAAAAGGGGTACTTTTTTTTATTTTTCCTGGGTTCAGGTAACGATAATCCATGATTATCCATAATCTCACATCCTACTTTTTCATGTACAAACTGGTGATTCATAGTGGGACACATTGGTCCTGATGAAAACCTCTTCTTGAAGGTCCAAAAACTATAACCATAAATTCAGGATCTTGTTAAGGGCCATCTAATACGTGGTAAAAGATATTATAGCGGTATTAGGATGTAATTTGATGCAAAACTCCATCTCCTTCCCTAGAGGTAATCCCAGGAAATACTTGGGGATGATATCAATATAATCATCCAAAAATAAGGTAATCCATATTCCAGAAGAGCCTCTTCCACCAAGGGATATATTTTCTAAAAAATGGGTTATTGGTTGCAGCCTCCTCCTTATAGAACCCATTTTCCATTCCATGGGATCTCTATTAACAAAAAAGGAGAATCTAATCCCATCAATGTGTTGGAATCTGACATGTATATGGTTATAGTCAATCTAGGATCATACGCTGGACAACCAATCCACACCCATGACTAAATCATAGGGCTCCATTGTTATGACCAAAAGGACCCTTTTGAACCTTTCTCTGCCATGAGATAGCTCACACTACAATTAGATAAATCATATAGAAGAAGTGTTCCCTAAATGTACCTCAAGACGAATCTGAAGGGATAACATATCAACTGGGTGATCTGGCTCTATCAAAATAGTGATAGCAATTAATGAATTACAAGAAAAGTTTTCTACTAATACTGAATCAAGATTAGAATAAAATAATTAGTAACTCAAATCAATTTGTGTGTTCCGGGATCATAATCCTCTAAATCCTACAGTTTTCCACGGACCTAACCACCATCTCTATGAGCCTGACATGGGACAACTGGTGATGGTGGTGGAAGGATATCATGGTGTCTTACACCACCCATATCTCTTCCTCCAACTCTTCTAGGTATGCCTCCTTGGGGACCACCCTATTTTCTCTACGGATATCCCTGATCATGGTGTTGTCGCTGTCATAGTGATCGTCCATCTATCAATATATGTTGACCTACATGTCTGGTTGAGATATCTTGTGTTATGTGACCTCACCCATAATAAGAAAATTTTCACACCTCTTCTAAATTCCCTGGTTCTTTTTTTATCCCTTCACTACATGACCTTGCGCCTGAGCCTGACCGAGAAAGGGCTTCATAAGCTAAGATCCCAACAACTAGTACTTTCTAGATGCTACATATGACAAATCTCTATGAAGCCCACTCCTAGTTCTAGCTACCTAAAATCCATATAACATAAATTTATCTTGACCTAGTACTCACTCCAGTACCCTGGAATAAGTGGGGATACACAAGGTCACCATGCTGGTAAAGGCCTCTCTATGGAGTCCCTGCCCAAAATTTTGTTCTCGTTAGTATCTATCACATATCATATCAACATATTACCATATAAATTCAATGAACCTCTTTGAATACTCATCCACCATCATCATCCTTGATATAGCTCTAGAAGCTCATGAATATAAACTGATCACAACACGAAGGGGTAATACTCCTCATGGAACAACTACATGAAGTTAATACAAGACATTAGTGACTCATAATGCATATGTGTAACAAGGATACAGTATCACCCAACTTCTATATGGAAATGGATAGTTTCTAGTGAAATAACCTAATCCCTCGGGGTATACAAAATATGAAGATAAGGACTACTATATATAGAAAAAACTCTATTTCTTAAGGATCTAGATCATCATAGAACCTCCTTGACATCTATCCCTGGAAACTGAGAAATGCGATAAGCTTGTGTGCATCCTAAAACTACTCTAATAGAATGATCTACTTATCAATAAGTGGTGGTGTTTCGACCTACCCCCCTAGAAGAAGGGGTTCAAAGTATGCACCCTAAACTAATGTCTCACCACTCATCGTATCACAATCACAATGCAAAAATGGTATCCTCACTAGCTCTCATTGTGGAGGCCTCCTAAAATTATCACGATGTACATTGGTAAAATGACCATATATATATAATGGGGAGTTGAATAAAAAATGATAGTAAACGACTCAATTCTATATGATTTATGTACTATTGAACCCTCCAACCAATGTCTCAGTATGCCAAGTCGACATGCATGTTGTCAAGGTCCTGTTGAATGGATATGTCGAACCCCACACTATCACTAGATTACCTAGCCTGTGAGCCGCACTTGAGACCAATTTAAATTTTTACCATAAACAAAAAAAATAATTATAAGGGGAAGAGTCCAAAAATATCCGAAAGATCAAACCATCTCTGATACCAATCGGTCATGAGCCAACCTAAATCGGGGCTCAAGCCACAACTACCCAAAGTCTGCCTCGACAAGTTAGGGGATGGATTCTAGTTTCAATGTCATATATAACATGAGGATTTATTTTCCTAAGTACCTATACACACACATATTCATCTTGATAAAAATGTATAGAGAGAGTAAAATTAAAATAAGTATAATGCTAAGCGAATAACAATGGATAAAAAACCTTTAGACAGTACAAGAGTGTCATAGTGTGAAGTGAAAAGTAAATGGAAAAAATGCATGACCAAAAAGAAATATGTACCAAATGATGAAAATAGAAAATTAATCTACTGAGATAGACCATATCCTAAATCCAAATCTATGAACACCATATGTGGTCTAATGTATCAAGTATCCTTAATACCCTTTGAAGTCACCACTGACCTACCTGTCGTCTGCATAAGACATGACACCTGTGGTAAAACCCATGAATATGTGAGTATATACATACCTAGTTAGATTACCTTAATGTTGAAGGGGGATTAGTAAGAGATTCAAAAGTAATAGAAAGACAGTAGATTCATTATATAGCTAAAGAAACCAACTCA
This sequence comes from Viscum album, assembly GCA_963277665.1. NCBI lineage: Eukaryota > Viridiplantae > Streptophyta > Magnoliopsida > Santalales > Viscaceae > Viscum > Viscum album. The sequence goes on from OY728150.1 coordinate 238,596,198, forward strand.
AACCAAACAAAAAGTGAAATTAAACTCATCCAAGAATAAGGGGATCAACATGATGAGTAAATGAACTACACATTGCATATTCTCCACCTATATTATGAAATTTAACTCATCCAACCATATGAATATAAACACAGAAAGAATGCGGCATAACCCACACATTTTCGCCTCTCAAGGAAGGAGAGTACCCAAATCCAAGGTGTGGATTCATATATATATATATATATGATCATTTAAATGAATATAAATTGATTGATTATGGGGATATTTAACTCACCATTCAACCCAAGTAGAGAAGTATCCAATAGTTCAAAAAGTCTATCAACTATTCCCATTATCTCATATGTCTACACTAAAGTAACCATCCATGTTTAACAATGCATCTTCATTATACCACACATTCAAAGGGACAAAAACTCAATATAGAGGGACAATTATCTAGTAAAATATGAGGTATCCACTCTATAGTTGATCAAGACCCACTTCCTATCTCTATGGGGGGTACCGCTCAGTAGTCGATGAGGACTTCACTGCTATGCTCTACTGGAGGGTACCACTCTGCAATCATTGAGGACTCCACTGCCCAGCTCTAATGGAGGGTCAACATGGTAGTTATCAAGGACTCTAGTATATAGTTACACTAGAGGTTCAACTTGGTAGTTTTCGAGGACTCCACTACCCATCCCTACAAGAGGGTCAACTCAAGAGTCATTGAGGAATCTACTGCACAAATCTATTAGAGGGTCAACTCAACAGTCATTGAGGACTCTACTGGCCAACTCTACTAGAGGTTCAAATTAGTATTCATTGAGTACTCCACTATATAGATTCACAATAGGGTCAACTAAATATTTATTGAGGACTCCATTTCCCAACTCTACATGAGGATCAACTCTGTATTCATCAAGGATTCCACTGCTCGGCTCTATTGGAGGTTCAACTAAGTAGTTGTCGAGAACTCAACTAGCCATCTCTACTGGAGGGTCAACTCATTAATAGTTGAGGAATACAATTCCTATATATAATATATGGTAAAATCATTAATGTTTAAAATCTCCACTTCTGATATCATCTAGAGGGTCAACTCGATTGTGATCGAGTACAACATTGCCCAGCTCTACTAGAGGGTTAACTTGGTAGCTCTCTAGTAATCCTGCATTATCATTGCCATCCTAGAGCATCACCAAACAAGGAATTGTTCCTAGAACATTAATTATTGTTTCTATAGAGCTAAATTGGAGGGAACCATCATGTTATTCACCGAAAAACACTTTTGATAGGCTACTCATGGGCCAAAATCTGATTTCAAATAAAGGTGATATGGAACCTTGAAGTTTACAAAAAAGGAACCAAATGATACATTGAATTAAAGGGGAGCCACATGACATGTGGTACTACTCCACCACTTGGATGTATCCCGGGAGGAACATGGCTCGAAAACCATATGGTAGTGCACACCATATAGGTGGACTACATGGAATGTCCAAGCCAACCAGGACCGAGTCTTGTCCTTCTGGTTGTGTTTTTGTACTTCAATACACATTCATGTGTGTGGATCTGTACTCCAACATACAATCCTTCTTGTGTGACCAATAACATTTCTCATCCCCCAAGGGATTATGTACATGACATATAGTAGGGATACACATCATTCTATCCTTTTTATTTCAAAAACCCTAACCACTGCACTCAATGGGCTATATGTCATGTGTTTATCAATGTACATGTATGGTACTCTATTTTTTCATTTTAACTAATATCTATAATTTTTGCCTTAATTTAGTCTATGCCACACCGATTTTGGCCTTATCTTCAAAAGAAATTGTCAGATCTAGCATTAGAAAATAGATTTTGGCCCTTTGGTGGCCAAAAATCAGATTCCAACCACCAAAAAGGGTTTCATCATCTATCTCATACTTTGAAAAACCATTTCAAATCAATTAATTGTTATTTTATCATCCAAAAAAACATCCACAACCCATAAATAGCTGATATCTAGTTAGATTTCATCGATCCAAGCCTTGTTCATCGATCCATTGCAGTTCTGGGGTCTGATCGGGCTTGGAACCACCTGATAATATTGTACTATTAATGCAGGGTCCTACTAGTGATGAACATGAATAAAACAATGGGTAAATGAAAAATAAAATATTTTAATCTATACTTTCCATGTTTTATTGTCCAACGATAAAGAACAGGCATTCGAGGTTAGAAAACATTGAAAATTCAAATAAGATTTTGATACATGAGTGCATGCTCAATCCATAATTCTCACATATTGAGAGAATTTATCAATATATGCATTCAATTTAAATCAAAAAATGTGTAAACCTAAAATTGGAAAGCCAAACCAGAATATTGGATTGTTCATCATTGAAGAACGCGGTCACCAATGATCTACGTATGTTGTTGTGTTCGCTGTGTATCGACCTTCTCATTTCTATCTTTTCTTTTTCATCCAACATTATTCACCAAGGAATTTGGAATGATAAGTATCATTGGATATTCCATGAATATGAGGATAACATTGAAAATTTTCTATGATAATGTATTTTTAGGAGTATTTTAGGTTAGATGAGATTAATTAATTAATTTAATAAATTAATTGAATCCACTAACCACACCGCCAATGGGTGAGGAGTCTGAATATGCCACGTTTACTGAATTTCTGTCACACTTACGGTAAAAACTGCATTTTGGAATCAACTTTGGTCTTGGATTTTTTGATTAAAGCTTTAGTTTAAGAGTTATCTTGTTTTCTTTAAGAATTTGTGCGCATGTAATATAAAATATATTTAATATTTTTATAAAATTAATTCTAGGAACATCAGGCCTCATAATCGCACATCGTCTCAGAGCCTAGCTATGGAAATATGTATATAAATATTTTAAATCCTTACAAGGAAAAATCGGGTCTCTAAAATGACAAGCCTGATAAAAAATAAGGGTGTGAATTTCCATTATTTCATTTTATTCATTTATCAACTTTTTCACTTAAAAATATAAATAAAAATAGAAATATATAGAAATATTAAAGAATAAGTGTAAAATCGTAAATTGGATTAATTTTTCTATTTATAAAACATGTCATAAAAAAATTAATCTGATGGAAATTATTTTTTTGGGGTAGTGGGTGAGTAATTTTCTATCATTTCACATGAACAATTATTCATTATGTTTAAGAGTTAAACCTCCCATTCTAAAACTATAATTTCTAAAAATATCCCCACTAAACCTTAGACACAAAAATCACCATTAAAATACTTAATGATTAAATAAATTTTTATGTCTACTGGTGTTGTAAAATGATATTTTTTTTATAAAATTATGCTGACATATTCATTTTTCATGTATGAGAAGAACTCTATGTAAAAGTTTTCTTCATTGAATAGTGACAATAAATTCCATATGTGGTAGGTTGTGATTGGTTCATCGATATATTTATAATATTGAAAACATTTAATTGATTAAAGAGATAATAAAATGATATAAATATCATAATGGATACATGGTAAATTATATATTTAAAATATCCTATAAAATTATCTAATTTTTTACTTATTGGAGACCTTATATAGATATATGGATTTTTCTGGGAGTATTAAAATATAAATGATTGTAATTTATGAGGAAAAATATTTCATTTATATTCCATTGTAATTAAATGATTTAATACCCCTTAATTTCATAATATTTGTTATATTGTAACATTTTTTAATTATTTTGGATTTTAATGAAAATATAGATTCTAGAGGTATTATTAATAATATATATTTAAATTAATATATATGAAACTTTTAAATTTTTTTTTTATTTTCAGGTATTTTGTGTAATTAAGTGGATTTTTGGGAATTTGAGTATGAATAATCATGTTATAAGAGAGATACAATTGATTAATTACCATAGTTGTGGTCTACATAAGTTTAATCAAGCTAGAACACATGTAACATTATAATACCATCAAGACCCTTCTTCTATGTCAGAAAATACCAGAAATCATTATTTGAATGGTCAAATGAGGAAGCATAGAACCAAGATATGTACATAACCACTTCTAGAAAATAACATAGGAAAATTTTATAATTCTGTATGAAGGAAAAATATTAAAATTGGAAGTAATTATTACAGAATATATATTTCACATGATTTACTTGAAATAGAAGATTAACTCTATAAGTTACCATAACTATATTATATTAACTTTAGAAGACTCAAAAACTATGGAAGAATAAATATAGATGATATATAACCATATAGGATTTTCCAAAGCTACATGATATAAAATCAAGAATTACAAAGGTAGTGAGTTATTTTTTGGGAGATATAGAAGATTAAATTGGACATAGATATGAATAATTTTACTTTTTTAAATGGAAATGTGAAATTAAATTTAAATATAATTATGAATAAATAATCTCACATAATACTATGTTATATTAATTTTTCAATAAGAATAAGAAATTTAGGTGAAAAATTTACAACAAATGAGTTTTGAATCATTGAATAAGTTGATGGAACCCATGTTCTAGATCTCAACCCACTATAGAACATGTACTAATCACTTAAATGGTATTTTAATGTTCATAAGGATTTTGTTTCCTTAATATTCATCAATATATACACATGAAATTTATATAGAAATCCCTAAATTAAAAAAATCTATATATTTTACGTTGAAAAAAACATATTAAAAAATATATATTTATGGGCCCATGATTTTAAAGATACAGAGAAAGAAAAATTATCACCAGATATTTGTGAAGTGAAGATCAATGATTATAGAAAAATTCTATGAATTAACCTGATAATATAATGCATGACTATTACATGGAATAATATTCATGATACACAATTACTATATGAAATTCATCCACATTCTGATAGAATATTTCTAGAAACAATTTGTGGCTACCTATTTTAATGTTTTATCACCCCATTAAAAATAGTTTTTTCCTTTACAATAGTTGATTAGGTATTTTTGTAGCTTTATTTTTTATTATTTAATTTATTAAGTTTATATTCTTTCTATATTTATTCTTATTTCCACCCATTATTGTTCTCTAACTCCTCGATGAAGGAGAACTAATCGAGGACATTTTTATTTATTAAACATACGAATATCTCAAGTCTTGTTATAATTTTCTTATATATTTATTAATATTCATAGTGAGTATTGAGAATTCAAGGTTTTGGGAAGGTGATTTTCATTATTAAGTCCGCAAAGGATCACATCTAGAATTCACTGAATGGAAAAGAGTTGTTCATTGAAATAAATTTTGATGACTAAATAGAGTAATAAATTAATCAATGACATCAATAGTATAATTTTATTGTTAATTATTTTTTTTTCATTTCATTTCATTATTTCATATTATTTAATGTCCATTTATATACCCCATAATACCCATACCATTTTTATTTTTTCAAAATATATTAAAATATATATAAACAGAGTGTTTAGAATAATGATTGATTCATAAAAAGGATCATTCGGTGATGAACCTGCTAATAAACTATACCATATAAAGATGAATAGAAATTATATTTTTCATACCCTATGATAGGGTTTTTAATGATGATTCACATTTTATAAACATTCTCACAGTGGTTTCATGGTATCTAAAACCATGTTTTCATACAAGATTGTTTTTTAGTTGATTCCATAAGTTATCCAATGTTTGTTTTAATGATTCCCAAACCACGTTTCAATACCATGCGAGTTATCTGGAATTAAATTTTTTTGGATTTCATGTACCTCCCTTTCTCATATAAAACCTTGTTGTCCTCCTTTTCTTCCCCCATTCAACTTCCACAATAACAAGTCGGCACACCATGGTATCATCCGTTCTCGCTTACATCATTATACATTATGTATCAATATTTCTCAATAATCATAAAATATTTTTTCACATTCCCCCTTTTTATTCATTTTTTTTTCTATTCCATCATTTTTCATTACCATTATAACCATAGTTTACATGTTTTAATGTCAATATAATTTGTATGTTTGGTATTTTCTATGATTATGGTAATTATTTAAGTTACAAGGGTTGTTCCTATTTTATCCATATAGAAAAATGTAATCTTCTATTAGTTCAATTAATATAAGGTAAGTGTCTAAATGTGAATTCCCAAATATAGTGATCCATGTTTTCTTGAAGTTTCTAAATATATTTTTAATATATATTTTATTTATTAACTATAAGGACTGGTATAAATTCCTATATGTATTTCTTTTTATTATTTTTTTTGGAGAAGGGTTTACTTAAATTTGGTATATGTTTTTCAATTACATTGTTCTCTCGGTGTGTTTATTGAAATTCATTTTTTGATTCACTTTGAAATAATTAATTATGTCTCTTATAAATTATTAGTCTTAATTAATAATAAATTTTCCATTTGAGATTCCAATAAATATATAAATTTTAAGAGGACATTTAATTCTTTAGATGCGATTCTCAAATAAACAATATATTTTAAATAAGGGTATAAGTAATGTGATAAAAATATTTATATTTGGTTTGATAAACTATCATCCCTTATGTATAGAATGGATTTTCTAGTTAATATATGATATATGGTCGATTCTGTTAATTTTAAAAAGTCTCATGGTATGACTTGTGTACATAAGGGGGAACCCAGACACATAACATGCACTACTTAGAGAATTACACATTCCCATGGAGATCATTAGGTATGTCCACAACAGACCAATTCTAATGCATCATAATACATTGATAGTGGATATCTCTTTTAGTTGGGCCTAAAACCGACTTGCACTAGGGAATGTTGGACTTTTACTTGAGGATATCATGAGCCACTAGATTTGTTAGTATAGTAACCTTAGGTTACCTAGCTTTACATAAAATGACCTTCCCATGATTATTGGTTGGTTACTTACAACATCAATATTACATTTCATACATTCATTTCATTTCTATACATTCATATTATGTTTAAATTTATAAGTCATCTACCTAAAAATCATTATTATTACTTTTTTATTAAAATTAAAATCATTCATTAATATGTTGTTCATTAAACTAGTTGGACATGGTTTGTATTATAAATGTTATATAATGAGTACATGGTTAGATCTTACCGGGTTTCCCTATTCACAACCTATAAACACCCTATATGTGTATATGGACACTGTTTTGACTGATATAAATAAAGAAAAGGATCCACTTGAATGTACTGTTTATATAGGATATATTGGATCAGGTGGTAGGAGGTGACATATAGGATGATGACCACGATTTCATATATATATATATATATATATAGATATGGGTAGAATTGGTTTATTTTGGTTGTTTAGGTTTCATCCTCTACTTATCTCATGCATATTTCTTTACGTGCTTCTCATACCATATTTTTCTCCATAGATCATTAAGAACCATGTAGGTATTTGGTTTCTAAAGTATATCTTTAAACGATTGGATTGCTAGTTTTATTTTACTTTATTATTATGGTTTATTATGATTTATCATCGTTATTGTTTTATTTATGTTTCCTCTTATTTTTTATAAACAACATATATGGATGCATGACTTACCAATATATCTTATAGTTATGAAATATTATTAGAACAAATATATACCTATTTTGAAATGTATATATTGTTGAAATCATTTTGACTTGATTCTATTTGATTTTATGACACGAAAAATTAATCTAGAGTGATTAGGAATGAAACTCATGAATTTTATATTGCTAAATTGGGTATTATGATGGTGTATTCTATAATGGGTTAGTTAAAAAATGGTAACAGAGGTAGGGATTGTTTGCTGCTCCAATAATGGTGTTGAGCCCCAAGGGAATAGACAAGGTGATTCCATATAGGAGCAGAATGAGACTGAATCGTCGCTTTATCAGACCGTGTCATAGTCTTAGTCAGTCTATTACACACTATTGCAAAGAGTATATCTCTCTTATTTTGGTCATAGTTTATATTTTATATTTTAATTTTTAACTATTTTATTTCTTCTATTTTAAAGGAAAATTACATGTTTAATAAGAGTTATATATTTTTATGTATTCAATGTCGATCATGCTACTTTTAATATATGTATCACATGTTTTGATTAAATATTTCATATAGTGGGAGTTATATTTTCACTTTTCTATTCACTACCCTTCTATGAGTTTTTATTGTTATTTTGTAATTTTTTATGGTTTTAATATTTTTGATTTATTCTCTAAGGGGAGAAGTAATTTTCTGATTTTTAATTTTTAGAAAATGGGAGATATCGGGTGGTTCCTTTCCCCATTATGATTAATTTTTTAGTAATTATAAACACATTTTTTTCTTTTTGGGGGGGATTTATGATATTAATTTGTTTATTTAATTTCATTACATGACTCATTGGGGACCACATATCTATAATTAAGAATATTGTGAATCCTCAATACCACATTTAATAGGACATGGTAAGGCAGCTGGTGATAAGTATTCAAATCTCACAAATGGATGCCTCAGCCTAAGTTCCTGAATACACACACACATCTCCAAATACCCATACAATTCTAAAAAGTAAATAAAAAATGATACAATATTTATTTCATGACATTTATCCAAAATTAGTGTATGAAAAATATATTGGAAGGTATAAATACACAAATACGAGCCCACAATACAAAACCAAAAGAAGTGATCAGCCTTCTCCAAGGTAGGGGATTATTGTCTAATGAAACAACTGGTATAACAACGTTCTTTATAGACCATATTATTTTCCACTAGATCGATTTCCTCAATGGAATCTATAAAAAAATTCCATATATATAAACAACATTTGTGAGAAGATCCCATGTATGGGTGAGTATAACAATACACTTTAGGACACCCTAAATCAGTAAACATAAAGCACCAAGAGACTAGTTAGCTCATAACAGGGTTTGTCAATCAGGATATGAGAGATAAAAATAAGAACCAAATATACTCAATATAGACTCTAAGTATAAAATTAGTCTCAACCACGCTTCTATCCATATGATTTTTCTTGAGGATTCAAGGTAATTCTCACAGAAGAGGTCTCACTACATGTGATGTCCCATCACTAATGGTGCTCATATTATATGACGTTATCTTCAGACCTCTCCAAATAATTACTCACGGTGTCTTTGAAGATATCAAAACCAAGACATGGGATGTCTCCCAAGACTAACTGGGGAAACCACGTACCCAATATGAAATAACCCACTATATATGGGATTGTAGGCATAATTATACCTCTAACCTTACTTGGTTTACCTGGTAGATATTGGATCGATATCTTGTGTATGATAGACATGCTGATACCATGAACCCTACTTAGGGAACCAGAAGTAATAATAGTGGAATACCCCACGAGTAACCCATAGGGACACCATAAACTCTATTAAAAACACACATCATATCATGGATCACAATCCTATACTTAGGAAGAAACACCTCATCGTACCCTCATAGATATACATGAAGGTAACACACTCAAATGGTGTTGGTCTACATAGAAATGGTATGAGCGGATTCATAAAAGCTCATATAAGAGATGAAATGATAATGAAAAGGGATCCAACTTACCCATCAAGGAGTACATGGATATTCCCAAAGGGATTCATGATCTGTCACTCAAAGCCTAGAACTAACTGTATCCCACTATCACATGAAATGAATTTATCCAAAAAAAATAGTGTGACATATAGGTTTACAAGGAATATAGAATTCAGTTTGGAACTTAGTGTGGCATCCTTCCTATCTCTTATACCATAGATCGTTCCCACATTAACTATCGATCTTCGATTACTTTTTCAAAGTACATAGTTTGCACTCCACATCACATGTCTTATAAGGGTTGGGATGGAACACAACTTGTGTTGATTTCCCATGAACCAATAAATTAGAATGTAAATGGAATGTCCCCACTATATGCATCATGTGAGGCCACAAGGGCTCTGAGACATGTACTCCCCATACACACCGAGCAATCCACTAAAGATTATACATTGTGTAACTTGTATTGCATGGTGTATAAGACCACTTAGATTCATAAGAATGCACTCCCTATAATTTCCATATTGTTTGGCTAAGTATCACATGGAATGTGGGTCTAATACATGGTGCATGATATTTATCATTACACAGAAACACTAACCAGAACACAAATGGGACTACAAGGCATGTGTTCCAGAACTACATACCATGTAATCAGGATTTTTAGAGTTACTGGTTACTCATGTTTCATATGATCATGGAGACATCATCCTCCATTCCACTATGAATCAAACCATATATAATGAATCAGGGGTAGATTGTATATCGAATGTAACCAGAGGCTGAATATTTCCACCAACTATTTGGAAATCATCGCCAACACACTACATCATCGACGCATCATAAAACCAATTACACAACCCCCAATCCATTACTGATCTGTCTTCAATCAAATATTGCCATTATATCACATAAATCAATCCCATGATTTTGAACCCAAATTGGTGTTATCGTTCCATTTCACCAAATAAAGGTCACGTAATTATTGTATACTGGGTATTTTTCAAATCATCTATAAAAGGAATTTATGGTGAAGAGCATGAGAATAAATTAGGAATAAATGCACAAACCTCAAAAAAAATGAACATAAGTAATTGTTCATGTTTCAATTGATTTATTATAATTATAACAGAAATAAAGAACACAAAATAATCTCATAAATCATTTCCTAAATGAAAGTAAGATAAACCTATATCATCATTACATGATTGACCTATGAATTAAACTATTATAAGAAATTATTCGTATTCTTTATGGAATAAAAAATTATATATAAAACAAAATCTTACCTTGAGGTAGGACAAATTTCCAATATATTATTTTTTTACATTTTGTCATTTTCTTGATCCATGATCTTCGTCGGCAGACCAATTTTCAAGACATGAACTGTCATGGTCCCTCAAAGAATTCTCCTCCATAGCTCCTCTATAAATCTATAGGGATGTGTGGCTAACGCTAGAGATTTATCATGATGTTTCTTTTGTAATGATAGTATAGGGTCACTTATCTAAACAACATATAAATTAATTACGTCAATTTATTTTATTATGTGTGCCCATGATGGAATGTTTGTAAAACTTTTGACACTGAAAATATGTATGTCTCACCTATGGTAAAACCCACATTCTTAACTCATCATTTGCCTTAGAGTTATGACATGATATTTCTTTTGGTTTTATTCTATTATTAATTTAAAAACATTGTGTACAAGATATATTCTATTTTATATATTTATTATGTTGACAATGAGGCTCACCAGACCATATAATCTTTTACCGTATCAGCACCTAGCTCCAAAAATAATTCATAGTATATTATAATTTTATTAATGGGAAAATAGGGATGTTAAATTCTCCCTACCTTAAGTATTTTCTTATTGAAAATAAAAATTACTACTCAAAATGATGAGGGTACTGGACATGAATCAAGGTGTACTACTCAAAGTTTCCCTCCTGCAGAATCCTATACTACTAATGGACATGCACCAAGTGAATTGATCATACATGAAATATATTCCCCTAATAATTCTCAATCTATACTGAGTACTCAGGAAAGGTACCTCTATTCTATATTTCCAAAACACCCCAGTTGATAACATGTGACAGGTCATGTACATACTACCTCAGTTGTAACATGAAAAAGATTTAATGTAACCATTCTATCTATGGTGGTTTGGAAAACTGGAAAACCATCTAACTGACCCTATGTAGTATCCTGGAAAGGAGAATGAATCCCATAGATCACATGTCACCCCACCCTAATCCACAATCTTGGACAAGGTGAAATCTCTTAGAACACGTAATCTCATCAATAAACTCATATGTTCATTGTCATTAGTCTACTAAGAACTCCTAACATTGCTGAGCAGTCCTCATCCACCTCTGGATGAAGTACATCCATTACAACCACTTCTAGTACCAACTCTTATCCCATAATCAATGTCACTCACTATCCCTGACCAATATAGTTGTGACCTTCAGGGTCTATCATACAAGTCCTTAAATGGTTCTTCAATAGTGGTGGAGTCGTACCTATTATAATACCCAAATTCCATCGAAAGTAAATCATCATCACAACTATGTTCCAAATATAACATGAAATATTAAATCATTTTCTATAGAACCTAAACGGTTCACTTTACATTTCCAGTCATCTAGGGTATAAAATACATGATCAACCACAATTAAGTCCAAAATCATCCTACATTCACTCCTAAATCATGAATTGATGCAAGAATTGTAGTTTGAAGTGATTTTTGATGAAATTACCTGATGATAAACTCTATCCTTCAACTACAGGCATCCCAAACTATCTAAAAATATCTATTCTTGGATGGTTGTGTATTAGACCAACTTGGTGTCATTATAATACCACTTGGATTGCTTCGTAACCTATTTTTGGTCATTAAATCTCTACCATGAAAGCCATATAGATACTATCCCATTTCCACTTCGACCCTGACACAATGACCTTTACCTACTAAACGGTGGGACATCTAGAGTTACACTCAGAAAAATGACATAACATCCTTTCCCCCCCAAACCTTATTAAAAATAATATTAGTAAACCTTCAAATCTCTTATATGTTTTCATAAGGTAAAAAACCTCCTCAGTAATTCCCCTTATGGTTTGAATGGTGTCATATTCAATCCTCAAAAATATAATGTACTCCCCACCATCAGAAAATCTATCGAAAACATGTGCAGTGGTTATCTTATCACACAACATCTCACAATAGATACCTATATGTATTTCCTCCCTGTCGCACTGAATAAGTGAATGTGAACAACTATCGACTATAGATACATTTCACCATTCACTTCATCAATATTCAACAGTAATGAGGTCATCTTTTTTTCACCTTTCTCAACAATATTGAAAGAAAATTACTTTTTGAGTATTTTATAATACAACCATGCACTTGGGTGGATCTTAATCTATAAGTTCTTCAACCCTAATTGGGTCCATTATCAATCCCATTTCTGAGAAGACATATCCCATGAAGTATTATTCCCGAATCTAGATCATAGACTTTATGATCTTTCTATAAAGTTATTACTCCAAATGTTTGTCTAGAACAATCCTCAAGTGTCTCATGTGCTCCACCACCAATGTCAACTACACATAGATTTTAACTAGGAACGACACCCAAAAAAGATCCATGAAATGTAAAATGATCTAATTCATAAGTCTCAAAAACAACTTTGGGAATCAAACATGTCAAAAGGTGTCACCATGAACACAAAGAAAATATAGTATCTTTAAAATGACACATTCAGTACATCCTCTCCTAAAAATGGACTTGGTGATAACATTTCTTGAGGAAAAAATATTAGAAAAAGTTTTCCACTGCTACTATAAAAAGGTTCCATGAGAAGAACTCCATCTCTATTACTCCCAATGTTAAGTCACACAACTTACAAGTGTGTATTAATCGATCCTAAATGTTAGATTATGGAAAAACAAGGTTTTAACTAAGGTCTCAACTGTAATATATAAGTCTAAAACTAGGGATATCTCAAAAAAAAGTGTGGCTCATTATTTTGTATATAAAAATATAATCTAAAGTATAAAAGACATAGACCATAAATCAAATCACTCATAGATCCAGTAGTTCATAAGCATCCAGGGCCAGTAGCTTCCCAGGTTCCAGAGCATTGTCTCCCTAATATTATAAGAGACCATATAAGTACGGTTGTTGTGACAATAAATCAAAGCTCCATCCACCTCTTGTTTCTCCCTAGGATCCACTTTCATGGTCCCCACCATGCGAACCTCTATTTTTTAACAGTTTCCACTTCATTAGTAGTCTATTGTCCATCTATTTGTCTATTTTATGATGGGTATTAAAATATAATTTTATATTTACACATACGTCACAAGAATAAAAATTCATATTCAACAAATGAATGATTTTTCCATGAGGTCATCATGAACAATGTAGCCTTCTATTTCATTACCTGCATTAGGCACCTATTATTAATGGGTCCTTCTCACGTGAGACCCTATGTGATCAATTACATGTAATCCTCCAATTCGAATTCAAACTATGAGAACCATCATCCATCACCAAAATATCAATCCATAGCTCACTATAACATGATACATCCACCTAAACCACTGAATGTGATTCTATGCAATGATCAACAGGGGGAAGAACCACCTGATGTGTACCAGAAAGTAAAAATTACCCATGACCAGGCATGTGCATGGATGCCTCATTAACCATCTTGTTGAACTCTCAAATCTTTTAAATATTCCTCATTGTATTCCATCTTGAAAAAAGACTACAAGGTCACACGATATATCATGATCAAATAGTGTATCTAGGGAGATTACTCAAGAAGGACATTGAAATAAGAACCCAATCCTAAATGATGCATGTACCAATGATTTTCTTACAATCAATGTCTAAATTTACTGGTTAAAATTAAGGTATTTAGAGTCATATTGAATTAATATTTTTCCTTTTTCACCAAAATTGGAGTCCCTAGAATGATATACAAACTCAAAAAACATTAACACTATTTCCATAAATCCTAAACCCAAACTCACTGCTATACTATCTCCAAACTTTGGTCCTAAGACGATCCATTAATATAAAATTATTATATGACCTAACCCATTAGGGCCTTCCTGGATGGTGGTAAGTTGAACCTCTCGTAGGATACGGCATGTTGTCTAGTGCTGAGTAGGCATATCACACTCATGGGATGCCTTGGCCTATGTACCTGAACACACACATCTAAAAATACCCATGAAATAAGTAATGGTGGATTAAAACTGATAAAATAATTCTTTCATAAAATATATACCACATCATACTATGAAACAATTAATTGAAATCATAAAAATAAAAATATAATCCCTCCATAAAAAATAAAAAAGGGCTCCATCATAATTAGAGGGATGGGACTACTCTCTATTACAACACCTGGTTCAACCACAATATTTCTAGACCGAACTATGATCCACCTACTTCGGGATCTCTAAGGAGTTCATAAAAATATCTTTCATGTACATAATACATGACATGTGTGGGATGCACCCATTCCAGGGTGGGTATAGAAATACCCAGTCATACGTCCTAAAATCACCACAGATAAAGAATCATGGGACTAGTTATCTCATAATAGAGTATGTCAATTAAGATATTATGGAACTCATTTGAACCATACATCCAACCACATGATTCAACATGAGGATTAAAGGTACAATAATCCAATATTCCTCATTCCATGATCTATTTTATCACCAATGGAACTATTCTAAGAGTTCATGCTCATCGGGCCTCGCTAAAGATGTACTAATTGGATCATATATGATCTTGAAATCCTGGTATGGTATCCTGCCCAAAAACATTGGGGGATTATAAAAACCCAAACTAGAATAACCCTTTATATATGGTATCATATGCATAATGATACCACTAACCCTATTTGTTTAACCATGTAGATAGGGGATCGACTACCATTGTATATTAGTCATGACTATAACATTAACCCAACCTAGGAAATAAGAATTAATGATAGAGGATCACAGCCTGGGTCAACTAGAGGGACACCAAGAACCCTTTCTAAAACTCATCCCATATAGGGGATCACAATCCTATGATTCTGATGTAATGTCACATTATACCCTCATATAGATAGACCATGGTAAAACACTAAAACAATACTTGTCTAAACTGGAAACGGTATATGGAAATATCTCAAGGTCAAACCAGAGATAAAATGAGAATAGAAAGTTCCTCAAACTTCTCTTAATGGAGTATATAGTGTTTCAAATAGTGATACATTATTGTTTTCTTTTAGACTGGAACTGCTCATGACTCTCACTCACACGACACACATTTGTCCAAAATAAATTGTATGTCTCATAGGGGTACACAGTGTTTAGAAATCATGATATTACTCCTCATTCAACCATACCTATCCCATGTACCATATCCCATGAACTTTTACTCTAGGAATTCTCATGTACATTGTTCATTTTCAAGTACATTTTTGAAGCTCATGGCATACACTCTTTATTTCATGATGTATAGGGGTTGGGCTGACACTCGGCGTGTTTGGACTTCCTATTCACATTTTCTTTCCAATGTAAATGGTGTGTTCCACACTATATGCAACATGTAGATCCATATGGGATCTTGTGATTGTACTTAATGAATAAATTGATCCATCCTATAAGGGTTACATAGTCTGTGAATTTTCCCACATGTCATGTAACACACCATGGATTCTTCGGAATGTAATACCTTTTCGTGCCATGATGTTTGGATAAGGATCACATGGCCTATAATGTGTGATATTTATCTTCATATAGATTCCCTATGCACAGAAGAAAGGGGAATAAATTACATGTGTTCCCAAACTACGCACCCTGTAGTTGTGAGTTTTCTATAATCCGTGGTTCATTAAATGTCATCAACTCACATAGATTTAAATTCCAATTATACTTTGAATAACACCATATATCATATATCTCATGTGAACCAAACATTTAAAGTGGTTAGTTGACTGATTATGGACACCCAACTACTAAAAAATCATCCATGACACATCGAACCATAACCACATCACCAAACCGCAATCACAAATCAAAATATATTCTTGATCCCTCTCTATTTCTATATACATATCAATGTATATCAATCACTCACTTAGTCGTGTAATCAATAATAAATTACCAATTTGTTACAGTAAAGAGAAATCATGAAATGATCAAATAATAGGTATTTGTTGAACCACCAACCAATTGAATCTGAAAGAAATGAACATATGAAGAAACACATAAGAAATGCACAAACCACAAAAGAGTAATAATCCTAGGCCATTATTTGGGTTGGACTAAATTTTTTATTGTTAGAATAGCATGTTAAGAAACAAAAATAATCTAATAAATCATTTCCTAAACCAAATGATGACAAGATGATATCTGTATAACACAATTGACCCATGAATAAAACTGCTATAAGAATTGATTCATGTTTATCATGGGATAAGAAAAGGGGGATAAATCTATATAAAAAACATTATTTCATCGAGTTAGAGTCGATTGTTAATAAATAATGGATTTTAATTTTTTCATTGATGAGATCCAAAAACTCTATTATCCAACTGATTACCGAGCCTGGATCCATTTTCATCCCTCCATGAAATCTCATCCATGGCTCCTCTCATAATATCTAGGTTTTTGGGGCCAGCCCTCGAGTTTTGGAATAATGTTGATTTATTAATGAAATGACCATATTTCTACACAGAGTCAAGAATTAAATTAAATTTATTTTATTATTTTATTATTTTCTCTCATGTAGGAACTTTAATGGAACGTCAATCACTGAAAAGGGATATAACACTCATAGGGTGAATCCCACGATCTAGATTTAACAGCAGTCCGTGATTTTTTTATTTATGATTCTGTTTGATAGTACATCTATTATTTTAAAAAAAATTATGTGAGTAAGACATAATTTGTTTTATTCTTCTGATTATATCAACACTGAGGCTCTACATCCTTCAGAATATCATACCATCTCTACACCTAGCTCTGAAAATATTCCATAAAATATTAAAAATTATTTTAATGAAAAAAAGGTGAATTACAGATATTGTGTATAATTTGATTATTTAATATTATTAAAGATAAAAATTATCATTAATGGTTTCTTTTAGTTCAATATGAAAATATATATGTTCATTGGATCTATAATCTCTTATATTGAATATAAAGAACCCTGAGTTTAAAAAAATTAATAGTTAAAATTTTTATTTAGAAATGATTTTTAGCTGATACATATATTGAAAGAATTATAATTGTATCCCTTAATAGTCAATATAAGAAAAATTGTAAGTACAACATATTGAATTTCTATAATTTTATATCTTAAATTTCACTCTATTTAAATTATATATTATGTTATAGATATCTAAATTGACTTTTTATTTTTTATATGGAAATATAATAAACTTATCTACATTTTACTCAAATACAAATAAGTTTTAATTATTCAATTTTAAATATTATCATATTCCCTATATAATTTTAATTTTTCTACTACAATTATACACTTTTTATATTACATTACCAACTATTTTTTAATGATATATTGAGATGGAGTTTTTAGATTTTAGTGTTAATTAATTATTTATAAATATATACTAATTATATAAATATTGTTTAACTATATTAAAAGAATAAAAATTCATTTATTTTCATTTATTTTTTCATAAAACTTCTATTTTTTTGATTTAAAAACAATTCATGAAAAATAGTTATAGAAAAACATTGTGGAGTTAACTCCCTCCATTATGATGTGAATTTTTCAACTAATTGAATTCAACCTACTTATAATTTTTATTACATATAAAATTATTATTATCTTAAGTATTATGTTACAATGGATACAAATTATGAAATTTTTAAAGAAATGGTTTTGTTCTTTGTATTTTATTGGAGGTAAAATAATGTACGAAGAAAAAAATTAAAAGTAATGTTGTAGAAAAATGTCATGTTGACACTATATATGTTATAATTACTAAAACCAACATGAATATAAAATGGTAAGAATGTTGAATGTGAAAAAAATAATGAATATTTCACTTTATTAATTTACAGTGAAGGAAAATATTATAATGAGTTCACTATGGATGGATGAAATAGAAAACAAAAATGATGAGGATGTTATACCAATATGTAGATGAACATATAATCCAAATAACATAACCATAAAAAGAAGGGATTTAAAATAATAATATGATAATGCTAAATTGGTATTGACATAAGGATAACATTAATGAAGATATCTCCATATGAGAGAATAATATAGAGAGCACGTAAGAGTTTGCACCATGTGAGTATTAAGTAGCATATAGTTTCCTTGTTTTTTTCTTTCTTAACATTATTTTATAAAAGATGCCAATGGATTTTGGAAACCAAGATCCATGAATTTAATCATTGATAAATTATGAAGTAAAATACATATTGAATTATCAATAATATATATCCATCGGAGAATGGTTTGATCATTTAAGTATTATTATTTAAAGAAACTAAAGCTATACTTAATGACTATAAAGAACTACATTTTTCATATTAACTTTCCTTCTGAGATGGATACATCAATCCCTAGTATTTTCCTACACCTCGTTAAATGGATTAATTATTTTTATTTTTTATTTGTTTTATAAAAAAATATAAAAATATTACTAATTTTCACTAATTGACGGACACTGATTATACATACAATCAAAAGGAATGTCATGGTTATGATTTATTCATAAAACTAATGTTTGGATATATATTCTCGTAAAGAAGTAATGTAATTTTGTTATTTTAATATATATGTAGGGTGGTTTTCATTCATATTAATGGAAATAACTTGTTCCATGAGAAGAGAAAATGAGAATATTTTAATAATCTTTGTACTCATCAAAATTGAAGACAATAGTGCTTATCAACATCACTCTATGCTTGATAATGAAAAGCGTGGTGTGGGTATTTACCTGGATCACTATAAAATCATCTTAATCTCTTCTTGATTTACATGATTTTTTATTCTCAATATATCTTCCAAGTATTTTAAATAATGCATACGGGAACTATTTAAGAGTTGATATTTTTAAATTTTAGGAAAAATCTACACCACAACATAAAATAAACCTTACAACCATATAAAGATATAATGTAGATCATGTACAACATAAATAAGAATAAAATACATTAAATAAATAACAAATAATGATAACATAGAGTGTTATGTGATCTTAAAATGTCATGATCATCATTTATATGTTAAATTTTAATATATCCATGATGGGTACCCTTTATATTTTCCACACATGCACCAAAATATATCTAGTTTTCCACTATAGGATGCTTTAGTGTTATCTTGTAAAATTTGGGTTAGTTACAATGACTCAATTATCACAAGAAGAGAAGGGAATGATCTAGGAAAGATATATTGATCTCTTTTTACTTACTTACTTGTTCTCTTTCTATTTAATATTTAGATATACATGGAAGGGATATAAAATTTATTCAAAAATAAGGTGTTAATATTATTAAGTCGTAAAATCACTTATATTCATAGGATATACTTTATAAAATTTGATATCAATCTATGTAATGTGGTAACCATCATTTTAGACCCTCCACCACATATAGGAATATTTAAATCATAAATGACATGAATATGATATCACTCACTTATAACAATCAAATGTGTCATGTGATAAAATATAAACACTTAACCAGTCTTTTTTCATTTTTTATTTATTCAAAAAACCTTGAATGTTTAATGTTCATTCAAAAAATAACTTCTCATATTTTCGAATATGAACATAAATAATTTTTTTAATACCTTCAAAAATAAATTAAATTCATATTATTATAAACTGTAATAATATTTAATAATATTTAATTAATTTTTTCTTTTTGATCAATCACACTCAGATGATCATCGACATTTTGGGCCTACTTCTTTCTAAACCTTTGTTTTTATTATCTTTTAGGCCCTTATCTCTATAGTTTTTAATTGTAATCATATAATAAGAGTTCTAGCTAGAAAAAACAATAACCCCTAAAGAGATAATGATGATACATGGCTACGAAAACCTCTTAAAAACACTTACTATGTAATATAATATCTTTGTCTCGCCATGTCTTATAAAGTAAGATTTTTAATTTGTTACATCATTCATTGATGCATTCATTAAATTTTTTCTAACAATATTTGGTATAAATTCCTTCATCTACCAGATCCATGGGTTTTTTAAGGGGATACCATCCATGTTATGTTTCCAAATATATATTCTTTTAATATTCAAAATTGAAAATTCCTATCATTATCATTAAATCAATTCTATATTACTAAGGATTCACCTGATGTAATATACCTCACCACAAACATAAATTATCATTGTTTTCATCATGGATAAAATTCTATTATTAAATGATATACATTAATATTTATCTCAATATGGGAGACCAATACACATGCTCGTAGATAGTAACATTCAATGTGACCCAAAACATGTGGTGTTTCTATTGGAAGGTTAATCCACATGATCTACTTTACTCGAGATCACTAATTAATAACATCATGAGAGAAAGCCTCACTACTTATGATCCCCTAGCACCGAATACTCTTACTTCATCTATATATTATCTGTATGATACTTAAATACTATTGGATATATGTTTATGATTACTATGACCATATCCTGATGTTTTCATTATAGTTGGTGACTATTATAATATTTTGATATAACATGTGATTAAAAGTAATTAGAATATAAATACTATACCAAAAATAAATAAACCTATTAGGGTAATAAATTAAAACTCTTGAATATATGTATACATGATATGGAAATCAAAAAATACTACTTAAGATGGGTCTAGGGAATAAAATTTCACAATATTCCCACTTATACTAGATGAAACATACTAAATTTTCTCAACTTGTTAGCTCTCATATAAAAAAAACTTATGAAATGTTATGTATTGAATCATATATATTGTCTTACATTTCTTCCATGGTAACTCTATTATCTATAAGTTCACCTCCTTGAGTAAAATATTCTTACGTGAATATATATCCCAAGTATATATCTTTTTCATCTACATGAAAATTTTCATTGTATCTAGTATCGTTATTGTAATATTGTCACAATTTACAATATGATAACACTTCAATTACTTGATAAAATTATAATAATGGGACAAAATTATTTCTTATTTACACTACTTCATTATCGTCATCGTAATATAGAACATACATGCTATTTTTAGAAATCTACATGGAATTATAGGATCTTTTATTTATCATTTAATTATCCTAAATGTGAAACTAGATTAATTGATTTATTGGAATACTAGTTTTTGTTTCCATGATAACTAGTGTTAATGTTTCTCTAAACTTCATGATCACATCCTTTATCCATTGTCAATTACTATTCGATAGTTCTAACTATATCCACTTGTATTTCTCTTAGATTTATTTTTTATTTTAAAATCATCATTTATACATAATATATATAAAATTTTGTACTTATCAAGGTATATGTGATTGATCTCAGCACATAAGTGTATGGTGTTCTACCCATCATCTTAATCTCCTCTAGTGTTATTAAATCAACATTTTGAGATGTTTACACCATATTGTATAGGAAGCAATTATAACATGAATTATTACATCTTTTATTTTTTTCAATACCTTTTCAATGTATGTGCATTGACTTTGTCTGATAAATACATAGACTCGTTATGTTTATTTTTTTCTATATAACATTGGTTAATACTTAAATATTTATTTAATACCTACTTTGATCTATAAAATTGATCTCTTCATTCTCATGTAGTAATCATGGATGGCAACTATAACATTATGAATTCAAATATATTTCAACACATATATTGTTAAAAATATTTCATCATAGTCAATATATTGAATTTTCATAATCATTTATAAACCAATTATTATTTATAGGTAATTTATTTACCATTCATGTCTACGTATTTCTTGATCCATATTTGGACATTTATGGAATTACATTAGCTAAATATTAAAAAAAATTATTTTCTTAGATAGAATGTATTTAAAAATAAATAATCAATTGATATTTTGGGATTATTTTTCATTTATCATTCACTTATTGAAAAAGGATTTATTATTATCAATGAATATAATATATCACCAAACTCATTGATTATGAAAAAAATGGTTTTATATCATCCTTATATAGTGCTTCTCCTCTATAATGTTTCATTCTATGATCCCATGTGGAACTTATTCCAATGTAAACTACTTGTACATCTCAATCCCTGACTTCATCAAATTTTATCTCCCCTTACTATCTAAAATTTATGTGTAAACCCTATTATAGAAATATAGTATTTATCTTGACTAATATATTTTAATTTTACGTATTTATAATATCGATTATAATTTTAGGATAATTTATAGATACTTTTTTAGTTTCTTGATAAAATTTTCTTATTGAACTTATCTATAACAAACTATTTATATAAAAATGATCTAAATTTGTCAATATAGTTATCATATGTTTAGGTATTAATGTTTTTTTTAAACATATAATTAAATAGATAATTTAAGACCTTTAGGTCTTATAAGACTTATAATTTATTTTACCATGGAATGAATTTTTTATTCCATTTTTAATATTATATTAACTCTATTGTGTATAAGAAAATGTGAGTCTAGGAATAATCTGAACTCTATATTTAATTATTGATGAATTTTTTGTTAAGATATTTTCCATTATACCCAAAAAAATAATTTTTTATCTTCTAACCAAGATAATTATCTACTTCCCTTTAATATTCCATAACTATGTCATAGAAATTTCATGAAGAACATGAATTTTATAATATTTTTCACATTAAATATTTCATTAAAATAATTTAAATCTAATCCTAGAATATTTTTGTCTTCATTTCCTTTTAATTAAAATGGTTTCTTGGTGAATATAACTTGTAAAAAATCACCTCAAACAACTTAATATTTTTAACTCAAATGATAATGAATACCCAAGTTGTTATATTTTGGGATTTTATATATATTTTTTACATGAAATATTATTATCTTGACATAAAAAACATTATTTGAGTCTTATATTTTATATTCTTCATTTATTTATAGAATTTTATATCTATGATTGAATTATAAGTAATCTATTAATTATGTGTTGTATAACATTAAAAATTAATTTTAAGTATAAAATAAAAGGTGATTATTTATAAACTAAAAACTAAGATTATGTCTTGGTAACATACAATAAATAATAAATGTTTTTAAATACAAGAATCACCCCACTCTGTAAAATTTATGTTATGGTATTCTCCAGTGGATATAGGGCTCAATATGCATTAGAGAATTTAATATGACATAAAAACTAATTTTATTAAGGAATGTACCCTAAAAAAAGAAATCAAAGCATACTAAAATTGTGAAGGCCAAGTGTGTCCCCATCCAGGTAAAATTTAAAAACATGAAGTAGGGAGACTAAATAGGTCATGATAATTATTGGGAGGTACTCATAAATATTTAAATCTATGATTTATGAGGCTTTCATCCCCTTATGATAGTTATATTGGATCTTTACATTGTAAGGAGTAATATTTCTCAATTATAGGATAATATAAGAAACATACTAGTGGGAAGTATGGAGATAAATCATGTAATTCAAATTCAAAATATAATCCAACTTAACCACTAATATAGATATAAAATTGTCCTTAAAAATAGTTAATCTTCTAAATAGAACTTTTGATTATATGAGAAGTGGATTTCCATTAGTGTATAAGGGACTTTACGTCAACACCACTAAATAAGCATGGCCACAATTGGTTCCTTCACATCTAATAATATCATTATGGTAGGATACAACTTAATTCTGTTTCATACTAGAGGCATGTGGTATCCATGATATCTAATTACCATAATTAACATTCATATATGGAGTGTAATTGTTAAACAAAAGAAGTCTATTCATTGTTTATAGCCATTCATTTCAATTGAAATATCAAATAACAATTTTATCACCATTTTCACTATATATTGGATATTATAGGCCATTTCACTGAATAGTTATTCATTTAAATCTTCCTAGATAAACAAAAAGTCATCTCATATAGTGTTCCATTCCTTCCTAAACTATTAATTTGCTAGTTTGGGTGGTTATAGGTGTTTGGGAGAGGATTTGGGTGTTTTCTATTGAGGGTAAAGGTGAAATAGAGCTACTTTAGGAAATATATTTTGTTTAAAGTTTACATGATGTGATAGTGGGGTTTATGGAATATGAAGGTATATTTTAGGATTTTTAATAATGTGGGAAATTAATCCTTCTAAGTGAAACATCATTCAAGGGAACATAAAACTGTAAAATTGCACAACATCAAATGGGGTTACATGTCATATAAATCTTCAGTGTAGTGTAGTTATAATGTTTTTTGTGCTTAAGTGTTTTCTCAAACCCTAAAACTAATTCTTCATCTTTCATTCCAATAAAACAATATCTCCATCCCTTAGTGTTTCAAGTTTCATTTTGATGGTGATTAGTTATTGTCTTCCCTTCTTCAGTGTTTAGTGATTTGTCCTCTCATTATCATTGATTTCCTTCCATTATACTTTAATGTTTTGTGGTTGTGGTATGGTTTTCTTCGGTTGTGTTTTTGGGATTTATCCTTTAGTGCGATATGGGATGATCCATGGTATCTAATGTTGTGGTTGTGGTTGTGGGAATTTTAATCAGCCTATGGTGTGATATGAGTTGGAGAAGATTCTTTGAGGTAGGTAATCCCTGATTTACCTTTATTAAGTATCATGTAGTATGGGTTTACATTATTATCTATGGGAGACAGTTTTTTTGGATTAATCAAAGATAAATAATTAGTTAATTTAATTTTATGGGAATTGGTCTTTGATTCTTATGCTTGTATGCTTTGTTATTATTGTGATATTGTGGATTGGATAGGCTTGATACCCCAGTAAAAATTGTGGTTTTTGGGGACTTTTTTCACTAGATGATATGTGTTGTGAGTACTTGTTTTTTTATGATTATTGTGATATCACCAGAAAATAAAATTTTTATAATCACTTATATTTGAAAAATAAAATGGTTTCCCTAAGATTATGGTTTTTTTGATAATTCCCCTAAAATAAATTAAAATGTGATAAAATACCCTTTTTAAATCTTTATAATGACCTTGATTTGTTATGATGTGTGTTCATGCTTATGGGATGGAGATGTGTGTTAGAGGCATGTGGGCTTTATTGTTTGTTCTCGGTGCTTTTGGGGAGATGAGTTGCTTTGTTAGTCGTGATTTTAGGGTGGAGAGATGGTTTGTTTTTAATCCTTTTGGGGAAGCAAGGTGACTTGTTGTTGATGATTTTGGGGATGTGAAGTGGTTTTTTTTCATGCTTTTGGGTAAGTTAGGTGGTCTGTTCAGCCATTATTTTGGGGAAGTGCAGTGGAAGTTTATTTGTGTTAGATTCTTGGGTAGTGATTGAAAAAATAATTTTTTAATAATATTTTAAATGGATTTGTAATGGTTTGGTTAATGGTATGGAAATATATAATGAATAAATAAATTATGGGTTGTGTAGTTAAATGTGGTTGTTACTAAATAATGAAATGAATTATCTAGATAATGATATTTTTTGGAAATTTGAAATGGGCCTTTCATCTTGCTATTTTGTGTTATATATTTAGAGGTGATAGGAAAATTGATGAATTTGTGAGTTGGTTTGTGTTTGGTTATGAACCCATAGGTTGGAATTGTTCTTGGATATATGTATATGCTGATATATTTCTTGTGATTTCTATATTCACACCACCCACATCGAGAACTATGTGATGACACCCTCATTGTCACATGAGGGTTTTTTTCCTAACATTAAATATGGAGGACTGATGGCTAGGTACCAATTCCATCCCAATAAATCATCTAGGTGAGGTAGGTATTACATAGGCTATGATTTTTGAAGGTTTGTTAGTACATTATATGGTTGTTTTGATTTCCCTACTGTATTCGCATAAGATATGACCATGCTTGTGGGGTGGTGGACCGACTATTTTTGAATGAGATGTGATATGACTATGCTTGGGGGAGGCTTATGGTGGGGTTATTCATTGTAGGAGTAAGGCACAATATTGATTTCCTTGATTTTCAGTATACCCTACTCCTCTTTTTATTTTTGTGGATGTCTTTTGGCCCAGGTATTTTTGGGTGAGTTGTTATGTGTTCGTGCTTGTGGGGTGGTGGCTCAGGTGTTTTTCAGCCAGATGTGTTTTGACCAGACATGTTGTACAGTGTGGTATAATCAATATATGGGAGAACTTGGAGGTATGATGTTGGGGTGTGAGAGTGTCATAGCAGTGGGAAAGAAATGTTTCTAAACCATTATGTATGTGATTATTTATATATTATATTATGTCATTTAGGTGATTTGGTGATTTGGTGATTTTCCCTTAGAGAGTATGGTCTTGGTTAGTATATTTGTATAGGTGTTGTTTGGTTCTGCTATTTTCTCATGGGTGTATTAGTATGCTTCCTTCACATGTGAATGAGATAATTTTGGTTTCATACAGATTATATGTATATTATCAACCAATATATATAAATTTTTTTAGGTTTCCAATAGGATTATATGGACCTTTATGGACATTACAAGATCAGACCATGGTTAGTTTTTGTTTTGCTGCTTTAGCATTTATTTTTTCAATTTACTTGGGATACTTTTATTTGATTCAATTATATCTATGCATACATTTTGGGATGGTGTTGTTTTTTTATGTTTTTCCTTGGTGTTTTTTGTGGAGTAATTATATTATCTCCTAATCCTACATTATTATAGATGGTAATTTATCCCTTTTCTAGATATTTTTATACACTCGGTGCTAGTCTCCATCCTGAGTCCTATTAGAGATGGGAATTGGGGGTAATTATCTATCTATACTCATTTCATTATCTATAGAGGGATGGGATCATGAAAGAGTTGTATCAACGGTTATTATTGAGATATTTGATTGAGTTTGTAGTTAGGAATAGTGAGGATTTTATGGGTTCGTATGGAATTAGTGCCAATTGACCTTGGTGCATGATATAGGCCTAAGAGATAGGCTATGACATGGGATTTTTGATCCATGAATATAATCATATATTATTGAATATCCATATTAGGTGAAGGAATATGGATGGCTAGGAGATCTTGATATCTCATTTTGTTTGATTTGGTCCTCATGGTAGTATTGGGTCCCTTTTTCAGTTATCCAGATGTAGGGAGTTGCACGTCATTGGTGGATATTGTATCAGGGAGAGAAGAAGGAGGAAGATATTTTGTGGGTCAAAATATAGAGGGATATTTGAGTATAGTTTCTTTTGTTAACCATTATGGAGGTTAATATGCTAGATTTTATTTCTCTTTAGTAAGATACTAGTCAGTGAAAGAGTTTGGAAACAATTTCAATGAAAATTTTCATTTTTTTCTCAAACCATTTTCTTGAAGAGGAGTCTCATGTGGAATGTCTTGAGGAGGCACTCTATCCTTCTATCCAGTATGCAGTAACTCTTTCTATATTTCAAATGTATATACTGATTCAGAAGAAGGCAGATGTAATCGAAGAGATACACTCACCCAAGGAGGACTACTAGACAAGTGAAACATAAGGGTTCCTTAAGGAGCATAGTTTTAACTAGTAGGTCTCAGGAACTAAGACCATTTAGGTTTCAACCAACAAGGAGTATACCTCAAGAGATTCATTTCCAACCTTCTGGGGTAATTGATTTCTATGATTTTACTAGGGGATTTATACCAATGTTTTTTGGTTGTCTGGTTAATGGACATTTCTATAACCAATTCCCAGTAGTTTCTTGAGTTTGTCTTGGGAGGTAGACATGCTCAGTGCCAGCATCAGTTCCAGTTTCTTGTGACACCATTTCAATAGTAGGGGAAATAGGATTATGATCTTCCAAGGGAAGATGAATCATGTAGAGGCCAACCATAGGATGTTTCTTATGCTCAGGGAACTCGACCCAAAAATGATCATAGAGGTGTTAATTGGTAGATAGGTAGAGGATATGGGCATAGTTAATTTCATGCAGTTTAAGAAGAAGTTTTATAGGGTTCATAGATCATAATATGTAAGATCATTTTGATTAGTACTCTTCTTTCTGCTTTCCCTAATTAATTACATTTTTACTCCTTCATTGCACCAACACTATATTGTTCTAATGTAATAGACATATAGTGGATTCTCATTCCCCTATTGTTGAAAACACCAATCAGAGACAAAACCATCTTTTTTGATGTGTGACAGTGGTGTAGACTGAAGATGGGGCTACATCATTCTTGTGGGTATATTTTTTTAATATAGATTCATCTATATGATGTTATCCTGTGCATTTTTTTGTTGTATTCTATATGTTCGATTAATGTCTTCTTCTGGAGGAGGTACATTTTATCATATGTGGGTGGAAAACATGTTGTTTTTTTTGTGATCATGGTTTTCACATTGGTTTCAGAATGTGGATACCCTTATTTATTTAATGGATGAGTTTTCGGTGGAATCAGTGGATGATTGGACAGTGGAGGTCCCTAAGGTTGTTGGGGATGTTTCTGGATTTTTCCCTTGAGGTGTTTGTGACATTACCCCCTCGATGTGATGTTGAGTTTAGGATATACTTGAAACCTATTTCTTCGTTGAATTTAACGCCTATCTATTAAATGAAACCATATTAGTTATGGGACATGAGGATTCAAATATTTTATCTCATGTAGAAGGGTTTTATCCATCCTAGTGTGTCATCCTGGGGTGCTCTAGTGTTATTATCCAAGAAGGAGGATGGTAGATTGAGGTTGTGTATAGACTACCGAATACTGAATTTAGTGATAGTCAAGGAACATTACCCTCTTATGTGGATATATGATCTTCTCGACCATCAAAGATGGGTGAGTTAGTTTTTTAAGATTTTGATCTATGGTCGTGATATCACCTATTGAGCATGAAGTAGGTTGATATCATAAAGACATACTTCGAATGAAGGTATGAGAATTTTGAGTTTTTATTCCTTCCGTTTGGTGTTATGAATTCACAATCTATTTTCATGGAGATTATTAAATCCTTGTTTCATGAGTTCTTACAAACATTCATCATTGTATTTATCAATGAAATCTTGATCTAGTCAAAGTCAGAGAAGGACCATGTCGAGCACATCAAAGTAATTATTTAGGTCCATTGACACCAAAGTCTTTATGGAATGTTGACTGAGTATAATTTTTAGATATGAGAGATATATTTCTTTAGGCATGTGGTGTCTCAGCAGGGCGTGGCATTGTAATCATCTAAGGTTTAGGTGGTTGTTTCATGGAAAACACCCATGAAAATGGAATAGGTGTTTTTGATGATTTTATTATGGCCCTACTATGTATTAATGTACACTAAAATTTTGTTTCCATGAATTCCCACATTCTAAATGTGGGAGGATTTCATCACTTTCAGCAGTAATGCCTAATCCCTGATCAAAATGGGATGATGGGATGCAAGTTCTTCATTCTATGAATTTATCATTAGAGTCTATTTTTTAATCCAGATCTACCTTATATATTTATTTTGTTTGTTGAATTGATTCCTGATTACATCAATTTTGGATGCTGGTTAATTACACTACATCAATTTGGCAGGGTAACAAACATTTGTCATAAGAGTAGTCACATTGGGAATCACTAGGCATGCCTATATGTTTGGTGCATTAGTAACCTATGAATCATCATCTCGGGAGGGCCTATCATATGAGACATGTAATGCATGAACCCTAGGGCATCCCATGTCGACCATGAAGTAATTAGTGCCAAGGTTGTTTTTCTTCTTGGGGTTTTTACATCAGGAATCCCTTGTTTTGCATGGGGTATATGTTTAGGTTAGGTCCCACATTTTAAATCCTTTCTGGAAAGACTATAATGTATTGTTGAGATAGAATTGTAAATGAGATTAAATCTTTGGGAGATTTTATTTTATGGTGAGAATTCTCCATGAAGGAGGATCAAGGAGGTGTGTCCCTATGAGGGAAGATGTCACACATTTATAGTTTAATAAGGGATAAAAACACATTATGGAGGAAGATCATTGGGACTAGTTTTACAAATTGTGTAGAAAAGAACAAGTTTTACGCATTTTGGGGACAATATGAATGGATCAGAATTTCCCATGGTGGTGAAACTAATATTTTAGATCAGAATTCCATGTGGATGTGGATTGTTGTTTGTGGATCAGAAGTCCCCATAGAGGCAGAACTGAGGTCGTAGATCTAAACACTCCATGGTGGTAGATCCAGGAGGTGTGTCCCTATGAGAGAATATTCCACAACTATGTTTACCAATGCCATGGTTGACACTCAAGGAGGTATCCTATGTACTTGTTTCTTTCTGGAATTGGGGATGACCTCGTTGATTGAAGGTTCAAACATTCCAATCGGTTTCTAACTGGTTTGTTCATAGAACCAGAAACATCCAATGATTCCATATCCATTTGGACCTACTTTCCAAAGGTAGGCGCTCATTAGTTGTGGACTGATGAGTCTTAGGAATTTGCATTGGTCGAGAGGATGGGAGGTCGGACTCATCACACCTTTTTGAGGGGATTTATTGTCTACTCTGGTACTCTAATTATATATTTATGTTATGTTCGTGAATCCTTGTTACATTACCAAGTTTAAAATGATCTTTCCTTTAGTATGCTAATCAATGATTGGTACGTAGGAAATTCAGAGAATCTTTTATATGAATTCGAGGTTCTTCATTGATGAAGAATCATCTGTATTTGTTAAAGATTTTTAGTTGATGGTATCCTTAAAAATACATAAAAGTATCTTTGTCATTATGATGACCATACTGGTTTTAAATCCACTCAGTGGGGAAGTTGAAGTTTATTGTCATTTAGGAGGACATGGATTATTTCAGAGTTGAGATCATACCTACTGATGGGATACCTACGTATCCTTTTTTTGGAAAAGGAATCAGAACCCATGTAGTTTGAGTAAGATAGTATGATGTTTATGCATGATTGATGGCTCAATGAAATATACCATGATTACTTTTACACTCTAAGCTCATGTGAGTCATGCTTGGTGTGAGAAACAAGAGGTATTGGTGAAACCAAACAATTGTGCCAGGAAAGATGCAATGATATGGGGCTTATGTGTGTATGACTACCCAAATAGATAAGAATTAAGATTTACTTCAGGGAAGAAATCTAGGAACAGCGTCCATAAAGTTATATGTGCTTCATGGAGATTTGGATACTCTAATCTTAGGGATTACGCATAAGGAAGATTCCCAAATTAGGAGGGGACTTATGACTGAGGCTTACTCCTGAAAAGGAGGCCCATGTTAAGAGAATTATGGTTGGGGATTACTCCTAAGGAGGATGCCCATATTTGGGAATTTTGAGACTAGGGATTACTCCTAGGCAGGATTCCCATATTTAATAATTTTACGATTGGGGATTACTCCTGAGAAGGATGCCCAAAATTATTGGATATTATGACTGGGAATTACTCCGGAAAAGGAGGCCCATGTTAAAGAAGACTTGGGGATTACTCCTAAGGAGGATTTCCAGATTTGAAAATTATGACTGGGGCTTACTCCTGAAAATGAGGCCCAGGTTAAAGGGATTTGAAAATTAAAGGGGCTTGGGGCTTACTCTTTAGGATGAGGCCCATATTTTAGACTGGGGCTTACTCCTAAAAAAATGTCCCATATTATGTATTACCTCATCTTAAAGGATGAGGTTGAATGAATGAAGTATCAATCTTTAGTTACAGAAATATGTGTAAATCTGTAGATTTTAAGAGATGTTCCACGGAGTTCCTTTCAGATAAGGAATGCAAATCAAGAAATCATGCCATAAATGGATTTGAAGAATGTCTTGAAGAGTAAATCATGAATAGGAGAGGTGTATTGGCATAAGAGGGGTGAAATGGGCAAGAAAGGCACCCAAAAAGGTAGGGGCGCGCAAGTCCTGGAAGGCGCGCAGGTTCTGCGTGGGCGCGCAAGTCCTCGTCGTGCAGGTATACCTGTGCGGCACATGTGTACTTTCACGATTTTCATCCCTTAGATTAATATTTGGGCGATCTATTATCAAAGCCTTTAGAATTATCCCAAGAGGCTTTCCAGAATATGGCGCACAAGTTATGGTGAAGAAGTAGGGCGGTGCACAATTGTGTACATTTCCCTTAAGGGTAAAACACTTAGGCGCGCAAGTGTTAGTGAATTATAACACTTAGACCTTACTCCTCTTATTTAGACCTTCCATTATAGGTAAATAATTACCTTAGAAGTGTTCGGAATACCTGAAGAAGAGACTTGGGAGTTCAGAGCTCTGTATCTGAATTCTGGAAAAATTTCTCCTGAAATGGGGGGCCCACCGGGGGTATTTATAGGATGGAGAAGACCCCGGGCGGTTATCACTTAGGGCGTGCAAGTGACATGCACGACCAACTTCGGCGCGCAAGTGTACTTGCACGACCATGGTAGAACTTAGGCTGGAGAAGACCCCGGGCGGTTATCACTTAGGGTGTGCAAGTCACTTGCATGACCAACTTCGGCGCGCATGTGTACATGTGCAACCATGGTAGAACTTGTGAGACCTTTGTGCAATGTTCTTCGTATTCCTTCCTTTTTCAATTTTTTTTATATATGTCCAAATGTTGAATCACTTTGAACTAAGATATTCCCCTTTTCCAATCTTTAGACTCTGTGACGAAAGGAGTGTCAAAAAAAGTCCCCCCTCAGAGTTGTATCCGAAGAGAAAAGAGGACTTGACTCTGAGGAAAAAGGAGAAATCATGGGTCTTTTTGGTTATTGGAAGTATAAAGTCATGCATTATAGACATAAAAAGGCTAATGTTTAAGGTCAAAATAGGTTTGACCGAATGGATTGAAATTGACTCAATTCCTGGAAAATTAATCAGAAAACATATTACCACACTCAAGTATGAGGGAAAATATGTAAACTATAACATAAGAATATTTGAATCTGAGGAATGATATGAAAAAGAGCTAAAAGGAATTAGAAGAAGTAGTTACTAAGAATGAAGTTACCATTATTTAACAAACTCGTTAAGGGGTTGAATTATGCAGGGCCACCTAAGGGCATTGGCTGCATATTCATATAAATATCATCTTTTGGCTGACAGGTCTGTTATGTAGACTACTTATGCAATCCCACCTAAGGGAACGTGCTGCATAATCAGGTAAAATAACTTTCAGAAATTTAATTTCCTAGTGCTAAAAACCAGTGAAAGTTTATGCAGATTCAAATTTTCCAAAGTATAGAGTTTTCTGAATGGAAAGAGGTACTTGAATATGGAGAAGATTTTCAAAACAAGATTATAGAAGAACTGGATGAATATCACTCCTACGAAGGTATGACCCAAATGTAGGTAAGGATAATATAAAGCATAGACTTGAATACTTTCAGATCATGAAAAATGATATGGGACAAATATGTTAAGGATGGCTAGTTTTGCAGATCATTACATATTGTCAAGAAAAATAAATAAAAAAGAGATTTTCCTCCCATGAATGTAGTTACCACTATTTAACAAACCCGTTAGGGGGTTGAATTATGTAGGGACGCCTAAGGGCATTGGCTGCATAGTCAAATAATAGCATCTTTTGGATGACAGGTCCGTTATGTAGACTGTATATGCAAGGCTGCCTAAGGGCACGTACTGCATGGTCATGTAAAAGAACTCTCATAATTTCCGGCCTTTTGTGATCAGATGTTAAGAAAAAGGGTTATGAAGATATGAAAATATTTATGGTTAAGATAATGACACATAAGGATGGGTATTTTCCAATGTATGCAGAGATACACAGATCAATGCTAACCATAATCATGTTGTGGCTGGGTCCTGAATTGAAATGTTGGACTTCACTACGTATCCCATACGGATGGGAATCAAGCCATATGTAGTTCATAAAATATAGTTTAACATCATGTGGGACAAAAGGATTGGAGATCTTATTTCAGGGTCATAGAGCTCGGACCATTATAAGAAATACACAGTGTGTGTTTTCATGGGGACTTTTCAGCCCAGGGACTGAAAGTGGAATTTTGGGTTTAAGCCCAAAAGACTTGGGGATGGAGTTGAGGGATACTCGAACGTTCCTACGTATCCCATTAGGATGGTAATCAAGCCCACATTGTTCTAGAAATACCCTATGTACAAATTTGGTTCATACATGTGAAGGGTGAAAGGGGACTTTAGAGCAATGATGGTTTAACCCAAGATAAAAGGTTCGGGCATTTCCATGTATGCACGTAGTCTTTGGAATGAAACATGATTGAAAATCAATGTAAATAATGATTCCCTCTCAGGTGATGGTATCAAAGAATGTTGTATTTTATTGTCGTACATGACAAAAATTGTTGTACAGTTTAATGTCATATAGCAAGGATGAAAGTGAACCAATGTAAAGATATTGATTCTAGGGGCAGTTTCATGAATCAACATCGTATGAGATGGAGGTGAACTGATGTGAAGAGATTGGTTTTGGGCTTGAACCTTGGGAGGTTTCCAACATACCCAGCCTGGAAGGAAAGGATCAAAGTACGCGTAGTTCAATTAAAGAATTAATTAATGATCAAGTTTATCTTGGGGACAACGACCTAAAAAATGATGTTGTTGGGACTTACACATGGTTAGTAGCCCATAGAGAGTGTTATGGTTGAAGTTTTCTCTTTGCTCACATGATTCATACTCTGTGTGAGAAACAAGAGGTAACAACAACCTTAACGATGCACAGTTTAATTTCATGTAGGACATATAAAGGGACTATGCAGTTTAAAGTCTTGCAGTTAGGACTATAAGTGCTACACAGTTTAGTGTCATGTAGTAGGTACAAAGTACAATTTAATGTCATGTAGAACACATCAAGGGACTTTCTGTACAGTTTAGCATCATGTAGTTAGGATGATGGGGACAACACAATTTAATGTCATGTTGGTCAAAAAGAGGACTGTGCAGTTTAATGTCATGTAGTAAGGACAAAATAGTACACTATTTAACATCATGTTGGATGTATTAGGGACTTTTTCACATTTTAACATCATGTTGGACGAAAAAGGTATGATACAATTTAGCGTCATGTTGGACGTAAGTGACAATAGTTTAAGGTCGTATGCATGGACCATGGATGGTTCAGTTTAATGTCATTCTGGATGTAAGGGATGTCTGTACAGTTTAGCGTAATGTAGTTAGGTCGTCATAGTTTAACATCATGTGAGTTGAAAGGAATAAAAATAGTTTAAGGTCACATGTATGGACCGTAGCTGTATATTTCAACGTCATATAGAAAGGATGATGAAGGGGACACCGTTTAACATCATGTTGGACGTATGTGAAAATAGTTTAGGGTCATATCCATGGACCGTTGGTTATGAAGTTTAATGTCTTGTTGGAAGGTGGTGTAGTTTAAGGTCATACCGGACCAATGACCATATATTTTGTGTTAATACAAAAAACTTCTTCAAAAATATGGCATTGTTTGGAGTAGTGATGAGTTCTCCATCCATCGAGATTAATGAATATGCTCCATTAGAGTAGACCCTATGTGTTGAGTAAGGTCCTTCCCATTTTGGCTCAAGCATGGGAGTTTTCTTTTCTAGTATCATTGGAGTTATGAGAACTAATACCAATTCTCCCAGAGTGAATGAACGAAGACGAACCTTTTTGTTAAAAGATAGTGCTATTCGATTCTGATAGACTTCCATGTGGTGAAAAGTACACAATCTTTTCTAATTTAACCATTCCAATTCATTCAATCACTTTTGAGATTACTCATTTGTAGATGACTTTTCATAAATGGATACTCTGAGAGAGGGTAATTGAACTTTAATGGGCAAGACGGCTTCCGTTCCATATACCAGTGAATATGGAGTTGACCGCGTTTCAGTGCGGGTGGTAGTCTGATAAGCCCATAAAGAATGGAAGTGTTTATCAGGCCATGATTTCTTATCTTTATCCACCATCTTTCGTAGTATATTTTATAGGGTCTTATTGAAGGATTCTATCTGGGCATTGGCCACTGCATGATACCGAGATGAATGGTTGGATTTGATGTTGTATTCTTGATACAATTTCTTCACCTCGGATGAACAGAAGTTGGTGCCATTTTCCATCAATACGGTATGAGGGATACCAAATCTAGTAATGATGTTAGACTTGATGAAGCTAACAATGCATTTAGAACTGTCTTCCTTGAGAGGTATTGCCTCTTCCAATTTGGAAAAGAAATCAGTAGCAGTAAGAATATACTTAAACTACTTGGCTGTAGCTGGAGGGTAAGGCCCCACCACATCCATTCCCCATGTGGAAAATGGCCACGAGTGTTTAGTTGTATGAAGAAAATCTGGAGGTTGACGAATGAATTTCGCATGTACTTGGCATGAATGACACTTCTTTGTGAAATCAACACAATATTGTATCATTGAAGGCCAAAAGTATCCAAGCCTTTGAATCTGATCAGACAGTCTATGTCCAGACTGGTGGGCACCACAGACTCCTGCATGCACTTCTTTCATGAAAGCCATTATCTCTTCACCATCAATGCATCTGAAGAGAACTCCATCAAAACCATGTTTGTATAGAATTTTCTCTAGGTGACCTGGGATATCATAAAGAGTAAAATTGACCACATGTTGACGGATTTGTTCTTTCTCGGCTCTATCAGGTGGAAGTGTTCCATTTTGAAGGTATTCCCTGATAGGTGACATCCATCCTGTAGTATGACTATACCATTCAGGAATGGGACTAATTTCATTAATTTCCTCTATTATGATTCAAACATAAGGTGAAATTGCATGATGGTGGGCAATACTAATGGCTGTCTCGTCCCGATTTGGATCTTCCAGTGTTGTGGCTATATTAGCCAGTGCGTCAGCATGAGCATTTTATGATTGTGGGACATAAAAAAATGTCGGTTCCGAAGGGAATTCCTCCATTAACTCTGTGACATAATCATACAAAGGGATTAGTTATTATTTTCTGATGGCATATTCCCCATTAACTTATTTTATTACTAGGTCTGAATCACCTTTCACCTTTAATTGATTCACTTGTGCTTGAAGCGCCAATTCCAAGCCCGTGATGAGAGCTTTTTATTCTACTTCATTATTTGTAACACCTTTCCACAATAAGAAGGAATAAGGTAACAATACCTTTTCTGGAAAATGAGCACAATTCTGATGCCAAATTTGTTGAATTTAGGATTTTCCATTTTCCTCCCAGTTGGACTTTTGGAAGCACCATCAAAATACATTTCCCATGCCTGAGGACTTTCTTGAATAGAGAAGACTTCCTCATCAGGGAGTTCAATATCTGAAGATGTCTCTTCCACTGAAGGGTGTTCAGCCACGAAATCAGCCAGATCGTGGCCCTTTATTGCTTTTTGAGACACATACTGAATATCAAATTGCTCCAAAATAACTTCCCACCTTCCCAGACGTCCTGTAAGCATTGGACGACTAAAGATGAATTTGAGCGGGTTATTGCAAGATACCAATTGGACCTCATGATGTTGCAGGCAATGTCTCATCTTCGGAACTGCAAAGATTAATTCCAGGCAGCACTTCTCAATACATGAATACCGGGTTTCTTCTTCATGAGTAGTCCGACTGAGGTTGCAGAGGCTATTTTCATTCCCAGCATCATTCTTCTGAGCACGAAAGGAACCCAATGATCACTCTAAAGCTGTCACGTAGAGGATAAGTGGTCTTCTTTCAACAGGTGGAATGAGTACCGGTGGACTCAAGAGGTATTTCTTTAGAATATCAAATGTTTCTTGACATTATTTATTCCACTAGTAAGTGACTCCCTTATTTCATCAATTTGGTGAAGGGTAAACTCTTTCCTGCCAAATTGGCGATGAAACACATAATATAGGCTAAGTTTCCTTGAAGTACTCTTAATTATTTCAAATATTGAGGAGGTGACATACCAAGGATTAACTTTGTCTTCTCAGGATTGACTTCAATACCACAATGGTGTACAAGAAAGACGAGAAATTTTCTTGAGGTTACCCCAATAGCACATTTTAAGGGGTTCATCTTAAAATTATATTGTCGATTCTTGACGAATATGACTTCCAAATCATCCAAGTGATTAAAAAGTTGTTTGGATTTGACCACAAAATCGTCCACATAGTATTCAACAAACTCCCCTAAAACGGGTTTTAAGATACGATGCATGGCATGCTGATATGTTGCACCTGCATTCTTTAAGCCAAAGGGAATTACCCTGTAGCAAAACACACCCTGAGGGGATCTAAAGGCTGTGGATTCCTCATCTTCTGTGGCCATTTGGATTTGATTATATCCGGAATATCCATCCATGAAAGAAAGTGCTTCATAGCCAGTTGTTGTATCAATTAAAAGTTCTGTAATCGGAACTGGGAAATCATCCTTAGGAAAATTCCAATTAAGATCTCTAAAGTCGATGCAAACTCTAATTTGTCTATTCTTCTTCTTTACAGGGACAGAATTAGCCAACCACTTGGGATATTGAACTTCTCTGACGAAGTTAGCATTGATAAGCTTATCCACTTTAGCTTCAATTTTGGAAGAATAAGTTGGGTGTGTTTTTCTCACGGCTTGCATAAATCCTTGATGTTCTTCTGGTAAACCCAAATGATGAGTAGCAACATCAGGATCAATCCCTGGTATCTCTGTATAGTTCTAAGCCAATATGTCTCGATTTTTCTTTAAAAAGGAAATATACATCTCTTTTTCTTCAAGAGTCATGTCTGCACTGATTAAAGTGGGGCATGGAACTTCTTTTATACCCAGATTTATTTCTCTGAGTTCATCCACGGTGGTAGAGATACCCTCTTCAAATGCTGGAGGAGCATCTCTTAGATCTTCCTCTTCTTCTTCAACATGTTTTATTTCTTCCATTTCTACTTGCATAGTATATGACAAAGAAAAATTTCCATGATCAGAAGATATGTTAAAATTTGAACATCTTGAAGAAGAAGCTTCCATTTCTGACCCAATTGATGATGAAGGGTCTTCCTTGGGAAATAAAGAGGAGATGATGGATTGAGAATCGACATCATTTTTCACCTCCGATATTACTATAACTTCTCTAGCCTGATTGGCGAAGTATATACTTGTTGGATTTCAGCAGATGAAATGAAGACGACACCATTTGGGCTTTCATCACTTCTTGGAGGATCACTAATTTCTCCCATGTTATCTAGCTTGATTCACGTAATTGACATTATGGATCTTTCTATAAGAGTATTTTTGATTTGGGTCTATCCTGTCAAATTAACTGATAGGCAACACATAATCTGTACTCACATGCGCAAATGGATTTACTGGAATCTTCTCCAAACCATATGGAGCATTAACTTTGGTAATATCCTTTCTT
Source organism: Viscum album (assembly GCA_963277665.1). Classification (NCBI taxonomy): domain Eukaryota; kingdom Viridiplantae; phylum Streptophyta; class Magnoliopsida; order Santalales; family Viscaceae; genus Viscum; species Viscum album. Next base: position 238,636,191 of record OY728150.1, read on the forward strand.
GTGGATTTATCCATTTTATTTATGTAATAGAATTCCACCTCAATGTACTGAGACTCACATGTCTTGAACAGGGCCTTATCACCATATAATGTCCCAACTTGACCATCGAAACAATATTTGGGACATTGATGGTATGATAATGGGATAGCAACATGTCGATGTAGCCAGGGTCTTCCAAGCAAGATGTTGAAAGCTGAGTCTTGATCAACAACCATGAAATCTGAATTAGATACAAGATCTCCAAACTGAGTTCTAAGTGTAACTTCCCCCAGTGGTTCGTGTTCATTTTTATCATATCCTTGTAATATCATGGTTGAAGGAGATAAATCAGATTCTGTGAGGCCCAATAGATGAAGTGTACGAATGGGCAGGAGGTTTACTCATGAACCATTGTCAATGAAAGCTCTTCAGATGTCTACGCCATTGACCTTTCCAGATAAGTACAAAGGCATCATATGCCCATGCAAAACATCATCTTCATCTTCATCAGTAAAAGATATTATTGCACGGAATTCTATAGGATTATTCTCTATGTGATAGACTTCAGCTGCATCAATTTCAGTTTCAAACTCCTAAGGACTTGACAAAGCCTCGATGAGTGCCTCACGAAGATCTTTTGACAGATTCAAAGCATCTAGAATTGATAAATTGGCTGGTACTTGGGCCAAGTGTTTCAATACATCATACTTTTGATCCAGAGTTCTGTTTTTTCCAACAGGAACATGTGGTTTAGTAGGTTCCTTGGAAGCAGATTCTTTGAAAGTTGATGCATCTTGTATTGGGATAGGAGTTGGTAATATTCCAGGTTTTGGAAGATTAGACTGATGAGATATATTTACTTGTTGAGAGGATGAAAGTGGAACCCCCAATTGATCCTCCAAAATAAGTATTCCAGGACTAATGATTTTATTGGTAGAAGAACTTTCTTGTTCATTCTGAGTTCGCTGAAGGGCTCTACCATGAGTTTCTGCTGCGTACACAGTTCTTGAAGGGGTAGAATTGGAATAGTGGCTTCTGAAAGATCCATGTCTTCCCCTATATCCTGAGCCTCTAGAGCTTCATTTAATTCCTCTATATTATACAGGGAATTCAGGCTCATCAAAATCGAAACTGCGACTGGTATATGGATCTATTAATTGAATCATATTAACAGAACCGAAAATCAACTCTTCATCCGATGAAGACTCTGCCTGATTAGCCTGTTTATGCTGTGCCATTTGGTGGGATGGTGCCCGTTGATTTAAAGTAGATGGCATGAAGTCTGCCAGGGTTAAAGACAACTTAGGCTTTGACACGTACTCATCTTCTTCTGATTCTTTTTCTTTATTTGAATCATGTTGTTTCTCTGAGGATTTTCCCTCTGATGAAGAGGGTTTTGCTGCGGCATTCATGGTAGAAGGTACAATTGGTTTCTTCAATTGTATTCGTAAAATAGCATGAGTTCAGTTGATCATTTTTCTAACCATCCAATAATCATATTTTTGTGCATTTTTGTTCTTAACTTCTTGCCAGTCGCCTTCCTTCTCTAGAACTGTAGCAATAACACATGCTATATGAGATAAAGAACCTTTTAATTTGACTTCTCCCAAGTCGACCATCTTTTGCAGGAGGTTTATGAAGAAAAAACACTCCTGTATAATATGCCCTAACATTTGATGAAAAATAAAATAATTGAGACGATCTTCATTTCCTTCCTTATTTGTCCTTTTTGGCCTTGGCAACTGAACCAAATTATTTTCCAGAGCCGAAATGAAGTAACCAGGAACTTGTTAATTTCGTAAATAGTATGTTTTTCTCTTCAGATCATCAAATTGTTTTCGTCTTTGATCTCTTTGATCATCTTGACAAAACAGACTTTGTTGGTGGTGTTCAGGAGGTGGAACCCTTCAAGAAGATGAAGGTTTTGAAGTAGAAGCAGGTACAGGTTCTTGTTTAAGCATAACTATAGAAGTCTCTACTTTACCCATTCTCCTTTTTGGATCTGATGTAATTACACAAGATTTAACCTTAGTCTGTATAAGAGAATCTTCAATCTGTTGAGTGATTGAGGTAAGGTCTCAAAACCCTCCTGTTTATTTCACAGGGATCAGTGGTGTGCGTAATTCGTCACGCAGATTTTCTAGAAAGATTGGCAACATTTCCTCTTGAGGGAGTACTAATATCAGGGAATATGTTAATCCCTTCCAGCGAGCAATGAAATCAGAGACTCATCAGTATCCCATTGCTTACAGTTTTTAAGATTGAAAACTATTGTTTTTGGCAAAGTTGAGCTAAATTGAAGAAGAAATCACTGACGGAGATCTTCCCATCCAATAATTGGCCAGGATTTCAAGCTTGTATACCAGAAAAAAGTTGGTCCTTGCAAGGTTCACACGAAGCATCTGAGTTTCATTACTTCTTACTGCTCTGAAGTTCCCATAATAGGATCTCAACAAGACACATAATTCATCAAATGCTATTCAGGGTTTCCTGATCCATTGAAAATTAGGAATACCGGGTTCCCAAAATTTGATGGGGGAGAGATTGAATCTACCTATTCAGGGTAAGCTCTCTTTTCTGGTTGAACCTGTGCACTCTTCCCTTCCATAGCTTCCAACCGACCTATTAATGACTCAATAGTAGTTATTAACTTTTGAGAAACATCTGGTTGAGCTTGAATCTGAACAGGTGCACTGACTGGAGCTTGGACAGGTATGGTAGTTGGTACTGCAACTGATGGCAGCACTGCCAATTGTTGTTGCACTTGACCCTTAGGATTAGACCAGTGAGGGTGTACTGATAAAGTAGGATATTCTTGATCCATCTCAGTAGCTGCAATAAACTCCCTTGGCTGACAGACTCTAGCACACTTAGGAGGAATACTACCTTGAAGTAGTTCTGCGTTCAACCTCCTCAATTCTTTCATTTCTTCCTCTTGTTGCGCAAATAATTTCTCTAGTGAGAGCGATTGGCCTTCTCCAGAGGAAGGATATGTATCCTGATTCATTACCTTCTCCTTATTTGATACCTTTCAGAGAGAGGGATGTGGGTTATTTGAAGGAACACCCAGATTTTGGGTAAATCATTGATTTCATGTACGCACACCTTCTTCATTTGTGTCTGTCCATACGACTTACTAAGTAGGAACCTCTTCATCTGAGTCCCCTGAGTGAGCCTCATCTGGTGGATCAGCAAAAACAGCATTGATGACATTAATTGATTCATAATTCATTTCGTCCCTTCTATTAGCATTTCTGTGATATTGTCTTCTTCCATGTCTTTGATGAGACATTGCCTTTCGTTGATTCGATCCCTCGGGAACTTCTTGGAAAACATTAATTTGGAGAGATTCTCCTAATAATTTTTCTCTTTGTTCCTCTTGGGGATTCTCCCCTAACCAAGAGAAGAACAAATTTCATTGAGGGAGGGATTGAGGATTAGAAAAATTCCCCAGTCCGTTGGACTATGGATGTTCGTGTTGTTCCCGCTCAACTCCTCGAATTCTATTTTTGATTCCGAGGGTTGGTTTAAAAGATTCCCCAGTCTGGGAAGCTGGGGTGGCTCTTGACATGCTATGTCTGAGACTTTCTTAAAATCTCTCCTGATCTTGAGGATCATGGTCCGGAAATTAGCTGGATACATCAACCTGTATCCACTTTTATCACCCGGATCGAAAGACCATTGGATGATTTCCGACACTTCTGTCACTTGATGATGTGCTTGCTCCATACGAGTGGCATGTTCAATATTCTTGTTTGCTTGAGGCAGGAGTAATTCGAAAACCTGTTCTCTGTATTCTTGATTTTGAGAAGAACTAGTTGAGGAATGTTCTTGGCCAAGCTTTTGATTACAAATAAAACCCATTGACTGTGGCCGGCCACGGGCAATAACATTGCATGAGACCATTTTCGGTGGGCTTTTCTGACTGGAGATCACAGTGAAATGTAGTGCTCCATGAACACCCCATCCTCTGCCATGAATACCAGATGGGTCATTGGCAATTAACAGGCACAATATTCTTAGTGCGCCAAGGCATGAATGATGAAGGGCTCTCTGTTGTTTTTCAGCCTTCGAATATCGAGAGACTGAAAGAGATGCCAAGTCAATTTGACATTGTAAACCTTATAATATCTTAACATGATTTCCATATTCATCAAAAGATAATAATTTCATTTTCAACTGACAAAGAGTTTTCCATATGTTGAGACGAATATCACGAATCCCATCTTCCGTCAACATCTCTGGAATGTCATACTGAGAGTCAGCCAAAGGCCAAAACATGACAGGCACTTCACCCTTCGCCAGTTGTTTTCACATGTTCAGAATTTCCGCTTTATCATTCAATGAAGATTCTTCTACCTGATTTGACCAGAGTTGGTGCTTCCCTGTTGCTTCATCGGATTCAATAAGATTAGTAGAGAAATCCCTGATCAAACTAGAAGATGCATGACTTAGGGGTGGTTCGGAGAATGAACTACACCGTGGGATATCTTCTGATTGAGAAAGTATTTCACCTGCTAACGATGAAGCATCAGACATGGCTGGTTTCACATTTTCAAGTGCCTCAAGATAGGAGGGCTTTCTCGGAACTACATTTTCCACTGGAGCATTTTCCGGGAAATGTGCATCACTACTGCGGAGAGGACTTTCACAGTGAAATTCATCATCATGGGGGGGACCACCATGGTTGGTTACACCAAAAGATGAGATCTCTTTCTCCTTGGTCTTCTGACCACACAGAGGGTTCCTATGGCTCTCATATGAAGATGAAACTTCAAGATCGACCAAACTATCATAAAGCAAGCCTTCATGAGGAAGTGTCTGTTGAAGACCTTCGGAATTAATGTTCCCACTGTTGGGAACTGAGGGTGTAGAATCTTGGATTCCAACAAATAACTATCTGAGGGCTTCAAGAACTCCAGCATCGAGCAAGGTCTTGTTACAGATTGGCTCATGATCTCTTGACTGTGCTAGGTGAGTATTTTTCTTAGACGCCTTTTTACTCGCCTTGGAAACCAATTGTTGATGAATGTGGCTACTCTGATCAGGTGTATGTGCCTGATTAGGAGATATGGCCAGGTTAGGCTAACGATATCCACTCAAATCAGGTGTATGTGCCTGACTTGGATGTCCGTATGATATGGGGGAGTATTCCCCATAACCCTCTTGGACTAGAACATATGTGTGTGTCTGTTCCGGAGTGAACTGTTGATTTGTCACTCCACTGGTAGGGTTAGATTGATTTGTCTTTCACTGAGATGCCACTGAAGCTGTTATAATATCCGGGCATGAATCTAGAATAGGAGCAGGGATTTTCTTCTTCTCTTTCACCATTGATAGAATATGCTTGGTGACTTCAGCTGCCGGAACGGGGATATACATCCATTCTGTGACTGGAGTAGGTGTATGTTCCTGCTCCTATCCTCCTTTTCCTGTCAGTGAATCTTGACAGTACTCAAGTGTGGGGGAAGAAAGTTAAGTCTGCCTTCTATTTGTCGCTGGAGCTTTTTGACTGACTTCTCTATGTCCTACCAAGAGATACTTTTGGTAGGCTTGATCAATACTAGAAGGTTTATGTGTCTGTTGATTGTACTTCGCTGAACGTGGTTGACGAGCTCCATGATATATAGTCAGACAAGCCTGCTAACTAGATGATGATGTATAAACAGGTATATGTTCCTGCCTATAGTACACCGCCGGAATTTCATGGCGGGTTTGGCATGATGCTGCCAGACGAGTCTGCTGGACAGCGGAATTAAAATGGGCAGTTGTGTGTGCCTGCTCGTTGCTTTCCACCAAGATAGGTTGGAGGACTTCTCCGGAGATGGCAGAGATGAGAACCTGCTCACTGTTAACTGGATTTTGCTTCTGGCAATTCGCCTCGCCTGGTCGGGTTTGAGGAACCTAAGCTGAACGCCTAGACTTGGTATCCTCATCATGTTGAGGGCTCACTGCCGCACGATTCTGGCGGCGATTGTTGATGGGAGACCTCAGGAAGGACTCATGTCTCTTTGAATTAAGGCCATGAGGGACCTACTCATCCACCTCCCCAGAATAAGGGAGAAAATGGTGATTACGTTTTGGGGATAATGATCCAAAACGGTTGGAGATAGTGGTTAGCACCGCATGCTTCTTGATCACTGATCGTTGCTGTCCGGACGACCAGGGTGAATTGTTCACTTGGAGGGATTTTCGGGCAGCCTCCAGAGTTGGAATAGTACCATTTTGATGGTGCTCCTTAACCAGCGCATTTGATACCCAGCATTGAAGATGCTGAGTAGGTGATGTCATCCTCAGGTCGAACGATGATCCAACAGGAGTAGCTGTAGTGGCATTCGTAGCAGCAGTATTCACAGCAGATGTATTCACAGGTGTGAACATGAGAGCAGCCATTTCTTAGAATGCAAAAAATAATGGAAAAGAGTGCCTATTTGATATAATAGACATAATCAAGATAAATTCAGCCACTACATCTTTTGGATGAGCACATATATCAATGATTGTTTTGTTGGACCTCTCGTTGAGTTTTATATAGGGGCCTAACAAATATGTAAAAAATCAATTTAACGTGGTTAAGGATTCACGTCGGGTTCACCATTTTTTGTTTCCCTATGGAATTGGGGATGACCTCGTTGATTGAAGGTTCAAAAATTCCAATCTTATTCTAACGGGTTTGTTCATAGAATTGGAAACATCCAATGATTCCATATCCATTTGGACCTACTTTCCAAAGGTAGGCGCTCATTAGTTGTGGACTGATGAGGCTTATGAATTTGCATTGGTCGAGAGGATGGGAGGTCAGACTCATCACACCTTTTTGAGGGGAATTATTGTCTACTCTGGGACTCTCTTTATAGATTTAAGTTATATTCGTGAATCCTTATTACATTACCAAGTATAAAATGAGCTTTCCTTTAGTCTGACAATCAATGATTGGTACGTAGGAAATTCAATGAATCTTTTATATGTATTTGAGGTTCTTCATCGATGAAGAATCATCTGTATTTGTTAGATATTCTTAGTTGATGGTATCCTTAAAAATACATAAAGGTCTCTGGGTCATTATGATGACCATACTGGTTTTAAAGCCACTCAATGGGGCACTTGAAGTTTATTGTCATTCAAGAGGACATGGATTACTTCAGAGTTGGGATCGTACCCACTGATGGGATACCTACATATCCATTATTTTGGAAAAGGAATCAGAACCCACATAGTTTGAGTAAGGGAGTATGATGTTTATGCATGATTAATGGCTCAAAGAAATATGTCATGATTACTTTTAAACTCTAAGCTCACGTGAGTCATGCTCGGTGTGAGAAACGAGAGGTATTGGTCAAACCAGACAATTGTGTCAGAAAAGATGCAATGATATGGGGCTTATGTGTGTATGAATACCCAAATAGATAAGAATTAAGATTTACTTCATGGAAGAAATCCAGGAACAGTTTCTATAAAGGTATATGTGCTTCATAGAGATTTGGATACTCTAATCTTGGGGCTTACTCCTAAGGAAGATGCCCAAATTAGAAGGGGACTTATGACTGGGCATTACTTCTCAAAAGGAGGCCCAGGATAAGAGAATTATGGCTGGGGCTTACCTCTAAGGAGGATGGCCATATTTGTGAATTTTGAGACTGGGTCTTACTCCTAAGGAGGATGCCCATATTTAAGAATTTTAAGATTGGGGATTACTCCTGAGGAGGATGCCCAAAATTAATGTGAATTATGACTGGGACTTACTCCTGAAAAGGAGGCCCAGGTTAAAGAAGACTTGGGGGCTTACTCTTAAGGAGGATGAACAGATTTGAGAATTATGACTGGGGCTTACTCCCGAAAAGGAGGCCCAGGTTAAAGGGATTTGAAAATTAAAGGGGCTTGGGGCTTACTCTTGAGGAGGAGGCCCATATTTGAGACTGGGGATTACTCCGGAAAAGGAGGCCTGTTTTAAAGATTCTCTCATCTTAAAGGATGAGGTTGAATGAATTAAATAACAATCTTTAGTGACATAAAGATGTGTAAATCACTAGATATTGAGAGATGTTCCACGGTGTTCATTTCAGATAAGGAAGCCAAATCAATAAATCATGCCATAAATGGATTTGAAGAGTGTCTTGAAGACTGAATCTTGAATAGGAGAGGTGGATTGGCATAAGAGGGGTGAAATGGGTAGGAAAGGCACCCAAAAAGGTAGGGGCGTACAAGTCCTGGCAGGCGCGCAGGTTCTGCGTGGGCGCGCAAGTCCTGGTCACGCAGGTATACATGCGCGGCACATGTGTGCTTGTGCGATTTTAAGCCCTTAGAGTAATATTTCGGCGATCATTTATCAAAGCCTTTAGAATTATCCCAAGAGGCTTTCCAGAAGATGGCGTGCAAGTTATGGTGAAGAAGTAGGGCGGCGTGCAAGTGTGTACATTTCCCTTAAGGTTAAAACACTTAGGCGCACAACTGATAGTGAATTCTAACACATAGACCTTAATCCTCTTGTTTAGACCTTCCATTCTAGGTAATGAATTACCTTACAAGTGTTTGGATGACCTGAATAATAGACTTGGGCGTTCAGATATCTGTATCTGAATTCTGTAAAAATTCCTCCTGAAATGGGGGGCCCATCGGGGGTATTTATAGGCTGGAGAAGACCCTGGGTGGTTATCACTTAGGGCACGCAAGTGACTTGCATGACTAACTTCGACGTGCAAGTGTACATGAACAACCATTGTAGAACTTAGGCTAGAGAAGACCTCGGGCGGTTATCAATTAGGGCGCGCAAGTCACTTGTGAGACCATCTTTGGTGCGCAAGTGTACTTGCACGACCATGGTAGAACTTATGCGGCCTTTGTGCAATGTTCTTCTTATTCCTTCCTTTGTCAATTTTTTTATATTTGTCCAAAGGTTGAATCAATTTGAGCTAAGATATTCACCTTTTCCAATCTTTTGACTCTGTGACGAAAAGAGTTTCAACAGTACTATATATGGATAAAATGGATCAAAACGCAACTAGTTTAATTTCATGGTTAAAGGTTAGGTGATTAGACCAGTCTATGTAATTTAATGTCATTTGGTAAGGACCCTCATGTCATGATAAGATCGTTGATGAGGGATAGTGTTCGACGTTCATGACAAAGATTCCCTTTACAAGAGGACATATCGTGTCTAGAATGGTGTGGGGATTATGCATTGAGTTTCCCGATACAAAATAGTCATCCCATGTTGGTTGAGAAAGTGGAATCCCAAGATGATCATACATGGGGAATCTTGTATTCATTGTATAGGGTAGGGCTACATTTTTACATCATGTGTTAAGGATGTCGTCATGTAGTTTAATAATGTGTGAAAAGGATGTGTAGATTGGTTGTTTTACATAATGGATCTCGGGCGTAGAGGGACTCACTTTTCACCCCTTGGGATTTCATAACCACTGCTCATGCACCTTTTGTTTGGGAATGGAATTGGCACTGCATAGGAGGATTGGTTAATCACGAGTTCAGATTTATGGACCCAATGCTTAGAATAAAAATCCTTTATAGTTCTTATTCTTATAATAAAAAAGTTAGGTGAGAGGATTGATCCACACATGTGGTGGAGTGGGAAGACATAGGAGTGGGTGGCACTAGTCATATGGGGAATCAAGGTATTGTTGAACAGGTCCAGGATTCTTGTCGGGGTCTTGGTAACTCGTCTTTTGTGAAGGTGGGTTGGTAGAATGGAGACACCATAGGGAATACTAATAAAGGTTCTCCAAGAATATTAGAGGTTCATGAAGGAGTGAATTAGGAGGATTAGGCTCCTTACGAAGAGAGGGGACTACACGAAGGAGTAATCTTCCTGAAACAGGGTTACCATTCCTCAGAGTGTGGTAGTAATTCATATGTAGAATTATTCATTATGTCTAAAAACGTTTTGAATCCTGAAATTTTACAAAGGCCATTCTTACATAGAAAATGGTGTTCTAAGTTTCAAAATAAATCTCCATTTGGGTTTGAGGTTCTCTATAACACAAGGCAGGTTGTTTCTCAAAGATTGGATTCCTTGGGTGATCCATTTTGTATAGTTCTAGGATACTCAGGGGGTTCATAAATAGTTTTAAATCATCGAATTCAAATGGTTCCCCCCCCCCAAATTTTTTGAATGAATGGTTTATTTATAGGCATGATATTCTAGAATATTGGAGGTGCTCACAAAGTTTCATTCACTTCTCAAATTGGCGTGGCTCCATGAGTCTGAGAGTTGTGTTCGTAGTGATAACCATCAACCCTTAACAATCTCATGAGTCACACCACAAATATGACTTCTTTTTCATGGATAATACTATCAAACCTTTGGAATTTGTGAATGAATTATTCATCTAGGGATATTTTCAAGATCCATCCATTTATAGAGGAGTCGATCATTGAGAAACAGTCCCCTGAGAGTGATTTTGGGGCAATTTGAATTATATTCACCCTGAACCATTCATTCATTCATTTTCTATTCTCATGACACTCGTATTTTGGTATCAAAAAAAATTCCCTATAGAATGGGATCCGATGTGGAAAAGGATGGCTGGATTATAAAGGAGAATCGCTAAATATGGAAATCAACTCACTTTCACAAAGTTCACTCATGAATCTCATTCATGATACAGGGTCTGTGAAGACCATCAAAAAGCTTGGGTATAGTCGTATTCCTAGAAATAGAAGAGGGGCCCCATTAGAAGGATCGTCAGAATATCATGAGAATAAAATAATGTTCCCTATTTCCTTTAATATCATATTCTTTGTTGTCATTTGTGATTTAGATCCCCACTACTCACGAAGCTCACTATCTCTGTGAGACCGCCTCCCCAAATGCTTCCCAGCGAACCTGAATTTGTGACCCTTATCTTCGAAAAACCACTATGAACTATCTCCATAAAAATCCTTCGCAAACAATACATGAAGAAATACTTATTTGAATCAAATGACTGCTAAGGGAGTCAATGTTACCACCACTAGTAAGGAAGAATGTTTTTGGAATATAATTATTTGGGAGACCTTTCTGAGAACCTTAAACCATAAATAACTTATTTCACTACTAACTGAGGCTTGAATGGAGATCCCACTCTAAAAGTGGTTTCTTATCTATGGTTTTCAGGTTGATATATGATTTTTTCATCCCTAAATAAAGCAGAGATGACTCACCCTACTTGTTCAATATTACACCAAGAAAATAAAAATTGTATGGGATGCAATACGCCATATAAATAAGAAACATTCACCAATCATATCAGAAAATCTATGGAAATACGTCAGAAATATTTATTGGTATAATTAAGAGGATGAGGAATCCACCCCTATTGTATGATATGATTCTCATGGTGGTTTTATGGAATCCACTAAAATGATAGAACAACAACTGGTCTAGGGAAACAATTTCACCGATGAATTTTCCAGGGTGTATTTGGAATGCACATAATTTGGTGAATTAGAGGTAGATATGTAGGGTTTGGGGATTTATGATGAATCATGGGTATCAAAATTTCTTGTTTATCCCCACTAGGAAATCATGATAGAGATTATAATTAGGTGGTTTCTAGGGGCCCAAAAATTTCATATGCACTATGGGGAAGTTGGAATAATCATATGGGATATTTATCAATTCATTAGGATCCCAATCTGAGGGGAAATGTATGATGAGTTCCTCCCTGAAGAGAATGTGTGGGAGTACTAGAAGGATATTCCATCCCATGTGAGGTCATCGCTATGTCTAGTGCAGGGGACAAGGGAAGATAGGATGAGGATGAGGGACATCTCATTTAGGAAATGGTTTGGCTACTTCATGAATGTCCTAGAAGTGGAACTATCTATAGGGGAGGAGTTAATAGAGAAGAAACCTGAGAGGTCACACACATTCATTGGGTCATACTAGTGGGGAAAGGTTGACTTTTAATAGAAGATCTTAGAGGATATCCACTAGTAGATGTGGGGATGCAGCATCAAGCCTAACGCTCCAATGGTATGGCTCGGGGTGTTCTACGTTGCAATGATTTGTAGTTGGAATATCCAAGTGAGTGATGCACATATGTGGGTGTGGTTGAGAACCATTATTATGTTGTATATGGTGGTTATGGGGAATGACATCAATTTTTATTTCCCATTATTAGATAATATGTTCAAGGTGCCTCATCACATCCGTGAAGGGAAGACCCTTCTCTATGTTTGTGGGCACAAATAACATGGGTGGTCGTACACGTGGGAGGATATGAGTTCCCAAAACCAATTTCTACTATAAAAATAATATTAAACATGAAATTTCACTTATTTGGGAGGATCAAACTCAAATTTTGGTTGGTGTATGTGTTGGGAATGATCGGGTTCGAAGATCGTTTCAGGTTTCACCTGTTCCCCATTCCAATGGGGATGATAAACGATGATGGCATAGGGGCTAATGAAAAAGGATAGTACATCTTGGAATTCTAAGGTGTGTTAGTGGTGGTGAGGTTTTACTTTGATCCAATATTTTAATTGTATTATCTTCACCATTTTATAAGGAAGTTCATATATCTATAGTAAATAATAATTTAGGTTTACATAGAGGTGCACCCCAAGTGCCATTCTTAGGTTAAGAGGCAGATTTGGAACATGTTCACATTGAGGATGGGAAATGGAGGAATTTGCAACCTCTACCTACCATTTTATATAGACTCATTCATTACTATTCATTATACTGGGAGAGAACATACCCTAGTGACATACTGATCCGTCAGAGTATCTGGACAAATAAAAGAGAGGATCCATAGCCACAGGGCCAAGGGTGAGTGGTGGTCAGAGTGCGCCATAGATGAATGTCTGGCCCAGTGGGAAGGGTGGTAGTAATAGGTAAGAAAGTCACTGGTCCAACATAGGTATAGGATGGAGGAAGACAAGTAGAAGTATTAGGTCCAATACACTTGGGGAAGAATTTATAGAATAAAGGGGATCCCTCTAGGGTAGTCCCGGGGGTGTTTGTTCAAGGATCAGGGAAGTACGTACATCACCGGAACGTTCCGAGCGATGTTATATTTCCTGATACATAGGATAATTAGGGCATTTACAAGAATATTACCACCCCATGGAGGGTATGAAAATACCTCAACACTGATGGGATATACCTCACAGGACTAGGCCATGCATAAGCATGTTTCTACACTCCTCGTGTTGAGGTGATGCAATATATAGTGGATCTGGAGGATTTTATCTAGTCTTGAGGTACCACATGTCCCCATACTAGTCAGGTGAGGATATTGTTCGACATGTCCGCCCCTCTGACTTATCTTGCAGTTCTTGCAGCTACTGGTGCAGTCGAGGGTGAGGAATGAATACAGTCATATGGAAATGATTCCTACCAGATCTCAGATGGTGATGGAAATTATATTTCCAATTAGGTAAATACTCTTACCCTACACACATTAGGCATTACTCAAACCTTTAAATCCATTTCAAAATACCTTTCTTCACTTGTGCAAGAATTGGAGAGCACAAAAGTGTGGGAAGACTGTTATGGGACTCATATAAAGGGTGGGGGAACCTCAACCCATAAAGGGTGAGTGTGGGGTCCATTATAGATTTTATAGCTAGTGTCATCCAATCATTAGATCCTACCACATAGGTAGTGACTACAAAGGGAACCTTTTCTAACGAACATCTTATGAACCTTTAGGATATCCTTAAAAGACTATACAATTCAGGTATGTCTCTTCCTCATCTATTCACCTGTCTTTTTTGGATTTCCCTCCCATTCTTGATAGAATCATTTTTGGAATAGTAGTTCTAATGGTGCTTAAGAATCAACCACCAGCACCCAGTTTTAACAGTGCCTCAGGATGAGGTAGTGGTGGAAGATGCTACTCTCCTAGTGGTAATAGCCATAGAATTTATGGTGGTCTGAGAAACCATGGTGGTTCCAATATAGGGGACTACTTAAAATGTTCCCTTGATTTAGGGGGTTCATGTGAGGCCTGTGTAAGGGTTGGCTGAAGGAACTATAGAGGAAGAACCCATGATATTTGACCAACCTGAGGTAGATATTGGAGACAAAGCCATGATGGGGGAGGTAGAAACTATACCAAAAACTAAGTCAACTGGGGAGGTTGTGTTAGATGTTTTTGTTCAAGAATTACCTCTAGGTGTGTCTGTAGTGTTTGAAGGTGAAGGTTCACAACCAAAAGGGGAAGATAAGGAAGTTTATAAGATCATGTCCACCTTAAAGGACCCACATGGTGCATTAGAGGCTTCCACTACTGGTGAAGAGGCTAGTGGGGAAATGTTCTCAGGGATAGATCTCCAGGTAATCATGATTGAAGACCTGCACTCAGAAGATTAGACTAATAAAATATTGGATATCATTCCTCTATATGAGTTTTCACCATCCGATGATATTTGAAGATTACTTAGATACTTTCAAGAAGAATCATATCATAGGTCACAATGTGTGGAGTTATGTGTGTAATTTCATCATATATACTCAGATAGATGAACTACCATAGTGAGTGAAATATCTATACCATTAATTTGTTAGCCTACAGACCGATGGGGTGAACTCTGGAAACCAACACTTCACAAAATATCTTGAGTTATCGTTTTTGAGTATGAATGTGATGAACAATAGGAAATTGACCATTCCTAGAAGAGGTGAAAAGCCAGAGGTTCCATGGATCTTGAGGTAGTGGAAAATGAGATCGCTCATATGTAAGGTCTGGTGCATGATCATATGTTTGTTTCTACTTTTCACCTCAAGATAATCAACAATTTGAAAGTCTCTGTGGAGGTTTCTAAGGAAAAGGTTGTGGAGGAAACATAATTTATGGTTGAGTGCTGGGATGAGGAGAACTAGAATTAGATTATATTTGAGGATGTTCTCTCCAAATATGATTAGGAGAAGGCACACTTGACAGAGTGGAAAAGGAAAATCGAGGCCACTCAGAATAGGTTAGCTGATCTCAAGCATTCGATTACTGGGGTGGATCTATAAGGGTTTTTTGTAAAGAATAGTCTTTAATATGTGGATTAACCTCTCATAATGTGGTTGGTTTTAAACTCCTTTATACTTGAAAATTTATCTTTCACTTTATTATTTTACTTTGATCGTATTTAGGAGATAACAAACAACTAATCACTATGATCGCATGAGTCATTCTCGGTGTGAGAAACAAGGGACAACCATTTGATATTCATTCATATTATATTGTTTTAAAAAAAATTGAACACTTGGTGGTATAATATTTTTGACTAACCACCAAGGAAGTTCAGGCCAAGTGGATCCATGGTTGGAGAAAGAGGCTCTTCAAACATCCTACTTTTTTTCCAATGTGAATTAGTATTTGAGTACGATAACGTTGGGGTTGTTGAATTCTAAACAAACAATGGAATGAAAATTTTGAATCACAATTTCCAAAATTTTTAACATAATAGGAGTGACATAGAAATATAGGATAACCATTGACCAGGTTATACACAAAACATATGTACCCGTTAGACAAGAATGGGGACAAACAAATGAGGGATGACCACTGACCTTATTTTAAAACACATGGTCTATCCTAGAATGTAATACAAATTCATCCACGAAATTGGACTAGGATGATAGGGGATTCATTTTGGCTAAGAACCATTCCATTATGGGGTCCCTTCAGAGATGGATGAGGATGAGGTTCAAAATAAGGGGAATGAAAAGCGTAGAATTGATGTTCTGGAATGTTCAAATGGATTCCAATACTCCCAAAACTATTCAACCATGAATTATATAACATTGGGGTTGTTGTATTGGTTTGAAAAATGTTTAAACTCATCTTATAAGTGATAGTCATCTCTAAATAATATCAATGATCGAAGAACATGAATGATGCAGTAGACAAATAGCATTAGGGTAAAGGACATTTCAAGTGATGCCCTAAGATGCCTTTCGGTTTTACATCATTTAATGAGGATGATGAACATGAAATTTCACATTATATGGTAAGAATGCTGAACACAATTTTTAAAATTATATGGTTTGGATGATTCCTCACACATTAATACTTCAGGTGATCAGTATGCCTTCCAAAATTTAACATAATGTGACTAGGGTGCGAAGTGTGTGGGGATTATACACTATGATTCCCAAAATTAATTTCCCATGATAATTCAATAGGGAATCCCATGTTCATTGTCGAGGGTAGAGTTATATTTTAATGTCATGTGAAAATATGCGTGAACTGGTGTGAATGGGAAACCTATGAGGATATACAACATGGGTAATCCCAGAATCACTTTGTATGCACACAATTTAAGGTCATAATGATTGGAACATGGCTATTCCTTTATGGTTATAAATATTGGACCTATAAAACTAGGGAAGTATAAGCACCCATAATGATTAATCTTATGGGATAGACCGAAGATAAAATATTTGGGCATCACTATGTATCCCTGGATGACTGGAATGAAGCCACATGTAGTTCTGAAGGCAATACACATAATTTTAGGTCATATGGTATACACCATTGGATAAAGGGGGTTCAATGATATCAATATGGTGAAAGAGTTAAACCCTGTCTAAATGATCCATGTTTTCATGAACCATGTTGTATGAATTTTGAAGTCATATTGCCTGGACCATGAAAAACAGTTTAAAGTCATATTTTTTGAATTGTGGCTAATCAGATTAATGTCATGATTATTGGACTATAAAACTATTTTTTTCCAGAGTGCTTGTGCAACACAAAAGAGGTAAAACAAGATGTTAATGAGGGACAAGGATGAACACTTCTCTACATATTTATCAATAAAAAAACAACAAATTTTGTAAAGTCGTAATTATTAGACCATGAAAAAGGTTGATAGTATTTTATCTTCACGATTCTAGGACTAAGTAACTGAAGAGTCAATATTTTTGGGGATAGATCCAAATGTGAGAAATTTGGGAATCATAACATATCACTTGATGATGGAAATAAATAAAAACATAGTTCTGAAACATGACATGGAAGAATACAAATGCTAGAATAGGCGATCATCTCTGTTGAGGGTATAAAATCTTCTCAAACATTGATATGAGGCATCCATATTTTATACGGGGTAAGGCTATATTTTAACAATGTGTGTTGATGATGTGGTGTTTTTTCATCCCATATTTACCATACTGGTAACCCTAGTTTTCTACAGGGTAAAATAATCTTCTATTTAGAGGTATCTCAAACTTGTTTTGGTGTAATATTAATGTATAATATCATTTTTTGAGTAAATTGGGCTTTGTATTTTAAATTTATACAACATGGACTATAGCATATTAAAATAGTTTATGTTCATAATTATAGTACCTTTTTCACACCACTCTATATATTCTTGAGAGGAATCACACATAAATGAAATTTTTGATTCTTGGATAAGAACTCTTAGTTTAATGTCATAGAGTTTGGACCTCTGAGGCTCTTAGTTTATGGTCATGGAGGTTGGAGCAATGGTACTCTTGGTTTAAGGTCATAGAGTTTGGACCATGAGGTAATTATTACAAAAGTGAAATATGTGGTGCACTAGGAATAACCCAATATGAATGAGGAAAAAGGAGGCCCATGAAGCATAACACATTCCCTGGGTAGACTCGTATATAGTTTAAATTAGTGATGCCAGGACATGGAATACTAGTTTAAGTTCATAGAGTTTGGACCACATACTCCCTTTATGTGAAGTACTTATTGAGAAACATGTCATTGGTGGGAGGTGTTATATTATCTCCATACGTGGTGATCAAAGATTATGCACCATTTTTATAGATAATGTAATGATGTATGGTCCCTCCAACATGGGATCCAACTTCAATAGATTCTTTCCAGGTATCATTAGCATTCTGAGATCCAGTACAAAATCACCCTTTGAACATCTTCTATTTTTTATGGCGTCATCTAGTAATAGAAAGTGGTTCAGAGTGATGGAATCTAAACATCAATGG
Organism: Viscum album; assembly: GCA_963277665.1. NCBI lineage: Eukaryota > Viridiplantae > Streptophyta > Magnoliopsida > Santalales > Viscaceae > Viscum > Viscum album. The sequence goes on from OY728150.1 coordinate 238,654,093, forward strand.
TAGATAATTACTCTATTCCATATACCAAGGAATATAGATTCACCTAGGTGGGATTTAGAGTCATTTGATGATAATCCCAAATGGCATTGGGGATATTTTTTTGCCAACTTTTATTGTTTTTTCCCTCCATCTTTGACATAATTTTAGAGATGGTATTGTTGAATTCCTTGATCTTTCCATTTTCTTAATCATGGTAATGGGAATTATGGTTTGACCAGATGTTGTACATGGCATACAACCACTTTAGCTCAGCAGCTGAAAATTTGGTGTCATTTTTGGTAAAACTGTGTGAGGAACTCCAACTCAATGAATGATGTGCGAGACCAAGAATTTGATCATCAGTCAGGATTCAATTTCTTTTAGGGGAATAAATTCTCCCCACATTGAGAAGAAATTAATTGTGGTCAGAATGAACCTTCACTGGTGAGATTCTTCTAGTGGATATGGGCCCATAACATCATGTCATCATACTGCAAAGGGCTAAGAATACATGGTGATATAGAGAATATTCAATGTTCAATGCACAATGTTTTTCCGGATCTGAAAAAAGTGAAACCACTTATAATACTCGATGCAGTCATGGACCATGGTGGGCTAAAATTTTAGAATTATTTAAATATCATAGAAGAGATTCAGTCTTACCTAGTAGGGAATTAGTGGGCCCTGGAAGAACATAAATCATAACCTAGGGAATAATATCTATTTGGATGAAATATGAACTAATTTTATCAAAACCACATCATTAGAGAGTTGATTCAAGGTTAGACCCAGTCTAAAGGGTATAATCTGGTGCACGTTATAAGATCCAATCCCACTCAGCTCAATCTAGTGGGATAATGTCATGATGGAGATAATCAATGAAAGGATTAGTCCAATTAGGTTCTTCATATATTGTGTGGGAATCAAAGGAACCTGATTTAGAATCACATATAGAAAACTAATCCATATATTACCAATCATCATCTGAAATTATGGGAGCAATGACCCCCCAATGCACCACATAGATGAATAGATCACTCTATCAAGGAATTGTAAGAGATGTGGCTAATATGGAAAGTGTTTCAGATCAACCATTGTATGATCAAGGTACATGAATCACTTTATACTAAGAAGGTAATTGAGCCATCAACTGATGATTTAACTCTAGTGAGGGTATGATGTCTATATTTCTCATCATGTAGTCACCATAAACATATTTTATGATTAAATATATGTCTTCCCTAACATGAAATGGGGTACATAAATATTATGGGCCCTCTCAATACAGGTAATGATATTTGGATACTCTGCCCCATTATTGGTGAAGTCTTTTAAAATAAATAATGACAACGGGAGGATGGATTGTGTTGGAGTGACAAAGATGATCCCCAATCCCACTCTATTGAGATTAGGATGGTTGAGTCTTATACTAATTAGGATCGATAAGGCACCATTAAAATGAGTATTCCAATAGATAATATCATTGTCTATTTAGAGTATAGCCTTATATAGGATATAAATATCATGGGGTTGTTCTTCTAGGAGAAAATGGGCATCTTGAAATTCTTCCAACACCTAACACTTGATGGCCATCTGTGGAATGAATTGAATGTCAAATTGCTGGAGGATCACTATCAAGGATTCCAATTAACCCAACAATATAGGTTAAATCATAATATAATTTAGTGGGTCCAATCAAGGCTCTAGTTGTATCTCATGGTGATTCTGATAATTCTTCATCATCTTTGCTGCAATGACTGACATGAGAAAACTCTTCTCAAAATGGGAGTATCTGGTCACAATTTTTAAAATCTTGGTACTGAGAAAGTATAAACTATTCTCCTTTCCCTTATTGTTTTTATGGGTGAGAAGGTCACCAAGGGAGAATTCTAGGGAACTAATGTAGATAACTAGAGGCTTCCCTATGATGGGTGGTAGAAGAACCATTGGTTGAAGTATATACATTATTATCTCCGAAAATGTGGTTTGGAATTCCACATACCACTAGTAGAAGATTCCATTTTTTAATCCTAAAAAAGGATATTGATGTGCTATCAAAGTATTCGATGAATATTTATATGTATGATATGATCACATTGAGGCATCATAGCTCCTAGTGGTTTCATAGGTGTGGAATTTGGTTTATGTATTCGATCTTCTCTATGTCAATATCAATGACTCTATATCTTACAATGAAGTATAGAAACATCCTAGAGGTATCTATTAATTCACTATTCAATTGGATCGTCTTCAAAATCCTAGAGGATAAGATGTTGAAATTTTATCGAGGTCTATAAGATGGTCTTGATGCTGGTGGGATTTTACCACCAAGCTATCTATGTAGAATTCCATTAATGTCTCAAGAAGAAGTTGGAAGATAGGGTTCATAGACTTTTGTTATGGAAATCATTCATTCTTCAAGATGATGGAATCACATTATTAAAAAGAAACCTTTAGGTTCTTTAAAGGTGGTGTAATCCTAAACCTCTAGGGACATCATGATCTAGTTGTACCTGGAATATCCATCAATAAAAGAGAGTGCTTGGAACTGATCTATATCATTGATCAATAACACTGTCATTGGAAGGGTAAAATAATCATTTGGGAAATGTAGGTTGTGGTCACATAAGTCGATACAGACTTTAATCTCCATGTTATTCTACCTAACTATGATGATGTATTCTAGCCAGTTGGGGTATTGGAATTCCCATATGATTTTGATAAGATTGTTAATCACATCCTCGACCATGGAACCATGAGGATGATGCATTTTTTGGAGGTATATTAAACCCATCATGGATCACTAGGAGAAAAAAATGGTGGAAAATGACCTGAGGCTCTAGTCTTTGAATCTCTTTATATATTCATGTTATGACTTCATGGTGTTGCTTCAAGAAATATACATTCTTCTATTACTTCTATGTAGACATGGATGTACTGATTATATTCATTCTTAGATCTTACTTATAGCCACGGTTCACCAAAATTTTGTCATCAATGGTGGCAGAGACACCTTCTTCAAATGTGGGAAGAGAATCTCCCTAATATTCTTCGTCATATGAGGTAGGATAAATAGTACGAGGTGGCATCTCTTCTAGGACATATGATTCGAGTGCAGAACTGGTGCCGACTTGGGCAGACATGGAAACTTCACTAACGTGTTATTTCTCTTCTGAATCTATGGAGATAGAGACTGCCGAACCAATTCCATTTAGCCTTTGAAAATGGTGTATATTATTGATAACAATGCAATTCCATCAAGATGGATTTTGTCGATTCTACCCTACTTAGTGGATCATGTGTGAATTACATGAAATGGTGGACATTGGGAAAACCTCGTTATACATTCTAGGAGTGGGGGATTTTGGAATCACCAGAGCTTGGAATATTGACATGTACAAGGTAATATGTAGATAGTATTTCCTTTTAGGGATGCTGAATTTTTTTCTAGGTAAAAACAAAGAAACTTACCAAGAACCATGCTCTGGGTTATAGATGATGAATCCAGCAGATGAATGTACCGAAATAGTGTTCCCATGGATTTTTCATGGTTATTGTTAGATCATGGGTGCACTCAACCCATTTGGTCTGAACCTTGTTCCCCTATCTCTTGTAGTATCTAGCATACTTTTAGTTGGGTTTAGAAGAGTCCAAGTGAGACTCATAACCCTAAAGTATCCCTACATGTCTATTGAGGGAGTATTTGAGGAATTTATGATACAAATAGGAGATCACTAGATAAAAATGAAGTCAGGCCTACCCAGAAGCACATTATATGAAGTATCCTATGAGAAAACTATGAATTCAAGACATTTATGAAGCCTCTAAACTAGTTCTTCTTCTAGATATTACCACATGGTTTCTTCTTGGTTCTATCATAACATTAAATTGTCATGTCATAAGAAGTTAGATATTTTTTGGTAAGTACTAGCCTATGCAGCATCTGGTTTTGGATGATGTTGACCCCAGAAATTGTGTCCACCAAGAATTGGTGTATTTACACACCATTGAAATGGCCTGCAATGTACAATTGGTGTATGTTCCCCATCATGAGAATTCCCCATCCTCCTCAAATAACAACATGATGGCTTGGAATTCCTCTCACTCAGCCTCCTCTGTATTGTCGGCCTTGGCAGTGTATACCTATTCATCAAATTTGAGAGGGATTTCAAAGGCATCATTATGGGCCTCGGGTTTTCCATTTTATAAGCAGAGGACCTCAAGGATTGATAGACTTATTGGTATGCTGGTGAGGTGATTTTACATGTTGTGCATCCATCCCAAAGGCATATTTTATCAAAAATTGTTATATCCTTAGAATAGGGCATGATAGACGATGGTGGATATATAACAGGGTTTTGGCTGGTACAGGGAATATTCTTCAATTGACTAGATCACCCACTCTGATCCACTACCGGATGAATATCGATTGGACATGGCCTATCAATTACTAGACACAACTGATCATGGTTTGGTTGTGGATGATCTGGTGGGTCAACCAACATAGTCGGTTATGGAAGCACATTAAACAAAGATGGATAAGAGGACTGTGGATATGAAAACTATAAATAACCTACTACCTGATACTGTAAGTATGTGTATCTTGGTTTTAGTAACCTTCTTGTTCATTCTATAGGCTCTCCTTCCCTTGAGATGTCCTTCTATGGAATCATCCAGAGGCCCTTGAGGGAGTCCCAAGGAATTACTAATCATCGATAACTACAAAGCTATCTACAAGATTGACAAATATTGTGGAGGTGTACTCTTTATCACCATCACTAAGGTCATTTAGTGCTAGGTGGACCCTAGGTTGGACTTCTAACCTAGGGGGAATGAAATCACAGATGGTGTGGAATAGCTTTGGAACTGGCAGAAGACTCTTTTTCCATTAACCTTACATGATTTAGGCCTGAGAAACAACACTAAGAGATAAATATTCAACATATTTCTATGTCCATAGTTGGAAACCTGGTTCCATTTGGTCAATACATCATTGTTGCTTCAATGGTCATTAAAATATGTGTTACATGCACTGGAATTTCTCCCAACATGACCAAACCATTATCTACATGGTTCTAGAGAAAATATTTTATCAAATAGAATTCCTTGATGGAATTTATGAGGATCTTGTTTAATTTTCAATGGCTCGCGAGGTCAGTGAATTCGGCTCCTGGGGCCACTTAACCTCTAGAAACATCAAGCTCCCATTCTATAAGGTATATATGAAATATCCTAGGACTTATATATCCCTGAAGGAATATTTCTATTTTTTACAATATGGTATGTGCATTCTGGGAACATGGACCGGAATATAGTTAGAGTCTAATGAGGGGATGAAGCAACATTCTCTTGTTTAGGCTGATGTACCTAGTGAGGTGGTGCCTAGTGGATTTCTATCAAGACAGTATATTCTTTATAAGGGTTCACTCAGTGAGGATCCTCTTTAAGAGTTTCCAATAAATCTAATGGAATAGGGGTGATCTATCAATATAGAGGAGGTCATCTCAACTTTGGTAGGTCTCCTCGCAGTATATGGAAGATAAAATAAGTGTGACAATTTAGCATGTCACTAGGCTTCCAACAGATGATAGGTTTTGTCAAAAAAAATCCCTAAACACACATGGAATGTTATATATGATGAGGGTAGATACCTGATCAATCTTGAAATTCCCTAGATACATCGTTACCATCTATTAGTTGATAGTGGCAGGTCGAGTGAGAATTTGGGGCCTTTCCACTGGGTGGAAAAATCTATGACTCACAAATCAGGCATTTTCATTCACATGGGGAGAACAATAGTACTTTTAATATAAATTTTAGATATGAACTATTAAATTAACTTCCTATAAATGTCTTTAAAACCATAAATATACCCTTTGGGTTGTTTTCCATAATGAACGAGCATGGGTCCCTCATACATTTGTAAAAAACACCAATTTTTTGTAGCCTCCTCCTACTCTTGGGTTCCCAACATGGGTCCACATATTGATATAGAGTGGGATAAATGTTATATTGGGGCACATATTCCATTAACTGGGTAAAAAAATAGGATTCCCATACTTTGGGGGTGGTCTCATATTGTCCACTCATGTTGGGTATGAATTTCCATCAGGCCGGATCTCTACCTGTCGTGACTCTAGGGCCTTGAGGTGAGCATTGAGAGTGGCTAAAAAGTAATCCAAGATAGGTTCTGTATCTTATAAAGGGTCCCTAACCACCAATTTGTTTACATGATCATAAATTCAATGAAGATTATCATTGAATTTAGGAGTAGCACAGTCTGTATCTGAAAGAGGATAGTCGCATTCCTCAATCAGGTTCAGTGACTCATACCTCAGATGCTTTCCATACACACATGACACTACTCAACCTAGATACATGGGTTTTTTCAAGCTTGACTGGGGGCATATGTCCAAGGTGTAATTTATGCTGTTTCCCACACTAGGGGAGATATGGTATATCTTAGGGTTGTGTCATAATCCAAGAACTAACCATGTATGAAATCAGTAAGGAGATTCTTATGTTCTATATGATCTTAAAGTAAAGAAGGTTGTGATGGGATATACGTCTATTTTTTTACAAATTTGGATGGATCACATGGAACATCATTCCACTTAACCTTTTCCATGTTCTGACGGGGAAGTGATGTCTCATTGGGGGGGGAGGGTCTCAGAGGCCATGTGCATGTATCTACTAGTAGGTGAGGACACCAATCAAAGGATCTCCTTGGTACTATCTACCTCATGAGGAAGATTTTCCCTATCAATAAATTTGCTGATTAAATTATCTTTTTTATCCTATAGAATATTTATCATCACAATATTTATCATGATGATAACTATAGGATAACCCTCATCGTTGGTGTGTAGGTCTGATTATCGCAAGATTGGGAAGAAGTGGTGATCAGTATACTATCACCAGCCCCTGATCTGCACATGTAGTGAAACCACATCCATAATTATATGTAGAATTGTGAATCTCTTGATTCACTATTTTTGGAGGGTATTTAAATATATGGAGGAATAGGGGCATTGAGATACTAGGATCACTTCCAACTCAACCCTTCTACACTAATAATTGATGTCCTTGAGGTTCCCTTGGTTTCCTAGGTCATCCAACTGATGACCAGAGAGGTGATGAAGAGTCACCCAAATAATCTACAATAAACATACATCTCAGCAGTTAGTAAGGGACTCTAGGACATTTATTTTTAGGGTTACTATAGGAAATAATACAAAATATATCCATTAGTACAAAAAACTTCCCATGTGTCCCCTTGCTCAGAGGCTGATCCATCTTCATTGTCGGACCAAAATCCAATTGGTGCTAGTTGAGAGATAGGTGGTAGAATTGATATGCATCAATTATATGCCTGGTTGACAATGAGAGGAGTCACTATGCATATTATATACATATTACACATTGGGTCATCCCTCAAGGGTGTTACCAACCACATCATCACATATCTATATGATGGGATCTCATTATTTGTGTCATTTTCAAGGGTAGCATGGCTCATTTATATATCAATGGAGTACTCATAAAATAAAGGATATGTCCCATGAAATATTATCTCTCTAATATCTTATGTATTATTAAATAAGAGAAAAATTGGTGGTGATGAGGATGGATGTACTGTGACCCCATGGATGTGGTCTAGAACATCCTCCACCAGCGAGGACCTATAGAGGTATTTGGAGAACCTTTGGATCTTATATTCTTGGATAGTGAATCTATATTATTTGTGTCCATACTTAGAATCTGAAAACTAGGATTAAGGATCCATAATTTATTCTTCTATCACCTATGAATTGGAGAGGTTGACAAGGTCGACGACAACTTAACGTTTCCTAGGATTTCACTTTCGGTGGTGAGTATTCCCAAATCTACCCCAAGAAGGTTCTTTACGGAATGTTTTGTATTTTCCATTGGTATTACCTCTGTATCAGTTATTTTTTGGAGTGGGGAGGACCTCCACTTTTACATGAGTCGGGAGGATGTCCACTCTTATTAGTGAACACATATGTAAGACCTCCGGGTGGAGAATTGAGAGAGCATGGAGGAACTCCATATAAGTTGTTTTAAAAGATGGGTGGACATGCACCATGATTGGTTGTATCATGAGTCGGACCATCATTCTTGTTGTCAGGTACATGGTTAAAATCTACAAGTTTATAATTATTAATATAGGGAGGACCTCCATATTGATGATCGAAAAAGTGGGGAGAACCTCCGTTTTCATTAGGGATGAAGTAGGGAGGACCTCCACTTTGGCTTGAAATGGTGTGGGGATGAACAATTTAATATTTTTGATAAATTGTGGAGTCCCTTCTCTTTGAGTCTCATCATTACAAGTCATCCCATAATGGTTTTCAGTGGTGTTGGATATTGAAAGAGTCAACTTGGCCCACCTATGAGGAAGCTAGGGTCTTGATCCTAATCGGGCTTAAAATATACCGATAATCCAATCGTAGGGACCCAGTGGGTTTCTCTGGTAGTATAATGGGCCACTAGAGCATTGTAAGATACCCTTTTTCAGGTATTCTTCTATGCCTTCCCCCGAATTTGGTGTCGGGTGTTTCAGACCAGGGTTGGAAAAATAAGGGTGAGTTCCACATAATTTTCATCCCGAAAGACCAATAATTGTTGGCATGGACATAACCTTGTGGGATCCATCCTTAGTGGTTCCTAGGATGTATTCGTTTCTAGGGTGACTCAATAATCCCTCACCTCCTTGGCATAGGAAGGTGAGTTATAAGACCTCTTCGGGGAGAGACTCCAAATGCGGTTTTTTCGGAAAGGGTAGTTGTTTCCCCTGGAACGACCCTTAGGGGTAGTGGTGTCAACAAGGAGATGATTCGTTCAAGTCATAGTGGTCTATTTACCTTTTGGTAATTCCCCTTTGTAATCATACAATATTGAGAGGGTTTCAATCACCATAATTTTAATTTTCTTAGAGTTTTATATGGGGAATGTGTTCTTGATAGTCGTAGTCCTGACAAAAGTCATGGAAGAGGTAGTGTGATGCATGATTATTGCATTAATGTTCTTTCTGCACTAGATTCTATGATCATTGGGTTGCAAATTATCTGTAACTTGGGTCTTGTAATGTAGGTGGATTCATCCATCAGTACAAGTACAAGGAATTCAATTCCTAATTCCCCAACATCGTCCAATCTTCCAAATATAGAGATTATTCTATGTTGAAAATTTGATAGAATGGGGATTCCCAATTCTAAATCACCAAATTCACATGTCAATTCCATGTTGGGGCCACTATTTTATTGGTGGGACCTACTTCTAGATATTTGAATTTTGTGACATGCTAATCTATGTATTCCCCAAATATTACCAACCCCTGTGTTGAGGAGAAGAGTTTCACATCGGGTTAACCCTTTCTATTTTTGAAACTTTCATCAGGGCTATTTTTCATGTTAATGTACACTGAAATTCTATTTCCATACATTCCCACATTCCAAAGGTTGTTGGATTTTATCACTTTCATTTGTGAGGTCTAGTCCTTGATCAAAATGGTATGATGCGATATTGGTTCCACTTTCCATCAATTACTCTTTGAAGTTAGTTTCCTAGTCTAGGTCTCCATCATAGATTTGAGTCTTATTCATGGAACTCATTCCTAGTGCTACCTCTTTGTAGATAATGATTAATTACACTAATTTTGTCTAGAAGGGTATAATCCTTCGGTCAAGAGAGTAGTGACATTGATTATCATTGTTCATGTATGGATGTTGGGAACCTGTGTCACCTATGAATCTCCAAAGTGGGAGGGAACTGATATGAGGCATATTAGGTGTCGATCCTAAGGAATCTCCTTTCATCTGTAAGGTAATTAATTTGAGATGAATAAGTCTTCCAAGTATTATTACCTCATCTATTCGATGTTTTCATGGGGTAGGTGTTTGCGTTAGGTCACATGTCCTACATCCTGTGGATATGGATCACAACATTTTATGGAGATAGGTCATAGCACTAGTTAAACATCTTGTGGAGAAGGGATTGGTTTATCAGAATTTCCTGCATAGGAAGATGAAGGAGGTGTAATTCTATAAGGGAAGATGTAACACCTTTATAGTTTTCCAATGTATCATAACACCTCATAGTGGTGGATCAAGTTCTGGATTTTGACATATTATGGAGATGGGCATCATGTTAATGTCTTGTGGGGATAGGATGAATGGGTCAGAATGCCCCGTAAAGGTGGATATGGGATTTTGGATGAGAACTCCCTATATTTGTTGATTAGAATTCCCCGTCGAGGTTGATCCAGGGTTTTGGATCATAATTCTCCTTAGAGGGAGATATGGGAGGTGTTTCCTTCATAGGGAATATGTCACACCTAGGATTACTAATTTCAGGATTGAAACTCAAAAAGGGATCCTCTATAAATTTTTTATAAGTTAGGTGTCAAATCTAATGTAGTTAAGATGTTTTAGATTATGGTTGTGTGGATGGACAGATCCATGTGGTTTAATGTCATGTGGAATGGATGTTGATGACACAGAAGGCACATCTATGAGGGATGTTTTGGGGATTATTCCAAAAATATTCCCTTCATAAGAGGATTTATACTAGTTGGAATGGTGCAGGTATTATGCATTTAGAAGCCTTAGGAAAATCGTTCATCCCAAAGTGAGGGATAATGTGGTATACCATTATTCTTATGTGTGTCTCATCATATGTTCATCGAACAGGGTAAGGCTCCTGTTTTATGTCATATAATAAATAAGTTTTCATGAATTTTAACATCATATAACTAGGACATGGTTCTATCCAGGTTTACCTCATGAAGATTAGACATTGAGGGACTCACTCACCATTCTTAGAGATTACGTTACCACTACTCAAATGAATTTGGGTGGGAAATCATGTTAGCACTTCTTGCGGAGGTGTGTTCAATCACGACATCCACATTACAGTCCCTATACTTAGAAAAATCGGTTATGGTAGCTATGATTAGTATAGAAAGGTAGGTTTGAGGCTTGAGAACATTTGGGGTGAAGTGGGTGGATATAGGAGTTGATGGTACTAGACATGTGGGTACTTGAGTTATAGGTACATCGGTCTTGGATTGGGGTGGGGGCACTGAAAACACAACCTCCATAAAGGTGAGTTAGTAGAAGGGATGAACCATTAAGAATCCTAGAAGAGGTGATTTAAGGAGATTGAAGGTATATGAAGGATGGCCATATGATCATTGGGGTCCTTTTGTATGTCAAGGGATTCATGAAATCATAGGATTCACAAAATAGGGTCACTCTGCCTCAAATGAATTTCTAGATTCATAGGGGGAGTGATTCACAAAGCCTCATGTCCATAGAGGGCCTTCTTTATTTATGAAGGTCTTATGCTTTCAATAAAGTCATATCCATTTGGTTTGGAGGGTCTCAAGAACATGAGGGAGGTTCTTTCATGAATATTTGATACCTTGGGTGATCCACACTATATTTTTATCTTGATGATCATGGGGTTCATGAAAAGAAGTGATTCTGGAAGTTGAAGGTTTTTCATCCCCCCAAAATTTCATAATGAAGGGGGTATTTACATGGAATGGGTTTCACAAATATTGGAGGCACTCATGCAGATTCTTGTGCTTTGTGAAGGGAAGTGTATTTTTAAGTCCAAGATTTTCATTTGTGGAGACTACTATTAACCCTTCAAGTGCTCGTGAGGCACTCCACAAATCCAAATTTCATTGTAAGGATATTACCATCAAACCATCACACGTTCATGAAGGAATCATTCATCCAATTATATTTTCATGATTTGGATATTCATGGAGGAGTAGAGCATCATGAAATAGCCCCTTAGAGGAATTTTAGGTCCATTTGGCTTAGATTCACACTGAATTAGTAGTTTCATACTTGATTATTCCCATGACATAAATATTTTTGACATAAATAAGAATTTCATAATTTTCTCGGTATTGTAGTATATTATCAAATATTTTTACTGGATTTCTATTGATTTGTACCACCATTGATATCTTTGACCAAGAATGATCAGACTTTTGTGTGGAATGATCAGGGTTGGGTAGAGTTCGGTTAATTGAAGGGGTGGTTGGCCAGTGTTCTAGTCCATTAGTTGCCTAAGGAGGGGGTATTGTTTGAGGTATTTTGTGATACTTTCCATCTATTAATCATATTCATATCAAAGTAGAAGAGGTAAGAGATCTCTTATGGATCTAGGTAATAATTTCACCATGATCATAAATATTCCACCCATAATCTGGAGTTGGCAGTGGTGGTTTTTCAACTAAATTTGTTGCATCATTACCTCATTGGGAAGTACATTGTGGTCTTCATAGATCATAAGATTTTGAGGTATATATTTTATTTTTTTTAATTGAACTTGAGGTAGTGGATATGGATGGATATATTTTAGGTATTTGATTTTGGGATCTCATACACTTTAGGAAAAGGGAATGTTGTGGCTGTTTCATTGATAAGGAAGTTGTGAAAATATGTTTTTCAAGAGTTTGGGGGTGCTTGGAGAGTGATGTAGGGGTTGGTATCCTTGAACATATATGTAAGGGTGGATGGTGGTAGATACTATTTTCTTCATTTGACAGTGTATTAGTCTTTTATAGAGTAAGTGGTGGTTTCTAAGTGGGGAGACTCAGAGGTAAAGGTGATGCATGATCATGTTGGCCATGGTGATGGTTTGGACGGATGGTCGGAGTAATGTCCAAATTATATTTTGTTTCATGGGATGTTTTTTTATAGTAGTGACACATGGGGGAGTCCTTCATTAGTTTCATATATTACCATTAGTGGTACACTCAGGATTATCAAATATGTATCATGGATTTTGGATGTAGTTTTGGTGGCTCGAGATGAAATGAGTGTTGGAAGTGTTTATGGACAGGTTCTTAGTCTTCCTGTATGTAAAGTCAAAGCATCATGTTACTTGAAATTTCTTGCATCATTTGAGTGTTATAAAGTTGAAGTGGGATGACATATTAATAGATTTCATCATAAGTTTACCCTGAGAATCGGGATATTATGATGTTATCTTGGTGATCATGGATTAGTTAAAAAAATCATCCATCTTCTTAGTGACTAAAAAATCGGCTGTAGTGAATTTTTTTTCCAAGAGTTCAATAGATGAGTTAGTGTATATTCATGGAGTTAGGAGGTCTATTTTAACATATCAGGACACATGTTTTACTTTGTGATAATGAAAGGGACTAAATCATGTATTTTCACTCAGTTACATATAAACACTAATTTACATCCTCAAATAGATGGGAAGATAGAGAAGACCATCTAGATGCTATAGGATATGTTGTGGGTTTTTTTATTTAACTATGGAGGGTATTTGATATGACTCTTTCCCTTGGTTAAGTTTTTTTATAATAATATTTATCACTCTTCCAATGGAATGGATATATTTTAGGCTTTTTATGGGAGACTGTATCATTATTTGTTGTGTTGGATGGAGGTTAGGTAAGTAGTATTTATTTGTCCTGATGTAGTCTAGATCATGACAAAAAAGGATCATATTTTTTTTTGTGAGAGGATGAAAGAAGTGTAGAACTGGTAGAAGTATTATTACAATTAGAGGATGAGGCCCTAGATGTTTGAGGGTAGGGACCACATTTTCCTGAAGGTTTCCCCTTGACATAATTAGAAGATATTTGGAAGATATAGTAAGAATTATCTCGGGTTTTTTGGGCCCTATGATGTGTTGCGATGAGTTGGAAATTTTTCATATCATTCAGTGTTTCCACATCAGTTGGACAGGATCTACGAAGTATTCCACATATGTCAGCTTCATCAGTATCATCATGTTGATTTCCATTTCATTGAATGGGGAGAGTTAGATATTGAGGATGACTAAACATTTTTGGAGTTTCCAGTAGATATATAGGATCACCAAGAAAAAGAAAAGTGTGTTTGGTAAATTTCTTTGTTGTTTTTATTGTGGAGGTATGGTTTTCTAAAGAATGATAATTGTGAGAAAAAGACGTAGATGTGTTCCCAATACCTTGAGATGTTTTTTTTTATGTGACTTGTTTTTCTGTATGATGTTTTTTTGGATATTGTTTTATGAGATTAATTTTTTCCTTGTTTTATGATGTATAATGTCTGATAAATTCATGACATAAAAAAAGGAGAAGACCTAATTATTAATAGAGATACAAAAATTTTGATGTGATAAATACCCTGTGAGTGAGTTAGTGTTACCTAGAGAAGATAGTACTTTGACATGGGGGATGTAATTTCCTAATTTTTATGTTCAGGAAGGTGTGGTTTGTTGGTTGTGTTGTGGTTGTGAGGTTGGATGGTTGTAGTTGTGTGTGGATGAGTCTTTGTAAGATGATTTTGGTAACTTGGGTTGTCATGTATGGTTGGTTTTAGCATTTGAGGTATGATGAGATCCTTGAGATATATCATGAAGGATGGTTGTTTATACCCCTTTCCTTTTGGGATTGTTTTTGAATTCTAGAATGTGAGAATCATTTGATATGTATCTGATGTAATGATATATTACCTCCTAGTTTGTTACATTTTGGTAGATGTTGGTTAAAGATTTTCTTGGGGAGGTTGTGTGAGTTTTTAATATATGGTGGAGGTAAAATAGAGATTCTACAAAAAATACACATCACGTGATGTTTATAAGATTTCAAAGTGGGGTTCACAGCTTGTGTAGGTCTAGTTTAGGATGTGAAATTATTCGGGTGATTAATACATAGATGTGATGTGTTTTGTGGTAGGAGTATAAAATTATGAAATCAAAGGACATGAAAACAGATTACACTTCATGTTAATCCATGATGTAGTGTAGTTATAAATTTTAGAGTGATTTTAGGTTTTTCCAAACCCTATGGATGATGCTCCCTCTCTTATTCTTGGAAACTGGTGGATCCCTCCCTTGGTTTTTTGAGTTTCCATATAATGGGGATTGGTTATTGGCTTCCTTTCTTCGATACATGGTAATTTACCCTCTCATTATCATTTAATTCCAACCATTACTCTTTGGAATCTTGTTTTGGTGGTGTGGTTTCATATGGGTTGTGTATTTTGGTTTTGTTTTGATGATCCTTTGGTGTGGTGGAGGTTGATTTGTAGTGTCTCATGGTTTGGTTGTGTTTGTGGCCATTTTCTTTTTTTTATTCAGAAATGAGTTAGAAAAGATTCTTTGAGATTGGGAATCCTTCATTTCTCTTTATTGTGTATCATATGGGATGGGTTTAATTTTTTTATCCATTGGATATTGTTGTGATAGAATAATACAGGTTAAATACTTGGTTAATTGAAAATGATGTTCATATATATTTGAATCTCATGATTTTATATATTTGTTATTATTGTGATATGGTGGATTGTATGGGATTGATGCCCAGCTAGAAATTGTGATCATTGGGGTATTTTTTTTACATTGGATGACATGTGATGTGAATGTTACATTTTTTTTGTGATTATTGTTATATCACCATAAAATAGAATTTGAAAAACCACTAATATTTTGAAAATTAAATTTTTTCCCCATGATTATGGTTTGTATGATAATACCCATAAAATAAAATGGAATGTGATAAATCCCATTTGTATACCTATAAATTGACCTTGATGTGTTGTGATGTCTGAATGTTCTTGTGGGATGGTATTGTGTGGTTAGGTAATGTGGGGTTGATGATTTGTTGGACATAATTTTGGGGCAGCAATGTGGTTTTTTGGTAGTTCCTTTTGGGCTTAGTGGTGGTTTTATGGCCACTATTTTGGGGAGGTTAGGTGGTTTTCTAGTCATGCTATTGGAGTAGTGATGTAGTTTTTTGGTCATGATTTTTGGCTAGAGAAGTGGCTGTTTTGTCCGTTCTTATAGGGCGTTGAGGTGGTGATTTCTTTGTGCGAGATTTCTGGGTAGTGATGGAATAAATAATTATTTGATAATGTTTGAAATGGAATGGGTTTGGTTTGGTTAATGTGATTAAAATTGATAATTAATTAAGAAATGATAGGATATTTTGTTAAATGTGGTTTGTAATAAATAAGGAAATGACTTTGCTGGATAATGAAAATTGGATGAAACTTTTAAATGAGGATTATAGATTATTGTGTGGTGTTATGAATTTTGTGGTTGAAACAATAGTGATGATGTGTTTAATTGGTTAATGATTGGTTGTGAACCCATTGTTTGGGATTGGGTTTGGAAATATTTATATACTTGTATATTACTTTTGGTTTCTATATGAACCCCACCCATATCAAGCACTATGTGTGAACACTCGCATTGTCAAATAGGTCATATTTTCCCGACACACTATGAGATGGATGGGTGGTTGTGTGCCCTATATTTCGCATTATCTCTTCCATGTGATGTAGGTATTTAATAGGCTATGATGATCGGAGTTCTGTGAGTGAATTATATGGTGGTTGTGATAGCATATGCATTTACAAGTGATATGTGATCGTGTATGTTGGGTGGCAGCCTAGGTGTCTTCGAGCAAGATGTGATATGACTGTTCTTGTGTCTTGGCTTCCCATGGGGATCATTCATGGAAGAAGGAGGATTGGAGGTTGATGTCTTATATGTTCATGATAACCAACTACTCTGGTTATGTCTATGGAGTGTTGTAGCCTAGGATTTTTTGAGTGAGATGTGATATGACTGTCCTTATGGAGAGGTGTCTCATGTGTTTTTAGGATAGATTTGTTGGGACTATGATTGTGTGGTGGTGTGGAATACAAAATACATTGGAGTGACATGACCTACAAATTTGGAGTGTGAGAGTGTCATACTAGTAGGAAAGTGGTGTGTGGTACCCATTTTCGATCTGAATACTATTATATTATATTACTTGAATTGCGTTATTTGGTGAGCATGCATTGTTGAGTTTGGGTTTGGTTACTATACCAGTATAGTTGTTGTTTGGTTCTATTATTTTATCATGGGTGCATTATTATACTTCTTTCACATGTTCACAAGAGACTTTTGTTTTCCTAGTGAGTTTAATTGTATTCTCACCCATCGTACATAAAACTATTTTTATTTTTTTTAGAGGGTTATATGGACTGTGCTGGACATTACTAGCTCATACATTGGATTGATGCTATTTCGTTTCATAAGATTTTCTTTTTCTTATTTACTTTGAAGACTCTTACCTATATTTTTTCTATTTATACATACATCATTGGATAGTTTTAGTTTCATTTTATATAATGTTGTAATGTTTTTTCTGGATGATTCATCTTATCTTTTGATCCATCATTATTTTTGAGGGTAATGCCTCCCTTTTGTAAATATTTTTATTTCCTTGGTTCTATTATCCAACCCAAGGCCTATTGGAGGTGGGAATCGATGGTCATTGTCTATATCTCCTCATTGTGGTATCTTTTTATGGACGGGTCAGGATAGGTTCTATGACCACCTTACTCCAATATTATGATCCTCGTTAATAGAGTCTCCTACATACAATTAAGTCATGAAAATATTAATGTAACCAAAGGATTGATAAGTACACAAGCATCTTTCTATGTGATTCTAGACAAAGGCCACCCATAATCTATTGAATAATAGGTTCTAGTTCTTTATGGTTAGTTTCATGAGTAGTAGTGGAATTTATAAGTTAATTAAAATACTTTTCATTATAAATCATTTTTATAGGTATAAAATATTGATGAGCTCACAAAAAAATTAATCTTTTTCAGGATGGTTGAGTCCAAACACATTTTCCCCCACGGGTCATCTCCATTTAAAGCATGAAAAAGTTTTTGTATTATTCTATTTTAAAGATCCCTAATCAAGATATAGTGATGTAACATATATAATCATTTTAAACCAATATAATTTTATCGAAATGATGTTCATATTAGGGTATGATAACACAACCATTGAATCTATGAATTTACTTGGTTTATTGGAAAATAATTTTGGATTCATGAAATAAAATAAAGTTATCATTCCAATCCCATTTGTCCCTATAGAAAAAACAATGACTCCAAATATGGTTCCTAAAAAATTGTATTGCAGGAAAAGATGATTGGGGCCTTATAGACTTCACCCTAAATTGGAAGAAGATCTTGGAATACTTATAATTTTATCTAGGGATACACTATATTTTTTTAATTGTTTATCCCACAAAGAGTTCCCTGATATAACATCCCATTCAATCTTAGAGTGCATGGATTTCATAGGCTCTTTCATGATTCTTATACTAATATCTACTTCACTTATGGTTCTATAAAGATTCTTTAAGATCACCAAATGATGATTTCCTTCTATTTAAGAGCCCTGGATAAGGGTATCAATTGTATTTTCATTCTGGTGAAGGCATTTTTTAAAACATTGATTCCAAACATGATGTGCATGGTTATAGAGGTTAGTACTAAGTTAACGAGCATGATATACCCACCAAGGGATACAATATGGACCCTTTAATTTATAATTATACATATAATCCTTTGAATAAGAATATTTAAATACATGATCTGGATCATTCCTAAAGAATTGAGGGCTTCAGATAATCTATATGAAAATAGCCTCGACCAATCCCTGAACTATCAACAATGTCAGTGGCCTATATTGTAGGGAAATAACTGGATATAAATACATTTGAACTCCATATTATCATTTCTTTAAACTTCTTTGGTTACTACATTTTATATAAATCTACGTGTCATATGTTGTATCTAATAACCCTAATGTAAAATAGAAACATTGTTCCCAATGATTAATATAACCAATGTGTAAGATTAGTAAATTTACTTCTTGAATTTATTGAAATTTCTATTCTAATGACGAGTACTACCATATGAAAAGAAAAATTAACTCATGGTCAATTCTCCCCCTCTTTTTCATTTTTTTTCTTAGAAGGATATTGTTATTATACATTTTGAATTTTACTTTTCATTATCCTTTTCGCATTTTATTTCTTTTTATTATTCATAAAAAAGTAATATTTATCATTCATCATGTATTCACAAACATAGTGAACCTTATACAAAGGATATTGAATAGTTTTTTAATATTACACATTTTATAGGTCTTAATAAAATTTTGGTAATATGAAGATAATGATGAGAGAATGCAACATACTGAAAGATTGTGAATAAACATGAATAATGTAACGCCCCGACCCTAATTACCTAGAGTCGGTGCATTATTACATAACATTGGCATAATCATGAGAAAGATCAAGTCTCGAAAGACCGATTAGTTTAGTAGCCTTGGAATAACTAGATACATCCATAAATTTTTACATTACATCATAAAAAAAAACATCTTGTCTTCATATCCCCTCATACTATCCCTGCAGGTCATTCATAAATTACTTCTTCATAATCCTGGGAAAAATAAAACATTGAAAGGGGTGAGCTCGGATGCTCAGTAAGGATAACATTATAGCAGAAGCTTTCATAAATAAGCATAAACACTTAAGGCAATTTATAACTAAAACAAAAGCCTTTTAAATTTAAACTTCAGCATAAAATGGCGAAGGTAAAATGAAATAATGCCATTTACATACTCACATGGATATTCTACTAGTCGAATGATCACATGCAATATCAATAACCACTTTCATAATGATGGAATGCATAATGCCAGACTATCATAACCACATAGCCAAGGCCTCGTGCCAAGACTACAAATAAGATTTTGCCAAGGCCTTGTGCCAAGACACTAGTTTGTCTCATGAGACCTACCGATGCATCGAGGAGCTATAGCGGGCTCCACCCGTCACTTATTAAGTCCAATGCATTCCCATATGAAAAGGTTTAAACATAACGTAAACATTCGTATTAAACTAGCATACGAAATGTCAATACTTTCACCACAAACCATGAATGGTATAAAAATAGCACATCCACAGTCAAACATAATTCATTCGATACAATATGGAAGATTGTATTGTATCACATTAACCTCAATCAATAATAATGAAGGATGTTGACATAGATGAAAATAATCATCAAAACTATTTGAGAGAAATATCCCCCTTTTCTTGAAAACATTTAAAAGTCACACTATTTGTCAAGAAGCCGTTTAAAAGTATATTTTTGAATCAAAGTGTCCCATACCACTTTGAAACTTTTAAAAGGAGTTTTAATTTTAAAACTTTAATGTCCATATAAATAAATCCTTAAAACCATTTTTAAAATATGGACATTAATGAGCATGATTTAGAAGAATAATTCTTTAAAACATTTAAAAATGGTATTTTAGTTAGAGATTCTAACCAAAAGAGACACTTGAATACAAATAATTGAGGTAATCAAAACTTTGTAATATCATGAGAATAAAGGGAATCATGATATTCTATGTCAAAGTACATTATATACACCACATAAAATTGATTTGGTGTATATCATCAAAGAAGTCTCAATGGAATGTAAATTGAGATGAAATCTCTCATAAAGGTTGTATCCTTAGGTTAAGGATAAATCAACGACATAATTATGTGTGACAAATATAAATACACTAAATATGATTGGATATTCAGTGTAAATCAATCAAAGGATATTCACACATATTCTTGTAAAAACAATACCAACGAATTGGATGTTTAACTCAACAAATGGAGAATGAGTTAAAAATTACTCTTATCAAATTCATATCAATGAATTGAGAATTATCAATGGAGTGATTATGTGTATCAAACTTATATCCACAAGAAGGGGAGTGGAAATTATGACATAATCAAATGAATAGTGATTCCACACATAATCTTGGGGTAATATAATCAATGAAATATGCATAAAGCCAAATGAGTGGGAATTGAAATCTCAAATTCCCTTATCGATTAGGTAACATACGAAACATACACCCATGAAAGAAGTATCATACCATGATGATGTAAATACCCATAAATTAAAGTATATTACACAATGAATACAATCATGGGCAGTACACATACACCACATGCAATAATTAAGTGGTGATCAATGGAAATCTCACGAAATTAAAAGTGAGATAAGAAACCCCTTACCACGTTAATCAACTGAGTCGTATGGCCAAAAGTTAATAACCACCAAATGATTTACAGAATAACATGAATATAAATAGAATCATGAATATATATCAAATGGAAGTATACAATACACCACTTTCAATAATTTAGTGGCGAAAAATGGAAATCTCACGGAATTGAAAGTGAGATAAGAAAATCCCTTACCTTGTACTTTTTTTTGGTTGGGGTAGGTTAACCTCCTGTATAATAGTGAAATAATTGTTACTAAATTATACAAGAATCATATACATTAATATGATATCATATATGATCTTTTAATATTGATTTGATAATAATATCTTAGTATTATCGCCGTTTCGGGTGTTAACTTACTCATTTTCTTTATATGTTTTGTTACATAAGTCATGTTTGTTGTATCTTATTCATATCCAGAATGATATCAAGTCCTTAAACATCATTTTTAAATCATTAAATGATAATTATACTTGAATGGATATGATGGAGAATGAATCTCATCGCGTTCGTGGAGACGGTAGTCCGTACGTACGCACGAACGCTACTTCCATTTAATTTTTTTTATTTTAAAAGAATCGAATCCAAATGATACATAGGTATATTACTATTCCAGTATAATATAATATTTTATATATGTTACTTAAGTTCATTAACACCATCCTTTATACGTTCCATGTGTGGTATGAACGAGTCATATCATTTTAAGGGGGCGGTAGTCCGCACTTCCTCAAATGAAATTATCGTATGTATATACAACATGAAACGAATAATGGTATGAAATAAAATGGAATTACAGAAGCTTATATATAAAATATATATCATTAATATCATATTTAATTGCAGTTCCATCATAATGGCCACCATGAGAGGCGGTAAGATGTATTTGAACAATCATCGTTTCGTGAGGCGTTAGTTTGCCATCCACAGAAACATTATGTTCATCATCCATTAGATGGAGTTGTGTGTATGTGTAGTTTGAATCCTTCTTATAACAACATCCTAGTATATTGTGGATACTGGTGTTGTTACAAAAGAAAGGAAATAAAAAGAGTTTGGGGGTTGGAGAAGCAAAATAAATGAAAATAATTTAAGAGAAATCGTTACCTTTAATCTAGGTAACTCACTTTGGTTGGAACCAAAGGACTTCTTGAAATGCTTTATTCCTAAGGGGAAGCTTCAAGGAGGAGGAGAGGGATTTGGGGAGCTTAGTTGGGAAGAGTTTGGACGAGCCAAGTGGCTTGAGAGGTGTGAGGAAAAGAGAAGGAGGAGTGCCCTTTTATAAGAGGGGTGAGGGGCACTTTTGGAAAAGCTAGAAATATTAATTTATAATAAATTCATATTCGGTTTCCAAAGGCTCCAAAGTTGACTATTCAAAGGATGAGGTGGGGATAGGTCGAAAACAACTCATACAATAGAATTTAGACAGGTTTGGGTACTTATATTAACCTTATCTTTAAGTATTAACTCTAAGTTAATTAGTTTCACTTTTACAATGTCTCTTTGTATTTTTATATAATATGGTTAATAAACTTACTATATAAATCCAAGCGACCCCCAAGTGGTCCATTAATGATTAACCTATCATAATATAAGTCTCTTGGCCGAACCTTAGATTTTTAGGAATTTAATATCAATTAATAATATAATATTTGTTTTAAGAACTCTTTTATGTCAATTTTGACACTATTCAATAGTTGATTTTTGTGAAACTCATAACAGATTGATTACTTCTAACAAAGTCAATTAAATCAATACTAATATATCATATTATCCTAGAAAATTAGTGTAATTCATTAAAAGTTTCATATTATATTTATTTGGGTATTTATAATATCAATTATGTTAATTTTTTACTATTTTAGTAATTACTGCATCATCATTGTGTCATAAATAAAATAAATTATTTAATGTCTAAAAATTATAAATAAAACATCATTATGTAGGAAATCTTTTTATCTTTCTAATGAATATTTATAATCGAAAATCCAACATGTATAACCCTATGTAAAAATTGTTCTTCTAAACGATGTAAGCTTATGCCATTTTTATTTTTATTTTAACTTTATTAATATAATGTGTCCCTACCACATACAAGTGGCTCCAAGGGGTCCCCAAATTGACCCAAGGATGCCCATGGTCGGGTATGTGTCCACCAATAAGGTTAGGACACGTTTTAGGGTAATTTTGTATTATTATAATACTATTTTTTTAACCCTTATTTACCGGATTTACCCTTTAACCATGGTAAATAAAATATTTACCACAGTAACTATTCAAAATGTCTAAAAATAAAAGTTACCTATTTACACAATTTGAACATCCTGATTCCAAATATGGAATCCATTTTCCTAAATTCAAAACACAGAAGTGGCAGAAATTAATTTAAAATTAATTCCCGCTGTCAAAACAAAAAGCGTGTTTTTAAGAGATAATAACTATCAAAAGATTGACACTTGTTTATGTTCGGTTTAATTGTAAAATTATGTCCAATGAACAACATTATATTAAATGGTAAAAATATATTCTAAATATACTTTAAAACCACTCAAATTCACAATTTATCACTATTAATTATTTTGATTAAAAAAGTTGTTTTTAATTAAAATTTAGTAATTTTCACTATTCATCAAAATACAAAAGTTATCCGAAAAGTACCAAAATTTCACCCTAGGCTAATTTCAATATTCTGAATCCAAAAATGAAGTCCATTTTGAAATATAAAATATATATAATTTCAAAAAGTAGGTATTACTATTCATAACGGCTAGTTTGATTGGTTGTGGTGTGTTAAAATCTCGAAGTTGCGTACAATGCACGTCATTGCATTATTCGAAAGGAAACATACCGAGGAAGCTTGGGGTGTTACATTCTCCCCTCCTTCAATAAATTGCGTCCTCGCAATTTTTAAAATTTTTCTTGGGAATATAATGGAAAGTCCCACATCGGGAAAAGAGTCAATAAAACTATCACTTTAAAAGAAAGAAAGAGAGGTATAAGGGTCATCCAAGATAACCCATACTAGGATTCCATGTAAGAAAACATGGATATGGATGATAAACTAAGTGTCAAGTTCTGATGGAGAGGGATAGAAATCATGATCAGGAGAAAGTTAACAATGAGAAAACCACAAACTTGTGTTGGGACAAACGACCATTAGTCTCCTAGTAGGAAAGTAAACGGACAACATTTTTTTTAAGTTACATTACATAAAGAAGAGGAATTCATTTATGATATTGACTAAGAACATTATGATATATACTTACATTTTAAGTAGATTTTCATTCTTTAATAAATTTCCACCACTAACTCATTTTTTTTTAAACGATGAGTATTCAAGAAGACTTGGTCACACTGGAAGAGATAGAATAAACTTCTATAGAATCACATGATCCATGAAGGATAAACCATATATTTACATTGTCTTTGAAGATTAATCAAAACCAAAATGGTCAGTGAATGATCTAATGATTCCCCAAAAGAATATTCATTGAGATAAATATGCACTAATCTTAATTTCTAAAATTTAAACCAACAATACCCCAAAGTTAAATAGATACCATTCAATAACCAATTGTCCATAAAATCCTTTAATATAATCCAAACTAATATTGAAACCCAAAACATAGAAGAATTTGATTATGTAGTCTCCCATGTTAAATTGTATCTCCAAATGACATCAGATACTCTTAAAGTCACATATTCAAAAGTAATTAACCTAATCACATATTCTCTACTATAGGTTAATCATTTCCATAAATAACCCAAATCACTATAAATCCACAATAAAAACGTAGATAAAAATCCACCATTACTCTACAAATGAAACCTCATTGTATTCTATTTTCCTTGGGCATATAGTGTTCCTAACAAAACGAACATCTTCCAAAATAACATTTATCACTTAATCACCAAATCATTTTCCTATACCAAGGGTATTCATTTAATAAAACATAAGAACCCAAATAATCTTATTATTGATCAATAAAATCATTTAACACAAAAAAAACAAAAAATAGTCATACTAACCAGGGACTTCACGTAGTCCAGTGGTAGGCGATAAATCCCAATCGCACTTTGGTTGTGGGTTCGATTCCCACAGCTTTGTCCGACGCGACGGGTTGTCACACGGTCTACGTGTTGTCCTTTTTCAAAAACTATAATTTATAATATTGAAAAAATGAGATAAATTCCTCAAAATACTATAACATAAATTTAACCACAAATGTTATATCATTCCTTGAATTTTCATCCAAAATTATAATAACTTATCATTTTCTCAAACCCCAATGATCATATAAAACCAAATGGTTTTTTTATACCTATATCCACAAGAGAAGAGTCAATTCTTCCTCAAATATCATCTTCACATGACAAACTGCGGGGTTACAAATACACGAGAAAATTATTCCAAAGTAAACCCATCAACAAGGAGTGCTAATTTTTCTCCAACCATTTATTTCCACATAACATCTTCTTTGACCAAGAAAATATCCTATAGAATAGGACATTCACTCGGGTAATGGCCAGGTCCCCTACATTTACGGCAAATGACTGTAAATGGACTCTTGGGACCATTTTTATCTTCTTCCATAGTACTCTTCATTTTTCTTCGGCAATTCTTCACTTTATGTCCTTCCTACGTAAAACATTTCGTTGTCCCATTGAGACACTTTCCTGGGTGTCTCTTTCCACATTTCCTGCATGATGAAAATTGAGGTTTCTTTTCTCCATGGTCTCCATTGCTGGAGATCTTATCATTTATCACCTTTCTCTTCCTTGTTGAGTCTGGGAGTTAGTTAATATATATGTTGTTGATCATATTTTTGGAAAACTGATTTGGCATAAAGACGATATCTTTTACGCCTATCAACATTCCATTTTGTTGCTCATCGCCACCATCGTTCCCACCTTGTACATCATTCTCAAAGTCACTATGACTTCCTTGGAATCCAGCCATTGACTAAAACCAGAAAGCATTGTGTGAGTAATAGTAGTCGTAAAATCATTTAGAGATTAAAATGTCACCATATTCTCAATTTGAAACATATTAGGATTAACCAAGGTCATTTACTCTCATCTTATGTATATATTACTTAAATCGGTTTGTAAAGAAAATGTAAATTATCCTAAGCATATCCCCCGGGAGTGTCGTAACCAAGAGTGCAGCAAGGCCCGTTGTCGTGCACCAGTTCCCGTTCGAGTCTAGCTCAAAGCGGTGTTTTCGGGTTTTACCCCTAGGTACATCTGTGCCAGAGCCGCCTCTACCTGCTCGTATCCAGACAGGGATGTATTGCTCGGAAAACTCACAAAATCTCTACAATACCAAAATTCTAGGAAGTTCTTTTATACTAATCCTCAAAGTTCATCTTAGGTCTACGTGCTCTAATCAGAGTTTATCTAAATCTAGCTACCAAGGTTTGTACTAAACTTCCTCTGATACCAACTGTAAGGCCCCGACCCTAATTACCTAGAGTCGGTGCATTATTACATAACATTGGCATAATCAAGAGAAAGATCAAGTCTCGAAAGACCGATTAGTTTAGTAGCCTTGGAATAACTAGATACATCCATAAATTTTTACATTACATCATAAAAAAAAACATCTTGTCTTCATATCCCCTCATACTATCCCTGCAGGTCATTCATAAATTACTTATTCATAATCCTGGGAAAAATAAAACATTGAAAGGGGTGAGCTCGGATGCTCAGTAAGGATAACATTATAGCAGAAGCTTTCATAAATAAGCATAAACACTTAAGGCAATTTATAACTAAAACAAAAGCCTTTTAAATTTAAACTTCAGCATAAAATGGCGAAGGTAAAATGAAATAATGCCATTTACATACTCACATGGATATTCTACTAGTCGAATGATCACATGCAATATCAATAACCACTTTCATAATGATGGAATGCATAATGCCAGACTATCATAACCACATAGCAAAGGCCTCGTGCCAAGACTACAAATAAGATTTTGCCAAGGCCTTGTGCCAAGACACTAGTTTGTCTCATGAGACCTACCGATGCATCGAGGAGCTATAGCGGGCTCCACCCGTCACTTATTAAGTCCAATGCATTCCCATATGAAAAGGTTTAAACATAACGTAAACATTCGTATTAAACTAGCATACGAAATGTCAATACTTTCACCACAAACCATGAATGGTATAAAAATAGCACATCCACAGTCAAACATAATTCATTCGATACAATATGGAAGATTGTATTGTATCACATTAACCTCAATCAATAATAATGAAGGATGTTGACATAGATGAAAATAATCATCAAAACTATTTGAGAGAAATATCCCCCTTTTCTTGAAAACATTTAAAAGTCACACTATTTGTCAAGAAGCCGTTTAAAAGTATATTTTTGAATCAAAGTGTCCCATACCACTTTGAAACTTTTAAAAGGAGTTTTAATTTTAAAACTTTAATGTCCATATAAATAAATCCTTAAAACCATTTTTAAAATATGGACATTAATGAGCATGATTTAGAAGAATAATTCTTTAAAACATTTAAAAATGGTATTTTAGTTAGAGATTCTAACCAAAAGAGACACTTGAATACAAATAATTGAGGTAATCAAAACTTTGTAATATCATGAGAATAAAGGGAATCATGATATTCTATGTCAAAGTACATTATATACACCACATAAAATTGATTTGGTGTATATCATCAAAGAAGTCTCAATGGAATGTAAATTGAGATGAAATCTCTCATAAAGGTTGTATCCTTAGGTTAAGGATAAATCAACGACATAATTATGTGTGACAAATATAAATAAACTAAATATGATTGGATATTCAGTGTAAATCAATCAAAGGATATTCACACATATTCTTGTAAAAACAATACCAACGAATTGGATGTTTAACTCAACAAATGGAGAATGAGTTAAAAATTACTCTTATCAAATTCATATCAATGAATTGAGAATTATCAATGGAGTGATTATGTGTATCAAACTTATATCCACAAGAAGGGGAGTGGAAATTATGACATAATCAAATGAATAGTGATTCCACACATAATCTTGGGGTAATATAATCAATGAAATATGCATAAAGCCAAATGAGTGGGAATTGAAATCTCAAATTCCCTTATCGATTAGGTAACATACGAAACATACACCCATGAAAGAAGTATCATACCATGATGATGTAAATACCCATAAATTAAAGTATATTACACAATGAATACAATCATGGGCAGTACACATACACCACATGCAATAATTAAGTGGTGATCAATGGAAATCTCACGAAATTAAAAGTGAGATAAGAAACCCCTTACCACGTTAATCAACTGAGTCGTATGGCCAAAAGTTAATAACCACCAAATGATTTACAGAATAACATGAATATAAATAGAATCATGAATATATATCAAATGGAAGTACACAATACACCACTTTCAATAATTTAGTGGCGAAAAATGGAAATCTCACGGAATTGAAAGTGAGATAAGAAAATCCCTTACCTTGAACTTTTTTTTGGTTGGGGTAGGTTAACCTCCTGTATAATAGTGAAATAATTGTTACTAAATTATACAAGAATCATATACATTAATATGATATCATATATGATCTTTTAATATTGATTTGATAATAATATCTTAGTATTATCGCCGTTTCGGGTGTTAACTTACTCATTTTCTTTATATGTTTTGTTACATAAGTCATGTTTGTTGTATCTTATTCATATCCAGAATGATATCAAGTCCTTAAACATCATTTTTAAATCATTAAATGATAATTATACTTGAATGTATATGATGGAGAATGAATCTCATCGCGTTCGTGGAGACGGTAGTCCGTACGTACGCACGAACGCTGCTTCCATTTAATTTTTTTTATTTTAAAAGAATCGAATCCAAATGATACATAGGTATATTACTATTCCAGTATAATATAATATTTTATATATGTTACTTAAGTTCATTAACACCATCCTTTATACGTTCCATGTGTGGTATGAACGAGTCATATCATTTTAAGGGGGCGGTAGTCCGCACTTCCTCAAATGAAATTATCGTATGTATATACAACATGAAACGAATAATGGTATGAAATAAAATGGAATTACAGAAGCTTATATATAAAATATATATCATTAATATCATATTTAATTGCAGTTCCATCATAATGGCCACCATGAGAGGCGGTAAGATGTATTTGAACAATCATCGTTTCGTGAGGCGTTAGTTTGCCATCCACAGAAACATTATGTTCATCATCCATTAGATGGAGTTGTGTGTATGTGTAGTTTGAATCCTTCTTATAACAACATCCTAGTATATTGTGGATACTGGTGTTGTTACAAAAGAAAGGAAATAAAAAGAGTTTGGGGGTTGGAGAAGCAAAATAAATGAAAATAATTTAAGAGAAATCGTTACCTTTAATCCAGGTAACTCACTTTGGTTGGAACCAAAGGACTTCTTGAAATGCTTTCTGCCTAAGGGGAAGCTTCAAGGAGGAGGAGAGGGATTTGGGGAGCTTAGTTGGGAAGAGTTTGGACGAGCCAAGTGGCTTGAGAGGTGTGAGGAAAAGAGAAGGAGGAGTGCCCTTTTATAAGAGGGGTGAGGGGCACTTTTGGAAAAGCTAGAAATATTAATTTATAATAAATTCATATTCGGTTTCCAAAGGCTCCAAAGTTGACTATTCAAAGGCTGAGGTGGGGATAGGTCGAAAACAACTCATACAATAGAATTTAGACAGGTTTGGGTACTTATATTAACCTTATCATTAAGTATTAACTCTAAGTTAATTAGTTTCACTTTTACAATGTCTCTTTGTATTTTTATATAATATGGTTAATAAACTTAATATATAAATCCAAGCGACCCCCAAGTGGTCCATTAATGATTAACCTATCATAATATAAGTCTCTTGGCCGAACCTTAGATTTTTAGGAATTTAATATCAATTAATAATATAATATTTGTTTTAAGAACTCTTTTATGTCAATTTTGACACTATTCAATAGTTGATTTTTGTGAAACTCATAACAGATTGATTACTTCGAAAAAAGTAAATTAAATCAATACTAATATATCATATTATCCTAGAAAATTAGTGTAATTCATTAAAAGTTTCATATTATATTTATTTGGGTATTTATAATATCAATTATGTTAATTTTTTACTATTTTAGTAATTACTGCATCATCATTGTGTCATAAATAAAATAAATTATTTAATGTCTAAAAATTATAAATAAAACATCATTATGTAGGAAATCTTTTTATCTTTCTAATGAATATTTATAATCGAAAATCCAACATGTATAACCCTATGTAAAAATTGTTCTTCTAAACGATGTAAGCTTATGCCATTTTTATTTTTATTTTAACTTTATTAATATAATGTGTCCCTACCACATACAAGTGGCTCCAAGGGGTCCCCAAATTGACCCAAGGATGCCCATGGTCGGGTATGTGTCCACCAATAAGGTTAGGACACGTTTTAGGGTAATTTTGTATTATTATAATACTATTTTTTAACCCTTATTTACCGGATTTACCCTTTAACCATGGTAAATAAAATATTTACCACAGTAACTATTCAAAATGTCTAAAAATAAAAGTTACCTATTTACACAATTTGAACATCCTGATTCCAAATATGGAATCCATTTTCCTAAATTCAAAACACAGAAGTGGCAGAAATTAATTTAAAATTAATTCCCGCTGTCAAAACAAAAAGCGTGTTTTTAAGAGATAATAACTATCAAAAGATTGACACTTGTTTATGTTCGGTTTAATTGTAAAATTATGTCCAATGAACAACATTATATTAAATGGTAAAAATATATTCTAAATATACTTTAAAACCACTCAAATTCACAATTTATCACTATTAATTATTTTGATTAAAAAAGTTGTTTTTAATTAAAATTTAGTAATTTTCACTATTCATCAAAATACAAAAGTTATCCGAAAAGTACCAAAATTTCACCCTAGGCTAATTTCAATATTCCGAATCCAAAAATGAAGTCCATTTTGAAATATAAAATATATATAATTTCAAAAAGTAGGTATTACTATTCATAACGGCTAGTTTGATTGGTTGTGGTGTGTTAAAATCTCGAAGTTGCGTACAATGCACGTCATTGCATTATTCGAAAGGAAACATACCGAGGAAGCTTGGGGTGTTACAAATAAAAATTCTATTAATTGATTAATGTACTCAATAATTTTGAGTATATAAGGACCATATTCAATTCTATCTTTTAGTTTACACGTGTTCAGGGTGAGGGTTTTCTCATTTATTTCGTGTTTAACTTTCTCCTCATAAATTTCTTAGATATAAAACATTATAGTATGACCATTAAAATACTCATTATTATTTTACAACTCAGTACACATTGATTTAAAAATTATTATGTAAACAACAAACGAATCATCCATTTTTCATATATTATTTTTCATTTATCTATCGCTTACTTCTATAGGTGGCTCATTATGTAATGGAAATTTTATCACATAAAATTTCCTTTCATTTCATAGTATTATTCATATATGCATGTACCATTCTTCGAAATTTTTATTAGTTAAGAAATTTTTATTATAAAATTTTTATCATATATAATCCCTGTAATTAACTTACATTTTTTTAGGATAAAAATTATAATTTTAGTTATTTTCTCTTGATTACCATTTGTATATATATATTCATTGTTTATTAATCATAAATGAATCCATGTAGTTTAACTAATCCTAGTAACCCGAAACTATGAAATTCAAAATACTCTATCTCTTATGTATTCTAATGGAATGGAAACTTAATCCTATATTCATAGATAGATATAAGGAATCACCACTACTCTGAGATTATAAAATATGATTTATGCTATTCAGATTAATTAAATCATGATTCCTTTATCTTTTAAGTAAATTAATATATCAAATAAATCATTAACAAATATTTTATAGAAAAACAATAATATTTTACCATGATATCTATGGATATTTTATTGATATAAATTTCAGTTATATACATGCACCAGTATTATTAAAACTCCCTAATAGAAGGTGGACCCCTCATCTCTGGGCAATGAGAACCCTATACTATGGTTACATCAGAAATCAGGTGATGAATGATATTTATGATTTAATATTTATATTGATGTATTTTAAGTTCTTTTATATACTTTATGAATGATACCTTAATCTATTTATCATACGTATTACTTAGTTATCACACTCATAACATAATACATGTATAAATAGAAAACATTACTCATGAATTTATTTATATCAATATGTAAGAATTTTAACTATCTTGTGTGGTCTTGTATCATCCACACATTAAAAAATAATTAAAATTGTATAAAAAAATAAATACAAAACATGATCATGATATATTATCCAATGGTTGACCCATCGATTGGATGATGGATCAACTGAACCTTAGAGAATTAATTGGGTCATATGATGACTAAAATTTATCAATAACCATCTTCTATATTTCTTTATATGTTAGGATTTGTTTTATCTATTTTTTTAAACTACCTAATTAAAAACACCACCATTATTTACAATGTATAGGCACACATAGGTCTGGGAAAATGAGGATATGGGAATTAAATTTTATCACACAAATATAGGCACAATATCACTTATAAAATCAAATAATTTGGGAAAATTCATATATAATTAAATAATATGACACCCTGACCCCAGTAACCCAAAGTTTGTGGTAATTTTATTAAAGTTTAATATAATATAAGATGTCACAATACACAAGATAAAATAATTTAGTAGTTTTAGGAGGAAATATATATATGAGATCCTTACATTACATTTCAAGAGATAATGTACATCATAAAAATTCAATATAAATTTTAAAAATCCATGTATATTTTACTTGTATCGCAGATAGAAATATTCTTGATTTCCAAGTAAAAAATAGAAATTAAATAAAGGGGTGAGCTCAAATTCATATAAAGGGGTAGTATATAGTAGAATATATCATAGAATAAAAAAATATGGAGTGAGTAAATATTAATAAAATGATTCCATATACCAAATAACATAAAAATTATATATATATATATATGGACAATATAGATTTGGAAATAAATAATCCGAGGGATATAAATAAATTATTTCCTAGTGGTGGAATGGATAAGGCATCCACCAAATACAAGATGTAGTTGGTCTTATGAGACTAGTAGATGCGTCAAGAGGATATAAGATTTTAATAAGTACAATATATCCATTAAATGAAATATTTTAGCTAGTAATGCATATTATAAAGTTAAAGAATATACCACTAACAAAAAATGTTTTAGTAATCAATATGTTTCCATATCGAATTAATGATTATATGGATTGAATTTTTTTTCCAAATTAATTGACTTGAATGTATATCTTGGTAAATATCAATAAATATAGTAAGAACTATTAGATATTCAAAATGAAATGGAACGTATAATTAATAACTGTGTTGATGTGTGGGTGATAAAACACTATTTTGTTGAATATATTATTTATAATAAATGATATAATTTCCCCACATTGTGCTAAATAAGTTTATTTATAAAATATTTGGGATTTGATCATTCATTTGAAAATTTGGTGAAAATTCCAGTTTTACCCTTTATAGTGCATTGTAGTATTTCGAAGATAAATATCTTTATATTTATTATTTTAATTTGAAATTTTGTAACAGTCTACCTAACGTAATTTTCTACAACTTTAATTCATGAAACTAGATCTAAAAATGTTATTTGGACGGAGTAAATGGAACATTAATCCAATGGTGGACTGGACTCGGTAGAATGGACACGGGTTCTGTATTTGGGCCATATCATCTTCATACGGGCTTGGATGAAGCCCAAATTTTGAGGAAAGATCAGGGACGTGATTTTTCATAAATCATCTTTCTGGAAGGCAGGTCAATTAATGCGTTGTGGAGGTCAACTAGGCGGTGAAACGTGGAATAAAATATTTGTCCGGGTTTTTCATATCACACTTAAAAAGTTATGTATCCATATACCTCACAAACTCTATTTAAAGGGGGTTTTAACTCTTTGAGAGGGATGGTAGGGGATTTGGGAAGGTGTGGAAGAAAGGGTGTATCTTGGGAGCCCCTCGCAACTCTTGGAAGAAGTAAGCCTTTTTGCAAACCTCTCTTCCAAAAAGGCTATCCTCTCCCACCTCTTCTTTGTATTTCTTTTATTTCATGTTTGTTTCAAGACTTTTTCTTCAAATAATATTCTGTGTTCTTCCCTTTTCTTATTCGATTAATCTTCTTAATTGGGTTGGAATCAAGAGTGGAGACAAGATTGGGTTATACCCTTTCAATCCTTTGCTTATGCAAAACGTCTCCACGATGACTACACCGCCCATGGAAGAGTAGTTCTTTTTAGTAATCGGTCGACCTATCACCTTCTTCATTAATTTATTTTGAATCAATGATATACTGTAAATCACTAAACATGATCCATTAATTGAGTTTTCAAATTAGAAGAATCTATGTGAGAAATTGAAAAATTAACACAAAACGCGCGAGGTCAGGATTTGTGTGAATTGTGAGAGCATGATCTTAATCGGTAATAAAAGACCACACGGGATCAATTTGTAGAGTTCAAATAAAATCCCTTAACTCAATTAATACTCATTTATAGAGTGGTTATGTGCCTTAATTTACCACTGAACATAATCTAATCTTAGAACATGAATCAAAGCAGGGTGTTGCGATTGCATGTTCCGAAGTTAGCCTAAGGTAAAATTCACTTCATCTTCGTGGTAAAGTTAATTCTCGTAGGGTTCGGGATTTAACAAATTAAGGGATAATAATTAAGTGAGTATTAAATTAAATGATAATTATTAATAAATGATTGACGGGGTAGAGTTAGATCAATTACTCCTTTTAAAATAGATTTCTAAAAAACATCTTCTTGTTGTGTCATTCTAATCGAAATTCATTTCAAAACTAAAAACAAAAAAAATACAATCTTTTTCCAGCAAACATCTTCTAGATTCATAAACTATAACCAAAACCCATCCTTTCAAGTAGTGTTTTTATTATATTATATTTTATTTGTTTTAGAATACCTTTAATAATATGTTAAATTCACTTCCTCCTTTGAGAAACGACCTTGGTCAGCCACTCTGCTGCACCTAAGTACCCCAAAATCACACTAATCATTTGAGGGCGCCCACGATAGCGCTCTATCAAATTGGCGTCATTGGTGGGGAGGAAAGTAATTATTTCAACCAATTATGGTTATTTATTTTATTTTACATTTTATTCTCTTCCTCTCTTCTTTCTTCCTTCTTTACCCAATCTGATTTTTCTTCTTGTTCTTTTATTTTAATCTACTTTTTTTGGACCATCAACTCAAACTTCTCATTTTTATTTTACTATAGTCCACTTTCTTTCTTTTCATTTTTATTTTATCTATGATATGAACTAATCCCGAAGATCTCTTAGATCTTGACCCTGAGATTGAACGTAGCCTTAGGGCTCGAATCAGACACTCTCAGTCTACGGAAAGTTTCAATATTCAACCAGTTGGTGAATTCCTCTCTTCTGGAAACATTAAAATTGGAAGCAATTCAAATTAAAACATAAAAGAGGAACAAATGGCTAGAAATAATGGAAATTATCTTTATAGAACCATTCGAGAATTGGGTGCACCGGATATTAACTATCAACCAAATTGTATTGCATACACAAATCTTGAATCGGCCTTTGAACTAAAATCTGGGTTAATTCACTTACTTCCAAAGTTTCATGGCTTATCTTGTGAGGATCCCAATAAAAAACTTAAGGTATTTAATGTGGTTTTCTTAACCTTAAAACCAAGAAATTTTTCTGAAGATCAAATTAAATTAAGAGCATTCCCATTCTCACTTGATGGAGCTGCAAATGATTTGATGTATTATTTGCAACATGAAGATGTAACATGTTGGAATGATTTGAAATGTCTTTTCTTGCAAAGATTTTTTCCAGCATCAAGGACCACATCCATTCTAAAGGATATATTGGGAATCATGCAAGAATAAGGGGAGTCAATGTATGAGTACTGTGAGCGATTCAAGAAGTTGTGTGCAAGCTGTTCGCATCACCAAATCAGTGAGAAACTCCACATTCAGTACTTCTATGAAGGACTCACACCCATGGAGAGGAGCATGGTAGATGCTGCGGCTGGAGGAGCATTGGTGGATAAGACACCAGTAGCTGCACGTGCGTTGATCGACAAGATGGCCCAAGACTCCCAACAATTTGGTGATCGAGGTACACCACATATTAGGGGAGTACATCAGGTAAGTCCTTCTTCTCTTGAGAGTCATTTGATTGATACCAAGTTAGAATAATTAAAAACTATGGTGAGGAAAATTGCTTTGGCACAAAAGACATCTCAACCCCCTCCTTCAAGGCCTTGTGGCATTTGCACTGAGACAAGCCACCCAACTGACTGTTGTCCACAACTACAAGAGACAGAGGATTACGCAGCAGTATTCCCAGGGAGACCATTTCAGCAGCAACAACAACCATATCCCCAAAAGAAGTTTGATTCATTTGCTCCAACATACAGCCAAGGGTGGAAAGATCAACTGGACATGAGGTATGGCTCTGGACAACAACAAAGGCAACCCATTCAACAAAACTTCCAGCAACCTCCGCCTTACCAGCAGGGTTTCCAACAACCCCAAAGGAGATTTGAAGCCCAAGCATCAACAAGCCAGCAACAAGGGAATCCCCCACCAAAGGTAGATTCTAATACTGATGATCTTTTGAAGCAAATTGTTCTTAATCAACAGAATGAGCTGAATAGTCAAAGTTCGGAGATGAGGGAGTTAAAGACTCAAATGAGCCAGATTGCCACCGCCCTCCATGAACTTGTAAGTAATAATTTCGGAAATCTACCTTCACAACCCACTCCAAATCCAAAGTGGAATGTTAGTTCCATCACATTGAGAAGTGGGAAGAAAATGAATGATAAATCTGTACCTACCATTCCACCGGGATTCACCTCAACTCCAGAGAAGCCGCATTCCATACCAACTGATGAGCAATCCAAGGAGAAAGATAAAGGTAAGAAAAAGATTGATGATGTTCCTCCTAAACCCCTTCCTTTTCAAAACAGGGTTGTTCAAACCAAGAAGATGGCTAAGGAAGCAATGCAAAAGGAGGTTTTGGACACATTCAAGCGTGTGGAGAACAACATTCCTTTACTTGAATCCATTAATCAAATTCCAAGGTATGACAAATTCTTAAAAGAACTCTGCACCAATTGAAGAGGGCTCAAGGGAAATGAGAGGATCAACCTTGGAAGGAATGTATCGTCACTCATTACACCAACTCTAGCAATGCCAACAAAGTGCAAGGATCCCAGGACATTCACTATCCCATGTACCATAGGGGAGTTTCACTTCTCTGATGCTCTTTGTGATTTAGGAGCTTCAATAAATGTGATGCCTCACTCTGTATTATTTTCCTTGTAGGTTGGTGAGTTGAAGCCAACAAGAGTAGTGGTGCAATTGGCGAATAGATCTACATCATATCCAGCGGGAGTCCTTGAGGATGTACTTGTTCGGGTAAGAGACATGATCTTTCCAGCAGACTTCTATGTGCTTATCATGGAGGATGATCAGGTAAGTTCTCATGCCCCCATTATCTTAGGTAGGCCCTTCCTCAAAACTGCAAAAAAAATATCATAAATGTCAATGAGGGTACACTTTCCATGGAATTTGGAGATGAAGTTGTGATATTTAATGTTATGGATTCCATGAAGTACCCCTCAGAGGACCATTCTGCTTTTGTTATCTCTCATTTGAACCACCAAATAAAAACTCCATAGAATTTGATTGTCCTATTCTTAGGGAGATTATGAGTATTGGTTCGAGTTTGATGTCTAAGAGCACTTCCACACATTTTTCTGATACACAATCCTTTCTTGGATTTGATTTTGATGTGGATTCATATTCTGATTTTGATCATGTTCACTAAGATTATGACATGGTAGTTGATTATGCTGATGGATTTGATGCTTTATTCTCTGATTGTGATGATTTTTATTCTGATACTGATGTTCATTTTGTAGATATGTCTGTTGCATCAATTTCTCCATCCATACATCACCCCCTACATTGGAACTCAAGCCATTGCCCCCAAATCTTAAATATGCATTCTTTATGAGTGGTGATAGATTACATGTTATCATTTCTAAAAATCTCTCTTTTGAACATGAAGAAAAACTTTTGAATCTATTGAGAGATAACATTAGGGATATTGTTTGGACATTGGTAGACATATCAGGTATTAGCCCCTCCATTTGCATGCATAGGATTCCCTTGGAGGATGGGGCTAAACTGGTGAGGCAACCACAAAGGAGACTCAATCCAACACTTTTGGTGGTTGTTAAAAAAAGAAGTTGCAAAATTGCTCGAGGCAGGTATAATCTATCCTATTTCAGATTCTCAGTGGGTAAGTCCAATTCAGGTTGTGCCTAAGAAAACTGGTTTCACTGTTTTAAAAAATGAAAATGATGAGTTAGTTCCTGTGAGAGTTCAAAATAGTTGGCGAGTGTGTATTGATTATAGGAAACTGAATCAATACACTCGTAAAGACCATTTCCCACTTCTATTCATTGACCAGATGCCTGATAGACTTGCAAGTAGGATGCATTATTGCTTCTTGGATGGTTTCTCTGGCTATTTTTAGGTTCCCATTGCAGCAGAGGACCAGGAGAAGACGACATTCACCTACCCATTCGGTACCTTTGCTTACAGAAGGATTTCATTTGGACTTTTCAATGCCCCAGGTATCTTCCAGAGATGCATGGTGAGTATTTTCTCAGATTTCATTGAGACCTGCATGGAGGTATTTATGGATGATTTTACAGTTTATGGATCTTCATTTGATGATTGTCTCTCTAGTTTGAGTGATGTGTTTCATCGTTATATTGAGAAGAATCTGTTCTTAAATTTTAAAAAATGTCATTTCATGGTTGAAAAGGGAATTTTCTTAGGTCATATAGTCTCACAACATGGAATTGAAGTTGATAAATCTAAGGTAGACATTATTTCATCCCTTCAATATCCTACATGTGTGCGTGATGTTCAATCATTCCTTGGACATGATGGATTTTATCGATGCTTCATTAGAGATTTTAGTAAGATCGCTCTACCCTTATCTCGATTGCTTTAAAAAGATATTGACTTCGATTTTGATGATTCATGTAGGGTATCATTTGATGAGCTAAAGAAGTGTCTGACCACTCCCCTGATCATACAACCCCCGCGGTGGGACCTTCCATTTGAGCTTATGTGTGACGCCTCCAACTTCGCGGTTGGAGAAGTCTTATCTCAGAGGGTGGAAGGACGTTCACATGTGATTACCTATGCATCAAGGACATTGGATTCATCCCAATAAAACTACACAACCACAGAAAAGGAGTTTCTTGCTGTCATATTTTCTTTAGATAAATTCCGTTCATATTTATTGGGCTCTAAAGTAGTTGTTTTTTCTGACCATGCAGCTTTGAGGTACCTCCTGAAGAAGCCAGATGCAAAGACACGACTTATCCGTTGGATGCTCCTTCTTCAAGAATTTGATATTGAGATAAATGACAAGAAGAGATCAGAGAATTTTGTGGCAGACCACATGAGTAGGCTTACTCACACACTAGAGGATGACACCTTGGACCAGGTACCACTTCGAGACACTTTCCCCGATGAGCATCTCTATACCATCTCAGGTACGCATCCTTGGTATGCTGATTTAGTTAATTACATTTTTTCCTCTGAAATCCCAACAAATTTGAAGAAGCATCAAGTCCGAAAATTAAAAAGTGAGTTTAGGTTTTTTGTGTGGGATGATCTTTACCTCTGGCGCATGTGTAGTGACAATTTTATTAGGAGGTGTATTCCTGATCACGAGTTTGAGTCTATTTTGCAATTCTGTCATACACATGCATGTGGTGGACACTTTGGACCCCAACAGATAGCTAGGAAAGTTTTGGACTCTTGGCCTAGTTTATTCCATGATTCCCATGTGTTTTGTACGCCATGCTCTCGTTTCCAACACACTGGGAATATTTCTAGGAGACATGAGATGCCCCAACAACCCATACTATTCTGTGAGATTTTTTATGTATGGGGCATTGATTTTATGGGTCCTTTTACATGTTCAGATGGTTTCTTGTATATTTTGGTTTCTTTTGATTATGTGAGTAAATGGGTGGAGGCCAAGGCCACCTTGACTGACGATTCTCATGTTGTTGTGGACTTTGTCAAAGCACAGATTTTTTGCAGGTTTGGAGTACCAAAGGCCATCATCAGTGACCAAGGGACACACTTTTGCAATAGTAATTTTGCTTCCCTCCTTCAGAAGTATGGGGTGACACAAAAAACATCAACACCATACCACCCCCAAACAAATGGCCAGGCTGAGGTTTCAAATCGTGAGCTGAAACAAATATTAGAGAAAACCGTGCAGCCAAATATGAAGGATTGGAGCAAGCACTTGGATGATGCATTGTGGGCTTATAGGACAGTATACAAGACACCCATTGTTATGTCCCCATTTAGGATTGTTTTTGGGAAAGCATTTCATCTCCCAATGGAAGTTGAGAATCGAGCATATTGCGCTATAAAGAAATGCAACATGGATTTGGCCCAAGCAGGAATTCAAAGGAAGTTTCAAATTCAAGAGCTTGAGGAGATTCGACTATCATCATATGAGAACTCAAGGCTCTACAAGGAAAGATCAAAAGCATCTCATGATAAAATGATCCAACAAAGGGAATTTCAAGTTGGAGAGAAAGTTCTTCTCTACAGTTCACGACTGAAGCTGATGCCTGGTAAGTTGTGTTCCAGATGGTTAGTTCCTTATATTGTGACTAATGTTTTTCCTTATGGTGCAGTGGAGATCACACAAGAGGACACTGGAAGGAGCATTACAGTCAATGGAAAACGTTTGAAGAGATACATTGAGGGACTTCCTTGTGATGCAGTGGATTATATCACACTACATGACCCTATCATCACTTGAGCACATCAGGTTGTTCCTAACCCTTTCAATTTTATATTAGTTGTCCTATTTAAAAAAATTTCATTTCGTGTGCATATATCATCTCATGGGTTCACATTGAGGACAATGAAATATTTTAAGTGTGGGGGAGGGAACCTTTTAGTTTAGTAATTTCAATTGTTTTCCTGTTAAAAAAAATTTGTGTGTTTTTCAAATTTTGTGTCTTTATTCTACAATTTTCTGTGCGTTTTTGAAAATTTTGAGCTGAAATGATTCTCATCACCATTTTTAAATCCATATAAATAAGGGAAACAATTTACCCCTTGAAACTAAGGTTAAATGAATGCTGAAATGACTTTGTTTCAAGTTAAAATATTTAGTAATTTCATGAAAAGTACACTGAATTTTGAATCCCATGCCACATTTCACTATCTTTATATTTGAAATCACTTTCCTGTGAGGCTTTTGAACCATTATTTTCATATTCTTTACATTCACCTCACTTCTTTAGAGAACCAAACCATTCTTGATTTAACCAAAATTTGATCTATTCCTATCAAAACTTGAGGATTTGAGGTACTTATGTTTATATTATTGAGGCATTTGTTTGGTATTAAATCCCCTATTTCAAAGAATCCTTTTTTTATAATGTCCTACCTTGAATATTTAATCCTTGTAGCCCATAGAATCCATGCACAGCCTGTTAGGATAGCCACATTACAAGCCAATTTTCCCTATCCAACCAAATCTTGATGTGAAATTGCATAATCTAGTTGAGCTTAAGTGTGGGGGAAGCTGTCTTGTGTTGTGCCAACACATTATGTGATACTTTGGGTGGAAAATTAAATTCTGAAGAGATGTTTTTTCTACTAAATAAAGCCATTATATTTAAAGTTGTGCCTTTTCTAGAGCTTTAATGACAAGTTAAGTTGTGCCTTTTCTAGAGCTTCTAATTGATGTAGAAAGTTGTGCCCATCTGGAGCTTTCAAGAAAATCATCTTTGAGAAGATTGATATTTTTGATTCTCAAATGTTGAATGGTGTAAACCTTTAATGACTTTTCATGATTATGGAGCTGAATTGATACTATGTGGATTGAGGAGAAGACCATATTTAAGTGAAAATTATATTAATGCAATTTTGCTTCAAAAAGAGTCAAGCCCTCCTCATTCAGCCTCAGAGTTTTTTACATATTAATCCTACCAACCGAAAGCCACAGAACAACCCTGAAAAGTCATCATGATAAACATATGTCCTTGACTCACATCGGTCGGCGATGTATGAATTTATCAAGCCTATGGTTACCCTTGTATGAGTTTGGATGAGAAAGACATAGAAAAAAAAAATTGATATTTGAGTGATGAGAGAAAATTCAAGCGAGGTAAGTGTTTTGTGCAATGGAGGATAAATGAAGTGGAAATATATTGAATGATATAAATGGAGAACTTGAAATAAGGTTTTTTATGAGGCATGATATCTTTTGATTCTTGGTGTGAAATTGATTGATCTCAAAGATATGTGTTTTAAAATTGGTTTTGATTTGATATTGATGTTTACTTAATATGAGATTTTGCTCAGGAGTGCAAAAGGGTAAGTGTGGAGGAGTTGATAAAACACTATTTTTTTGAATATTTTATTGATAATAAATGATATAATTTCCCCACATTGTGCTAAATATGTTTATTTATAAAATATTTGGGAATTGATCATTCATTTGAAAATTTGGTGAAAATTCCAGTTTTTCCCTTTATAGTGCATTGTAGTATTTCGAAGATAAATATTTTTATATTTATTATTTTAATTTGAAATTTTGAAACAGGGTTTCTAACTTATGTTTCTACAAATTTCATTCAGGACACTAGAGCTAAAAAGGGCATTTGGATGGATTAAATGGTACATTAATCCATTGGTGGGCTGGACTCGGCAGAATAGACATGGGTTCTATATTTGGGTCATATCTTCTTCATCCGGGCTTGGATTGAGCCCAAAATTTGAGTAAAGATCGGGGAAATGATTGGGCACAAATAATCCTTCTGGAAGGCCGGTCAATGCATTCTTTTGCGAGGTCAACTAGGCGGTGAAACTTGGAATAAACTATTTGTACGAGTTTTTCATTTCACACTTAAAAAGTTATGTATCTATAGCCCTCACAAAATCTATTTAAAGGGGGTTTTAACTCTCTGAGAGGGCTGGATGAGGCTTTGGGAAAGTGTGGCCGAAAGGGTGTCTCTTGGGAGCCCCTCACAACTCTTGGAATAATTAAGCCTTTGTGTAAACCTCTCTTCTAAAAAGGCTCTCCTCTCCCACCTCTTCTTTGTATTTCTTTTATTTCATGTTTGT
Organism: Viscum album; assembly: GCA_963277665.1. Classification (NCBI taxonomy): domain Eukaryota; kingdom Viridiplantae; phylum Streptophyta; class Magnoliopsida; order Santalales; family Viscaceae; genus Viscum; species Viscum album. Next base: position 238,697,360 of record OY728150.1, read on the forward strand.
TTCTTGAATTTTTCTTCAAATAATCTTCTGTGTTCTTCCCTTTTCTTCTTCTCTTAATCTTCTTAATTGGGTTGGAATCAAGAGTGGAGACAAGATTGGGTTATACCCTTTCAATCCTTTTTTTATGCAAAACGTCTCCACGATGACTACACCGCCCATGGAAGAGTAGTTCTTTTTAGTAATTGGTCGACCTCTCGCTGTGTTCATTCATTTATTTTGAGTCATTGATATACTGTAATTCACTACACATGATCCATTAATTTAGTTTTCAAATTAGAAGAAAATAAGTGAGCAATTGAACAATTAACGCAAAACGCGCGAGGTCAGGATTTGTGTGAATTGTGAGAGCGCGATCTTAATCGGTAATACAAGACCACACGTGATCAATTTGTAGAGTTAAAATACAATCCCTAAACTCAATTAATCCTCATTTCCAGAGTGGTTATGTGCCTTAATTTACCACTAACCATAAGCTAATCTTAGAACATCAATCAAAGCAGGGTGTTGCGATTGCATGTTCTGAAGTTAGCCTAAGGTTAAATTCACTTCATCTTCGTGGTAAAGTTAATTCTTGTAGGGTTCGGGATTTAAAAAATTAAGGGATAATAATTAAGTTAATATTAAATTAAATGATAATTATTAATAAATGACTGAAGGGGTATAGTTAGATCAATTATGCCTTTTAAAATAGATTTCTAAAAAAACATCTTCTTGTTGTGACGTTCTAATCGAAATTCTTTTCAAAACTAAAAACAAAAAAATACAATCTTCTTCCAGCAAAATTCTTCTAGATTCATAAACTATAACCAACCCCCATCCTTTCAAGTAGTGTTTTTATTATATTCTATTTTATTTGTTTTAGAATACCTTTAATAAGTTGTTAAATTCACTTCCTCCTTTGATAGACGACCTTGGTCAGCCACTCTACTGCACCTAAGTACCCCCAAAATCACACTAATCATTTGAGGGCGCCCACGACAGCGCTCTATCAGTGGGATACATTAATTGCATAAGGGTGTTAATATATATCAATGAATGCAATGGTTGGAGACCAAATCAATGCTATACAAATATTATCATTGAATTAAAATAATGTTCAACGTAATTTAATGGTTTATGTTGGTAGTATAATAATAGTAAATGATAATTTCTCGATACAATCAAGGATTTTAAATAATAAAACACAGCATCATTACATAAGCATTTATAAAGGTTTTTAATGACTTTCAAAAGGGGTGTTAATAAAATTATATGGAAACACTTAACCTAATATATCCCTTATAATGTGATGTGAATGAACTCCTTAAATTATTATATTTTTGTATCTCAAAATATAAATATAGATAATGGTTTGGGAATATGTACCCAATCATGTGTCTTGAGAAAAACTATTAGGTTCGACTTGTAAACTGAAATGGAAATGGATTTTTGAAATATTTTCTACCTAATTTATTAAAAAATATTCTTTGGAGGAAAATTAGGATTAAACCATGATCAATGGTCTTTGAGTATAGTAGAATGGGAGAATGGGTGGGTATTTATAACAAACGAGGGGGAATTTTTTTTTCATTTCAAAAATACACATAGGTCATAATGTGGTTAAAAATTTAAAACCATAAACCTTATCAGGTTATTTTACATTTGAGTTCTGTTTTATGATTTTTAAAAGAATATGAAACAAACTCCTTCGAATTATTTTATTTTGGAAAAGAATAATATATTTCAATATAAAATATTTTTTAAAATATTAAAATAAAATTTATGAAATGGAAACTTCTTCATGAGTTTAGATACATAATTATGATATTTGTAAATATTTTATTTGGATTAATAAACATTTATTTGTTCGATAAAGCCTTTATATTACTTATTAAATAATTTTTAATTCATTATGATGTTATAATACTTACTATATATTCATATTGTATTATAAAATTTGTTAAAAATTACAACAACCTTCAAAAATCGTAAAAAACTATATATTCAAAATGTTTAATTAATTGATTCCAAATTTAATTTCCTTTTTATGAAAATAATTTCATGTTTATATAAATTTAATTTACTAAAAAATTATTTCAAAATCATATATTTAGTGTAGAAAAATTGAATCAATTCTCTAAGATGTATGTATATAGTTACATTATTATTTATTAATGTATATAAATTATTAATAATTAATAATTTTATTATTTCCATATGATTTTATGTAGTTTATTAGTTACTTATATGTAAAATAATCACATTAATATTACAATATCCATATCTACAATTAAAATGTTATTATTCCAACTAGTAAGGTTCCAATATTAATATTATGATTGCGATGAATTCACTTAATTCTTACCACTAAATTCATTCTCGTCATTCTGTTAGTTTCTACAATTTTCATTCCACTGATTATTTTTTCCATAATAGTAATGTATACAATATATTTTTCATTATTTAAATATTATTATCCTCTATAATTCAATTTTTTAGTGGTACCCTATATTGTTAGGTGATATCTAGCACTAGTGGTGGTTGTTATTTTGAATGTAATTTTCTAGTTTCCAGTTGTACTACTATGTGTTGTACTATTATAATTAATTAATATAAAATTAATTATGAAATAGTTTTTTATAATTTTTATATTTATTATAGTATAATATTATTTCATACATCCTCCCTCGCTTAAATAATTCCATCCTAAAAAATTGTAGTTAACATTAGTACAAAAACAAATGTGGGAAATTCATCATCATCGCTTCCTTGGGCTCCCATGATGCTTAGTTAAACTTGTTATTCCTCTAAATTAATTTCACCAGTCATGTCTTCCAATACTAAATCACTTTTTTTCTAGTGGAAATAATCTATATTGTCTCTTAATTATAAATTGTTTTCTGTTACATATCTATTTCTTTAGTTATGGCTGTATGTATTGAATTTGGAATATAATTCCTCAAAACAATACGTCGAAGTAATCGTATAATTCATAGAGGCGGTGTGTAATAACTAAAAGGTAATCAATAATTATATTTCTCTCAAAAAAATTTAAAATCCTCAATGTACCTTGGACTTAGCTTCCCATTATTACCAAACCATATAACTCTCATCCATGGAGATAAATTAAATATGACATGATCCCTAATTTTAAAATCTATTTATTTTATCCAATTATTATCATAACACTTCTATCTTCATTGATCTATTTTGATATGATTTTTAATATCTATAACATTTTAGTTTCCTCCTTAATGAGTTTTGGACCAACTAGTTTCTTTTGTCTAACATCATCACAACAGGTTGTGGAATAAAATATTTTTCCATACAAGGCTTAATATGGTTCCATTTGAATGCATGAATGGACACTGTTATTAAAATAAAATACCCAAAAAAAATTAGATACCTATCCAATTTTCCTTGGAATTCATGTGATCATGATCTATGTATGACTTATATTATTTGGACGGACCTTTCTATGTGCCCACCAGTTTCAGGAGGATAAGTGGTTCTCAAATGTAAATCAATGTTTAGAGCCTTCTAAAGACTCTATGAAAATTACAATATTAAATGAGGGACATGATCTTATAAAATAAATTTATTTCACCATGAAGTATCACGACATCATTCATATATAACCATGAAATATTCTAAAGGGGTAGATCCTACTTTATTTCCATAAAATGTTTAAAAAATTTATGTTTATCCATATTGGCCCATATAGTATAATTAGTATTAAAGTTATTCATATTCCTAGTATAGGATCCATTTGGATATTTTACCACTTTTATATTGTTATAGGGAGAGGCTTCATGGAACCCTTAGGATGTTTCCTCTCAACCCTTACTTTTTGGTACACTGATAATCTTGACACGCAGTTAAAAATTTCTTAATCTATGCCATCCGATCATAAATTTTCCCTAAATTCCCAATAAATATTTTTGATACTAGGGTGTATAGATAAATTTGATCTACTATTATCATCTATTAATTTCCTCTATATATAAATGATAGATAAAGTAAATAGTCTCTTTCAAAACATTACTACACCATCTTCATTGATAAATTCCATCAATTTCCCACCACTCATAGATTTAATATTATTATATGGCCCCTTGTTGTCATTTTGGGAATACTTTTTCGTATTTTGTAAATATAATTAATAAAATATGTGAAAAATGAATTATGTTTCCCATTCCATAAAAATTTCCAAATCAAGACATACAAAATCTATAAATATAGGATATTTTTTCAAACTTATTGTGGATAAAACACTATAATGTATCATACTTGTCACGACCTGTCCTCGGGGCCCATTCCATGACTACCCCAAGCCCGCCTTCCATAGGCCAGGGGCTGGTAACTAGCACCAAAAGCGTAATTCCTAATAAAAAGGGAAGGAATTTCCTTTAATAAGTAAACAAAAACAACATAGTATGCAATTAGAAGTAAACACTAAGTAATACTGTATAAAAAATGAAGTGGTGAAAGGAAAGGGGCCAGAAATACAAGCCCAACAGTAAATTACAAACAACAGTAAAACTAGTACAACTATAGAAATGTAAAACAGCAACTACTGAGTCGTCCTTCGGGAATCCCACCTGAAGGGTGGGTACAAATGGCCTCCTCAGCACCACAGGTCCGTCTTTCTGCTCCGTGTATGTGTCGCCAAGTGGTCCACCTCTAGGTACCGTCCACCTATATAACTCTCTACCTCGATCACTGTTGTTCGTCGTTTATAACAAACACAACGAAGTATGGGCATAGCCCGTGCAGGGGTGAGTATACCGATACTTAGTAGGGACCCTGAGACCCCAGAAGGTCTCCCAGAATCCATAAAGGATAAATAATAGAAGAAAGATACAATCACAAAGTATCAACCAACCCTACTTAGGTATATGCCCATACATATACCTAATTTACCAGTCACAGTCCTGCTCCAACTCTTGAACCCTAGCACAACCCAATCCACACAGGAAGTAAAGTAAAACAATGCAATCATAATAGTTGAAGGACATGACTTAGCTCACACAGGTATACATATTTCATAGAGTGATAGAGACAGTCAGATGTAGTCACTGATTCATATAAGTTGTCGGAAAAACATAGGATACAAGACCAGCTATGTTGTCAGACCCACACAGGATATAGGACCAGATATTCTGTCAGACCCACACAGGATATAGGAACAGAATTTCGAACTGTCGGACCCACAGAGGATCCCAATTCAGTATTAATTCCTGTCAAACCCAGGAAATATTTTGGTAAAGTAGTTGTCACTGTCGAACCCACAGAGGATTCTGGTACACTAGTCCTCACTGTTGAACCCACGTAGGATTCCGGTACACTAGTCGTCCCTGCCAGCTCTAGGGTTCCCGCACACAGCACGCTCGAAACTGGGAGGGTTTGCTCCTCAAGTCAATTGTTAATATATCAACTCTCACTAAGTCTTGAGTTGATGTATCTCGTAGTTCCGTCTCATCATAAGGAACCCAATGCGACAGACGGCGCATCAATTGGACGCCCGATCTGAGAGTTATTGGTGTTTCCGTTCCAAGGGCCCGGTTGGATTTACGCTCGATCCAAACTCGAACATTTTCCAAATTTGTCAAAAAGTCACCTAGAGTATTGAAAAATGACAGCTTCGTTGCGAGGGTCCCAGTGTCGCAGACGGAGCGTCGATCGGATGCGTGGTCTAGGATTTATTCGCATCTAAGCGAAGTCGGGCCCGACCCGTCAAGCCTAGTGGGCTGGCAGGTCGGCATGATCTTGATCGGCGGGTCTGACCCGGCTGGGGGTCAGCCTGGTTTGATTTGCTGGGTCCAACCCGGTTGGTGGGTTGGCCCGGCCCAGTTTGGCGGGTCCAACCCGGCTGGGGGTCAGCCCGGCCCGGTGCGGCAAATCCCACCTGCGGACCCGACCCATGTTGCGGGCCTGTACGGTTCGCCCGGCAGTGCCATGTGGCACTGCCTCTCCCATGCCCGGTCGGTCGTAGCCGGCCGGCTCTGCCCAGCGCATGTGGCGCCTATGGGCGCCTCGGTTTTCTAGCCTTACCGGCAAGCGGCTGGCCAATTCGCCCAGAAGAGCGGCCCACAGAAGCACGACACAGTCTTCTCCGTGCGGCGCATACGGGCGCCGCGGATCTCCAGCCCCGCCGGCAGGCAGCCGGCCGGTTCGGTTGGGCCGAGCGGCCCGTGGACGCGGACTGCGTCCTCCACCTCCACGCTTCTGGACCGACAGTGTCGGTCCACCCACATCACGGCTCAGCCTGGCCGCGACCTTCATCTCCACAGCACGGCGCGATGCCTCCTCGTCCACCGCGGCCCTCCAGGAAACAATTCGTCTCTCGTCCGTCACGGTCCTCCTGGCCGCGGTTATTTTCTGGAACAGTGGGACGACACTGTTCCCTTTTGGTTCTGCCTCTGACGTCATCAAATGGAAACAACAAAGGGGAGGGTCGGGTCGTGTTCGTGCCGACCGAGCCCTCCTTGTTACATTGATAACAATCAATACATCATCCCACCAACTTAACGATGTGGAACAGACGGTAGAATCAAACATTTAAGTAACCCCTACCTCATATTTTGTCGTTGAACGTTGATGAGTCCCGGAAGACGGACGTCGCGGAAGACGGACATTGTTCCGTCAATAGCGGAGGGGTAGACGTTGTCGTTGGTGGCATTATTTGCGGGTGGCATCTTCTCCCTTGACGCGGAAGAAGAGGAAAGAAGATGAGAATTCTTCATGGGCATTGCCTCACTTCCTTGCCCCGGTTGAGGAAGGAAGAAGATGATCTAGTTCCTCATGTTCTTCACTGGAGAGGGTGATGTCCTCCATATTCTTCAAACTTCCCCCAAAATAATATGTTCCAACACAAAATAAAAGCTTTGGCTATTATTTTATACTAGACATGAATTCAAAATAAATCAAATTAATTAAGTTGATTCACTTAATTAATTTCAAGGGAGATGGCACATTTAATTAGGGATGGAAGGTGTAGAGGGTCCCCACTTTAATGGGGGTTTAAGGGGGTTAAAGGGGGGTTACAGTGTTTGATGCTCGTGTGGGCCCCAATAAAACATTTCCTCCCATGGGAGGTTATGTGGGGGTGGGCCCCACCTCATACTTCCCTTTGGAGAAAAAAACCACCACCCAAATAAATAGTATGCCACACATAAATTTTTATTTAATTTTAAAAATCCCCATAAATTAACATCCACTCCCGATAAAACTCAACTGCGGTAAATGTCTCCTTAAGCGAATATTGGCGATGCGAGTTCATCGGTGTCCTCAGATTTCAATTCAGAGAACTGGTTCAAAAGATAGAAAAACATGCACGTATGTTCACTGAACGTACCTGAATAAAAATTCAAGAATTGATTCCGGGCACACCGGGCCTCAGAATCAGGCACCGTCAGAAACTACGGACTCGTAAAATTCCCATGTATTTAAGAAAAAAAATTCCATATGATTTATGGTTCATTACATTCTCTTAACCTTAGGGATTTACATCTTTGTAAGATGCAACACAAACTAAGGGAACAGATGGGGCTATTGAGCACGCATCTGAGCCTCCCTATAACGACCCAATGTTTTTAAATGGAAATTCCCTTATTATTTTTATGTCATAAAAAACATGAAAATACAATATAATGAACTACTAAGTGATATGTGACCTTTAAACATAAGTTTTTCATTTCTGTGTTTGGAATTTTAAAAATATGACATACACGGTTGTGCTCAAGATGATTTTTGGAGTCTAATGAAACAAAAATAATTTTCAGTGAATAGTAACGTACCCTTATGACTAGTAACATACCTTTATGAATTTTAATTTAACCCTTATGAATATTAAACCATCCAACATAAGAGTAACCTTAACCATGAATAATTAAATAATATGTATACATCTTAGAAAGTGACAATTTGACCTTAGTAAACGTTTTGGTATTTGTAAGTCATAAATAATAATTATAACTAAATAATTAACAAAAAGGAAAATTTATTTTCTTATAATGTATTAATTATTTATCAAATAAATGTCTTATTGTTTTTAGATAATTTTATAAGACCCTACGTAATTTTTGACAGTACTATAAATCAGTTTTAATCTTAAAAACTGTTTTTTTAAGTCAATTATGATTTTAATTAAATACTAAACTAATAAAATTTAGAAAATTATTTTTCAAAAATGGACTACATTTTTGGATTCTACAAGTCGATAAATGGTTGGGTAAATTTTATGGTATTTTTCTGAGATACATGAATTTTTTATGAATAGTAGAATCTGATAATTTACAATAAATGCTAAATAATGGATTAATTGAGTCATCGATGATGCTCTGTTGATGTAAGACCACTTGGTTCGGTATCACATGATAAAATTACTATTTTTTTCATCCAAGATTCACTTTTCCTTGTCTTATAAGATATTAATAAACTAATGAATTTTATATTAAGGAAACCCCTCTCCCCTCCAATATAAAAGACACCCTTCACACCCTCATTTCCTCGCACCTCTCAAGCTCCAAGCCTTCTCTAAACTCTGCCCAAACCTCTTCCCTAGCCCCTATACAATGTCCAAGATCTTATAGTCTCATCAAAAGACCAAGATTAGGCCCTTAAGGAGGTTCTCAAGAGGAGGATTCAAGAGGTAATTTCTCTCCCTCTTCTCCTTTAATTTCCTTTCAAGTTCAAGTTCATTTATTGATATCTCCCCACCTATCTTCATCTTAATTGTATTTTTACTCTAGTATTATACATCTAATATAATGTTATGATTCTAATAGATATATTATATCATCCAAAACCCTTTCCCTCTTCCTTTTATTTTTTTAAAGAGAACGTTGTTCGTGAGGTGTTGATTTTTCACCTTCAAGAACAACATGCTTTATTCTTCCATTTCTACCTTCTGATCTGGTCATGAAACCATTTTTATGGTTGAACCAGAACATTTTATCTGTGTTCTCTCCTATTTAATTATCTATAACTAACTTATTATCATATTTCTAAGTGATAAGATAAAACAAGTTCATTATGATCGAAAAACCGCCCAAATTATTCCAAATAATCATCATTTAATTCTTATCTAATGATTCATCCATGTGGATATAATTTGATTCATTATAAGATCATAAAAACTCTTTTAATATCATTGATAACATGTAATATCAGTTCTGGATGTTTACCCATGTTCTACCCAATCTTCAATTTATGAATTCAAGTGAACCACTCAAGAAAACCATAAAAACAAACATTCCCAAACAATGTTTTTAAACGCTATAACTCATCCAAAAGAACATAAATTCACATAATGAAACCATAATAAACCATATTAATGTAAAAAAGGTTCTTTATTTCTAATTAATGAATATAATGTCATTATATAGGACATTAAAGAGAAGGAAGCATTCAGATACAAGGAAAGGGGAAATCTCGAACCCAATTTTCTTCCTTCGGGATCTCCCTCTTTCACTCCTTTTTTGATGTGGTTACTCCATAAATATCATTTGTTCATAATTGTATTTAATTTTATGGGATATACGTTTTGTCACTGGTTTTTATGTCAAACCAAATGGTTTCCAAAAGAACTCCTCTTTTAAGAACACCCCTTTTACTTCTCACTCAAAGTGGACGGTTTTTGTAACATGTTTGTCATTCCCTCTTTATTTTGGGAACCCAAAGCATATGAATATGTTATTATGAAATGAAACCCATTAAATTCCATGGGTTATTTATGTACATTTTTTATATGTTCTCTATGTGGCATGAATGATGATGACAATGTTATGATGTGATGAGTGCGCCCGTAATTATATAGCGCAATATGAATTTTTCAATGAGACGGGTAGGATCAGAATTATACAGAGCTCCAATGCATTGGGTAAAGTGATGAATATCATGAGTAAATTTGAAATTATTTGTGAACAAGATGATAGCTTGGTTCACAATTATGTGTGGTAGTCAACCACTAAGACATGATGTTTCATTTTTATGCATTTCCACATTTCAAGTCTTTTATTTATGCCCTCTCATGTTCATGATCTTTTGTCTATGTCATGATTATGCTCACCCCATGCTATATTGTTCTTATCTATACTCTTACTGGGATTATAGCTCACCCCATTTGATATATATCCTCAGGTGGCTATATTTACTAAGCATAGGACAAGTTCCAATAGGAAGCTTGAGAAGAAGAAATTAGATAAATGTTTATTCTTGATGTTGTATTTTTTATGTATCGTCCTAGTTTTCCCAAGAAACTAAACCTTTGGATCCTCAATGTGTAATACTATTCTGTTGTTTATCTTTTAACTGATGTGATAGTAATGTAAGAAAAGGCTTGGGTCTCTATAGTTGGTATCAAAGAAAAGGATTAGTTAATTTGGTAATTAGGATTAGTAAACCCTAGAGAAAACATCTAGTATGAGATTAAGTTCAAATATGCACAAAAGAGTATTTACATAGGGATCCCATATGTTTTGATTTTAGTATAAACTGTTTAAATGAATAATTTATGTATTCATTACTTGTTTACTTATGTTTTCTTCTAACCTTTTCTATTTTTGAAAATAGTGGGAACCATGAGAAATAAGGCCAACAACTCTGGCAAGGGCTAATGCAACAATTTCCCGAATGACATCCCCAATGATTTGGGAGGAGGGGTTCAAACCTTCATGGTGATGATTACCCAATTATCTCAGGTTATGAACAATAACCATAATAATGGGGAATTTCCTCCTTCACCAAAGAGGGAGAAACTGGCTATCGAATGTTTTATGCGGCAACTACCACCGATGTTTAGTGGATCTTCTGATCCACTAGTTTTGGAAAAGTGGGTCAACTCCATGGAGAAGATCATTTATGTGCTTCACTGTTCTGAGACGGAGAAGGTGACCCTAGTCATTTATCATCTAGATGGAGAAGATTATCAATGGGGGGATTTGATTAAGAACGTCATTCCAAGGGAGGAAATTGATGTGATGGAATGTGAAGACTTTTAGATAATGTTTCTTAATAAGTACTTCCCATGTACTCTTCACACAAATATGGAGAGAAAATTTATAGAACTCAAGAAAAAAAGAAGGATAATCTATCATAACCTATGAAGCGAATTTCACAAGGCTTTTAAGGTACACATCGGGTTTTTTTATCAATAATGATAGAAAAATTGATAGATTCTTTAGTTTATTAAAACCACACCTTCAAAAGGATCTTGCAATTCGATACTTTTGGAGTTATGATGAAGTTGTTTGGTGTGATCTCAAAGTGGAGATGGAGTTTAGAGAATAGTCTCATGACTATAGTGATAAGAAAATAAATATGGAGTTTCAAGATAGTGGATCTAATGACAAAGGCGGAAAGAAAAATCGACAACCCACATGCCAAAAATGTGGGAAGTTGCACCATGGGAACTGCCTCAAAGGGATGGGGAAATTCTTCAAGTGTGGGAATGAATGACACCATGCCCAAGAGTGTCCAAATGACACGAAAAGGAAGGAGAATATAGCCAATGAAAGGAGATAACCACTCATGGTTCAATGCTACAATTGTAAGGAGCTAGGGAACTATGCAAACCAGTGCACTAAACCTCATGTTTTTTAGGGTAATTAGCATCAGTAGCCGCCAAAAACAAAGGAACTAGGGAAGGCTTATTCCATCACTACTGAGGAGGTGGAGCATGATAATGAAGTCGTATAAGGTACACTTTGTATTCACTCAAGAATGGAAAAATTCTTATTTGATTCTTGTTCTACACATTCCTTTATATCTTGCAAGTTTGCTAGAACTATAGAATCGAATCCCTGAAAGCATGAAGTAGAGATATCTTTAAAAAAACCGAGTGGTGAAATCATTGCATCCCAAGTGTTTGACTCTTCTCCCGTTGGCGTATGTGGGAAGATTCTCCCAAAAAATCTTGTAATACTTCCCTTGGTAGAATTCGATGCTATAATGGGAATGGATTGGTTCTCATTATATGGAGCACATATCAACTGTCGGGAAAAGGAAATATCTTTTCATATTCAGAACCATCCCATGATCCTCTACAAATGCAAGGAAGATCACGAATCTCCTTTGAAAAATCCTTCAATGGTGTGGGTGTTGATTCCTTATAAAGAATCATATCTCACCCAAAAGGTTGAGTCAAAGTAAAGTGCTAGCCTTGAGGAAATGCCCATCGTGAGGGAATACATCGATGTATTTCCCGAAGAGTTGCCAGGAATTCCCCCAGATCATGAGGTTGATTTCTCAATTGAACTCATATCAGGAACTACTCCTATCTCGAAGTGTCCCCATAGGATGGATCCTAGAGAACTAAAGGAGCTAAGGAAGTAGCTTCAAGATCATCTGTACAATGGGTTCATATGCCCTAGTGCATCACCTTGGGGTGCGTCAGTGCTCTTTGTAAAGAAGAATGATGGAACAATGTGGCTTTGTATCAATTATCGGGAACTCAAAAAGATCACCATAAAGAACAAGTATCCTCTACCAAGGATTGATGACTTGTTTGATCAGTTAAGAGGAGATCAATACTTCTCAAAGGTGGATCTTTGCTCCAGATATCATCAGGAAAAGGTGAAGAAGGAAGATATTGAGAAGACTGCCATCCGTACAAGGTATGGGCACTATGTGTTTTTGGTGATTCCCTTAGGACTTACTAATGCCCCTATAATCTTCATGGATTTGATTAATAGAGTATTTAGACATTACCTCGACAAATTTAAGGTAGTGTTTATTGATGATATTCTCATCTACTCCATGATAATGGAGGAACATGAAGAACATCTAAGACTTGTGTTGGCGACATTGAGAAAGGAGAAGTTGTACGCCATGTTCAGAAAGTGTGACTTTTGGATGAATCAAGTCACATTCTTGGTACATGTGATCACAAGCGAGGAAATTTATATTGATAATTCAAAGAAAAAGGTGATTGAGGAATGGCCCAGGCCCTCTAATGTCACAGAAATCTATAGTTTCCTTCGATTAGCTGGGTACTACCGACGTTTTATGAGAAACATAACACAGTTGTCAAGGCTGCTAACTAAGTTAAGAAGGAAAGGGGTAAAGTATGTATGGATATAAGAATGTGAGGGAAGCATCAAGGAGCTAAAGATAAGGCTGATCACTGTACCTGTACTCACACTACTGAAATGTGGAGAATGTTTTGTGATATACAGTGATTCTTCAAAATAACTCTTGGGTTGTGTACTGATGAAAAATGGAAATGGTATAGCCTACACCTCACGATAGTTGAATATCCATGAGTAGAACTACCTGACGCATGATCTAGAGCTGGTATCCGTGATTTTTGCCTTGAAAATATAGCGGCACTACCTTTATGGCGAGAAGTGTGACATATACACAGATCACAAGAGCCTAATGTATATATTCACACAAAAGGATCACAACATACGTCAAAGGAGATGGTTATAGCTAATCAAGGATTACGATTTCTCTATTCACTATCATCCTAGAAAGGTGAACAAGGTAGTTAATGCTCTATGCAGAAAAGAACTCGCTACTCTATCCATGTTGCGGATTGAGAAAGACCCTATCTTCTTAGATATGAAATGGATGGATTTGGAAACCATACTGGTAGGGGACACATCATACCTTTCCCAAATGATTGTGCAACCATCCATATAGTAGAAGATTAAGGAAGAACAAAGGGATGATGTGGAGATACAAAAGAGGGTGAATGCAGTAAAAGAAGGGAAGCTGCCAGAGTTCCATATCGACGATGATGGTGTGATTCAATTTGGAATGCGGCATTGTGTGACTTCATCACCCATGATAAAAATGAGATATTGGATAATGCACATAGCTCATCATTCTCTATCCATCCTGGGAGTACCAAGATGTACCGTGATCTCTGAGAACACTCTGGTAGGATAACATGAAGAAGGAGATTGCAGAATATATATCAAGGTGCTTGGTATGTCAGCAAGTTAAAGATCAGTGACAAAAGTCCAAGGGTATGATGCAGCCATTGCCTATACCCATGTGGAAGTGGGAAAATGTTACAATGGACTTTTTCATGGGTCTCCTGAAGATTTCAAAGGTAAATAATGTGATATGAGTTGTGGTTGACCGACTCACCAAGACTTTCCATTTTATCTCTATTCGGGAATACCTCTTGCTTGAACAACTTTTAAATATATATGTGAAAAAAGTGGTGATACTGCATGATGTTCCACTCTCAAATTTGTATCTAAACATGATCCAAGGTTCAAATCTAAGTTCTGAAGGAGCCCACAACATGCTTTAAGTACAGAATTAAATTTCAGCACGGCCTATCACCCCCAAACTGATGGCCAGTCTGAAAGGAATATTCAGACACTTAAAGATATGCTAAGAGACTACTCTCTTGAATTCAAAGGTGGTTGGTATCAGAATCTCCCATTGGTTGATTTCTCATACAAAAATATCTTCCACTCGAGTATTCAGATGTCTCTATATGAATCTATGTGTGGAAAGCAATGTATAACTCCAACCTGTTGGGATGGTGTTGGAGAAAGAAATCTACTTGGACCTGATCTTGTTCAAGAGATGATAGAGATGGTTCAAGTCATCCAGAAACACATCAAAGTTGCGCAAAGTCAGAAAAAGAGCTTTGCTGACAACTGTCGAAGGGACTTGGAGTTCAACGTTGGAGATAAAGTCTTCCTTCGAATATCTCCATGGAATAGAGTCATGCGATTCGAGAAGAAAGGGAAGCTAAGCGCAAAGTATATTGGCCCCTTTGAGATCCTTGACTACATAGGAGTTGTGGCCTATCCTCTTGCCCTTCCACCAATTATGGATCAAGTTCATGATGTGTTTCATGTATCACTACTGAGAAAGTACATACCATACCCCTCACATGTACTAAACTCAGAGGTGGTGCAATTGGAAGATGATATCTCCTATGAGGAGAAGCTAGTAAAGATTCTGGATCAGAGAGATAAGCTTCTACACAACAAGACAGACCATCTTTTCAAAGTTTTGTGGAGGAACCATATGTTTGAGGAAACATCTTGGGAACCAGAAGAGGCAATGAAGGAGAAACACCCTCACCTGTTTGTGTAAAGTGAAATTTCGGGGGCGAAATTTCTTAAGGGGGGAAAATGTAACGAACCAATGTTTTTCAATGGAAATTCCCTTCTTATATTTTTGTTATAAAATTACATGAAAATAGAACATAATGAACTACTAAGTGATAAGTGACCTTTAAACATAAGTTTGTCACTTCTGTGTTTGGAATTTTAAAAATCCGATATACACGGTTGTGCTCAAGATGATTTTTTGTGTCTGATGAAACAAAAATAATTGTTGGTGAATAGTAACATACCCTTAGGAATAGTAACATAACCTTATGAATAGTAATATGACCCTTATGAATAGTAAATCAACCAAAATAATTTTAACCTTACCCATGAATAATTAAATAAAATTTATACATCTTAGAAAGTGACAATTTGACATTAGAAAACGTTTTGAATTTTGTAAGTCATAAATAATTAAGTATAACTAATTAATTTATTTAAAGGAAAATTTATTTTATTCTAATTCATTGATTATTTAACAACTAAATGTCTTATAGTTTTTAGATAATTTTATAAGACCCTGCGTAATTTTTTAATGCGTAATAAAATCAGTTTTATTCTTAAAAACTGTTTTTTAAGTAAATTATGATTTTAATTAAATATTATATTAATAATATTTAGAAAATTATTTTTGAAAAATGGACTTTATTTTTGGATTCTACACATCAATAAATGGCTGGGGTAAATTTTTGGTATTTTTCTGAGATACTTCAATTTTAATGAATAGTAGAATCCGATAATTTACAATAAATGCTAAATAATGGATTGATTGAGTAATCGATGATGCTCTGCTGATGTAAGCCCACTTGTTTCGGGATCACATGATAAAATTACTATTTTGGCCATCCAAGACTTACTATTTCTTTTCTTAGGGGAAATTAATAAACTAATGAATTTTATATTAAGAAAACCCCTCTCCCCTCCACTATAAAAGTCACCCTTCACACCCTCATTTCCACACACCTCTTAAGCACCAAGCCTTCTCTAAACTCTACCCAAACCTCTTCCCTAGCCCCTCTCCCACGTCCAAGAGCTTCTGGTCTCATCAAAATACAATTTTTAGTCCCTTAAGGAGGTTCTAAAGAGAAGGATTCAAGAGGTAATTTCTCTCCCTCTTCTCCTTCAATTTCCTTTCAAGTTCAAGTTCATTTCTTGATCTCTCCCTAAATATCTTAATCTGATTTATATTGTTACTCTAGTAGTATATACCTAATAGAATTTTATGATGATAATGGGATATTATATCATCCAACCCCCTTTCCCTCTTCCTTTCATTTTATTAAAGAGAACATTGTTCGTGAGGTGTTAATTTTTCACCTGCAAGAACAACATCCTTTCTTCTTCCATTTCTACATTCATATCTGGTGATAAAACCATTTTTATGGTTGAACCAGAATATTTTATATGTATAATCTCCTATTTAAATATCTATTACTAACTTATGATAATATTTATACGTGATAAAATAAAACAAGTTCATTATCATCGAAAACCCGCCCAAATTAACCCAAATAATCATGATTTAATTCTTATCTAATGATTCATCCACATGGATATAATTTGATTCCTTATAAGATAATCCAAACTCCTTTAATATAATTAATAAAATGTAATATCATTTCTGGATATTTACCCATGTTCTACCCAAACATCAATTTAAGAATACAAGTGAACCACTCAAGAAAACCATAAAAACAATCATTCCCAAATAATGTTTTTAAACACTATAACTCATCCAAAGGCACATAAATTTACTTAATGAAACCATAATTAACCATATTAATGTACACAAGGTTGTGGATTTCTAATTAATGAATATAAATTCATTATATAGGACATTAAAGAGAAGGAAGAATTCAGATACAAGGTAAGGGGAAATCTCAAACCCAATTTTCTTCCTTCGGGTTCTCCCTCTTTCACTCTTTTTTTGATATGGTTACTCCTTAAAGATAAATTTTTCATCATTTTCATTACTTTTCTAGGATATACATGTTGTCACTGGTTTTTATGTTAAACCAAATGTTTTCCAAAAGAACTTCTCTTTTAAGAACACCCCTTTTACTTCTCACTCAAAGTGGACGGTTTTAGTAACATGTAAGTTATTCCCTATTTCTTTTTGGGAAACCAAATCTCATGAATGTGTTATTATGAGATTAAACCCATTCCATTTCATGGGTTAGTTATGTACATTTTTTATATGTTTTCTATGTGGCAAGCATGATGATGATAATTTTATGATGTGATGGGTGCGCCTGGAATTATATTGTGCAATATGAATGCTTCAATGAGACGGGTGCACTCGAAATTATACAGTGCTCCAATGCATTGGGTAAAGTGAGGAATATCATGAGTAAATGTGAAATTATGTGTGAACAAAATTCTATCATTGTTCACAAGTATGTGTGGTAGTTAACCACTAAGACATGATGTTTCATTTTTATGCATTGCCACATTTCATGTCTTTTATTTATGCTCCTCTCATGTTCGTGATCTTTTTCCAATGTTATGATTATGCTCACCCCATTCTATATTGTTATTATATATCCTCTTACTGGGATTCTAGCTCACCCAACTGGATGTATATCCTTAGGTGGCTACATGTACTAAGGAGAGGACAAGTTCCAATAAGAAGCAAGAGAAGAAGAACTTAGATAAATGTTTATGCTTGATGTTGTATTTTACATGTATGGTCATAGTATTCCCAAGACACTAAACATTTGGATCCTCTATGTGTAATACTATTATGTTGTTTATATTTGAAATGATGTAATAGTAATGTAATAAAATGATCGGGTCTCTATACTCCCCCTCCCATGTGCTCTCTTGGTGGTTCCCATGCTGCCAGTGAATGCGCACCAGAGGAATTGACCGTCCACGTAGAACCCACTTCTGTCAATCCTCAATATCCACTGGAACGTCTGTGAATGTCTCCCCATCGTCGATATCTTGCTCCCTATGGTCAACGTTGTGGGATGGTTCATGAACATATCTCCTTAGCTGAGATACATGGAAGACGTCGTGCACCTGGTGCAACTGTGGTGGAAGGGCCAGGCGGTAAGCCACCTCGCCTACTCTTCCGAGGACCAGAAAAGGTCTGATGAATCACAGATATAACTTGCCACCTCAGAAAAATCTCTATAAACATCATCGAGGTGATACCCATAAGAAGACGTGGTCGCCATCCTCGAACTCCAGTGGTCTCCGTCTCCTATCAGCATAGGACTTATGTCTGCTTTGTGGTCTTCATCTGCTCCTGGATGATATGCACCTTCTCTATCATAGCATGTACCATCTCTGGTCCTACAAGTGCTGACTCCCCTAGGTCAGTCTAGCAGAGTGGTGATCTACATGGTCAGTTGTAAAGTGCCTTGTAAGGTGTCATCCCAATAGTGGAGTGGTAGATATTGTTGTATGAAAAATCCACCAAGGGTAAGTGATCCTCCCAGCTGCGACCAAAGTCAAGGACACATGCACAGAGCATGTCCTCTAGAGTCTGAATGGTCCTCTCCGTTTGGTCATCTGTTGGAGGATGGAAGGCGGTGCTCAAGTGAAGCTGCGTCGCGAAAGCCTCCGGCAACCCCTTCTATAGTCGGGAAGTGAAACGAGCATCTAGATCGGAAACGATCATCGATGGCAGACCATGAAGTCATACGATCTCTTATATGTAGAGGCATCCCATGTTCTCTACTGATCCATTCTCTCTGATCAGTAGGAAGTGGGCCTACTTGGTGAGTCAGTTAACAATCACACAGATAGAGTTGTGTCCTCTAGATGTACGTGGTAGTCTCGTCATGAAATCCCGGGATATCTTGTCCCACTTCCACTCTGGGACCACTAAGGGCTAAACCAAGCCTGCTGGAACTTGGTGCTCCACCTTCACTTGCTAAAAAGTGAGGCATCGCGAGACAAGATCTGCTACCACCTTCTTCATACCCGGCCACTAGTGCTGTCGTCTGAGTTCCTGATACATCTTCTCCACTTTTTGATGTACCGCTATAGGGGAAGTGTGGAAATCCCTCTACACCTCCTCCAGTAGTTAAACTAGTACCATGGTACGTCCTCTGAAGAGGATGACATGATCCCAACCTTCAGAAAACCCATCAGGTGCCTGCCCTGAGGATATAAGAGATTTTCGCGTCTCACGGTCAATGTCCCCATGTTGTGCCTCTCTGAATCTCTGAAGAAGTGGAGAAGTGACTGTGAGAGACTCTAGAAAAGCTGCTCCATCTCTATCCACAAAGGATATCTAAAACGCGGAAAACTGCTCTATCGCCTCTCTTAGGATTTGAATGCCTAATATCCTACTGAGATCATATGCTAAAACGTTCCCCTTCCTAGACGTATAGATTATCTCGAAGTCATAGTCCTAGAGGAACTCGATCCATCGTCATTGCCTCAGGTTCAGGTCCTTCTATGAGAATATGTACCTGAGACTCTGGTGGTCAAAGTAGACTGTAAAACGCCCTCCCATCAGATAGTGCCACAACATCTTCAAGGTGAAGACCACTACTGCTAACTCTAGGTCATGGGTAGTGTAGTTTTGCTCGTGATGTCTCAAATGTCGTGAACCATACACGATCACTGCTCACTCCTGCATTAGGACACACCCGAGTTCGGTCCCTGATGCGTCGCAGTAAACTGCGTACCCTATGCCCTCCTCTGGTAGCCTCAATATGGGTGCACTGGTCAACCTCTACCTCAGCTCCTGAAATATCTTCTGGAATATATCTGACCACATGAAGGGTTTCCCCTTCTTCCTCAATGATGGAAGTAGTACTGCAACTCTGGAGAAGTCTGGCACAAATCTACGATAGTACCCAGCCAGTCCTAGGAAACTCCGCACCTCCATCACTCTCCTGGGTGGATCCAAAGCAATTACAGCATCGATCTTCACTGAATCCACTGCAACTCCATCTTCGGAGATGACGTGTACCAAGAAGATAACATCTCGAATCCAAAATAGGCACTTCAAGAGCTTACCATAAAGCTGGTGCTCTTGGAGTGTGTCCAGTACTACCCGCAAATGGTAGGTGTGCTCCTCCTCAGTAGTCGATTAAATCAGTATGTCATCAATGAAGACTACAACAAAGCGATCGAGGTAAGGCTGGAAGATCCTGTTCATGAGACTCATGAACACTGTTGGAGTGTTGGTTATACCGACGGGCATAACCAAGAACACTTTGTGGCCATACCGACACCTAAAGGTTGTCTTCTACACTTCCTCATCTCAAGCTCTGAGATGGTGATAACATGACCTGAGGTCTATCATTGAGAACCATCGTGCTCCCTTGAGCCGATCAAAGAGGTCATCAATCCTCGAAAGTGGGTACTTGTTCTTCACGGTCACCTGATTCAGGAAATGGTAGTCGACACACATTTGCAAGCTCCCATCCTCCTTCTTGGCGAACAAAATTGGAGATGCCTAGGGTGAAACACTAGGTCAGATAAATCTATTCCCCTGCAATTCCTCCAGCTATACACACAGCTCACGAAGCTCGGTGGGAGTCATCTGATATTCTAGAGTAGATATCGGTGTTGTCCCAGGGTACAGGATAATGTAGAAGTCTATCTCTCTACGACGAGGTAGTCCTGGAACGTCTTCAGGGAAATCATCCGTGTACTGATCCACCACAACAGGAAAACTCATACTCTCCACGTCAACCACTCCGAGGAAGATACTATCCAACTAATGTGTGATCGGATGCCTATCCTCTCTGTAAGTCCATCCTGCACTACAAAGTCTCCCTTATCGCCAATGAAGGTGAACCTGGTCCCATCCGTGAAGATACAAAACAATTTGCGCCTAATACAGTCAATGTAAGCATGAAATGTGGATAACCAATCCATACCCAAGATGACATTGTAAGGTATCAACGTCGTTACAATAAGATCCCAGCCGAATCTCTCACCTCCTACAGTAAGTTCACACTACCGGAACCAGTGTGTAATCATCGAGTCTACTCCTATAGAAGTCTCTAGCTGTAAGGATCAAGCCAGTGGATCCTTTGGAATCTCCGACCTCCGAATGAGGGCAGTGGAAATAAAAGAATGACTCGCATCTGTGTCTATAAGTACTGCAGTAAGAGTGGAGTAGATATAGATATTACCACAAATCATCTCAGGTGTGTCGTGGTCATAGGCCTCGACTTCTTGGAGCTGAGCCCGCCTCTTTCTGCCAGCTCCCTGTGGTCGGGGTGGACCTCTTGATGGTGGTGGTGGCAGAGCCTTGAAATGTTGTCCACCACCCGCTACTCAGCCATCTCCTCTTCCATGTTTGTCTGCTCCCGGTGGACCACCATGGTCGAACCTCTACCTCTGCCTGGGAGGTCCCTCTACTATATGCTGCTCATATATATGGTGGTTCGGGCAGTCAAAAGTCATGTGGCCCTACCTACCACAGGCATAGCACTGCCTACTCCTCATATATCTGGTTATGTCTCATGTGCCCCGCACAACCGAACCTATATCTTGGGGTCACCCACCTGATGGTCTGGTCCGCTTGGACCTCTGAATAATCTGTCTATTGCCGGCTGTAGAAGTCTCCGGTATGTGTCTCCCTATGGTGGGTCTTGCCGCTGGGGACTACTCAGCGAGAAAACTCTCCACTAGTAGGGCTCGCTCTAGCACCGTCGCCTACGTCGGAATGATGAGGGGAATCGTCCAAGCCCTGATATCATGCCTGATTCCCTGGTCGAAGGTTCGGGCCCTAAAAATGGGTCTCATACCATATCATTAGAGTAGCAGGAGATTTCTGTGAACCTCACTGAGTACTGGGCTACTGTCATGTTTCCCTGCTGTAGATGAAGTAACTCCTGAATCCGCACCGCACGAAGGGTGGCTGGAAAAAACTCTGAGCGAATGAGACTCTCAAAGTCTGTCTAGAGTAAAGATACCTCATCATGCACCCGGAGCATCAGGCTCCAACACCTACCTGCTGCTACATGCAGGAGACTCACGACAGGGATCACCGTGAGGTCGGCTGATGTCCCTACCAATCTGAAAACACTCACAATAGCCTCCATCCAATCCTCAGCTGCCTGTGGGTCTTTCTCTCCCCAGAACCTGGGCGGCCTCTAGCACTAGAACTCGTACAATGCACTCTATTGGTGTGCACTCTATGCATCTGGTGTTGGCAGTATCGGTGGCCCAGGGGGTAGTGGTACCGTTGGTACGTCCACTGTGATGGGGCCCTAAACCGAGGTCTCATTGCTCGATGGGATACCATCTCATACGTAACTCGGAACCCTAGCTGACTGCCTTCGTGGGGCCATCCTGAAAAGAAACAGGTGTTCCACGGTTAAAAAAATATACCTGGTGAGCTGACACAAAGTAATCATGAAGAAAAATTTTCAGAGGAAACACAAACGCAATCAGTGTTTTCGTGCACTGAGTTGGAGATCAGAAGTCAGAGTCCTAGTGTATGGATACGTCGGCCGCCACACCAACACTGGTTTCCCTAAACTGATAACCACACCCAAAGCACTTAACACTATTAACCTTAAAAGAATCAGAGTCCACATTTTGTGGTAGAACCGACTCCTCTGATACCAATTTGTCACGACCCATCCTCGGGGCCCATGTCATGACTACCCCAAGCCCGCCTTCCATATGCCAGGGGATGGCGACTAGCACCAAAGGCGTAATTCCCGATAAAAAGGGAAGGCATTACCTTTAATAAGTAAACAAAAACAATAGAGTACGCAACTGGAAGTAAACACTAAGTAATATTGTATACAAAAGGAAGGTCTGAAAGGAATGCGACCGAAGACACAAGACCAACAATAAAGTACAAACAACTGTAAAACTAGTACAAGTGTAGAAAGGTAAAACAACAACTAATGAGTCGTCCTTCATGAATCCCACCTGAAGGGTGGGTATAGATGGCCTTTTCAGTACCCCAGGTCCGTCCGTCTGCTCCATGTACGTCTCGCCAAGTGGTCCACCTCTGGGTACTGTCTAGCTCTACAACTCTCTACCTCGATCAGTGTTGTCTGTCGTCTACAACCAACACAATGAAGTGCGGGCATAACCCGTGTAGGGGTGAGTATAACAACACTCAGTAGGGACCCCGAGACCCCCGAAGGTCTCCCAGAATCCATGAAGGATAAACCACAGAAGAATGATACAATAAAGAAGTATCAACCAACCCTACTTAGGTATATGCCCATACATATACCTAAGTTATTGGCCACAGTCCGGCTCCAACTCTCGAGCCCAAGCACAACCCAGTCCACACTTGAATTAAAATCAAACACCATGATGATAATGGATGAAAGACATGACTTATCTCACACATGTATACATCTTTCGTAGAGTGATAGAGATGATTAGATGTGGTCACTGATTCATCTAAGATGTCAGACCCACATAGGATACAGGACCAGCTAAGCTGTCGGACCCACACAGGATACATGACCAGCGATTCTGTCAGACCCACACAGGATACAAGAATAGAAGTTAGAACTGTCGGACCCATGGAAGATCCCAGTTCAGAAGTCATCGCTATCGAACACACGGAATATTTTGGTACAGTAGTCGTCGCTGTCAAACCCACGAAGGATTCTGGTACAATATTCCTCACTTTCGAACCCACATAGGATTCCGGTACAATAGTTGTCATATCCAACTCTAGGGTTCCCGCACACAGCACGCTCAATTCTGGGAGGGTCCGCTCCTTGAGTCAAGTGTCGATACATCAACTATCACGATATTCTGAGTTGATGTATCCCATAGTTCCGTCTCATCATAAAGAACCCAACGCGACAGAAGACGCATCAATCGGACACCCGGTCTGAGAGTTATTGACATTTCCATTCCAGGGGCCCAGTTGGATTTACGCTCAATCCAAACATGGCCATTTTCCAAATTTTTCCAAAACAAACTTAGATTATTGCAAAAGGACCATGTCGTCGCGAGGGTCCCAGTGCCACAGATGGTGCGTCGATCAGATGCGCGGTCTAGGAGTTATTCACATCTAAGCGAAATTGGGCCCGTTCCGTCAAGCCCTGTGGGTTGGCGGGTCAGCCCGACCCGGCTCGGTGGGTCCGAACTGGCTAGGAGTCGGCCTGACCTGATTTGGTGGGTCCGACCCATTTGGGTGGTCGGACCGACCCAGTTTAGGGGGTCCGACCCGGCTGGGGGGTCAGACCAGCACGGTGGGGTGCGGCCCACCTGCGGACCAAGCCCGCATTGCGGGCCGGTCCTGTAACACCCGAGATTTTTAAGAGTAATATTTTGTTTTTATGTTATATATATATCATCAAAGGAATCTTTCACTACACACAATCTTGACTTACTTTACACGCAATCGCGACCTTCCTCGATAGCTTGCGTTGTACACAATACCGAGTTTCACTAAACGACGATATGCAATTAAAATATTATTTAAAATAGCCGTTATGAATAGTAATTACCACTTTTTGAAATTTTATAAATTTTATTTTTCAAAATGGACTTCATTTTTGTATTCGGAATACCGAAATTAGCCTGGGGTGAAATTTTGGTATTTTTCTAAAAACTTTCAATTTTTGATGAATAGTGAAACCACCAAGTGGTAGGTTAAAAACTGAATTTTGCATAAAACATAGTTTTACCGCTTCTGTGAATGGAATTTCGATAATCCGACAGAAACAGTTGATATCAGTAAGTAAAATGTGGTTCAAGGAGAAAAAAATAATTTTTTGGTGAATAGTAACTTTTTACTTTTTTTTACCGCGGTTAATATTAAATAGGGTAACTAAGGGTAAATATGATATTACTATCACCCTAACACATGTCCTAATTCTATTGGATAAGTGTAATTTGACCAAAAAAACCTTATGAATATAATATGACCATTTAGGTCCACATGGATTAGATTATGACATTTAATATTATTTTATTTAATGAATAGTTAAAATAGTTAAAATCAAAGTTTAATAACTAAAACATTTTTAATATGGGGTTATAAATAAGATAAATTCGATTATAAATATTAATTAGAAAGCTAAAAATATTTCCTACATAATGATATTTTATTTATAATTTTTAGAGTTTAAATAAATTTATTTATTTATGACACAATGATGATGCAGTAATTATCTTATTAATGAAATATTGACATAATTGATGTTATAAACACCAAAATAAATGTAATTTGAGACTTTTTATGAATTCCACTAATTTTATAGGTTACTATGATATATTAATGTTGATTTAATCAACTTGGTTCGAACATATAATTCTGTTATGACTTTCACAAAAATCATATATCAAATAGTGTCAAAATGGACACAAAATAGTTTTTAAAACAAATATTATATTATTAATTGTTATTTTATTCCTAAAAATCTAAGGTTCGGCCAAATGACTTAGATAAGGATATATATATTAATAATAAACAACTTGGGGTTCGTTTGGCATGTTATAGTAAGTGTATTGACCATATAGTGTAAGAAAACAAAAAGTCATGGTAAAAGTTAAATTATTTAACTTAGAGTTAAATCTAATTGATAAGGTTAAAATAATAACCAAAACTTGTCTAAATTCTATTGGTTGATAGGATTTCGACCTAACCCCACTTTACCTTCGAAATAAGACCCTTTGGAACCATTATAAACCGATTTTGTCTTTAATATAAAATAATATTTTGAGATATTCCTAAGGTGCCCCTCTCCTCCCTTATAAAAGGGCACCTCCTCCCCCTCCTCCTCACACCAATTTGAGCACTCAAGCTCGGCCAACCCCTGACAAAATCCCTTCTCCACTTCCCTAGAATTATCCTAGAGGTCCTGGTCTTCTTCAAAGACCAGTCTTAGTTCCCTAAGTGGAGGATTCAAAGAGGCGTTTCAAAGAAGAGGTAATATCCATTACCGATCTTTTCAATTTCTTTCTTCATCAACTTCTTCTTATTTAGTTGTTTCATGATAAAGTAATAACATCAGTATTAATTACATACTGATATGTTATTATAAATATGTAACAACCCTAATTCACCTTCTATCCATCCTACAGAAAAATGAAATCACCGCGCGTGCGTACGTACAGAATACCGTCTCCACGCCGTGGTGTAATCTATTTTCCACCATCACCTTACAAGTATGGGTATAATGGTGTAATGAGTAACTATATATAATTATTATAAAGTGATATTGATACTTAAATAGTATAAATACACTTAAATACAATTCCATGATCATGGGAACAATATCATCGCTCGTGCGTACGTACGGAATACCGTCTCCACGATGTGATGCGATTCGTTCTACATGATCATCATTACATAGTAATTATATAAATGAATTGAATAAATAAATATGATATATATTACACTAATAACATTATGGATAAAAGTTATCTATAACCTTAAAAGAAGAATAAGAATTTATTCGGCAAAACACGCATAAGAACAAAAGGCAATAAAGACCCGAGTAACAAGTAACAATGAAATATTACTAATAAGAAGCTAAGAATATGACCATATATGATATCATATCAATATGTATGATTCAGGAATAAGTCAATAACATTATTTAAACCATTATACAGGAGCTTTGGACACGTACAAAGCAAATCGGACCTAAGGTAAGGGAAATATCACAATCTCATTTTTATCCGAGATTGTTTATACTTTGAAATTTACTGGGGTGTATTTTATCATCCAAATATATGTTTCCTAAATATGTAATATTATTTCCATCCACCTACAATTATTTAAATCCAATTTTACCCTTCGGTGAGTTTTTAGTAAAAGATATGAAAGGAATCTTTTGTCGTTTTTCGTACGAGGTACATTTTGACTTTTCCGACAAAAGTACGAGAAGAATGGTTTTTTTAACTTATACGGAATGAATGGATTTTTAAAACAATATTTCCAAGAGTCTTCCTCTACAAGTTTTCAAGTTTATTTTTAATAAACTTCTTTTAATTTAAAATTTTATGACATGTTACGAAAGGAAAAGTGTTTTTGAAGTAGAAATGATATTTTCCTCAAGAATGGAGTTCAAGTGTTTTATCAAAATTATTTTCCATCTAAGATAATAAAGGGTTCTGTTTATATCCCTATTATTACATTGATTGGACTATGTTGTGATGGAATTATATTTATGAATTCCTTTATCTTATATGAATGGTTTTATGATGTCATATTGTTTGAGAATCCCATCTTTATTACATGGGTTATGCAATGATGTATGATTTATGATTTTGTGTCACACATAAGAATGGTATCATTATGATATGGGTGGGACCTATATCTCCCTCCAATGCATTGGGTAAAGATTTTATATCTCATGAGATAGACTTGGATAGAATGGTAGGTTATACCGGTTCAGTGAAACAGGACTGAAACGAGGGTGACTCGGTTCAGAAAGGGACTTTGTCCACTAAGATAGTCTTGGAAATGAGTCTTGACTAACAAGAAATGATTCTCTATGATTATGTGTGTATGACACAAAGTTTCATGTTTTAATTTATGATTATTGTGATTACATTTCACTACCATGATTTATTCCATGTTGTAATGATCTCTTTTGCAGGATATGATTTCCAAAATTTATGTTCTTATGAATATGATGTGATTGATATTTATTTTGTTTACCCTTACTGAGCATTTGAGCTCACCCTTTTGTATGTTTTATTTCCCCAGGTCAGGAAGAAGGTTATTAATTAGAATATGCCAAAAAGGGGCTCTAGATATGACGGAATAAATGGGAGGAAAAGTAGATGCTTTATGAAACAGTTGTTTATGTTTCCCAGTTTCTAAAGACACTATACCTATATGGTACTTTCTTGGTTTTTTTATATGTTGTAATAAGTGTGCTTCAATTCTGAAGTAATAGCAATGTATGTAATGTATGGGTCGTTATTGTTGGTATCAGAGGAAAGGTATAGTCAACCTTTGGAAACTAGGATGTGAAAGCCTTAGTAAGAACCCTAAGGATAAGTCTAAGCATAGAACACAATCTTAGTGTTTTAGAAATGGCCATTAATAACCTAGGATAAGACCTTAAGCGTGAAAATTTTATTCTTGAATTATGTGCTTTTCCTATTATAATTAGTGTTGCTCACACTATTCTTCTTGGTTTTAGTCAATGCCTGGAACCCGAAGGAACCGTGTTAATGCGGAATTCGATGGGAAATGTAATGATTGTCCCCCTGATAAACCAAACGATATGGGTGCTAGAATGAAAAATCTTGTAGCCATGCTCACACAACTTTCTCAAGCTATGAATCATGCAGGACTTCCAAACGAGCAAAGGAAGGAGCAACATTCTGTTGAATCCTTCATGAGGCAGCGTCCACCTTCTTTCAGCGGGTCTACTTATCCATTAGTTGCTGAACAATGGATTAGTACTACTAAAAATATATTTTCAGTTCTTCAATGTTCTAAACATGATAAAGTCATCCTAGCAGTGTATCGTTTAGAAGGAGATGCTGATCAATGGTGGAATCTTATTAAGAATACGAGGCAAAGGGATGAAATTGAGTCCATGGAATGGGATGAGTTCAAGAACTTATTTTTCAATAAGTACTTCCTCATATTCCCCAAACAAAGATGGAGAAAGAGTTTCCTGAACTAAAGCAAAAGGATGATAAATCTGTTGGTACCTATGAAGCAAATTTTACAAGACTTGCAAGGTACGCTTCTGGTATTATTATCCAACCTGAGAGTAAGATCGATCGATTCTTTAGTGGCTTAAAACCAATTTTTCTAAGGGAGTTATCCATAAGGGACTTCAATAGCTACGAGGAAATCATTCGATGTGCTCTCAAAGTCAAGATATATATTGGAGTAACCCATCAGTCATATGGGTTTGATAAGAAGAGGAGAATGGAATTCAAAGGAAAATATAAAGAGCACACTGAAAAGAAGATGAGCTTTCCCTTATACTCAAATTGTGGAAAGAAAATCGGAGGGAGTTGTCTTAAAGGGACAAGTAAATGTTTCAAATGTGGAAAGGAAGATCATCGGGAATTTGAATGCCGTGATAATGGGAAGAAGATGTCTAATGATGTAAACAAAGGAAGGGATACACAGAATGAACCTACTACACTTCAATGTTTCAAGTGCAAGGAGATGGGGCATTATTCCAATCAATTCCCAAATCCAAGGGTTGATGATGATGGTCGACGTCAACAAACTCTTAAGGCTAAAGACAAAGGAAAGTCACATGCAATTTCTATCAGTGATGTGGAGTACGATAACGAAGTGGTGAAAGGTACACTTACCATCCACTCTAAAGTAGCAAATGTTTTATTTGATTCTGGATCCACCCACTCTTTTATTTCTGAAAAATTTTCTAAGGGTATCACCCTATTACCTCAACAATTAGATGTTGAGTTAGTTGTGACAACAGCTAATGGCACATCAATCGCATCAAAAGTTTATAATTCTTCTCCAATTGACGTTTATGGGAAAGTGCTTCCTACAAATCATGTGATCCTTCCTTTAGTGGAATTCGATGTGATTCTTGGCATGGATTGGCTTTCTATATACGGAGCTCATATCAATTGCCAAAGAAGGGAAGTCATATTTCATATTCTAGATCAATCTATGATCGTCTATCAATGCAAGGATGATCATAACCGTCCAGTGGAAATTTCTTCCATTTTATGGGTATTGATTCCACTAAATGAAGGTTATTTATCTCAAATGGTTGGTGAGAAAATCGTGATTAAGAATATGCCCATCGTATGGGAGTTTGATGATGTCTTTCCGGAGGAATTACCAGGTCTTCCACCAAATCGTGAAGTTGAGTTTTCAATAGAACTTGTACCGGGTGCTTTGCCTATTTCAAAGACACCTTATAGAATGGCCCCAATTGAGTTGCAGGAATTGAAGAAGCAACTCCAAGAGAATCTTGATAAGGGATTAATACGCCCTAGTGCGTCACCTTGGGGAGCACCTATTCTATTTGTTAAGAAGAAAGTTGGATCAATGAGACTCTGCATTGATTATCGAGAACATAACAAGATCACTATCAAGAACAAATATCCTCTCCCACGCATTGATGACTTATTTGACCAACTACGCGGAGCTCAATACTTTTCCAAGATTGATCTTCATTCAGGGTATCATCAATTAAGGGTCAAAATGGAGGATATACCAAAGACGACTTTCCGTACAAGGTATGGACACTATGAATTTATAGTGATTCCATTTGGTCTTACTAATACCCCTGCTATCTTCATGGATCTAATGAATAGAGTCTTTAGAGACTATCTTGATCAATTTTTGGTAGTCTTTATAGATGATATTATTTTCTATTCAAAGAGAAAGGAAGAGCATGAAGATCACTTGAGAATTATATTGAAGACCCTGAGAAAGGAGAAGCTTTATGCCAAATTTACCAAGTGTGAATTTTGGCTTCAAAAAGTTTCATTTTTGGGTCACATAATCTCAAAAGAGGGGATATCTATGGATCCATCAAAAACAGAGGTTATCTAAAGATGGTCGAGACCAACAATAGTAACTGAGATCCAAAGTTTTCTTGGTTTGGCTGGATATTATCGACGTTTTGTAAAAGATTTTTCACGATTATCTAATCCACTCACCAAGTTGACTCAGAAAGGAGTTAAGTTTGTTTGGACAAAGGAATGTGAAGATAATTTCAAGGAGTTGAAAAGAAGGTTATCCAGTGCACCTGTGCTCACACTGCCTTGTAGTGGAGAAAGGTTTGTGATCTACAGTGATGCATCCAAGAAGGGATTGGGGTGTGTTCTTATGAAAAATAATATGGTGATAGCTTATGCCTCACGACAGTTGAAAATCCATGAGCAGAATTACCCAACACATGATTTGGAGTTAGCTGCGGTAATCTTTGCATTAAAGATTTGGAGGCATTACCTTAATGGTGAAAGGTGTGATATTTATACTGATCATAAAAGTTTAAAGTATATTTTCACACAAAAAGAGATGAATATGCGTCAAAGAAGATGGTTGGAGCTGATTAAGGATTATGACTGCTCAATCCATTACCACCCTGGGAAAGCAAACAAGGTGGAAGATGCATTAAGTCGACAAGACCATGCTAGTCTATCCATGATGAGGATCACAAAAGAACCAATATTTATGGATTTACAAAGGATGGATCTTGGAATTATAATGGAAGGGGAAAATCTTATCTTTCTCAAATGAATGTTCAACAATCTATACATGTGAAGATTAAAGAGGCATAGAAAGAAGATGTCGAGTTACAAAAGAAGGTGAGAAATGTTCCTGAATTCAACCTTGATTGTGATGGGATAATAAAGTTCAGGAATCGCGTTTGTGTTCCTCCCATCCCCGAATTAAAGAAGGAGCTGCTGGATGAGGCTCATAGTTCTTCATTCTCTATTCATCCTGGAAGCACGAAGATGTATAGGGACATGAAAGAGTACTTCTGGTGGGATGGAATGAAAAGAGATGTTGCTGAATATGTCTCTCAATTCTTGGTTTGTCAACAAGTTAAAGCTGAGAGACAGAAGTCTAAGGGGATGTTACAACCATTACCCATACCCGAATGGAAATGGGAAAACATTACTATGGACTTTGTCACAGGACTTCCTAAAACATCCAAAGGCAATAATGCTATCTGGGTCATAGTTGATCGTCTTACAAAGTCTACACACTTCATTGCTATTAGAGAGGATTTCTCTCTGGATCATCTTGCCAGGATATATGTAAAGGAAGTGGTAAGATTGCATGGAGTACCACTTTATATTATATCTAATCGGGATCCGAGATTTACCTCGAATTTCTGGCGAAGTCTTCAGCATACTCTAGATACAGAGTTGAGTTTCAGCACTGCTTATCATCCTAAAACAGACGGTCAGTCTGAGAGAAATATTCAAACCCTAGAAGATATGTTGAGAGCTTGCTCTATGGATTTCAAAGGAGGTTGGGATCAACACCTACCTTGGGTGGAATTTTCTTATAATTATAGCTTTCACTCCAGTATTCAGATGGATCCTTATGAAGCTCTCTATGGAAATAAATGCAAGACTCCAACTTGCTGGGATGAAGTTGGGGAAAGAAAGCTATTAGGACCTGATCTCGTTGATGAAATGGCAGAAAAGGTCAGATATATTCATCAACACATAAGATCAGCTCAGAGTCGACAGAAAAGTTATGCCGACAACCGAACAAAAGACCTAGAGTTTGAAGTGGGTGATAAAGTGTTCTTACGAATATCTTCCTGGAAGAGGGTTATGAGATTTGGAAAGAAGGGGAAGTTGAGCCCTAGATATATCGGTCCTTTTGAAATGTTGGATCGTGTTGGAAAGGTAGCTTACCGATTGGCGCTTCCACCTAATCTCTCTCAATTTCATGATGAGTTCCATGTATCTCTCTTGAGAAAGTACATACCTGATCCTTCACATGTACTCAGCTCAGAAGTTGTACCTCTAGAGCAAGATCTTTCATATGAAGAACAACCGATAGAGATTCTGGATCATAGTGAAAAAGTCCTACTAAACAAGACCATGCTATTGGTGAAAGTTTTATGGAGGAACCACCAACTTGAAGAATCTACATGGGAGCTTGAGGATATGATGAGGGAGAATTATCCTCATCTGTTTGTTACAAAGTGACGAATTTCGAGGGCAAAATTCTTTTTAAAGGGGGTAGAATGTAACACCCGAGATTTTTAGGAGTAATATTTTTTTTATGTTATATATATATCATCAAAGAAATCTTCCACTACACACTAGCTTGACTTACTTTACACGCAATCGCGACCTTCCTCGATAGCTTGTGTTGTACGCAATACCGTGTTTCACTAAACGACGATATGCTATTAAAATATTATTTAAAAAAGCCGTTAGGAATAGTAATAAACACTTTTTGAAATTTTATAGATTTTATTTTTCAAAATGGACTTCATTTTTGGATTCGGAATACCGAAATTAGCCTAGGGTGAAATTTTGGTATTTTTCTGAAAACTTTCAATTTTTGATGAATAGTGAAACCACTAAGTGGTAGGTTAAAAACTGAATTTTGCATAAAACTTAATTTTACCGCTTCTGTGAATGGAATTTCGAAAATCCGACAGACACGGTTGATATCAGTAAGTAAAATGTGGTTCAATGAGATAAAAATAATTTTTTGGTGAATAGTAACTTTTTACTTTTTTTTACCGCGGTTAACAGTAAATAGGGTAACTAAGGGTAAATATGATATTACTATTACCCTAACACATGTCCTAATTCTATTGGATAAGTGGAATTCGACCAAAAACAACCTTATGAATATAATATGACCATTTAGGTCCACATGGATTAGATTATGACATTTAATATTATTTTATTTAATGAATAGTTAAAATAGTTAAAATCAAAGTTTAATAACTAAAACATTTTTAATATGGGGTTATACATAAGATGAATTCGATTATAAAAATTCATTAGAAAGCTAAAAAGATTTCCTACATAATTATATTTTATTTATAATTTTTATACTTTAAATAAATTTATTTATTTATGACACAATGATGATGCAGTAATTATCTTATTAATGAAATATTGACATAATTGATGTTATAAACACCAAAATAAATGTAATTTGAGACTTTTTATGAATTCCACTAATTTTATAGGTTAATATGATATATTAGTGTTGATTTAATCAACTTGGTTTGAACATAAAATTCTGTTATGACTTTCACAAAAATCATATATCAAATAGTGTCAAAATTGACACAAAATAGTTTTTAAATCAAATATTATATTATTAATTGTTATTTTATTCCTAAAAATCTAAGGTTCGGACAAATGACTTAGATAAGGATATATATATTAATAATAATCAACTTGGGGTTCGTTTGGCATGTTATAGTAAGTGTATTAACCATATAGTGTAATAAAACAAAAAGGCACGGTAAATGTTAAATTATTTAACTTAGAGTTAAATCTAATTGATAAGGTTAAAATAATAACTTAAACTTGTCTAAATCCTATTGGTTGATAGGATTTCGACCCATCCCCACTTTACCTTAGAAATAAGACCCTTTGGAACCATTATAAACCGATTTTGGCTTTAATATAAAATAATATTTTGAGATATTCCTAAGGTTCCCCTCTCCTCCTTTATAAAAGGGCACCTCCTCCCCCTCCTCCTCACACAAATTTGAGCACACAAGCTCGTCCAACCCCTGCCAAAATCCCTTATACACTTCCCTATAATAATCCTAGATGTCCTGGTCTTCTTCAAAGACCAATCTTAGTTCCCTAAGTGGAGGATTCAAAGAGGCGTTTCAAAGAAGAGGTAATATCCATTACCGATCTTTTCAATTTATTTCTTCTTCAACTTATTCTTCTTTATTTGTTTCATGATAAAGTAATAACATCTGTATTACTTACATATTTATATGTTATTATAAATATGAAACAACCCTAATTCACCTTCTATCCATCCTACGGAAAAATGAAATCACCGCGCGTGCGTACGTACGGAATACCGTCTCCACGCCGTGGTGTAATCTATTTTCCACCATCACCTTACAAGGATGGGTATAATGGTGTAATGAGTAACTATATATTATTATTATAAAGTGATATTGATACTGAAATAGTATAAATACACTTAAATACAATTCCACGATCATGGGAACAATATCATCGCTCGTGCGTACGTACGGAATACCGTTTCCACGATATGATGCGACTCGTTCTACATGATCATCATTACATAGTAATTATATAAATGAATTGAATGAATAAATATGATATTTTTACACTAATACCATTCTTTATATAAGGTATCTATAACCTTAAAAGGTGAATAAGAATTTATTCGGCAAAACACGCATAAGAACAAAAGGCAATAAAGACCCGAGTAACAAGTAACAATGAAATATTACTAATAAGAAGCTAAGAATATGACCATATATGATATCATATCAATATTTATGACTCTGGAATAAGTCAATAACATTATTTAAACCATTATATAAGAGCTTTGGACACGTACAAAGCAAATCGGACCTAAGGTAAGGGAAATATCACAATCTCATTTTTATCCGAGATTGTTTATACTTTGAAATTTACTGGGGTGTATTTTATCATCCAAATCCATGTTTCCTAAATATGTAATACTATTTCCATCCACCTACAATTATTTAAATCCAATTTTACCCTTCAGAGAGTTTTTAGTAAAAGATATGAAAGGAATCTTTTGTCGTTTTTCGTACGAGGTACTTTTTGACTTTTCCGACAAAATTACGAGAAGAATGTTTTTTTTAACTTATACGGCATGAATGGATTTTTAAAACAATATTTCCAAGAATCTTCCTTTACAAGTTTTCAAGTTTCTTTTTAATCAACTTCTTTTAATTTAAAATTGTATGACATGTTAAGAAAGGAAAAGTGTTTTTGAAGTAGAAAAGATATTTTCCTCAAGAATGGAGTTCAAGTGTTTTATCAAAATTATTTTCCATCTAAGATAATAAAGGGTTCTGTTTATATCCCTATTATTAATTTGATTGGACTATGTTGTTATGGAATTATTTTTATGAATTACTTTATCTTATATGAATGGTTTTATGATGTCATGTTGTTTAAGAATCCCATTTTTATTACATGTGTTATGCAATGATGTGTGATAATTAGATTTTGTGGCACACATAAGAATGGTATCATTATGAGATGGGTGGGACCTATATCTCCCTCCAATGAATTGGGTAAATATTTTATATCTAATGAGATAGACATCGCTGGAATGGTAGGTTATACCGGTTCAGTGAAACAGGACTGAAACGAGGGTGACACGGTTCAGAAAGGGACTTTGTCCACTAAGATAGTCTTGGCAATGAGTCTTGACTAACAAGAAATGATTCTCTATGATTATGTGTGTATGCCACAAAGTTTCATGTTTTAAGTTATGATTATTGTGATTACATTTCACTACCGTGATTTATTCCATGTTATAATGATCTCTTTTGCCGGATAATATTTCCAAAAGTTATGTTCTTATGTATATGATGTGATTGCTATTTCTTTTGTTTACCCTTACTGAGCATTTGAGCTCACCCTTTTGTATGTTTTATTTCCCCAGGTCAGGAACAAGGGTATTAAGTAGAATATGCCAAAAGGGGGCTCTAGATATGACGGAATAAATGGGAGGCAAAGTAGATGCTTTATGAACCAGTTGTTTATGTTTCCCAGTTTCTAAAGACACTATACCTATACAGTCCTTTCATGGTTTTATTATATGTTGTAATAAGTGTTCTTCAATTCTGAATTAATAACAATGTATGTAAATTATGGGTCGTTATAGGTCCGGTTCGCCCGGCGGTTCCAAGTGGCGTCGACACTCCCCTGCCTGGCCGCCCGTAGATGGTCGGTTATGCCCAACGCACGCAGCCCGCACAGGGGGCCGCGGTTCTTCCCACACGGTGCCTGCGGGCGCTGTGGTTTTCCAGCCCAGCTGGCAGGCGGCCGGCCGGATCACCCAGTAGAGCGGCCCACCGAAGTGGCCCACGGATGCAGACCGTGGTCTTCTCCACGTGGTGCCCGCACCATGCCCGGCTGGCAAGTGGCCGGCCGGTTCGGTTCGGCTGAGCAGCCCACAGACGCGGGCCGCGTCTACCACCTCCTCATGGCCAGTGTGACGACACCCGTCCACCGCCACCGCGGCCTTCGGCTCCACAGTGCGGTGGGATGGTGCCGCGCCTCTTCATCCGCTGCAGCCCTCCCAGTCGCTGTTCCTCTTTCGTCTATCGTGGTCCTTTTGTCCGCGGTTCTTTTCCGGCACGGTGCGATTACACCGCGCCCTTTCGGCTCCGCCTCTGACGTCATCAAATGGAAACAACAAAGGGGAGGTTTGGGCCATGTTCGTGTTGACCGAGCCCCTCTTGTTACATTAATAAGAATCGTCACATCATTCCACCAAATTAAAGATGTAGAATAGAGGGTACAATAAAACATTTAAGTAACCCCTACATCGTATTGTGTCGTTGAACATGGATGAGTCACGGAAGACGGACGTCGCAGAAGACGGACGTAATTCTGTCAACGTCAGAGGTGATGAAGTTGTTGTTGTCAGCGTTCTTTGCGGGCAGTGTCTTCTCCCATGATGCGGAAGAAGATGTAATAAGATGGGAGTTCTTCGAAGGCGTCGCCTCACTTCCTTGCCCTAGTTGAAGAAGGGATAAGATGATCTAGTTCCCCGTGTTCTTCGCTGGAGAGGGTGATGTCCTCCAAATTCTTCCAAGCTCCCCCAAAATAATATGTTCTAACACAAAATAGTAGATTTGTATATTACTTTATTCTTGACGTGAATTGAAAATAAATCAAATTAATTAAGTTGATTCACTTAATTAATTTCAAGGGAGTTGGCACATTTAATTGGGGATGGAAGCTATAGAGGCTCCCCATTTTAATGGGGGTTTAAGGGGGTTAAAGGGGAGTTAAAGAGTTTGATGATCATGTGGGCCCCACCACAAAATATCCTCCCATGGGAGGTTATGTAGGGGTGGGACCCACCTCCAACTTCCCTTTGGAAAAAAATACACCACCCAAATAAAAAATATGTCACACGTAAATTTTTATTTAATTTTGAGAATCCTCAAAAATTAGCATCCACTCTCGATAAAACGCAACAGCGGTAAATGTTTCCTTAAGCGAATACCGATATTGCAAGTTCATCGGTGTCCTCAGATTTCAATTTTGTGCACCAGTTCAAAAGATAGAAAAACTCACACGTACGTTCATTGAACGTACCCGAACAAAACTTCAAGAATTGATTCCGGGCACACCGGGCCTCGGAATCAGGCACCGTCAGAAACTGCGGACTCATAAAATTCCCATGTATTTAAGAAAAAACATTCCACAGGATTTCTGGTTCTTTACAATACTTGTGGAATTGGACACGTTATTTCCTTCCTATGGTGGTTATATATCATAAAGTCATCGTAAATTAGTAGATCAACCAATATAATTTGAATCGTGTTTATCACTATCTATATGAATATGTATTTTAGACTTTTTTGATCTGTAGATATGAGAAATCTTTCACTATAGAGATAATGTCTCTATATATTCATGGAAAATATTACAGATGAAAACTCATGATCATTATATGGGTAGTTTTGTTCATGGGTATTTAATTATTATGATTTATAAGAGAAAAATCTATCATTTTTGAAGAGGACACACCCCATTACATTCTTTAAGGTGTGACTATATATAAAAAATCCTTCCTTCCACAATAGAAATTTTAATACTAGTTGATTTACCTATATATTATTAAGTTCATAAAAATTCTATTCCCATTCCTTTGAACATCTGAATTTGACTAATTTATGTGTTATCTTGGTTACTGGGTTGGGCAGTCATGAATTTTTTTTAATGAAATTATAGTTAGTAACTTGATAAACCAAAGAAACTACAAATCATAGTTATATTAATTAGTTTGTGAAATTATTTTATGGCCATGGTATTAAAGGGTTAATATAAATTATATCCTTAGAGACAAAATGGCCAGAATGTGATACTTTTGGATCTAAAATTCACACTTATTAAATTTCTCATATAACTTAGTATTTATAAGAGTCTCAAGGAAATATATAAATACATCCCATATTATTTATATATTTTAGATTATATCAATATATCTTCACCAAATAACACCAAAATATTTTCAATATAATCCTTAAGAAACTATTTCATCATATTTATAAACATTGAGGGTGAATTATTTAATCCAATGGTAATTATCATAAACTCGTAATGTTTATGACACATATGAAATTTTAAATTTATTATAAAATTCTTATTAATTTTTAATTGATGAAAATTAAAATAAATATCTATCTTTGATAATTATTGTGAACCTTGATACTTCTAAAACAACTCATAATTTCATAGTAAAGGATATACATTTTTTATATTAATGGAATCGATTTCTTAGTAATCAATGAAAACATTATGAACCCATACATATTTTTTAAAAATAAGGAAATTTATCTTTAAATTGATATACTAGGTCGCATGAATTCCCTATAAAACAATTGTTTTAGTTGTTTTATTAACTTCACTAATTCCAATGGGTCAATTATATAAGGAGGCCTAAAGATGTGTTTATCATTAGGGATGAGATCAATGGAAAAATAATCTTCACATTTAGGTGTATGTCTAAGTAATTCCTTCTAAAATGAATCCATTTATTCTTTCATGGTAGGTATATATTAAATTATTAAGATATCATTTCCATCTATATACTGTTTATACTATTATTCTTCTTCTATAATTTCATTATGGTTAATTATTCCAACGAAAATGAAAAAATCACTTCTATGTATAACAATCAATGTTGAAAATTGGGAATTTTTATTAATATTAATAGAAACATCCAAATATATCTTCATTACAATGAGATTTAATAATGGTATTTTTATTGAAAACTCCATTATTAGTGTATCAGAGGGTGATTCAATGTTCATAGTAAACATGAATGATATAAAATAGAAGATAAAAAATAAAAAAAATCATTAT
Source organism: Viscum album (assembly GCA_963277665.1). Lineage (NCBI taxonomy): Eukaryota > Viridiplantae > Streptophyta > Magnoliopsida > Santalales > Viscaceae > Viscum > Viscum album. Next base: position 238,736,875 of record OY728150.1, read on the forward strand.
TTAACTTTGTGTTTATGATCAATGTACCTATTATTATGTCATTTTGGGCATCAAATTTTATTTTTGTTATTATATACACCTAACCTACCTTCATTTTACTATTCTAAGGTATATTGAATCCCCTATTAGAACATTTTTTAGATTAGTGCCCCATAATCTTGTAGTTTATTCATTATAAATTGTTAGTTTCTCTCTTTGTATAACATTTTTGAGATTAATAATTTTTATCTAAAAAATTATAGAAAAATATGAGTCCATTAAAGTTATTCATAGTGTATTTATTACCATAGATTTTACATTTTGGGAATTCCAAACTTTTCCATTATTATTTCACCAAATTACCCCCTACATAGTTATTTATATCCTATTCTTATCATACATTACATTGAAAATAGAAGAAATGCAAAAATTATTTCTTCATCTTGATAACACTTGATATTTTCTCCCCATGTGTTGAAAATGTTTTCTAGGCTAATTAAAATAGTGGGATTCTATTTATTGCATAATAATGTGATCAATCATGCTTTATTGATTATGTTCATGTACCATAGTTTTTCATGACAGCATTGGAAAGATAACCTCATTCTAAAAACAAGTTCCACTTCCATTTTTCTTAAATTTAGTAAAAGAATTATGTTATTGATAATTTTTTATTTGGAAAATATTTTTTGATGAATATTAGATTAAAATACATCCATTAAATAAAATATAACACATCCTTCTTCTTGATGTTATGAATCAACAACCACTATTGATCACGATCCCCCTTAAACTCTAACTTGCAATAATAACCACCATTGAATCAATAACCACCATTGATTATTATCTCCCCTTAAACTACATATTGATATGATAACATTCTCCATTTCTCTACTTTCTTAGTTGATGAATTTCTTCTTATCTGACTGGATCCACTGTTTACCTACAAATGGATTAGTGATTCCATTAAAGGATGATGGTTTTTATCGAATGAAGTAATCCAACATTATTACACCATGTGGTGGAAAAATAATTTCATACATATAGGAAAGGTTTCTGGTCGCAAAATAAGTCAAATTCCTTAACATAGTTATAATTTTCATAGATCCATCACCAACATCATTGAAATTATCTGGAGATAAATCCCTACATTGATTATGGGTGTTGAAATGGACTGTTGTCCTTATATTAAACTTCATTTCTAAATATAGAATATAGTTAATTTTATTATAACACTATGAATACTGCATTGAATTATACAATTCCTACATAGGTGAAGTATTTTAGTAAAATTTATTGAATATCATAAGGGTCTATTAAAATGCATGTGTTGTTGAACTATGTTATTCTATAAATAGTTCCCAAATTTTCTAATAAAATTTATCTGAGATGAACTGTTATAACCTGAATCCAATAACCCCGTGTCATTAGTAATTTTATTACTATGGTATTGAATATAAGAGATCACATAATACAGGATCTAATAGTTTATTAATCTTATCAGACTAGATACAAACATAATATTTATATTATATTTTAAAATAGAAAACTAAATCATGAAAATTAAATGTGGACATTATTTTTACTTCTCTAATTTCATTATATGATTCATATTAATCTAATTGGTAACCAAAGTAAAAGGGAAAACATAAAGGGATGTGATCCTATTCTTAGTAAGGGAAATAATACAAAAAAATATATCATGAGATAAACATGGATTAAATAATATGGTTGGAATATATAGTAATCAAATGACACTGCATTATTGAAAATAAGAGAAGGAAGTATATCCATAGATAACATAGAAATTTAAATAAATAAGCACATTGATAATTATAAATGATTTCATATTGATAGAATGTAGAATACCACAAATCAAAAACATATTGTCGAGGCCTCATGTCAAAATATCACATATATATATATATATATAAATGGTTAAGGTGGGAACAATATACTTGAGAAAGTTTCTATCAAGATAAAAATTGATGCATCATGGGGATATATAATTTTCAGCCCCACATATCCAATAATAATTCCAATGTATGAATTATATGAATGAGTTTTTCTAATAATTCATATCATAATGTTCCAAAATGAACATCGTATTTAAACATATGTCTTAGTAAACAATAATCGTTTGTATATAAGTAATGGGTATACAAATTGTAAAAACTACCCCAATAAATTGAATTAAACTGATGATTAAGTGAATATTCACAAATAAAGTAGGAATTAGAAGATATTTACAATGTAATAGAATGAATATTTGATAATTGTGAATCAAAGTAGGATGCTTTCATCTTATATGGGTGTTAATAGGTATAAATAAATTCATTATTTTAAAACCAAAGAAATGATAAAAAATTATTCTATTTTTATATGAATTAATTTTATAGATATTTTATGTCTTGTTAATATGGTATAATAATAAGAAAATATAATTTGAAGATATAATAATGGATATGTAATATCTAATAATATGATCATTACATAAGTAAAAATAAATTATTTCAATGAATTTTTAAACATAAATTAAGAAAAAATTATCAAAACCATTACCTTGATACGTTCCTTTGAAAGTATTGTGAATTAATTCCATAGATAATTATTGTTTGGGATCCTAAAAGTTGATTTTTTATAGGGGTCTAGGAACCTTTATCCTACTATGTATCGATAGCGATTATATTAGGATCTAATTTGAGAGATAAATAGTGATAGAGGATCAAATAATTATCAGCCTAAGTCTCATCCGGAAGATTTTCAAGAGGGAAAGTGAGGGATAAATCCTGATCAAGTGTTTTTAGTGGAGATGAGTGAGATATTGAGTGGTTTTTTTACAAAAATTAGTTATAACTGTTTATTAATTTCTAGGCATAGACCTTGGACCAGCGGTTGTAGAATAATTGAAAATCATTGGCCTTACAGTGGTTTCAAACCATGGTATTTGACATTTTGGGCCTGTTGTTTTACATTTAAATGTTTATGAACATAAAATCATTAAAATATTTTATTTTCGGGAAGGAAAACATACTTATTAATAAATAATTGTCTTAATAATTTGAAAATATACATTAGGTTTTGGGAAAAAAATGATTTGAAAATTTCATTTAATATTTTCAAAAATATATATATTAATGAATAAACATATTTTTTTAATATATACATTATATTATTTATTTCATTATTTTTAAGTCATTATCATTTCATAATAATTACTATATATTTATACTGTATTTTACTACTTATCTAAAAATTGAAATGTCTTGGAAAATTATGAATATTTCACTATTGGGTCATTTTGATGTGTTGATTCCAAATTTAAATTATTTTGATGAAAATTATTTTCTATTTATGGGAATTTTAAGTTTTAAATAAAAAACTAGGCTTTAAAAATCATGCATTTGGCCCCAAAATTAAAATCTTCTTTCTATTGCTTATGTATATAGTTAAATTATTATTCATCAATTGATATATATTATTAGAAATTAATAATATTGTTATTACTACATGAATTTATATATTTTATTAAACACTTTTTTTATAATAATTACATTATGATTATAATGAATATATTTACTAATATAATGGTCTAATTCCAAATTGTCAAATTCCAATGGTTATATTTCTCATCATATAAATTGACTTCATTATTACCTCTAAAATCAATCACTTTATAGTAATAGTCTCTACAAATTTCATTCATCATATCATTATTTTCCTTATAATGACAATGTGTCTTTTGTGTTTTTTCTTTTTAAAGTACGATCCTTCAGATTTTAAGATTATTACAGTTCCCTAAATTGTTATGTGTTCTATATCACTAATTGTGACCATTATTATGAATGTAATTATGATTTTTTGTTTTTAAATACAATGGGTTGTACTATTACGATGAAATCAATTGATTTACATTTTGTGATATTTTTTGTGGAAGGAATTTATTTATTATAGTAAAATATTGGGGCTAAAAAATAGTAAATTTAAATTAAAGATTATTACATTTCATAACTCTATGAAAAAATAAATTAAATAAATAAATTTCCTATATAAACCTATGTTCATTTCAAACCATGATCAGTCAATAGAAACACTACATTATATAATAAACAATACATAATAACTCATTTAATTTATTATTTAATAAGATGTTGATTAACTATAATTGCGTCAGCATATTAGGGTTCCCACACCTAAATGGTTATATTTATAATAGGTTAGCGAGTGGGGGACATGGGGGAAACTCCCCCTATGGGATCAAGGGGGAGTGCCCCTTGAAAAAAAATTCTCTACAAAAAATTGTCTCAATGGGATTAAATTAATTAACATTTCACTATAATAATTTTATTTCACAGTCAACAAGGTTAATTACAATCAAAATATATCTAATTATTTCTTCAAATTTTTATTTTATATTTATTTTTATAAAAACTTATATGTCTTTTTGGACTTAAAACTGTTCATATAATGTTAAAAAAATCCTAAGAGGGTCTCTGAGGCTGGTTGGGATAGATATGGCCTTAACTGAGTAGGGATAAATTGGGTTGACTCAATAGTTGTCTCCCATTTAATATATAGTATCCATAGTCAATGGGAACACTAGGAATGTGCGGCCAACCACATGCCATGCAATTATATATATATATATATATATATATTTAAAATATTTTTTAAATTATATCTACCATGAAAATTACACATGGAACACCACCATTGATATGTTCTATGTATGAGATGGACTCCATAAATATATCATAGACATCATTTTATTTTCAATGCATCAAATAATGTTCATACAAGGTCTATTTTTGGAACCATTTGTTGTGTTTGGTCCAAATCAAACCCTTATTTTTGAATTAAAATGAATTTAAATAAAACATTTATCTTAAAATTATTATAATCACACTGATGCCACTTGCTGAAAATCAGGTATAGTGAAAAATTTCAAGTATAGGTTTTTAAAAAACAAAGACCAGATCAACAACATAATGAAAGGTCCACCCTACCAGTATCTCGATCCCCAAAATGGATCATGTACACCATCAGTATTCTGGAAGTTCCATAAATAAATAAATAAAAATGACACCTAGATGCGTGATGTGATCCCAACATCTAATGATTATCCTCATCTTTTGGAGGCTCAAAATATCTGATGTCATAACCCTCTAAATTTTCCATATTTTCCCCAATAGATTCATGTTTTGTCATTATTATTTTCTCAGTTTCTGTCATGAAAAATCAATGTTCATTATGATTCTATTCGGACCAAAGAAAGATAATAAACCTAATTCAATATGGAGAGATCAATCCATTTATCTTATTCCATCTTTTTATTCTCTTCAATATTTATAGAAAAATAATAGGGCTCTCAAATTCATACATAATTAGAGTGTTAAAATTCAGGTGCATAAAAATATCTTATATAGTTATGTTAAAATTTATAAAATTTCACATTTGTTACTTGAATGTAAAAAAAGTCAGTTTAGACAAATTTCCACATATATTTTATTTTTCAATTTCTCAAAAATATCTGAAATATTTTTATCACTAACTTGTACCGCTCTAAAATGTCACATGATAAAATATGATCTATTAACTCAACTTGTGACATCCATTATTTATTTAACCAACCATGGATGTGTAATATTTGTTCAAAAACTAAATTTTAATATTCATTTATTTAAACATAAATAACATTTCAATTCCTTGAGAAATAAATTGAATTCATATTATTCAAAACATTAATAATATGTAATTTAAATTTTTTAAGTAATTATTTATTTTCATTCACTCTCAAATTCTAACCATCCCATGCATGTGGGGGCCACATTATCATAAACATGAATTCATCAAAATCATTATAACTTATAGATATGATTTTTGTGTTACTATATGAGCCCTTAGCTCGATAGTAGTGATCCATACATGTACCAACCCTAGGTTTTATAAAATATTTTCCTTCCTTAATAAATATGATTATTTATTCATAAATATGCCGTTATATTTTTTCAAAATATTTTAACTTGAGAAAAATTATGTCACATATAATATTAATAAAAAAAATATTCAATCATAATGGATTATTACAATAAATGTACATGAATCCATGTTTTACATTCCATGTATTTTTATATATCATTGATGGTAACATTTATTAAAAATGAATAAATTAAAATGGGACAATAAATAGAAATGATTAATATTTTAAAAACTAAGAAACCCCTATAAAATATTCACCCATGAGAATGACCATCACTTAAACTAAACCTACAATGAAAAAAAAATCATTATAGGAGAAATAATTTTCAAAAATATTAAAAGAAGACTAAAGGAATGATAAGTGAGCTGTGTGGAGTTAGAATTGAAAGAAAAAATTGGATGTAATGGGGGTAATATAGCCACTACATGACTATTATTAGTGGTGATATAACTTTTGGGTACAATACTAGTAACATATTATCAGTTTTAAATTAATGTTATATAATCAATATATAGAAATATTATTTAGATATTGAAAATATAAATATTCACTATAAATAACTTATTTTAAACAAAATTATTCTTTCTAATTATAATTAATGAAACTAATTAACTTTTTAAAATCACATTAATTACAAGGAAATAGTTTTTCTTTTTGAATTTTTTATTTTTATTAAATTTAATACATTTAAAAAATTAATATTAATAAATTAAATTTATAAAATCCAAGAATATATAAGTAAAATAAATTAGTAACATTCAATAAATATTTATTTATATATAATTAAAACTAGTATATAAATTATTAGCTAAAAAATATTTGTTTCAAAATATTATTTTTATTATATAATATATGTTTTTAAAAGAAAAATATATCATATTTCTTGTATTAAATCTAATATAATTAATTTTATATAAAAATAGGATTAATCATTCATACATTTATTATCAACAAATTATAAATGAATATAAAATCATTTTATTGTAAAAATATTAATTTATAAAAAAAAATATTTTTTTTTTGTTTTTGTCATAAAAAAATTAAATTGATCATTATTGAAGATTGATTTTAATTTTAATAAGTATTTTTACATACAATAAAATAAATTACTATTTATATGTTTATTATTACATGTAAGGTAAAAATAATTAATGTATTTTTATACATAAATATACATTTTTATAACAAAATGTTTCAATGAGTTATATAAAAATAAATTTTTTTCACCTGTAGAAATTGAGTCCAATAAAATGTATTTCATATTTGAAATCAGAATTTACAAATTAGGTAACAATGATAATATCATTTTAGGGATTAAAAAATATACTAATATAATCAATGATTTACTATAGTAAATTTAAAATGAACTGAATGGGTTTAGCTGAGGGATACAAACCTAAAATATCATAAAACCATTAAATGGTTGTATGAGTGGATGTTCAAACTTCCCTCACCGCTTATACATTACTTCTTTAATTTTTCCATCATTTCCTTTTAAAATATCATTCCTTATTCATTAATGAATTGGTATTTACAAAAATACCACTCATTCTCACCTATAAAATGATTTCTCCACAATCCCTTCATTCCACACATTTCCTTCAGTTTTCCCATGAATACCTACAAAAATCCTCTCCCTAGTAAGCCTCTATCATGTTTGGTAACCTTTTTTTATAAGAAATATTCCAAAAAACCATTTTAAATAGTATCCATAAGATAAAATTTTAGTATTCAATGATATTAGACCATGTCTGACCAAGTAGGAATCCAAGGAAAAGGGGTTTCATATCAATTTACCTTCATTGAGATATTCTTCATAATCACCACTTGTTTACTTTTTTGTGATTTTTATAGTTTCCTAGGTATTTATTTTATATTAATTTTCATGAAATTTATGGAATTTACAAATCCATCACATGATGTCTCTTTCAAGGGGTTTTGATTAAAATGTTACTAACTTTGTAAGGGTTTATTTTGTATTCTCACCTAGTAATTAAGATTTTTTATGTTTAAAACTACATAGGGATAAATTTCATGTTCATCCTCTCTAAAACTCCATATATTTTATTATTATATAGTAATTTATGGGGATTATATGATTTTTATCATTTTTCTATCCTTTATCTCCCAATTTAACTAAAAGTTTGATTTTAAGTGGAGCAACCATATCTCCGCTTTTTGGTTGGGGATCTTTTACCTCCATGTCCATATTATTTATTATGTTTTATAAAAACTTTTATCCAAAATTAAATTATTTACAAGTTTATTTTCTATATTAAATGACCTTATTTACAAAATAATGAAAGTAATTACTTTATAAGTTTTAAAAATAGGTATTGTTATATTTTATTTGACATTCTATACAATTACATTGAAATATCATTTTTTAATGTTTTTAATGTGAAATAATTTTAAGATAAAATTATTTTATTTTCATTATGATTATTCTCTCAATGTTTTTATGGTTTTCAACTTAATTTATATTCTAATTATATAAAAAAATTATTTTAAAATAAATGGTTTCAAAAGTAATGAATCTTTTCTCTTATTTTTTCCAAATAATATTCTAATGCTCTTATAATTTTTTTATCTATTTCAAAATTCTTTAATAATTCTTATGATTCATTTAGGATATGATCTGACGATCCCAGAAAATTTATTTCTCTAGAGTTATTATGATAATGTTTTGTGGAATTATTTATTAAAACTATTTTTTTCTCAAGGGATAATTAATATATGATGGTATTTTGAATGTTTTCATATATATAGTTTGTAATTATGTTATAGGTGACTCTATTATTTTTGGTAAATGTATTCGGTAATGTTTCAAATATCATAATATTAGGATGAAACACTTGTAGATATCTTATGTATAAAAGGTTATGGATTGTGGTTGGATATCCTAATTCTAAAATGTTATAGGGTTTGGGTATTTAGCCTAAGTAAATAAGGTTATAGGAAATATTTGGTTTGCAAAAATCTAAAATTTATGGGAATCAGGTGGTTACCCATGTCTTGATGATTATGGTGTATAGGTGGTTACCATAAGTCCAATATTTAATAGTTAGATTGTGAAATTATTTTATTAATAAATAAATGTCCTGGAGATTAACTTTGACATATGTTAAGATTTCCATGCTTATGTTTATACTCCATGACTATGTTATGATCCATGCTTCGGGATTGTTGTAACATGATTTTTTATTATTATTCATTTTTATTTTTATGATCCATTATAGTTATATGTACTTTTATCATTCCTTATAAACAATTTTTATCATTCTATGTTCTTATTTATGAGATATTTATTCCGTGATCATTTTTTATCACATGATTATGATATAACCCATTATGAATCATTGATAAGTTTTTTCTTTACGAAGAATTTGGGCTCACTACTTCTTTCCGCTAGGTAATGAAAAATACAATTTGGTAAAATCTATCTATATGTACATCATACGAGAATATTATTTGTTGGTGATTATGATTATACAATGTGAAATAATATATTTACATACCTAATATCCATAGACACTGAACCTTTGGGTTCTGGTAATGTATTGTTATTTTTATGATGTAATTTTTAGGTTGTGAAAATGATGTAAAATATATATATTATATAATCAGTCATCTTAGATGTTATCAAAGTTGGTTTAGTTATTTATTGGGATTGGTTCAGGAAGTGTAAGGGAACAAAACATAATAAAACATTGGTTGAAGTGAAAGTATCATATGTAACATTTTTAATTTCATAGATTAAGAAATATTATGGGTTATTTTTTCATATTCATATAATTATTTACAATAATTTTTTAAGATGTTATATTATATTACTCATGTTAACTGTTTTGGTTATAATTAAATAGATTTATCTCAGAGGAACAAAAATAATAATAAGTTTGATGTAAAATTAATTTATTTTTCCAATGAGATAACAAATGGTATGGTAGATGGAGTGAAAAATATCTAGGATATTCTCACCCAAATATCATATGTTATGAAAAATAACCCTAGCTAGGCATAAATCCCAAATATGCTAATGAAGAATGTAATCTCCATTGATTTCTTCTTTGGACAACATTTATAATCCTTTATTTGGTATTCTAATCCACTAATTATTGATAAATTAATCATAAAATATATATTTAATTCACAATTTTCTGGATTATGAAAATGTTTTTTAGATATTTATCAATTAGAAGGTGAAGCTGACCATTGTTGGACTCTCATTAACAATATATGGTAAGAGTATGAAATAGACTCCATATAATGAAAGGATTTTAAGAAAAAATTATTCAATAAATATTTTCCAGAATCTCTTATCACTAAACTAGAGAGAGAATTCTTGTAGCTGATGAAAATTGAGGATAAATCCATTGGTAACCATGAAGAAAACTTCACAAGACTTTTAAAGTACACTACAGGTTTTATCATTGACCCTGAATGGAAAATATATCATTTACTTAGTTTCTAAAAACATTGTATTCAATAGGAATTATCCATAAGGTGATTTTAGTATCAATGAATGTAGCGACCCAAACTTTTTGAATGGTAATTATTTTATGAAATTGTGTGTTATATTATATTATACAAAAGAAAACTATATCTCTCTAATAATTAAGTAGGTATATTTTTAAAGGTGACCATTGGGTTTTTACCGTTATATTTCTATTGGAAAATATACTCTTAATAATAATTTTAACCTTATAATTATTGTTTTTATTTTGAAATGACAAAGGAAAATTAATATAGAAAGAAGGGTCGATGGAATCATCCGGTAAAGTCATTAAATATGAATGGAATTTTTTAGAACATAGGAAGGGGGTAGTTTCATTGGGATTCACTCTTTCACAATCCCATGCCAAGATTCAACATGTCAATCTGGAACGAAATCATCTATGGGAGAAGTTCATGTTAGTGGAAATCACCACTCTGGAGATGTTATCTGAGACACCCCAAAAATATATCATCATCGCACTTCTAAACCTTAGGTCGTATATGTGTATTATAATGGGTTATGTGTTTAGGTATTAGTTACTTAAGGTGTAATCCCATTGTATACATAAAATTTTCATTCCATCAATTCTGTTTTGAGTTTAGTTTTTCTTAAAAATATGATTCATTTGATAAATTAATTTTCCAGATAAAAATTGTAACACTTGAAAATTATATAATTATAATAGTGAATTAAGTTATTATTAATAATGATTATTTTAATGAAATATTATGATTTAAATACTCTTATTTAAATTTAAATGACATGAAATTTTTATCTTTTCCAGTGTCTGGAATTTTACTATGCATTTTATATCGGCTATTATTTTTGAAAAATAAGTAGTTTTATATTTAAATGTTAAATATATATTAAATAAATAATTATTATTTTAAAATAAAAAACATTTTTAAGTCATTGTGTTGAAATTATGATAGAGTGAATCTATGATAATTTTATAAATATGTTGTTTTTAGAGGAATAGTAAAAATATAGTTTTGAGTTTTCGGTATGTCTAAAGAAATCATATTGATATAATAAGTAATATAAAATTATATTAATATGTTGCATATTAAAATAAATTATTATGTTTTCCCAGTCTCCTATGACATGGGAAAATACTGTGGTTAATCGTATGATTTTTCAAATACCACTACCGAAGTGTCTAAGGAAATTGATCAGAAAATATCCCAATTTTAATATAAATACCCACCCATTTATCCATTATATTTCATTCCCAATTCATCCTCCATGAATATATAGAAATTTTACCTCCCCAGGAGTCCTCTTAAGGTGTCCTAAATTCACCAAGGACCCAATCTTGATTTTTTAGGAGTTATTCTATTCCTATTTTTATTAATAGTTTTTATTAATGGGAGACCATATTCCCCACTCTTTTTAATGTTTTATACCCGTTATGCTTCCATATTTTTTTCTCAATATTTATCTCTTTTCTGAAGATATTATGTTATTTTATTTTGTGAATACTCAAACCTATTTATTTTCTAAGGGTATCACCAAGATTTCAAAATTATCTATTCTGTTCCTATATTAACATACATGAATTCCACATTAAATTTTCATGGATTAATTATTATATAAATACCTTTTCTTTTAGAATTTAAAACGACATGATTTTGATATGAAACTCATATCTTTTATACTCCATGGGTTATTTATGAAATGTTTTATTATGATATATGTGGCTCGTATTAATTAATACATATTAATGGTGCTCCTTGATAGTTCCCTAATTCATTGGGAAAATAATTTAATCTCTAGCGATGATAGGTTTTATTATACCTTGGTGAATAATCGTGGAAATGTTTATAACACCTAGGTGAAAAATAATGGTGATATGAATATGAATGTATAAAATAAATATTATAGCCACATTCCCCAGTTTTGATTCATGTAATTTTATTTATGATATAACTCATGTTCTCTATTTCATTCCATAATTATAATCTTCTTGTTCTTATGGAATTTACTCAAGATCACATGTTAATGGTTTCTCTTGGTTTCTCTTATTGGGCCTTAAGATCACCCTTTACTTTGGTGTATGTACCTAGGTTGTGATTTGAAATATATTTACTTAGTATGAACCTTTATGAATCCTTTTGAGTGGTATATAATAATATGTTACGTTTTCATGTATTTTTTACCTTATTTCTAAATATCTAAACATTAAAAGATCATTTGTTTGTATAATGTAATAAAAATTTATGAAAAAAAGGCAGGATTCCATATTTGGTTTCAAATGAGGGTTTAGTTATTTGTGGAAATTATTATTTGAAAACATTAACAATATCCCTATATAAGTGTTTAAATATAAGAAAATATCATGGTATTATAATGAAATATTAAGTTTAGGGTTTCCGAGAAAATAAATCTCGATCTAGTACGAACAAGTGGATGTAGATTTGAAATTGATATACCTAGAAGTAACAACTCTGACAAGGTGCATCCAACCTAACTCGATGTAACCCAGTATACAGCAACTATCCTTGTTTTACTTCTAGTTTGACACTCCTAGGGGATATTTTTTGTTAATCACATGTTTTTTATAAACCATTACGAAGGATTTATAGAGAATGTAATTTTTTGTAAAATAATAACATATTTAAGAATGATGTTTTAAGATATAAAATTCCTTTATTGTTATGAGATTATTAAATAAAACATGTTTCTAACTATGGTTTCATACTTTTATAACATGAAGGTAAATAGGAGAAACCATTTAAATGGTGAGTACAATAGACCAGGAAATCAGGGCACTCTGATGGAAGTCGACATGGAAAACCTCATTAGAATGTTGAATCAACTGACTTGAGTTATGGGGACTAACTTTAATCAATCCGAGAGACCGAATTCTCATCGACGGGAAAAACATTCTGTTTAGTCTTTTATGTTTCAAAACCACTTTCATTTTGTGGATCTACCAACCCATTGATTTCTTAACAATTGATAAGATACATAGAAAAGATATTTTATGTAGTCCACTATTTAGAACAAGAGAAAGTCACCCTGGTTGTGTACTGCTTAGAGGGATAAGCTAGTTAGTGGTGGAAACTGATAGAAAACACAAATATGAGAGGGGATATTGAAGCTATGGAGTAGTTAGAGTTACGGTATTCCTCTTCCATGAGTATTAACCTTAATCAATGATAATTAAAATGGATAAATAATTCCTAGAGATGAAGTATAAAGAAAATGAATTTGTGGTAAGATATGAGAAGAACTTCACAATACTTTCTCTCTACACCTCTAGATTTTTCATGGATTCTAATGGAAATATTGATAGATTATTCGGTACACTATTTCCCCATATATCGAAACATATTGTTATTTGATAATATAAAAGCTATGAGGACATAGTATGAAGTGATATGAAGTTTGAACTAGTGTTAGATGGGACAAAGTGGTCACACAAATAAATTGAAAAGAAGATATATTTGGAGTTATTCTTAGGGACGATCTTTGATCAAGGAAGTGGATGAAATTAAAAGAAATGTTCCATGTGAAATAAGTTTGGGATGAAGCATTAGGGGAACTACTTTATTGGGAGCATTAAATATTACAAGTGTGGAAGAGAAGGCCATATTAGTCGAAACTTCTAAAGTGAGGTGAATCATCAACTTCTAATAGCTAACAACAAAGGGAAGATAGTATAATCCCAACCTTGTGTCTAATGCTTCATGTGTGGATATCATGGACACTTTTCCAATCATCTTCCAAATATAAATATAGTGTAAGGGAATCACCATCAACCCTATCATAGGCCAAGGGAGAAAGGTTATGATTTTTCTGTCACAACGGATGAAGTTGAAGCTTCGAATGATGATGTGTAAGGTACTCTCATTTTTTCTCTCATAACTATCAATTAATTTTTTGACTCTGTTTCTAAAAATTTAATTATTTCCTATAAGTTTTCATGGAATATAGAATCAACCCTTTACTTCTAGGCATAAAGTTATCAATAAAGACTCTTAGAGGGATTACCCAAGCATCAAAATTTATAGAAACTCTAGTAGTCACTTTGGTATGCATAATATCACCACAAATATAGTAGTCATTCTCATATTGTAATTTTACATTATACTAAGTATGGACTAGCTCTAAAAGTATAATTCTATGATAAACTATAGAATCAAATAATTCACAGTATTCTTGAATGTATAACCTATAGTTGTTTTAAAAAGAGTGATATCCCAACATAATATTTTTCTATAACCACCTCCCATAGCCTTATTTATGAAAAATGTTAAGTGAAGATAAAGAAGAAAATGAAAGTATATGAATAGTTAATTTCCCCATCATTCAGGAATACATTAATGTATTTCTTGAGGAGTTACCTGTACCTCCCTTGGAATGAGAGGTTGCGTTATCCATTGAACTCGTTCTTCGATCATAGACTATATAAAAGACCCCATAGAGAACGGAAAATGTGAATCTTGAGGAATTAAATAAACAAGTCCAGGATCATTTCATGAAGGATTTTATCTAGCCAAGTGTGTCTCCCAAAGTAGAACCTCTTCTCTTTTTAAATAAGAATGATGGATTAATGTGATAATGCATTGATTATAGAGAACATATAGGGATCACTAATAAGAATAAGTACCCTCCTCCATGAATTAATGATTTATTTGACTAGCTTTGTGGGGCTTAATTATTCTCCATGATTGATATTCAATATTGTTATCAACAATTAGGGGTAAATAATGAATATATTCCAAAGAACGCCACTGGATGAAGATACGGGAATTATGAGTTTTTTGTTACGCCCTTAAATTGACCAATGAATCTTCTAGATTCATTAATTATTACCATGATAACTTTGTGGTAGTTTTTATATTAGATATTATTATATATTAAAAAAAGTTGAAAGAAACATTTGGATCATCTTAGGATTATATTTCAAAATCTTAGGAAAGATATTCTATATGGAATGTTCAATAAATGTAAACTTTGGTTGCAAAAAGTTTGTTTATTTTTGAACATTATAACCAGTGAAGGAACCTCAGTTGACCCTAAAAATATATAGGTTATAGAGAAGTGGCCTAATCCGAGAAAATTAACTAAGATTCATAGTTTCTTTAGATTAGTGGTATATTATATAAGTTTTTTGAAGAAAGGTTTCATGAATTTATAATTTAGTAACCAAGTTAAATCGAAAAGGGGTCAAGTTCACCTAGAAAAAGGAGTGTGAAAGATGTTTCAAAGAGATATAGAAGAGATTGGTTACTACAACCATATTAACTTTACCCTTTATCAGAGAAGGATTTTTTATTTTTAGCGATTCATAGATGAAAGGGATTGGGTGTGTCCTATTGAAAAATTAAAAGGTGATTTCTTATGCATCTCAACAGTTTGAGGCCCATTCGCAGAACTATCCTACGTATGGCCTATAGTTGGTAGTAGATTGTTTTCTCTGATGATATGGAGGAACTATCTTTATGGGTAGAAATTTGATATATAGACAGACCTCCAACATTTGACATGTATTTTCACACAAAAGAATTTAACATGAAAAATATGAGATGGTTAGAACTTCTTAAAGACTATTATTGTTCAAGTCTTTATCATCCTAGAAGAGTAAACAAAGTCTATGATGCATTAAATAGGAAAGAACCTATTGTACTGTAAATGATATGGATTCAAGGAGACCTTTTGATCAAATACCTAGTAGAACATGACACGTGAATTGTAAGTGAAGGTACATCATCAACCCAATCCAGATTGATTTATTAAGAAGATCAATAAATATCAAAGAAATGATCCTTTTTTGTAAAAGAAGTTAGAGGTTGTGAAGGTTGGGGTGATTCCTGAGTAAAATAATGATCAATAAGGTGTGCCAAAATTATGTACAAGGCTATGTGTTCAATCTATTTTGGAAATAAAAAAGGATTTGGTGGTTGATTCTCATATCACTTCATACATTATAAATCTTGGAATCCTAAAAATGTATAGTGACCTTCTATTGGATCATAATATAGATGTATATGTATAATAGATGGAACAATACAAGAGGGGGTGAATTTTAGGTTTAAAAACATTTTATTTAAACCCATATAAATGAAATTAGTTTAAGAGGTCTTAAACTAATACAATTCACAAAAAATACAAATAACAATATGGGTCTTGGATCTGATGAATATTATATGATATAATACCAAAAGCAATGAAAATAACTTGTATTTGAAATGAATACAAGGATTTCACATGAGCCTCATCCCGGTTGGTGAGGACTCCTTAAGTGCTTCCAAGAGAACTAGGATAAAATATAGGTAGAGGAATATTTCTATTACTGTAGCAGTACTGTAGCAGGTATTATAGCATGGTTGTAGTGGGACAATAGCAGTACTGTAGAAGGTACTGTAGTGTAAACTGTAGTAGGTACTGTTTGGCACTTTGGCAGCTATGACTATCCCCTTGTTTGGGCCTTCAGGCCACCGAATTTTTCCCTCGGTTCATTCAGGTCTTTGTGCCACCCCAGCATTTGGGTCAGTATGGCCATTGAGCCACCTTAAGTGAAGATGCAAACCAGAAAACTTATAAGGAACAAGCTCCATATGGAGGATGAGCAAGGAGAATTCACCATAGTAGAAGCTAAATAGATTTTAAGTATGAGAGGCTATGGCACCTGCCATCAGGACAAGCCTGTCCATGCCCAAAAAAGCTTATCTAAACAACCATGCAAAGGTGGAGAGATGATTTCATGATAATGATGTTGGGGAGGAGCAGTTCCATGTTGTTAGTCAAGGTTGTATATAATATTTAAATCCTACGAGTATAGACATAATCTAAGGAATATGGACCATGTAATACATATGCTTATGGGCCCTGTAAGGGTTCCACATCAACCCTCAAAAGGTGTATAATCAAAATCAATAAAAAATGAAGGTCGTTGGGCCATTGTAGATAAATGAATACAATGATCAAAGTAACATAAATTATTCTACCAAACAGTGTATAGAATATCTTAATACAATATGTAATGAATGAATCATTATTGAAATAATTACAATAGAAAAGAATATGAATACAAAGAAGAAGAAAATGGATTCTCTTCTATTACATATAATAGAATAAATGTAAAGGTATTACAATTATTTTATCCCAAAGACCAGGGTTTCCTTTCATGTAAGAAAAAATATATGTCTTACAACCACCTTGGTAATCCCTTAATATGATGATCAGCACGATTGTCTTCTTATCCCCGAAATCCCTCAATTGAGAAGGTAATAAGCACCACTATCTTTAAAACACATGAAATCACTCGATACGATGATTATTAGCATGCCTTCATCTCCCCGAAAGTCCTCGATTAAGAAGGTAATTGAAACCTATGCTTTAAAACACTTGAAATCCCTCGATACGAAGATCGAAATAATTTGTTCTTATACCTGTAATCCCTCGATCATTATCATAATTATCGGATGCACAAAGCTGAAACAAATCACTCAATGAAATACAATAACTTGGATCAGGTCATTCAATTCTTTTATCTTCAAGAATTTCGCACGAATCAAGAGATAAGTCACTCTATCTCTCTCTACAACTTGATAGAAGAAAAAATTGTGTCTTATTGTTCAAATGACCTATTATTTATAGTCCTTATGTTCCAATGGTCATATTTTCTCCAACGATCATATTTCTCTGAAAACATTAGGAGGTACTAGAACTAAAATGGTCAAAAAAAACAAACAACATCATTTTGACTAGTATATAACCAACTCAACGACATCATTTTAGGTTAGAAAATTGTAAGAGCAAAGGTATGAAACAATGAGTATAAGAAACTTGTATTATGTATTCGAATAATACATGAGTTCAATGCATTTTACAAGTATGATAAATAACCTGGTTGCAATTCTTATGATGATTACAATAAATATCGTGGTTATAATTCAGTTACAAAGATCAGCATGATTACGATGAACATAGTGGTTACAATTTATATCGTGTTAACAATTCATATTGTGTTTATGATTCATATCATGGTTACAATTCATATCAAGGTTATGATTCATATCGTGGTTACGATTCATATCATGGTTATGATTCATATTGCGGTTAGGATATAGAACATGGTTACAATGCAAAAAGTGATTATGATGTATAACATGTTTACGATTCTTATTATCTATATGATACATTATCTAGTTACGAGGCTTTGTTACGATTCATATCCAAAATATGATACATGACCTAGTTATGATGCTTGTGGTTACAATGCATGATAACGATAGAATATTTAACCTGGTTACGATACACATTTTTATGATTCAATAACTAACCTTGTTATGATATGCATGGCTATGAAACAATACATAACCAGGTTATGATGCATGTGATTTTAATTGTAAAACAATATATGTGAATACTATTGAAAATTCTCAGCATATGATTACGATGTAGATCAAAAACACGTGTGGTGACGTTGGAAAAAAATGTGATTACGATATATGGGATTCTGATTGTAATACAACATATCTGGTTACATTTTAAAACAAAATACATAATAAATAAGAAATAGTTTTTGATTTCCAAAACAAAAAGATCAATGGGAAAGTTGAAACACATTTTGACTCAACAATATCCTCCTTTTCAAAAAGAATAGAAAAAAAATAAATAATAAAGAGTTATCTCTCCCTGATTTTAGTATATCATCTGAAAGAAGTACTGAATACAAATAATTACAACCTATATTTAAACAAATAACCAGGGATCATATTCTCGTTATCGTTACTTTTGAGATCTACCCTAAATAAGGTATTCACCAATTTATTATTTTCCAAAATATTCTCCGCTTTTGTGATTTTCAAAAAGAATAAGGGAAATTATTCATTTATAGCAAAAGTTTAGATAAATAGAGTATGAAACTATTGACATTTCATTGAATGAAATAGATTTTTGTTATAATAAGAGTTATAAAAAACATTCTTTTCTCTTTTTTCCAAATGATTGAACATTGAAAGCTTCAACATTTTGAACTATTTTCTATCCTCCATCAATTTTTCAAGAGAATATTTTTGAGCCTTCACATTTAAATAATGTTTGGCAATAATTGTTTTTTGATTTAGGATCATTTGATCCAGAAGTCTATTAATTACTTAATGAGCTTTAAGCCTAGATTTGTGAGAATTGATATCATCCAATCTAAGTCTATAGGCCTTCTTTAGGATTAAATCTCCATTTGATAGGAAAACAACCTCATTACTCTCATTCTCCAATTTTTCCTTTAGATTTTCAAGCTCTTAAGAGGATATTCCTTTTGAGGTATCAGGTATTTGAAGGGCTTCATGTATTTCATTCAAATGAGAAAAAATATTTTGATTGAGAGAATTATGATCATTTACCCAGTTCACCAATTCATCTTTCTAGTCTAGATGATTCTTGACACAATCATCAACATTGTATGACTACATAACAACCTTGTTACAACCCTTAATGTTCTCAATAGTACATTCTTTAAATATCTTGAAATCTGATTCAAGACATTAAAACATGTCTATCAAAACCTTGATAGAGTCTGTTCTATCATTATAATCATTTCAAATGATTTCTAACCTATATTCAATATATGGAATGAACATTATCATTTTTCCAATATATTCAATTCTTGTTAGATTTACTAATTTCCATTCAAACTGATTGTCCTTTCAAAATCCATATCTTCTGTGAATTATGGGAGATCACTTAAATGATTTTCAGTACCAATCAATTGAACTGGATGATTCGGATTCTTATTAGATTTTTCATCTTCTTCTTATTTATTTGAAATCTGAATAACCTATTTTAGAGTAAACCTTTTGGGAAACATTGTTGTAAGGCTGAGTATCGGGATATGGAAAATTAAACATTGGAACTTCTGAGGATTTTGTGGTATGAATTCTCTTGTTTTCATCTTCTTTCTCTTAAACTTCTATTTCTTGAGCCTGTTATTCAACCCCTTTTTCTTTCGGTTGTTCTTTCTTCTTCTTCATTTTCTTGAATAATAGATTCTTTAGTCATTGTTCAAAAGCATGTTTTTCTTTTTTTTTATTTGTTGGATCTGATTTAGTCTAGACCGGTTCCCCCTTATTACAATTCATGTTTTTGATGACTCATCTATTTTGAGAAGAGTATCAATTTCAATATCTTGGGTCGTTGTCTTCTTCATTCACTTCTTCTTTTCTTATTCTTTTCTCCTTCTTTCAAAGTTTAGTCTTATCTTATTTTTAGAGCCAGAGCTTTATCTGAATCTAAAACAATATGAGAATCCCCTTATTTCCTTTCTTCCTTCTTCTTTCTCCATTTTTCTAGAACCTCAACTGAAACTACCTTTGGTTTCTGTGATTCCTTTGGAGCTTTAGTCTTAACTACTTTTATTTTTATTGAAGTTGTCTTGGATGGATTAGAAGGTTAATCATTGCCTTCAACTACTTCCTTTTCTTTCCCGACATCTAGATCATTCTCAAACTTTTTCAATTCAGGATTGAATCGAAACATGAGCCTCTTTATCATATCATTAAAAATTAATGTATCTTTGAAGGAAGTCAGATCTGACATAATTGATACATTTAATACACTCAATCATTTTTTCAGAAACTTGCTGATAATGGTGGGAAACATGATCAGCTATGATTTTATGCCACCAAATATGATCGTATTAATCACGAAGAAGATGAATCCCATCAGATTGAACATCCTCATATTCACCAAATAATAAAGCACATACACATCTAAAAATTTTAATGTTTCCTTGTCAACCATTATTGTAAGTAAAAGCCCTTGTATTTAGGGGACTATAAGTTTATTATCTCCTAATAAATTACTTGCCTTTCTCTTGTCCCCATTAATCAGAAAAAGTGATTCTTTGGATTTACTATTATCAAAAGTCACATCAAATTCATGTATTTTATGGAAAGGACATATGGAATCACCCACAGATGGAATACCTAGAAACATAGATTCTTGTTTTATGTAAGTTGTATACTTCTTATCATACATCATGAAGAATATATTAATACCCTTGTCTATCTGCATTGATTAATAAAATTGTAACACCTTATCATGATACACAAAATCTTGGTCTAAATCTGGTATTTCAACAAAAATGGATTTCCATCCTCGGAAACTTATTATCCATTTCAAAGATAAATCAAAAGCCTCATAAAAGTCTTTAGAGAGTAACATTTCACCTCAAAAGTTGATGTAAGAAAAATATTTTGAAAACATTTCTTTTAGAGATTTAGCAGTTGACCTAGACATGAAAGACGATATCAAGCCCCGAAGATCCTCTTGGTTAAGAATGCTGAGTAGATCTCCGATTATGGAAATTTAGGTGAAAGCTGATTACGAACCATGCATTATTTATAGAGCATAAAGACATGACAGAAAATTAGAGTAGTTCATTGTGGGATGGGTTGGGATGGGTTTTTCAAAAAAGAAATTGATGGTCGGGATTAGATCCTAAATGATCCAATGGTTGAGAATGATTTCTAACTCTTGATTTTTTCCTAAAAATAAAATTGTATTCAGACTAAATCTGATTAAAAGTTAACAGAATGAAATGAGAAACAACTATTTCAATGACGAAAAATAGGATTTATAAATTTTACTGACTGGAGTATCATGATAGATATATTGGTTTGATTATATTGTTCTTATGATAATAACACAAACAATAATGTAATACCAAAAAATAAATGAGACCAATAAGAAATCTAAACCCAGTAAAGTCAAATAAGTTGGTATCGATAATCTAGTACTGATAGAATAATCCAATACTGATAATCGAGTACCGATGACATAAAACAAGAAACCAATATTGGAGATACTGATTAAAATGTTAAACTGATAAAATAGAAACCAATAAATATGTAAATTTGATAAAAATAAAGCTGATACCAATTATAGTGAAATTGATAATCATGTACAACTGATAAAAGAAAAACTGGAAAATGAAAAACTAATAAATTTAAAAATTTAAAACTGATAAGTGTAATACCGATAATCATAAAAACTATCAGGTGAAATGGATAATGAGTTAAATGTATACTCCTCCTTTGAAAATGAGAAACTCAATGTAATGATATGGCTTAAACAAGAAATATATGTGTATGATTACTTTATAGTGATCATTCCTAGTTTCTGTTTAATGTATCCAAATCTATTGGAAGATAATGGTTTTGCAAAAATATCAACAAGTTGTTCTTTCGTTAGGATGAATTGTAGAATAATATATCTTTTTTGTGTGTGATATCTAAGAAATTGATGTCTAATATCTCTTTGTTTTTCACGTGAGTGATGTGTGGGGTTTTTAGAAAGATAAATAGATCTAGTATAATCACATATTATTTTAGTTTTGGAAAAACTCGTGCCATAGTAAGTGGGTATGTAAAACATCCACAACACTTGAGCACAAAAAATTCTAGCTACTATATATTTAGCTCTAGCAGTGGAAACTGCTATAGAGTGAGGCTCTTGCATGATGAAGAAACCAATAAGTAATCTTAGAGAGAAAATTTTATAGATGTGCATTTTTATCCATTCTAAAACCAAAAAATTTAGCATCAAAAAAACATTTTAAAACAAAATCATTTCTAGAAGAATAAAATTGTCCTAAATTCATAGTTTCTTTAAAGTAGCAAAAAACTTATTTTCACTTGTTTTAAATGAGATTATTTGGGATTAGATTGATATCTTGAAACTAAGAATACTGAAAACATTAATTCTATATGACTATCTTTTAAGTATAACAAACCTCTTATCATACCTCTACAAGATGTTGGATCTACTGGTTTCCTAGCTTTATCAAGATCAAGTGTATTTGAGGTGCTGATTGGAATACTTATACTTTTAGTGTTGTCATATCCACACTTTTTAAGAAATATTTGATATAAATATATTAGGATATATAGGTTCCTTCTTGTTTTTGAGAGATTTGAAAACCTAATTAAAAAGAATATTAACTCTCCCATCATACTCATTTCAAACTTATATTTCATAAGATTCTCAAAAAAATAGGTTATATATTGCTGATTTGATCTGAATATAATGTCATAAACATTTATTTGAAGAATCAAAAAGTTGGTTTTTCCATTTTTATAAAAAGTAAATGGGTATGCAGAACCTTTGGCATAATGTTTTTGTAAAATAAATAATTTAAGTCTATCATACCAATCTCAATGGGCTTGTTTAAGGCCATATAAATCATTAGTCAGTTGGAAAACATGATCATGATATTTTGAATCTATAAAACCAAGAGGTTGTTCTACAAAAACATCTTCTTGTACAAAACCATTAGGAAAAAAACATTTTACATCCATTTGAAAAAGTATGAAATTAAAGAATACTGCATAGGCTAATAGAATTTGAATAGATTCAAGTCTAACTATAGGATCATAGGTTTCTTCATAGTCTATTCCATATTGTTGATTATAGACCTTATCAAAAAGTCTTACTTTATTACTTATGATGAATCCATGTTCATCACATTCATTTCTGAAAACCCATTTTACACCAATTACAGTTGTTTCTATAGGAGTTTTAACCAAGATCCATACTTGATCCCTTTCAAATTAATTTAGTTTATCATGCATTGAATTAATCTAATATTCATCACCTAAGGCCTTATTAGAAGTTTTATGTTAAAATTTAGATAGAAAAACATGTTATTTTGTTTAATTTGTCAAGTAATTTCTAGTACTTATGGGTTGATTTACTTCACCAAGGATATTATCACTGGAATTATTCCTATAAAACAATTAATTTGGGTTTCGTAAAACATGTTCATCAACATAGAATAGAAAATATTATGAGGTAAATATTTTAGAAACATTTTCTTGATTATTTCCCATTTCAGAAGAGTTTTCAATCAAGGGTTGATAATCAGTTTTTGAAAACACATTTGTTGATGTAGGTAGAGATTTTTTTAAAACAAAGGGGTTAGTTTCATCAAATTTAACATGCACTTTTCCTCAACAGTATAAGTGTTTTTATTAATTACACTATAAGCCTTAGAAGTAGTGTAATAACCTAGAAATATTCCTTCTTCAAATTTGGGTGTCAATTTATGTATATTATCTTTAGTATTTAATATGAATAATTTGCATCCAAATACTCTAAAGTAAGAAACTTTAGGTTTCGGTCCAGTCAAAAATTCATAAGGTGTTTTATTATGAAAAGTTATATTTGAAACATGATTTATAGTATAACATGTAGTACTAACAACTTCATCCCAGAAATTCTTAACAACTGAGTATTCACTCAACATAGTCCTTGTCATTTCTTTAAGAATACAATTTGTTATTTCAACAACACCATTTTTCTAAGGGGTTCATGGGGCTCAAAAGTTTTGATTAATACATTTCTTACTACAAAAATTTTCAAAATCCAAATTTTGAATTTTTACACCATGATCACTTAGAATATTTATCAGTGGTAGGTTTTTCTCATTTTTAACATGGGATCCAAAAGTTCTGAAACTGAATAGAGATTTAGATTTCATTGCTAGAAAATAGACCCATGTCAGGCTAGTATAGTCATCAACTAAAACAAATACATAATACTTTCCTTTAATGCTTCTAGTTTTTACAGGACCGAAAAGATCAATGTGCACTAACTGTAATGAAAAGGAATTTATAACATCATTAATTGATTTAAAGATAGTTTTAATTTTCCTTCCATATTGACAAGGGTCACAAACTTTTGAAGATTCATACCTATGATCTAGTAGATCCTTAACAAGTCTTTTACTTGAGAGATTACAAAACATCCTATGTTTACAACTTCCTAACCTTCTGTTGCATAACCATGATTGGTCATACATTGTACTTACGCAAGGTTGTCCTTGGATCCTATGGTATTCTAAGTTAAGTGTATATACATTCTCATGCCTACGGTAAAATAGAATGAATTCATCTATTGAATTGTGAACTAAAAATTTATCATTACTAAAATTAACAAGGTAACCTTAATCACATAATTGATTTATTATTATAAGGTTGTCCTTAAAGAGTTTAATAATAAAAACATTTGAAATTAAAACTACTCCTAAACAAAAAATATTACATATACCAATGATCTTTCCTTGAAAATTATCTCTTAATGTCACATTTACTCCATTCATTTCAATGATACATTTATAGAAATATTTTTTCCCATTAATATGTCGAGAAAAAACACTATACATATACCAAATATTCATGTTGTTGGTACACTTTTTGTTTTCTTATAAAAGAAACAATTAGTTTTTCGGAACCCAAACTTGTTTGGATCTGGAAACGTTAGATAAAAGAATTTTAGGAATCCACATTTTATTTTCAAAATTATCTTTATGAAATCATAAATATTGGGTTTTATTAAGAGTAAAAAATCTTTCTCAATGTACACCACATTGACATTTAATGCAGAATAGAGCACTTCGAAAAATAAAATAGTTATTACTAAAAATTAGTTTTGAATGAGTATATTCAATTCTAGAACTATTCATTTGGGAATCAATTTGAGAAAAAAATTTGTCAAATTATTTCCTTCCAGTGGTGAAATTTGAAAAAAAAATGCTTAAGAGAGATGACTTCAGATTTTAGTAAAATGATTAAATTATCATTCTCACAACAAAATGTTTTGGTTTTTTTCGAAAACATTTTTCATTACAACATGTTTTTCAAAGTACATAGAATGTATATGCTTCTAAGAATTTACTTCCATATTTTTTTTGAAATATTTTCAAAATCAAGAGTTTTCTTATCAAGATCTTCTATAATATTTGATACTTTTTTTTGAAAGGATAGATATTCTAGAATTTACTTTATCATGATTTTTCTTGAGTTTGGAATTCTCATTCTCAAATAATTTGGAAAATGTGTATACTTATTAAAAATAAGGTCAAATTTTCTCTAATGAGGAATATTATTCATCTAAAAAGGAAGAATATTTCCCATCATGGTATGTGGAATTTAAAGATACATATGTAATAGATTCAGCATTGGGTACCTTATCCAAAACACAATGTTTTTCAATAGGTAGTCTAGCTATGCGTCCTATCTTCTTCTGACTAGAATATTTATATTTAGAATATTCATATAAGGTATCACCACCATTAGCACTCTATGTATCATTTTCATTCATGGATTTTTTATTATTTGACTTGTAATACTATTTATTATTTCTTTCAGAATGTTTATCCTTCCTATATTTTTTAATTAAAGGACAATCAGGTATAATATGACCTGCTCTATTATATTCATAATAAGTTACTTCTGAGTATTTCTTTTCCTTTCAATCTTTCTTTTTGAATATGTACTGAAAATCTATCTTTACAACAATCTTGTTCATTCTCTGAATGATCACTTTCAATGGATTTGGATATAACAAATTTCTTATCTTTGGATCTTGTTACCCTTTCTGGTGTCCTGGATTTATATATAGTATTAAAAGATACATTTATATTACCATTATTCTTCTTATTAGAATCTATATCAATTTTAATTCCTATCTCTTTTTTAAGAGAAGACCAAATAATTCATCAAGTGTAATTTGAGTTAATTTCATGTTCTCATCAATAGCTATCTTTTTTATTTCTATTAATTTGGAATTATATCAAGTGTATTTTCCACAAGAACTTCATCATCAAGTCATTTTTCACCCATTGATTTCAAACTGTTTAAAATTGTCAAGAATCTTTTTTGTATCTTACATACAAGTTCTCCATAAGGGAAAAACAGACCCATGATATTTAGCTCAGAGCATGGATCTTCTTGTTTCTATAACTTTAGATTTACCAAAATGTGTGACTTAAAATTTCTTCCAGATACAATTGTTTCTTCACATGATGATATCTAACTATATATATTTTTAGTCATAGAACACAACAAAGTATTGTGTACCTTGTAATTCAGTTTATATTTAGGTTTCTCTTGGTTGGTGAAGATTCATACTTCTTGTCTAGGATTTTTTAATCTTCAGTGATCATGAAAAAGTTTTCTAGTCCAGTATTAATGACAAAAGTCTTCATTAGATCTGTCCAGTACTCATAATCATTCCCATAAAAATAGGTGGCCTAGTTGGGTTCAAATTGTCAATTAATCCAATATTCATTCCTTTCATATTATAAAACAATACCTTTACCCCTCTACATGTTATTGTATTATGAAGTAATAAACAAAATATTTTTAATAGAAATACAATTGTGTTATAGAAAAAATATTAAAAAGTAAAAAAAAAATATTGGAAATTTACTCTGATACTAATTGTTGGATCATAATATATATATATATATATTTATGTACATTAGGCATAACAATAAAAGAGGGTGTGAATTATAGGTTTAAAATATTTTTTTTAAACACTTAAGAATGATCTTAATTTAAGTGGTCTAAAACTAATTCAATTCCCAACCAATACAAATGACCATTGTGGTATTGGATCTATTGAATATGATATGATTTGATACCACAAGTAATGAAAAAAAAATTATTTGAAATGAATACATTGATCATAGTAATGTAAATGATTCAACCATAGAGTGTATAGAATATCTTAATAAAATATGTAATGAATGAATTTTGATTGAAACAATTACAATAGAAAATAATATGAATATAAATAAGAAACAAAATGATTCCCTTTCTATTAAAAATAGAAGCTAAAATGCCAAGGTATTACATTTCTTTTTTCCCAAAGAGTATGGTATCCTTTAACCTAGGATAAACGGCTTGTCTTACCACCACCTTGGTTATACCTTGATACGATATCAAAATGACTGTCTTCCTATCCCAAAAAAAACTCAATTATGAAGGTAATCGGCACCTCTATCTTTCAAACAATTGAAATCCCTCGATACGATGATTAGCATCATGTCTTCTTATCCATAGAATCCATCAATTAAGAAGGTAATTGACACCTTTATCTTTCAAAAACTTGAAATCCTTTAATAAGATGATCAGAAAGATGTCTCCCTATCATAGGATTCCCTTAATAAATATCACAGTGATCGGACGCATAAAACAGAAACAAATCGATAATAGTAATACAATAACATGGTACAAGCTATTGAAATCTTGTATCTTCAAGGAATTTATACGAATAATGAAATAAGTCACTCTATCTCTCTCTAGAAAATTATAGAAAAAAAAAGTTGTGTATTCATGTTTTAATGGACTCTTATATATAGGCCTTAGGTTTTGATGGTCATATTTCCTCAAACGGTCATATTTTCCCCAAAACAAATTGGGGGGGACTTGGACACTTGGCATTACAATGGTTAAAACAAATAGAATGAATGACATCTTTTTGACCGTTATATAACTAACTCAATGACATCATTTTATGTTAGAAAATAGTTAGTGCAACGGTATGAAACAATGAGTATGATAAACATGTATTCAGTAATGGAATAAGACATGATTTCAATGCATTTCACGACTACGATAAAGAACTTGGTTATGATGTATATCATGATTATATTGTATATTGTGGTTATGATTGAGTTACAATGCTCAAAATTATTATTATACACATAGTGGTTACAATTCATATCGTGGTCAGGATTTATATCACGGTTACGATTCATATCATGTTTATGATTCATATCATGGTTACAATTCATATCATTGTTACGACTCATATCGTGGTTTTGATATATAACATGGTTACAATTCACAAAGTGATTACGATGTATAACATGTTTATTATTCTTAATATGAATACGATACATGTCCTGGTTAGGATGATAGGTTATGATTTATAGCATAAATACGATACACGATCTGATTACGATGCATGTGGTTACGATGCATGATTATGATACAATACATAACCTGGTTATGATACACATGGTTATGATATTGTATATAACCTTGTTACGATACACATGGTTACGATACAATACATAACCTGGTTACGATGCATGTGATTATGATTGTAAAACAATATATATGAATACAATTAAAAACTATCAGCATATGATTATGAGGTAGATCAGCATCATGTGTAGTTACAATGTAAAAAAATATGTGATTATGATATATGTGATTATGATTGTAAAACAACATATATTGTAACATTTTAAAACAACATATATGATAAAAAAAGTAATTTGTTATTTCTAAAACAAAAGGATCAATGGGAAATTCGAAACACATTTTGACTCAACAATCTCCCCTTTTTTGGAATTCATAAAACAAAAAATACAAAAACTACTTATCTCCCCACAAGTTTAGTAACTCATCTAAAAGTAATATTTAATAAGACTAATTTTACCCTATAATTAAACAAATCAACAGGGATCATATTTTCTTTATTTTTTACTTCTGAGTTCTACCTCTTATAAGGTATTCACCAATTTCATATTTTTGAAATCTATTCTCCCCCTTTTTTATTTTCAAAAAGAATAAGGGAAAGTATTCATTTTCTGCAAAATGATAGAGAAACAGAGTATGAAACAATAGACATTTCATTGAATCAAATAGGTTTTTGTTACAATAAGAGTTCTAAAAATCATTATTTTACCTTTTATTTTTCCAAAAGATTGATTATAGAAATCATCAAAATTTTTAAATATTTTCTATCCTCTACCAGTTTTTCAATATCTTCTTGATGATCCTTCAGCTTCACATCCTATTCAGTAATAACCATTTCGTTCCTCTGGAGCCTTTGTTCAAGAAGATGATTAATTTCTTCTTGAGCATTAAGGCTTGCTTTATGAGAATTGATATCATCCAATCTGAGTCTGTATGACTTCTATAGGATTAAAACTCTATTTGGTAGAAAAACTACCTCATTACTCTCATTCTCTATTTTTTCCATTAAACATTCAAGATCTTCAGAGGATATTCCTTTTGAGGTACCTGGTCTTTGAAAGGTTTCATGTTTTTCATTCAAATCAGTAATCATATTTTGATAAATAGAATTTAGATCATTTACCCAGTTCACCAATTCATATTTCTTGTCTAGATGATTCTTGTGACTATCATCAACATTGTATGACCACTTAACAACCATGTTACAAGCCCTACTATGCTTTGTAGAACACTATTTAAATACCTTGAAATCTACTTCAAGACTTAGAAACCTGTCCATCAGAACCTTGAAAGAGTTTGAATGAAATTTATCAACTTTTCCAATTTATTCAAATCTTATCTGACGTACTGAATTCCCTTCAATGTTATTGTCCTTTTAGAATCCGTATCTTCAGTGAATTCTGGGAGATCATTAAAATGAGTTTCAGTACTAATCAATTATAATGTTTGATTTTGATTCTTATCATATTATTCCTATTCTTCTTCATTGTCTTAATTTGGAATAACTATATTGGATGAAACCTTTTGAGAAACGTTTTTGGAAGGTTGAGGGTCAGGAGATGGAAAATTAAACAATAGAACATCTGGGGATTCTGTGGTATGACTTCTCTTGTTTTCATATTCTTCCACTTCAACTTATTTTTCTAGAGCATGTTCTTCTTCACCTTTTTCTTCTTGTTCTTCATCTTCTTCATATTCTTGAATATGAGATTGTGTAAACAATTGTTTAGATGTTTTTTATTCTCCTTTCTCTACTAGATATGATTGAATCTAAACTGTTGGCTCCCTTATTAAAATTCTGTTTTTTTTTTCTTGCTTAGCTATTTTGAGAAGAGTATTAATGTCAATCTCTTGGGAATTTCTCTTTTTCATTCTATTATAATTTTATTCTTCTTTCAATGATTCTTCTGATCTTATTTTCAAGGTGAGAGCTTCATCTAGATCCAAACAAAACCGAGGATCCCCTTATTTCATTTCTTCATTCATATTTCTCCAATCGGCTACAACCTCATCTGAAATTTCTTATTTATATTTTTAGTCTTATCTACCATTATTTTACATGAAGTTTTCTTAAATAGATTAGAAGGATTATCACTACCTTCAAATACTTCCTATTCTTACTCAGCATTTGGATCCTCCTCAAACTTTTATCAATTTCAGATTCAATCGTATCTTGATCCTACATATTGTATCCTTACTAATTAAGGGATCTTTGAAGGAATTCAGATCTGAATTAATTGATTCATTTCATAAACTCAAGTATTCTTTTAGAAACATACTAATAATTGTGGGAAACATGATTAGCTGGGATTTTATGGCATCATATTTTGGCTTGTTAATCATCAAAAAATGAATCCCATTAGATTGAACATCCTTATATTCACCAAATAATCAATCACATACACATCTAAAACTATTAATGTTTCTTTTCCACCCTTTCTCGGCACTAAAAACCCATGCATCCAAAGGGTTATAAGTTGATTATCTTCTAATAATTGACGTACCTTTCTATTGACCTCGTGAATCTCAAATAGTTATTCTTCGACATTACACTTATCAAAATTCCGATGAGATTATAGTAATTTATGGGAAGTACATAAGGCATCACCCTCAGATGGATCACCTAGAAACATAGATTATTTTTCTTATTATTTTTGTATACTTATTATCATACCTCATAAAGTAAATATTAAGACCCTTGTGTATCTCAATTGATTTATAAAATTGTAACACCTCATCATTATACACAAAAAATTGGTCTGAATCCAGTCTTTCAACACAAATGGATTCCCAACATTGGAAAATTGTTATCCCTTTCAAAGATGAAAAAAATTGTTGTAAAAGTATTGAGATACTAGACTTTCACCACGAAAGTTCATGGAAGAGAAATATTTTGGATAAATATTTTTTGGAGATGAAGCAGTTGACTTAGACATGAAAGACAATCTCAACCACTGAAGATCCTCTAGGTTACGAAAGCTGAGTAGATCTCTGAAAACAAAAACTGATTTGAAAAATGATTATGAACCTTGTTGTATTTATAGATCATCAAGACATGAGAAAAAATTAGAAGAGTTCATTGTGGGATAGGTTTTGAGGGGTTCTTTAAATAATAAATTGACGGTTAGGATTAGATCATCAACAATCCAATGGTTGAGAATGTTTTTGAACTCTTGAGGATTTCCATAAAATAAAATCTTATTCATATTAAAACTAATTAGATGTTAAAATAAAGAATTGAGGACCAACTATTTGACAATGAAAAGGTGTTTTTGGAAATTTTACATGTTGGAGTATCTTGATAGATATATTGGTTTGAGTATATTGATTTTATGAAAATAATATAAAGAATAATGTAATACCAAAAAACACATGAGACCAATAAGAAATCTAAAACCAATAAAATCAAATAAGCTGGTACAGATAATCTAGTACTGGTAGAATAATCCAATACTAATAATACAGTACTGATGACATAATACATGAAACCATTAAAGTTGATACCGATTAAAATGTGAAACCAGTAAAATTGAAACTGATAAACATGTAAAACTAATAAAAAACTAATACTGATTATAGTGAAACAGATAATCATGTAGAATCGATAAAATAAAAATAGATAAATGAAAAACCGATAAATGTAAAAATGTAAAACTGATAAGGGTAATTTTAATAATCATAAAAAATAATAAGTAAAAACGATAAAGAGTGAAAAGTATACTCCCCTTTTGAAAATTCGTAACTCACTGTAAAGAGATAGTTTAAAAAATAAATATATGTGAATGATTACTTTATAGTGATCATTCCTAGTTTCTATTTAATGGATTAAAATTTATCAGAAGATAATGGTTTTTTAAAAATATCAGCATGTTCTTCTTGTGTTCCGACAAATTGTAAAATAATATCTCCTTTTTTGTGAGATCTATAAGAAAGTGATTCCTAATGTCTATGTGTTTTTCATGTGAGTGATGTCCAGGGTTTTTACTAAGATAAATGGCACTACTATTATCAAATTGTATTTGAGTTTTGGAAAAAATCATGCCATAGTCAGTGAGTGTGTATTGCATCCATAACACTTGAGCACAACAACTTCCAACTTCTACATATTCAGCTTCAGTAGTGGAATGTGCTACTGAGAGTTTCTTCTTACATGAACAAAAAACCAATGTATCTCCTAATAAATGACATGTTCCAGATTTATGTTTTTTATCCGTTCTACAATCACTAAAGTCAATATTGAGAAAAAAAATTAAAACCTAATCATTTCCAGAAGAACAAATTAGTCTTAAATCCATAGATCCATTTAAGTACAAAAACAATTATTCTCACTTCTTCTAAATGAGTGACTTTTGGATTGTATTGATATCTTGGACATAAGAATACAGAAAACATTAATTCTAGATAACTAGCTATTATATAAAAAAACTTCCTATCATACCTCTAAAATAAGTTTGATCTACTAGTTTCCCAACTTCAACAAGATAAAGTCTATTTGAGGTACCAATTAGAGTCAGTATACTTTTAGTGTTTTAATATCCATACATTTTAAGTAAATATTTGATATAATTATATTGGGATATATAGTTTATTTATGGTTTTTGAGAGATTTGAAAACCTAAAAATAATATTAACTAACCCATCATACTCATTTCAAACCCATATTTCATAATATTCACAAAATAATGGCTTAGGTATTTCTGAGTTAATCTGAATATAATGTCCTTAACATAGATTTGAATAATAAAAAAGTTTTTGTGTTCCATTTTTATGAATAGTATTGGGACTGTATTACCTTTTGCATAATTTTTTTGAAAATGAAATATTGTATGTCTATCATACCATAAAAAATAGGGGTTTTCAGTCCATATAATGCTTTGGTAAGTTTAAACACATGATCAGGATATTTTGAATCTATAAAACCAAGAGGTTGTTCTACAAAGAATACTTCTTACACAAAACCATTAAGAAGAGCACATTTTACATCCATTTGCAATGTTTGAAATTAAAGAATGTTGAATAGGCTAATAGAATTCGAATAGATTCCTGTCTAGCTACAAGATCATAGGTTTCTTCATAGTCTATTCTCACTTGTTGATTATATCCCTTTGCAACAAGTCTTGCTTTATTTCTTATGATTACTCCATTTTCATCACATTTGTTTCTGAAAACATATTTAACACCAATTAAAGTTGTTTCTTTAGGTATTTCAACCAAGTTAAAGATTTGATTCCTTTAAAATTCATTTAGTTCATCTTGCATTACATTAATCCAATCTTTAGCACCTAAGGCCTCGTTAGAAGTTTTAGGTTCATATTGAGATAGAAAAGTAGGGTGTTCAATTTCAATTCTGAAGGAATTTAAATTCTTTATGGGATGATTTTAATCACCAATGATATTATCACTAGTAATATCCTTATAAAACAATTTGTTTTGGTTTTTTAAAACATGTTCATCAACATAAGATAGAAAATCTTGTGGTGTAAATATTTCAGAAACATTTTCTTGTGAATTTCCCTTTTCAGAAGAGTTTTAAATCGTGGGTTGGTAATTAGTTTTTTAAAACACATATGATGATGTTGGTAGTGATTTTTTAAAAACAAAGGGGTTAGTTTTATCAAATTTAACATGCACTATTTCCTCAAAAGTACAAGAGATTTTATTAAAAACTATATAATCCTTAGAAGTAGTGTAATAACATATAAATATTCCTTCATCAGATTTAGGTGTGAATTTATGTAGATTTTATATATTATTAAAACTGAATACGTTTCATCCAAATACTCTGAAGTAAAAGATTTAGGCTTCTATCCAATCCACAATTCATAAGGTGTTTTATTAAGAAAAGGTCTAGTTAAAACTCGATTTAAAGTATAACATCTAGTACTAATATCTTTAGCCTAGAAATTAATAGAATTTGAGTATTAACTCAACATGGACTTTGTCATTTCCGGATGAATATGATTTATTCTTTCCACAAAGCCATTTTTCTGAGGTGTTCTTAAAGATGAACATTTTAGAGTAATACCTTTCTTACTACAAAAAGTTTCAAAATCCAAATTTTGAAATTCTCCACATTGATCACTTCCAACAATTATCAGTGGTAGGTTTTTCTCATTGTGAACATGGGATAGAAATGTTTTGAAAAAGAAGAAGTCTTCATATTTCTTTTCTAGAAAATAGACCCATGTGAAGATAGTGTAGTCATCAACTGAAAAAATACATAATACTTTCCTCCAATACTTCTTGTTTGTGAAGGACTGAAAAGATCCATGTGCACTAATTGTAATTCATTAGATGTTATAAATTAATTAATTTATTTAAATATAGTTTTATGTTGCTTTATATATTTTCAAAGCTCACAAACTTTTGAATAATCATACCTAAGATCCAATATATCGTTAACAAGTCTTTTATTTGAGAGTTATAAAGGTTCATAAGGATACAGTTTTCTAGCCTTCTATGACATAACCGAGATTGGTTTTCCATTTCAATTAGGCAAGGTAATTCTTGGCTCCTAAGGCATTCTATGTTAAGTGTGTAAACATTCTCATGCCCGTGGGATGATTAAATGAATTCATCCTTGGAATTCTGAACTAAACATTTATCATTCCTAAACTTAACAAGATAGAATTCATCACATAATTGACTTATGCTTATAAGTTTGTTCTTAAGACCATTATCAAACAAAACATTGGAAATTAAAAATAGTCCTAAAGGAACAACATTACATATACCAATGATCCTTCCTTGAGCATTATCTTTGAAGATCAATATTCTACCTTTCATTTCAATGATCATTTCAAAGAAATATTTTTTTTCCTGTCATATGTCAAGAACAACCACTATCCATTTATCAAATATTCTTATTGTTAGTACACAGTTTGTTTTCCATAAAAAGAAGAAAATTAGTTTTTCAGAACCAAAACTTGTTTGGGTCTAGAAATGTTAGATAAAAGAACTTTAAGAATACATATTTTTTTCAAAATGATCTTTTTGAAATCCTAAAGATAGGGTTTTATTAAGAGTACAATTTATTTCCTAATTTCCACCACATTTCCAATTAGTGCATAATGGATCACTTTGGGAAACAAAATACTTATAACTAAAAATTGATTTTGAATGAGTATAACCAATTAAATAACTATTCCTTAATGGTTGAATTTGAGAATACATATTTTCAAATTCTTTCCATCTAGTGGTGAAATTTAAAAAAATCTTAAGAGAAATGATTTAAGATTTTATTTGAATGACTAAATCATTTTTCTCACATTGTTTTAGAATTGTTTTTTATTTCGAAAAAAAATTTATTTACCACAGGTTTTTCAGTGTTTTTATAATTTTTATCCTTCAGAGAAATTAATTCGATAAGGTTTTTTGAAATATTTTCAAAATAAAGAATTTTTTTATCAAGGTATTTTTATTGATCTAATACTTATTTTGTAAGGATATATATTCTAGATTTTTCCTTAACAAGATTTTTCTTGAGTTTGGAATTCTCATTCTCAAGTAATTTGGTAAATATGGATACTTCTTCAAAACAAGGTGAATTATTCTCTGTTGAGGAAGATTCTTTATCTGAATAGTAAAAATATTTCTCATCAGGGTAATTAAAATTTAAAGATACATTTTACAGAGATTCAGCATTTTGTACCTTATCCATAACATAGTTAATTTCAATAGGTATTCTGGTTATGAGTCCTATATTCTTCTGACGAGAAGATTCATATTCATATGATTCGTCAAATGAATCACCGTATCTAACACTCAATGTATCATTTTCTTTCAAGACATTATTATTCATTAACTTGTAATGATTTTTGTTGTTTCTTTTATAATTTTTCTTTATCTTGTCTTTTTTTTATGAAAAGTACAATCAGGTCTTATATGACTTGTTCTTGGACATTCATAACAAGTTACTTCCGAGTCTTTCTTGTCCTTTCTATCATTTTTTCGAATTTATACTAAAAATATTTCTTTCCAACAATCTTGTTTACCGTTCAAAAAAGAATGGCTAGTTTCTATATGAATGATCACTTTCACACGACTATGATACAATAAAGGATATCATAGCTTTAGATCATGTTACCCTTTCTGGTGTCATGAATTTAGATGTAATAGTAAATGATACACTTTCATTACAATTTTTCTTCTTATTAAAATATGAATCTCTTTTCATTCTGGTCTCATGCTAAAAGAGAGTACCAAGTAATTCATTAAGAGTAATTTTAGTAACTTTCATGTTCTCATAAAAAACATTCCTTTTTTATTCCCATTAATTTTTAATTATACCACTTATCTTGTCCACAAGAACTTCATCATCAAGACCTTTTCTCACATTGATTGTAGAATACTGACAATTTTCATGAATCTTTGTTGTCTCCTATATAGCGGTTCTCCATAAAGGGAAAACAAACCCATGATATTTAGCTCAGATCATGGCTCTTCTTGTTTCTATAACTTTAGATGTACCAAAATGTGTGACTTCTAAATTCTTCTAGATACAATTGGATGATTTACATGATGATATCCGACTATATAAATTCATGGTTATAGAACACCAAAAAGTACTGCATACCATGTAATTCAATTGATATTCATGTTTATCTTGGTTGGTGAAGGTTTTTTCTTTCTTCTTTGGGATTTTGTAATCTCCAGTGGGCATGAAAAAGTTCTCCACTCTAGTGTTAAGGAAAAAAGTCTTCATTCGATCTCTCTAGTACACATAATCATTCCCATAAAAAATATGTGGCCTAGGTGGGTCAAATTTTCAATTGATCCAATATTCATTCCTACTTTCTAATAAAACAATACATTTTCCACTCTATATGTTAGTGTAGTAAGTAGTTAAAAAAAATCTGGAATATAAATACAATTTTGTTACAGAATGAAATAAATCATGTAAATCAAATTTGTGAAAACCTACTCTGATACCAATTGTGGTATTGTAATATAGATATATATATATATATTAGATGTCACAATACAAGAGGGGGTGAATTTTTGGTTTAAAACATAGAATTTAAACACATAAGAATAAACTTTGTTTAAGAGGTCTTAAATAAATACAATTCCCAACCAATACCAATGACCATACGGGTCTTTGATCTAATGAATATGATATGATTTA
This sequence comes from Viscum album, assembly GCA_963277665.1. NCBI lineage: Eukaryota > Viridiplantae > Streptophyta > Magnoliopsida > Santalales > Viscaceae > Viscum > Viscum album. The sequence continues at coordinate 238,775,244 of OY728150.1, forward strand.
ATACCACAAGTAATGAAAAACAATTTTATTCGAAATGAATACAATGATCAGAGTAATGTGAATGATTTGTCCATATAGCATATAGAACCTATTACTAAAATATGTAATGAATAAATCACAATTGAAACTCTTACAATAGAACATAATATGAATATAAATAATAAACAAAATGATTCCCTTTCTATTATAAATAACAGTGGAAATGTAAAGGTGTTATAATTATTTTATCTCAAAGAGTAGGGCATCCTTTAACCTAGGATAAAAGGTTTGTCTTACAACCAACATGGTAAGCCCTTGATTCAATGATCAGCATGATTGTCTTCCTATCCCTAGAATCCCTTGGTTAAGAAGTTAATCAGAATCTCTATCTATCAAAAACTTGAAAGCCCTCAATACGATGATCAGCGACACGACTTCTAATCCCCACAATCCCTTGATTAAGAATGTAATAGACACCTCTATCTTTAAAACACTTGAATTCCCTCAATACGATGATCGGAATAACATATTATTACCCCCAGAATCCCTCGATCGTTGTCACAGTGATCAGACTCACAAAGTAGAAATAAATAACATGTAGAAATAAAAGAACTTATAATAATATGTTCACTTCTTGTATCTTCTAGGCATTCGCATGAAGCAAGAGAGAAGTCACTCTATATCTCTCTGGAACTTGATAATAGAAAATGATGTTTATTATGGTTTGAATGACCTCCTATTTATATGCCTTAGGTTCCAATAGTCATATTTTCTCTAACGGTCAAATTTCTCAGAAACCTTTGGAGGGACTTGGACACTTGGAATAACAATGGTCAAAACAAATAGAATACAAGACGTTGTTTTGGTTGGTATATAACCAACTCAATGACATCATTATAGGATATAAAAGAGTAAGTGTGATGGTATGAAACAATGAGCTTGAGAAACATATATTTGGTATTCGAATAAGAAATGAGTTCAATGCATTTCACGAGTACGATAAATAACTTGGTTACAATACTTATCATGATTACAATGCATATTGTGGTAACGATTCTATTACAATACTCAACATGATTCTGATGAACATAGTGGTTACAATTCATATCATAGTTAAAATTCACAATGTGGTCATGATTCATATAGTGGTTACTATACATAACATGGTTACAATGAAAAATGTGATTATGATGTATAACCTGGTTACAATTATTAATATGAATAAAATATATAACTTGGTTATGATGCTTGGTTATGATGCATAGCATAAATATGATACATGACCTGGTTACGATGTATGTAGTTATATTTCATGATTAAGATAAAATACTTAACCTTGTTACGATACACATTGTTATGATACAATACACAACCAAGTTATGATACACCTTGTTATGATACAATACATAACCTGTTTACGATGTATGTTATTACGATTGTAAAATAATATATGTGAATATGATTGAAAACTATCAGCATATAATTACGATGTAGACCAATAACATGTGTGGTTATGATGGAAAACAAAATATGTGATCACAATATATGTGATTCTGATTATAAAACAACATATCTGGTTACATTGTAAAACAACATACATGGAAAACAAGAAATAATTTTTGATTTCCAAAAGAAAAGGATCAATGGGAAAGTCAAAATACATTTGACTCAACACCGTCACTATCCTTTTTGGTTGGATAACATGAAAAAATAGGCTTCCAACTACACTACAAGGTTCATTGTTTGTTAACATGTTAATGTAGAGCGACAAATTCCAAAAGGGGTATTACAACTATAAAGACCAATAAATTAAGGAATTTTTTTTTCTTAATTTTCATTGGAATTTTACAAGAACGCAGTTTCTGACGGCACGTGATTCTGAGGCACGGTGTGCCCGGAATCATTTTCCGAAGTTTGGCATGGGTACGTTCAGTGAACGAACGAGCGGGTTTTTCTAACTTTTGAACCAGTGCTCGGAATCGAATTCTGAGGGCACCGATGGAATCGCAACGCTAGTACTTGCTTGGAAACGCCTCTTATGGAGTTGTGTTTTCTCAGGTGTGGTTTTTAATTTTTGGGGGTTTAGTGAAGAAAATAAAATAAAGGGGTGCGACAACTTTATTTTATTTCACTTAAAGCCGCTTAAATCCACTTGAAGCTGCTTAAGCTGAGTTGAAGTAATGATATATGTAACACCCGAGACTTTTATGTTATATAAATCATCAAGGGAATCTTTTTCTACACAACACTTGCTTGGCTTGCTTTACACGCAATCGCGACCTTCCTCGATAGCTTGCGTCGTACGCAATACCGAGTTTCACTAAACAACAATATGCTATTAAAACTAGCCGTTATGAATAGTAATAACCACTTTTTGAACTTTTATAAATTTTATTTTTCAAAATGGACTTCATTTTTGGACTCAGAATATCGAAATTAGCCTAGGGTGAAATTTTGGTATTTTTCTGAAAACTTTCAATTTTTGATGAATAGTGAAACCACTAAGTGGTAGGTTAAAAACTGAATTTTGCATAAAACTTAATTTTACCGCTTCTGTGAATGGAATTTCAAAAATACGAGAGACACGGTTAATATCAAGGACTAAAATGTGGTTCAATGAGATGAAAATAATTTTTTGGTGAATAGTAACTTTTTACTATTTTTACCGCGGTTAATAGTAAATAGGGTAACTAAGGGTAAATATGATATTAATATTACCCTAAAACATGTCCTAATTCTATTGGACAAGTGTAATTCGACCAAAAACAAACTTAGGAATAAAATATGACCATTTAGGCCCACTTGGATTAGATTAGGACATTTATTATTAATTTATTTAAAGAAGGGTTAAAATAGTTAAAATCAAAGTTTAATAAGTAAATCATTTTTAATATAGGGTTATACATAAGATAAATTAGATTTTAAATATTCATTAGAAAGCTAAAAAGATTTCCTACATGATGGTATTTTATTTGTAATTTTTAGACATCAAATAATTTAATTTATTTATGCCACAAAGATGATGCAGTAATTATCTTATTAATGAAATATTGACAAAATTGATAATATAAATACCAAAATAAATGTAATTTGAGACTTTTTATGAATTCCACTAATTTTCTAGGTTACTATGATATATTAGTATTGATTTAATCAACTTGGTTCGAACATATAATTCTGTTATGACTTTCACAAAAATCATATATCAAATAGTGTCAAAATTGACACAAAATAGTTTTTTTAAATCAAATATTATATTATTAATTGTTATTTTATTCCTAAAAATCTAAGGTTCGGCCAAATGACTTAGATAAGGATATATATATTAATAATAAACAATTTGGGGTTCGTTTGGCATGTTATAGTAAGTGTATTAACCATATAGTGAAAGAAAACAAAAAGACACGGTAAAAGTTAAATTAATTAACTTAGAGTTAAATCTAATTGATAAGGTTAAAATAATACCCTAAACTTGTCTAAATCCTATTGGTTGATAGGATTTCGACCCATCCCCACTTTAGCTTCGAAATAAGACCCTTTGGAACCATTATAAACCGATTTTGACTTTAATATAAAATAATATTTTGAGATATTCCTAAGGTGCCCCTCTCCTCCCTTATAAAAGGGCACCTCCTCCCCCTCCTCCTCACACGAATTTGAGCACTCAAGCTCGACCAACCCCTGCCATTTTCCCTTCTCCACTTCCCTAGAATAATCCTAGAGGTCCTGGTCTTCTCCAAAGACCAATCTTAGTTCCTTAAGTGGAGGATTCAAAAAGGCGTTCCAAAGAAGAGGTAATATCCATTACCGATCTTTTCAATTTCTTTCTTCTTCAACTTCTTCTTCTTTAGTTGTTTCATGATAAAGTAATAACATCAGTATTACTTACATACTGATATGTTATTATAAATATGAAACAACCCTAATTCACCTTCTATCCATCCTACGGAAAAATGAAATCACCGCGCGTGCGTACGTACGGAATACCGTCTCCACGCCGTGGTGTAATCTATTTTCCACCATCACCTTACAAGGATGGGTATAATGGTGTAATCAGTAACTATATATGATTATTATTAAGTAATATTGATACTGAAATAATATATATATATACTCCAATACAATTCCACGATCATAGGAACGATATCATCACTCGTGCGTATGTACGGAATACCGTCTCCACGATGTGATGCGACTCGTTCTACATGATCTTCATTTCATAATGATTATATAAATGAATTGAATGAATGAATATGGTATATACTACACTAATACCATTCTGGAAATGAATTATCTATAACCTAAAGATAAGAATAAGAATTTATTCGACAAAACACGCATAAGAACAAAAAGTTATAAAGACCCGAGTAACAAGTAACAATGAAATATTACTAACAAGAAGCTAATAATATGACCATATATGATCTCATATCAATATGTATGACTCTGGAATAAGTCAATAACATTATTTAAACCATTATACAGGAGCTTCGGACACGAACAAAGAAAATCGGACCTAAGGTAAGGGAAATATCACAATCTCATTTTTATCCGAGATTGTTTATTCGTAAGTATTTACTGGGGTGTATTTTATCATCCACATCCATGTTCCCTCAATATGTAATATTGTTTCCATCCACTTGAAATAGTTTAAATACAATTTTACCCTTAGGTGAGTTTTTAGTAAAGAATATGAAAGGAATCTTTTGTTGTTTTTCCGTACGAGGTACTTTTTGACTTTTCCGACAAAAGTACGAAGAATGTTTTTTTTAACTTATACGGCATGAATGGATTTTTAAAACATTACTTCAAAGAAGATTCCTTTACAATTTTTCAAGTTTATTTTTAATCAACTTCTTTTATTTTAAAGTTGTATGAAATGTTATGAAAGGAAAAATGTTTTTGAATAAGAAAGGATATTTTCTTCAAGAATTCAATTCAGGTGTTTTATCAAAATTATTTTCCATATAAGATAATAAAGGGTTCTGTTTCTATCCATATTTTTACATTGGTTTGACTATGTTGTGATGGAATTATGTTTATGAAATCCTTTATCATATATGAATTGATTTATGATGTCATGATGTTTCAAGAATCCCATTCATGTTATGCGATGATGTATGTTTTATGATTATGTGGCACACATAAGAAAGGATTCATTATAAGATGGGTGGGACCTATATCTCCCTCCAATGCATTGGGTAATGATTTTATATCTCATGAGATAGACATGGCTGGAACGGAAGGTTATTTCGGTTCAGTGATACAGGACTGAAACGAGGAGTGAACTCGGTTCAGAAAGGGACTTTGTCCACTAAGATAGTCTTGGCAATGAGTCATGACTAACAAGAAATGATTTTCCATGATTATGTGTGCATTCCACAAAGATTTAAGTTTTATGTTATGATTATGGGGATCTCATTTTCACTTCTATGATTTATTCCATGTTAAGATATTATGATCTCTTTTGCAGGTTTTAATTTTCAAAAAGATATGATATGATTTTTATTTCCTTTATTTGCCCTTGCTGAGCATTTGAGCTCACCCTTTTATGTTTTCTTTTCCCCAGGCCAGGAAGATGGATATTAAGTAGAATATGCTAAAAGGGACCCTAGATATGATGAAATAAATGGGGGACACTGTAGAAGATTTATGAACCAGTTGTTTATGTTTCCCAGTTTCTAAAGACACTATACCTATACGGTCCTTTGTGGTTTTGTCATATGTTGTAATAAGTGTGATTCAATTTTGAAGTATTAACAATGTATGTAAAGTGTGGGTCGTTACAGTTGGTATCAAAGGAAAGGTATAGTCAACCTTTGGAAACTAGGATGTGAAAGCCTTAGTAAGAACCCTAAGGATAAGTCTAAGCATAGAACACAATCTTAGAAATGGCCATGAATAACCTAGGATAAGACCATAAGCATGAAAATTTTATTCTTGAATTATGTGGTTTCCTATTATAATTAGTGTTGCTCACACTATTCTTCTTGGTTTTAGTCAATGGCTGGAACCCGAAGGAACCGTGTTAATGCGGAATGCGATGGGCAATGCAATGATTGTCCCCCTGAGCAACCAAACGATATGGGAGCTGGAATGCAAAATCTTGTAGCCATGCTCACACAACTTTCTCAAGCTATGAATCATGCAGGATTTCCAAACGAACAAAGGAGGGAGCAACATTCTGTTGAATCCTTCATGAGGCAGCGTCCACCATCTTTCAGCGGGTCTACTGATCCATTAGTTGCTGAACAATGGATTAGTACTACTGAAAAGATATTTTCAGTTCTTCAATGTTCTGAGCATGATAAAGTCATCCTAGCAGTGTATCGTTTGGAAGGAGATGCTGATCAATGGTGGAATCTTGTTAAGAATACAAGGCAAAGGGATGAAATTGAGTCTATGGAATGGGACGAGTTCAAGAACTTATTTTTCAATAAGTACTTCCCACGTATTCTCCGAACAAAGATGGAGAAAGAGTTCCTTGAACTGAAGCAAAGGGATGATGAATCTGTTGGTACCTATGAAGCAAATTTTACCAGACTTGCAAGGTATGCTTCTGGTATTATTATTCAACCTGAGAGTAAGATCGATCGATTCTTTAGTGGCTTAAAACCAAGTCTTCGAAGGGCGTTAGCCATAAGGGACTTCAATAGCTACGAGGAAATCGTTCGATGTGCTCTCAAAGTCGAGATGGAGATTGGAGTAACCCATCAGTCACATGGGTTTGATAAGAAGAGGAAGATGGAATTCAAAGAAAAATATAAAGAGCACATGGAAAAGAAGATGAACTTTCCCTTATGCTCAAAGTGTGGAAAGAAACATGGAGGGAGTTGTCTTAAAGGGACAAGTAAATGTTTTAAATGTGGAAAGGAAGGTCATCGGGCATTTGAATGCCGTGATAATGGGAAGAAGATGTCTAATGATGCAAACAAAGGAAGGGATACACAGAATGAACCTGCTACACTTCAATGTTTCAAGTGCAAGGAGATGGGGCATTATGCCAATCAATGCCCAAATCCAAGAGTTGATGATGATGGTCGACGTCAACAAACTCTTAAGGCTAAAGAAAAAGGAAAGTCACATGCAATTTCTATCAGCGATGTGGAGTACGATAACGATGTGGTGAAAGGTACACTTACCATCCACTCTAAAGTAGAAAATGTTTTATTTGATTCTGGATCCACCCACTCTTTTATTTCTGAAAAATTTTCTAAGGGTATCACCGTATTACCTCAACAATTAGATGTTGAGTTAGCTGTGACAACACCTAATGGCACATCAATCGCATCAGAAGTTTATAATTATTCTCCGATCGAAGTTTGTGGGAAAGTGCTTCCTGCAAATCTTGTGATCCTTCCTTTAGTGGAATTTGATGTGATTCTTGGCATGGATTGGCTTTCTCTACATGGAGCTCATATCAATTGCCAAAGAAGGGAAGTCACATTTCATATTCCAGATCAACCTACGATCGTCTATCAATGCAAGGATGAACATAACCTTCCAGTGGAAATTTCTTCCATCTTATGGGTATTGATTCCACTAAATGAAGGTTATTTATCTCAAATAGTTGGTGAGAAACTCACGATTAAGAATATTCCCATTGTACGGGAGTTTGATGATGTCTTTCCGGAGGAATTACCGGGTCTTCCACCAAATAGTGAAGTTGAGTTTTCAATAGAACTCGTATCGGGTGCTTTGCCTATTTCAAAGACACCTTATAGAATGGCCCCAATTGAGTTACAGGAATTGAAGAAGCAACTCCAAGAGAATCTTGATAAGGGATTCATACGCCCTAGTGCGTCACCTTGGGGAGCACCTGTTCTATTTGTTAAGAAGAAAGATGGATCAATGAGACTCTCCATTGATTATCGAGAACTTAACAAGATCACTATCAAGAACAAATATCCTCTCCCACGCATTGATGACTTATTTGACCAACTACGCGGAGCTCAATACTTTTCCAAGATTGATCTTCGTTCAGGGTATCATCAATTAAGGGTCAAAAGGGAGGATATACCAAAGACGGCTTTCCGTACAAGGTATGAACACTATGAATTTATAGTGATGCCATTTGGTCTTACTAATGCCCCTGCTATCTTCATGGATCTAATGAATAGAGTCTTTAGAGACTATCTTGATCAATTTGTGGTAGTCTTTATAGACGATATTCTTGTCTATTCAAAGAGCAAGGAAGAGAATGAAGATCACTTGAGAATTATATTGAAGACCCTGAGAAAAGAGAAGCTTTATGCCAAATTTACCAAGTGTGAATTTTGGCTTCAAAAAGTTGCATTTTTGGGTCATATAATCTCAAAAGAGGGGATATCTGTGGATCCAGCAAAAACAGAGGTTATCGAAAGATGGTCAAGACCAACAACAGTAACTGAGATCTGAAGTTTTCTTGGTTTGGCTGGATATTATCGACGTTTTGTAAAAGATTTTTCACGATTATCTAATCCACTCACCAAGTTGACTCGGAAAGGAGTTAAGTTTGTCTGGACAGAGGAATGTGAAGAGAATTTCAAGGAGTTGAAAAGAAGGTTATCCAGTGCACCTGTGCTCACACTGCCTTGTAGTGGAGAAAGGTTTGTGATCTATAGTGATGCATCCAAGAAGGGATTGGGGTGTGTTCTTATGCAAAATGATATGGTGATAGCTTATGCCTCACGACAGTTGAAAATCCATGAGCAAAATTACCCAACACATGATTTGGAGTTGGATGCGGTAATCTTTGCATTAATGATTTGGAGGCATTACCTTTATGGTGAAAGGTGTGATATTTATACTGATCATAAAAGTTTAAAGTATATTTTCACACAAAAGGAGCTGAATATGCGCCAAAGAAGATGGTTGGAGCTGATTAAGGATTATGACTGCTCAATCCATTACCACCCTGGGAAAGCAAACAAGGTGGCAGATGCATTAAGTCGACAAGACCATGCTAGTTTATCCATGATGAGGATCACAAAAGATCCAATATTTATGGATTTACAAAGGATGGATCTTGGAATTATAATGGAAGGGGAAAAATCTTATCTTTCTCAAATGAATGTTCAACCATCTATACATGTAAAGATTAAAGAGGCACAGAAAGAAGATGTCGAGTTACAAAAGAAGGTGAGAAATGTTCCTGAATTCAACCTTGATTGTGATGGGATAATAAAGTTCAGGAATCGGGTTTGTGTTCCTCCCATCCCCGAATTAAAGAAAGAGCAGCTGGATGAGGCTCATAGTTCTTCATTCTCTATTCATCCTGGAAGCACGAAGATGTATAGGGACCTGAAAGAGTACTTCTGGTGGGATGGCATGAAAAGAGATGTTGCTGAATATGTCTCTCGATGCTTGGTTTTTCAACAAGTTAAAGCTGAGAGACAGAAGTCTAAGGGGATGTTACAACCATTACCCATACCCGAATGGAAATGGGAAAACATCACTATGGACTTTGTCACAGGACTTCCTAAAACATCCAAAGGCAATAATGCTATCTGGGTCATAGTTGATCGTCTTACAAAGTCTGCACACTTCATTGCTATTAGAGAGGATTTCTCTCTAGATCAGCTTTCCAGGATATATGTAAAGGAAGTGGTAAGATTGCATGGAGTACCACTTTCTATTATATCTGATCGAGATCCGAGATTTACCTCGAAGTTCTGGCGAAGTCTTCAGCATACTCTGGATACAGAGTTGAGTTTCAGCACTGCTTATCATCCCCAGACAGACGGTCAGTCTGAGAGAACAATTCAAACCCTAGAAGATATGTTGAGAGCTTGCTCTATGGATTTCAAAGGAGGTTGGGATCAACACCTACCTTTGGTGGAATTTTCTTATAATAATAGCTTTCACTCCAGTATTCAGATGGCTCCTTATGAAGCTCTCTATGGAAAGAAATGCAGGACTCCAACTTGCTGGGATGAAGTTGGGGAAAGAAAGCTATTAGGACCTGATCTCGTTGATGAAATGACAGAAAAGGTCAGATCTATTCAACAACACATAAGAGCAGCTCAGAGTCGACAGAAAAGTTATGCCGACAACCGAAGAAAAGACCTAGAGTTTGAAGTGGGTGATAAAGTGTTCTTACGAATATCTCCCTGGAAGAGGGTTATGAGATTTGGAAAGAAGGGGAAGTTGAGCCCTAGATATATCGGTCCTTTTGAAATACTGGATCGTGTTGGGAAGGTAGCTTACCGATTGGCGCTTCCACCGAATCTCTCTCAAGTTCACGATGTGTTCCATGTATCTCTCCTGAGAAAGTACATACCAGATCCTTCACATGTACTCAGTTCAGAAGTTGTACCGCTGGAGCAAGATCTTTCTTATGAAGAACAGCCGATAGAGATTCTGGATCGTATCGAAAAAGTCCTACGAAACAAGACCACTCGCTTGGTGAATGTTTTATGGAGGAACCACCAACTTGAAGAAGCTACATGGGAGCTTGAAGATATGATGAGGGAGAAGTATCCTCATTTGTTTGTTGCAAAGTGACGAATTTCGAGGGCGGAATTCTTTTTAAGGGGGGTAGAATGTAACACCCGATACTTTTATGTTATATAAATCATCAAAGGAATCTTTTTCTACACAACACTTGCTTGGCTTGCTTTACACGCAATCGCGACCTTCCTCGATAGCTTGCGTCGTACGCAATACCGAGTTTCCCTAAACAACAATATGCTATTAAAACTAGCCGTTATGAATAGTAATAACCACTTTTTGAAATTTTATAAATTTTATTTTTCAAAATGGACTTCATTTTTGGACTCAGAATATCGAAATTAGCCTAGGGTGAAATTTTGGTATTTTTCTGAAAACTTTCAATTTTTGATGAATAGTGAAACCACTAAGTGGTAGGTTAAAAACTGAATTTTGCATAAAACATAATTCTACCGCTTCTGTGAATGGAATTTCAAAAATCCGAGAGACACGGTTAATATCAAGTACTAAAATGTGGTTCAATGAGATGAAAATAATTTTTTGGTGAATAGTAACTTTTTACTATTTTTACCGCGGTTAATAGTAAATAGGGTAACTAAGGGTAAATATGATATTAATATTACCCTAAAACATGTCCTAATTCTATTGGACAAGTGTAATTCGACCAAAAACAAACTTAGGAATAAAATATGACCATTTAGGCCCACTTGGATTAGATTAGGACATTTATTATTAATTTATTTAAAGAAGGGTTAAAATAGTTAAAATCAAAGTTTAATAAGTAAATCATTTTTAATATAGGGTTATACATAAGATAAATTCGATTTTAAATATTCATTAGAAAGCTAAAAAGATTTCCTACATGATGGTATTTTATTTGTAATTTGTAGACATCAAATAATTTAATTTATTTATGACACAAAGATGATGCAGTAATTATCTTATTAATGAAATATTGACAAAATTGATAATATAAATACCAAAATAAATGTAATTTGAGACTTTTTATGAATTCCACTAATTTTCTAGGTTACTATGATATATTAGTATTGATTTAATCAACTTGGTGCGAACATATAATTCTGTTATGACTTTCACAAAAATCATATATCAAATAGTGTCAAAATTGACACAAAATAGTTTTTTTAAATCAAATATTATATTATTAATTGTTATTTTATTCCTAAAAATCTAAGGTTCGGCCAAATGACTTAGATAAGGATATATATATTAATAATAAACAATTTGGGGTTCGTTTGGCATGTTATAGTAAGTGTATTAACCATATAGTGAAAGAAAACAAAAAGACACGGTAAAAGTTAAATTAATTAACTTAGAGTTAAATCTAATTGATAAGGTTAAACTAATACCCTAAACTTGTCTAAATCCTATTGGTTGATAGGATTTCGACCCATCCCCACTTTAGCTTCTAAATAAGACCCTTTGGAACCATTATAAACCGATTTTGACTTTAATATAAAATAATATTTTGAGATATTCCTAAGGTGCCCCTCTCCTCCCTTATAAAAGGGCACCTCCTCCCCCTCCTCCTCACACCAATTTGAGCACTCAAGCTCGGCCAACCCCTGCCATTTTCCCTTCTCCACTTCCCTAGAATAATCCTAGAGGTCCTGGTCTTCTCCAAAGACCAATCTTAGTTCCTTAAGTGGAGGATTCAAAAAGGCGTTCCAAAGAAGAGGTAATATCCATTACCGATCTTTTCAATTTCTTTCTTCTTCAACTTCTTCTTATTTAGTTGTTTCATGATAAAGTAATAACATCAGTATTACTTACATACTGATATGTTATTATAAATATGAAACAACCCTAATTCACCTTCTATCCATCCTACGGAAAAATGAAATCACCGCGCGTGCGTACGTACGGAATACCGTCTCCACGCCGTGGTGTAATCTATTTTCCACCATCACCTTACAAGGATGGGTATAATGGTGTAATCAGTAACTATATATGATTATTATTAAGTAATATTGATACTGAAATAATATATATATATACTCCAATACAATTCCACGATCATAGGAACAATCACATCACTCGTGCGTACGTACGGAATACCGTCTCCACGATGTGATGCGACTCGTTCTGCATGATCTTCATTTCATAATGATTATATAAATGAATTGAATGAATGAATATGGTATATACTACACTAATACCGTTCTGGAAATGAATTATCTATAACCTAAAGATAAGAATAAGAATTTATTCGACAAAACACGCATAAGAACAAAAAGTTATAAAGACCCGAGTAACAAGTAACAATGAAATATTACTAACAAGAAGCTAATAATATGACCATATATGATCTCATATAAATATGTATGACTCTGGAATAAGTCAATAACATTATTTAAACCATTATACAGGAGCTTCAGACACGAACAATGAAAATCGGACCTAAGGTAAGGGAAATATCACAATCTCATTTTTATCCGAGATTGTTTATTCGTAAGTATTTACTGGGGTGTATTTTATCATCCACATCCATGTTCCCTCAATATGTAATATTGTTTCCATCCACTTGAAATAGTTTAAATCCAATTTTACCCTTAGGTGAGTTTTTAGTAAAGAATATGAAAGGAATCTTTTGTTGTTTTTCCGTACGAGGTACTTTTTGACTTTTCCGACAAAAGTACGAAGAATGTTTTTTTTAACTTATACGGCATGAATGGATTTTTAAAACATTACTTCAAAGAAGATTCCTTTACAAGTTTTCAAGTTTATTTTTAATCAACTTCTTTTATTTTAATGTTGTATGACATGTTATGAAAGGAAAAATGTTTTTGAAGAAGAAAGGATATTTTCCTCAAGAATTCAATTCAAGTGTTTTATCAAAATTATTTTCCATCTAAGATAATAAAGGGTTCTGTTTCTATCCATATTTTTACATTGGTTTGACTATGTTGTGATGGAATTATGTTTATGAATTCCTTTATCATATATGAATTGATTTATGATGTCATGATGTTTCAAGAATCCCATTTTTGTTATGCGATGATGTATGTTTTATGATTATGTGGCACACATAAGAAAGGATTCATTATAAGATGGGTGGGACCTATATCTCCCTCCAATGCATTGGGTAATGATTTTATATCTCATGAGATAGACATGGCTGGAACGGAAGGTTATTTCGGTTCAGTGATACAGGACTGAAACGAGGAGTGAACTCGGCTCAGAAAGGGACTTTGTCCACTAAGATAGTCTTTGCAATGAGTCATGACTAACAAGAAATGATTTTCCATGATTATGTGTGCATGCCACAAAGATTTAAGTTTTATGTTATGATTATGGGGATCTCATTTTCACTTCTATGATTTATTCCATGTTAAGATATTATGATCTCTTTTGCAGGTTTTAATTTTCAAAAAGATATGATATGATTTTTATTTCCTTTATTTGCCCTTGCTGAGCATTTGAGCTCACCCTTTTATGTTTTCTTTTCCCCAGGCCAGGAAGATGGATATTAAGTAGAATATGCTAAAAGGGACCCTAGATATGATGAAATAAATGGGGGACACTGTAGAAGATTTATGAACCAGTTGTTTATGTTTCCCAGTTTCTAAAGACACTATACCTATACGGTCCTTTGTGGTTTTGTCATATGTTGTAATAAGTGTGATTCAATTTTGAAGTATTAACAATGTATGTAAAGTGTGGGTCGTTACAGTTGGTATCAAAGGAAAGGTATAGTCAACCTTTGGAAACTAGGATGTGAAATCCTTAGTAAGAACCCTAAGGATAAGTCTAAGCATGGAACACAATCTTAGAAATGGCCATGAATAACCTAGGATAAGACCATAAGCATGAAAATTTTATTCTTGAATTATGTGGTTTCCTATTATAATTAGTGTTGCTCACACTATTCTTCTTGGTTTTAGTCAATGGCTGGAACCCGAAGGAACCGTGTTAATGCGGAATGCGATGGGCAATGCATTGATTGTCCCCCTGAGCAACCAAACGATATGGGAGCTGGAATGCAAAATCTTGTAGCCATGCTCACACAACTTTCTCAAGATATGAATCATGCAGGATTTCCAAAGGAACAAAGGAGGGAGCAACATTCTGTTGAATCCTTCATGAGGCAGCGTCCACCATCTTTCAGCGGGTCTACTGATCCATTAGTTTCTGAACAATGGATTAGTACTACTGAAAAGATATTTTCAGTTCTTCAATGTTCTGAGCATGATAAAGTCATCCTAGCAGTGTATCGTTTGGAAGGAGATGCTGATCAATGGTGGAATCTTGTTAAGAATACAAGGCAAAGGGATGAAATTGAGTCTATGGAATGGGACGAGTTCAAGAACTTATTTTTCAATAAGTACTTCCCACGTATTCTCCGAACAAAGATGGAGAAAGAGTTCCTTGAACTGAAGCAAAGGGATGATGAATCTGTTGGTACCTATGAAGCAAATTTTACCAGACTTGCAAGGTACACTTCTGGTATTATTATTCAACCTGAGAGTAAGATCGATCGATTCTTTAGTGGCTTAAAACCAAGTCTTCGAAGGGCGTTAGCCATAAGGGACTTCAATAGCTACGAGGAAATCGTTCGATGTGCTCTCAAAGTCGAGATGGAGATTGGAGTAACCCATCAGTCACATGGGTTTGATAAGAAGAGGAAGATGGAATTCAAAGAAAAATCTAAAGAGCACACGGAAAAGAAGATGAACTTTCCCTTATGCTCAAAGTGTGGAAAGAAACATGGAGGGAGTTGTCTTAAAGGGACAAGTAAATGTTTTAAATGTGGAAAGGAAGGTCATCGGGCATTTGAATGCCGTGATAATGGGAAGAAGATGTCTAATGATGCAAACAAAGGAAGGGATACACAGAATGAACCTGCTACACTTCAATGTTTAAAGTGCAAGGAGATGGGGCATTATGCCAATCAATGCCCAAATCCAAGGGTTGATGATGATGGTCGACGTCAACAAACTCTTAAGGCTAAAGAAAAAGGAAAGTCACATGCAATTTCTATCAGCGATGTGGAGTACGATAACGATGTGGTGAAAGGTACACTTACCATCCACTCTAAAGTAGCAAATGTTTTATTTGATTCTGGATCCACCCACTCTTTTATTTCTGAAAACTTTTCTAAGGGTATCACCGTATTACCTCAACAATTAGATGTTGAGTTAGCTGTGACAACACCTAATGGCACATCAATCGCATCAGAAGTTTATAATTCTTCTCCGATCGAAGTTTGTGGGAAAGTGCTTCCTGCAAATCTTGTGATCCTTCCTTTAGTGGAATTTGATGTGATTCTTGGCATGGATTGGCTTTCTCTACATGGAGCTCATATCAATTGCCAAAGAAGGGAAGTCACATTTCATATTCCAGATCAACCTACGATCGTCTATCAATGCAAGGATGAACATAACCTTCCAGTGGAAATTTCTTCCATCTTATGGGTATTGATTCCACTAAATGAAGGTTATTTATCTCAAATAGTTGGTGAGAAACTCACGATTAAGAATATGCCCATTGTACGGGAGTTTGATGATGTCTTTCCGGAGGAATTACCGGGTCTTCCACCAAATCGTGAAGTTGAGTTTTCAATAGAACTCGTACCGGGTGCTTTGCCTATTTCAAAGACACCTTATAGAATGGCCCCAATTGAGTTGCAGGAATTGAAGAAGCAACTCCAAGAGAATCTTTATAAGGGATTCATACGCCCTAGTGCGTCACCTTGGGGAGCACCTGTTCTATTTGTTAAGAAGAAAGATGGATCAATGAGACTCTGCATTGATTATCGAGAACTTAACAAGATCACTATCAAGAACAAATATCCTCTCCCACGCATTGATGACTTATTTGACCAACTACGCGGAGCTCAATACTTTTCCAAGATTGATCTTCGTTCAGGGTATCATCAATTAAGGGTCAAAAGGGAGGATATACCAAAGACGGCTTTCCGTACAAGGTATGGACACTATGAATTTATAGTGATGCCATTTGGTCTTACTAATGCCCCTGCTATCTTCATGGATCTAATGAATAGAGTCTTTAGAGACTATCTTGATCAATTTGTGGTAGTCTTTATAGACGATATTCTTGTCTATTCAAAGAGCAAGGAAGAGCATGAAGATCACTTGAGAATTATATTGAAGACCCTGAGAAAAGAAAAGCTTTATGCCAAATTTACCAAGTGTGAATTTTGGCTTCAAAAAGTTGCATTTTTGGGTCATATAATCTCAAAAGAGGGGATATCTGTGGATCCAGCAAAAACAGAGGTTATCGAAAGATGGTCAAGACCAACAACAGTAACTGAGATCCGAAGTTTTCTTGGTTTGGCTGGATATTATCGACGTTTTGTAAAAGATTTTTCACGATTATCTAATCCACTCACCAAGTTGACTCGGAAAGGAGTTAAGTTTTTCTGGACAGAGGAATGTGAAGAGAATTTCAAGGAGTTGAAAAGAAGGTTATCCAGTGCACCTGTGCTCACACTGCCTTGTAGTGGAGAAAGGTTTGTGATCTATAGTGATGCATCCAAGAAGGGATTGGGGTGTGTTCTTATGCAAAATGATATGGTGATAGCTTATGCCTCACGACAGTTGAAAATCCATGAGCAAAATTACCCAACACATGATTTGGAGTTGGATGCGGTAATCTTTGCATTAAAGATTTGGAGGCATTACCTTTATGGTGAAAGGTGTGATATTTATACTGATCATAAAAGTTTAAAGTATATTTTCACACAAAAGGAGCTGAATATGCGCCAAAGAAGATGGTTGGAGCTGATTAAGGATTATGACTGCTCAATCCATTACCACCCTGGGAAAGCAAACAAGGTGGCAGATGCATTAAGTCGACAAGACCATGCTAGTTTATCCATGATGAGGATCACAAAAGATCCAATATTTATGGATTTACAAAGGATGGATCTTGGAATTATAAAGGAAGGGGAAAAATCTTATCTTTCTCAAATGAATGTTCAACCATCTATACATGTGAAGATTAAAGAGGCACAGAAAGAAGATGTCGAGTTACAAAAGAAGGTGAGAAATGTTCCTGAATTCAACCTTGATTGTGATGGGATAATAAAGTTCAGGAATCGGGTTTGTGTTCCTCCCATCCCCGAATTAAAGAAAGAGCTGCTGGATGAGGCTCATAGTTCTTCATTCTCTATTCATCCTGGAAGCACGAAGATGTATAGGGACCTGAAAGAGTACTTCTGGTGGGATGGCATGAAAAGAGATGTTGCTGAATATGTCTCTCGATGCTTGGTTTGTCAACAAGTTAAAGCTGAGAGACAGAAGTCTAAGGGGATGTTACAACCATTACCCATACCCGAATGGAAATGGGAAAACATCACTATGGACTTTGTCACAGGACTTCCTAAAACATCCAAAGGCAATAATGCTATCTGGGTCATAGTTGATCGTCTTACAAAGTCTGCACACTTCATTGCTATTAGAGAGGATTTCTCTCTAGATCAGCTTGCCAGGATATATGTAAAGGAAGTGGTAAGATTGCATGGAGTACCACATTCTATTATATCTGATCGAGATCCGAGATTTACCTCAAAGTTCTGGCGAAGTCTTCAGCATACTCTGGATACAGAGTTGAGTTTCAGCACTGCTTATCATCCCCAGACAGACGGTCAGTCTGAGAGAACAATTCAAACCCTAGAAGATATGTTGAGAGCTTGCTCTATGGATTTCAAAGGAGGTTGGGATCAACACCTACCTTTGGTGGAATTTTCTTATAATAATAGCTTTCACTCCAGTATTCAGATGGCTCCTTATGAAGCTCTCTATGGAAAGAAATGCAGGACTCCAACTTGCTGGGATGAAGTTGGGGAAAGAAAGCTATTAGGACCTGATCTCGTTGATGAAATGGCAGAAAAGGTCAGATCTATTCAACAACACATAAGAGCAGCTCAGAGTCGACAGAAAAGTTATGCCGACAACCGAAGAAAAGACCTAGATTTTGAAGTGGGTGATAAAGTGTTCTTACGAATATCTCCCTGGAAGAGGGTTATGAGATTTGGAAAGAAGGGGAAGTTGAGCCCTAGATATATCGGTCCTTTTGAAATACTGGATCGTGTTGGGAAGGTAGCTTACCGATTGGCGCTTCCACCGAATCTCTCTCAAGTTCACGATGTGTTCCATGTATCTCTCCTGAGAAAGTACATACCAGATCCTTCACATGTACTCAGTTCAGAAGTTGTACCGCTGGAGCAAAATCTTTCTTATGAAGAACAGCCGATAGAGATTCTGGATCGTAGTGAAAAAGTCCTACGAAACAAGACCACTCACTTGGTGAAAGTTTTATGGAGGAACCACCAACTTGAAGAAGCTACATGGGAGCTTGAGGATATGATGAGGGAGAAGTATCCTCATTTGTTTGTTGCAAAGTGACGAATTTTGAGGGCGAAATTCTTTTTAAGGGGGGTAGAATGTAACACCCGAGACTTTTATGTTATATAAATCATCAAAGGAATCTTTTTCTACACAACACTTGCTTGGCTTGCTTTACACGCAATCGCGACCTTCCTCGATAGCTTGCGTCGTACGCAATACCGAGTTTCACTAAACAACAATATGCTATTAAAACTAGCCGTTATGAATAGTAATAACCACTTTTTGAAATTTTATAAATTTTATTTTTCAAAATGGACTTCATTTTTGGACTCAGAATATCGAAATTAGCCTAGGGTGAAATTTTGGTATTTTTCTGAAAACTTTCAATTTTTGATGAATAGTGAAACCACTAAGTGGTAGGTTAAAAACTGAATTTTGCATAAAACTTAATTTTACCGCTTCTGTGAATGGAATTTCAAAAATCCGAGAGACACGGTTAATATCAAGTACTAAAATGTGGTTCAATGAGATGAAAATAATTTTTTGGTGAATAGTAACTTTTTACTATTTTTACCGCGGTTAATAGTAAATAGGGTAACTAAGGGTAAATATGATATTAATATTACCCTAAAACATGTCCTAATTCTATTGGACAAGTGTAATTCGACCAAAAACAAACTTAGGAATAAAATATGACCATTTAGGCCCACTTGGATTAGATTAGGACATTTATTATTAATTTATTTAAAGAAGGGTTAAAATAGTTAAAATCAAAGTTTAATAAGTAAATCATTTTTAATATAGGGTTATACATAAGATAAATTCGATTTTAAATATTCATTAGAATGCTAAAAAGATTTCCTACATGATGGTATTTTATTTGTAATTTTTAGATATCAAATAATTTAATTTATTTATGACACAAAGATGATGCAGTAATTATCTTATTAATGAAATATTGACAAAATTGATAATATAAATACCAAAATAAATGTAATTTGAGACTTTTTATGAATTCCACTAATTTTCTAGGTTACTATGATATATTAGTATTGATTTAATCAACATGGTTCGAACATATAATTCTGTTATGACTTTCACAAAAATCATATATCAAATAGTGTCAAAATTGACAGAAAATAGTTTTTTTAAATCAAATATTATATTATTAATTGTTATTTTATTCCTAAAAATCTAAGGTTCGGCCAAATGACTTAGATAAGGATATATATATTAATAATAAACAATTTGGGGTTCGTTTGGAATGTTATAGTAAGTGTATTAACCATATAGTGAAAGAAAACAAAAAGACACGGTAAAAGTTAAATTAATTAACTTAGAGTTAAATCTAATTGATAAGGTTAAAATAATACCCTAAACTTGTCTAAATCCTATTGGTTGATAGGATATCGACCCATCCCCACTTTAGCTTCGAAATAAGACCCTTTGGAACCATTATAAACCGATTTTGACTTTAATATAAAATAATATTTTGAGATATTCCTAAGGTGCCCCTCTCCTCCCTTATAAAAGGGCACCTCCTCCCCCTCCTCCTCACACCAATTTGAGCACTCAAGCTCGGCCAACCCCTGCCATTTTCCCTTATCCACTTCCCTAGAATAATCCTAGAGGTCCTGGTCTTCTCCAAAGACCAATCTTAGTTCCTTAAGTGGAGGATTCAAAAAGGCGTTCCAAAGAAGAGGTAATATCCATTACCGATCTTTTCAATTTCTTTCTTCTTCAACTTCTTCTTCTTTAGTTATTTCATGATAAAGTAATAACATCAGTATTACTTACATACTGATATGTTATTATAAATATGAAACAACCCTAATTCACCTTCTATCCATCCTACGGAAAAATGAAATCACCGCGCGTGCGTACGTACGGAATACTGTCTCCACGCCGTGGTGTAATCTATTTTCCACCATCACCTTACAAGGATGGGTATAATGGTGTAATCAGTAACTATATATGATTATTATTAAGTAATATTGATACTGAAATAATATATATATATACTCCAATACAATTCCACGATCATAGGAACGATATCATCACTCGTGAGTACGTACGGAATACCGTCTCCACGATGTGATGCGACTCGTTCTACATGATCTTCATTTCATAATGATTATATAAATGAATTGAATGAATGAATATGGTATATACTACACTAATACCGTTCTGGAAATGAATTATCTATAACCTAAATATAAGAATAAGAATTTATTCGACAAAACACGCATAAGAACAAAAAGTTATAAAGACCCGAGTAACAAGTAACAATGAAATATTACTAACAAGAAGCTAATAATATGACCATATATGATCTCATATCAATATGTATGACTCTGGAATAAGTCAATAACATTATTTAAACCATTATACAGGAGCTTCGGACACGAACAAAGCAAATCGGACCTAAGGTAAGGGAAATATCACAATCTCATTTTTATCCGAGATTGTTTATTCGTAAGTATTTACTGGGGTGTATTTTATCATCCACATCCATGATCCCTCAATATTTAATATTGTTTCCATCAACTTGAAATAGTTTAAATCCAATTTTACCCTTAGGTGAGTTTTTAGTAAAGAATATGAAAGGAATCTTTTGTTGTTTTTCCGTACGAGGTACTTTTTGACTTTTCCGACAAAAGTACGAAGAATGTTTTTTTTAACTTATACGGCATGAATGGATTTTTAAAACATTACTTCAAAGAAGATTCCTTTACAAGTTTTCAAGTTTATTTTTATTCAACTTCTTTTATTTTAAAGTTGTATGACATGTTATGAAAGGAAAAATGTTTTTGAAGAAGAAAGGATATTTTCCTCAAGAATTCAATTCAAGTGTTTTATCAAAATTATTTACCATCTAAGATAATAAAGGGTTCTGTTTCTATCCATATTTTTACATTGGTTTGACTATGTTGTGATGGAATTATGTTTATGAATTCCTTTATCATATATGAATTGATTTATGATGTCATGATGTTTCAAGAATCCCATTTTTGTTATGCGATGATGTATGTTTTATGATTATGTGGCACACATAAGAAAGGATTCATTATAAGATGGGTGGGACCTATATCTCCCTCCAATGCATTGGGTAATGATTTTATATCTCATGAGATAGACATGGCTGGAACGGAAGGTTATTTCGGTTCAGTGATACAGGACTGAAACGAGGAGTGAACTCGGTTCAGAAAGGGACTTTGTCCACTAAGATAGTCTTGGCAATGAGTCATGACTAACAAGAAATGATTTTCCATGATTATGTGTGCATGCCACAAAGATTTAAGTTTTATGTTATGATTATGGGGATCTCATTTTCACTTCTATGATTTATTCCATTTTAAGATATTATGATCTCTTTTGCAGGTTTTAATTTTCAAAAAGATATGATATGATTTTTATTTCCTTTATTTGCCCTTGCTGAGCATTTGAGCTCACCCTTTTATGTTTTCTTTTCCCCAGGCCAGGAAGATGGATATTAAGTAGAATATGCTAAAAGGGACCCTAGATATGATGAAATAAATGGGGGACACTGTAGAAGATTTATGAACCAGTTGTTTATGTTTCCCAGTTTCTAAAGACACTATACCTATACGGTCCTTTGTGGTTTTGTCATATGTTGTAATAAGTGTGATTCAATTTTGAAGTATTAACAATGTATGTAAAGTGTGGGTCGTTACAATATAGCTGATATTTTCAATATATTTTATCTAAATTTCAATGATTTAGTCCTCATGAATGTGTCATTACATGTTAAGTTGCATCATTTTTGGAATATTGTTGTATTTTGAGCAAAATTGTGAAAATGCGTTAATTCTGGATTTTAAGCAGTTGTTGACTTGTCTGTGTATTTGGTCATATCTTTTTAAATACTTATCCAATTCGACTGATTCGTTTTTTTAGGAACCCCTGGAATGTTATCTTCATATATTTCAACTGGATCAAGATCTAAATCGGCAATCTAAGGGTCCAAATAAATCATTCTTTGGGAAGAGTTTGTATGTTCGGATGTGTGGAGCCCACCTCAATAAATGGAGCATCACTTCGGCTACATGTTTCCAATGTCATTACTTTCAACTGGGCATGCAATAGTACTCCAAGGCTCTAATTCAGGATTAATTTCAAGGTCATACTTGATAATTAGGGCACACTATGATCGAGTCAAACAAGTGGGAGATGAAAGGTCTCCTCGGGAAGAGAATGATTCGTGGATTAATTAATTAATAACTTTTTCAAAACGTCTCCAAAGTAGATGATATTTTGGGGACAGACATAGAATATATTTTTAAACAACTCTTTAGAAGGTTCCATAGGTTTATTTGGCCGGTATGTGTTCCAAACAGAAGCATATTTCGGGCGGATAGAATCTGGATAGAAGATTTTCCAGCCCTCCTACCCTATTCTCCCTATCACTTCATTCATTTCAAGCGGGGGGGGGGTGGATTTGTGGAGATAATGATGAAGATGGTGTACACTATTTATGTAATGGAGGTGATGTGGGATGATCAAGTGATGCGAGGCTAAGCACCAAGTGGTTGCGGACAACGACAACCGACAGACACTCCCTTCCGAGTTTTGATCTTCATGTGTAATCTCTGTTGCATCTCCATTGAATTTATATTTCATTAATGACAATGGTTGTTTTATTTCATGAATATATTTTCAACTTGTTTTTTCTGGATGGTTTCCCAATCTATAAAGTAAAATAGTCGATTTCACTATTTAAATTTCTGCGGTGAGGTCTTGCCGTTGAGTATAGTGATTTCGGTTAGGTTTGGTTATTTAAAGGTCTTCAAATAATTAGATAGATTCTATAGGAGGGGAAACGATCATATTGAGGTTTTAATATGATATCCTTGAAAAATAAGGTGTTTATCCAGAGGTATTTGGGTAGGAATTGAGATATTCATTAAAGATATAATTTGAAACAAGGAAGAGGGGAGTGTCTGGGAGGTTAAATCTTGTCTGTAACCACTGTTTTGATTCTGGATTGAAACCCATTTTATTTCCAATAAATTTTCTAGCCCATTCTCCAATTTTATTTCTCTTTAGTTTTTATTTATTTTCTGTTTTTGATTCTTTAATCAAATCCCCAATTTTCCATTTCATGTGAAAACAAACCAATAAAAAAGTGATAGTTTGGCAACTCAAATTGCAACCTCCTAGAGAGACAATCCAGGGACTGCTATATTGCATTGTTTTTTGGGGAAAAAATAATATATTGAGGATTTCATGACAAATAATCCATACATCAACTGGCGTCGTTGTCGGGGAGGTTTCTTGAGTTGATTTTGTGTGGAAATTGTTTTTGCATGACCTGAAATTCTAACCCAAATTTGTTCCCATTGGATTATGAAATTGATAAAACTTTTCACTCTAGGTATAGAGCTACCAAAAATCCCCTTGTACCAAGTTGTGAATCTTCTAATAATGCACTTAGAAGAAAGCTGGTTAAAATTGAAATTCCAATGGCTGAAAATAGAACCTTGAAAGAATTGGCTTCATCTTATGATGAAAATCAAGAAAATCCTGTTGAATATCCTGATGCACCTGCTGGGTTTGAAATTAAATCTGGTTTCATTCACCAACTTCCAAAATTTAATGGTTTTTCTGGGGAAGATCCACATAAACACCTTCAGGAATTTAGTTATCTTTGCGTCAACATGAAACCCCAGGGCATTGATGCAAATCAAATGAAATTGAGGTCTTTTCCTTTTTCGTTAGAAGGATTTGCCAAAGAATGGTTTTTCTATTCACATTCTACTTTGATTAGGGATTGGAATGAATTGAAAAAACTTTTCCTTGAAATTTTTTTCCCTGCTTCTAGAACTTCTTCCATTAGAAATGAGATTTGTGGAATTAGGAAAACTCAAGGTGAAACTTTGCATGAGTATCGGGAACGCTTCAAAAGACTTTGTTTCAGTTGTCCCCACCATCAAATTATTGACCAACTTTTGATTCAATATTTTTATGAGGGATCGTGTCTTACTGATAGAAGCATTATTGATGCTTCTGCAGGAGGGGCTCTAATGAAAAAACACCAACTGCTGTTAGGACATTAATTACAAACATGGCACAAAATGCTCAACATTTTGGAACAAGAGGCCTTCTTCATGTGAAATCTTCCCAAGAGTTCCCCATTGCTAGTCCTAAAAATATTATGATTGTGAGTCAACTTTCTGATCTTACCACCATTGTGAGGTCAATGATGTTATCCAATACCCCCACCAACTCCACCCAAACCTGAAGCAACATTTCAAATGAAAGTCTACTGTGGAATTTATTCTTCCAATAACCATTTTAGTGACCAATGCCCACAAATGCAGGAATCTTCTGAAAACTGCACTGCTGTTTTTCTTGGAAAACCCTTTCAATCAAACCAACAAAGGCCATTTCAATCAAATAAAAATTTCAATCAAGGCTAGAACAACCACTCTAATGAAAGATTTCGACAGCCTAAACAACCTAGAGGCTTCTTCCAAGGACAATCAACAAATTCACAACCAAGATATTTCAATGAGGAAGCCAATGCTCATTCTCGAAGAAACATTCAGGCTACCCCTCCCACTCAAAATTCAGAGAGTAATATTGAAGATGCAATGAGGAAACAACATGAGGCAATGAAACAAACACAAGACCAACAACAAAACATGTTGAATACCCCCAATGACTCAAATAGGTCAACTTGCCTCTGATCATAGTTGCATAAAAAATCAAATGAGTGGAGGTTTTCCCTCCCAACCCCAAGTGAATACGAGAGATAAAGGGAAGGAAAATGTGAGTGCAGTTGAACTTATGAGTGGAAATCAATTGAATACCCCTCAAATGGAGAAACCAAAACCTGTTGTTGAAACTGCTGTTGAGAATCCCACCACTGATGGAAATGGTGTAAATTCTAAATGTTCTTTGAAGGGAAACACAATTTAAAGAGAAGAAATGTTTCTTGAAAGAACAAAGAGGGATTGGAAGAGGATGTCTAGACCTTCTGTTTCTCAAAGAAGTGCTCAAAATAGCCTTGAAACAACCAAACCACCATTGCCTTACCCTAGGAGTGAACCACCAGTGAAGTCGAGTGCTGAGAAATAGTTGGATAAAGAGGTTTTGGAAACTTTTAAGAAATTTCAAGCCAATATACCTTTTCTTGATGCTGTGAAACAAATTCCAAGGTATGAATAGTTTTTGAAGAAAATGTGTACCCACAAGAGGAAAATCAAAGGAGGTGAAAAGGTCAACTTATGGAGGAATGTTTCATCCATGATCCAGCATGCCTTGACTGTCAAATATAAAGACCCAATAACTTTTACCATTCCTTTCACCATTGGGAAATGGGAATTCAAGGATGTTATACTTGATTTGGGGGCCTCCATCAATGTTATGACACATTCTGTTTACTCATCTCTTCATGTTGGAGAATTTAAACCCTCTGGGATCATCATTCGACTTGCTAACCGAAGTACCACCAAGCCTGCTGGAGTTATTGAGGATGTTCTTGTTCAGGTGAGAGACATGATTTTTCCGGTGGATTTCTATGTCTTAGATATGTAAGATGATAGGTTTAGTACCCAAGCACCTCTCATTCTAGGGAGACCATTCCTGAAAACTGCAAAAGCAATCATCAATGTTCACAAGGGAACACTTTCACTGGAGTTTGGAGGAGAAGTTGCTCATTTCAATATTTTTCAGTCCATGAAACACCCAGTCGAGGATCATTCATCCCCCCAAGTGAACATGATTGATTGGTTTTCCCCTGATATGTTCCCTGATTTTTCCTGTGATGAGAAACTAGCTGATATTTTTTATGATGGAAATTTGTTTGTTGCTGAATCTGATCAACAAGAGAGGGAAAAGGGAGCTGATGATGAGTCATGGAATGTTGAGATGGATTTTCAAGATTCTATTGATCTCAACATTGAGGAAGATGTCTCCCTAGAAATCCATAGTGCTTCTAGTGGTCTCCCAGGAGAAATTGAAAATTTTCCACTAGAATCAAATTCCAAGAGCAATGAAATTGATATTCATGGAGATTGTTCTTTAAATTCTGTAACCCCACTAAACAACCACACTTGTAAGCAATATTCCATGATCAATGAAAATACCCCAGCTGAGTTAGATTTGAAACCACTTCCTAAGAATCTCAAATATTCTTTCTTAGGTGAAAATGAAACATTCCCTATTATAATTTCAAATTATTTGTGGAAGGACCAAGAGAATCAATTGTTAGGAGTCCTCAAAACCCACAAGAAAGCTATTGGATGGACTCTATCTGATTTAACTGGAGTCAGCCCCTCAGTGTTCATGCATAGAATTTTCAAGGAAGAAAATTTTAAACCGGTGAGACAATTTCAAAGGAGGTTGAATCCAACATTTTTAGAGGTTGTTAAGAAGGAAGTTACCACCCTTTTAGCTGCTGGAATTATTTTTCCCATCTCTGATAGTCAATGGGTGAGTCCAATCCATGTAGTTCCCAAAAAAGGTGTCTTCCCAATCTCAAAGGATGAATTTGGTGAGCTTGTTCTCGTTAGGATTCCAAGTAAATGGAGAACGTGCATTGATTACAGGAATCTCAATTTGGCTATGAGGAAAGACCACTTTCCACTTCCATTTCTTGATCAGGTCCTTGAAAGACTGGCTGGAAAAACCCATTATTGTTTTCTGGATGGATTCTCTGGTTATTTCCAAATTCATATTGCACCAGAGGATCAAGAAAAAACCACATTCACATGCCCATTTGGATCATTTGCTTATAGTAGGATGCCCGTTGGTTTGTGCAATGCTCCTGGAAGTTTTCAAAGGTGTATGATGAGTATTTTCTCTGATTTTCTTGAAATTTTCATGGAAGTTTTTATGGATGACTTCACTGTTTATGGCTCATCATTTGAAAGTTGTTTGGAAGGTCTGGCTCATGTTCTTGAAAGGTGCATTGATAAGAACCTTGTTCTTAATTATGAAAAATGTCATTTCATGGTGGGTAAAGGGATTGTTCTTGGACATGTTGTGTCTTTGGATGGAATTCAAGTTGATAATTCCAAATTTGAGGTAATTTCTTCATTGCCATACCCAAAAACAATGAGAGATGTGAGATATTTTCTTGGTCATGCTGGTTTTTATAGGAGATTCATTAAGGATTTCAGTAAGGTTTCACTTCCATTGTCTAGATTGCTCCAGAAATACACCCCATTTGTCTTTGATGAAAATTGTAAACAGGCCTTTGGGGAGCTGAAACAAAAATTGATTACTCCTCCCATTGTTCAACCTCCCAAATGGGACTTTCCTTTTGAGATCATGACGGATGCATCTGACTTTTCGCTTGGGGCTGTTTTAATTCAAAGGTTGGAAAAGAAATCTCATGTGATTGCCTATGCCTCTAGAACATTAGATCAGGTCCAATCAAACTACACAACAACTGAGAAGGACTTGTTTGCTGTTGTCTTTTCTTTGGACAAATTTAGATGTTATCTTCTAGGATCTAAGGTGATTGTTTTCACTGATCATTCTGTAATCAAATTTTTGATGAATAAATATGATGCAAAACCAAGACTTTTGAGATGTATTTTGTTGTTAAAAGAGTTTGATGTAGAAATAAAGGACAAGAAGGTAAGTGAAAACCTTGTTATTGATCATTTGAGTAGGATACCATCTGTTTTGAATGGGGATCATCAGATCTATCTTCCAATTAAAGAAACTTTTCCAGATGAGGAGTTGTATGCTTGTCAAACTGAAAGGCCATGGTTTGATGATATGGTGAATTATTTAGCTTCTGATGATGTTCCCCACTGGTTTTCCAAGAATAAATTTTCTAGACTTTTGAGTGATTCAAAGCATTACATTTGGGATGATCCTTACTTGTGGCATGTTGGTAGTGATCAAATGATTAGGAGATGCATTCCAAATTCTGAATTCCAATATATCCTAAACTTTTGTCACACATTGAGCTATGGAGGACACTTTGGGCCTCAAAGAACTGCAAGAAAGGTGCTGGATTCTGGTTTGTATTGGCCAACCATTTTTAGAGATTCTTTTGATTTCTGCAGGACATGTAGAAATTGTCAATTTCAAGGGGGAATTTCCAAAAGGAATGAGATGCCACAACAACCTCTGTTGTTTTGTGATGTATTTGATGTTTGGGGTATGGATTTCATGGGACCTTTTCCCAATTAATTTGGATATCTTAACATTTTACTTGCTGTTGATTATGTATCCAAGTGGGTAGAATCTATTCCCACAAGAGCTGACGATGCCAAAACTGTGTCCAAGTTTATGAAGGGAAATATATTTTCAAGGTTTGGATTCCAAAAGTTCTTGATTACAGATCAAGGTACTCAATTTTGTAATAAGACTTTGGAATCACTATTGAAGAAGTATGGAGTTCATCATAGGGTCTCTACACCCTATCACCCCCAAACAAATGGAATGGCTGAGTTGTCCAATAGAGAAATCAAACAAGTTCTAGAAAAAACTGTGAACCCAAATAGAAAGGATTGGTGTTTGAGACTTGATGATGCAATCTAGGCTTATAGGATTGTATTCAAAACCCCAATTGGCATGTCACCGTTTAGATTAGTCTATGTAAAGGCTTGTCACCTTCTGGTTGAGTTAGAACACAAATCCTTTTGGGTTGTTAAAACATATAACATGAATCTATTTTCTGCTGGGGAAGAAAGAAACTTTTGTTTACAGGAGCTGGAGGAGATCAGAAAGAATGCATATGAAAGTTCTAGGCTATACAAGGAACAAACAAAATCATTTCATGATGAGATGATTCTCAACAAAAACCTCAAGGAAGGAGACAAAGTGTTGCTGTTTGATTCCAGATTGAAGCTGTTCCCGGGTAAATTTCGTTCCAAATGGTCTGGTCTATTCATTGTTACTCGTGTTTTTCCTTTTGGTGCAATCCAGATTAAAGAACCAAGCAAAGGGACACCATTCACAGTCAATGCGAATAGGTTGAAGCTGTTTATAGAGAATGTTCACGATCCTCCGGGGTAGGAGATCCATCTTCATGAAGCAGAATACAATTGATGTCAGGTTGTGTTTTTACTTCTCACTTTTTTTTGTAATGTCTTTGATTTCTTGAATTTCATAATCATATTTTTTTTACACAATGAGGACATTGCATAAAATAAGTGTGGGGGGAGTAACATGCTGGGTAGATTAGGATTTTTTGTTCTTTCATTTCATTTTTTTTCCTTTTCTTTTCTCTCTCTTTCAATTTTCGGTGTGTTCTTTTATTTTTCAAACTTTATGTGTTTTTTTTAAATTTTGAAAAACATTTGAGCTTACATGATGATATTTTAAAACCCTATCAATGAGTGAACCAATTGGTCCCTTGAATCTGGTTATAAATGAATGCGGAAAAAGACACTGTTTCAAGTTCCAAAATTTTGAAAAAACCATTGAATTTTTAATTCCATTCCATGAATGCTGTCTAATATTGAAAACCACTTGCCCGTGAGTATTTTGAACACATTTTTCATCTTCTTCGCATTCATCCTACTTCTTGAGTGAACCAAAGAATGCTTGTTTGATTGAACCAGAACTTGATCTTTTTCTATCAAAACATGAGGGCTAAGGTGAGTGTGATTGAAATGATTGAGGCAAGTTTTTTGTGATTGAAAGCCCCTTTTTCACGATTATCCCTTTTATTCTGGCCCACCTTTTACATTTTATGTTTCTTGAGCCCTTAGTATCCATGTAATGCCTTTTAGATAGCCACATTACAAGCCATTTTCCCTTTCCAACCTGCTTTGGAAGTATAAATGCATGATCTAGTTGAACTCAAGTGTGGGGGAGATGACTTGTGGTGTGCTACATCATCTGTTGTTGCTTTTAGTGGTTATATAAATAATGAAGAGATGTTTTTGCTGCTGAAAGATGTTTGATTTCTGAGAGATGTGGCTGTCTGGAGCTCTCAAAGGAAGAGATTTGTGCCTATCTAGAACTCTCAATTGAAGAGAGTTGTTCCTGTATGGAGCTCTTGATGGAAGAAAGTTGTGCCCAATCTGGAGCTTTTGAAAAAAAAGAGAAATATAACTGTTGCTGCTGAAATTTGGATGGAATGAGGTGGAAAAGATATTCTCATCGATTCTCAAATATGACTTTCATTGGAGGAGAGTAAGGAGGATTCCCCATATGAGTGAAGATTAGATTCATGTATTTTTTGCTTCCAAAATGAGCCAAACCCTCCTTATTTGGATTCAAAATTTTGTACATTTGAGACCCACCCACCTTTATCCACAGAACATCCTTGAAAATCCATCAAGATGATCAGATTTTTCTTGGCTCACATCAGGTGGAGATTTAGAATTTCTTCATGCCTATGATGATTCTTTCATGTTTTCTTGAGAGAAGCTTTGTTGGAAATCAATATTTGTGTTGAGAGAAAATTTTTGTGAGGTGACTGTGTTAAGTGAATGAGAAGAGAAAATGAGTTGAAATGGATTGAATGAACTGAATTTAAAACTTGAATCATTTTTTATGAGGCATTATATCATTTGATTCTTGGTGGTTGATTCGTGAACCTCATTGGTTTGTATTTTGAATATGCACTGATTTGGTTTTAACGATCACTTGTCTAGGATACCAAGTTGTAAGTGTGGGGGAATTGATAGAGCTGCTCTTTTCAATATATTTTATCTAAATTTCAATGATTTAGTCCTCACCAATGTGTCATTACATATTAAGTTGCATCATTTTTGGAATATTGTTGTATTTTGAGCTAAATTGTGAAAATTCCTTAATTCTGGATGTTAAGCAGTTTTTGACTTGTCTGAGTATTTGGTCATATCTTTTTAAATACTTATCCAATTCGACTGATTAAATTTTTTAGGAACCCCTGGAATGTTATCTTCATATATGTCAATTGGATGAAGATCTAAATTGTCCATATAAGGGTCCAAATAAATCATTCTTTGGGAAGAGTTTGAATATTCGGATGTGTGGATCCCACCTTAATAAATGGAGCATCACATTGCCTACAAGTTTCCAATGTCATTACTTCCAACTGGGCGTGCAAGATTCCTCCAAGTATCGCATTCAAGATTAATTTCAAGGTCAAACTTGATAATTAGGGCACACTATGATCGAGTCAAACAAGTGGGAGATGAATGGTCTCCTCGGGAAGAGAAAGAGTCGTGGAGTAATTAATTTATAACTTTTTCAATCAGTCTCCAAAGAAGATGATATGTTGTGAACCGACGGATAATGGATTTCTAAACAACTCTTTAGAAGGGTCCATAGGTTGATTCGGCTGGTAGGTGTTCCAAATAGAAGCATATTTCGGGCGGACAGAATTTGGGCAGAAGATTTTCCAGCTTTCCTCCCCTATTCTCCCTATCTCTTCATTCATTTCAAGGGGGGGTTGGATTTGTGGAGACAATGATGAAGATGGTGTACACTCTTGCTGGAATGGAGGTGATGTGGGCTGATCAAGTGATGCGAGGCTAAACACCAAGTGGTTGCGTACGGTGACAACCGACGAACACTCCCTTCCGAGTTTTGATCTTCATGTGTAATCTCTGTTGCATCTCCTTTGAATTTATATTTCTTGAATGAAAATGGTTGTTTTTTTTCTTGAATATATTTTCAACTTGTTTGTTCTGGATGGTTTCCCAATCAATAAAGTAAAATAGTCGATTTCACTATTTAAATTTTTGCGGTGAGGTCTTTCCGTTGAGTATAGTGATTTCAGTTATGTTTGGTTATTTGAAGGTCTTCAAATAATTAGATCACTTCTATAGGTGGGGAAATGGTCATATTGAGGTCTTAATATGATATCCTTGCCAAATAATGTGTTTATCCAGAGGTATTTGGGTAGTTATTGAGAGATTCATTAGAGATATAATTTTAAACAAGGAAGAGGGGAGTGTCCGGGAGGTTAAAGCTTGTCCGTAACCACTCTTTTGATTCTGGTTTGAAACCCATTTTATTTCCAATAAATTTTCTAGCTCATTATCCAATTTTCTTTCTCCTTAGTTTTTATTTATTATCTGTTCTTGAGTCTTTAATCAAATCCCCAATTTTCCATTTCATGTGAAAACAAACCAACAAAAAAAGTGACAGTTTGGCAACTCAAATTGCAACCTCCTCGAGAGACAATCCAGGAACTGCTATATTTCATTGTTTTTTGGGGAAAAAAATTGATTGAGGATTTCGCGACAAATAATCCATACATCAAGCGGATAGAGTGGAACCCAAAATATCCTACCCTCTTGGTAGGATATTTGTGAGGTGGGCCCGCACGAGCCCCACCGTTTCTTTTCCGCTAAGTAACGCACCCACGAAAACCCCTATTAAATGAAAGTCAACTGACGTGTTTTCTAAATTCTTAACGCCCCTTTTAATTGGGCGGTTAGTTTCGTTGCAATTAATTCTATGAATTAATTTGTTCGTTACTTATCTTTAATTTTCGTTTGTTGGCATGTAATGAAATAAGACCAACACATGTCTTCTTGAGGATGGTTCGTTGAGAGGATTTGACAGAAACATTAAGTCCTTCATCCTCCTTCGTGAAGAACGCGAAGAACGCGAACAACGCCAGACTCCGATGAAGGGCAACAAAGAACGCCAGACCCCGGGAGATCGACGCGATGCGACGCCGACGCTTCTTCCGCGACGTTCCATCCCCACGACAATCTTCGATTGGCATCTTGAGTTTGTCTACGCGACGCTGAGTACCGCGCGACATCGACGCCCTTTCGTGACGTGACGATCCTTTTTCTTCCACGATGGTCAAATCTGTGACGAAATCGCGTCCGACAACGACGTTGAGGTAGGGGTCATTTTGAAAATCATAATACCCATCTTTTTTTTCCTCCAAGGAAAGAACGTGGACCAACCAATTAACAAGTTGGTTCGTGGATTATTATTTCGGGTCGAGGTTTATCAATTGCTGGGAATTATGGTGTTGTTTCAAACCGCTAACGCGGTGGGTGCGGACTGATGAACTAGTCCGAACCCACCGCCCTTTTGTTCTTGGTGTACGGAACGACGGACAACGACAAAACGGGCCGCAGAGACGATTTGTTGATTCCGCAGTGAAGAACGGGACCCGGGATGAGCTATGACGCAGCCGAAAATCAAATCGGACCACTGGAGCAACTCCGGTGGCCCGCGGACTCTACCGGCGGCCAGAGGCGGCGGCGCCCCGGCGCGCCGCCAGACTGAGCCGCCGCGGCTTCAGCCGCGGCGGTGGGGTGAGGTTCCCCGACCGCGCATAACCGAAGTCAGGGATGCGACCGGCTGCCGCGTCCGTTGGCGAGAGGTGGCCCCAACCGGGGCCGCATATCCTTCACGCGGGCGCAGCGCGCCCCCGCCCGCGGTTTCCCTCGCTCGGCCGCTCAGCCGAGCCGAGCCGAGGCGACCCGCCGGGCCGGGTCGCGCCCAGGCCGGGCCGAGTCGTGCCCAACCGGGTTGGGTCGACCCGGTTCGGGCCGACCCATGGGGGTCGGTCCGGGCCCAGACCCCCATTTCTGGACCTTTTCGGTATTTTTCTCATAACTTGAGCTACGGGCCCTCGAAAAATGCGCCATCAGTGGCGATACGATCCTTGGACTGAGACGGTCGTTTCGGTATATCACACTCAAGGTTTCAGAATACTTTGGGTTCGGCTGGGTTGGTTCGTACCCGAAACCAACCGGGCCCTCGGAGCGGAAACACTCATATCTTGAGCTTCGGACGTCCGATTAACGTGCCGTCGACTTTGTTGAATTCCTTTAAGTGAGAAGGATCTTTTGGATTACTCCGCCTGAGGTTTGGACGCAGGTGGAGTACGGTCGGGTTGATTTTTCCTTAAAAACCAACCGGGCCCCTGGAAAAAAGGCCAATAACTCTCAGACCGAGCGTCCGATTGACGCGCCGTCTGCAACGTTGAGTTCCTGTTGACAATACGAAACTTTTTGATACATCAACTCTAGACTATGTGTCAGTTTAAGTATCAGCCTCTCGGCTCGTAGAGCGGACCCTCCTGAACGAGCTTTCTGTGTGCGAGAACCCTAGAGCTGGCTGCGACTACTACTGTGACGACGACGATTGTGCAAAGATCCTCAGTGGATTCGACGGAGATGACTACAACACTCCACAATCCTTTGTGGTTCAGTGCTACCGATCCTATGTGGGTCCTATCCTGTGTGGGTCAGCGCTCAACAGTCCTGTGTGGGCCAGCGCCTACAGATCCTGTGTGGGTCCATTCCTGTGTGGGTCATTGCGGGGGTTAGTTACCTATCGATCCTTTGTGGGTCAGATCCTTTGTGGGCCATTGCGGGGGTTAGTACCTATCGATCCTCTTTGGGTCAGATCCTTTGTGGGTCATTGCGTGGGTTATTACCTATCGATCCTTTTTGGGTCCGATGGCTTAAAGGAATCATTGGAAATATCTGGTTATCTTTATCATCATATAAAGAAGTATTGGTGTGTGAGCTGAATCCCTTTTTCTTTCCTTTGTGGATTGTGTTGTGCTATCATGTGTGGATTTACGTTTTTCTCTCTTATGTGGACTGGGTTGTGCTTGGGCTCAGATGTTGGAGCCGAACGAGATTTGATGACTTAGGTATATGTATAGGAATATACCTAAGTAGTGTCGGATGTTACTTCGTGATTGTATCTTTCCTTTGTGGATTATCCTTTGTGGATTATGGGAGACCTTCGGGGGTCTCGGGGTCCCTACTGAGAAGATTATACTAACCCCGGCACGGGCTATGCCCGCACTACGTTGTGTTGGTTGCAGACGACGGACAGCGCTGATCGTGGTGGAGGCTTGCAATGAAGGACGGTACCTGGAGGTGGACCACTGGGTGGGACGTACTCGGAGCGGTCGGCTGGACCCGAGGTGCAGTGGAGGATTTCTGTACCCACCCTTTAGGTGGGATTTCCAGTGGGAATCTCGATGTTGCAGCTTTACTTTTCAGTTTTTGTTTTCCCTTTCTAGTCGTACTTTACTTTCAGTTTGGGTTTGTATTCTGGCCCACTTACTTTTCCGCACTTACTGTTGTACTCAGCTTTTACTTAGTGTTTACTTCTTCCTCCTTACTCTGTGGTGTTTGTTGTTTACTTTACTAAGGAAATGCCTTCCCTTTTTCCAGGATTAAGGCCTTGGTGCTAGTCACCAACCCCTGGCCTATGGAAGGCGGGCTTGGGGTAGTCACGGCACGAGCCCCGAGGACGGGTCGTGACAAATTGGTATCAGAGGAGTTCGGTTTTACCACAGACTCTGATATTACTTCTATGTGAAGCAACAGTGTTAAGCATATTGAGTGTGGTTATCAGTCCAGGGAGCCCAGTGTTGGTGCGGCGGCTGACGTATCCGTACACCAGGACCCTGACTTCTGATTTCCGACTTAATGCACGAAAACATTGATTGCATGTGTGTTTCAAGTTTTCTTTGTGATTACTTTGTATCAGCTCACCAGGTATACTGTTATGACCGTGGTATACCTGTTTCGTTTTCAGGATGGCCCCATGATAGTAGCCATCTAGGGTTCTGAGAGTTGAGCGTGATGACAGCCCACCGAGCGACGAGGCCTCGGTACAGGGCCCTTTGACAGCTGAGGCACCTGCGGTACCTCTACCTGCTGAGCCACCGATGCTTCTAGCCCCAGCCGCTGACGATGCACGTCACCTTAGTGCACTTCATGAGTTCCAGCGCCAGCGACCGCCCAGGTTCGTGGGGAGATGGACCCCCAGGCAGCCGAGGACTGGCTGGAGGCTGTGGTGCGAGTTTTCAGGCTAGTGGGGACACCAGCAGACCTCATGGTGATCCTCGCAGCGAGCCTACTGCACGAGGCAGCGGGCCGATGGTTGAGCTTGATGCTCTAGGTGCATGATGAGGCATCTCTTCTCTGGACGGACTTTGAGAGCCTCTTCCACTCGTAGTTCATCCCGGACACTCTCTGTGTGGTGTGCATCGAGGAGCTTCTTCAGCTGCGGCAGGGCAGTTTGACGGTCACCCAGTACTCGGCGAGATTTACCGATCTCTCGCGTTACTCGACAGACATGGTACGGGACCCATTCTTCCGGGCCCGGACTTTTGAGTATGGATTGAGACATGAGATCATGGCATCGCTGATCTCCCTCAGCATTCCGACTCAAGCACAAGTACTGAATCAAGCCCTTTTGATCGAGAGCTTCCTTGCTGAGCCTTCATCAGCAGCGAGACCTACCGCGGGGCGGCACGTAGCTGAGTCTTCTACAGCAGGCAGTCGACATATGACTCAGTGGTCCAGGAAGACTATACCCTCACGCAGATGACCTTAGGACACTGGCTCAGCAGTGCGGGGCACACAGCATGGAACCAATCTTTCGAGAAGCAGACAGTGCTACACATGCGGCGGGCACGGCCACATGGCTCGTGACTGCCCGACCCACCATGCCGAGGAGCAGCAGACGGTTGAGGGGCCACCTAGGCAGAGCTAGAGGGTCGACCGTGGCGGTCCGTAGGGATGAGGCGGATGAGGCAGAGGAGCTGTCCGAGCAGCAGGTGGTGGGCAATGCTTTGAGTCTCTACCACTACCACCACCACCAAGAGGTCCACCCCCGACCACAAGGAGATGGCGGGCAGAGACAGGCACAGCTCCAGGCAGCGGAGGCCTACGACCACAGCACGCCCGAGATGATTCAAGGTATTATCTGTGTCTATTCCACCCTTGCTGTAGTTCCTGTAGACACAGGAGTGAGTCACTCTTTCATAGCCACCGCCCTTGTTCGGAGCTCAGAGATTCCGACAGAGCCGTTGGATTGATACTTAAGGCTAGAGACTCCTACGGGAGAGGACTCGACGATTACGCACTGGTGCCGGTAGTGTGAGTTTACTCTAGGAGGCGAGAGATTTGGCTGGGATCTTCTTGCAGCAGTGTCGAGGCCTTACGACGTCATCTTCGGCATGGATTGGTTATCTACAGTTCATGCTCAGATCGACTGTATTAGGCGCAAGGTGCGATGTGTGCGCACCGACGGGAGCAGGTTCACCTTCACCGGAGAGAAGGGAGCCTTCGCAGCACAGGATGGACTTCCACAGAGGAGATGACAGCCCATCACTCATCAGTTGGCTAGCCTCATCCTTGGAGAGGTTGACATGTAGAGTCCTAGTTTTCCTGCTGTGGTGGATCAGTATGCGGACGTCTTTCCCGACGACGTCCCAGGGCTACCTCTTTGCAGAGAGGTAGACTTTTATATTGATCTGTACCCCTGGCCAGCCCCGATATCCACTCTATTATATCGGATGGCCCCCGTTGAGCTTCAAGAGCTATGGGTACAGTTGGAGGACTTGCAGGGAAAGGGATTCATCTGACCCAGTGTTTCACCCTAGGCTTCCCCGATATTGTTCGCCAAGAAGGCAGACGGGAGCTTGCGACTTTGTGTCGACAATCATCGCTTGAACCAGGTGAAGACGAGGAACAAGTATCCTCTACGAAGGATTGATGACCTCTTCGATCAGATCAAGGGAGAACGGTGGTTCTCGAATATAGACCTTAGGTCAGGCTATCATCAGCTCAGAGTTTGGTACGAGGACGTGCAGAAGACGGCCTTCAAATGTCGGTATGGCCACTATGAGTTCTTGGTTATGCCATTCAGCATGACCAACGCTCCGGCTGTATTCATGGGCCTCATGAATAGGATCTTTCATCCATACCTCGATCGATTTGTTGTAGTCTTCATCGACGACATATTGATATACTCAAGGACTGAGGAGGAGCACACATGCCACTTGCGGGTTGTACTAGACACACTCCAAGAGCACCAGCTTTATGGAAAGCTCTCAAAGTGTTAGTTCTGGATACGTGAGGTCCACTTCTTGGGACACGTCATCTCTGAGGTAGTATTTGCGGTGGATCCTGTGAAGATCGAGGTAGTGCTATCTTGGGAGCCACCCAGGAGCGTGACGGAGGTGCGGAGTTTCTTGGGACTAGCTGGATACTATAGGAGATTTGTGCCAGACTTCTCCAGACTTGCGGCACCACTCTCAACATTGAAGAAGAAGGGGAAACCCTTTGTGTGGTTAGACAGATGTCAGCAGAGCTACCAGGAGCTGATACAGAGAATGACCAGTGCCCCTATCTTGAGGTTTCCTGAGAAGGGAGTAGGGTACGTAGTCTACTGCGATGAATCAGGGACCCGACTCGGATCTCTCTTGATGCAGGAGTGGGCAGTGATCGCCTATAGATCACGTTAGTTGAGGCCGCATGAGCAGAACTACGCTTCCCATGACCTGGAGTTAGCAGTAGTGGTCTTCGCTCTGAAGACATGGCGACACTATCTGATGGGCGAGCGCTTTACAGTCTTTTCTGACCATCAGAGTCTCAGGTACATCTTCTCTCAGAAAGACCTGATCCTGAGATAGCGGTGATGGCTCGAGTTCCTCCAGGACTATGACTTTGAGATAGTCTATACTCCTAGAAAGGGAATGTGGTAGCCGATGATCTCAGCTGGAGGACGGGCATTCAGCTACTCGAGGAGGCGACAGAGCAGCTAGCCGCTATGCAGATATCCTTCATGGATAGAGATGGAGCAGCCTTCCTTCAGTCTCTCACAGTCAACCCTCCACTACTACAGTGGGTCAGAGAGGCACAGCGCGGGGATGCTGACTGTGAGACGCTACGTGCATAGATATCCTAAGGACAGGCACCTGATGGCTTCTCCTTTGGAGCAGAGCATGACATCTTTTTTAGAGGACGTACCTTGGTACCAGTTGCTTTACGGGAGGAAATGCTGAGAGGGTTTCACACTTCTCCCTTAGCGGTACATCCTAGAGTCTCAAAGATGTACCGGGATCTCAGACGACAGCACTGGTGGCTAGGCATGAAGAAGGCTGTGGAAGAGTTCGTTTCACGATTTCTCACCTGCCAGCAGGTGAAGGCAGAGAATCAGGTACCAGCAGGCTTGGTATAACCCTTGGAGGTCCCGGAGTGGAATTGGGACATGATATCTATGGACTTCGTGACTGGACTTCCATGCACTTCCAGAGGTCACGACTCCATCTGGGTGATTGTCGACCGACTCACCAAGTCGGATCACTTCTTACCCATCAGAGAGCAGGGCTCAGTGGAGAGCTTGGGGCATCTCTACGTTCAGGAGATTGTACGGCTTCACGGTGTGCCATCATCTATCGTCTCCGATCGAGATTATCTCTTTACTTCCCGGCTTTGGAAGGGGTTGAAAGAGGTTTTCAGGACGCAGCTACGTCTGAGCACTGCTTTTCACCCTTAGATGGATTGTTAGACGGAGAAGACCATTCAGACTCTCGAGGAAATGTTCCGCACATGTGTCCTTGACTTTGTTCGCAGCTGGGAGGACCACCTAGCCTTGGTGGAGTTTGTATACAACAACATCTACCACTCCACCATCGGGATGGCACCATACGAGGAGTTGTACGGCAGACCTTGCAGTTTTATTTTGTGCTGGACAGACCCTGGGGAGTAAGCCCTTGTGGGACCAGAGATGGTCCGGGCCACGACAGAGAAGGTCTAGGTCATCCAAGAGCAGATGAGGACAGCTCAGAGCCGGCATAAGTCTTATGCTGATAGGAGGCGAAGACCACTAGAGTTCGAGGTTGGAGACCACGTCTTCTTGCGTGTCTCACCTCGACGTGGATTGCAGAGATTTGGCCGAGGCAGCAAGTTGTCTCCATGCTTCATCTGACCATTCCAGGTCCTTACCAGGATCGGCGAGGTGGCTTATCGCCTGGCTCTACCACCTCAGTTGCACCAAGTGCACGACGTCTTCCACGTATCTCAGCTGAGGAGATATGTGCATGACCCAACACATATCACTGACCATGGGGAGCTGGACGTTGATGATGGGGAGACTTTTGCGGAGGTCCTGGTAGAGATCGAGGATCGACAGGAGCGGGTCCTACGTGGACGATCGATTCATCTTGTACGCATCAGATGGCAGCATGGGAACCTCCAGGAGAGCACTTGGGAGCGGGAGGCTCAGATGTGTGCTTAGTACCCACATTTGTTTCCCTAGCTTATGATGTATCCTTATGGGGATGTAAAGCCCTGAGGTGGGAGTGATGTAAATACCCATAAATTTTAAGGAATTTTTTTTCTTAAATTTCTTTGGAATTTTACAAGAACGTAGTTTCTGACGGCACGTGATTCCGAGGCCCGGTGTGCCCGGAATCATTTTCCGAAGTTTGGCTTGGGTACGTTCAGTAAACGAAAGAGCGGGTTTTTCTATCTTTTGAACCGGTGCTCGGAATCAAATTCCGAGGGCACCGATGGAATCACATCGCCGGTACTTTTTTAGAAACTCCTCTTCCGGAGTTTCATTTTCTCAGGTGTGGTTTTTAATTTTTGGGGGTTAAGTGAAAAAAATAAAATAAAGTGGTGCGACAACTTTATTTTATTTCACTTAATGCTGCTTAATGCCACTTAAAGCTGCTTAATCTGAGTTGAAGCGGATAGGGTGGAACTCAAAATATCCTACCCTCTTGGTAGGATATTTTTGAGGTGGGGCCCGTACGAGCCACACCGTTTCTTTTCTGCTAAGTAACGCACCCGCGAAAACCCCTATTAAATGAAAGTCAACTAATGCGTTTTCTAAATTCTTAACGCCCATTTTAATTGGGCAGTTAGTTTCGTTGCAATTAATTCTATGAATTAATTTTTTCATTACTTATATTTAATTTTCGTTTGTTGGAATGTAATGAAATAAGACCAACACATGTCTTCTTGAGGATGGTTCGTTGGGAGGATTTGACAGAAACTTTAAGTCCTTCATCCTCCTTCGCGAAGAACGTGAAGAACGCGAAGAACGCGAAGAACTCCGACCTACAACGAAGGGAGACGAAGAACGCTAGACCCCCGGAGATCGACGCGACGCGACACAGACGCTTATTCCGCGATGTTCCATCCCCGCGACAATCTTTGATCGGCTTCTTGAGTTTGTCTACGTGACGCCGAGTACCACGCGACAGCGATGCCCTTCCGCAACGTGACGATCCTTTTTCTTCCGTGACAGTCAATTCCGCAACGAACTCGCGTCCGACGACGACGTTGTGGTAGGGGTCGTTTTGAAAATGATAATACCCATGTTTGTTTTCCTCCAAGGAAAGAACTCGGACCAACCAATTAACAAGTTGGTTCGCAGATTATTGTTGTGGGTCAAGGTTTATCAATTGTTGGGAATTATGGTGTTGTTTCAAACCGCTAACGCGGTGGGTGCGGACCAACGAACAAGTCCGAACGCACCGCCCTTTTTTTCTTGGTGTGCGGAATGGCGGACGACGACAAAACGGGCCGAAGAAACGATTTGTTGATTCCACAGTGAATAACGGGACCCAGGATGCGCATCGGCGTAGACGGAAATGAAATCGGACAACCGGAGCAACTCTGGTGGCCCACGTACTCCACCGGCGGCGCGGGTCTCCGGCGCGGCGGCGCGGGTGGCCGGAGGCAGTGGGGTGCGGTTCCCCGGCTGCACGGAACCGAAGGTAGGGACGCGGCCAGCTGTTGCATCCGTTGGCGAGAGGCGGCCCCAACCGGGGCCACGGATCCTTCACGCAGGGGCAGCGCGCCCCCGCCCGCGGTTTCCCTCGCTCGGCCACTCGGCCGAGCCGAGCCAAGCCGACCCGTAGGGCCCGTTCGCTCCCAGGCCGGGCCGGGCCGCCCGGG
Organism: Viscum album; assembly: GCA_963277665.1. Classification (NCBI taxonomy): domain Eukaryota; kingdom Viridiplantae; phylum Streptophyta; class Magnoliopsida; order Santalales; family Viscaceae; genus Viscum; species Viscum album. Next base: position 238,817,608 of record OY728150.1, read on the forward strand.
CCGCCCGGGCCCGGCTGGGTCGTGCTCAGCCGGGTCGGACCCGGGTCGGTCCGGGCCCAGACCCGCATTTCCGGTCCTTTTTGGTCTTTTTCTCATAACTTGAGTTACGGGCTTCTGAACAACGCGCCGTCAGCGGAGATGCGATCCTTGGATCAAGACGATCGTTTCGATATATCACACTCAAGGTTTCAGAATACTTTGGGTTCAGCTGAGTTGGTTCGTACCCGAAACCAACCGGGCCCTCGGAGCGGAAACGCTCATATCATGAGCTTCGGACGTCCGATTGATGTGTCGTCAACTTTGTTGACTTACTCTAAGTGAGACGGATCTTTTGGCTTACTCCGCGCGAGGTTTGGACACATGTGGAGTACGGTCGGGTTGGTTTTTCCTTAAAAACCAACAGGGCCCCTAGGACGAAAAAGCCAATAACTTTCAGACCGGGCTTCTGATTGACGCGCCGCCTGCGACGTTGAGTTCCTGTTGATGATACAGAACTTTAGGCCACATCAACTCTGGAATATGTGTCAGTTGATGTATCAGCCTCTCGGCTCGTGGAGCAGACCCTCTCGAACGAGATTTCTATGTGCGGGAACCCTCGAGCTGGCTGCGACTGCTACTGTGACGACGACGACTGTGCAGAGATCCTCAGTGGATTCGACGGTGACGACTACAACACTCCGCGATCCTTTGTGGGTCAGTGCTACCGATCCTTTGTGGGTCCGATCCTGTGTGGGTCAGCACTCAGTGATCCTGTGTGGGCCAGCGCCTACAGATCCTGTGTGGGTCCGATCCTGTGTGGGTCATTGCGGGGGTTAGTTACCTATCGATACTTTGTGGGTCAGATCCTTTGTGGGTCATTGCGGGGGTTAGTACCTATCGATCATTTTTGTGTGAGATCCTTTTTGGGTCATTGCGGGGGTTAGTACCTATCGATCCTTTGTGGTTCCAACGTCTTAGATGAATTAGTGGCAATATCTGGTCATCTTTATCGTCATACAAAGAAGTATTCCTGTGTGAGCCGAATCCCTTTTGATTTCCTTTGTGGATTGTGTTGTGCTATCCTGTGTGGATTTACGTTTTTCTCTCCTATGTGGACTGGGTTGTGCTTGGTCTCGGATGTTAGAGACGAACGAGATTTGATGACTTATGTATATGTATGTACATATACCTAAATAGTGTCGGATGTTACTTCATGATTGTATCTTTCCTTTGTGGATTTTCCTTTGTGGATTCTGGGAGACCTTCGGGGATCTCGGGGAACCTACTGAGTAGCTTATACTCACCCCTACATGGGCTATGCCCGCACTACGTTGTGTTGGTTGCAGACGATGGACAACGCTGATCGTGGTGGAGGCTTGCGGAGCAGGATGGTACCTAGAGGTGGACCACTTGGTGGGACGTACTCGGAGCGGTTGGCTGGACCCGAGGAGCAGTTGAGGCTTTCTGTACCCACCCTTCTAGTGGGATTTGTAGTGGGCAGCTCGACGTTGCGGCTTTAAATTTCAGTTGTTGTTTTCCCTTTTCAGTTGTACATTACTTTCAGTTTGGGATTGTATTCTGGCCCACTTACTTTTCTGCACTTACTGTTGTAATCAGCTTTTACTTAGTGTTTACTTATGCCTGCTTACTCGGCGGTGTTTGTTGTTTACTTTACAAAGGCAATGCCTTCCCTTTTTCCGGGATTTACGCCTTGGTGCTAGTCGCCAGCCCCTGGCCTATGGAAGGAGGGTTTGGGGTAGTCACGACACGGGCCCCGAGGATGGGTCGTGACAACAACCACTACCCATACCATCATGGAAGTGGGGAAATGTCCATATGGAAATTTTCTTTAGAATCCTAAAAAAATTCAAAAGAAACAATGTGATACAGGTAATAGTTGACCGTCTAAGTAAGACTGCCCAATTTATCTCTATTAGAGAAGATTTCCCTCTTGACCAACTTGTTGTGATTTTCATAAATGATTTCATGAGGTTACATGGAGTTCCAAATTCTATCGTTTAGGATTATGATCCAAGGTATACATAAACAATATATAGAATTATTCAACATGCTCTAAATATTTAATTGAATTTTAGTAAGGCCTATCACCCCCAAATATATGGTCAATCTAAAAGGATAATTTAGACCCATGATCATATACAGGGAACATAATCAATATAATTTGGAGGTGGATGAGATCAACATCTCCCATTAGTTGAGTAATCATAAAAAAATATCTTCTATTAGAGTATTAAAATGCAACCCTATAAAGCTATATATGGGAATCAATGTAGAACTCCTACTTATTAAAATGAAGTTGGTGAGAGAAAGCTTCTTTGGCCTTATCTTGTGAAAGAGATGGCAGAAAAGGTTCATTCCATCCAACAACACATAATTTTTTCTTAAAGTTAGTATAAGATCTATGATCTACCATCGAAGGGACTTTTAGTTTGATATTGATGATATAGTCTACCATAAAATATCACCTTGGAAGAGAGTCATGTTGTTTGGGAAGAAAGGCATGCTCAACCCCATATACATTGGCCCCTATGAAATACATAGTCACATAGGAGGAGTGTCCTATCATCTTACACTTCTTCCTCATCTAGCTCATGTTCATGATTTATTCCATTTATCTCTCTTGAGGAAGTACATACCTCACCCTTCACATATGTGGAATCTGGAAGTGGTACAACTAGATCAAGACCTCTCTTATGAAGAGCATCCAGTTTATATCTTGGACCATATAGATAAAGTTTTACGCAAAAATACTACCCATCTCGTTAAATTATTATGGAGGAAAAATAAATAAAGTGAATTCATGTATGAAATAGAGGAAACAATGAGGCATAAGTACCCTCACATTTTCTCAACCGAACGAACAAGTTGGAATTTTGGGGACAAAATTTCTTAAGGGGGAAGAATGTAACTGCCCAATATTTTTAAATGATAATTGTTTCCTAAAATTGTGTGTTATGTTATATTATACATAACTAGAATATATCTCCATAATATTGAATAGGGTATATTTTGAAATTTTACCATTGGTTTTGGACCGTTATATGAACATTGGTCAATCATGACCATTGGTTAATTATGAAATTTGGTTAATTATGACCATTTGTAAATAATATTATTGATCAATATGAACGTTGTAAAATATACTCTTAATATTAATTTTGACATCAGAATTATTTTTTATAAGTAGAAATGGAAATGGAAAATTAATGCAGAAAGCAGAGTTTATAGCCTCATCTTGTAGAGTTGTGTCATACGAAGATCATTTTTCATAACATGGGAAGAGGGTTACATCATTGGTATTATCTCTTGACCAAGCCCATGATGAGCTCTAACATGTTAATCATGAATGAAATTTCCTACAGGAGCAGTTCAAGCTAGTGTAAATTACCACTCAGGTGATGTTATCTAAGTCACATCAAGAATCTATCACCATTACACACCTCACCAATAGGCCATATACATCTGTTATAAGGGGTTATGTGTCAAGTCATTAGTTACATTATGTATAATACCTTTTTATAAATAACATTATTTTTCTATCAATTCTGTTTTGAGTTTTTTTTTTCTAAAAAATATGCTGAATTTTATAACATGATTTTTTAACAGAAATTGTACTTTTCAAAAATGATTTAATTTTTACATTAAATTTAGGTTTTATTAATAATTATTATTTTCATGTAATAGTATGATTAAAATTGTCTTTTTTTAAATTTAAATGATAAGAAATGTTTATTTTTTTCAAGTGTCAGAAATTTTACTATACATTTTCTATCCACTATTATTTTTAATAAATAAGTTTTTTTCTATTTAAAAGATAAACATCTCAAAATTTATGTTTTATTATAATAAAATCAATATAATTTTAGAAATCATCATATAGAAATTAAGTTAGGGTGAATTGATGAAAATTTTCTAAAATATTTTGTTTTTCAGTGAATAGTAAAAATACAGTTTTGGATTTTCAGTATGTTTAATGACATCATAATGATGTAATAAGTAATATAAAATTATGGTCGACTCTTTTGTATTAAAATAACATATTAGGTTTCCCAAGATTCTAGTATCAATGGGAAAATTCCATGGTAAAGCCCATGGTTCTGCAAATACCATAACTGAGTTGTTCAAGGAAATAAATAAAACACCTCACTTTTTCTATGAATACCCACCCATTTCACCATTAGAATCCATTACCAATTCATAATCCCCAAATATCAGGGTTTTATTTTCCCAAGAAGTACAACCAAATTTTCCTCCTGTTTGAAAGGTCCTAATATTCTATTTTTTTGAGTTACTCTTCAAGGTAAGGGAAATCTCAACTTCTTTATTCCATTCAAGTTCCCTTTTTATGTGGTATGTCCTTCAAATTTACATAAAATTTTCTTCGGTAGTATTTATTCAATTCCTTTATTGTATCAATAGTCTTTTATGAATGGTATACCCTTTTCACCTCTCTTTTTAATGATTTCTAAAACCATTTTTATACCCATTATATTGCCTGATTTTCTTCTCAAAATTTCTCTATTTTCTAAAGAAATTATCTTATTTTCTTTTATGAATACCCAAAACTATTTCTTTTCTAGGGTTAGTAACCTAGATTTAAAAATTATCTCTTCTACTATTTAATTAACATTTATGTAACCCAGCTTCCCTTTTCATGGGTTAATAATGACATAAAGATCTTTTCTTTAATAATTATTTTTAAACGCCATAATTTTGATATGAAACTCTATTCATTTATTCTCTATAGGTTATTTATGAAATGTTTCGTTATGATATATGTGGATAAAATTAATTAATACATATTAATGGTGTGATATAATACTTATTTAATGTATTGGGTAAATAATTTAATCTCTAGAGATGACAAGTTTTACGATACCTTGGTGAATAACCTTGGAATTTTTTTCCAACACCTATTTGAGATCCCTTAGAGATATGCTTATGAATGTATAAAATAAATGTTATAGCCACATTTTAAATTAATGATTCAGGTTATTTTATTTATTATATGCCTCATATTCTTTTTTCCATGCCATAATGATACTATTTTTGTTCTTATTTAATTTTTTCAAGATCACATGTAAATTATTTATCTTATATTCCCTTACTAGTCCCTAAGATCACCCTTTCCTTTTGCGTATATCCCTAGGTTTTGAGATGAAACAAATATACTTAGTATAATCTTTGAATAATTATTTTAAGTGTAATAAAATAATTTTTTATGTTTTCATGGATTATGTACCTTATTTATAAGAAACTAAACATTAAAATATCCAATATTTTTACATTGTAATGAAAAGTTATGTAATAAAAAGGTGGGATTCCATAATGAAAAAATTATTCAATGTTATCTAGAGGTGGAAATGGAAATTGTATATTCCCATTATACTCATGTGTTTTGAGATATGAAATGAAAATTGGAGTTTCATGTAATCTAAAATTTTAAATTCCATCAAGTAAAAAAGAAAAATATTCTTAAATTCCAATGATATGGGATGAAGTATGTGGTAATTATCTCAAAGATATAGGGAAATACTTTATGTTTTAGAGATAAGTCTATCAAGAACATGAATTTTGAAGGGATATGGAGAATTAATTGAATGATTAACCTAATGCACTACCCAAACTCCAATGATTGAATTGTAAGGAGTATGAATATTAATCCAATAATTGAACAAAACCAAGGGTTAATGATGAGAATCAACATCACAACCTCAAAATAAAAGTGGGAATGGAAATGATATTAAATCATAACTACTAAAAAAACACATGAAAAACATGGTTAAAAGATATAATCATTAACTACTCAATAATTGGAAAGGTCTTATTTTATTAAGGTTCTATACACTTCTTTATATCTATAATATTATTAAGATCATAAAATAACCACCAAAAATATTATACATGTAATTTAATTTTTTATAAATTATTTTGAAAAAAACATTTATGGGGGAGTGATAAAATAAAAAATAATATTATTACACCATAATAAAAAAATGTTCTTATATCCTTTTACAAACATAAATTATTAGAATATTTCATCTTATTAATTCTATTAATGCAAAACAAAATTATGCAAATTTTTTTCCTCGTGAATCAGATCCTCAAATAAAGGGACCATCATTTCCAAGATCTTGATGAACACCTCCATATTGATCCTCATTTCATTAAAACCCTAAACTAAGATATGGACATGAATATTAATCCATATTTATTTTTCATTAGTAACAAAATTAAGGATTATATCCATCATTATAGATTTTTATTCTATTGATACTTTTACTAAATAGTCATTGTCCATTATTTTGTCTTTTTGATTCATTATGAGAGTCATATTGGTTTATTTGGAATTATATGAATCTTTTATTTTCCCAATTTTTTCCACTTTTTTGTTTAGTGGAATGGATATTGATCTTATCAGGGACTTATACTTCTAAAAAAATTATTTTAGAACCAAATATAATGTAGTTACTAGCTCACTTTTATCATCCCATGTGATAAGATCAAGAATTTACTTTGTAGGTACCTAAGTATGTATTGTGATATCCTCCTAAATAACTCATATTCATGAGTAGATTATTGGGGAGGATACCACAATTTTTATAGATTGAATTTTTTGTCAAATTATTATCATTGGTTGACAATGGTGGTCAATGATATTAGAATATTTTATTAATTTCAACGTGATGATGAATTTCCAAAGTAAATGTATCTTAGGTGAATTGATAAAGTATTATAATTTTATGAATCATGTTAATGGTTTGAAGACTTTTAGTTATATTGTTATTCTTGGAGAATTTTTATGGATTCATTGCATAAGATGTCATGGTTTAGAAATTCTCCATGTTATTAAATATAACGATTGTTGAACTGGTTCTTAATTAAAATTACATATTTCGAAGGTAAAATATTTTTTACAACAATGAATAAATGAGTATAAGGATTATTGGAGAATAAAGTTATTTATAATAAAAATTAATAAAATAATAGAATAATAATAATAATGGAATAATGCCTTGCAACATGTCATTATTTTATGAGAACCGTGCAAGGGAAAACTTGAATATTATTGAAAGATACATTTTCATAAATAAAACATTGAAAGAGATAATGAAAAATATTATAAATAGCGCAGTATTTCATGATAGAATAGTGTAATATGGGTCTATGTTGTGGATGGATTTATTTTTATATGATAATTTACATAGAATAAATTCTTTGTGTATTTAAAAAATTATCCATCTATTACAAGCCCAAGGGGGTGTATAAATCCACCCACATATGGGACTCTAGGTTGACCATGTAGGGAGGATCAGTCCTATTTTACTGTAAGGTGTAAGTGGATATGAGGGTTGTGTTTAAGCCCTTGGTGGTCCAGTGGACTTGTGGTGAGCATGGTTGAGACCATGCATTGTGTGGGTAAAAATACCCCAAATAGGTGGGTGTAGTAGAGCACCTGGAGAAACAATATGGGGAAGTATTAGGAGGGAGGTGGTAGATTTATTAACCTCACCCCCATAGTTATTTATTTATATAGAACAGACAAATCATGTGATGTTTCTATATGGGAATAGAAATTAGTTTCACTGTTTACCCACATAAATGACGGACAAAACAGCTTCCATTTGATCAGTTTGATTACAGTGGTCCATCAAATCTCATGCCTTTGTTTCTTAGACTAGGGTTGTTCGATCTCTTATGGTGTTGGTATTTCAGATCAGCCACATATTGTATTAATTCCCCCATTGTGTTCTTCCTCCCATTACCCAATGGTGCCAGTGGATTCACTGGAGACCTGGCCAAACCACCATCAGTTGGACCCAAGGCTTCCATGATCATTCTGTGGTTTCAACATAGAGACTAACTCAATCAAAGGAATCATGAAACTTCATTTTAAACATTCATATGAATAAATAAATGAAAAATCTATGTTTAAACTACAAATGTAGTTGTAGGAGTCCATTTGAGCTTCCAGAGTTCAGGAAAATGAGTTAATCATGTCTATGAATGCATGCATGTGATTTACTGACCACAAAGAAGAAGGACGATCATGAAGAAAAATTCTAAGTTTATTACGGTATCATTAAACAATGTTTAATGTATTAAAATCCAATATCTTTAATGAAATTTATCTTAGACATCACAGGATATATTTTTTGGGGATTTGAGTAAATGAATATAGGGGTAAAAGGCAGTGGTTCTGCCTATAAATACTGAGGCATCAAGACATGGGTATTTGTCACCATTATCATACATAAGAACTCTCATTTCAAAATAGATTATAATTTGAGTGTTATTTTAGATGGAAAGAAAATGAGTTTCAAGATCATTCAAGGCTTCATGAATAGGATGAGACCCAATAACCTTTGACAAGTGAAAATCACTCTCGAATGAGCTTCACAAAGAACATCATTTTGTGAATAAAAAGGGATAGTGAAAACTTGTCTCCCTGGATTTCATGAAGATATGAAATCCAAAAATCATTCATGGTTTGCAAATGATCTTTAGAAAACCATAACCCAATTCTTGAGTTTAGTAATCCAAATATGTATCATAAAGAGTCGGTTTTGTGAAGATTTAAAAAACATACACAAAGAATCATATGTTCACTTTTTTGATTTCATGAAAAAAGTAGTTTCATTACACTTGTATAATTTTCCTATTTATGAAACAAATAGGAAAAGACTCGGGACATTAAAATGATAGTGTGTATATACACCATACCTATACAAAGAATAGGAGTATTTCACAAGTGATAGAAAACACAAAAATGAAGTTAAATTATTCTTTTGTATATAAATATAAAGGGAACAGTGCGTGAAATTCATTCATTGATAAGTGAATACATATGCACAGGCAGAATTGATCAAAATAGTGTGTTTGTACAAGTGAAGAAGAAAGGAGTAGAAGTAAAGGGTTTATGCATGCTCTCATGCATACATGAAATTTGAACCATTTCAGATACCCAAAACAGATTCAATGATATCAAGCGACGTAAAAAACTCAAATTGATGAATGTTATAGTGTTTCATATAACATAAATGATGCATTACATGCATGAAGTACATATGAACTAATCCGTTTTATAATTCAATAATAGAATTGTTTTTATTTGTTCAAGTTCATTATTCCAAAAAATAAGTAATGAAAGTTTAGTATAATACAGTGGAACTAATACTTTATTCCCCAAGAATACATAGAACTAATACAAGTGTTATTTTTTTATTTTGTATTATAGATATTTAGAATCTAACACTGAAACACCATTTCATGTCATTTTGTTTCAAAAAAGAGAATAGATTATTCATATCTAAAGATTAATTATTATTTAAGGAAGATTAATTTTGATGATATTCTATTAACATGATAATTATTGTTTTGATAATCACAATGGAGTTTTGTGATTCAACACTAAGAAGAAAAATATTGGTTTAGTGCAGTTTGGTTTTTCACTAAAGAATAAGGAGATAACATGAAGTGAATAACTAATTTATATTTTGTCAATAATTTTTTTGGTGAGGATGATTTATGCGTTCATAAGTTAACTACATTCATAGTATTGTGATTGGAATAAGTAGAATATTATGCAGAATTTTGTTTGATTTTGGGAATAGGTGATCATTGTTTCTTGCATGTTGTTGTGAAAGTAATAAAGTGAATGAGAAGGTTGTGGAAGAAAAAAGAATCACAGTGACATCCAACAGGTCTTAATAGGTGGATGACTTTATTGGTGTAATTCAACTCTATAAATAAAATGTGTACTTTCTTTATAATTAGTATAAAGATCCATCTGATTTTTTTTAAACATGAATTTTCAATTAGATCTAGGTAATTCAAAGTTAAAGGTTATTTCATACATGTTTTAACTACATTAAAATGATTAATTTAAAGTGGTCATGTGGTTGGATCATTTCTATACCATGCCAAGGACTAACTACTATTATTTAGTAGTGAAGCTTGTAAAAATATCATGTTCCATCATTACATTCTTTCATATTATATCAAGAAACAATAAAAAGAGAATAATATAATCAATATCCTAATAGGACTAAAAGGTTTAGGGATAAAAATTTGTAATTGAGTTAAAATTTTTCCAACACTGATTCACCCCCCCCATATAGTGTTGGGAATATCCCAATATGGTTCTTTTAAGTGGTATCAGATGGTGGTTCACCTCTGTCAGATTCTCTATAGTGAATCCATTCCCTTTTTAAGGCTTGGATTTCTTTCCTAATTCAAAAATGAAGTGTAGTATTAGTGAAGATTCAGTTACCTATGAGATTATGTATATATTTACCAAGACAAATATGAACTAGAAAAATTAAGAGAATATAATGCTAAAGAAGAAGTCCCTTTTATATAAATAAGAGGATGTATCTATTTCTATATGCCCTGTTGATATTGAATACATGTTAGGCTTGGAAAGTAATGAGTATGGGGATCATGTTTCCAATATGAATATGGATAACCTTCCTACCAATAGTGATCTATAGGTATGTGTTATTACATTTTAAAATTAACTTAAAGATTAAAATGCTATCACAATTCTTGGTGATGATCAATCTATAAATTATTAAGAAATATAATTTAACAGAATTAAGAGTTATTATTCATGGTGTTCCTAAAGAAATTGAATCCCTTGTTTGTGGTATCTTTCAATGTATGAAGATAGATATCACTCAGCTAGAAGGAGAAACTGATATTTTAGAGAATGGATTACAAGAAAAAAAATTAGAATATTTAAAGATCTCCAAATATGTTGGACCCTTTGAAGGAAAAAATATGGAACTAGAATTAAGTTCCTCAAAATGGATCAATTATGGTAAATAGAATGAGGGAATCAAGAATAATCATTAAGAAATTATCTATTCACTTCAATAAAAATTGAAAAACAGCATCGATGTCATGTATTCACAATTTTACGTAATATCCAAGAAGATCAAGGACCTCAACTCTTTGATTCAAAACAAAGTTAATATATAAGAAAAATAATTTTCAAATAATGAATAAGGCTTGTGAATAGAATGTTATTATTATATAAGATCATAAAATAATCCTCAATATAAAATTCTTTGATTTTGAATTTTTAATGGTCAATCTTGAGAATACATATATTGACACTTCACACAAGAAGGAAACAACTGTTTCTTCTAATCAATGCTTACTGTAGGATTATACAATCAAAATACTATGAACAATTGATAATAAGATCATGATATCATTTAACAATATATCACAGGCAGTTGTGAAAAAAAATATACCAACCATACCATGTTGTAAAAATATTTCTAAATCTGTTTCCAAAAACTTTGTAGGTTGGAAAACAAATTATGAACAAATGTGGATAAACAGAGGTGACAATATACCTACCACTATGACTATTTTGAATAGGAAACCGAATTTTGAAGTTGGTTCCTCACCAAGAACACAACAAGTAATAAATAATACCCAACAATCTTATACTGGAGATACAAAAAATCAATATTTTTTTTCAATATTGGTGTTATAAAAGATTTGGGTATTTTTCAATAAATGTTTTGTACAATCCCCAAAATTTAATATAATAAATGATGAATATCTCAATAGGGGTAAATCCATAGAATAACAAGAAACATCCATTGGACCAAAAGCATATGCATACTACAAAAATATTTGGAATGCATGATAACATCTATGATATATGAAATAGAAGCGGTCACAAGGTTGGTAAATTCTCATCTCAACATGTATTCAAAGCTGATAATAAAATAAGATCAAAACAATCTAGATTAGAATACATAACAACCTTGGGAATAAATCAGAATAATTTTCTGAAAAAAAAAATATCTTAAGAAGATTCGAATAACGAAACATGAGAAGAACTTGGATTTGAAATCCATGAATTTGAAGGGTAGTGTATCCAAAATAAATAATAAGATGGATGAAACTCAGAAGAACCCATGTTCAAGATCCAAACATACTTCCACAATTCCTTATAACATGTCAGTTACATTTTCATAATACGTTCAAATAATGAGGAAACATTATGACGCACAAGTTAAGGTATGTGAAAAAGGAAAACAATTAAGTCAAAGTGCATGAGGGTTTTTAATAAAAGTAAAATATTTTGTTAAAGAGGTTATTTGTGAGAGATATAAGAAATGTAGTTACATTTCAAAAGGATTCGTAACCTTACTATCAAAAATATAATTAGAATTTGAGAGGATTAAGAATGTATCAAATGTGAAGGATATTAATAAGAATATTTATCCACACAAAGAAGAATAGGATGTGAAGAGCTCCATGCTGCCTCAACATAAATTAGAACGTATGTGCATATATGATAGCATAAAGAGTATATTAAATTGAGAAACATGGTTAAAAGCATCTAAACCTTTTTTTCATATTAATGATGTAATAAGGATCCAACATATTCTGTTTAATCATTTTTTTATTTTATTTGTGCTTATAATGTCAGAAATTTAAGGTAAAGCATGTTCACAGAGGGAGATCCTGATAATCACTGAGGGCTATTATTTCTTGATATAAAAGTTGGAAAAGTATTTATACATGAATGATTTATCAATGGGTGTTCAAATAAAAATATGATAGAGGATCAAATATAATCATGATGAAGAATATGATTTACTATTTTGGACAACTAGTATAATGAAGATACCATCTTGGTTTGATCTTGTTTTGGGTATCCTAAAGAGAGAGAGTTCAAGAAAATCATTCTTGGGGATGTTTTGAATGTTTTCTAATATGGACAGTCATAAGTGGAAAATAAATTATACTATATTATCCATAATTTAATTTCATTAAATTCATTATTTAATTGATCAACTATTAGGAAGACGAGGATAAGTGTTTCCCTTGAGGGAAGACAAATGAATAAGATTCCAAAATTATTATATAAAATATTATAAAATATTATTAATCTAGAAATTGTTTGAAGTTCAATCCATTTGAAAAGTTATGTCTCTCTTAATCTCTCACCCATGGTTATCAAAAATAACAATCTTTTTATATGGCAGAGCAATTGAATTAATCAATGGAATAATAAATGTTGAAGTTCCCCAAGGTCACTGATCCTTCCAATTGAACATGAATGTATTTTATCCACTTATTGAAGTGAGATTAATAGTTTCAGGTTGATTATTATAAAAAATATTCATCTAAAAATTATTATATTTGGATTGAAATGAAAGTGAATAATCCTTGAATACATGTATAGGAGTTATTATTTCATATGGTATCATGATTATTTAGTGATAGAAAGCTCTGATATCTAAATTAAATCCTCTTGCTTTATAAAACTATCATAGCTCAAGTAGGTTTATAGTGAAATAATGGATGAAACATTTATTAAGTATGGACTGATACACTTTTCCCATGAACATTGTATTTATATTCAATAAGGGGGGATAAAATGAAATGAATGTTTTAAAAGTAAATGGGAGAAAGATGTTAAAGTTCCACATATTGACACATTAATTTTGAAATAAAAATAGAGGTACTTATAAAAAATACAAAGGGTATATTGAAGAGACCACTTTTTATGGATTTTATTTGTTGTCATATGATTTTCATTGGTTGAAAATAGTGATCAATGAGATAAGAGGATTTCATTAATGCCAATAAGATGATAAAGTTCCAAAGTTAATGGATCATGGATGAAGTTCTCAAGTAATATAATTCGAATAAACATGTGAATGGTTTAAAGAATTTGTGTTTTATGGGGAGGCCTAGAGAATTTTTATGGATTCATAGCATTGGATTCCACTCTTGAAAAATTCTCCAGGTTGTTAAATATGATGACTTTTAAACTGGTCATTAGTTCAAAGTACATAAGTAAAACATGAAATATTGTTGACAACAATGAAAATATTAGTATAAAAATTATTGGAGGATGATGTTATTTGAAATTTATATTCCAAAATATAATATAAGAAGAAGAGTAATTAATGAAGTCCTTGCAACATGTCATTATTAAATGAGAACCTTGCAAGATCTAAAATAAGGATTATTGTAGAATAACTTTCAATGATGAATTAGTTGAAGGATGTAATGAAAAATATTATATACCATGAATTATTGCTTTATAGGACAGTGGAAGATGTGGATAAGCGGTGGATGAATTTGTTTTTATATGATAGTTTCTTCTAGAATTGGGGACGATCTCATTGATTTAAGATTCAAACATTACAAGCGGTTTCTAACAGGTTTTTCTGTAGAACCAGAAACATCCAATGATTCCATATCCATTTGAACCTACTTTCCAAAGGTATGTGCTCATTAGTTGTGAACTGATGAGACTTAGGAATTTTCATTGGTCGAGAGGATGGGAGTTCAGACTCATCACACCTTTTTAGGGGAATTATTGTCTACTCTGGGACTCTCTTTATATATTTAAGTTATGTTCGTGAATCCATATTACATTACCAAGTATAAAATGATATTTCCTTTAAATCTGACAATCAATTATTGATATTTAATAAATTTAGAGAATCTTTTATATGTATTCGAGGTTATTCATCGATAGAGAATAATCTGTATTTGTTAGAGATTCTTAGTCAATTGTATCCTTAAATACATAAAAGTCTCTTGTTCATTAGAATAACCATACTTGTTTTAAAGCCACTTAGTGGGGAACTTGAAGTTTATTGTCATTCAGAAGGACATGGATTATTTCAGAGTTGGGATCGTACCCGCAGATGGGATACCTATGTATCCTTATTTTAGAAAAGGAATCAGAACCCACGTAGTACGAGTAAGGGAATATGATTTTTATGTATGATTGATGGCTCAAAGAAAGATTCCATAATTACTTTTATACTCTAAGATCACGTGAGCCATGCTCGGTGTGAGAAACAAGAGGTATCGGTAAAACCAAACAATTGTGCCATGATAGATACAATCACAAGAAATAATGTGGGGCTTATGTATGTACGACTACCCAGATAGATGAAGAGTAGGATTTACTTCAGGGAAGAAACCCAGGAACAAGGTCCATAAAGGTATATGTACTTTATGAAGATTTGAGTACTCTAACTTGGGGCTTACTCATGAGGAAGATGACCAAATTAGGAGGGGACATATGATTGGGTTTTACTCTTGAAAATGAGTCTCAGGTTAAAGGAATTATGGTTGGGGCTTACCCATAAAGAGGATGCCCATATTTGGGAACTTGGACTGGGGCTTACTCTGGACAAGAGGGCCTAGGTTAATGGAATTATGACTGGGCATTACTCCTAAGGAGGATGCCCAAATTAATGAGGACTTGGGGCTTAATCCTATGGAGGATGACCATATTTTGAGACTGGGGCTTACTCCTAAAAAGGAAGCCCATTTTAAGTGAATTTGGTTGGGGATTACTCCTAAAAAGGAAGCCTATATTTGGGAACATGGACTGGGGCTTACACCGGAAAAGGGGGGCCATGTTAAGGGAATTATGACTGGGGTTTACTCTTAAGGAGGATGCCCAAATTAAGAGAACATGGGGCTTACTCCTAAGAAGGATGCCCATATTTTGAGACTGGGGCTTACTCCTGAAAAAGAAGCCCAGGTTAAGAAAATTTGGTTGGGGCTTACTCCTAAAAAGGAAGCCTATATTTGGGAACTTAGACTGGGGCATACCCCTGAAAAGGGGGCCCAGGTTAAGGGAATTATGACTGGGGTACTTCTAAAGAGGATGCTCATGAATAAGGTTCTCTCATCTTAAAGGATGAGGTTGAATGAATGAAATCTCTAATTTTAGTGACATAAAGTTGTGTAAATCACTAGGTTTTTAGAGATGTTCCATGGAATTCCTTTTGGATAAGGAAGTCAATCAAGAAAACATGCCATAAATGTATTTTAAGAGTGTATTGAAGATTGAATCTTGAATTGGAGAGGTGGAATGGAATAAGAGGGGTTAAATGGGTAGGAAGGGCACCCAAAAAAAGAAGGGTGTGCATGTCCTGGTTGGCGTGCAGGTACTGCGTGAGCGCAAAAGTCCTGGCCGCGCAGGTATACCTGCACGACACATGGGTACTTCCCCAATTGTTAAACAGTAGGGTAATACTTGGACGATCCTTGATCAAATACTTTTGAATTATCCTGAGGTACTTCCAGAAGAGTGACGCACAAGTTTCAATGCGTAGGTAAGGAGGCGTGCAAGTGTCCATTTCCCTTAAGGGTAAAACACTTAGGCGCATAAGTGTTAGTGAATTCTAACACTTAGACCTTATTCCTCTTGTTTAGACCTTCCATTCTAGGTAAAGAATTATCTTAGAAGCGTTCAGAAGACATGAATAAGAGACATGGGCATTCAGAGCTCTGTATCTGAATTCTAGAAAAAATCATCTCCAAATGGGGGGCCCACCGGGGGTATTTATAGGCTTGAGAAGACCCTGGGCGGTTTTCAAAGAGGATGTGAAAGTCACTTTCATGACCATTAGGAGGCGCGCAAGTGTACTTGCGTGATAGTGAGGGAACTTGCGTGACCTATGGGTAATGTTCTCTTTGTTCATCCCTTTTTCTTTCTTTGATGTTTATTCAAAGGATGAATCACTTTGTAGTTAGGTATTTCCCTTTTTCAGTCATCAGATTCTATGAGGGAAAGGAGCATCAACAAAAGTCCCCCCTCAGAGTTGGATCCATAGAGAAAAGAGGATTTTACTCTGACGAAAAAAAGATAAACCAGGGGTCTTTGTGGTTATTGGCAGTTTAAAGTCATGCATGTTGGACAAAAAAAAGCTAATGTTTAAGGAAAAAATAGTTTTGACCAAAATGGATTAACATTGACTCAATTCCTTGAAAATTTATCAAAAAACATATTACCACACTCAAGTATGAGGGAAAATATGTAAACTATGACTTAAGGAAATTTGAATATGAGGAATTATATGAAAAAGAACTAAAAGGCATTAGAAGAAGTAGTTCCCAAGAGTGAAGTTACCATTATTTAACAAACCCTTTAGGGGTTTGAATTATACAAGGCCACCTAAGGGCATTGGCTGCATAGTCAAATAAATAGTATCTTTTGGCTGATAGGTCCGTTATGTAGACTACTTATGCAAGGACACCTAAGGGAATATGTTGTATAGTCAGGTAAAATAACTCTCAGAAATTTAATTTTCTACTGCTAAGAATCCAGTGAATGTTATGGGGATTCATCTTTTCCAAATTATAGAGTTTTCTATATGGAAAGAGGTACTTGAATATGGTGAAGATATTTCCAAACAAGATTTTAAAAGAACTGGATGAATATCAGTCATACGAAGGTCTGACCCAAACGTAGGGAAGGAAAATATAAACCATAGACTTGAAAACTTTCAAATCATGAAAAAGTATATGGGACAGATATGTTAAGGATGGCTATTTTTGTGGATCCCTACATATTTTCATTAAGACAAATAAGGAAAAAATAGGGTTTCCTCCCAAGAATGAAGTTACCACTATTTAACAAACCCATTAGGGGGTTGAATTATGCAGGGCCGCCTAAGGGTATTGGATGCATAGTCAAATAATAGCATCTTTTGGCTGACATGTCTTTTATGTAGACCGTTTATGTAAGGCCACCTAAGGGCATGTGCTACATAGTCGGGCAAAAGAAATCTCAGAAATTGGACATTTTTTGACCAAAAATCGAGACAAAAGGGTATGGAGATCTGAAAATATTTAATATTAGGATTATGAAACATAAAAATGGGTATTGTCCAATGTATGTAAAGATACACAGATCAATGCTAACCATAATCATGTTCTGGCTGGGTCCTGAATTGAAATGTTGGACTTCACTACATATCCCATAAAGATAGGAATCAAGCCATATGTAGTTCTTGAAATACAGTTTAACGTCATGTGGGATTAAAGTGTAAGAGATCTTAGTTTAGGGTAATAGAGATCAGACCATTATAAGAAATACACAGTGTGTGTTTTCATGGGGACTTTTCAGCCAGGGGACAAAAAGTGGATTTTGGGGTTAGGCCCAAAACACTTGGGGCTGGATTTGAGGGACACTCAAATGTTCCTATGTATCCCATAAGGATGGGAATCAAGCCCACGTAGTTCTTGAAATACCCTCTGTACAAATTTGGTTCATAATTGTGAAGGGTGAAAGGGGACTTTAGTGCAATTATGGTTTTACCCAAGATAAAAGGTTTAGGTATTTCCATGTATGCACGTAGTTTTTGGAATATAACCTGATTTAAAATCAATGTAAATAATGATTCTCTCTCAGGTGAGGGTATCAAAGAATATTTTAGTTTATTTTCGTATAGGACAAAAGTGTTGTATAGTTTAACGTCGTATAGTAAGGAAGAAGGTGAACCAATGTAAAGATATTGATTCTGGGGGTGGTTTCACGAATCAACATCGTATGAGATGGATGTGAACCGATGTGAAGAGATTGGTTTTGGGATTGAACCTTGGGAGGTTGCCTATGTACCCATCCTAGAAGAAAAGGATCAAAGTCTGCGTAGTTCAATTAATGAATGAATTAGTAATCAAGTTGTTCTTGGGGACAACGACCTAAAAAATGGTGTTGGGACTTATGCATAGTTAGCGGTCTAGAGAGGGTGTTATGGTTGATGTTTTCTCTAAGCTCACATGAGTCATACTCGGTGTGAGAAACAAGAGGTAACAACAACCTTATCGATGCACATTTTAATGTCATTTAGGACATATTAAGGGACTATGTAGTTTAAAGTCTTTCACTTATGACTATTGGTGCTACATAGTTTAGTGTAATGTAGCAGGGAAAAAATATAGTTTAACGTCATGTATGACGTATTAAGGTATTTCTATACAGTTTAGCATCATGTAGTTAGGACAATGTGGAAAATATAGTTTAATGTCATGTTAGACAAAAAGAGGACTATGCAGTTTAATGTCATGTAGTAAGGACAAAATAGGACACATTTTAACATCATGTTAGACGTATTAGAGACTTTTTCACAGTTTAACGTCATGATGGACGAAAAAATGGATGATATAGTTTAGCATCATGTTGGATGAAAGTGAGAATAGTTTATGGTCATATGCATGGACTGTTGGTTATGTAGTTTAGCATCTTTCTAGATGTAAGGGACTTCTGTACAGTTTAGCGCCATGTAGTCTGGACATCACAGTTTAACGTCATGTTGGACATAAGTGCCAGTAGTTTAAGGTCATATGCATGGACCGTAGATGGTGCAGTTTAATGTCTTGCTGGACATAAGAGGCTTCTATACAGTTTAACGTCATGTAGTTAGGATGTCACAGTTTAACGTCGTGTGGGAAGAATGTGATACAAATAGTTTAAGGTCATATTTATGGACTGTGGTTCTGTATTTTGTGTTTATACAAAATAATTCTTCAGAAATATAGCATTTCTTGGAGTAGTGAAGAGTTCTCTATCCATTGAGATTAAAGAATAAGCTCCATTGGAATAGGCCTTATGTATTGAATAAGGTCCTTCCCACTTTGGTTTAAGCTTGGGAGGTTTCTTTCCTGGTATCATTGGAGTTCTACGAACTAATACCAACTCTCCCTAAACGAATGAATGAAGACAAACTTTTTTGTTTAAATTTCATGCTATTAGATTCTGATAGACTTCCAAGTGGTGTAGGGTGCACAATCTTTTCTTATCTAACCGTTCTAATTCATCCAATTGATTTTGAGATTGTTCATCTGTAGATGATTGATCACAAATGGCTACTCTGAGCAAAGGTAATTGAACTTCAATGGGAAAGACTTCTTCTATTTCATACACCAGTGAATATGGAGTTGAACGCGTTGTAGTGCGGGTGGTAGTTCGATAAGCCCATCAATCATGAAAGATTTTATCAAGCCATGACCTCTTATCTTTATCCACCATCTTTTGCAATATATTTGACAGATTCTTGTTGAAGTCTTCTATCTGGTCATTGGTCGTTGTATGATACTGAGATAAATGATTAGATTTGATGTTGTATTCTTTATACAACTTCTTCACCTCGAATGAACAGAAGTTGGTGCCATTGTCCGTCAATATAGTATGAGGGACACCAAATCTGGTAACGATGTAAGACTTGATGAAGATAACAATTATTTTAGAACTAACATCTTTGAGAGGTATTCCCTCTGCCCATTTGGAAAAAAAGTCATTAGCAGTATGAATATACTTAAACTACTTGGCCGTAACTGAAGGGTAGGGTCCCACCACATCCATTTCCCATGTGGAAAATGGCCACGAGTATTTACCTGTATGAAGAAACTATGGGGGTTTATGAAGGAAGTTGGCATGTACTTGGCATGAATAACACTTCTTTGTGAAATCAACACAATCTTGTATCATTGAAGGCCAAAATTATCCAAGCCTTTAAACTGATCAGACAGTCTATGTCCATACTGGTTGGAACCATAGAATCCTGCATGCACTTCTTTCATGACATCCACTGTCTCTTCACCATCAATGCATCTGAAGAGAACTCCATCAAAACCACGCTTGTAGAGAATTTTTTGCAGGTGATCTGGGCTATCATAAAGAGTAAAATTGACCACAGGTTGCCAGATTTGTTCTTTCCTGGCTCTATCAGGTGGAAGTGTTTCATTTTGAAGGTATTACCTGATAGGTGTCATACATTCTATAGTAGGACCATACGGTTCAGTAATGGGAATAATTTCATTGATCTCCTCCATTCTGGTTCGAACATAAGGTGAAATTGTATGACGGTGAGCAATACTGATGGTTGTCTGGTCCCGATTTGGTCTGCCAGAGCTGTGGTTATATTAGCCAGTGCATCAGCTTGGGCATTTTGTGATCTTGGGACATAAGAAAATGTCGGTTCTGAAGGGAATTTTTCCATTAACTCTCTGATGTAATCATACAAATGGATTAGTTCTTCTTTTCTGAGAGCATAATACTCATTGACTTTTTTGATTACAAGGTCTGAATCACGTTTCACCTTTAAGTGATTCACTTGTGCTTGAAGCGCCAACTCTAAGCCTGCGATGAGATGTTGGTATTCTGCTTTATTATTTGTACCACCTCCGAACAATGAGAAGGAATATGGTAACAATGCCTTTTCTGGAGAAATGAGCACAATTCCCAAGCCAACTTTGTTGAATTTATGATTTTCCATTTTCCTTCCTGTTGGACTTCTGGAAGCGCCATCAAAGTACATTTCCCATGTTTGAAGACGTTCTTGAATAGAGAATACTTCATCATTAGGGAGTTCAATATCTGAAGATGTGTCTTCCATTAAAGGGTGTTCAGCAAGGAAATCAGCCAGAGCTTGGCCCTTTATTGCCTTTTGAGGCACATATTGAATATCAAATTGCTTCATGATAACCTCCCACCTTGCCAGACGTCCTATAAGCATTGGACGAATAAGGATGAATTTGAGTGGGTTATTGCGATATACCAATTGGACATCGTGATGTTGTAGGTAGTGTCTCAACTTCTGAACTGCAAATATTAATTCTAGGAACCACTTCTCAATATTTGAATATCGGGTTTCTGCTTTAAGAATAGTCTGACTGAGACAGTAGAGGCTTTTTTCCTTCCCAGCATCATTCTTCTGAGCAAGAAAAGCACCCAATGATCGCTCTAGAGATGTTACATAGAAGACAAGTGGTCTTCTTTAAACAGGTGGCATTAACACCAGTGGACTCAAGAGATACTTCTTGAGAATATCAAATGCTTCTTGATATTTCTTCATTCCACTAGTAAGTGACTCCCTTCTTCATCAATTTGGTGAAGGGTAAGATTTTTCCTTCCAAATTGGTGATGAAATGCCGAATATAGGCTAAGTGTCCTTGAAGTCCTCTCAATTATTTCAAATTTCAAGGAGTTGACATACCAAGGATTGACTTTTTCTTCTCAGGATCGACTTCAATACCACGATGGAGTACAATAAAGCTGAGAAATTTTCTTGAGGTTACCCCCAAAAGCACATTTTAAGGGGTTCATCATCAAATTTTGTTTCCAATGTTTGTTGAATATGACTTCCAAATCAGCCAAGTGATTAGAACGTTGTTTGGATTTGACCACCAAATTGTCCACATAACATTCAACAAACATTCCTAAAAAGGGTTTGAAGATACGATGCATGGCACGATGATATTTTGCGCCTGCATTCTTTAGACCAAAGGGAATTACTCGATAACAAAACACACCCTGAGGGGCTTTGAAGGCTATATATTCCACATATTCTGGAGCCATTCGGATTTTATTATACCCAGAATATCCATCCACGAAGGAAAGTGCTTCATAGCCAGCTGTTGCATCAATTAGGAGTTCTGTAATCAGAACTATAAAATCATCATTAGGACAATACCGATTAAGATCTCTGAAATCAATGAAAACTCTAATTTTCCCATTCTTATTTTTCACTAAGACAATATTATCCAACCATTTGGGATATTGAACTTCTTTGACGAAGTTAGATTTGATAATATTATCCACTTTAGCCTCAATTTTGGAAGCATAGGTTGGGTGTGTTCTTCTAGCATCCTGTTTGAATCCCCTGTGTTCTTCTGGAAAACCCAAAGGATAAGAGGAAACATCAAGATCAAGCCCTGTCATCTCTGTATAGTTCCAAGAAAATATATCTCGATTTTTATTTATAATGGAAATATACATCTCTTTCTCTTCAAGAGTCATAGCTGCACTAATTAAAGTGGGGCGTTGATCTTCTTTTGTACCCAGATTTATTTATCTAAGTTCATCCACAGTAGTAGTGATACCCTCATCAAATGCTGGAGGAGCATCCCTGAGATCTTCCTCTTCTTCTTCAACACGTGTTATTTCTTCTGTTTCTACTTTCATAGTAGATAATGAAGTAAAATTTTCATGATCAGAAGAGATGTTAAAATTTGAACATCTTGAAGAAGAAGCTTCCATTTCTGGCCCGATTGATGATGAAGGGTCTTCTTTGGGTACTACAGAGGAGATGATAGATTGAGAATCGACATCATTGTTAACCTATAACATTTCTATAACTTCTTCTGGCCTGGTTGGAGAAGTATAGACTTTCTAGATTTCAGCAGATGAAATGAAGACATCTCTATTTGAGCTTTCATTATTGCCTGGTGGATCACCAATTTCTCCCATGTTGTCTGGCTCGATTGTCGTACTTGACATTATGGATCTTTCCATAAGATTATTTTGATTTGGGTTTATCCTGTCAATTTGGTTGATAGGCAACACATAATCTGTATTCACATGCACAAATGGATTTACTAGAATCTTTTCTAAACTATACAGAGCATTAACTTTGGTAATATCCTTTTTTGTGGATTCCTTCATTCCCTTCATGTGATAGAATTCCGCCTCAATTTATTGAGATTCACATGTCTTGAACGGTGATTTATCACCATACAATGTCCCAATTTTACCATCGAAACAATATTTGAGACATTGATGGTATGAAAAAGGGATAGCCGCATACCGATGTAGCCAGGGTCTACCAAGAAAGATGTTGAAGGATGAATCTTGATCAACAACCATGAAATGTGAATTGGATACAAGATCTCCAAACTGAGTTCTGAGTGTAATCTCGCCCAGTTGTTCTTGTTTATTTTTTTCATATCCTTGTAAAATCAATGTAGAAGGAGATAAATCAGATTCTGTGAGGCCCAATCGACGAATTGTATGAATGGGGATGAGGTTGACTCCTGAACCATTATCAATGAAGACTCTTCGGATGTCAACACCCTTGAACATTCTAGATAAGTATAAAGGTCTGATATGTCCATGCACGACATCATCTTCATCTTCATCAGTGAAAGATATCACTGCATGGAATTATTCAGGACTATTCTCTACATGGTAGACTTAAGCTGCAATAATTTCTATTTCAATCTCTTGAGGACTTTAAAAAGCCTTTATGAGTGCATCTTGAAGATGCTTAGATAAATTCAATGCATCCAGAATTGATAACATGGCCGGTACTTGGGACAAGTGTTTCAATATATCATTATTTTGATCCAAAGGTCTACGTTTCCCAACAGGAACATGTGTTTTAGCAGGTGACTTGGAAGTTGATGCTTTCGAATTTGATGCATCTTGTACTGGGATAGGAATTGGTAATACTCTTGGTTTTGGAAAATTAGACCGATTAGGTCTATTTACTTGCTAAGAGGAAGAATATGGAACCTTCAACCAATCTTCCAGAATAATTGTGCCAGGACAGAGTCTACCTTGTGTGAAAGAACTTTATTGTTCTTGTTGAGCTCGTTGAAGGGCTCTACCACGAGTTTCTGCCTCATACACAGTTCTAGGATGGGTAGAATTGGAATCGTGGCCTCTAAAAGATCCACATCTTCCCATGTATCCTGAGCCTATGGAACTTCCTCTGATTCCTCTATCTGATATAGGGAACTCAGGCTCATCGAAATTGAAACTGCGACTAGCATAAGGATCTGTTAAATGAATCATATTAATAGAACCGAAGATCATTTCTTCATCCGATGAAGACTCTGCCTGATTAGCCTATTTAGGCAGTACCGTTTGGTGGGGTGGTTCCCGTGGCTTTGAAGTAGATGGCATGAAGTCTGCCAGAGTCAAAGACAACTTAGGCTTTGAAACATACTCATCTTCTTCTGATTCTTATTGTTTCTTTGAATCATGCTGTTTCATTGAGGATTTACCCTCTGATGAAGAGGGTTTTGCTACGGAATTCATGGCAGAAGGCACAATTGGTTTCTTAAATTGTGTTTGCAATATAACATGAGTTCGGTTGATCATCTTTATGACCATCCAATCATAATATTTTTGTGCATTTTTTTTCTTAACTTCTTTCCACTCACCTTCCTCCTCTGGAACTGTAGTAGTAACACATGATACCTGAGCTAAAAAAACTATCAGTTTGACTTGTCCCAAATCGACCATTTTTTGCAGAAGGTCCTTGAAAACAAAACACTCCTGAATGGGATGCCCCAACATTTGATGAGACGGGAAATAGTTGGGAGGGTCTTCATCTCCTTCCTTATTTGGCCTCTTGGGCCTTGGAAATTGAACCAAATTATTTTTTCAGATCTGAAATTAAATAACTCAGAACTTGTTCATTTCGGAAAGAGTAAACATTGATTTTCAAATCCTCAAATTGTTTTCGTGTTTGATATCTTTGATCATCTTGAAGAAACGTCCTCTGTTTTTGGAACTCAATAGGTGGATCCCTTCGAGAAGATGACGGTTTTGAAGTAGAAGCAGGTACAGGTGATTGTTTAAGCATAAATGTAGCAGTTTCTGCTTTACCCATTCTCCTTCCTGGAGCTGATGGAATTATATGAGCTTTATCCTTAGTATTTATAAGAGAATATTCAATATGTTTAGCAATTAAAGTAAGGTATCGAAACCCTCTTGTGTATTTCATAGGGATCAGTGGTGTGAATAACTCATCACGTAAATTCGCCACATAGATTGGAAATAATTCCTCTTAAGGGAGTGCTAAGATTAGGGAATATGTTAATCCCCTCCAGTGAGCAATGAAATCTGAGACCCTTTCATTCTCCTTTTGCTTATAGTTTGTAAGATAAAAAACTATTGTCTTTGGAAATGATGAGCTGAACTGAAGAAGGAATTGTTGACGAAGATCCTCCCACCCGATAATTAACCAAGATTACAAGCTAGTGTACCAAACAAAAGTTGTTCATTGAAAAGTTCGCACAAAGAATCTGAGTTTCACTGCTTCTTGTTGTTCCGGAGTTCCCATCATAGGATTACAACAAGACACGTAATGTGTCAAATGCTTTTTAGGATCGCCTGATCCATTGAAAATAGGAAATACAGGGTTCCCAAAAATTGATGGGGGAGGGATTGAATCTACCCATTCAGGGTAAGCCCTCTTCTCTGATTGAACCTGTACATGATTCTCTTCCGTAGTCTCTAATAGAGATGTTAATGGCTCAATGGTAGTTATTAAATTTTTAGAAACATCTGGTTGAACATGGACCGGTTGAGCTTAGACCTAAACAGGTGCAATGACTGGAGATGGTACAAATGTGGTGGCTGGTGCTGCAACTGATGGTAGCACTGCAAATTGTTTTTGCACTTGACCTGTAAGATTAGACCTGCGAGGGTGTACAGATAAAGGATTATATTCTTGATCCATCATAGCTACTACAAAAAACTCCCTTGGCTGACTGACTCCCGCATTCTTAAGGGGAAGACTACCTTGAAGTATTTCTGCGTTCAACCTCCTCAATTCCTTCATTTCCTCCTCTTATTGTGAAAATCTTTGCTCTAGTGAGAGCGATTTTCCTTCTTCAGAGGAAGGGTATGTAACCTAGTTCTTTCCTTTCCCCTTATTGGACACCTTTCGGAGAGGGGGAAGTGGGTTACTTGAAGGATTACCTAGGTTCTAAGTAATCCTTTGATTTCGTGTACGCACGCCTTCTTTATTTGTGTCTGTGCGTACAACTTCTTGAGCAGGAACTTCTTCATCTGAGTCCCCTGAGTGAGACTCATGTTCTAGAGGATCAACAACAATGTAATTAATGACATTAATTGATACATAAAACATCGCATCCCTTCAGCATTTCTGTGATATTTTCTTCTGCCATGCCCTTGAGGAGACATTGCCTTTTGTTGATTTGATCCCTCATGAACTTCTTGGAAAACAGTAATTTGGAGAGAATCTCTTGATAATTTGGTTCTTTGTTCCTCTTGATGCATCTTCCCCAATCGAGAGAATACTGACTTTCTCTGAGGGGGGATTGAGGATTTGAAAAAGTCCCCAGTCCGGTGGACTGGGGTTTTTCCTGCTGTCCCCGCTCAACTCCTCGAATCCTATTTATTGATTTTGAGGGTTGGTTCAAAAGAGTCCCCAGTCTGGCAAGATGGGGTGGCTCATGACATGATATGTCTGAGACTTTCTTGAAAGCTCTCCTGATCTTGTGGACCTTAGTCCATAAATTAGCTGGATGCATCAACCTGTATCCACTTTTTTCACCCTTCTCAAAAGGCCGTTCGATGATTTCTGACACTTCTGCCACTTAGTGATGTGCTTGCTCCAAATGAGAGTCATTTTCAATATTCTCATTTGTTTTATGTAGGAGTAATTCAACAACTTATTCTCTGTATTCTTGATTTTGAGAAGAACTAGTTGAGTCCTGTTCTTGGGAAAGCTTTTGATTACAATCAAAACACATTGGCTGTGGCTGACCACGGGAAATAAGATTACATGAGACCATTTTCGGTGGGCATTGCTGACTGGAGAGTACAGTGAAATATAGTGCTCCATGAAAACCACATTCCCTGATATGAATACCAGATGGGGCATTGGCAATTAACTGGCGCAATCTTCTTAGTGTGCCAAGGCATGAACACTGAAGGGCTCTCTGCTGCTTTTCATCCTTCGGATATCGAGAGACTGATAGAGATGCCAAGTCAATTTGGATTTGTAACCCTTCTATTATCTTAACATGATTTTCATATTCATCATAAGATAATACTTTATTTTTCAACTGACAAAGAGTTTTCCATATGTTGAGATGAATGTCATCAATCCCATCTTCCGTCAACATCTCTGGAATGTCATACTGAGAGTCATCCAAAAGCCAAAACATGACTGGCACTTCACCTTTCGCCAGTTGTTTTCTTATATTCATCAATTCCTCATTATCATTCAATGAAGATTATTCTACCTGATTTGACCAGAGCTGGTGTTTCCTTATTGCTTCATCAGATTCAATAGTATTGGTATAGAATTCACTGATCAAACTAGAAGATGAATGACCCCTGGGTGATTCGGAGAATGACCTACACCCCAGGCTATCTTAAGATTAAGAAAATATTTCACTTTTTGATGGTAATGAATCGAACATGACTGGATTTACTTTTCCAAGTGCCTCAAGATAAGAGGGCTTTCTCGAAACTACATTGTCCACTGGAGTATTTTCCGGGAAATGCGCATCACTACTGCAGAGATGACTTTCGCAGTGAAATTCATCATCAAGGGGAGGATCACTATGGTGGGTTACAGAAAAAGATGAGATATCTTGCTCCTTGGTCTTCTGGCCACACAGAGGGTTATTGTAGCTCTCATATGAAGATGAAACTTCAAGATCGACCGAACTGTCATGAAGCAAGCCTTCATGAGGAAGTATCTGTTGATGACCTTCGGAATTAATGTTCCCACTATTGGGAAATGATGGAGTAGAATCTTGGATTCCAATAGATAATTGTCTAAGGGATTCAAGAACTCCAGCATCGAGAAAGGCCTTGTTACATATTGGATCTTTATTTCTTGACTGTGCTGGGCAGGACTTCTTCTTAGATTCCTTCTTACTCAATTTGGAAAGTGTATGTGCCTGCTCAGGAGAAATGATCAGGTTCGGCTGATTATCTCTGCTCAAACTAGGAGTATGTTCCAGACTTGGTTGTTTGTATGATATGGGGGAGTACGCCCCACAACCCTCTTGGAATGGAACAAATATGTGTGTCTGTTTCGGAGTGAACTGTTGATGTGTCACTCCACTGGTAGGGATAGATTTATGTGTCTTTCCCTGAGATGCTTTTGAAGCTGTTATAATATCCTGGCAGGCATCCATAATATGAGCAGGGATTTTCTTCCGCTCTTTCACCATAGACAGAATTTTCTTGGTGACATCAGCTGTCGGAATAGGGATATACGTCCATTATGTGCTTGGAGTAGGAGTATGTTCCTTCTCCAGTCCACCTTTTCCTTCCAGTAAATCCTGACAGTATTCATGTGTGGGGGCAGAGAGTTGAGTCTGCCTCCTATTTGTCACCGGAGCATTCCGAATGACTTCTACGAATGCTACCAAATGATACTGTTGGTAGGCTTGATCAATACTAGAAGGTGTATGTGCCTGCTGATTGCACTCCACCGAACGTGGTTGACGAGCTTCTTTCAACACTGACAGATGAGGCTGCTGGCAGGATTGATGAGTGTAAGCAGGTGTATGTGCCTGTTTACCAGTTGTCAACCCATTGGGTTGGCAGGCTTCATCATATGTAGTCAGACGAGCCTGCTAACTAGCTGATGATTTATAAACAGGTGTATATTTCTTTCTATAGTACTCTGCTGGAATTTCCTGGTGGGATTAGCGTGATGCTTCCAGACGAGTCTGTTGGACAGCAGAATTAAAATGGACGGGTGTGTGTACCCGCTCGTTGCTTGCTCCCAAGTTAGGTTGGTGGACTTCTACGGAGGTGGAAGAGATGAGAACCTACTCACTATTGACCATATTTCGCGTCTGGTGATTCGTATTGCCTTCTCGGGTTTGAGGAACCTGAGCCGAATGCCTGGAGTCGATACCCTCATCATGTTGAGGGCACTCTGCCACATGAGTCTGGCATCGATTGTTGGTGGGAGCTCTTAGGAAGGACTCCTGCTTCCTTGAATTAAGGCCCTGAGGGACCTGCTCATTCACCTCCTCATAATATGGGAGTGAATGGTGATTGTGTTCCCGGGATAATGACCCGAAACGGTTGGAGATGGTGGTTAGCACCGCCTGCTTCTTGATTGCTGGTCGTCGCTGTACGGATGACCAAGATGAATTATTGACTTGGACGGCTTGTCAAGCAGCCTCCGGAGTCATAATAGTACCGTTTTGATGGTACTCCTTAACCAGCGCATTTGATACCCAGCGCTGAAGATGCTAAGTAGGTGATGTCATCTTCAGAGTGGACGACGATCCAGCAGGAGTAGCAGCAGTGGCATTTGCCGCAGAAGTTTTCACAGCAGACGTATTCATGGGTGTGAACTTAATAGAAGCCATTTTGGAAATGCACAAGATCTTGAAAAAGGGTGCATATTTGATATAAAAAACATAATCAAGATAAGTTCGGCTGCTACATATTTTGGATGAGAAAATATGTTATTGATTTCTTTTTTGGCCCTCTCATTGAGTTTAGATAGGGGCCTAACAAATAAGCAAAGCATCAATTTAACTTGGTTAAGGATTCACATCGGGATCACCATTTTTTGTTTCCTCTGGAATTGGGGATGAACTCATTGATTTAAGATGCAAACATTCCAAGCGGTTTCTAATGGGATTGTTCATAGAACCGAAAACATCCAATGATTCCATATCCATTTGAACCTACTTTCCAAAGGTAGGTTCTCATTAGTTGTGAATTGATGAGACTTAGGAATTTTCATTAGTCGAGAGGATGGGAGGTTGGACTCATCACACCTTTTTTAGGGGAATTATTTTCTACTTCGGGACTCTCTTTATAGATTTAAGTTATGTTCGTGAATCCTTATTAGATTACCAAGTATAAAATGAGATTTCCTTTAAATCTGATAATCAATGATTGATATATAGGAAATTTAGAGAATATTTTATATGTATTCGAGGTTCTTCATCGATAGAGTATCATCTGTATTTGTTAGATATTCTTAGTCAATGTTATCCTTCAATACATAAAAGTTTCTTGGTCATTATGATAACCATACTGGTTTTAAATCCACTTAGTGGGGCACTTGATGTTTATTGTCATTCAGAAGGACATGGACTATTTTAGAGTTGGGAGCGTACCCGTAGATGGTCTACTTACGTATCCTTTTTTTATAAAATTAATCAGAACCCACATAGTTCGAGTAAGGGAATATGATGTTTATGTATGATTGATGTCTCAAAGAAAGATTTCATAATTACATTTACACTCTAACCTCACTTGAGTCATGCTCGGTGTGAGAAACAAGAGGTATCAGTAAAACCAGACAATTGTTCCATGATAGATACAATCATAAGAAATAATGTGGGGATTATGTATGTATGACTACCCAGATAGATGAAGAGTAGGATTTACTTCAGGGAAGAAACCCAGAAACAAGGTCCATAAAGGTTTATGTACTTTATGAAGATTTGAGTACTCTTACTTGGGGCTTACTCCTGAGGTAGATGCCCAAATTAAGAGGGGACTTATGATTGGGTTTTACTCTTGAAAAGGAGGCCCGGGTTAGAGGAATTACGTTTGGGGCTTACTCCTGAAGAGGATGCCCATATTTGGGAACTTGGATTGCGGCTTACTCCTGAAAAGGGGGCCCAAGTTAAGGGAATTATGAATGGGGATTACTCTTAAGGAATATGACCAAATTAATGAGGACTTGGGGCTTACTCCTAAGGAGGATGCCCATATTTTAATACTGGGGCTTACTCCTAAAAAGGAAGCCCATGTTAAGAGAATTTCGTTGGGGATTACTCATGAAAAGGAAGCCTATATTTGGGAACATGGACTCAGGCTTACTCTTGAAAAGGGGGCCCATGTTAAGGGAATTATTGCTGGGGATTACACCTAAGGAGGATGCCCATATTAAGAGAAATTTGGTCTTACTTATATTGAGGATGACCATATTTTGAGACTGGGGATTACTCCTGAAAAGGAAGCCCAGGTTAAGAGAATTTGGATGGGGATTACTCCTGAAAAGGAAGCCTATATTTGGGAACTTGGACTGGGGATTACTCCTTAAAAGGTGGCCCAGGTTAAGGGAATTATGACTGGGGCTTACTCCTAAGGAGGATTCCCATGAATAGGGTTCTCTCATCTTAAAGGATGAGGTTGAATGAATGAAATCTCTAATTTTAGTGACATAAAGATGTGTAAATCACTAGGATTTGAGATATGTTCCACGTAATTCCTTTCGGATAAAGAATTCAATCAAGAAACACATGCCATAAACGGCTTTGAAGAGTTTCTTGAAGACTGAATCTTGAATGTGAGAGGTGGAATGGCATAAGAGGGGTTAAATGGGTTGGAAGGCCACCCAAAAAAAGGGCGCGCATGTCTTGGTGGGTGCGTAGGTACTGCGTGAGCGTGCAAGTCCTGGTCGCGCATGTATACCTATGTGGAACATGGGTACTTGCGCGATTGTTAACCAGTAGGGTAATACTTGGACGATCCTTGATCAAAGCCTTTATAATTATCCCTAGGTACTTCCAGAAGAGTGGCGTGCAAGTATCAATGAGTAGGTAAGGAGGCGCGCAAGTGTGCCCATTTACCTTAAGGGTAAAACACTTAGGAACGCAAGTGTTAGTGAATTCTAACACTTAGACCTTATTCCTCTTGTTTAGGCCTTCCATTCTAGGTAATGAATTACCTTAGAAGCATTCAGAATACTTGAAGAAGAGACTTGGGCGTTCAAAGCTCTGTATCTAATTTCTGGAAAATAATCCTCTACAAATGGGGGGCCCACCGGGGGTATTTATAGGATGGAGAAGACCCAGGGTGGTTTCCAAAGAGGGCGCACAAGTCACTTGTGCGACCATAAGGTGGTGCGCAAGTGTACTTGCACGACAGTGAGGGAACTTGAGTGACCTATGGAAAATGTTCTCCTTGTTCATCCCATTATCTTTTTTTATGTTTATTCAAAGGATGAATCACTTTGTACTTAGGTATTTACCTTTTTTAGTCATCAGATTATGTGATGGAAAGGAGCATCAATAATGATACTTCACATAGAATTTATTCTAAGTGTTTTTTAAAAATTGGCCAGCCATTATAAAGCCCAAGGGGGTTAGTCCATCAACCAACTTATGGGATTCTAGGTCAACCATGTGAAAAGTAAATGACCTTTTGGAATCCAAGGTGGTAAAGGATCTAAGGGTTATTTATAAGACCTATGTGGGATAGTGGACCCATAGTACGCATGCCTATGAGTGTGTATTGTGTGGGAAATTAACCTGCAAGGAGGTGAGTAGAGGAGTGTGCCTATAGAACTAGTAAAAGGTGGTACTAGGAGAGGGATAGGGTGTTTCTAAACCTAACCCCACACCACTTGATTTTTATAGTATAGAAAAACCAATATAGGTTTTGATGAGGGATAAAGAATTAGGTACACTATTCATACTCATAAATGAATGAAAAAACGGTGGTTATTCAATCACTGGGGTCATCATCGTCCAACATATCTCTTGACCCTCTGGTTTAAACTAGGGTCGTTTGGTCCACTACAATATTAAAATTTTAAATCACCCATTTATTTTCTCAATTATTCCATCTTCTTCTTCATTCTAGCTCCTAAAGTTTTCATTAGTTTCTCCAGAGACATGGTCGGACAACCATCAATCAAACACAAGTCTTCCATGATCATTTTGTGGTGAAAACCTACATATGAACTCAATCAAAGGATTCGTGAATCTTATTTCGAATGATCCATGTGAAGAATCCAAATGAAAATATTTTTTCAAACTCTAAATGTAGTTAGAGGAGTCCATTTGAAAATTGGAAGATATGGAAAATAAGTTTCATGGGTTTATGAATGCGTGCACATGATTTACTCATCGCAAAAGAGAAATCCACTCAAGAAAGAAAACACCAGGTTTCATGGTGTTTCATTAATACATGTTTGATGTGTTCAAATACAGTATCTTTAGGGATATTTATCTCGATCATGGCATTGAATATTTTCATGTATTTGAGTAGGTGTATACAAGGTGAAAAATTATTGGTTTTGCCTCTAAACAATGTGGCACTGAGATGTAGTAAGTTTCTCACATTCATATACCCAAGCGATCTCATTTCAAATAAGGGTATTCACTCGGAATTCTTTTATGTGAATATGAAATGAGGTACAGTATCCTTCAAGTATTCATGAATAGGATGTGTCTCAGGGGCCTTATGCAATTGAAAATCACTCTCAAAGGAGCTTCATGAAGATCTATGTTCCACAAAGAAAAATGGGCAGCTCAAACACACATCCATAACATTCATGAAGATCTAAGATCTGAGAAGCCTTACAAGTTCATGAATGATATTTAGAAACTCTTGATATTGTTCTTAAGTTTAGTACTCCCACTATTCACCATGAATTTCTGGTTCCATGATTCGTTAACATGTTTTTTGAAAGAAGCAGATGTGAACATTTTGATTGCCCAAAGGAAGCAACTGCATTACACTTGTGTGATTGTCCTATTAATGTTCTAAATAGGAAAATATTTTATCCCTATAAAGGATAGTGTGAAAATATTCCATGCATGCATAAAGAATGGGAAGAGAGTAAAAGTGACAGAAAACACAAAAATATAGTGTACATGTACTTGTGTGTATAAAAATAATGGAAATAGCTTCTGAAATACATGCATTGATAAGTGAATTCATATGCACATGAAGAATTTATCAAAACAATGTTTTTAATATTGTGAATAATTAATGAGTATATGTAATGTTTTTATGTAGGCTTGCATGAATACATAAAAAGTAAACCATTTAGGAAATACAAAACAGATTCGAAATAGCACATAAAATAACAACACATATTGATGAATGTGCTCGTTCTTCTATGTCATGCACCATTAATTACATAAATTAAGTACATATGATCTTATAGGGTTTATAGTTCATGAAGATAATATTTTTTCATTTATTAAATACTATTAATTCAAAAAATATGTACTAAAAGTGTGGTGAAATATAGTGGAACAAATATTTTGTGCACCAATAAGTACAAATAACTGATATAATTTCCATTTTTTTATATTGTGTATTGATGTGATTAAGAACGCAACACCATTTCATATCATTGTATTGAGAATATATTATGCCTAGCTAAATATTGATTATTATCAGGGAATATTAATTGTGATGATGTTTTGTTAAGCTGATCATTATTAATTTGATAATCAAAAAGGAGTTTTGTTATTCAAGATGAAGAAGAAGAATATTGATTAAATGTAGTTTGGTTTTCAGTAATGAAGAAATTTATAGAAAGAATAAGTGACTGAGCATTTTATATTTTGTTAATAAGTATTGGTAAGTTTGATTTCTATGTTAACTAGTCAATTATATTTATATTATTGGGACTGACACATGTAAAGTATTGTGTAGAATATTGTTTGTTGTTGGGAAGAGGTTAGAAGAGTTTCTTTTATGCTATTATGATAGTAACAAAGTGAAGTAGATGTTTGTGTAATCTCAAATAAGAAAAGTGACATCCAATATGTTATCACAGGTGGTATGCTTTCTTGGTGTTACTAACCTTTATCAACAAATAATATACTATCTCCAAAGGCTGTATAAAGATACATCCTAGTGATAGAAAAAATGAATTTTAAATTGACTATAGTTTTTTACAAGTAAAAGGGTAATTCCAACTTACTATAACCACATTAAAAGGATTAATTTCTAGTGGTTTTTGGTTGGATTATTTCCATACAATTTCTAGGAATAGATAATCTTATTGAGTATTGATCCCTATAAAAATATCATGTGCCATATTTAAATGATTTCATATTATTTCATGTGAGGGTAAAATAGAATAATAGAATCAAGATCCAAAAATTTCTATGAAGTACAAGGGTAAAAAATAGTAATTGGATTAAAATTTACCAACACAGATTCACCCCCCCCCCCTTAGTGTTAGGAAAATCCTAAAT
Organism: Viscum album; assembly: GCA_963277665.1. Classification (NCBI taxonomy): domain Eukaryota; kingdom Viridiplantae; phylum Streptophyta; class Magnoliopsida; order Santalales; family Viscaceae; genus Viscum; species Viscum album. The sequence continues at coordinate 238,852,882 of OY728150.1, forward strand.
TGGTCTTTTTGGTTGGTTACCTAAAATATATTTTAGATGGCCTACAAATTTTTAGGGATATTTACTTTATATATATGATTTAGGTTACCTTCAAACCTTGTCCCCTCTATCTGGTTAGATATTTTCTGATCCAAAAACTTCAATATCCTTCCCTTGAACAAAGGATCCATTATTATATGATCTTGTAAGTGGTGTATTGGGAAGTGAGGATATATCCTTCTTTGACCATGGCCTCTTACTCAGCTTTATGAGGTCTTCAGATCCCACCACTAACTTTTGTCCTTTAATTGTAGTGGACTGAATATATTCTTCTTTTTTGCTTCTCCTCTTTTCTCTTGTTAGAACATGTACAGGTTTTTAACCCCTTATCTTTGTTGTTTACAACCATGATTCCTCCCTTAGGATATTTCATTATCTTTTCTTGAATCAACACAATCCCATATTATATTTGTGAATGTCTTTCCATCATCTTACAACATTTTAATTTTCTAACACAACTCACTATATGAACATTAACTAGACAGATTATCTACATTACCTCATCCATACCTCCTTGAATGATAGAGGTTTTTGACTAGAAGTGGTTATATAAGGAGGTACCATCAGGAAGTTGTAACCCATGTACCAGGATGTTCAATAAAAAATATAATTACAATCATCATACACTAAAGAAAACATATATCAAAGTATGTGGTAAATAAATTAAACATTGAACTTGATATAATAAAATGAGATGCATGAAAATAAGAATATAGGATGGATCACCTACTAGACCACCATGCATTATCAAAAATAATAGAAAAAAATTAACCAAAATAAAAGAATAGGAGGCTACACTACATCTATGTACATCACCTCATCCTAATATATAGAACCCATATGCGATGCTCCAGCTTGACCATGAAATCCACAAGCCATAGCCTAACCTGATCATGAAAAAATTCAATGTTTCTTGGGTACCCAAGTGAAATGGATTACTAAGAGGTTTCTGAGTACAAATCATAATTTTACCACCAATGGTGTCCCAATGTATAATTAGTCTGAATAATGGTGCATATAGATGTGATCAAGGTATAATAGTGAAAATTTTTCATTTAAAAAAATTAAACTGAAATGTAAACAAATGCCAAACCTAGGGGCCAAGATCACCCCGATAATATAGCCATTGTATAATTGCCTCTGATCATGTGTGTATACTTGTCCAACCATCATATACTAACCATGAGATATATTCCGATTACTAGTCCAAATACGTGTATTCTAGGGTATATATACAAATCCTCAGAGCCTAGTGTCCCCTAGGTACAACGTTCTATCCATTTTAACCGAAAGAACTAAGATCCCCTGGGGGAAGTGTTAACCCCAAGTTAAGAATATAAAACTAGAATCCCTTAGTTATAGTATTCACCGTAGGTTAACTATAATATAACCATCCTCCCCATGCAAGAAGTTTTCACCTAGGGTAAACCAAAAGTACTTGCATCCCCTGAGGAAATGTTCACCCAAAGATATCTATAAAAACCAAACATTAAGGTGGTTTTTTTTAAACTAGATTAACCATAATCAAACAAATGTCCATTAGGGGTAGTGTTAAAGAATGTTTAACCATAATAAAACAAGCATCCATCGGGGGAACTGTTCTCCCTAGGATAACCATCAAATGGAACCAACTAAAACATACACATATCAGCCGTACTACATTATTAAATAAATAACAAGGTATAAACATTTCATTTAACATTTTCATTTCAAAATATTTTTAAGGATACTATTTAAATTATTTCAATACAAATGTATCAAAATACCATTTCCAAATCAATATTTTAGAACTATTACGAAAATCCAACAAATTTAATCAAAGCCATTTGACTTTTCGCATTAAATAATAACCCAGTTACCTTTTTAACATTTTTACTTTCATAAACCCAATACAGTTTTATCATTTCAAACGAGATATCTTAAAAACCCATTTCAACTTAGTAAAATTCAAAAGACCATTTCAAAACCATATATCATTTTCATATAAAAATGGCCAAAAAAATTTCAAAAGCTTGTACAACACCCTCAGTGGTATGATTTAATTCCACATACACAATTTTAGAACCTAATTTTAATTTTTTTATGGTCATGAATTACCATTTCACAACCATCACCCAATAAAATAATTTTTTTAAAAGCATTGTATTAATTTATAGAGTCTTGAAAAGAAATATGAGTGATATCACACAACTGATGAAAAAAATTCTAAAAAATAATATGGGTTATTTCCAGGGACACCCAACCTCAATTGAATCTTTCCCATTAAACCCTAAGGGGTTAGTACCAGCTTCCACGGCCCATACAAGATATATCTTAAGACAACCACCCACCAAAACCCAATTGGTGTACTAAATAATACTAATATCACCAAAATTTCCAATTAAACATTTAGAATTAATGTATAAAATTAATTAAAATATTTTATAACCACTAGAATAATTACTAGTGGCCTTGTTTTTCTAGATAAAAAAAAACACCCACTAACAACCCATGGTATTCCCTCAAACTTAACTTGAGAAAAAACCCCAATTAATATCACTGATTCCCAAATAAATTCTTCTAAAAAGTATGTAAAACCCTAAATAACTTAGGTGGGGTTACATTGAATAATTCGTTAAATGAATAGAGGTACCCATATGTCATCTTAGGATGTCCCCTCACTTGTAAACCAAATCCCCAATTCAAACAGCTGATTCCACCAAAATTTGGTTGGATAGTAATCAAAACCCTTACCTTGAGAAGAAGAAATATATAACAATATGAGGAGAGAGTCAATAAAGATCAATATAGGTGGTTCCATTCATAAAAATACTAGAAAAAACATTGAAATACAACCCCTTAACCAAGGTATAGGAAGAAGTTGAAGGGGGAGGGGTGCTCCTAGCTGCACAATAAAAAAATGATGTGGAGGAGGAGGTTACCCCCCTTGGAATTTTGTTTGAGGGATTATAATCCCCCCTAATTCACACCACTATCTAGATGGTACATGATCACTTAAATGTTGATGGAACTAGAAGTGGAACCCAAGACACTTTCAACCCCATTGGCTAGAAGATGGACTGATACTAGCTAGTCGATAGCAACATATTATAGCCTAGCTGGCCTACCAATACTTTGGTTCTTCCCCAAACCCTCCAGCCACCATTCCTACTCAATTCCACTTCCAAAAACAACATTTTAGGTGTATAAACAACAAAAAACAATTCTAATGACTAGTTAAAAATATTACCTGAAAAATAATTGAAAAATCATGTCCCATATTAAAAACATTCATCTTGTTAGTACATAAGGATTTTTATAAACTCTTCACCATAGAACATATCATCCTCATGTATCCTTTTTTATCATTCTACATTGTTCCTGGCCCACTTAGGTCATAGAAATCCATCTAAGTGGACCTTTCCTAACCTGAATTCCTCACACGCTCCTCAAGAACATCACCAATCTCAAGGTGCTCGATCCACTAAAATCCAATACAACACATGTAACTATCATTCAATGTAGATACGATTATTTCCAATGATGATCTATCATGACGCATGATTGTATCATCATCCAACTAACCAAATAGTCTATGAAACTCCCCACCATATAATTTCTCTTAATAAGAACTATTATAATACCTTGGAGCATCTTCCATTAAAACATCCTTTCCAAACACTCTCGATGGACCACCGAACCTCTAAGAACATTTACTAGCTTACTATTTTAGAATGTACATGAGAATACTACATGAGCACCAACTGTAATTTTTCATTACAAGATCTATACTGAAATATACGTGTACTCACCATCCAATCACAACATAATAATGTCATCTTCACCTTGAATTTCCCCGATCAATTCTGGAAACACACCTATCATATTTCTAATGAAACACCCAATAATGTTCATATACCATGGAATCTCATTACATGATGACAATCTATTGGACCTCAAATGGATTGTTTATTCTAAAATTCCCAACTTCCACCACTAAAAAGATACTAATTTACAAAATCCAAATTTCTTTATCCCCAAAGGCACCCCAGGTTCATTCTAGCACAACTCATGGAATATTATTATGATATTTGGTTTGATTTTGTGGACAAATATTCAACTGATGAAAACATCCATGATGAGATTCAATTATTAGTAACACATTCACAATATGATCATTCCTAAATCTTATGAAAAAAATAATCCCAAAGATAATGATCATACCTAAACTGGTATCACATCTTAGATTTCCTCTAGCATTCACTAGGTTATCCATATATAATCTGAATAATTAATCCTAGACATCTGATTCCATAATGATCATCTAATGAATGATTCCATGCTTTGATGAATCCTATATTCTAAAGGTTATACCTTCTTCCCCCACCATTGTAATGACCAAAACTGTCATTAATGAAAACTCATTTTGACCTAATTAAATGTCTTATTATGTAAAATGGTTATATAAAATGTGATCTTCCTTGGTTTTACGTTTTTGGATTTTAAAATGCCTTTAAGAATTGTGATCAATGCTAATATAGTCATTAAACAATTATTTCATGATTTTTATAAATATAGGGCTCTAACAAATCCAATTTACTCAGACAAAGGAAGTGATGGCCTCATCCGGTATACTTGCCCCATAGAAAGCACATTTTTCGGATCTCAAAAAGGATGTGGCGTCATTGGGGTTTTCTCTTGACCAAGCCAAAATTTGAGCTTCAATGCGTTAATCTCAAGCAGAACTGCCTATGGGGGATGTGGAAGTTGATAGAGACTACCAACTAAGTGATATTATTCGAGCCACCCCAAGAGTCTATCACCATCGTACACCTTACGCTTCAGTCTTATGCGGGTGTTATAAGGGGTTATGAAACATTATCTTAGAACTATGATTATGGGTATTATTTTTTCATATAATAAACAGTATACATTCATTTTATAATTGTTACTTTGTAAATAGATTTCAAAGAAAATTAGTATTTTTAGTTATTATTCAATTAGGAAATCTATTTTGATAAATTAATGGATTTTTAAAATTAAATAATATATTAATGAAATATTATTACTAAATTAATTTTTAATCAATATAAATGATCATATAATTTTTATGAATACAATTGTAATTTTTATTAAGGTTGGAAAGCTTCTTTTTTGTCAAAACTGATGAATTTTTTATAAATGTCGGGTTTTTTTATAGTAAAAACCCACATATTTATAAATATATTTATATAAAATTAATTTTATTTTTGGAATCAAGGCATTGAAATTATCCAACAGTGAATTTTTAATAATTTCCTGAGATAGCCGAATTTTTGGGTGAAAATTAAACACCATTTAATTAAATAATGTGTATTATGACATCATAATGACCCAATAATGATGTAATAAAATAATATAATGATATGTTCGTCCAATATATGTTTTAAAATTAAAATAAAGTGATTTTAGTTTTTATTTATTTATTTTACAATTCTTTAGTGGACCCTTCATGACTTATAAAATATTTTAACTTTTTAAAATTGAGAGTGTGACTCACCTCCCCATAATCAACCCTATTATTTCAAGATGTTTGACCATTATCCTTATAAAATAATTTTTTCCACTCCCCATTGTAAAAAATCATGGCCAAAAACCATGGGTTGGTTTGTAGTTTTGATTAGTCTAATGTGTGGTGTCCCAATACTAAATAATAAAGAATTCCCTCTGCTTTCCTATATAAACCCACCCAAGCTCCCACTTCCTCTTCACTCAAAGCCTAAGGTGTTCATCCAAATTCTTCCCTCCTTTCTCTAGAATCCTTCCAAGGTACCCCAACCTCCCAACCAGACTCTCTCAAGCCCCTCTCAAGCCTTTGGGATCAAACTTCCAAGTAAGGGATTCCTTCCTTTCTCATTTTATCCATGTTTCATAATATTAATATTCCCTTTTATTTTCAATTATAAATTTTGGGGTATAATTTTTAATATCCCCCATAAATCCCTAATTATGTTTGAATTATAAGTGACCCATCTATCTCTCATTAATTTCTCCCATGTACACCCATTACCATGTCGAATTTCCGTAAGGAATTTCTCTCTCCTCATTTACATTCAATCAATTATTTTGTATTATGAATCCAAATTAGTTTTATTATGTTGGGAAATGTATATATATATATAACCCCCTTACTATCCATTTCATTTAAATATTATGAGACACCCTTCTATCTATCATCAACCTTTTATATGAAGTATAATCTCACTTCGTTATGCTGCTGAAATTACAACACCATTTTCCAAGACAAAATCATTGTGTAGTGAATACCAAACCCATTTCTAAATTAAGTCTATTCACCTTTATGAAAATTTATTTATTTATGGAATAGTTTTATATATTAATTCATCATTCCTTTACAATGTAATAAATTTTGATGTTTAATGAATCTATGTTGTATTATCTTGTGGCACACTTATGCATGAAATGAAATGTTTAAGAAGGGTACACCCTGATATCACTCGAATGCATTGGGTAAAGAGTAATATCATGATATGTCATGTTAAATGTGGTTTTTCTCATTGTAATTCAAGTTCAATTAGGGTATACTCATAATCCATTCTCAATTATCCTTGGATCATGCTAATACCATGTTAATTGTTGTTTCCATATTTCTGTGTTATGATAATCATGATATATCATGCCTTTATGTTCATGTTTTTTTATGATCTGTTCATATTCCTATTTCCAAACATGTATTGTATTATTCAAGTTATTATTTTTTTATTCCCTTACTGGGATTTATAGCCCCTCCCCTTTCTTATACATGTCCTCAGGTTATCCCATGCAATTCTAAGTATTAGGGAATGTAGTGGTCATGTAAAGGAAGTTTTCAATAAAGATGTTGTGTTTCATGTTTTAGGTCATTATGTAATTTTTCTAATCCTAAAATACACTAGAAATGTTGATATTCAATTTTGTATCAAGTGAAGTTTTTATGTAATAAATCATGTTTAAGTGTGTACTAAAAAGCAGAGTTGTTATAGTTGTATCAAATAATAGGTTTAGTTATTTTTTTGGATTAGTATTAGAAAACCCTAGTGAATTACTTAGGGATAAGACTAAGTATAATAAAAACATCCCTATGTTTTGGTGACTATAGAGAAAGTGTTTTATCAAAAAAAAACACATCCATATATAGATACGAGCAGGTTGAGGCGGCTCTGTCATAGATGTATCTAGGAGTGAAAACTCTAACGAGGAGTTTTGGCCTTGAATTGGGGTATCCTGGTACAAAAAAATGGGCACTTCTACACTATTGGTTATGACACTCCTAGGGGATATAATTTGGTAAATTAATAATCATAATACAAACCATTATTAAGGGAATAAAAAAATTTCTATAAGAATATATGTTGGGAATTAGATCATGGATAACATAGATTGAAGCCTATAGATTCATAAGTTAAGGAAATAAAAGTAATTTATAATTCATCTATTTTTGTATTTGGATTAGCCTTTATGTGTTACCCCTAACTTTCATTTTATTCTATCCAATGGATGGTAATAGGATGACTCAGGCTATCAATCGATGTGTAGATCCTAGTGATGACTATTCTAATGAGATGCCCAATACAATGGGAGAGGGAATCACGAAATTTGTCCTGATACACTCTAAGTTAACTCAATATTTTAATATAAAAATGGTATGTGGGGAACATTCAACCCCCCCCCCCCCCAACAAAGAAGAAATATCAATCAAGAGCTTCCTAAGACAAAGTCCTCCAACTTTTAATGGATCATCTGATCCCTCAATTTCCAAATAATGGATCAACTCCATTGAAAAGATATTATCCATACATCAATGTTCTGAACAATAGAAGGTTTTTATCACTACTTATTGTATGGAGGGTGAGGCTGGTCAATGGTGGACATTGATCAAAAATATGAAACCTGAGGAGGAGATCAAGGCATCGTAATGGAAGGGTTTCTGGAAAATGTTTTTCGACAAATATTTTCCATGCACCCTCCAACATAATTTGGAAAGGGACTTCATTTCAATCAATAAAAAAATATAATGAATCCATCAAATCATACGAGGAAAACTTCACATGGCTTGTATGATACACCTCTGAATTTGTCGTTACCCCTAATTGAAAGGTTGACCGCTTATTTGGTGGGCTAAAACCAAGCCTACAGAAAGATCTAGAGATCAGTGATTTTGGTAATAATGAAAAAATTGTCTGATGTGACCTCAAAGTTGAAGTAGATATTGGAGAATATTATGGGTATCATGGGGATAAGTAGTATAATTTGGAAATCAATTCTAGTAATCCTATGGATAAATATAACGGTGCTAGGAAAACTCAGCACCCCACTTACCAAAGGTGTGGAAAGAAGTACCCCATAAATTCCGTAAATAGGGTGAGGAAATGCTTTAGATGTTGAAAAGAAGGGCACCTAGCCTTTAACTACTGACAAGAAAAACTTGACGCTGTTAAAGAGGAGAGGAATGCTCCATCCGACCCTCAACGCATTGTCCATTGCTTTAACTTCAAGGAACCAGGTCACCTTGCAAATTTGTTCCCTAAGCCAAGGGTTATTTGAGGTAACAAACCACCTCCAAGGCAGTAATGGGATCTTTTTCCGTCACTACTACTGAAGTGAAACCTGACAATAAAGTGGTGATAGCTATGATAGTTATTCATTCAATAATAGAGAACATGCTTTTTTATTCTAGTTATACACATTCTTTTGTATCCCAAAAGTATATTAGAACAATCCCAACACCACAAAAAATCATGTACGTAATGATGCCAGTGATTATGGAGAATGGGGAAATCATTGCATCCCATGAATATAACTCCTACCCAATCATAATTTGTGGATTAAACTTCCTAGATAACCTATTCATACTCTCTATGGTGGAATTTGATGTAATTCTTAGCATGTATTGGCTTTCTGTATATAGAGACAACATAAATTTTGATGAGATGGAAGCCACTCTCCATATGGAGAATCAACCTTCGATTCTATACAAGTGAAAGGAAGAAGAGTGATATTCTTTAGCACCATTATCTAAAGAGTGGATATTATGACCCTATAAGAACACATATTTGGCTCAGATGATTTAGTCCAAGGAAGAAACTGTTCCTGAAGACATGCATATTGTGAGGGAATTAACTGGAGTGTTTCCCATGGAATTTCCTGGTTTCCTCGAAGAATATATGTTGAATTCTCAATTGACCTTATACCTGTGGTGTTACCAATATACAAGACTTTGTATAGAGAGGATGTATTGGAGCTTGAGGATCTAAAGAAATAACTACAAGAGAATCTAGATAGAGGGTTTATACACTCAAGTGCTTTACCATGGGGTTCTCCAATCCTCTTTATCAAGAATAAGGATGGGTCAATATGCATTTTCATTGACTATCATGAGATAAAAAAATCATTATAAATAACAGGTATTCTCTTCCCTTAATTGATGAATTTTTTGATTAGCTACGTGGAGCACAATACTTTTATAAGGTGGATTTTTAGTCAGGATATTACCAAGTAAGGGTGGAACAGGAGGATATCCCCAAGACTATTTTTAATACATGTTACGGGAACTATGAATTCAGATTAATGCCTTTTAGATTCACTAATTCTCTTGAAATATTCATAGATATGGTGAATAGTGTCTTTAAATATTACCTTGAAAAATTTTTGGTTGTATTTTTAGACGACATTCAAATATACACCAAAACCAAGGAGGAGTATGAGGAGCATCTAAGAACTATACTAGATACCTTAAAAAAGGATAACGTCTATGCAATGTAAAAAAAGTGTGAGTTCTGATTGAAGGAGGTCTCATTATTGGGATATATCATTGTAAGCAATGGGATATCTTTGGATCCCTCAAAGATAGCTGCAATTGGGGGATGGCCAAGGCCAACATCGGTAACAGATATCAATACCTTCCTTGGGTTAGCTGGATATTATAACCGATTTGTGAGAAATTTATCACGATTGTACAACCCTCTTACCATGTTCTCTTGGAAGGGAATAAAGTTTTCTTGGAGTGATGAATATGAAGAGAGATTCAATTAGTCAAAAAGGAGGCTTATCATTGTCCTCATGCTCACATTACGCACAAGTGGAGAAATGTTTGTGGTATTTAGTGATGGTTAGAAGAAGGGCCTGGATTGTGTGTTGATGCAGAATGAAAAATTCATTTCCTGTGAATCAAGGAAATTGAAGTTTCATGAGATAAACTTTCCAACACATGATCTGGATTTGGATGAGGTGATCTTCACTTTAATTTTTGGGATGCATTACCCCTTTTGGGATAAGTTTTAAATAAATATGTACCACAAAATCCTCAAGTATATATTCACATAGAAAGATTAGAACATGGAGAAATGATGATGGTTAGAGCTGATCAAATAATATGACTGCTCAGTCCATTACCCCCTAAGAAATCCAACAAGGGGTCGAGATGATCTAATTAGAAAGAACTCAGCAATTCTATCATTGATGATAATTGAAAAGGATCCAATATTCTTAGATTTGATGAATATGAACATGAGAATCATAAATAAGGGAACATCATCAATCCTTTCAAAAATGATTTCTCAACCATATCTTATGGAAAGTTTAAAGGATGCTCCAAAGGATTATTTTGGAATTCAGAAGATAGTGGAAAATGTTAGGAAAGGGAAATCATCATAGTTCAATGTCAATAAAGAAGGAATTGTGAGATTTGGGTCAAGACTATGTGTTTCATTGAATCTGGAGTAAAAGAAGGAAATTTTGGATGAAGCATATAGTGAAAATTTCTCTATTCACCTAGGAAACACAAAGATGTATCGAGATCTCCGAGAGAATTACTAGTGGGAAAACATAAACAAGGAGATCACTGAGTATACATCAAAGTGCCTAGTATGTAAGCAAGTGAAGGTTGAGAGGCAGAATTATAAGGGGATGATGAAACCATTAGCCATACCATATTGGAAATAGAATAATATCACTATGGAATTTTTCATCGGACTTTTGGACACATTCAAAGGAAACAATACTATCTGGGTTATTGTGGATCATATTACAATGACTGCACATTTAATTGTAATTTGGGAAGATTTATCACTACATAAACTATCACAAATACACATTAGAGACATGGTAATGTTTCATGGAGTACCATTATCTATTGTATCTGATTGAGGTCCAAGATTCACCTCTGTGTTTTGAAATAGTATTCAACATGCTCTAGATACTGAGATAAACTTAAGTATGGATTATCATCCTCAAACTGATGGCCAATCACAGCAGACTATCAAAACACTTGAGGACATGTTTAGAGTGTTCTCAATAAACTCTAAACAAGGATGGGATCAACATATCCCTATTGTTGATTTCTCATACAAAAACAGTTTCCACTCAAGAATCCAAATTGATCTATATGAAGCCCTGTATGGGAAGAGGTGTAGAAAACCAGCATGTTGGGATGAAGTTGAGGATAGAAAACTCTTATGTCCAGAGATAGTCAAAGAAATTTTGGATAATATTAAGACCATATAGAATCACATTAATGTTTCTTAGACTCGACCAAAGTGTTATGCTGATAATGGTCAACGAGACCTAGAGTTTGATGTCAAAGACATGGTATTCCTCTGAATATCACCATGGGAGAGATTTATGAGATTTTGGAAGAATGGAATGATTATTCCAAGGTATATCAGCCCTTTTGACATCCTTGATCACATTGGTGTGGTATCCTATCGAATATAACTCCCACCGAACCAATCCCATGTACATTATTTTTCCCATTTATCACTCTTGAGGAAGTACATACCTAACCCATTGCATGTACTCAATCCAGAGGTGGTACCATTGGATAATGAAATCTCTTATGAAGAGAAGCCAGTGAAGATCTTAAATCATAGGGAAAATCTCTAAGAAATAAGACAATTCCCTTTTTCAAGGTGTTGTTGTGAAACCACAAGTTTTATGAGGCAATGTGGGAATCAAAGGAAGTGATTAAGCAGAGCTACCTGCAACTGTTTAGTGTGGGAAAAGTAAATTTCAAGGGAAAAATTTCTAAAGGGGGGATGATTGTAATGACCCAAACATTCATCAATGAAAACTCCTTTTGATCTAATTAAATGTATTATTATGTAAAATGGTTGTATAAAATGTGAAGTTCCTTGGTATAATGTTTTTGGATTTTAAAATACCATTTATAATTCGGATTGTTGATAATATAGTTTTTGAATAGTGATCACATGATTAGTATAAATATCGGTCTTTAACAAATCCAATTTAATCACATAAAGGAAGTGATGGCCTCATCCCATAGACTTCCCTCATACGAAGCCTGTTTTTCAAAGCTCGAAAAAGAGGTGGCTTCATTTGGCTTCTCTCATGACCAAGCCCTAGTAGAGCTTCAACACGTTAAGCTCGAGCAGAACTACATATGAGAGAATTGAAAGTTGATAGAGATTACCACCCAAGAGATGTTATCTAAGCCACCCCAAGAGTGTGTCACTAAATCATACCCTACCCTTCTATCTTATACAGGTGTTATAAGGGGTTATATAACAAAACATTAGCACTATAATTAGGTTCATTATTTTTGTATTGAATAAATAGTATAAAATCATTTTATTTTTGTTACTTTTTAAGTAGTTTTTAAAGAATAAATAGTATTTTTTGTTAATATTAAATAAAGAAATTTATTTTAAAGAATTAATGGATTTATTTGAATTAAATAATATTTTAATAAAAAGTTATTACTAAATTAATTTTTATTAAATATAAATTGTCATATAATTTTTATGAATACAATTGTATTTTTATTAAACTTTGAAAGTTGTTTTTGTCAAAACCCATGAATTTTCGATAAATGTTAGTTTCTATTTTAAAAGTAAAAATTCACATATTTATAAATTTATTCAGATAAAATGAATATTATTTTTTGTAATCAGGACGTCAAAATTATCCAATGGTGAATTTTTCAAAAAAAATTGAGACAGTCGAATTGTTTGGTAAAAATTAAATATTGTATAATTATATAATGTATTTTATGACATCATAATGACCCAATGATGATGTAATAAAATAATATAATGATATTTTCTTCAAATATTTGTTTTATCATTAACATAAAGTGATTTTAGGTTCATTTTATTTATTTTACAATGCTTTAGTGGACTCTTCAAGACTTATCAACCATTTTATCTTTTTAAAATTGGGAGTGTGACTCACCTCCACATAAGAAACCCTATTATTTTAAGTTGTTAGACCATTTTCATTTTAAAATAATTTTTTCCAATCAACATTGGAAAAAACCATGGGAAAACCCATTGGTGGGTTTATGGTTTTGATTAGTTTAACTGTGGTGTCCCAAACCTAAATAATAAAAAACTCACTCTCCTTTCCTAAATAAACCCACCCAATCTCCCACTTCCTCTTCAAGGAATTTTTTTAATCAATCAAAAATCATACCTCATCTCTCTAGAATCCTCCCAAGGCATCTCAACCTCCCAATAATCCTCTCTCAAGCCCCTTTCATGCCTTTGGTATCACACTTCCAAGTAAGGGATTCCTTCCTTTCTAATTTTATCCCAATTTCTAAATATTTTAATTCCCTTTTATTTTCAATTATAAATGTTGGGGTTCTGATTTATAACCTACCCCATACTTAACTCTTTCTGTTTAAATTATTAGATACTAATTTACCTTTCATTAATTCCTCTCATGTACACCCATTACCATGATAAAATTCTGTAAGGAATTTCCCTCCCCTTATTTACATTAATGAAATTCATGTTTATTATGATTACATCTTCCATTACTTATGTTGGGAAATGTACTTATATTACCCCATTACTATCAATTTCATTTAAATATGATGAGACACCCATTTATCTCTCATCAACCTTTTATATGAAGTCTTATGTCACACTGTTATGCTGCCGAAATTGCACCCCCATTTTCCAAGCCAAAATCATTGTGTAGGGAATCCATGATCATTTATCTATCAAGGATATTCACCTTTATGAACATTTACTTATTGATGTAATATTTTCATGTATTAATTCCACATTATATTATCATGGAATAAATTATGATGTTTAATGAATCTATGTTGTATGATCTTGTGGCACAATCATGCATGAAATGAAATGTTTAATAAGAGTGTTCCCTGATAGCACTCCAATGCATTGGGTAAAGATGAGTATCATGATACATCATGTTCAATGAGGGTTTACTCATTCTAATTCAATTCAATTACAGTTTACTCATCCTCGATTTTCAATGAGCCTTGGATCATGCTAATACCATGTTAAGTGTTGTTTCCACATTTCCGTATAATGATAATAATGTTATATCATGAATTTATTTTCATGTATCTTTTATTCTCCATTGATATTACTATTACCTAAAATATATTTTATTTTTCATTTTATTCCTTTATTACTCCCTTACTAGGCTTTATAGCTCACCCATTTCTTATGTATGTCCTCAGGTTATCCCATGCAATGCTAAGTACGAGGGAATGTAGTGGTCATGTAAAGGAAGTTTTCAATAAAGATGTTGTGTTTCTTTATTTAAGTCATTATGTAATGTTCCTATTCCTTAAAGACACTAGACCTCTTTATCTTCCATGTTTTTTCAAGTGAAGAGGTTATATAATAAATCATGCTTATGTGTGTAATAAAAAGTAGGGTTGTTATAACCGTTGGTGTGACCTTCTTTTCATGCCTCTTTCTCAAACTAATCACCAAATCCAACCTCTTTTCCATCATTGACCATAATGGTTGAACATATAGAAAACCCACTAATCGTCACATACAAAAATAAAACATATCCTATCACATGATCTCAGACCATAGCTACTCAATTCATTACATCCACTTTGGTTCACTTGAAATGGGTGTAACCACCCCCAACAAACTATTAGTACACCCAACACCATACAACAAACACTTACCACTCCTCGAGATACTAATTTAACAAGTTCACCCATAGGCATATGTGTACTGATCCCCTGGATCCATGCTTGTGTTCCATATAAACCCTTAATGCTTTTATCTTGGTCCAACCTATATGGATTGCAACACTGTTTCTCAACCTTTCAAGGGGTCCCCTTAAGTCCCACCATAAGATACGGCTTCCATACACACATTAGGGTGAAAAGTTCCATGGAACTCTATAATTACCTAGTCTTGATGTACATGTACATTACATCACTTTTGATGAATACATAATACATTACACAAACATATTACCAATGACCGTGTTAGTTTAGTTCCTTTATAAACATAGAACATGTTCTTATAATTTGGTAAAAAATCATCAACATCTCCCCAGAAGATCATCCCCTTTAGTGCCTCTAACTAAAACCATTCTTCATAACCTAAGGAAAATAAATCGTAAGAAAAATGTGATCTAAGATTCTCACTAGAGTTAATCAATGGAAACATGTAAACATAATCATGATCATAAGGGTAAGGCAATATGATTACAAAAATATAATATCATACACTACATATCAATAATCTTAAACATGAATCATGGAATAAATATTGGCAGTTCATGAAGCATTTATCATGAGGTAATAAAGAACATGATCCATGGAATCATAACACATGAATAAAACACGGACTTGTGGAAAACACAAAATAATATAATAATTATTTCTATTATAATCAAGGAAATACTTCCAAGGCCATATTAGTTGAATGGGTTCACTTTCCATGTCATCTTTATAGTAATGGTTTACTCCCATAACCATAATGGTACTCACCATTCACTCCCATAACAATCTTGGAGGACAAGTTATTTCATGTCTATCTCATGAGATATAAATTTTTACCTAATTCATTGGGGGGGAGATATAATTACCACCTATCTCATAATGAAATTATATATACATGTGCCACAAGATCATAAATAGTCATATCATAATCCTTAAAATTGAATGGGTTTCATAAACATGTAATCATATAATAACCTATGAAAATGAGACATGTTTCATAATTATTTCAACCAAATCATAACCCATTAAAATAAGGGGTTTCTTAAACATCATACCATTAAAACAAATAACATTAAGAGAAATAATATGAATAGTATTCTATAACTATAACAATGAATGACATCATAACAGTGGAAGGAATTTGAAAGATAACTTGGAACATTAATTTTCCTTAAAAATAAATTTTAAAAACATAAAACATTTTCAAAACAATTTTCTTTGAAACCAAATTTAAAACATATAAATGAATCATGAAAATAATTTAAAATCTGTCCTAAAAAAATATCTTTTCTTTGTTGAAATATTGTGGTTTTCATAAAAGTTTATGCAATTTTAAAAGAAAGAATTTATTTGAAAATACTCCTTTAATATTGTAGGGGATGTTTCAAGGTAATAAGGTTTCATGAAAGTGTAAAAATCCATTAATTATGTATAATTTTAAAAAACATTCTTCTTGTACTTTTTTCAAAAAAGCAAGAAAGTAAATCATTTTAAAAATAAAATAATGATTCCTTTAAAACTATGTAGTAAAAAGTAAAAATGTGTAAAATAGAACTTAAACATCAATATGAGAATAGTAAAACATTTTATGAAAACATTTTTAGAAAACATGTACGTGGATGATAAATATTCCCCAATAGATACTTAAAACAAAATAATTGCAGATATGGAAGAGATTGTGAAATCAATACTCATTACATTATAATCAAAAAACTCATACGCCCCATGTAAGAAATAAAATTATAATAATATTTAAATATTATTATATCCTATATAATACTCATAAAATACATTCATGGGCATTTTATACACCATTTAGAATAAATAAGTAGTGTATGGGGAATGTGTCTCATAGAAGTAAAGGTGAGAGAAAAATCTCATTACATTAGGTCTGATTCCCTCCATACGTGACCGAAACTCAACTATAGCGGTTTTAAAAATATTATTAACTTATACGAATACCATAATAATATTTTTTATATCATATATGATTTATTTATGACATTAAATTAAACATTTATTGACAATTCCATGTTAAAGAAATGTTTCGGGTAATAATAACTTTATTTATCGCACGTGGTTTGATATGATATTCTTGATCTTAGTATATATATAAAAATTTAATTACATAAATAATTTAAAAAATGATTCATATATCATATATATTTATTATATAAATATATAAAATATATAGATATATGAAATGTAATACACCATTCTTTGAGATGGTAGGCCATACATACACATGAACGTTGTTTCCATTTTCTTATCATATTTAATAGAAGAAAGTAAATGATATATATATATATATATATATAATTTTAGAAGAATTACTATTTAAAATATTTTGTTAATATTAGTCATATATTCTTAATAATCATTCTTTAATAGTTAACATGGATAATGAATCTCATCGCGTCTCTGAGACAATAAGATGTATGTATACGTGGTGGTATCATTCCCTTAATGGTTAAATGGTATGTTATTGGATGGTATATTAATTATACATAATAATTATATATCATAATATCTATTTACATCATTTATATTCATCATTATATCCATCTATAAAAAGTGTATATGAAAAATAGTATATAGTATGGCGTGGAGACGGTAAGTTGTCCGTATGCACGCATAGTCATATTGTTTTTCATAGGATTGGTAAAAGGATGGATATGGTAGTCCCATGATAATAGAAACATATAAGAATAAATTATAGTCTTTAATTATTACTTTTTTATGGAAAAAACTTATGAAAAGGAAGTATAAGAAGAAAAATAACTTTGAAAGAGTTAGTAAAACAATTACCTCTTCTTCGAGTGTATCATTTTGATTTTCACAAAAGGACTCCATAAGTTGTATTTATGACAAAATTATTCCATAAGTTGTATTTATGACATGTTTTACATTAAAATTATTATTTGGAATATATATATATTATAATGAATTTTTAATATTTTAATAAAAATATTATTTATTTTAAAATCTCATTTATGTCAATTTTGACACAATTTATTACTTGACATTTTATAAAATAATAAAAACTTGATTCTTTAAAAAACATCATTACCTAATCCCTAACATGCAATAGACATCAAATAAATTTTCTTATGGTGTCAGATATATCAAATAGTATTTATTTTAACATTATTAATTTCATTTATTTGATTCATCATTTAATAAATCAATTACTACATCATCATTGAATCATAATTAAAATTAATTATATAATGTTTAAAAATTATTAATAAATTATAATGATTTAGATAAAAAAATTATATTTCTTATTATTATTTATATTCAACTATATCACTTGTATATAAAATAATTAAAAATGATATAGTTATTAAAATTTGAATATGAAATTTTCTACTCACCTTTAAATAAAATATAATAAAGGTCCTGATCTAACACAATTCACATAAAAAGGATAGTATTTTCTACCTAATGTTTATTTTGGTTGAAAAACACTTATACAATTTAATTTGGAAAAGTTTTAGGGTAATTTTATATTATTTTAAAATTATTTTTACCTTTAATTACCATGTTTACTTTTAATCATGGTAAATAAAATTCAAAACCTATTATTCATCAAAAATATATTTTGATCCTATTAGACCACGTTTTTAATACTTATTACAGACATGTATATCTATTTTCTGAAATTCAGATTGTAGATGTGGTATAATTACATTAAACGTTAATCCCGTAAATGCGGCTAGAAAGCGGGTAAAAGAGTAGTTAAAAAGTTCAATAATGTTTTATATATAATTATATGATAATACTGATTCCAATGACCGGCATATGATTAATATATATATTATGTATCTATTGTGACTTTAAAATCAAATTAAATTTAAAATAATTTTTTAAATGAAAAAGTCGGTTTTTATAAACATTGGAATATTTCCCACTATTCATCAAAAATTGAAACTTTTCCAGAAAATAAAAAGTCCACCCTGTATTAATTTTGAAATTATGAATTCAAAAATGATGTTTATTTTATCAAATTAAATTTAAATGATTGTCTAAAAATAATTTTATTATTTTTCATTGAAGGACGTGAAAAGAAGTTCATTTGAGAAAGTAGTATTTTTAAATATATAATGACATTACCAAGCAATATATTTTCCATTATCAAAAACATTACAACTGATATTTAAAAATTAGTTATTCATATTTATTGTTTAATATCTTGGTTATAACTATCTCATTTAAATCATTATAATAGTAAATTTTTGTTTCCAAAAAACCCAATATTCTATGTAGTGTAAGCCAAGCCAGTGTTGCGTTTAGTGAAAGCATCACTTGGTGTTGAATATATCATAATCCAAACTTTGTTCGTTTATATAATAATAGAAATCTATATTCAATATTACATGAAGTGAAAAAAATTATAATGATTAAAATAATTTTAAAAAATAACTTCACAAAATCTCATGGATGTTAAAACTCATTTTTTTTATAAGGTATCCACAACCATGGAGTGAAATTTAAAATTCTCAACCAAACCCAAGACTTCATTCCTATGTACATGTGCATCCCTTTGACATCATTTGGCCCTTACCTCGCACCTGACCATTTCCATCCTCAAATCAAATAGGTTTAACACCCAAACTATATGCATTATCCTAATTCCATATTAAATCTAATGGGTGTGCTCTGTCATACCACCCAAATATAGAAGACATGACCCATTCTACCATGATTTATGCCTATGTATTGATTTTGCAACTCAATGTGTCTGTAGCCGTCATTGATCCAATGCTCCTTGGAATCACATGTAGTTATTGTGTATTGTCTTAACCCATAAAAATATGATGGGTATACATTTATATACCACTTGACTACTAATCCCTGATTCATGGATTTGTGAGTCACGTTGCATCATAATTAGGCTCATGATCATAAATCGATATTCAAACAAGAAAATTGTATTTTTGTTTCATGAAAACTAGGAACCCTAGAAACATGTAACCAAGAGGGATCCTAACATATAACCTATTTCAAGGATTACATCTCAATACCACTTATATTTCCCCTATCACATGTCATTTTCATCAAACCAAGAACACCATGGGAACCATGCTTTAACATTATATTTCATCACCCATGCCATGATTTTCTTAATAACCACCCAATATGTGATGTTATTCATAAACCACATGGTCAAGAAAGATCCAAAGAATTTCAACCTTACTTATATGCATGGCCTATATTTTTCACCACCCCAAATCACAAGAATCTACCATTCTCATGCCATTCACTAATACACACCCACAATAATATGGACCAAGTACTTATAGGTTCCTCCCATTCCATTCCCAAAATGATACTAAGAAATAACGCATCATGTGACACACCTCCTTAAGGTAGAAGGAATACTACATGACATTAATCAACCTGTATAATGGTATTCTAATAGGCTAAGAACCCCTCTTCTCAATACAAAACATATTTCCCCTGGAACATCTCACCTATACCCATATTCTGAAGGAATCTCCTGGCTATAACCACATTAGTAAAACCTCATGTGTATTTATTAGAACCTGAATCACCTGCTTGGGCTTACTATGTATATGAAAAACAAAACATCAGATACTCCCTTAGATGGGTCACCCCGAGAAACACTAATAACTATTTTTCCAATTTTCAAATCGATTGTATTGTCTTTATGCCTCGCATCTAATCAAAATGTCATTTATTAGACATAAGACACAACCCATGAGACAAAAATCATTGTACCTATCTCAATCCCATGGAACCCACTTGCTGAAACACCAACTCAAGGGTCTCACATAAATCAGGAACTATGAGCTAAAACCAACATCCTAGAAAGTAGTGATCCTCACTAAGAAACCTCCTATAAGACTATTCCCACAATAATAATAGTCTAAATTTTAAGGTTTTAAATATAATAATGGAAACATGACCATAAAAAGTAAAACATGACCATTGGCTCAATTTAGTAGATTACCATTCTTAGATATATGGTAAAACACCATATAATTTGTTATTGGAACATTAAATAACTGATACAAGATGAAAATATCCCACAAGGGGTTTCCAACTATGTCATAAAATGTTATTACTAGACTACTAGGGCTATTTCACTTCTCTTGTACATAGATTATTCCATTATTACCAAGAGCCTCACCACAGATCCCCATGAACCTCCATGAAAAGAAAATACATAAAATAGTCAGACCAACTAGTTATAATTACACCAAGAAATGATATAGGAAAACATCATATGATTAGTTTCTAACACTTTAAAAAGTTGAGTCTTAGTTTTGAGTAAAAAAAATCACATAATTTTTAAGAATACCTTTCATGTGTATTATTTGTTATTAATCATGATGCATGTGACACTTCTGGCCTCTTTAATATATGATTCATATTTAACAATGGATTTTTTCCAATAGGCCCAAATCTAAATATCTCTGATAAAACATAAATAATCACACATATATGTGACCCAATCAAGGTGGAAATCATATAAAACTAAAAAAATGCAAGCTAAAGATAAAAAATCCTAAACCCATTATAACCTAGACTTATTACTAGAACATGTATTCAAAATAAACTATCTCAATATCCCCCTCAAGCTATAAAACGTTCCAAAATCTCCATGTTATAAAATTCCCAAAACCATAAGTTTATAATAAAAATATGTTGATACCACTTTCTAATCTCCTCACATTGATCATATTATGAACAATAATCATACCAAGTCATTATGTGACTACAAGAGTACCTCCTCAATTACCAGACGAGGGAAACTAGTAGTGGGGTTCTAAATAAGTTCCATGGGGAGGTTATACCCCTTATATCAGAGTGAGCACTCATGAATAAAAAAAATAACATCACACACAAAAATAAGGATCCATCAAAGTACATAATTAAAAAATAATAGGTTAGACATGTTGTTATGAAATTAAATTTTTGCATAATTCTATATAGTAGGGATCATCCTCTAGTTTACCGAATATTTACAAAAAAATAATATAAGAAAAACCAAATTCAAAATAAAACTATAGAAGTATCTTCTACATCTATATGACTCACCTCATCCCTAACTCAAAATATCATTTGAGATACTCAGACATGGACATGACAACCCTAGTCCACAATCTAACTTGATCATAGATTAAGTGATGAATTATCTGTTACCCAAGTGTAATGGATATGTGAAAATGGCGTGAGTACAACTTAGTAGGTCACCACTAATGGTGTCCCTAAATGTAACATGTCTGAATAATTTTTCATTCAGATGTGATCATGGTAACAAGTTAAAAGTATTCATTTAAAAACATATCAAATTAAATGTAATCAAAATCTAGGCCTTAGGGCCATGTTCACCATTGGGATGGTACATACATACATTAGCCAATGTTTGGGTGTCTCTTAGCACGTCGTGATGAATGATCAAATCATCATCTCTTAATCAAGGAAAATAATATCATCCAAGGTCCAAACAAGTGTAATATAGGGGAAATATACCTATCTAGGGTTCCCTAGTATCACATGGGGGTAGTGTTCACCATAGGTAAACCATAAGCAGCAGTCTACCTTGGGAAAGGGTAAACTATATAAAACCATCATCCCTTGAGGTCAGCATTCACACTGAGTTAATTACAAAAAACCAGCATCCCTTGAGGGGGTATTTCACCCTGGTTTAACCAAAAGAACCAACATCCCCTATGCACAATTTTCAACCTAATTTAACTATATAAAATCAGCGTCCCTAAGGGAACAATTCATCTCAGGTTAACCATAATAAAACTAGCATTCCTTGGGGGAAGTGTTTATCCTTTCTTATTCATAATAAAACAAGCATCCCCTAAGGATAGCATTCACCATAGGTTATCCATCACATGAAAACCATAAATCACTTACATATATCAACCATTCCTCATTATGAAATAAAAAATATGGCATAAAAATTCCTTTTAACATTCTCATTTCAAAACATATCTAAGGCCTATACCAAACCATTTCAGAATACCTTTTCCAGAATATCATTTCCAAATAATCATTTCTAAAATAATATAAAAACCCCAATACTTCCCACCAAAACTATTTTCCCATCAACTTTAATAAAAACCCTGTTTTACTTTTTCAAAATTATCCTTTTATAAAGCTATTACAACTTTATCATTTTAAACAATTAAACCTTAATACTAATAATAACATCTCAAAACTAAAAATATCATTTAAAAAAAATATATAATTTTCAAATAAATTAATACCTCCCCATTTTAAAAGGTTCACCACCCCCAACCAGGTATTTTCTTTCAACTTATTGTGTTTTAGAGTCTATTTTTAAATTTTTGATGGTTGTGATTTAATATTTCATAGTGATAACCCCATATCATAATTTTATATTTAAAATAATTTTATAAATTAAAAAATTCATAACCCAAAAAACCAGTGACAATTCACAACAAATGCACTGAAAATTGAATGGTACTATATGTTAATTTAAGGGACCACTTACCTCTATTGAAAATATCTCATTTAACTCCAATGGGTTGACAATATATTTAAATAACTGTCCAATAATAGTCCTAATACAACCGAACAATGACACCCACTTGGTGTCCTAAAATATTCCAAACATAAAAAAAATAAGATTTTTCATTTATAATTAATTAATATAATTATTTCTAAAAAGTGATAAATAAAAAAACTCACGGGTGGCCTTGTTAGGCTTGAACCAGACCAAATTCCCACCAACGACTTGTAGCATTACCTTAACCTAAACATGAGAAAATTAAATAATGTGCATCACAAATTACAAAATAAATTATATTTAAAATTTTGGTAAAACATTAATAATCTAGGAATCACGGAATACCTTTAATGTTTCATCAAACCACAGTACCTGGACATCGCCTTGGGATGTCCCTTACTAGTGAGAACTAAATCCACAAATAAAATAGCTGATTAGACCAAGACATAGTGGGATTAGAATAAAAACCATACCTAAGATAATAATAAATTAAGAATAATAGGGTATAAATTCAAATGATATAAATAGGGCCAAATTCATACCTTATAATTCCATTAAACAGCCTTGAAGAGAGCCCCTTAACCAAGGAAGAAGTGGAAGAGGGAGGGGAGGGGATATCTTGGCCGCAAGAGAAAAATATGGGGGAAGGGGGATACGACCATTAAGTATCAATGGGTGGCGGAATATTGATTTTACCATATTTTAACCCCATAGTGTAGTTGATAATGTCCTTTAGTACTCTAGTGTCACCAGTAGTGGCACACAGTCTACTACCAATCCCACCATCTAGCTGGTCACTATAGAATGAAGCATGTCTATACCAAAATTCCTATGAGGCTTCACCAAACCCTCTATACACTATTAAAAATCTATTTCACATCAAAAAACATGTTAGAAGTGTTAGAATCCCCCAGCCCCCTTAAAAACCAACTCTAAAGACTGTTTCAAAATCTTACCCACCAATTAATTAAAAACTCATGTTCCCTCTGAAAACATTCAGTATTTTTGTATATATGGGGTTTTATAGATTAAAACTTATTCTATTTATTTACCCTATATGAAATCTCTTATACTTGTTTTCATTAATGTGCTAAGTCCATGTGCAAATATTCATGTCTTTTCATGTCCTCAGTTCCATGATGCAATCTAATTTGTTAAGTCAAACCAATTAAATGTGTTTTCATTAGAAGATTAAATTATACCTTCAATAATGTGTGATTTTTCTCTAGATATTATAGGATAATGAGATGATTTGAAAACTTCTTCAACATAAGAAGGTCAAATTTCCTCATCTCAAGGATTACCCACAGGAGAAGAGTGATCTAAATTTGTATTATCCATTCCATTACTAGTGGCTATCATTCAAAAAACTTATCCTCCTTCTTATGTCTTGACCTTATTCAAATAACTCGCCTAAAGTTAAATAATTCCTCTATGATGAAATATAATGTAACGAATCGGGATTATTGATCCATTAAAATACATAATATGTTCTATAACATGTGTCACATGCTACACCATACACAAAACAATAACTACTTATTAAGAATAAATTATTAATAATTCTATAATAAAGACTATGATGATAAACTTTTAACAATTATTACCTTTATAAGGTAAATAATTAATATGTGTTAATATTGAAAATGTTATAATCAATAAAAGTTTTTTTCATTATATTATATCTTTTATTTTAAAAAGACTAATTTAAAAACTAATAATTTAAATTTGATAATGTAAAATTCATTTTTTAATTTCTCATAAAAATTATCTTAGGGTGTATGTTTTAATATTTTCTAAATAGTTTATTTTTAGGTGAATAGTAAAAAATACCAATTTGGAAAATGTCATCACTTTTACAAAAATATTTTATTATATGACTACATTGAATGTTTTTGAAATATTTTTCTTATATAATTTTATATTATAAATTATAATAAATCATTTATAAAAATATATATTTGTTTAAATTCTAATCTTGTGCTCATAAATTTGAAAATTTGTATATTGTTTTAATAAAAAAATATTTTTTTAATAATTTTTTATTAATTATAACATGATGAGATGAAGATTTTTATTTCATTTATTATTAAATAAAAAAAATTAATAATTATATTATTTTAAATATATTAAAATCAATGAAATTTATAACTCTATCCAAATTAGGGATCATTTTTTCCAAAAATAAATCACTTCAAAAAATTAATTATTTGCATTACATGCGCTGACGTTATGATTAATTTCCCAAAAAATAAAATTTTAAATTTATAAAATACTTATTAAATTTGATATAATAAGGATTATATCATTTAATATTTAAAATATCAATTTTAGGTACACAATTTAGATTATTATGATTAATTGAAATCCCCATGATAATGACGAAATAATTGATTTAAGTTTACTGTTTTACTAAAATCATGGAATTTATATTAGAAATTTAAATTGAAAAATAAATAAATAATGGATCTAATATTCATTATTCACACATAAATAAATATATTAACACTCATTCAATAGTTAATTGAAATATTTATATTTTTCATGTTTATTTTAATAGAAAATGATTAGTTTTTACACTTTAATTGGTTAGTATTTCTAGTATTTAATCATTTTTTAATTTTTGGGAAGATATTGAAAATGATCTTAAATATTCCATAAGGTTATTATTTTATGATACAAACAATTCTTGATTATATATAAAAAGTCAAAGCCCAAATTTAGTTATAGGAAATGAATAATTGGTCTAAAGTGGTCAAAACCTTTGTCGAAATCAACAATTCACATCATGAATGAAATTTGTGATATGATACTTGAATTAATACAGGACGTGAAGGTAATTAGTGAAGAAAAATTAGTTTTTTGGCCCATACCAAACTGTTTCATGGTGTGACACATATGGTCACACTGTGGCACACCCCATGATGATCTAAATTTTTTTACAGAGTGCGGAATTAGTTGTGGGAAGTTCGAACCCACACATTATATGTCATGAATCCCATTAAAAACTTGAAACTCTTGTTAATAAATCAAAAATGGACATTTTGATGAAATTTATTAAAGAAACACCTTCAAATGACTCGTGAATCCACATTATAACTTGAGACATTTTAATGGGCCATTTATAAAACCTGAAGTACCAACTGAAGCCTAAAAATAGGTTGTAAGGGAAGATGAGAAATAGATTTATTTCTTGAAGAATCGCCGCCATGCTACCTAGTTAGGGACCTGTTACTTTTTATATTTTTTATTTTTATTTTTTATTCCATTTAACTCATTCAGATTTTTATTTCAAGTGTTATTTTTTATTTTAATCCATTTTCTTCTCCAAATCCAACTTTATTTAACTTCTCTCTTCTTCTTTCTTGATCTCTTTCAATTAGAAATGCTAGGTTACTAACCCAACGCTTATCCTAGGTTGAGGTTTTTTGATGTTATATATTATTGTTACTCAATTATTTAAATGATATATATTAGTTGTTCGTAGATGTGAATGAAGTGAATGGGTTAAAAAGCATCCCCCAATCCATGAAACACACATTCATTCCTATTTTCATTAATGAGATGGTGAAATTTGGTGTGCCAAATTGGATTCCTAGGCCTGAAAAAAATCCCACATAGTTTATAGAATAGAAATCCATATATGAAGGACTGGAATGTCAAATTTAATTTAATAATGAAATAAGCCACATTACCAAACCCTGATATGAAGACCCTTATTCACTAAAATCATTCTGTTTTGAATCGTAATGAAATTTGGTTTAATATTTTCATTGAATTTTTTTTCAAAACATAGAACCAAATGTATCAATATTTTCATAAAATAATGAAAGACGCAAAATGAAATAATTTAGTTAAATTAAAATTAAGTGAGTGATCCACTTTGACTCTACTTAAGAGAGACAACTATGGTCAGCCTCTGTGTTGTACTGGTAAAATAAATTATATTTTTCAGCCCTATAATATGTGAAAAAAATGGCATTATTTCCAAGGATATGATAAGATATTTCTTTAACATATTTATATTTCACATTTTTTTAAATAATTATATTTTATTTTATTTATAAGTAATTTAAAAAACACTAACTCACACTGGTCTATAGTATGTTGCATTGCACACTTTTCAAGACAGATCAGGGGAGCACAAAGCAGAATTGTTATAGAGGATGAATTCAAGGCCCTCGTTCAAGACCATAAAGAGATTGAAAATGTCCAAATAGTTTAATGATTAGATAGCGAGTTAAATAAACTCATATATTACTTATGGTAATTTTACCAAGAAATGGACAACAAACAAGTAGTATTTATTATTCCCTATAATTTCTATGAGGAAATCAAACCTTTGGAATATCAAGAAAAAGAGGTCTATAATGATATATATTTTCTATCAAAAAGGATTAGTGATGTAGTTCCGGGCATAGAAAAATCCTATAATGGATAACTACATATTTCCATGAAACCTCAGAGAAACCCAGACCTGAATCAAAGGCCAATGTGTAAGAACCACTGAATTTTCGTGATTTATTTGATGAAATTAAATGGGTTGAGGAAAAACTTATAAAATACATAAAAAACCATGTAGATATCCAAATTCAAGAATACCATGAAGATCTAGATAGGAAATATTAAGAATCATGTGCGGATGTGAATATGGAAAAAGATTTAGATCAATTTAGGAGTGAATGGGAAGATGAAGAAATGTTATGATATATACTTGTTTAAAAGATAAGAGAATCAGCACATAACTACTTATTGTTATCCATTAAAGTGGAATAAACCTCCCAAGTTATGGAATATAATGGAATATTAGAGGATCCTGACTACCTACCTATATTTTATAATACTCAACTCTAAGAGGCAATTTCAACTAAAAAATCAATCAAATACAAAACAACACTGGGAGATAATATTTACATGAAATCAATATCATTTAACCTTATCAAATTTGAATTTATTTTTACCTCACCTTCTCTAAATATTATATATTCAGATTATTTGTTTTCTTCCTAGGAGGAAGATGGAAAAACCCAAAATGAACTTTATGACAAATATACAGATCTCCTCAATTATATTAGACATTTATTGGAGAATTCTCATAAAGAAATCCAAGATTCTCTTTATAAATAACCATAAAAACAAGTTACTTACACATAAAGGGATATTGATTGTTTTTGTGTCAATTTATGTTAAGTTATGTTACATTATAAACATACCTTTGAATAAAATTTTGATGCATCATATCTTGTGTAACCATATGATAGTGAAGAAATTTTTTCACAAGTAATAATAAAAGAGTATGAAGTTCTATACATCTTCCTAACCCCGTCAGGAAAGATATTATTCATTTCTAAGGAGGGATATCTTGTGTAATATTTCTATTAAGTCCTTTGAAAAACGAAAAATATAGTAAAATATATAAGAAATATCTTAGATTTGTCCATGTCTAACGAATTCCACTCACTAACTGATTATGGATGATAACTAGTACTACCCTTCTAGTGGTAGTCGAAAATCAAGGACCATATGAGGGATTGTACCATGATTTATCCTTCTTTTATTTATTTTTATTATACAATTTAAATTCAAATTTATTTTTCAATTTATTTTAAGAAATAAATTAAGAAGCATCCACATCTCCCTAATTATATTTATATTACACTTAAATAGAAATTGTATCTACGTGAGTTGTTTTATTTTGTAGGTCTCTTGACATGGAATCAAAGTGGAATGAAGATAAATTTAAGACACTATATTCAATTCATACTAATTAAATGTAACATTAATTTAGTTCATGTCGTGAAAGGAATTCACATCATGAAAAATCTATAGCATAGATAATTGAAATGAATATTTAGGCCATGAAAAGTAATCATGTCATGAACTGATGTAGATAAAATATTCAAAAACATGACCTGTTAAACATTAATTTAAGAATCTTTACTGAAGGGGTATTTATTTAACATTGATATATTGTCGTTCACAAATCTATTTTAGAGATTGGAAATAAATTTCATGTCACACATTGAACTCTTGAACTCTAGTATCCATGTAAGAGACATAGGTTGCTCAGGATAATCATTATTCCATGTTTTAATATTCACAGTTGATATGATTAGATTATTGAAATGGTAAAATTAATGACTAAGGTTAATAATAATGAGATGAATTTTAATAATCATGGTTTTGTGAGATGGGTTGATTTTGTAAATGAAATTCTTCTTATATTTATCATGTTTTGAATTTAGGAAATTTGATATTGATTGGTTTATTATTTTTATGGATTTCCATTCATATTTTTCCCAAACCATATGTTCTCACCCCTAAGAAAAATTATGAAACAATATTTTTTTTATTCCATTGTATATTTCTTTAGGGACTAAGGCATGTTTTCTTCTATAACTTTCGTGGCATCTTATCTAGGATATGATTGAAAAAAATCAATTTTAACTTTATTTAGTTGTTTTTAGTGATTAAAAATTTATCCTAGGACCCACCATTACATCAAGACTAATTTGGTCCATAAAATCCATGTATGAACTTTATAGGAAATCAGTTGTCTTAAAAGAATGTTATATCCATTCATACCTTACTCATAGTATATTAAATAATATTTAAAATACAAAGTGTTGGGGAGTGGTTTTCCATGGTATATGGGGATATGATGTTTTTTGGCAAATTTCATGAGATTCTATGGATACTATGTTTTTATTATACTATATTATTCTCCTATATTTCAAAAATACTAAAAACTAAAAAAATTAAACAAATCCAAAAAAGTGTCATGTCTAAAGTTGATCACAATTCACTATTTCCAAACCAATGATCATAGGATAGTATGTGGTTAGGCGGTGGATGTGAGATATTTATTAGGAAAAGTTTTTAAAAAAAAAGAAAAAAAAACTAAAAATGAAAAAATATCAAGGGAATGTGATTCATTCATTATGATGATTTTTATCATCAACTCACTTTACGCATTAGAGTATAAGAGATGAAATTTGAAAGGGTATTTCATTATACATAGATTTTGATATCATGTTGTATGACTTAGAGTCAATCTTCCTATTTGAAACTAATTTTATTCATTATTTACATACCCTAATAGTTAGATACATTTGAACCATAATTCAAGTCTTCATGATTATGTTTTACCTCTAAATTTATGTGGTGGAAATGTTGGATGACTTGAAAGCCTGTGGTATGTGACATGTACTTTAGGTACGAACAAAATTCCAATTATATTTATTAACTTGAGAATTAGTAAAAAAATAAAATGATAGGTAAAATTGAAATTTTAATGCACATTAAGGATTAATTAATAAATAAAAGTGGAAAAAAGGATGTGCAATGTTATTTCCAATGAAGGAACATAAAATGATTGGTTATTTTTCTTTTAAGAATGAGGAGTTAGATAAATTATTTTTTGGAATTTTAATGATTATTTTACATTATCAATAATTTTTTTTGTTAAAATTGAAAAATTGATAGAGTGAAAATATTTTTAATTTTTTTAGATTACATCATTTTGAGAAAGAAATTTCTAGTCTTAGAGGAATTACAGAGTTATATTCTGCATATTTATTTTAATATAAAACGATTTTTTACATTTTAATTGATTATTTTATGGTTATTTAACTATTTTTCATAATTTTTCTCAAGATATAGGAAATTATCATATAGTTTCTAAAAGGTGACAATTTGATGATAAAAATGATCGTTTGGGATATACAGAAAATCAAAGACCAAATTTGGAGATAATAAATGGAGAATAATGATGAAACTGGAAGAAATATACTATAAATAAATAATTCAAATCGTAAATGTAATTAATAATGTGAATCATGAAAGAATAAAGGGAATGAAATGCTCATGTGGATAAAAATATGTTTTTAGGCCATTTCTATGTGTTTCATGGCGTAACACATATGGTCATGCTGTGACAGACCCCATAATGACTAGATAATATTTAAATGTTTAAACCAAGCTATTATAGGTTTATAACCACACATTAAACATCTTTAATACTATTCACAATGTGAAAGAATTTAAACTAACCCAGAAATGTTAGTTTTGACAAAATTTATGGTAGGGATGCCTTTGAACGACCTAAAAAGACCCATTATAACCCGATAGCTTTTAAATGGCTAGTTATAACACCTTAAGCACCAAATAAATACTATAAATATATTTTTATGGGATATGAGAAAGGGAACTAGTTCTCTTGGATTCACCTTCTTTCTATACTATTAGGGATCTATTTTTTTACTCCATGTAACACATTCATATTTTTATTTCAAGTGTTATGTTTTATACCAATCCCTTTTATTCTTCCAATCAAAATTTATTTTTCTTCTACCATATTCTATTATGAACATTTTCAATTGTAAATGGAAGGTGACTAACCTAATTATTTTCTTATGGGATGTTTTTTAGTGTTCTTAATTATTACACTTCAAGTCTTTAAATGATTTATATTATTTTTTGATGGATGTGAGTGTTGTGAATGGGTGTGAAAATACTCCACCACAAGATGAAACTCACATTTATTATTATTTTTAACAAAGATTCATTGAAATTTGGGTCACCAAAAGTGGATTCTTATGAACTCTAAAAAACCCTCTCAATGGAATATCAATTCATTTTTGAAGGACATGATTATCAAATTGAATTTAATAATGAGAGAACCCACATTTCCAAGTCGTATGAACAATATTTTTCATAACTAAAATAATTTAATTTATGAATAAAAAATTCATTTATGTTTAATATTTTCATTTAATTTTTTTTCTAAAACCAAAAACAAAAAATATCCTTGTTTTTATAAAACATGAAAAAAAATTTAGATGAATTAGAATTAAGTGAGAGATCAACTATAATGCTCATAAAGTGAGATAAACCTGGTTATTCTATATTATTCATTACAAAAAAATTATATTTTTTCCACCCTATGATATACACTTCATTATTAAATACTAAATAAGATTAATAAATGATAATGGTCAAAGATTCATTTTTCTACTGAAACTATTTTTTACAAGTTATTTGTTTCAATTTAAAATTGTATTTTATTATAGTTTAAAATTGAATTAGATAAAAGGGATATTAAATTTAGTCACATAATTCCCAAATATTTCTATATTGTTTGTGTTAAATGTTTAATAAAACCTAAAGTCACATAGTTAAGAACTAATTACCGAGTTTTAAAGAAAAAAGATAAATGTAAAAAATTAATTGTAAAACCCCCATAAAATACATAAAACATGTGTGGGACACATTTTTGTGCCTATATAGACCCAAATAATTCTCACACTCAATAATTTAAAAACTCTCTATCTATTTACCTTGCAATAGTTTCATGGTATTATTAAAATATATGGGGTGTTTCTAAAAGTTCCATTTTTCTCTCTTATGAATGTGGATCACTTAAATCCATTAAAAACACAACTCCCATAATAATTTCCCTATAAAAATATTCCCTTTCAATATACCTATTACACTCTCCTATAAATATAATACTATGGTAACCAATAGTTACCCTAATCCTTTCAATTTCAATGAAATATCTAAGGGAAAATCAAGTCTCCAATGTAAGTGTTATCTCCTCTTAAGCTTTTCTTTACAATGTTAATCATCCAAATATCATATCATCATAATAATATTATCAATATTATATAATTATTATACATAAATGATATTATTTAGTGAATTTACCCTTATTAATTCATTTTCATCCACTTCAAAAAACATAAGAACATTGTTAGTGTATTGAGCGGATTAACGCCTCCAAGAAACAATGTCATTTATTTTTCATTAACTCCTTTCATGGATAGTTTCAATAGTGGTAATGATGAAAAAATATAATATATCCCATATAAATATTTTTTAAAATTTAAATTTAATATCCACCTTTATATCCTCTCATGCATTATGAAATAGGAATGTTAATTGTGTCTACATGCAGATTATAGCCTCTCTGATGAAACATTTTTTTCATTTATATTTTCATACATTATATAAACATATTAATGTGTGTTTCAACATGATAAAAACATAAATATAATATCATTATCATTATTTATAATTATTTTATTTTTTAAATCAAAAAAATCATTCCATGCACTTTTCTGCATGACCCATGATGTGACACTCACTTGGACAACACATGTTGAATTTGAGTAGAATTATTCTCATTGTGGGAAGAAGAATCAGATTGGATTAACAGTAACCTAAAGAATAATCCACACTAAGGGATAATTATTACTTGAATTTTATTCTCAATCTGGTATCATAGTTGTGTGAACCACCCTTTGAGAGTATGTTGTGTATTCTGTAAAATTCTGGTAAAAATTTGTTACGACTTAAAACTGAATATTTAGGGTTTTCCAAGAACGTTTTGGCATCATTAAACATTATTATATGGTTTATAAACCATATACAAGGGATTATTTGACATTATCGGATTTTATATGACAAGTCACAAAGCCCAAACGGAGTTACGGATCAAAAGATATTATAACACCCTGAGTTTTTGTGGGCGTTTTAGTTTCCCAAATAAACTGAATTTCACATCCTTCTATAAAAAATAATAAAATTAAAATTATAAAATTTAGAAATTTAATTTTTAAAAATAAAATTCATTTTTTAATTTATATTTTTGAAATTATCGTATGCTGAAATTTTGGGTTTTTTCTCTGAAACTCCATTTTCAAATGAATAGTGAAAAATACCAGATTTTAATTCAAAACTTATCTTTCATAAAATTCATTTATATTGTTAAAATATATTTTAAATTTGTGTTAAATAATAATTAGATAATAATTTTATCAATTAATATAATTTAGTTTATTTATATCAATTTCACATTTAAATTCGATATAAAAACATGGAAAACTTTTGAATGTTTTTACTTCAAAAAACCTGCATTGTCGACCCGACTACAATATTAATTTTAAATTAATTACTACCAATTATGTGACTTTAATTTTTAAAAATTGATTCCATATTAGGATAAATCATAATTTTTGATTTTTAATAAATTAAACTTGATTTTTTACCAAAAATATTTTTTAAAATGATTAAGATTAATTACATCGATTAAGGTTAAATTAAGTTTAATAAGGGACTAAACCATATCCTTAAGGCCCAAAACGATCTAAAAATTGTCAAAAAATAATTTTATTTACTTATTTAAACCATATAATCCCTTTTATATACTCTTTATTATTATTGGATCAACATGAAACATGAAAAACATGGGTGGAATTATCTCTACAAATATTTATAAGAGTGTCACTCCTCCTTCCCTATAAAAGTCCACAAACTATCCATATTATTCAGACCACTTAAACTACTTATTTTCAGAAAATATCTAACCAATAAACTTCCTAAAATACCTCCATTATTCCTTTAATCGTCTATTTTGGAATAAATTCTTCCCTGGAAGCCTTTTGGAACAACCCAAAAGGAGTTACCTGATAAATAGGTAACATATTCTCTCAAGTTCTTTTATTTTTATTTTCCTTCTCTACACCCTCAATTATAATTAATATATTATTATATAAAAATACAAGTATCATCAAAATAATAGTATTTTTTATTCTAATAGTTCATCATAAACTTACACACACCTCAATCTAATGGGTAACGATCATGTGGTTTACATGTAAAGGAAATTATCACCCCACTGAATGATGACTGTTCATTTTTACTTTACCACCTATCATGGTGGAAATTATGATGGATAATCTATTCATATATTTCACATATTATATTTATTATTTCTTTATGATTTTATATTTCTTTTACAACCCATATAATTTTTACTTTCCATTTGGTGTAAATACGATAATTTCGTTTGAGGAAGTGGGGACTACCGCCCCCTCAAAGAAATGTGATTTATTCACAGACTACATGGAATGTATTAAGGATGGATTTAGTGATATTATTTGATATATATATATATATAATAATATATACTACAGAGATATTATATACATATATACTTATATGACATTTTATTTCATTCTTTCATTGCAACAATGCAAACGGAAACAACCTTCATGTGTACATAATGATTATCATCTCCATGAACAGTGTATTCCATTTCATACTTATATATTATATGGAATATTATAAAAAGAATATATTTAATATAAATTATATTTTTATATATTTTTACATTATGTAATCATGATATAAGTGTAAGTACTAAATATGTAACAAATTAAGACGCATGCGAAGAATAAAGAGATTATTATCTGAAGTGAAAAATTAACATAGGAGGGTTAACAAGAGGGTAATATATAGTAGCAATAAAAAATATATTTTATTATATATAATAATATAGTTATTTAAAATATTTATAATAAATTTATATTTATTATAATGGTTGTTTGAAGGAGTATGATTAGATTCAATGCACAAGGTAAGGAAATTTCATCCCACTTTAATTTTTGTGAGATACATGCCATAATCACAACTAAATTATTTTTTTGGTGTATGTATTTCCAATTAATTTATTCTATGTATATTATAATTAAATTTATGGGTATTAAAATATACATTTTATGATATTTCTTTCATGGGGATGAAGTTTCAAAAGTTACCCTAAATGTTTTCAAGTTGCGTATAATTCCATTTTACATGTTATATCATGCATCTAATTATTTTCATGATATTTTAAGATTCATATAATATTCATTTTTTTATCGGGATACTATGATCCCAAGTTACCAAGTGATAAGAGTTTATTGAAACAATCTCATCGCTTTTTGAGATTATTTATGTTTATGATTCAATTAATGAAATCTCATGATCTATATCTCAAGAAGACTCATGAACTTTCTTCTTATATATTTATTTAATATATTCTCATTTATTAGTACCATTTTCCCACTTTTTAGTACTTAAGAAAATGTTTTAAGTAAAATCCTACCATCTCTTTCTTCAGTTGAAAATTTATTATATTCAAAAACATTGTTTTCAAAAATGTTTTCTAAATATGTTTGAAGCCCATTTTCAAGGGAAAATGATTTTAAAATATTTTTATAGTTTGTAATGCTTCATTTATAAGTTTTAAAATTTATTTTCAAAGAAAAAGGTTTTCAAAAGTTTTTATGTTTTAAGAAGCATTTTTCAACGCAGATAAGATATTTTTCTAAATAAAAATTTTTAGAAGATATTTCAAACATATTTCCCATTTAAGATAACAAACATTTGTGTTAATAAGGCCTTTATAAAGAAATAATTCAATGTTTACATTTACATTATTTCTCTAAGTGGATTATACTTTGATGGCATGGTGTTTTTGAAACTCGTTTCTCTTTCACAATTTATATGATTTTGAAACCCAATTCTTTACACGGGTTGTGTTATGATGAAATGATTACAAAATATTTCTCTTTCCACTTGTTATTATATGATTAAAAAATTTTAATACATATTTTATTTCATGGGTTATGATATGGTTATTTATGCGCTTGTGGCACATATATATATGATTCCACTATGAGATGGGTGGTAAATATATCTCCCTACAATGAATTGGTTAAATATTTATAAATCATGAGATAGACATGGATATAATAGGAAATGAATTTGGTTCAGTATTATAGGGATGAAATGGGGAGTGAACTAGATTCAGTAATATAGGGATGGAATGGGGTGTGAAACCACTTCAGTAAATGACTTTTTCCACTAAGATGGTTTCGGTAGCAATGCCTTTACTACTATGGAAACCATATTTTATGCTTATGTGTCTTCCATAATTCCACCTTTTATTACTATGATATGTTTTCATGGATTATATTCATTACTTCCTTATGATTCATGTATTATTAACTACCAATATTTTTCTATGATTCATTTATATGATCTTTGATATGTTGGGTATGATCTTATATTTTCATTCTCATGGTCTCATACCCTTATGCTCATTATTATGCTTACATATCTCCATTGTTTACCCATACTGAGCATTTAATTTCACCCCCATATATGTTTCCATCCCCATGTTTTGAAGATATATACTATGTTTTATGCGGCTATGAATGGTTCTAGTTAAGAGGAACCCAGTGGGAGATAATTTATCTCACATATATATCAGTGTTTATGTTTCCATGTTTCTAAAGGAACTAGACTAGTACAGTATTTTGGAATATATTTTTTTTAAGTATCTCACAATTGGTATGTAATATTATTGTATAAAAATAAAGGGTCACTATAGTTGGTATTAGAGATAAGTTTTAGTTAACCTTCATAATCTAGGATGATAAATCCTTACTCAGGACCCTAAGTACATGTCTAGGGATAAGTCTACGGATAATGAATAGTGTAGGAAAATGATTTGAAAGTTTGGTAAAGGGTAGAGTGAGAGGTTTCCAAGAAATACATCTCTATATATATACTGCAATTGGATGTGGCTCAAGTACAAATTTACCCAGAGTTAAAAACTATAGAAAGATGATCTGGGCCTAACTCGGGGTAATATGGTTCACGACAACAGGCCTTATTGCACACCTAGTTTGACACTCTTGGGGGATATGCTTTTGAAATTCACAAAATCATCATGAACTATCATAGATTATTTATATATATGTATCCAATGAATAACCTAGGATAAATCTAAGGTTTCATATATTAAGTAAGCTGTCATAATTTAGAAATCCTATAAGAGACTTTTCTTGATTATGTGGTTCCTCGATATGATAATTGTTTCTCACTCTATTATTGTTTTGTGTTAGTAAATGGATAAAACCCAAAGGAACTGCATTAATGGTGATTGAGATAAAAAATCCAATGGTTTTCATCCTCAGAAACCTAATTCTATGGGATATGGAATGAAAAACCTTGCAACTAAGAATTGTGGTGGAATTCAAAATTAGAGGAGGAGGGAACAATATTTCGTTGAGTATTTTTAAGTAAACTTCCATAATGTTTTAGTGGTTATTTTAATCCACTTGTTTCTAAAAAATGAATCAATGATACTAAAATCATATTCTTTATTCTTCAATGTTCGGAGCATGAGAAATTTATTCTGGTTGTTTAATGGTTAGAAGGCGAAGCATAATGGTGGTGGACTCTAATCAAGAATAAGAGGTAGCAAGATGAGATTGAATCCATGGATTGGGATGAGTTCAAGAACTTATTTTTCAATAAGTACTTTCCTTGGGTTCTTCGTACCAATATGGAGAACGCGTTCATGGAGATGAATCAAAGGGATGATGAATATGTTGGTATTTACAAGGGTAATATCATGATACATTTGAAGTAAAACTAAAAAATTATCATCTAACCTGAAAGTAAAGTTGATAGATTCTTCAGTTTTTTAAATCTATGTCTTATAAGGGAACTAAACATAAGATACACTAGTATCAATGAAGATATTGTGTGTTGTTCCATCAAGGATGAAATGGAGGTTGGATTCATGTATCAACCTCATTGTTTTGACAAGAATGGAAGATGGATTTTAAAGGAAACTCTAAAAACCATAGGGAAAATAAAGATGACTTTTTCTTTATTCTCTATATATGAGAAGAAGCATGGTGGAATTTTTATTAATGGGTCCAGTAAATGAGTGATGTCTGGAAAGGAATGTCACCAGAGAATTTATTATCAAAATTATGGGAATAAGTTAGCTAAAAATTTTAATGGAGGGAAAACTACATAGAATAAACCTCACACGATTTAGTGATACAAGTGTTCGGAGAATGGGCATTATGTTACCCACAACCCAAACCCATGGTATGGTGATGATGATCGACATTAGAAACCTCTTAAGCCAAGGGATAAGGTAAAATCTCATGAAATCACTACATCTGATGAGCGGTGTGATAACAACATTAAGAAAGGTACACTTACCATCCACTCTAGAAATGATAATGACATATTAGATTCTGCATTTTTCCACTCATTCTTATCTAATGAATTTGATAAGGGTGTTAATATTCCTCCAAAACAATTATATTTAGAATTAGTAGAGAAAACCCCTAAGGGTATGATGATTTCATCTCATGTCTATTATTCTTTTACGGTTGATTTTTATGGGAATGTGCTTCCTACAAATATTTTCATTCTTCATTTGGTTGGATTTTATGTCATCTTAGACGTGGATTGAGTTTTTCAGTATAAATCCCACATCAATTTTCAAGTAAGGTGTTATGTTTGATATTTTAAACCCTCCTATAACCATCCATCAATGTCAAGATATGAATGAACTTACTATGGAGACTACATCCAGTGTATGGGTATAAATTTCCATTCAAAGGGGTTTTTTATCTCAAATGGTTGGGGGGGAAATCGACAACGATGACATGACTATTGCTCGATATTTTTTTGATGACCTTCCAAAATATTTTCATAGTATTCCACTAAAATTTAAAGTTGATTTATCAATAGAGCTTATACATAGTTTCACAGTAATATCAAAGTATCCTTCTAGAATTGCTCTGATTGAGTAACATGAATTGAAGTAGAACCTCCAAGAAAACCTTGATAAGGGATTCATTCATCCAAGTGTTCCACCATGAGTTGCACCCATTATTTTGATGAAAAAGAAATATGGATCAATGGGAATATACATTTATTATTAGGAGGTTAACAAGATCACAATAAATAACAAGTACCATCTTCACCATATTGATGACTTGCTTGATCAACTGTGTGGATGTCAAAACTTTTCCATGATTAAAATTTGTTCTGGAGATCATTAACTAAGGGTCAAAAAAGAGGATATACCCAAGATGGAAATTCATACAAGGTATGAACAGAATGAATATATAGTGATTCCTTTCAGTCTTACTAATTCCCCAACTATCTTCATGGATTTAATGAATATATTCATTATAGATTACCTCAATGAGTTTGTGGTAGTCTTTATAGATGATATTTTTATCTATTCAAAGAGAAAGGAATAGCATGAAGATCACTTGATAATAGTTCTAAAGGACCTAAGGAGGGATAATATATATATATAATTTAAAATTTGTTGATATGTTTTGAAAAATGATTCTTTTTTTGGTCACATAATCTCAATAGCTGGTATACTAGTAGATTCATCATATATTGTGGTTATTGAATTCTAACCTTGACCAACCACAATGACTGAGATGTGTAAATTTCATAGTTTAAATGGATATTATTAAACGTTTATAGAGAATTTCTCACAACTATCTAATCCAATGGCCATGTTAACTCATAAGGGTGTCGAGTTCCTGTAGATAGATGAATATGAGTAAAATTTCAAGGAACTAAAGAGAAGGTTAGTCAGTTCACCTATGCTTATATTACCCTATAGTGAAGAAGGGTTTGTAATATATATTTATGCATCCAATAAAGAATTTGTATGTTTACATATTCATAATAATATGGATATAACTTATTCTTTATAGTAGTTGATGATTCATTAAAAAATTTCCCAACTCAGGATTTGGATATAACAATTGTAATTTTTTCATTAAAGATATGGAGGCATTATATTTATAGAGAAAAGTTTGATATATATACCGATCATAAAAATATAAATTATATATTCACATAGAATGATTTGAACATGTTCTAGGGAATAATGTTAAATTTCATAAAGTATTATGACTACATAATATATTACCATCCTGGGAAAGAAAACAAGGCGGTTGATGCTTTTAGTCAGAAGAATCATGATTTCTTATCCATGATAAAGATCACAAAGGATGCAATATTTCTGTATTTTTAAATTATGGATCTAGAAATCCTAATGTAAGGAAAAAATAATATATTTATCAAATAAATGTTTGAACCATTTATCCAAGTGAAGATTAAAGAGGAGAATAATGAAGATATAGATTTGAAAAATAATGTTTGAAATGTTATTGAGTTTAACCTCGATCATGATAGAATGTTAAGGTTCAGAAACTGTGTATATGTTCCTTCCATGTAAGATTTAAAGGATCTATTATAGTAATCTCATAGTTCTTCATTCATTGTGCATACTATAAGTATAAAGATGTATAGGGACTTAAATGAATGCATCTGCTGGAATGGAATCAAGAGTGATATCGCAGAGTTTGTATCTAGATTTTTCGTATACCAACAAGTTAAGGCTAAAAGAAAAAAATTAAAATGGATGTTCCATCCCTTTCCCACACTAGAATAGAAATGTGAGAACATCACTGTGGATTTTGTCGTTGGAATACACAAACCCTACAAAGGGATAAATGCTATATGGGAGGTAGTCAATCTCTTTTCTAAGTCAGCACACTTCATCACTATCATAAAATACTTCTCTATGGATCATCTTTCCATGATATGCATTAAAAAAGTGGTAAGGTTTCATGGAGTACCACATTCTATTATATCAAATAAGGGTCTGAGGTTTTCCTCAATGTTCTAGTGAAGACTTCAGCAAGAAATTAATAAAGAATTAAGTTTTAGCACATCTTATCATCTCCTGAAATATGGTCAGTATGAAAGGAAAATTCATGAACTAGCGGATATATTGAGATCTAGTTATCAAGATTTCAAAGGATGTTGGGATAAACACCTTTCTCTAATTAAGTTTTCTTACCGAAATAAAATTTAATAAAGAATTAAGATGGAACCATATAAATTCATTTATAGTAATAAATGAATAGATTCAACATGTTGGGATGGAGTTGGAGAAAGAAATCTATTGGTACGTGATATCACTAAAGGAATGGGGGAAATGGTTTGAACTATTCAGCA
The DNA here is from genome assembly GCA_963277665.1 of Viscum album. Taxonomy (NCBI): domain Eukaryota; kingdom Viridiplantae; phylum Streptophyta; class Magnoliopsida; order Santalales; family Viscaceae; genus Viscum; species Viscum album. The sequence goes on from OY728150.1 coordinate 238,895,115, forward strand.
GCATATCAAGGATACTCAAAGTCCACAAAAACGTTATGTTGATAACCATTATCATGATTTATAATTTAATGTTGGTGAAAAGGTTTTTCTATGTATCTCACCCTATAATAAGGTAACGATTTTTAGGAAGAAATGGAAACTAAACCCTATGTATATTAGACCGTTTGAGATTCTTGGTAGTACCAGGAAGGTATCATATCACTTGGAACTTCATACAAATATCTCTCAAGTCCATGATGTGTTCCATATATCTATCTTTAGGGAGTATATACCTAACTATTCACATTTATTAACCTTAGATATCATACTACTAGAGCCAGATCTATCTTACAAAGAACAACTAGTTGTAATTTGGAACCAATCAAAGAATGTTCTACAAAACTAGACCACTCACCTTGTCAATGTTGTTTGGAGAAATAACTAGTTATATAAAGATATACGGGAACATGAAGATATTAAGAAGAATAATTATCCCTATTTTTTACCCAAGTGATGAATTTTGAGGGTGAAATTCAATTTAAGGGGTGTAGAATGTAAAAGCCCCAATTTTAAAGGCCCTTTTTCTAAAATGAATTTCTTTTAATTTTATTCTATGGAAAATAATAAAATTAATTATACACACAAATAGAAAATTAATTTTATAAAATAAACTTCATTTTTTAATTTATATTATCTAAATTATCTTAGGGTGAAATATTTGGATTTTTCTGAGAAACTTTATTTTTTGGTTAAATAGTAAAAAATACCAGATTTTAATTCAAAACTACTTTTTCAACTAATTTATTTATAAGGTTACATTATACTTTAATTTTTTTTTAAATTTATATTATAATTATATAATATTTTTACCAATTAATTAAACTTCTATAAATGAGATCAATTTCACTGTGATATTCGATATAAAACATTACAAACTTATGAATGTTTTTACTTTAAAAATCTGTATTTTCGACCCGACTGCAGGATTAATTTTAAATTAATTTCTTCCAATTATTTTATTATAATTTCAAAATTTTATTATTTATTTTTTATCACAATAGTTTATAATTTCTAATAAGGTAAAATTAGTTTTGACCAAAAATATTAGTAGGAGTGACTAAAATTAATTACATCGATTAAGGTTAAATTAGGCTTAATAAAGAAATAAACCACATACTTAAGGATAAAAATAAACTATAAACCTGTCCAGAATCTATATTATGGAAATATTTCTACCCTATCCTCCCTTTTTAATATGTCGGATCATTATTGGATCCAATTTCAACATGAAAAATTTGGGCCGAATTCTCTCTTCACATATTTAAAAGAGCGCTACTCCTCCATCCATATAAAAGGCCACTAACTCTCCATATTAATCACACATATAAATAAAATTATGTTAGGCTTATATATACCCAATAAACTTACCTAAATTCCTTCCTTCCTCCCTTAATTGTCCCTTTTGGAATAAATTCATCCAAGGAATTCTTTTGTCACAAACCAAAAGGAGTTACCCAATTAAGAGGTAACAGCTTCTCCCATGCTCCTTTATTTTAATTTCCTTCTCCACCCACTCACTAAATTTATTCTATGATAGTATAAAAACACATGTATCCTAAATATAATATGTTTTTTTACTCTAATGTTTCAACCTACACTTTCACACACCTCCATGTAATGGGTAATGAAGATACTGTTTAAGTGTAATGAGAACTATAGCCTCACTAAACAATGATTGTTCATTTTTTATTTACCACCTATCATAGTGGAAATTATAATTGAATATATATTTATATATCTCATATATTATATTTATTATGTACTTAATATTTTTTATTCCATTTATAGAACATATTTTTTTTACTTTTTATTTGATGTAAATACTCTAATTTCGTTTGAGGAAATGTCGACTATCGCCCTCTCAAAGAGATGTGATTCGTTCACACACTACATGGAATTTATTAAGGTTTAGTTTAGTATAATTATATGATATATATATAACATTATATCTCTAATTTAATCATATTATATACATATTTGCATGTATTTCATTTTCTTTCTTTCAATACGAAAATAAAAGTGGAAACATCATTCATGTGTACGTACAAATTATCCTCTCTATGAACAGTGTGTTGCATTTCATAATTTTATATTCTATAGAATATTATAATAAATATATACTGAATATAAAATATTTATATAATAGTTTACATTCTTAAATCATGAAAAAATTCAAAGAAATATATATATAACAAATTAAGACACATGTGAAGAACAAAGCGATTATTATCCAAAGGGAAACTATAACATAGGATAGTTAAAAAGTGGGTAATATAAGGTAATAATAAAAAAAATATGTGGTATTAGATATAAGAATATGGTTCTATAAAATATTTATAATAAATATATATTTATTATAGAAGTGTTTTGAACAAGTACGATGAGAGTCAAGACACAAGGTAAGGGAATTTTATCTCACTTTTTTATCCATGAAAGACATGACTTAATCAACACTCAATTATTTTTATAGTGCATGTACTATACATGAATATATTCTATGCATCTTTCAATTAAATTTATAGGTATTGAAATATAAATTTTAGGATCTTTATTTCATGGGGTTTATGTTTCAAATGTTAACAAATTGGTAAAATAGTTGTGTCTCAATTTTACTTCTTTGAGACTCATGTTTTATTATGCGCCTAAATTAAATTCAAGGTAAATATTATTCCATTTTACATGCTATATCAAGAATTTTATTGTATTCATGATAATTTAAGCATCATGTAATATTCATTTTCTTACATGGAGAGTATGATCCCCATTTACCTTGTGATGAGATTTTATTGACAAAATATCATAATTTTTCAAGATTGTTCATAATTATATTTTATTTAATGAAATATAATGATCAATATCTCAGGAAAACTCATGGATTTTCTTATTCTCCAGTTATTCAAAATATTCTCATTTATTAGTACCATTTTTTCACTCTTTGGTACTTAATATAATGTTTTATGTAAAATTTGATTGTCTCTTTCTTCGATTATAAATTTATTGTATTCAAAAACCATGTTTTAAAAAATGTTTTTAAAAGATATTTGAATCAAATTTCATGGAAAAAAGATTTTAAAATCATTTTATAGTTTCCAATGCTTACTTTATATTTTTTCAAATCTTTTTTCAAATAAAAATTTTTTCAAATGTTTTTATGTCTTAAATAGAATTTTTAATACAGAAAATATATTTTCTTTAAGAACATTTTTAAAATAACCTTATAAATTATTTTTTATCTCAAATATCATCCATTGGTATTAATCACGCCTTTAAAGTAAATCATTCAATGTTTACATTCATTTTCTTTCTTTGAATGGATGGTGTTTTTATGGAATGATGTATGTGAAATCCATTTCTCTTTAATTGGTTTTGTTCTTTTGAAACCCACTTCTTTTCACAGGTTATGTTTATGATGAAATGATTATGAAACCTATATATTTACATATGATATTATATGTTTACATGTTTATAACACCCAATTCATTTCATGGGTTATGAAATAGTTATTTATGATCTTGTTTCACATTTATGTACGATTTCACAGTGAGATGGTGGGAACTATATCTCCCTACAATGCATTGGGTAAATATTTATATCTCATGAGATATAAATGTATAGAATGTGAAATGAACATTGTTCAGTATTACAGAGCTGGAACTGGGAGTGAAATCAGTTCAGTAAAACAGGGTTGGAATGGGGTGTGAACCCAGTTTAGTAAAGGACTTTTTCCACTATGATAGTATCAATAGTAATGCGTTGAATACTATGGAAATAATATTATATTCTTATATGTCTACGATAATTCCATGTTTTATTCCTATATTATTCTTCCATGGATTATGTTCATTATTTCATTATTATTCATGTCTTATAAACTACAGAGATTTATTCCAGGATTGATTTATATTATCTTTGATGTGAAGGGTATGATCTTTTATTTTCATGATCATTTTCTCATTCCATTGTGATCATGATTATACTTACATATATCCCTTATTTACCCTTACTGGGCATTTGAGCTCACCCCTTTTTATGTTTCCCTTCCATGATTATAAAGATATGTATTGTGTTTTATGTGTCTAAGAAGAATGCTAGTCAGTAAGAAACTATTGGAAGATAATTTAGCTCATTTGTGTATCAGTGTTTATGTTTCCATGCTTCCAAAGGCACAAGACTAGTATGGTCTTTAGGTGTGTATTTTGTTAATATTTTATGTATTCTGAAAATGTTATTCAAAGTTAATGTCTGAAAATCAAGGGACACTATAGTTATGGATTTTGGAAGTAGGTAAATTTTTTATAAATGAATTTGATATCTCACACAACTCCATAGTGAAACTCTATCTCTATCTCATTAAATTCCCAGCTTTTACAGACCACCTACATGGACTAATTTAATAGAAAACATGTAAGGACCACTGGGGGTGGTAAACCTTTGTGATCAACCTATGTAGACTAATATTTTTGATATTCTAGCACAAACCACATGTGCATGTGACCTTTAAACACTACCTCCTTCACCCAACTTCCCAAGATTTCATATAAATAGGACCCTTAGGCTTCCTATTTGAAACAATTGGAAGGAAAAAAATATGTTTTGAATCTTTTATTTCTCTATTACTACACAAATTTACTCAAAAACATCTAGTTAACTCTAAAATATTCCAAATAAGAGGTAATTAATGATATTACAAGGATTAGAGTTCCTATAAGGACTATAAACCCTAAGATCTATGAGTGGATCCACTTCCCCTAATCATAAATTACTAGGGTGAAGGCCCATTTCCAATCTTGTGACATGTGTAAGACCCATCCAAGAGATCCTGAGTATACCTTTTGAAGCCTGAGTGAGGTCTCGCCCATGTTTAGTGTCCAAGGTTATCCTTCATCCAATATTTCTCATGAAATCATAGCATGAGGTACCTCAAAACGTTTCCCAATAATCACCTTGGAAATGTGTCCCCTAGATCACCCAGGTATCACCTAGGAGAAGCCAAATCCAACATTCCCATGTATCACCTAGGTGAGGGACCCTCAAAATATCCAATGTATTACTTGAGTGAATCACCCACATTACCAATGATAGGGAACCCCATTACAATGGTTCCCCGTCTATGGTGGGACATGCCAATACTTCTTCCATAGCCTTTATACATTTATAACCTAGACCTAGGGTACACCAGTGATCCGTTTTTTATCATACATTCTGATGGAAATGGAAGCCCAACATTTAACCTCCCAAGTATGCGAAATTCGTAGAATATTCACAATCATAAATTATATTGGTAATGAAGACCCCACCATTAGGGTTGTTGGTGGATATCTTTTTGGGTTGGGTGGTGACCTCTATATCTTGATGTGTGTAGGGAATTAGATAACTAGTTACCCTTTTCATCAGTATCCCTGACTTCTTCCAATATTCCACCTATCAAAAGGGGAGGTAAACAAGGATTCTCTCTTGGAGTATTCCCCTATCATTTCTTGTAGAATACTTCCTTCCCTTCAATACCCTCACCCTCTTTCACCAACATACAAAGGGGATTGTGTGAGATTCTAGATCTTCCAATTACTATTTTTTATAACTATGATAATGACTCAAGTGGTATTATAGGTTACTTGTGATCATATGATCAACATGATCAAATATCCTTGAATAGTCCTCCTATTTAGATCTAAAAAATAACCATTTTGAAATTTGTGGGTTTTGATTACAATCCAAATATGATACATAGAAAGCCTCTTTGATGTTCAATCCCAACACCCCAAACTCACCACACTATTCATGGGTCCATATTATTAGTATGATCAAATCCAACTCGAAGGGCCATATTCCTTCCCTTTCCATACATCATTAACCTTATTATTCCATATTACAAGTAATATCATTACCCTTCTTGGAAATTTATATCCCTTTCAGGTCCTTCTAATCTCATACCCATCATCCCATGTTCCCAGTGGGGGACACAATCACAAGGCCATATCCCCAACCAGATAGACCATAAATGGTCTTTTTGATACAAGTCCCACACCATCACTGACTATAAAAAATCTCAGAGATGTCATTTCCATATGATGTTAAACTATATAGTATAGGACTTATCACTTGAATTTAAAAGGTATTATGTGTCTATTTAAGTGTCACTAAACTATTTGGGTTCTAATTCCTCTCACAATGAAACATAAGAATCCCCTCTCATGGGCTTGATCCTAATATCAAAACAACTCTCGTCAAACTGGATGATAGTAATTTTCTTAAGTACCTAACTATTTCGCATAAAACTAAAATTGTAAAAAACAAAAAATTCAATATAGAGAACCTCAGATACATAATAATTGTTTTGTATATATCAAATCTATAATAAATATAGATGGATTCATCAATGGAGATCCTTATATATGTACAAATGGTTTCTCATCAAAATTTGTCTATAACTAATCGTTAATACATACGGTGAACATATATATATATTTAATTTTAAAGGGATTCAAAAATAAAAATTAAAACTATAAGAGAGTCTCAGAATAAGAAATAACCCACCCCCCTAAAGGGTTTTATGGGCCTGACCTCCCGTGCACTTAACCAATGCGAGTTCTCAATTGGCATTGGTTAATTTCTCCGATGACCACCTACTAATAGAAGTCAGACCCATTAACCGTGAAGGATGTTAGATTAGTTTGGTAATTCTGGTTCCTAAAATTAACCCCTTTAGGAACCAACCCTCCAAAAATTGGATAAAATAATTATTTCAAAAGAAACACCTCATTAACCATACTTTCCTATATAATTAAAGCATGTCCATGTTTGGTTCAGTTTAACTACCTACATGAACAATGATTTAAAATCTTATTATGGATGAATATGAAAACATGAAAGATAATATTATTATAATATATTAAAAAAATTATTATTATATGGTTATATAAATATTATATTAAGAAATTATCTTATTATTAATTTAATAGTTTCATTCACTAAAATTACCTAAATAAGTCATTATCAATTCAATTTCCACAAAACATAACCAACACACCTGTGAAATGAAATAATAATATATAAAATTAATATAAGTTATATATTAAAGAATATTAAATGATATATCAATAATGAACTTGGATTCCAATCATGGGTAATGATATCATATTTATTAAACATGCACAAAATAGTTAATTTTATTCACACTCGATGATCATAATACGTTATAACTAATTAATGTACTCATGATAAATAATTATAAGAATTATTATAAAAGGATAATATATATTATAATAATTCTAAATTTGGATATTAGTTTATCTATGTTTTTTTATAAGATTTAGAGTTTTATGAACAAATCTAGGAGGTAAGGTAAAGTTTTCGTATCAAATTTTTCTTCTTTAAACCATTATTTATTTTTTCACCTAATTTCATATAAATGTTGTGAATAGAAACTATTGGTTTAATAATATCATGAATAATATTTATCATGGTATTTTAACATCATCTTCATTATCCCTATCCCTCTCTAGTGAGTTTTTATTGGAATTTTTTTAATATATAAGGGTTTTTCTTCTCAAGTTCTATTCATCGAGACATGTTTTATTGTTATTCACCATTTCCTTATTTCTATTGTGTATATTATACCCATGAATTCATATTTCAAGAATACATGATTTAATTAATGGGATTTATATAGCCTTATTATTTTCAATATTCTAAAGAATTTTTATTTAAAATGTACTAAAGATTTAAAAGGTTTTCATGACTCAAATATTTCATATGTCATATTCACCCTTATTTGCCTATTTTAATTAAGTATTGATATATTATAACTTATTATGACGTTATGTTTTATTAAAAATTTATTGTTTCATAAAATTATGTTTCACACCAATGTTTTCTTAATTGATGATTCTATTGTTTTTTTAATACACATTTTTTAAGAATAATTATAGTTACTTTTATAGTATTTTTCTTTTATATTAATGTTTTTTACTTCAAGATAATGTTATACTTTTCCCAACGTAATATAAATTTATTTTTATATAAAATAATCCTCCACTTTATTATTAAAAATAAAATGTTTAATTACCTTTTTAATGATCTGGGTTTTTAAACTAAGGATATTTGAAAATATTCAAAAGGATTTTCAATACTTTAAAAAATAGGTTTTATCAAATACTTCACATATTATTTAAATAATTGTTTTCAATTACTAATTATTTTATTTTAAAAGTAAAATATTTTATAGTATCTCCACTTCTTTTGTTGAATAAATTATTTCTTTTTTAATTTTCCATTTTTAAAGGTTCTTTTTAAAAGTAAAGATTTTCAATGTACTTGTACTTATTTTATTGAAAAATTTATTTCTTTTTCAAGTTTTCATTTTTAAATATTCTTTTTAATATTTAAATTAATTGAAATATTTTAACTTATTTTAACAAAAACATTATGTATTTTTCAATATTACATGATGAAATATCCCCTTAAAAGTAAACATTTTCAATGTTTTTTCACTTATCCTTTTTTAAACCATTATATATTTTCAAGGAATTTTTATTTGGAAGACATTATAATAAGGTTATAAAAATTCTCCCCTTTCCCTTCTAAAAATGTTTGTTAAAATTTATCTTAACATCAATCTTTTAAAAATGTTTTTTGAAAACGTTTTTATTTTAGCTTATATTTACCCTCCAAGGTTAATCATTAATGAAGTGTTATTTTAATCACATTTTATATGTTATTATGATTTTATATCTTTTTTGAAGTTATATTTCTAATATTTTATTATTTATTAAGATAATTTTATATATTTTTTTTTTAATTATTATTAAAAACATACTTTTTTGACATGTTCCTTATGAGTTGATGAATGTTTGATTTTCAAGTGGCACAAAAATGTATAGATTAAGAGAATTTTGGAAACTATATATCCATATAATTTATTGGGTAAAATAATGTATATTATAAGAAGAAATTTCATGTGAATAGGTTAATAATTATCTAGGTTCAAAAAGAGTGATTGTTAGGGTGCTGAGATGTACTATTAATTTTATATATAAATGTGTTAGAATGTCGCTAGTTTCATAAAGGGTGAGTTTGATGGAATTAAACTCTACTTATAATTTTACATGTGAAATTTTTATAAAGTCTCTAGTTTGATAAATGGTTAATGTGAAGGCATTAATCACAACTCATCGTTTTACATGTGAATAGTTTTGTGATAAGTTTGGTTCACACTGATAATAAATCCTATGTTTATTATTCTGAAACCTTTTAAGGTTTTTTATCATTTTATGAAAAAAATTCATGATTATTCATTATTTTTATTTTATTTCTTACATTTATAACATTATATCATGTTTTATTATTATTGATATTTATTTTTTAATTGGTTTATTTATTTTAGGGTTCATTAATGATCATATTGTGATCTTATGTTGATCCTTTATGTTTTATGGCTATTATCCATGGTATTTTGAGTTTTTATTATGTCAGTTATATTTTATTATTTTATCCTTCATGTTTGTAATACAATTCTTCTTTATATATCTTTTCCCTTATTGATCTTTTGAGTTCACCCATTTCTTTTGTTTCCACTCCCTTGGTTATGAAGATGATTATATCATGTGAGAAGTCTAGAAAGGGTATAAAGGAGTATGATTATGGAGAAACGTTCACATGTACAGAAAAATAAGTACTTTATATAGTTAATATACAATAAACTAAACATTTTAGTCATTGGGTTAAGTAACTATTTATGATATGTATTATTTAATTCATGAGATTATTATAATAATTTTTCCATGTCATGATTGGTTCAATTCAGTTGCTATTAGAGTAGGGTTTAATTATTTTGGATATTAATTTAGATATTATTATAGATTAGTTAAGTTAACTTTGGTGTTTTATTTTGAGAACATTATTCAAACACTAGAGTTGAGTGTGAGTATAAGATGATATCATAAAATATTATTAAATTCATGAATAGATTAGTTTCACTATTGAAACACCCCTATATGGATACTAGAAAGAGGGTATAGTTGTGGCATATTAGCACTTGGGGGTAATCACCCAAAAAAAGGGTTGTCTATATTTTCACTTGATCATCACCCTAATGCACAATGAGCGGGATTAAAAATGAACACATGTCTAAAAACTCTTAAGGGGTATAATTTATTTGATTTTACACTCTTTATGAACCATTATAAAGTATTTACTTCCTAATTACATTAAATGATTTTGTTAAGAATTATTATATAAAAAATTTAAATTAACCTAGGTAGAACCAAGATATTTATTTTATTTACCAATAATGACATAGTTTTAATGAAGGTATAATTTTTTAAAATAATGGTTTCATTGGAGAAAACACCATATGGTTGAGATTTCATATTCATATACTATAATTCTTTAGGATATTATCATAACCAGTTTGGTTTTAGTAATTAGTTAAAATAGGATCATGAGGATTAATTTGATAAAGTTATATATCCAAAAACCAGTACATATTACAACCAAATAAGGTAGCATATTTAAATAGTTTAAATTTAATATATGTGTGTTATGATGGAAAACATAGTTTTCTAGTATTACATAAGTTATTTAGGTTGATATCCTAATAAAAATTAAGTCTATATAATATTGTCTATTTTAATTAATTAATTGATATGTATTGATAGTATTTTTGTATATTCTAAAATTTATTAAGTATTATTTGTAGCATATAATGGTAGTTCTTATGTAGTTTTTCATTAACAGTTTGAAATCATATATTAAATGTGATCAATAACCTTGAAAAATGAGTTTATGGCATGGTTATATTTTTGAGATAAATATTAAAGAACACATATTTAAGGGATGGATATGTTTTAGGTTTTTTAAAATTTTATGTTCAGATGATAATTGGTTGGGTGATTTTGAAAATATAAGATATGTAGTATCGAGATTCATAAGATTGATGATAATTCCTGATATTTTTTGTGGATTTTATAACTCTTTTGGGAGTATGTTATTTATTGTTTATTGTGTTATTTGGTGAAATAGTGGATAATGCCATTTTAGGATAAAATATATGATTAATTTTAATAAAAATATATGAACTAATTGTGGTTTTATGACATAAGGAATTATAAAGGTTTGGGAAATGTGTACTTTGGAGAATATATAACTAGGGTATGAAGAATCATTTTTTTGGGGGAAGATAATTATGTTGTTCTAGTATAAGATGGTAATTTAGATGTGTCATTGGAAGTTATATCTTGAATAATTAGTATGTTAATAATACCCTCATCTACTTTAATTTTGATAAATAATTAAAATTTTCATAATGCAATTTATTTATGGAAGCTAGAATGTAACCACCTGAGATTTTGGTTAATTTAAAAAACATTCTTTGTTTTATAAATTAGGTCGCACACGACACCCAATGTAAATAAACCACAACCTAATAAGAATAAATTTTTAATAAATATATAATAAACACTAATATGGTAAATAATTATTTGTTATTAACCTGATAAGGTAAATAATTAATATGAGTTAATATTCAAAATGTTAGTTTCAATAGTAGTTTTTTCAATATATTATATATTTTCATTTAAAATGGTAAAATTAAAAATTTTAGAATTTAAATTTTAGAAATTAAAATTAATTTTTTAATTCCAAAAAATATATATTATGTTTTATTTTTAATTTTTTTTAAAATATTATATTTTTAGTTGAATAGTAAAAAATACTACTTTTTAAAATGTTATAACTTTTGATAAGTAATATTATTATATAAATACATTTAAATTTTTTGAGACTTTTTTCTTATAAAACTGTATATTATAAATTATAATAAGTTATTTTAAAACCTATGTTAAATTTATATACTCATGAAAAACATTTTGAAAAACTTTATTGTGTTTTAATGAAAACTGGTTTTTGTCTTATTTGATTAACTAATTATAACAAAATTAAATAAATAAGTTAATATTTTCTTTTTAAATAAATAACGATTTAAAAATAATTACTATTTTAAATTTATTGGAATCAATAGAATTTAAATCCATATCCTGATCATGAATATGTTTTCTTAAAAACACGTTTTTTGAAATGGTTTTTTTATGCCTTACATGAACTAATGTTAAGATTAATTTAAATACACATAGAATTATAATTTTATAAAATATTTATTATATTTTATAATAAAAAAATTATATTATATAATTTGTTCAATTTCATTTTTAAGTATAAAATTTATATTATTAGGATTGATGTTCATCGCCGTGATAATGATGAAGAAATTATTTTAAATTTTTTTTATTAATATCAAGGAATTTATATCAAATAATTAAATTTAAAACAATAAAAAATGGATCTAATATGATGTATAAACATATAAATAAATATATTATTCTCATTTAATTTTTTACTAATGTTAAATAATGTTCAGAATCACTAATTGTAAAAATCAAATTTTTATACTGAACTTGTTTCTCTACATATTATCTTTTTAATTTAATATCTTATTTTATAATTGATAGAAAATGGATTTGATTATATATAGGTTAAATTTCGTTTTATCACACCCAAATTTTTTTATATGGTTTCTTTTATAAGTTTAATAAAACATTAAATTTCATATTTAAAAACAGAATCTATAGTTTAAAAGTAAAAATTTAAAATATAAAAAAATAATTGTAAAAACACTATAAAATTGGTAAAAAACGTGTGAAAGTAAATTTTAAAGACGTTGTAAACCCAAATACACCCCATAATCAATAAATTTAAACTTTCTATTCATTTACCTTGGAATAGTTTCATGAAATTATTAAAATATAAGGGGTTTTTCCAAAAGTGCAATTTTCCTCCCTTATATAAGGTATTCACATAAACACTTTCAAACACACACCTAATATTAAAAATCCTCCTTGAAATTATGTAATTTTACTCTCCCTAGAACCATATCCTACAAAAATAACCCCCTGGTCACACATATGTATTCTAAGCCCTGTAATTTTATTGAAACTTTCAAAGGAAAAATCAAGTCTCCAATGTATGTGTTATTCACTCTTAAACTTTTATTCATATCCTCACTCTTCAAAATATCTTATCACTATAATGATATGATGATTTATTTATAATTATTATATAGAATAAAATTTCATATTATATTTATATTTATTATTTATTCATCTTCATCCACATAGAAAAACAAAAAAAACATCAATTGTGTGTTGCGTGGACTACCACCGCTACAATGCGATGTCGAATGTTTCTCATTACCTCAATTTATAGTTGGTTATAATAGTGGTAATGAAGAGTAAATTTAATATATATCAAATAATTTTTATTATTAAATTTAAATTTAATATCCACTTCCATCCCTTCTCATGTTTTGTGAAACGGGAATGCTAATCGTGTGTACGTTCGGATTATCAACTCCACGATGAAACATTTTTCATCTTTCATTTAAAATTTCATAAATTGTATAAAAAAATTAAAATATGGTTCAATATCATAAAAATTTCAAAATAATGTCATTATTCTACTTTTTTAATGATATTATGTCAAAAGAAACACCTCTTTAATCATACTCTCTAATTAAGTTAATGTGTATTCATGTTTTGGTCGGTTTAAATAACTATATAAACAATTATTTGAAATATAATTGTGGATAACTATGGTAACATTAAAAAGTATATTGTTATAATATATTAAGAAAATATTTATTATTATATGGTTATAGAAATATTATATTATTTATTTAACATTTTATTATGTAATACTTGTGTTTTCTAAAACTATTGAAATAGGCTGTTATCAATTTGTTTTTAACATAATGTAACTGAAACACATGTGGAATGAAATAAGAACATTTCAAATCAATATAAGATACATATTAAAGAATATTAAATGGTATATAAACGATTTTTTGGGTATTAAAATATGTTTATTTATATCAAAGTATTTACTAGAAGGTTAGGGGAAAGCCCCATTATTAAAAATCAAAAAAACAACAAATATCACTTTCGTACTCAGTAAGCCAGAACCCATTAATAGTATGGGTTTTCCAAAAAAAAAACTATTTTAATATGTTCAAAAGTTTTTTCCATCACATAAAAAAATATAGCTTTTATCATCCACTTAAAAATTTATTTTTATAACCATTATGATTTTTTTCAATTTTCCATTATTAATGTGTCTTTTTAAAAAGTGAAAGTTCTCAATGTTTTTCCATTTATTTTATTGAAAACATTTTTTCTTTTTAATGTTTCCATTATTTATTATTATTTTCGAATGTAAAATTATTCAATGTATTTCCACTAATTTTATTTAAAACATTATTTATTTTTTATGTTTCCATTATTAAATATTCATTCTAAAATTTAATGTTATCAATGTATTTTCACTTACTTAATTCAATGCTTTATGTATTTTCTGATTTCACATTACTAAATATTCTCATAAAAGTAAACATTTTAAAATAATATTAAATAAACCTTTTTAAAACATTTAGGTATTTTAAATGATAATTTATTATGATTTATTTATAATTGTGTTTTTATAATTATTCTATTTCCCTCATAAAAATGTTTTTAAAGAAATGTTCATTTCAATTTTTTAAAATGTTTTTGTGAAAAAATTTATTTTTTCACTTATGATTGGCATAAAATTTTTATTTTTCATGAAGTGTCATTTTTTCCCAATTTATATATTATTATTATATGATTTATTACGTAAAATTAGAGTTATGATATTGTATGAAATTTTAATTTCATGATAGGTGATGTTTTTGAAAGTTTTATGAATCAAATTCGTTTTCCATGTGTTCTTTATGAGATGATGAATGTATTATTTTCAAATTGTGTAAAAATTTATGGATTATGAGAAACGTGGGACCTATATATCCCTAAAATTCATTGGGTAAATAATTATATCTCATTAGAATGAAATGCGATGAGAACATATTAAAAAGTATCAAGATTTACAAAGGGTGATTATCATGTCATTAAGAGTTACTCACAATTTTACCTGTGAATAGGTTATTAAGTCTATATGTTTACATAGGTTTATGGTGATAGTATTAAGCTTTACATACAGTTATAAATGTGAATAGATTATTTATTCACTAGGTTCACAAAGGGTGAGTGTGAATGAGTTATCTCAACTCACAATTTTAATTGTGAATAGTTTGGTGAGTAACTAGGTTGACAAGGATAATAAATCATAGTTGTTTGATTATCCCACCTAATAAAGTTGTATGTATTTATTTTTCATTTTCGTGATTATTCTTTATTTTTAATGTATTTCATACTTTGATATCATACTCAAATGTTTTATTATTATTGATATTTTTTAATATATTTTATTTCATTAATGGTTCCTTAATGATATTCTTATGATTTTTTTTAAAATCATTTTTTATGATTTATATACACGGACATTTGAAAAAAATTTATGATATTTTTATATTTCTCATATTATCCTACAATTTACGATCTGATCTTTTATGATATTTCCTTTCTCTTACTAATAATTTGATCACACTATTTCTTATGTTTATAGTCCCCTTGTTATGAAGATTATCTCATTAAGTGAGAATTATAGAGATGTTCTAGAGGATCTTGATTATAGATAACTTTTCCCAAGTGTAGTAATATAATATATTAATGTATCGAATCTCCAAGACACTAAACCTTTCACTGTTTGGGTTGTAAGACTGTTTGTGAGATGCATTATTTAAATCGTGATATTATTTTACAAATTATTGGATGATAATATTAGGTCACTTAATCTAAACTCATATTAAATAACACATGAACATCATTGTGATACACCTAAGATAATAAGAAAAAAAATAAATGGACTATCTAATTAATGGAATAAGAAAAATATAGCCATTACTCAAATCAAACCATCTATATGAAATTGTATTCTTATTTTATTTCAATTAGTATAGGTTCCACTAGTGGTATCAATACATAAAATTATAAAAACATATAAAGGGATACTATATAGAATAAAGACCTTGTTGTACTATCTATGCATATATAACATCATAATAATTTTACAATCAATTTAAGAATCAATAGATTCTTAAATGGGATGGGTGTTTTTGGTAAAAGAATCCCAATAATCATATTAATGGGGTAATGGTTCATATAAAAATCACGATATCAAAAGATAACGGATAAATGATACCCGTTTAATACATGAAAAGATACAGTACACGAATTTTTTAGGTATTCTATAGTTATGAATTGAAATATAAAATAATGGGAGTTAACCATATCAACTACCACCCGACTGTGAAGGCCCCTTGTATTGAAACAAAAATTGGTCCAAACAATCTATCAAATGTCAATGGTAGACAATAAAAGTTATCAATGGCCAATTTAGATAGTTTAAAGCCTCCAAGAACTATAAAAAATATTTTAGAATCTTCGGGATATCATTTTCCAATGACAAAACATTGGGGAAAACTATGAACATTGTAATCGAGGGAGAGGTTAAGGATCAGTGATGTGGTAAAAGACCAGTGTCAACCTAATATTGGGAATGTAAGTCATCCCTTCCCCTCCAGTGTTAGAGGGACCAAAGTGACTATAACCATTTTATAATCCATGTAATACCAAGATGAGATCTCAAGTTGTGGAGGATTATAAACCTTACAGAACACTCCCATATAAAAAATATAATATTGAATTATCCGGGAAAACATCTAGTGGTATTATTATTATGTCACAAGTCTAAAACTCCTCTTGATTAGATTATTGTGGGAATATTATTTAATATAATTTATTATTATACCATTATTCAAATTGGATGTGATTTTGGGCATGGATTTTATCTCTCTACATAGATAAATTATTAGTTATAGGTATTTCAAAAATTAAATTTCATATCCCAAAAAAGATCATTTATTAGTGAAATGTTTACTTTGATATAATATGATAATAACTTTTATTTTATAAGTATTAATAACCAACAATGTGGGTTATTTTTTATCATATAATTGGGATGGACCTCCACATTAAATACATTACAACTGTGCAATAATATATTTTTGTACTTCCTAATAAAATTATAATTAAACACCGTATTATTACATTGATATATCCTTAAAATATTTTCTTGGTTCATATATATTTTATGGATACGAAAATTTATTTTCATTAGTGATTGTTAATTATAATTTCAAAGAAGCAACTTATTTATGGTTTATAAAATAAAACCACAAGTTTTAGGACATAATTTATTTAATTAAACTATATGTATATCATTCATAAATATTTATTCATGTTATTTTTAATGATTTTAACTTGAGTAAAAAGTAATTAATATATGATTTGAATCAAAATAACAATGTTTTATTCACTCATAATGGAGAATAATAATAAATGTACATGAAACCAAGTATTTAATACTGTGAATTATTAAATACCATAAATTATTAAATCCATTAAAAGAAAATAAATCAAAATGGAACTATAAATAGTATAGAATAATATTTTTACAACATTTAAATCCTATGGATAAAAAAACCATTGATAATCCCCAATATTATAACAAAACCTATAATGAAAAAAACTTCCTGAGAGCAAATATAATTTTATAAAATCTTAAATGAAAACTATAAGAATAATAAATTTTCATTATGGATTTAGAATGGAATGAATATATAAAATTTTATTAGGGTAATATAGCCATTATATTATCATTATTAAAGGGTATCTAGCTATTGGGTATAATATCAGCAAATATATTAACACTTTAGAATAACCTCTACATATTAAATATATATAAATTTTATTTATATGTTTAAAATATAAGTTCCCATTATAAATAAATTTTTTTAAAATAAATTTTTTTAAAATAAATTTTTTTATATAATATTTGAGTTTTTAAAATACAATTGATTATAAAGAAAAAATGAATTTTTTGGTTTTGTTAAATTTATTACTTTACAAAAAAGATATCAACAAACTGTATTGATAAAATTTATTTATTTATTAGTAAAATAAATTAATAATACCCAATAAATAATTAATTTACTATATATACTATAAGGTTAAAAATTTATGTCTTAATAAAAATGTTTTGTTTAAAAACATTATTTTTATTATATATTTTTAATTTTTTGAAGCCAAATTTATCATTTTTTGAGAATTAAATTTAAAGAAATATATTTCTTTATATATAGAAAACAAATAATAATAATTCATATATTTATTATCAAATGGATATAAATCAATATGGAATCATTTAATAAAAAAAAGGTTTTTAAAAAAATTGTTTTTCTATGTATTGTGTGTTTTTTATTAACAAATTAAATTCATCATTATTGATTAATTATTTTAATTAAATTATATATATATATATATATAAATAAATCAATAATCTGTCATCTAATGATTATTACATGTTAAGGAATGATAATAAATTAATTTCTATGCTTTAAAATGCATTTTTTCAAAAAAATGGTTTTATGTGTTATGTGTTCTTATATGAATTTTTTTTCACCTTTTAAAATTTAACACATTAAAAATGAATTCAATATTTATAATTATTATTTATAAATTATTAAGTAATGGTTATTTTATTTTTAATCATAAAAACATGTTACCGAGGTAATAAATGAGTTTCCATATTAAAGGTAAAATGAGTTAAATGTGTTTAAAAAGAGGTTAATGGACCAAAATGTCCTCTATACACCAATTATCCATTATTTTCCCAATTTTTAAAAATTAAATTTTTAAAACTACATTCATTTTTCATTAAATAACCTTTATTTTTAAACATTCCATTCAAAAACACCAATAAAAGGACCTCTCTGCCACTCCTTTATTCCACACATTTGTTTCTGTTTCCTCTTGAATCCCCAACCAAATTTCATTCTTGGAAAGAAACTCTCACATTTTGTAACCTTTTTTCAAAATATAGAGTACCAAATCCTTTATCTCTAAATGGTTCTCTTAGATAATATTTATGTCTTCAATGAGGTTGGAGTGCGTCCAAATAAGAAGGAATCTAATGTGATGGTTTCTCATCTCAACTTTCTTTCACTGTGATATTATTTCTATTCGCCACTTTTTTTATTTTTTGTGGTGTCTATACTACCCCATGGATGTATTTTGAATATATTTAGGAAATTTAAGGTATTTAAAAATCTATCTCAGCTTCCCTCTTTCAAGGGGTTTTGATTCAAAATATACCAAAGTTTTGTGGGTTTATTTGCCAATCTCCCTTTAAAATCAAGATATTTTAGATTTAAACTTACTTTGGGAGAACATTTATGGTTTTTATCATTATAAACCCTTATTTTTTATCCTATATTTATTTCATTGGTTTAATTTTCTTCTTACCATTCTTCCTTCCTTTGGTTCACAATTTAATTGACTGGTTTCTTATAAGTGGATTCATCTTTATCTCTTATTTTTTGACCTTGATGTTTCTCCTCCATATTGATATTATTTATTTTGTTTTACTAAATGTTATTTTCTAAATGTATATGGTTTATTTAAGACATTTCTATTATATTTTATATTTTTTACAAAATAATTAAAGGTGTAAATTTTTAACGATTCTTACATAATTCAGTTTATATTATCTTTAACCTATTGGGTAAGAGATATTAAAATAGGGGGAGTGAGTTTCCATTAAGAATGTTAATGTGAATAAAAAAATCAATGTTATAAAATAAATTATTTTACAAAAAGAAAACAATAGGATAAAATTATATTGTTGAGATGATTAAAAATAGTAAATTAAGTAAAACTAGTACAGAAAATAAAATTCATAATGTAAAATAACATAGGGAATTTTGTAAATAAGTTTATAAATAGAACCTAAAGGTACCCCTATATCACCTCCCCATTAGAAATTATCTTAATGGTTCAATTAATATAAGATTTGGTTTGAATGGGAACCATAAAACCAATTCCCTTGGTTTTAATAGAATCATAGAACATCAAAAACCATTGATTTTAATAGAAGGGGAAAAACCTCAATCCCTTAGTTTTAATTGATAATTGAGAACTAAATAACTAAAGGGATAATATAATAGATAAATTTCTTAATTAAAAACCCATTATAATGCACAAACATCACTCTCACTTGAAGAAATGAATCATGATAGAAATACGGGGAGAGAGAGAGATTGATAAAAAGTGATATCCAAGAGGTTATCCAAATGGGATCAATGGGAGGAGAGATAAAGAGGCTTAGAAATATATAAGAGTAATTTCATTGGCACATTTTATGAAGTGTTAATGAACACATCCTTTTTTGTTCAGTGCCTTGATCTCCACAGATGATGTTAACTTTCATCTTCTTTGAGAAAGGATGACGTCGATTGAACATTGAATCCATAGAAAAGTTTATGAAGCTATTAGAGATCAAAGAGAACATAATTTGATGTGAACTTTAGTTGGATCATGTTCTAAGATTCCCTTTTCATACTTTTATGGAATTATAGGGTGTCGATGTTTTCCAAGTTTGATCCATACTTTAATGAACTAACCGTGGTGAATTTTACCATCATTAATGCAGCTGGCATGATTCTTGAACGGTTCCCTAACTTCAATCTATATTATCTATATAAAATTTATATCTATTATAATTTCTAGAAAATAATAATTTAAACTGACAATAATTAATATTTTAGACTTATATTTGTGTTCTAAGATAATATTCATAATAACCCATACTATAACATTTTATAAAATAATTTGACTAAAATATGGTCATTAAAAATTACTTTCTGGAATTGAAACTAAAAATATTTATTTCAAATGAGGTTTCCATAAAAAAATTCTTCCTGAAATGTTACTACATTAAATAAAAATAATAAAACAATGAATTTAAATAATAAATATTGGAATATATTAAAAAAACAAATTTCGTAGTGGATTAATAAAACAAGGTTCGGTATAATATTAGAAATTATATAACTTATTTTAATCCTTTATTCCCCTAAATAAATATTTATATTATTTTATCTTATTTTCAAAATATGAAAAAAATTATCTCAACCTGAATTTTGTAGCTCAAGACGTCACAAAAATGAAAGAAATAATTATCTTAATGTAATAATATAAAAAAAAGAAAAAGATTCATATCAAAATTCCAAAATTAAAATGATTGAATTTTTCTTATATATAAATTTTTTTAAATTTTTTTTTGTTATCTATTGAATCAATAATCAATCAATTCAAAGTACATTACCTTATGTAATTACTAATATGCTAGAAAAAACATAATTCAAAAAACAGATGAAACAATCCTTAAAAAATATACTCTTAAAATTAAATAATTAGTTTTGGAGAAAATATTAAAAAATAATAAATAAATAAATACATTTTTACCTAAATTCAACATTAATATTTTATTACAAAATAAAATTTAAAAAAAATATTCTAAAAAATAAATAAATATTTTTTTATTATAACAAAAATACAATAATGTGATAAAAACCCACTCTAATTATATCCCATTTTGGATAATTAAAAATGTAAAATAAAATTTCCAAAATCTCTCCTCCTTTTTATATTTAAAGAAAAAGATAAAATTTTGAAAACAATTTCCCCCTTAATGAAATAAAAAATATTTAATATATATCATAAAACATATCCCTAAAAAATGCACCATATTAATTAATTCCCTTAAAACATGTTTTTTTAAAAGGGGTAAATCATCCATTAAATAAATAATTAAAAAAATTCTCTGAAAATTTGGTTCGAAATCCTTCCTTGTTAACTACATAACATATATAAAAACTAAACCTACTACAAGGATCCGTGGTACATTTTCTAAAAGTGACAAAGAATTTAAAAATAATATTGTAATTATGGTAAGCAAAGATCATGTGAATAAAGCACGCAAGTCCTTTGAGGTGTCAAAGTAGGTTTGTAGTAGATACCAACTGATTGTGTCCAAGATGAATACTATGTTAAATAACCATTCAAATCTATATAGGATAAAATCTCTAGAATCATCTGAGCTAAAACCACATCTCGTTGTTTGTGTCCAAATAATGATTATTTCATTAAAAATTAAATATTATTAACCTCAATAAAATTGAGTTTTTTTACAAAAAAATAAATTATTTTTTAGTAACTATAATAAATCAATCATATAATATTAAAAAACACATTTCTTTGATAAAAAATAATTTATTCCAAATCCCCCATTTAAAAAAATTCAAACAAACTAAATTAGGGGCTTAGTTTTATAATTAAACAAATAACATGATTTATAAAATATAAGATAATTAAATTTATGATTTTATATGAATATTAAAATTAAACTCATACTCAGTATAGAATATGACATGGAAAAAAACTCTTTAAAAATTTGAATCTTTTGAAAAAACTACCCTTTATAAATTTATAAATATATTCATGAAATATAAAAATATTTAATATGTATTTGAAATGTTTTTAAATTGATTAAAAAATGTTTTATAATTAATTTTAAAATAAAATTTAAAAACAAATTATCAAATTGAGCAGATTTTTAAAAAAAATAAAAAACAAATTTAAAAAAATTAAAAATGAATTAAAAAAAATATAAAAAAAATATTCTTTAAGATAAAAATTTAAGAACTTGTTTTTGATAACATAAAGATTTTATGGTTTAACATTCTTAGTATCTTTATTCATCTAAACTATTTCTGTTAAAAATAGGTTTCCATAGAGGAAACACAAATTTTGTAGTGGGAAGGCACCAAGAAGAAAATATCCTTCCAAATGACTGTCCTAATATGGTTTAAATTAGAACTGAGAAGTTTTTTGCAACGATGGATTTGTTGAAACAAGATATTGATGGTGTTGGTATCCATGCTAGGTAGAAGCTATATCATAACCTCATCCCTCTATAGATGCCCATCCTAGTCTGGCAATCAAAAAAGGGAGACAATGACCCCCAAAGTCCCACCTCTAGTAAGCCCTAGGATGATGACTCGCACAAAGGGTATATAGATTAGAAAATATGGAAGGAATTGCCTTTTTTTAAAAAATATCGATAGATTTGATGAATCATCCACAAAACAAGTCTAATACATAATATAAAAGAAAACCAAAATCTATCCCACATGCATGTGTCAAAATAGAATTGGTACAAAACAAAAGTCTCCAATGTAATGTACCCATGAGAAAGCTAAAGCAGCGACTTAGAATCTATCCCAAATCCTGATCTAGTATCACCCATCACAGTCCATGTAAATCTCTTAGAGACTAGGAATAAGTTTTATAGACATAGGGTGAGCATACAAGTATACTCAATAGGAAAACCAAAGTATCTCATGCACATGTGAAAGAAGAATACTAATTCCCCTATGAGAAAATGGCATAACCAAACAGCATGTAATTGGTATACTAACCATACCAACCTCACCAACGAACTCTCACCAAATATTTCAAGTCATTTATTGTAATATAATACTCATCGATGAGAGGGTACCCCACACTGTTTCACACTAATTAGCCACTCTTTTCTAATGGAAAAAATCATTGTGCTCCCACCACATATAAAATTACCATCTCACAACCCCCTTGCACACACCCAGGCCCTAGAAAACACACCACATCCCTCCCCCACACACCTTGGCCTCGTAAACCACATCACGTCTTACTGACAGAAACATGGTCCACATACCACATCACATTCTGTCCATTAACACCTGGGACACATAACACATCACATCCTACCCGTAGAAACCTAGGAAACATACCACATCACACCCCATCCCATCTTAAAGACACATGGGAAAGAACAAATCAGCTTATCTTGAATACATCTGGGGAAGTACAACTCATCTCAACCTGAAGACACCTGGGAATGCACAACACGTTTACACACACCTAGGTCTCAGAAACCTCAACATGCCCAAAGAATCGTGGGTTATCATCACCTAGAAGACGGAGCAGGGAAGAGCGGGTGGCCAACCATCTATCCTAATACCAAGATATATGGGAGAGATACCACCCTCTGTGACAATGGGGATGTTTGGCACGTATTTCTCAACTAGGGTGGTGTAGGTAGAGAAATCATAAGGAAAATACATGTATATATATATTTTTTACAAAAAACTCCTTCCTAACCTATGGGTTCTCAAACAAACAACCATATTACAATACCATGAACTTCGTTGCTACCTATAATTACATAACACCACAAAAAAATCCATAAAACCCATTCACAATCCTAAAAAATTTAATTACCCATTTCTATTCTATTATCCAAACTCATCCAAGCAACTCCAGTATTTATTAATCAATCATTCATTTATTCCATAACTATTAAGGCATATACTATGCACAATACCAAATATGAAAGACAAAAAAATTCATCTCAGAAGGTGAAGAACCCAAAGATAAAACAAAAAAAGGATTCACATTTACTCTACATTTAACCCACATTCAAACTACTACTATGGTTATTCAAACTCATCCCTCTCATGTCATGTACCAACAAAACCAACCCCCCAAACTCAAAACCCCATATAGTAATTCATTAACACACAAATCGATTTCATCCCTACAACACAACATGCCTCATACATTCCAAAATCAATCAAAATCTCAACCTAAGATTACATTACATAGACATGTTGATGTGTCATCTTCAATTCCATCCATAACACCGCCCAGGCCAAACCGCATCACAAAACCAAGCTCAAAAACTTACTATAGTACAAAAAAGAGAAAGCCTACACATCACAACACATCCACAATATATATCATTTATCCCACACATACAGCCACAACCATTCCATACATCTCACCACAGAGCACGACGTAATATATTTTTATATTTATAAAGAAGGAACTTATTTATTTCCACTTCATTATTTAAGGGTGTTTTCACATAAGCCATGTCCTGGGGAATTCATTCACTATCCAACTTAACGTGATTAATAAATTTCCATATACATGCTTTCAACATGAACCAAACAACATGTAACCCACTTAGTGTGAAAACAAGGGCCCCCAATGGCCATGATTTTCAAAGAGGCATCAAGACCATATAGTTCTCAATATCACAAAAATAATATCCTAGCTGCAAAGGCATGAAAGATGGTTCCCCAAACCCTTTCAATTTTATTAGACCAATTCTTATCTTTGATTATCCTAGAACAACATTGATTTATTAGTGAAAAAAAGTAAATATCTTCCACATGATTCAAAATTTGAAGATAAATGAAGGAAATACTACCTCAAATAAGCTTTTTCTAATCATCTATGCATTGTAGGCTGAAGAATAATTCTTGTAACAACCGTACTGATTGAAATGTGGAATAACCTATTATGCACCATAATATTATCACGTCATTGTCCAAATATCCATCTTATTCCAACCCACATCATGATAGTAAATCCTAGAGAAAGAACAAGAGAAATGGATGAGAAAGGGGAGAAAAATAACCACGGATTGACCAAGGATTACTAACTGACAAACACCACAACTAATAGATTGAAGATAGGAATAGGTATCAAAGAATTCATTGAGTCACCAAGGGTTCTTATGGAATGATATTATGAAGAAAAAATGGCCAAATGATTGAAATTTTGGCAAAAAATAATTTTAAAACTAAACTAGGTTGGGGTATTACACGACATGTAATCCACTTTCACATCATGTAATACTCGAGGTTCAGTTTTCATCGAAAAATGCATCAGCTATTCATTTTATTTTATTTTTCCCTGACTATAAAATATTTCATGTCATTGAACACTTATTCAGGTCATGTAAAATGTTTGCATGGTATGAAAACTCCTACACAATTCGTCAAACTGACTTTCACATTGTGTAATTCAATTACACAATGTGTAGTCCCCATTTTCCATCTTTTAGCAACCTAAACTCCTCCAAACTCCCCCCCCGACATTCCTCCAAACACTTCAACAACAAAAAACTAAAAAATTAGCAAACTGGGAAGGAAAAAACCATTAAAATCTAGATCTACCATAGAGGAACATGTTCGTAGTGGAGAATTTCAGGAGACAACATCTATAGCGACCCTGCCTTTTCTTACATTACTATTATATCATTTCAAAGATAAACAACATAATAGTATTACACATGGAGGATCCAGAGGTTTAGTGTCTTGGGAAAACTAGGACCATACATAACAAATACAACATCAACCATAAACATTTATTTAATTTCTTCTTCACTAGCTTCTTAATGGCACTTGTCCTCTCCTTAGTACATGTATCCACCTGAGGATATACATCAAAAGGGGTGAGCTAGATTCCTAGTAAGAGGATATATAAGAACAATATAGCATGGGTTGAGCATAATCATGACGTAGGCAAAAGATCATGAACATGAGAGGAGCATAAATAAAAGACTTCAAATGTGGCAATGCATAAAAATGAAACATCATGTCTTAGTGGTTAACTACCACACATATTTGTGAACAAAGCTAGCATCATGTTCACACATAATTTCACATTTACTCATGATATTCATCACTTTACCCAATGCATTGGAGCGCTATATAATTCCGGGCGCACCCGTCACATTTAAACATTCATATTGCGCTATATAATTCTGGGCACACCCGTCACATCATAAAATTATCATTATCATGCTTGCCACATAGAACACATATCAAACATGTACATAAATAACCCATGGAAAGGAATTGGTTCATCTCATAATAAAACATTCATAAGCTTTGGGTTCCCAAAAGAAAGAGGGAACAACATACTTGATACAAGAACCATCAACCTTGAATAAGAGGTAAAAGGTGAGATCTTGAAAGAAGAGTTCTTTTAGAAAACATTTTGATGGACATAAAAACCAGTGAGAAACATGTATATCCCATAAAAGTAAAGGAAAATTTGAACAAATGATCTTTGAGGAGTAACCATATCAAAAATGGAGTGAAAGAGGGAGAACCCGAGGGAAGAAAATTGGGTTCGAGATTTCCCCTTACCTTGTACTCGAATGCCTCCTTCTCTTTAATGTCCTGTATAATGACATTATATTCATTAATTAGAAATTCAAGAACCTTTTATACATTAATATGGTTCATTCTGGTTTTATTATTTTATATTATGTTCCTTTGGATGACTTATAGAGTTTAAAAACATTGATCGGGGATGTTCGTTTTCATGGTTTTCTTGAGCGGTCCACTTTTATTCTTAATTTGATGATTGGGTAGATCATGGGTAAACATCAAGAACTGATATTAAATGTAATTAATGATATTACAGAATCTTGAATGATTTTATAATGAGTTATATTAGATCCATGTGGCTGAATCATTAGATAAGAATTAAATGAAGATTATTTGGGCTAATTTGAGCGGTTTTTGGATCACAACCAACTCATTTTAACTTTTCACTTAGTAGTATGGACATAGGTTATTTACAGAACTTAAAATAGAACATAATACATATAAAAAATTCTGGTTCAACCATAAAAATGGTTTCATGACCACATTGAAGGTATAAATGGAAGAAGAGAGCATGTTGTTTTTGAAGGTGATAAATTATCACCACATGAACAATGTTCTCTTTAATAAAATAAAAGGAAGGGGGAAAGGGTGTGGGGTGATATAATATAACATTAGAATCATAATATTACAGTATATATAAAATAATGGATTTACAAAACAATTTGGATGAAGATAGATAGGGAGAGATCAAGAAAGGAACTTGAACATGAAAGGAAATTAAAGAAGAAGAGAGAGAGAAATTACCTTTAAAATCCTCCTCTTGAGAACCTCCTTAACGGCCTAATCTTGGTCTTTTGATGAGACCAGAAGCTCTTGGACGTGGGGGATGAGCTAGGGAAGGTGTTTGGGCAGACTTTAGGGAAGTCTTGGAGCTTGAGAGGTTTGAGGAAAAGAGGGAGTGAAGGGTGGCTTTTATAGTGGAGGGGAGAGGGGTTTCCTTAATATAAAATTGATTAGTTTATTAATTTCACCTAAGACAAGGAATAGTGAGTCTTGGATGACTAATAATAGTAAATTATACTTATGAATTATGGATTTGGGTGCTTACATCACTTGTGATGTCAGGAATAGTGGGTTTTAATTAAAATGTATTTATAGGATCAATTAATGTATTCTACTATTCATCAAAAATTCAAGTATCTCAGAAAAATCCCAAACTTTTACCCCAACCATTTTTCGACGTGTAGAATCCAAAAATGAACTCCATTTTTTAAAAACAATTTCCTAAATATTATTAATTTAATATTTAATTAAAATCATAATTTACTTAGAAAACAGTTTTTAAAATTAAAACTGATTTTGCAGTTCTTTCAAAAATTACTTAGGGTCTTATAAAATTATCTAAAAACTATTAGACATTGATTCAATAATTTATGAATATATTTCAGGAAAATAAATATTCTTTTAAATTAATTAATTAATTATAATTAGTTATTTATGACTTATAAAATACCAAAAACGTTTACTAAGGTCAAATTATCACTTTCTATGATGTCTACATTTTATTTTATTATTCATAGGTAATGTTACTCTTATTTACTATTCATAAGGTTAATATTACTATTCATAAGGGTAGGTTACTATTCACAAAAAATTATTTTTGTTTCATTAGACTCCAAAAACTATCTTGAACACAACCGTGTATGTTGGATTTTTAAAATTCCAAACATAGGGGTGACAAAATTATGTTTAAAGGTCACTTATCACTTAGTAGTTCATTATTTTGTGTTTTTATGACATAGATATAAGATGGGAATTTTTCATTTAAAAACTTTGGGTCGTAACAACATCACCCCTCCTTTCATGGATCATCTAACCAAGTGGTATCTGAAGGATGGATCAATGCACTAGAGATGATATTTGAAATCTGGGGATGCTAAAAATATCAAAAGGTAACTCTTTTTATTAATTATTTTGAAGTTGATTTTTATCGATGGTGGTATTTGGTAAGTAAAATCAAAGAGAGGGATGATCTTGATTCCATGTAATAGGAAACATTTAATGATCTTTTCTTTGAAAAATATTTCCCAAATGTTTCTTTAATATGGATAGAAAAACAATTCCTAGAATTGATGGAAAAATATAGAGACTTTATAGTTTTATATGAATAACACTTCATAAGATTGGATAATTATGATACATATTTAATTTGAGACACTAATATTAAATTAAATAGATTTTACTCAGGTTTGAAAACAAGTTTATGAAGTGCTTTTTCCATTCAATAATTTTAAATTTATGATAAAGTGGTTCATTGGGATGATAAATTTGAGATTTATTTTGATGACATGAATGTTCATTGAGATGAAAACAATATGAAAAGGTGATTGTGGTAGGAATCAAAGAAGCAACCAGCTAAGATTTAGAGAGATAAGCCCCTAAAATTTTCAACTTGTGGTAAACAACATTTCAAGGACTATTTAAAAGGATATAAACAGTGCTTCTAGTGTTCCCAGTTTGGTCACAGGGCTTATGACTGAAATGAAAAGAGTCCTAAATAATAAAAAAATGGGATAACTGATATCAATAAAATGGAGAGACATTTTAGTTACAATGTGTTTCTCCATTATTGTTGGTTTATGTCCAACATTACTTACTCAAGGTGAGAAGAAGAAATATCATAAATAGAAGGGTGGGTAAAAATAATTTGTTACTACTATAATTGATGTGGGGAAATACAATAAAGGGTTTAACTATGTGTTATTGGATTATTTAAATTATTCCAATTACTTTTTTGACTTTGAATCTTCACATTCATTCATTTCTAAAAAATTCTCAAGTAAATTGGGAATATCAACTTGTGAATGTATGATAGAAATTTTTGTGAAATATATGAGATGAAATATTAAAGAAAACAATATTTGTATTAATATTCCTCTTGTAATTAGTGGGATGGTATTTTCTATAGATATTATTAAATTTACCATAATAGACTTTTATATCATTCTTTTTATGGTTGAGATTTCAGTTTATCATGATAAGATAGATTTAGATGCTAATAATATTATGGTAAAAGATTTTATGCATTTGATAACACACCAAGAAGATAAGAAATTGATTAGATATGGTAGTGAAAGTTATATATCTCATATTTTTAAAAATAAATAAACTATTAAAATCAGTGATGTACTAGTAGTGAATGAATACATGGATGTATTTCCTAATGAATTTCATGGTATTATTCATGATTAGGAGGTTTTGTTTACAATTGGATTAGTTCCTGATGTGAAGCCTATTTTAAAACCCCCTTATCAAATGAATGAAGTTGAAATTTATGAATTGAAAAATAAATTGAAAGATTTGTTAAATAAAGGTTTCATTTGACCTATAAATTCAGAATGGGGTAATACTATATTGATTTTTAAAATAAATATGGTGTAATGATACTCATCATTGATTATTGATCCTTGAAAAACTTCATTGTTAAGAACAAATATCATTTTCCTTATATGGATGATTTGTTTGATCAGTTCCAAGGAGCTTAGTATTTTTCAATGGTTGATCTAAGGTTTGGGTACCATCAGCTATAGGTTAAAATTGATGGCCTTACAAAGACTTTACTTAGGGCTAGATATGGGATCTATAAGTTTTTAGTTATTTTGTTTAGGTTCTCTAACACACCTCATGTATTGATATACCTTATAAATAGAGTTTTATATGAGATCATGGTTATGTTAGTGGTTTTCTTATTAATTTAATTTTTTTATATTCTAAAGGTTTGTAGGAATATTAAAATCATCAAAGGTTTGTTTTTTAAAACCGTAAAATAAAAGAAACTATATGGGAAATTTAGTAAGTGGGAATATTTTTTGAAAAAAAATTATTTATTGGGATATATTATTTCTGAATATTGAATAATTATTGAACCTGTTAAAAAAATATTGTTTAAGAATGGCCAGTACCGACAAAAATCACATAATTTCATAGTTTTCTTATATTAGTGGGTTACTAATTGCAGTTTTTTGAAAAATTTTATATGTTTTCTAGCTCAGTGACTAAGTTAACACGAAAAAGGGTTAAATTATTTAAGATAAAATAATGTAATGATTGTTCTCAAGAACTAGAAAGAAGATTAGTGAATGCACCATTTTATTCCTTCTCTTCCAAAAAATGGTGAATTATTGTGATGCTTCCTTAAAGGTACTTGATTATTTCCATATGTATAATGATTTGTTAATTACTTATTCTTCATGTTATTTGAATCCTCATGAGTTAAATTACCTAATAAATTATCTGTAATTTTCTGATGTTCTTTTTTATTTAAAAATTTGGATTCATCATTTATATGGAGTAAAGTGTAAAATATATACTAATATCAAATGATTTAAGTATGTATTAACTCAAAAATAATTAAACCTAAGACATGTAATATTGATATAACTAATCAAGGATTTTTATTTAACTATTCATTACTATCCTAGAAAATAAAACAGAGTGGTTGAAGCTTTTAGTCAGAGAAATAATTTTATATTAACCATGTTATGTTTAAAACATATCACTTTTTTTAATGATTTTATTCATTGTTTCCTAGAAGTTTTGGATCAAGGAAGATCCTCTGTTTTGTTTTAGGTATCACTAAAATCGACTTTTCATAAAGAATTAAGAAAACAAAGAAGGAGGATCATGATTTGTACAAAAATGTAGAATTTTTTAAGAATGGTAATTTTTATTATTTTAGTATTGATGAATAAGGGGTTTTATGATTTGTAAAAAGATAATTTGTGCATTGTGATTCCTAGTTAAATAATGATTTTTTGAGTGAATCTTATGGTTCTCTATTTTTCATTCATCCAGGCAGCACTAAGATTTACAATGACCATTGGGAGTGTTCCTGGTCGGATGGGATGAAAATATATATTGATATCTTTACCATGAAATGTTATAAATTTTAGCTAGTTAAAGGTTAATTATAATTACCAAAGTGAGTTCTTCAATCTTTTTCAATGCTGGAGTAGAAATGGGAAAATAAATCAATGGATTTTGTGGTTGGATTACTAAAACCTTCTAAAGCTAATAATGCTATTTTGTTTAAAATTGATCAATTAAACAAATCTATGATTATTTTTCATTATATATAAAGTGTATTTATAATATATTTTTCTAATGTATTTAAAGGATATGGTTAGGTTACATGGAGTTCCTCTCTCCATTATATCAAAATTTGATCCTAGATTCACATCTAATTTTCATGAAAGACATTAAAAATATTTGAATACTCACTTGAATTTTATTATAGATTCTCAACCTCAAAATGATTGTCAGCATGATCAAACAATTTGGAAATAATTCCTCTTTTCTTTTTCTATTTATTACAAAGAATTTTGGGATGAATAAATTTTTTTTGGTTTACTTTTTTGATAATAATAATTTTCATTCTAGTATACATATAGAACCATTTGAGGAAATATATTGAAAGTTGTTTCAGACACCTTATTTTTGGGATGAAGTGGTAGAAAAGATTTTGATAGGACTATTGTCTCCAGAGAAAATGGATAGGAGGATGATTTTGAATCAGTAAATATATAATTATGGATTAGATTAAGCAGAAACGTTATGCAGATAACTGGCAGAAAGATCTTTCTTTCAAATAAGGTGATCATGTATTTCTCAAATAAACTCAATGGAAAAGTGTTATATATTTTGTTAAAAAGTAAAAGATAATTACATGGTTCATTAGACCATATTAAATACTAGATAAGTTTTTATTAGTTTCCAACTAATTGTATTTTTCTTGGAGTTGGTCCCTAGAACACAATTTTTTCCCTATCGTGATATTAAGAAAATATCTGACAGATTCATCTAATTTTATATCCCTTAAGGATTTAAATTGGAAGAGAATATTTGTTATGATGAATATCCAATTGAAATTCTTTACCATAGAGATTATGTGATGTAGAATAAGGTGATTCACTAGGTTATGGTTTTATAGAAAAACCATATCGTTGAAGTAGTAACATGGGAATCTAAAAATGCTATGGAGGAAAGATATCCCAACATGTTTTATAAGGGAATAAAATTATGTGCATACGATTTAAAAAAGGATGAATTAATTAAAAACCTATGTAATAATAGAATAAATCAGTTTCATTTTTATTAATATATTTATATTCATTGTAAAATTATTAAGTGACTTTTTGAAATAAAAAGGAAATAGTTTTAATTAAACACTTTTATAATAAGATTTTATTTAAAAGTTTAATTTTTAAATTTTAGAAATTTAATTTAAAAATATGGATATAATTTTTAAATTAGAAAAAAAATTATGTTGAGAAAAAAAATTGGGATTTTACAGAAAATATTGGTTTTTCAGTGAATAGTGAAAATATAATTTTTTGTAAAAAGGTCATATGTTTTCAATAAATTAAGTAATTTAAAATTACCATTCAGTTTTTTATTATTATTTAACATAAAATAACTATTATATAGTTATATTTAATCTACTTAATTACTTTTGAATAAAATTTATATTTTATTTTTGGTTTAAAAATAGGTTTTTTCTGAAAACTATTTTAAAGTGCACAATGTTTCTCCATTCTAATTAATTAATATAAAACCTAATAAGAAAAGTTTAAAATTAAAATTTTTATTATATATCAATAAATATTAATTAATATTTATAAAATTATTATTATTAGTCATAGTGTTAATATAAACTCATCTTTTTCTTGGAAGATACACTTCATGAAATGCCTCTTTTTCATTTCGTCTATGGGTTTTGTTTTAAATCAAATTTTGCCAATTATACAAATTGAATTTGGTATGATGAATTTAAATTTTTTAATGAAAATAATTAATACTCTCTAATAATTTCAAATTAATGTTTGACCATAATGAATCTTGAAAATAGTAAAAAATAATTATTGTGGTTAAGGTGAAAATGGATTTATCATGGATTAAACTAAAAGGATAAGGGTTAAAACGACCTGAAACCTTTTCTATAATATATTTTACAGACCTATTTAAAAATTATAATATCTAATAATCTATAATTATCATTTTTATACCCTTATATGTTGTTAGACATGTGGGTACACATTTTCCTTTTCAAAAATTACAGGTTTTCCACTCACCTCACTTATAAATGGTCACTACATCTCCTCTACTTTTGACACCTTAAAATAATTTTTTTCAGACAATACCTACCCAAATATATTCCTTAATTCTATAACCACAAACTATATACCTTATTATTATCATAAATTCATCTAATGAAGGCTTTTGGTGCTTACATAATGAGGTTGTCTGAAGAAGAGGTTTCGTTCTTTACCAAGCATCTTTATTTTATTTCATCTTACACCTCCTTAAAATATAATTAAATTATTATTATTTAATAAAAAAATTATCTATAATATAATTATATGGTATTATGTTAATTTAATAACCAAAATACATCTCATATTCCATCAAATGGGATATAAAATCATTATTCTTTTTTTACGGTAGACTAGTGCCTCTCGAATCTATGTCATTACTTTTTCATCGTTTCCTCTCAATAATTTTTGTAATTATGGATTTAAATTATATATATGATATTTTTAACATATTTATACTTATGGAGTAATTTTATCACAATTAACTTCTTAATTTCCATTCTGTGTTGGATATGATAGCGTCGTTCGTGTGTACAAAGATCACTACCTCATGAAATGATGTGATTCAATTTTCACTCACATTTTAAATGGAAGGTAATAAATAAAATCTAATTAATATATGTTATATTAATGAAATAATTTTGATATTAATGACATATTTATCATTCATATATAGTAATATATCATTTTCTATCTTATAATGAAAAATTATAACGTCGTTCATATATGTGTGGACTACCACCTCCATGATGCGATGTGATTATTTTTTCATCAAAAAATTACAATAATGATATAAATATGTATATTTAAATAAATAATATGTTATATTCAATATTATGATCATTATGGAAATATAAAATTTTACTTTTCTTCTTTCTATAATGATCCTTGGAAAATGGAAACATTACTCATGTGTGTGTATATCCTACTTTCTTCATGATCATAACATGCTTCATTTATAAAAAACAATTTTTTATTAATATTATTGAACGTATAATTAATGAATAAATATTATTATTATTTCATGATTATTAATTTGGTGAGATTGAGTAATGAAATATTTGACCAATACTCAACCTACCATAGTCATTTTTGACATATAAGTCGATTACCATAAAAAAATCCAAACATAACTAATTAAGTAATTATACATGACATGGAAATAAGTAAAATAAGAGGAATAATATATTCTAAAAAATTTCTCAATAAATTATATAATTAACGTTAAATTAGTATTCTGGAAGATAAATAAAGAATGTGACGAATCAAACTTGAGGTAGGGGATTTCATCTCAATTTATTTTCATTGAGGAATATTTTAATATTTTTCACCTATATTATTTTATAAGGTTTATATAAAGGCCCTTTTACATATTATATATCGAATTCAAATATTCTCATTTTATTTAAGGTTTTTTTAATGTTATTCTATCTTGGGGCTTCAAATTAAAATATTTTCAATGTGATAAGGGACATTTCTTCAAAAAAACATCAATTTTAATGTTTTCCTCTTAAATAGATTTTTACTTCATTCCCATGTTTTTTATATTATTTTATTATAGAAATGATAATTTTATAAAGTTAATTTTGTCTTTATTTAACTTTTTTAAAAAAGGTAATCTTTGTTTGGAATGTGTGAGTTTCTTTGCAAATGAAAAAAATGAATGGTATATTTTAACATATATAGTTACAATGAATTTTCTATCTTTATAACCATTATTTAATGTTTGGATTATACAACATTATTGTAATGTTTTATTCAAATAAAAATATTAATTCCCTTTTTCTAGGTATTTTCGTACTAAAAATGGTTTTTAAATAAAATTGTATTTTAATAACTGAAAGTGATTTTTATATGAGTTTAAAAGTGTATTTTGAATGTTTTTGATGAAGAATGCGAGAATAAAATATTTTATTCATGATATATTAATTTACAATTATAATAGAAACGGTTTTACCCAGATATATTTGGGTGAGACTGATATCGCTTATATGATGGGTTCACATAGATAGCACTAGATGATCTTGATATATCTTATATAATGGGTATGCCTGGATAGTACTCTAATTCATTAGGTAATGTTACACGTCTTGATAGGAATGAAGGATGGATTTACCAAAGGTTTTATCCTATATATTTAACATGGATTCATTTACATATAACATAGTTTTAAAACAAGTTATGAATGTCATTCTCTATGATTCTAAAAAAGGTTTTGATTTTCTTATTGTGGGGTTCAATGATTTTCTTTGAGAAAGAAGTTTGGTATTTCCATGTTAAAATGATTTATTTCTTTTATTCAAAAAAATTAAGATAAATGTAAAATATTACATGGGTTTCCATGTTTCCCACTATACTAACATTTTCATTCTTTCTTTTATGTCCCATACTATGATTTTTTTTCCACATCGTGTTTTAAAATGTTTTTCACAGGGTTTAAGGATGTTTAAGGAAAAGGAAGAAGTAAAGTTCAAAATTGTGAAGATTTCCCATAACAAATTATGTTTTATTTTAAATTTTATATATTATGGGAAAAAATTGATATCAATTTGAAGTGTGTACTTTGTAATTTGTTTTTTTATGTGTTATGACCAAATTCCCTAAAACTCTAAACCTAAAAATATTATAAAATATAATAGAATTAATTCATGACTTAAAACCCAATATTATGTAATGTTTATGGTTGGTTCCTTTTAAACATGGAATATTAGACAATATCACTTCTGATGGTTTTGTGATATATAAGATATAAAAACTATTATAGATCCACTATCATGATTATGAGAACTACCAACCCCAATGAAATTATAGGAATAGTGATATAATTGACTCCCCAATTTTATGGAAATTATTTTGACTAGGCAATGGAGAAATTTGATCCATAGCTCTACCCAATTGATAATCTTTAAGAGGCCTCTCCCATGATGATATAGTCCTATATAAAATATTATCAATGAAATATTCCCTCCCCAACACCACAATTAATTTCTTCAACCTAAAAGGTTGAACCTATCACTTGATATAGGTATGAAAATACTCCTCAAAATGCATCACATGAGACTACTAATTTGGTATATTGGTAGAGGTATAATGTAAGAGGTTCTTATTAAGGATACTAAACTCTAACACATAGAAACTCCCTTGATGAAGGGTAATAAAATTCATCCCAAAATCCACCTTCATGGTTAAATAAAAATTTCAACCTAGCCTATCCTTAAAAATTATCATACACAACATTCTACACCTTGTGATCCCCAAGTAATATGAACCACAACTATCAAGTTTCCCCTCACAGCATCATCAAAGACAAAAAAACCAAATTCTATTTCCAAAAATGAATCAAACTTAATTTTATATTCATATACTATAACAAATAATTGGTCTTTTGATATAAAATTAAGTCTGCGTGCTTATACTTACCCTAGTGATGAAACTATTAAAGTGTCCTCTTCCAAGAGGTGTCTTCATCAACCTCAAATCTACAGCAATATTCTAACACAACCAACTAAAAAACATCAGCAGGAACCTGATAAGGATAATTATATAGAGACATACCTATAAAATAAAGACATTATAAAATCATAAACTTGAAATTTAGAATATTTAATTATAATTAATTAATTTAAAATTAAGCTATTTTTATTAATCTACCCAATTCAAACCGAGTCATATTAAATCATGATGTTTGATCCATTCCTATTTCTTTTCCCTAAAATAATAATCACTTCACTTAATATGTTTAGTAAAATTGAACTCATGTTAGATCACAATTATATATAAATATCTAATCATTTATGGTCTCCCTGATTTATATCATTTAACAGGTTTAACTAATAAAAATTACCTATCAACCCATTCACCCTCACTAGTATCTATCTTCAAATATCATCTCATCTGTCATCCATTAGCTCTAACACCACAATATCACACTCCCACACATTGGTACCCATCTTGGATCAGTAATGAAGATAGATTTTATGAACCCTGAATTTGGCCTCTAATAGGCAATAGTATAATGACTAACACCAAGGGTATATAATCCATAAAATGGGAGTCATTACCATAAATATGTAATTTAAGGAAGAAAATACAAGAGGATATCTATCAAACAACACCATGGAGAATATAAATAAGTAATCTCAATTTATCAATGTAATGTTATACATAAGTAGAAACTATCATAAATTACCAAAACACATAGTAGGTGATCATAAACTCTAGTAACCAAAGATAAACCACCCAAATATATTAATTCCCATATTTATCATAAAATATCATATGAAAACCTAAAAATATATATATTCATAGGGTGAATATACAAGTACACTCAATAGTATCATCCCTATAACACCTCAGAAAAAATGTAAAAGAAGCATTCCATGTTCTCGATAATAAAAAAAATAAACTCAACACCTAAATATGTGAGCCTATTTCTCATCTTCTCCATGGATCTATAACCATGTAATGCATCAAATTATTAATACACATATCAAATCATATATATTAATAATGGTATCATTCTTATGCTTCCCCATATGTGTGTTATACTCACACCCCAATGAATCATTTTATATGCACATCCCTCCTATATTTCATACTACGTTAAACTAGGTAATCATATTGTAAGGAACCATCCTTAAACATTACATATTATAATGTTTATTAATAGGAATTAAAATTCAAGGATCTATTCAGTTTATTGTTTTATAGAATTTGGTCAGACTCTTACAATGTAAACCCATACATTACAAGTGTACACTTATACTCAATATCCAATTTTTTACCAAAATAAAACTATTTAAAATAAAACATTATTTATTTTTCTGAAAAATCTTCATAATTATTACCTTGATCTCATCATTGTCTATATTCTATTTTAAGCCCTATGAATGAATTTTTAAAAATATAGGATTAGCATAAAATCTCAGTAAGTGACATAAAAAGAAAGGAATCTGTTAGTTTAATAAAAAACATGAAAACACATATTATGTTTACCTTTATATTCAATGTAATTTAAAATATGAAATAAATCATTTTTGTGGGAAAAATCACACATTTTTCTGAAATAAAACTATTTAAACCAATAGAAGGAAATTTAAACACTTTTAGATTAATTAGAGAATAATATTAATAAAACCCTTTCAAAACCCTTTCAATTGAAATAACCATAGAGATAACTTTCAATTAATTTATTATGGTCTTACTAGCAATATATGGAACACCCCATGTTAAGTTGTAATGGGCTTACCCAACACTATCTAGGCCACCCCATGCTAAGTGGTAACGGGCTTCCACAGTTCCATATGGGCCACCCCATAATAAGTTGTAATGGGATTAACCAGTGTTATATGGTACTCCCAATGTATAAGCTATATCGGGCTCACCCATTTCATATAAAAATCAATTACTATGTCATTAATAAAACACATTCATTATAATAACCTATAATAAAAAAATTTAATTCCATATGAAAAAAAATTTTGTATAAAAAAAACATTTTATTTTAAAATACCATTTTCAATACAAAAAAATCCCAAAAATAAGGGAAGTGGTTTTTCATTTAAAAAAATATGTAATCATGTAAATGAAACTATAAATTAAATAATATTCACAATATTGTAAAATTATTTTTCACCGTGTGAATTAGAACTAAAACATTCCTTTTTTAGTTTGTCAAAACATTTCATATAAAACACATAAAAAGATTCCTTTTGAAAATTATGGAATGAAATTAATAATTGACATAAAATCCCTTTTATAATACTTTTATATCCATATAAATAAATATATAAAATAATCACAACTATATTGATATGGAGAAAAATATTTGATAATTAAATATTTAAACATTCATGGTGTCTCATTCCTCTTTGAACATTTAAATCATATGTCCCATATAGGAATAAATTTTCAAAATTCATTAAATATCATTTTAATAAATAACTTAATGATATGATATTTCCAAGGGGGTTGTATATAAACCTTAGAAAAGAATGTAGGCATATAACATCAAAATATGACTTAATAAAATGAGGTTAAGATGATGTAACTTACCATGAGTCTGAATCATCACGTGCAATCTTTATATTCTAGAATAATAAACCTAGGTTAATTATTTATTTTTTGTAGGACATTTTTTAAGTTTATTATTCATTTTATATCACTTATTATTATATTATAATAATTACTTGATTATTTATGTTCATGTTAGATATTTTCATGATATTCAGTACTTCAGTCCAAAATGATTTTTCCATAATGTCAATAGTAAAAGTGTTCATAATTATATCATATCTATAATAATATTTAGTACATAATAATCACATTTATATATCACTCATTTTGATGATATTCATTTTTAAATGATCATTACAGAAAAAAGGTATGTATAATTTTATATTTCCAAAATGATTATAATACCATTAATATAATATTAATCATTAAAATATACTTATATATATCATCCATGTGATTTGGTGATAAAATTATAATCATATTTCTTTATTGAGGTTATAGTTTGCATATATGCACGAATGACATTGTCATTTTTCCCATCCGTAGAAAAGGTAAAAACACAAATGATTTATTATATTTTAATAATGAAAAATATGTAATGAATATTATATATAAACTTTAATTTCATCATTATAACTATTCTTGAGAGATGGTTATGGGGAATGAATTATATCGGTTTGTAGGGCGGTAGTTCTCCGACCACACGAATGATAATTATTGTATCATTTGATGGAAGTGGATATGGATGAAGGTGATAATATTAAAATAATAACATATCAGTGTAATATAGATACTGGAGTTATTATTTCATCATATTTGAAGTAGATTTTAAGGAATTGGAATAAGAAAAAAAGGGAAACATTAATTTTAAAAAATACATTTTTTCAGACTATCTTCTTTTCTTAACAACTTAAGAACATTACTCATGGTGTTATTCTTATATAAATATCCTTATAATGTTGGGAGGCATTATATAAAGTATTTGGAAAGTTATTTTCTTAACAAAATAGTTTTTTGAGTGTGAATAAAAGAGAAAAAGGGTTTCCCTTTTATAAGAGTGGGTGGGGGCATTCTTGGAATTATTCAAATTATAAAATTAATATAAATTAATGTTAAATTAAATATGGATCTAAAATGATTTATTTTTAATATGTTATGATTATGGGTATAATTAACTTAATAAAATGAACATTATATAAGTTTTTAATATTTTATAATCCTTATCATTTGGCTTTAATCCTTATTTAACATTTTTAATTATTACCGTGACAACATCTGTTTTTACAATTTAAGGGTTAACGTTGTTACTACAAAATGAAAAAAGAATTAAAAATGGATAATTTTTGAAATTTTAATCATTATCCTAATATTTTGGCCAAATTTTATATTTTTATTCATTTTGTATCATTTAATAAAATATTATTTATTTTAAAATATCATTTATGTGAATTTGGACGCTATTCATTACATGACTTTTTAAAAATATCATAAAAGCATGATATCATTGAACCAATAATTTTAAAAAATCACTAAAATATAAAATTAATATATATAACTTATGGATGACATTAATTAACTCATATTATATTTATTTTAATATTTTTAATATCATGTATTTGATATTTCCTTTAATTTTACAATTATTGTATCATCATTGTGTAAGTATTTAATGTAAATATTTCTCTCTGAAAACTAAAAAATAAACCAACTTGACGAAGATAATCATTTTATATTTCAATTAATAATTTATAGTTGAACTGATTCCTTATACAACCCATTATTAAAAATATTTCACATGTAAAAAACAAAATCAAAATAAAAATGCCTTTTCTTTGAATAAAATACTATAAATGGCGTAAAGTTATACATGGGGCTCCAAGAGATCATAAACAGGATAAAATTATTATTTTGGTCTAAATTAAACCATCCAATATAATTAGGTAATGTTTTTGGGAAATATTATATTATTTATAATATTATTATTTAC
Source organism: Viscum album (assembly GCA_963277665.1). Taxonomy (NCBI): domain Eukaryota; kingdom Viridiplantae; phylum Streptophyta; class Magnoliopsida; order Santalales; family Viscaceae; genus Viscum; species Viscum album. Next base: position 238,937,179 of record OY728150.1, read on the forward strand.
TCTAAATTACCTAATTTACCCTCAACTAATGTAAAATCATTTATCAGAGTTACAATTTTTATTCTCAAAAAAAAGAGTACCATTTAAAAAATTTATAACTCATGATTTTAAATAGGGAATCCTTTTTAAAAAAATCAAAAAACCAAAATTGGATAAAATTAATTTAAAATTAATCTCATTGGTGGAATGAGAAATTTTGTTTTTAAAGTGAAAACGTTCAAAAGATTAAAAAAATTATATCCAAATTCAATGGGAAATTTATTCTAATGATATTCATTAGAATAATTGTTATAAAAGTTTATAATTATTCTTTGAAAAAAATCAAAAAATATAATTTATCACTATAAATTATTTAGATGAAAATGTTTTTTCAATTAAAATTAAGTATTTTTCATTATTCATGAAAGTATTAAACTTATCAGAAAAATACAAAAAATTAAACCAATGTAAATTTTTATATTATTATATCAAATAAGAAGTTAATTTTTTAAAATATAATTTATAAAATGTTCAAAAACTCAATTTAAAACCAGTGTGCCATCAAAATGTGGAAAAACTGCCTTTTTAGAAAAATATTTCCTTTATGCATAAAATTGGATTGGTTCTTATATCATGTTTAGAAAACACATAAGTTTATTGTTAAACATTAAATAGAATATTATATATATATATATAATTAATACAATTCATTGAGGGTTATTTTTTTATTATTTTAAAACAAACTTGTTCATATTTAAATAGTTTTTCAAAAAAACATTTCCTTTTAATTTAAAAAATGTTTTAAATTCATTTATAATTAAATTGTTAAAAAATTATATATACATGTGTAAACCATATTTTTATAATTCAATTAATCATTTTCACACCCTTCATTATAACAACTAGTTTATAATGGTAACATTAAAATAATAATATTTAGTAGATCATTTCAGCTTGATGGGGCCTATCATGTACGCTATTGAACATAGTATTTATTTTATTAACTCTGGATGTTACAATCTCCCCTATTTTAGAAATTTTATCCTAAAATTTTTTTAATTCATCTTGGTAACTGATATTTGAATTTTAAATATTTTTTATTGAAATCACACACCGTAAAAAGGATTAATGAGACTTAAACTTTAGAACAAACAAATGGAAGTATGTCAGTCACATGAGATAACACATACTAGGGTTCCATGTTGGAAAAAATTTACATGGAAGAGGGAAAAAACTAAAAAAAATTTCTGGAGAGTGATAGATAACATCGTCATAATAAATTTAACAATTGCGAAACCATAAATATGCGATGGGTTAACAAAGTCATTAATTTCTCTGTATGAAATGTAAAATAATAACATTTTTATTTAAATATTATTTTCATATATTTGAGGAATTATTTTAATAAATATACTAAGAACATAAGGAAATATACTTACTCAACAAGTCGAGTTTAATCCTTTAATCAATTTCCTTCGCAAACTTTTCTTTTTCTCCAAATTATGAGTATTCATTATGAATTTTTCACACCTAAATCACTAGAATCAAATTATAGAGAGATGAAGAATCTGCAAAATATTAACTATATATTTATCATATTGTAATATATTATCAAAAAATGGTTAGGATAAGATAATATAATTCCCCAAAAAGAATAAACATTTATATAATGAAAAACTAAATTAATCTATAAAATTAAATAGAAATACCCAAAGTTCAACATAGACCATTCAAAAAATAATTATCCTTAATATTCATCAAAAAACCAATAGTATTATTCCTACCTTAATCTTATAGTATTTCCAAAATAGTGAACATCATCTAAAACAACATTAATCACTTAATAACCAAATCATTTCCAATATCAAGGTCCTCTATAAAACATATTTTACCAAAATAAACTTAACCATTATATGTCATATAGTTTAAATAAATAAAACTAATTTCATAATAACCAACACATCATGAAGGCCATTTATACATGATTCACCCTTGTCACCCTTCAATTGTGGGTTCAATTCTTGTGACCTTTTTCGAATGTAATGGTTTTTCACCCATCCTACGAGTTTTCCTTTTTTTCTAAAAATATATAATTCTTATAACATTCCATAAATATTTTAAAATACTAAAAAAGTATCCTTAATATATTTCAACCAAAATATTTATCTCAAACTTTATTGTTTTATCCCAAAATGTAATAAATCATAATTACCCTAAAAATAAATGTCTCCAAAAATAACGTTAGATACATTAAAATTTTGTACCTTAAAGCCTCAAAAGGGGTTTCTAAGACACTAAACATATGATCAAACTAAAACTTATAAACCCATGATGATATCCATAACTCTTAAGAAGACATAATAATAGCTAAAGCTATCTAAACTACCATTTCATTCATATTGTAAGGACCCAGCCTTAAACATTACATATTACAATATTTTTGAACTAGAATCGACATTTGAGGATATTTTAATTTTATATCTTTAAAGAATTAAGACCAAATATTACAATGTAACCCCATAAATTACAAGTGAAAAATTATAATAAGTGTCTATTTTTTCACAATATAAAACTATTGAAAAAAACATAATTTATATTTATGAAAAATCTTCAAAAATTTTCCCCTTGATCTCATAATTATCTCTGTTCCCATGTAAACCCAATGATTGACATTTTAAAAACATGGTATTCCCACAAAATCTCATTCAGGGATATAAAAAAGAAAGGAAACCATTAGATCAGTAAAAAACATGGAAAATAATATAACATTTACCTTTATCATAAATGTTCTTTGATAATATGAAATAAAAAGTTTTTACATGAAGAACAAACACTCATTTTTCTCAAAGAAAATAATTTCAACCCATATAAACCAATTATAATTACCTTAGGCGAAATCGAGAATAATATTCCTAAAACCATTTAAAATCAATTTAAATTAGAATAAACATATGTATGACTTACAATAAATCTATTACGGGCTTACTCGAAAATATCTGGGCCACATTATGTTAACATGTAATGGGCTTACCTATTACTATCTGGAAAACCCAATGTTAAGCTATAACAGGCTTCCTCAGTGGTATCTTGGCCACCCCCTGTTATGTTGTTACAAGATTACCCAGAACTATTTGGGCCACACCATGTATAAGATATTTTGGGCTCACCCATTTCTTATAATTATCAAGTATAGTATCATAAATACAATTGAAAAACTATTTTAATTCCACATGAAAAACACTTTTATATAAAAAGACTCTTTTCTTTTATAAATCCATTTTCAATACGAAAGATCCCAAAAATTAAGGGAAGAGATATGTTTATTTAAGAAAATATATAATCTTTCAAATGAATATAGAAATTTAATAATATTCCTAATGATAGAAAAATCGTTGTTTCCATGTACGTTAATAAAAGAACATTCCTTTTTTCATTTTCCAAAACGTTATGTATAAAACATGTAAAAATATTACTTCTGAAAAAAATTGACTGAAATTAAAAATTGAAATTAAACATTCTTTATATTCCTTTTATATCTATATAAATATATAAGTAAAAGTAATTTCAAGAATATTTACTTGGAGAAAACATTTTAAAAATAAATCTTTAAAAATTCAAGGTGTCCCATACCACATTCAATTATTAAATAATAAGTCCCATTAAAGAATAACATTTAAAAAACATTAAATAACCTGATAATAATTACATTAATGATATTATATATCAAATGGGGCAGTATATAAACCTTATAAAATAAGGTGGGTGTATAACATCAAAATATTCCTCAATGAAAGGTGATTTAGACGAAGTCCCTTACCTTGATTCTGAATCATCATGTACAATATTTACATTCCTGAATAGTAAACATAAGTTAATTATTTACATTATTTGTAACCTTTTTAAATTTTTTTATTCATTTTATATCACTTATTAACATGTTATAATAATTACATAATTATTTAGGTTCACGTCAGACGTTTTGATGATATTTGGTACTTGATTCCAAAATTAACTTATTATGATGTCAACAATCAAATTGGTCATAATTCCATCATCTAAAAAACATATTCATGAATAAATAATCACTTTTATATATTGATTATACTTTAAATCCAGTCATTAAATATGGATATGAAAAATTAAATATGTTACAATCATAGAGATGGTAAGTCGTGCATATGTATGAGTTAAGTTTTCACTTTTCAATGATAATTATTAAAGAGGGTAAGTATAATTTTATATTTAAATTGTTATAATAATATAATTAATATTATATTTATCATTAAAACATACTTTTATATATAATCCATATGATCTGTTGATGAAAAATGAATCACAATGCTTCATGGAGGTGATGGTCCACACGTACGCACGAACGACGCTATCATTTTTTTCGTTATAAAAAGGTAATAAAATAAATGATTTATCATATTTTAATAATTATAAATATGTCATTAATATAATATACAAACTTTAATTCCATCATTATAACTCTTCATGAGAGATGCTGATGGAGAATGAATTATATCGGTTCGTTAGGTAGTACTTCACCCAATAGACGAACGATAATTCTTCTCCCATTTGATGGATGTAGAGATGGGTTTAAGTGATGATATTAAGATAAAAAATATAATTATATTTTTTATATAGGATCTATTATTTTATAATGGTTGAGGAATATTTTAATGAGTTGGAAGAAGAAACAAAAATAGAAACACTTAATTAAAAACAATACATTTTCTTCGGACAATCTTCTTTCCTTAGCAACATAAGACCACTAAAATGGTGTTATGCCTAAATTAAGAGATCTAGAATATGGGGATGGATTCTATAAAGATATTAAGGAAGATATTATCTGAACCAAATATGTTTTTATGTGTGAATAAATGAGAAGAATATGTTACATTTTTATAAGAGTGGGGAGGGGAACTCTTGGAATTCTTCAAAACATTAAATTAATATTAATAAATGTTTTAGTCAAAATGGATAAAAACTGATTTATTTAAAATATAGGAATATTATGGGTATAAATACCTTCATATAATGTAAATTATATAAGTTTTTATGAATTTTTCATCCATATATTTTGGATTTAACCCTTATTTAACCTTTGTAATTCTTATCGTGCAACATGTGTTTTTACTCATTATGGGTTAATATTTTTAGTATAAAATAACCAAAAACTAAAAATCGATCATTTATGAAATTTTAATCCATATCTCAATCAGTTATTTTAAATTTATAATTTTATGAATTTTATATCATTTAATTAAATATTATTTATTTTAAAATATCAATTATGTTAATTTTCTCACTATTCATTACATGACTTTTTAAAAATATCATCAAAAGTTGATATATTCAAAAAAAATTAAATCGTCATTAATATGTCATAGTAATCTATAAAATCATTTTATGACATAAATTATCTCAAAATATATTTATTTTAGTATGTTTGGTATCATTTATTTGATATATCCTTTAATTAAATAAGTACTACATAGTCATTTTGTAAGAATTTATGGAAACTATTTTTCTTTTAAAAATTAAAAAAACATTATAAATATGATCATTTTATATTTCCAAATAATATTTATATCTGAATATATCCCCTATATATCTCCATATTAAAAATATTTTACTTGTAAAAAATAATCGTATGACAAAATTGGCTTTCCTTTGAATAAAATACTATAAATGACCTAAATTCATACAATTAGATCCAAGAGTTCATAAAATCTCTTAAAGATGATTTTGGGAAAAAATTATTTAATTAGATATAATTATGAAAAGTTTAATGATATTTTTCTATAATTTATAATATTAGTTCTTACCCATAATTAGTTGATTTACCCTTAACTGAGGTGATAAAAATTACCAAATTTATTATTCATATGGTATGAATATATAAGAGACCCATTTAATAAATTTGGACTGTATCATTAAAAAAATAAAATCCATTTTTAAAAATTCAAAATTCATAATTGGATAAAATTAAGTTAAATTAATTTCATTGAACGAATTAGAAAAAATGTTTTTAAAGTGAAAATGTTCAAAATATTGAAATGATTTTATATCATAATTCAATTTTAAATTTATTCCAATGACCATAATTGGATTAACTGATATAAATGTTTTCTAATTATTCTTTAAAACCAATAAAAATATCATTTAACACTCTCAATTATATAGATTAAAAATCTATTTTCAAATAAAATTTAGTATTTTTCATTATTCATCAAAACATGAAACTTATTAGAAAAATATAAAAATATTAAAACAAAGTAAATTTTTATATTATCATTTCAAATAATAGGTTTATTGTTTCAAATATAATTTATAAATATTTGAAAAAACTACATTTAAAATAAGTGCACCATCAAAAGGCAGCAAAACCACCTTTTTAGAAAAATATTTTATTATATGTAAAAATATATTTGTTATTATGTTATGTCTAGAAAATAAAGAAGTTGATTGTTAAATATTAGATTTAGAATTATATATATATCATTAATATAATCTGATATTGGTGATTTTTTATTTATTGGTATAAAATATACTTGTGTATAGTTAAATTGTTTTTTAGAAAAACATTTCCTTTTATTTTAAAAATTGTTTTACATTCATTTATAATTAATTGGTAAAATAATTATATGTATATAGGTAAACCATATTTTGATAAATAAGTTAATCTTGTTCATATATGTCATTCTTTTTCTAGTTTATAATGGAAACATTAAAATTATAATATTTAGTTGTTCATTTAAGCTTGTTGTGACATATCATATATGTGATCAAACAAAGTATTTATTTTTAAAAACTCGGGATGTTAAACATATCCTAGCTATTTTTTCTTATATAGCTTGACATAATTTCATCATAATCATCTCTTTAGTATCCATGTAAAATTAGAAAATCTACTAAATATTTTTTATCGTGAATTATACATTAATCCACCACTTACAATGAATGTGAACTTTTTGGAAACCCTATGGTACACATCCAGATCCAAGTATGTGTTATATCCCCAAGCTATTATAGTACACAGATAAATGTATATTGTACTCAGATTAATTAAAAATCACATGAGTGAATACCTTATACCTTAAACCATCACAGTCTGGGTATTCCCATATAATATACTAAAACTAAAGGGAGATAAGGGGAGAGGGAGAAGTGAGTCATCCATTCCCTCATCATCCAATATATTCAAGAAAACACTATCCAAAACATTTTCATGTCAGTTTCCTAACCAAATCGGGCGGTAAATCATATGAAATCTAAAATATAATATATATCACACACAACCACACAAAAAGAAACTAACTAGATTTAGAATCCTATTCCGTTATCATCTCATAAAAACCCTATAATTATCTTCTAAGGTATAGATATAAAACATATAAACAATAATAAATATTAACATGTTTAATCATCATCATTGTTTAATTTATAATTCTACTATTCATTCATTTAGAAACTATCTATATGTTAATCATTTAACAAACCAATATAAACCTCTATTTAACCATTTCATTTTTTATAGGCCAATTTTATTATCAAATAATTATTCAATTATAAAAATTAATATCCATGCTTCTCAAGAATCAATCTATCCTTACCATGGGTTTCGTTAATTCTATAAACCTTTCCATATTTTTGGGTACTCTATAACTCTTTAAAAGATGCTAAAAAATAGTAATTCATTTTTTGTTCATAGAGTTGTATGATGTTAAGAAGTTTGGAACAATATTATTAAAAATATGGATGATCATCCATCTAATATAATAAAAAATGAAGAATAAATTATTTACCCTATATCTTAACTCATATTGATCACCCTAGTGTCATCCCTGGCTCCATTGGGTAGATCACATTCCATCTTGCCATCATTGGCATCAACCACCACAGGAACCCCATAAAAACCTGCCTATTGTTTTCCAATTATCAAACAATTCATGATCATCAAAATTTTACATCAAGGCTCCATAATCCTAAAATATCATAAAGCATCAAAAGTTTTTTTACACAAATTCAAGGGAATCATTTTCCATAACAAAGAGTCATTCAAGTATCCCACATAAAAGGATGGTTTCAATCATCCCCAATGAATTTTCACCAATAAAAAAATATTTTATTAACATCATGAATTAATTTTTTCATTATCTATAGGACCAATAGTGGTAGACGACCCATAAGAAACATATGTCCATAACCAGAAATAAATAATTAACATGCTGCAATCATGACTTCAATATTTCATAAAAAATGGGAAACATTAATTAAATTTCCACTCCTCTTCTGTTAGTCCTTATATTTTTTCAGATTCATGTACTTTATTAAAAATTCCATCATATTAACTATACTAAACAATAAAAAACTACTACAACACTATTGAATCACACTATCTTGAAAATAAATACCAAGAAATAGCAACATCCACAACATTTGAAAAATATCCCCTCTTATTTATTTGACTTTTTTTAAATATTTTTCTGAAGAAAAAAATTTAAAAAGGGTAAGTAAATTTTTTATAAAAAAATATTCCTTAACGGTGGCATCGCCGATACTGCCTTTTCCCAAAAACAATGATTTCTTTCTCTTTTTATTATTCTTATTTAAATATTTAAAATTTTAATGTTTGATTATTATTTTGAATGTTTATATATATATATATATATATAACAAAATGTTTCAGCATAATCTATCTCTTATTCAAGTATGTGACTTTTCTATCCTATAAAATATTAAGTAGAAGACCAATATAAAAAATTAAATCATGTATTAAACATATAATAAATATTCTATGAAAAAAAATTCTTAAAAAATGTTGATGAAAAATATTTTATAAGCTTTATAATCCACCAACTTGAAACATAAAAATGTTTCAAGTATGTGACTTTGATAGCATATAAAATATAAATTATAAGGTCAATATGAATGAAATTTTAAACATTTATTAAACATATAATAAGTAGTCTAAAATAAAAAAAATCATAAAAAATTTTGATGAAAAAAAGATTTATAAGCTTTCTAATCCACCTACTTGAAATATAAAAATGATTCAGGTGCGTAAATTTTCTATCCTATAAATTATAAACTATATGACCAATATAAATGAAATTTTAAAAATTTGTTAAACATATAATAAGTAGTCAAAATTAAAAAAAAATTACTAAAAACTGTTGATGAAAAATAATTTATAATATTTTTAATCCACCTAATTGAAACTTAAAATGTTTTTAGTACGTGACTTTGGTAGCCTATAAAATATAAACTATAAGACCAATATGAATGAAATTAAAAAATTGATTAAACATATAATAATTAGTTGAAATTAAATATAATTTCTTGTATTTTATATTTTATAGGCACGAAAAGTCACGTACTGGAAACATTTTTAAGTTTCAAGTAGGTGGATTAGAAAGATTATAAATTATTTTTCATCAACATTTTTTAAGATATTATTTATTATTTTTGACTATTTATTATATTTTTTACCCATGTTTTAATTTTTATTTATATTTTTCTTCTAATTTATATTTTATAGGCTATCAAAGTCGTGTACTATAATAGATAACAACATATAATTTATATTTTCTTTTTTTACCACCATAATGCATTATTTCCAACAGTAAGTGGATTTTGAGATTACAGTGTAGGGAATATGTTTTTGAGTTTAGTGTTTTGCTTCTGGGTTTTGGGGTTTAGAAAACTAAAGAAAAAAATAAGAGATAACAATATATAATTTACAATATGATATTCTCATAATGAAGACAATACATCATTGTGGCTAAGATTGTGAACTCGACCCAACAATGTTAGGGCATAATTTCTAGTTATGACCTTATTGATTACATATGGTGCATCTCAAACTATTACCTTGTTATTAATTACAATCCATCTTATTATGAATTCTTCTAGGCTTTGGTCTCCCAAGAGGACGCAACCGATTAATAATAGGTATCACTATCTGCTAGCCTTCGGGCATTCAAAAATAACAAAACACCCCAATAGGCACCCATGGTGCAGCATAAAAGTTAGAAATCGTGTCCATCTGGTACAATGGATCAACATATTCTTCCCATGATATGTTCACAGATGCACATGTTGCGATGGCATGTGTTCATGGAAACATTTAGGCTGAAAAGTTTTCACATTAACATTGCCTCATTTCCAGTAATACCACCATTTTTACACCGATGCGATTTGTTATGGGGTATGAATGATATTGAACTTTAAATTGAGAGCGCTATCTTTAAAAAAGGTATACATGATAATCATAATCTTCTTTATTATTCTTTTTAATCTCTCATTGAAAGTGTATTTCGTACATAGCCCCTGTTGTTTTCCGTATGATGCTAGTTTTTGTCTATCAACAAAGTACTTCATGCAATGATATAATGTCTCGAAAACTAGGGATGTTATATGTAGCTTGAGAATCCATTTGAAGACACCATTGATTCACTCCACAATGTTTGTGGTCATGCGTTTGTACCTCTTCTCCCCGTAATATGCCAATGTCCATTTTTCTTTTAGAATCTGCATCATGTTATCATAAAATTCTTGATTAGAAAAAAAAACATTTTTTGAAAACTTTCTTCAAATCACCATTGAACCGAATTATATGCTAAATAGAATAGATGATATTTCACATAATTTGATTTTATCTTTATTTTTAAATAGTTAAAAATATAAATACAAGGCTTACCAAGCTTCGTGATTGTCTTCTTCATCGCTTCATTGTGGAGTTTTTATGCATGTTTCTAGGAATGTTTCTTTTGCAGAACTGATGATGTGCATTTGGGTATCTCTATATATCAGTATCCACATTGATTACCTCATTAATTTCTCAATGGTGATCAGATATCAAACAAAAACCCTGAATTATGGCGAAATGGTTGTTGATACATGCCAAAAACCAACTCTATAATTCATAGTTTTCTTTCTCTACATTGAAAAAGGCAAGAAGAAGGGGTGAACTATTTAAATCATGGGTTTCTATAATCAACAATACTCCCTTGTATTTTCTATATAGAAACATTTCGTCAATATAAATGAACTGTTTGCAGAAAAGAATTACAGAGATACATGGGAGGAAAGCTTAGAACAACCGATGAAATTTAACACGATATGGATCAAGTCAGTTATCATGAGACACATGTTTGTGTGTATAACTATGGAATAAAACTTGGTTATGATGCCTCAATATGGATATCAGTTGCAGAAACACCTAATATCAGTCATCCCAATCACCATAGACCTTCAGAATTACCTTATGTTTCGTCATCCATGCCTTATTATAGGAAATCTTATAACCAAATTTCTATTTATCCTATCTTGCACAAGGCATATCGAAACATCTTGGCATTTCCTAATCATCTGTACAACAATGGATGACACAAATTCTGTATCCAATGAGGTATGATCTTATCTTAGTCTACGCTAAACGTAAGTATGAGTTTCCTTAATCGTTGATATTCTACAACCTCCAAATGCAATGTATGGAATCACCCTCATTCAAAATCTACAATCATCCACATACGTCTCACACCATATGAGATATTTACTACTGCCAGATTCTTGAACTATATAGTTTTAGTTCTTCTCAATGTGAAATATCTTTAGTTTGATTTTTAATGCATCTATAATTGGCAAATTCCTTCCAATGTGTAGGGTTTTGTCCAGCTCACTAAACCTATTTGGTATAACTATCAAGAAATTCAATTTCCAGTTTAAGAACATTATTATTGAATTCAGGAACACATTTTATTTCTTCTGACCAAGATGAAAAGATTGGTGGATGATTTATTATTGGTCGAGGGTGTTGTGCAACTAATGTATTTATCTAAACCTCCTCCGTAACTTTTTTTTCGTCCTTCCTCATTATCTTGTTATCACCATCTGTTCTCTCATTACGAAAATCCTCATCAGAAGTAAAATTGACATGTATATCTAAGAGATCTTCTAGTTTTTCCTCTTCTGCATCATTTGTAATAGGATCAATTTTAGGGGGAGGACTATCTTCAACCACTTTTGTATGTCTACATATACTTACAACCGGATGTTGTTGTTGTATAAAAGAAATATCAATATATAACTCCATCATGGTACCATCTGACCGTTGATAAAATAAATTAATTGCTTGGATCCATTGCGCATCTGCAACCAATGGACAAGATAGATACTATAGTGTTGCCGATAATTTAAAATGTCTATAGCTTATAGACTTTATCTCTTGATCGGGTCCCAGATTTAAGGAACCAAGAATTATTTTTGAAGGTCACTTAGGGTTACACAACAAGTTGTACTAACCACTATTATTGGTTGTGTACTATAAGAAGCTCCTTTCTAAGATTAAATAACCTCACCATAACAGTACCACTATAAGAAAAATACCATTTAGTGGTGGTTAATTTTGTGTATAGTGGTGTTTTAAACCGCCGATACATGGTTTGGTGGCCGTTTACCAAAACCGCCACTAAATTGGGCGTCGACAATCTATTAGTAGTGGTTATTTCCATTTAGTAGTGTTTTAAAGGAAGCATTGTAGCTGCCTCATTTCGCGGTGGTACTCGTGACTTTATCGGTGGTTTTTACGCACCCTATATTTTATTTTATTAGTGGTGGTCATAACCACCTCTAATAAAATAAAATCCAGCGGTCGTAAATCCACCACTAAATTCACTAGAACCGCATGAGGAATGCATGGGAGTGATGAGACATTGTAGTGAGGGTTTTAACCACTGTTGAATGTAAGCCAATAGCGACGGTTAAAACTGCCTCTAAACGTAAAAAATACTGATGTTTAGTGGATTTTTTAACCGCCACTACTATCTTACCTGTATACTTTTCAGGGCGGTTAAAACCGTCGTGAAAAGCTGACCAGAGAAAAATTCTACTTCCACTACACCACTATCCTGAAAAACCAATCAAACCAGAAATACTAATAGCCTAATAGATTAATGCACACAAAATTTAAAAAAGAATGGAGACAACTCGTAAAATAAAAAAATATTGAAATAAAACCTAGAAAACAATAAAAAAATATCATAATCACCCATATTACTTGAAAAGAATATGGTAATATGCATTTATATTCCTATATTGTTCCCATGAGTGCTCTATAACATTCTCAGTATACTGAAAAATATGCATAATTAGTATACCTCAACCTCATATTTTCATATCCTATTGGTCCATGATTGTTACTACATACATTGGGAAGCTATAATTATCCTTTATGTCTAACTCTCCCAAAAGAATGGTTTGATATGGGTCGTGCACATATGATATTAGTTATGATACATGGAGATACTATAAACCTTATCTAACTTTAGCGGTAATGTAACGTAGAAAAAAACCTCACCCATAATGAATAGGATCTAGAATATCCTAGTGAACCTAGAAGCTAGATTTATCCCTGACCAAACCTCTATAGACTACATCATGGATATCCCTTCAGGTACGCATGATCTCCCTCCTCAAAAATAAAGGGCCATAATTATTTGTTTTTGTAGTACAAAAATAGTCTTGGTGTTGTCCCAATCCTCTCTTAGATCACCTATACCTTGTCCATCATCAATTTCACTATATCTAAACCTATGATTGATGACTCATTTATTTATATCTAGTACAAGGGGGCATGAAAGTTATCCCATAAAGATCCTTGAAAGCCTTCATGGAAATAGTTTTATGACATTTGTTTTTTTATGATAAATCCACTAAAATTTAGTGATCATTCCATATTTGACTAAAAACTATAACATAATCCTATAATATATCCTCAATAACTTGGATGTTTTTCACTATATGTCCAAAAAATTGGTGGGTGGAATGTTTTTATCATTTGAAACTGAGTCCTAAATACCTTCTATAAGATCATACACAATAAATATGTGAGACATGAATCTTGGTCAAAGATTATAATTGAAGGTATCCCATGAAATCAGATACATGCATCCCTATACAATCATCCAAATCATTCCATAGAACAATACTTTTAAATAGGAAGAAAGTTGGATTACATTTTCTATTAATATATGATTAGCCAAATAACATTATAACATCTCATTGACCCTGGTATTCCTATCAAAAATTCCATAGATATACCTTACTACTTCCACTAAGAAACCCAAAGGGTCTAGTATAAACATATTAGGACCCAATGACATTACTATATCTGTTGATAGTTGAGACACCATGAAATGAACTCACTAACACATTAATTCATACCTATCCACAACACTAATTTATGTAGTCTTTATATATCTTCATAAAACTTGGATACACCATTATGGGTGAATTGTGTAACTCCATCAACACCTCTTCACACAACATGATCAGAATCGGTATCTACTTTTACGAGAAAATGATGTACCCCCATTTCGCCCAGCTATATCGAATCTATCAGGTGTGCTGAAAGAGGATATTTGATAATTTAGGACTTCAAATTTGTTATCTTAAAACTACTATTCCCTCACATGATAAATATATATAGAGGGGGAACTACCCTCAACCAAGGATCAGATTAATCTCCTTCATCTACTAAGGAAAATGACATTACCGCCAAGTGCATGGATTCCTCATCCATCAGTTAAGATAAAGGTATCTTTCTAATGGAATCATCCACTACATTTCCTTTTCCTATATTATATAAAAAATATAAGTCATATTCTAGTAGAAAATCCAACCAATGCATCTACTTTAGATTAAAATATATCTAGGTGAATATGTACCTGATCCTATTATAATCTATGTAAACTATGAACCACTCACAAAGAATATAATATGTCCAAATATTCAAAGGTAAAAATATCACTACAAGCTATAAATCCTTGGTTGTGTAATTCTAATCATGAGGTATCATCTATCAGGACCTATAATAAATCATCACATGTCTCTATATAAACACATACTCGAGCCCAATTCAAGAGGAATTATAGAACACGACAAACTCAAATCCTTATTCTAGTAACCTTGTAATAGGTTCACTTTTTATCGTCGACTTTAGCACGTAAAAATCAAACATGTGTCACTTAAACAAAATGAAGGTACTCCCATTTCATGTAATGGATGTCATGGGAGCTAATATCATAGGGAATTATTTATAGAACCTTAAATAGTATCTTACCAATCAAGGGAATTTATTTACCTTTAATGTATTCCTATGTGCATCCCAATCAAGAACTATGTTAATCGTTGCTGGGTTCATAGCTACACCACCCTATGATATGACATACCCTAGAAACATGACCTCTCAAATCATGAAATGATACTTATAGATTCTTCCATTGAGTTAGTGTTTCAAAAGAAAGTATAGTATAATACTCAAATACTCAGCATTCCCACCCAATAATATTGAACAAATGAGGATATCATCAATTACGATCCTCATCAACAATGGGTTTAACTCCTAGTCATCCAAAATCTCGACTACCAATTCAAACACAAGCCTAAATGGAATGATGTATACCACACTCGAGAAATAAAGACATAAAAGGAAACATCAAAAATTAATAAAATGCATAAAAGGAAACATGAAAAATCAAGGAAATTTTAGGACATAATAATGTTTGGTGGAAACTATGTGACACACATGTTTCATATACAAACCCAACTATTCGAATATTTGTTCAACACATCAACAACACAACTACTCACGGTTTGATGATGCATCATCACCCTATCCACCTTTATCTCCACTTTCTACTGTCACCTGTAAGAACATTATATTGAAAATTATATACTGTTTCATATTTCTATTAAAACTTAAAACCAATGAAATTTTGAAAAATAAATGATTTTTATTTTATTTTTTGATTTAGCCACATACCACCAGTCGATGCACTACCACTAGGGTAATATCTTCTCATCGGCTGATGTATATCATTCATCGCTTTCTGCAAAGTGGATATCTGAACCCCCTGGTCTTGAACTGTGGTTCATATAGAATCAATCTCCCTCTGAGAATCTTCAGCTATGGATTGACTATAACTATAAGAAGATGCATCTGGAACCCCTGGTGGCATGCCAAAGACCTCAGATGGTATGGGTCTGAAACTCATCCCGCACACTCTACGAGGATGCTCCTTCCCAAGGACATTAGCAATTGGGTCATCCTAGGAGACTGAGTAATACTTCCCGGGATTTACATCCCATAGTTCTCTAATTTTTACCTATAAATAAAATATGAATATATAATAACAAATTAAAAACTGATAATAAGTTCTTATAATAAAAAATTGACTTCATACCCCATCTTATTTGGCATGATCATTAACAAAATTTCCATCTAATTTTTTGTGAACATCCAACAACAGTTCAGCTAGGGATGCATTGTGCCCTAAACTCTATGACTACATTAAGCAAAGTTAAATCAACAATTAAATATATTAAATAGATAATATTTTCTTATAAATATTTAAACTAATTAAATGATTACCAATGTCGTCCGGCTTCTAGAAAAGCTTTTCGAGCCCGTAGTGTGCGGGATGACTTTCTTAGCCCGGTTTGATGCATTCTGTCTTGAGAGATCCTAAAATAAATAATATTCAATTTAACAGTAATGTATTCAATGTCATATCCTCTTTATATACATGTATAAATGTAAAATGAGGATAATATCATAATATATATTTCAATACTATCCGCTTCTCATCACGATGTCTTTCAACAAAAACTTTCCACTATTCTTTTGGAACCCCACTGGGTATCTTCTAATACATTTGTTACACAGTCAACAAAGTATCATTGACAAGACACCACATTCTCCATTTGAAATCATTCCATTTCTTACGAAGACTTTTCAAAATCTACTTCTGTGCTATCACATCAGCAACTATAATGTGGAAGAAAATCTGTATACAAAAATTTATTTTGAACATATTAGTAACATGACATTCAATTAAACCATAATGTAATAAAATTAAATTTAATTGGGAATAAAAAACTTAATTTTTCCATCTTGGAGGAATATGTATCCAATCATCATAAGAAATAGGGAGGGAAACAGGCTCCGCTACCAGATGGCCTAGAATCTGGCCAAGTAACCGCGCGGCTTCATCTGTAGGGACCCCATAAGAATCAAATGGAATGATTATCTCCTCACATTTCATATTCCAAACAGTTGAACTTTTTATGTTTTTCTCCATGGTTGCATTTTTTTCATCTTCAATGAGCAAATAATTAGTATAAACAAAATAGAATAAATTTATTTAATTAAAATTTGTACCTATGACAGTGACACTCCAGTATGTCTGTAATGAACTGGAAGGGGTGTGTCGCTGCCCCACTGCTGAGGCTCCTGAAGGGGGAGTTGACGACTCATCCTCTAATGGGACATCCACAGATCGTGTGAGAGATGGTGCAGGGGGAGATGGTGTAGGGGTGTAGGCAGCTGGTGACTCAGATTTCGTGGGGAGGGAGCCAGATGGATCGACATCTGTCGCAGAACTAGAAGAAATAGTGTACTGCTTCCTCCATGGCATTCATGTCATTTAATCCAATAAAATTAATTTCAGAATATATATTTCAAAAAAAATTATGTAGAAAAAAAAATTAAAAATGATAATAGATGCCCAGTACTAATAGACAAAATATATATAACAATGATAATGAATAACTGCAAAAATGAAACAAGTGGTTGCTAAATGAATAAATAATTGTATATACAATCATATTCCCATTAAATCATGTCGGTTTCCTTCTCCATTTCATCTTCCACTTCATTCATCCTTTCCAGACTAATATTTTCAATATCATGATGGAAAAATAATTCTGCTTCCTGTTGTTGATTAAATTCAATTTCAGAGGTCAAATCATCCACTTCATCACCCATATCATACAAATATCTTTGTATTACGTGAGAAACTACACTCTACCCTTCATCCACAACATCATTCACATAATACACCATTTTTTCTTACGATGCTAAGATATATGGATCATGTAGTTCACGATCACCAATATCCATCAAGCAAGAGAAGTTCAAAAAAGTAAATTGCAAGGAATCTCTTTTAACACCTATGATAACATCGACCCATTATCATTTGAATAAAACAATAGAAAAATGTCTATCATAGTTTAATTCAATAATATCATATAGAATTCTATAGTATCCCACTTCAGCAAATGTAAATATACCACTATTCTATGTTTTCAAACCCACTTCTCGATCAATTGTACGAAATCTAAATCCATCCACATTATAAGCATCGAACTTTATAACTTGTTTTATAGGACATATTTCAATAAACATAAAATCTTCTGAAGAGTATTCTCAAGAATCAGTATTCATGATCCAAAAAAAAATATAATTTAATAGATTTACAAAATGTATGTGTCGAAATAATATTCATATTTATTGCAATATTTATGAACTTACACGTTGTGAAAACCATTCTACATTCTCTTTATTCATAGATTTCGTTATATCTTTCTCATTTCATGTTTGGAGTCTCATTAGTATCTTTGTTTGTATCCTCAACTCTTCAATAAATGGATCTATAATTTCATTATTCAGCAGCACATATCTATGTTCCTGTAACAATTCCAATTCTGTCAGTGTCACATTTGAGGTCCTCCCAACTGATCGGCCAATAGCAGGAAATATTTTTTATTTATGATGCATTTGAGATTGAGTTGATGTGTCTTCAACCCATACAACTTGATTAAATCTTGTCTCAATATCATTCAAATATTTCGAACAAAAGTTAAGACACTCCTCAACCAAATAGCCTTCAGTAATAGAGCCTTCTGGTTGAGATTTATTTCTCACGTATGCTTTCAAATGCCCAAGATATCTGTGAAATAAAATAATAATATTATGAATTTATTTAAATGCCAAAAATTGTTTACTTAACTAGAAAATATATAAATAAAATATATCTCAATTGGATACATCCATTGATAATGAACGGGGCCACCTAATTTAGCTTCCTCAACCAAATGCACAGTTAAATGCATCATGACAGTAAAAAATGGTGGAGGAAAGATCATCTCCATTGGAAAAAGGTTCAATAAAAACATGTCCTGGAGGTTGTCAAGCTGAAATGGATATAGAGATTTCTCACATAATTGCCTAAAAAATGTGATTAATTGGAGTACAACAGCAATAATGTTTTCAGGTAATAATGTATGCAATGTGAATGGTAGTAACTGTTGTAACAAAATATGTGAATCATGACTTTTCAATCCAAATAACATACGATTCTTAAAGTCAAAACACCTCAAGATGTTACTAGAATACCCATCAGATACCTTCACATTATTTAAAATTCTAAGGAATGTATCGTTATCCCTATTTTTCATTACAAAAATGGCCGGAGCATACTTTTCATTCTCATCGGGACAGAGATCACGTTTTTTGTTCATTACTTGTAAGTCTTTGCGAGCATTGAGATGATCCTCTGAATTTCCATGCTCATTAAGTAATGTGAAAATCAAATTATCACAGGCATTCTTCTCAATATGCATCACATCAAAATTGTGCCGCAACAGATTAAATTCCCAATACAAAAGTTCGAAGAATATACTTTTTTTTCCATTGTCGCGTTCTGATTTCACATGACGATGCACTTCAGACCCGTTTTCTGCTATCATTAAAATGATGAACCTTCCCAAATTCTATTTCAACATTTTTAAGTTGTGTCAATATTTCCTAACCAGTTAACAACTTTGGAGGTGGTCTACGATCAATGGAACCATTAAATTTTGATCTGTTTAGCTGAAATCTATGAGATGCATCATGAATCTTTGATGGCATAAGAAGCACCATTTTCTACTGTGAGGTAGTTGTTTGGGCTCAAAATAAATGTTGCAAATGGGACAATCCAAACCCATGTAATTATTCCAACCAGATAAATTCCCAAGCCCGGGGAAGTCACTAATGGTCCCCATTAAAGCTGAATGCATTTTAAACATTGTTTCAGAAGAAGTATCAAATATCTTAACACTGTTGCTCCATAAATCCTGCAATTCTTCAATCAAAGGCTGCAAGTATACATCAATATCATTTCCAGGCATTTGTTTTCCATGAATAATCATTGAAATGATAAAAGATGTTTATTTCATGCACATCCATAGAGGCAGAATATAAGGGATCAAAACAATAGGCCAAATGCTATAACTGGTACTCAAAGTCCCAAATGGGTTGAATCCATCGGTAGCCAATCCCAATCAAACATTCCTAGGATCAGCTGAAAAATCTAGATGTATTGAATCAAATGTATTCCACGATTGGGAATCTCATGGATGTCTCATTAACCCATTATTATTATTATCTACAAAATTAAACTTTATCTGTTCGGTGGTTTTCGATGACATGAATAATATTTGAAATCAAGGTTTCAAAGGAACAAAATGAAAAACCTTTGCAGGTTTGGTCCTTTTCTTCTTCTCCATGAAATTATTTTCATTCAGACTACCAACATCACCCTTTGACTTCCATCTAGAAGAAGAACATTTCTTGAAATTTTTTCTTCTTGAATCATCTTCCCAATAAATCATACAATCATTGAGGCATGCATGTATTTTTGTGTAATTCAGACCAATCTTGTTAACAAATTTTTTCATATCATAAAAAGATTCTGGGATTTTTGCTTTAGGAAATGCATCATGAATCAATTCCAATATCAGGGACATTTCCTTATTTTTAATTCCACATAGACATTTGAAATGGTACAACTTAAGAAGAAATGAAAGCTTTGAATATTTCAAACACCCACTATACAACTCTTTATTTCCATCGTCAACTAAATCATGAAACAAATTTTCCTCAGTGATGTTTTCTCTTACATTTGGCTCTACAGAATCATGAGTAGGATCAAATGATATGTTACAATCTTTATCTTCTTGTGTTACGGTCTCAAAAACATCACTTGTCACATTGAAATTTGTAGCACCCTCCTCTAGTTGTTCTGATATGTTTTGATATGGATAGTGGTGTCTTGCAGTGCTTAATGCATCATTTATAAGGTTTTTCATTTCATTTTCCATTGTCGATGAACTTGGGACCACATTCTGTGGATTAACATCAGTACTCAATCTTTCTGTAACGTCTGATTCTCCATGCCAAATCTAACACAAATATTGACCATGGAATTTCTTCAGTATTAAATTTTTATAAACTTCAACTCTCTTAAACCATGTTCTAAATTTACATTTAAGACATGGGCATCTTATTCTCCCTTCAACGGATCGATTAAAAATTGAAAAATCTAAAAACTTATTAAAAAACTTAACATACTGAGGTGTATTCCTCGGTAATGTGATCCAGCTTTTATCTATGTATATCACAATGTGCCTACACAATAATAATAAAATTAAAACACGTAGTTACTACTAAATAGATAAAGAGATTCATATATATGATAATATAAGATTAAAAAACATAATATAATAAGGATGTGCTGCTGATTTAGATATGAACCCTCTAGTGTTTGGGATAGGGGAAGTTTCTTTGGTAAAGAGAAACAGTGTGCTAACAACGTGTTTTCTACTTTACCATGAAAAGCAATGCACGTTGTTAACATGGAATCACTACGTGGATATAAAAATCATTCATAATGTATGAGAAAATATATATAATATAGTCCATTCATCTAAATGGTTTTCATGGAAATAAATGGATAAGAAAAATCTACTGAAATAATAAAAAACGTCAATAGAACCAACAATGATGGACTGTAGTCTTGAGGCATGATAAGTGGTAGTGTTTATGGAAATTCATGATGAAATAACCAGGGAGATTAGGTTTTGAGGTTATAAGAACCTTTTTTGGATTGAATTCCTAGACCTCTCTTTGGTGTATTCACATAGAAAAGAGTGGTGGTGTGACTTGAGGGTGATTTGGATCATATATGTGTTAGTGCTCATGAGTGGATAATTATGGTTAAATGGGACGATCGAGGATCTGACCATGGAGTTGAACTAAGAGTCAGATTCAGACTTCGGTGTGGGAATTGAACATTTTTGTAATTCCTTGAGTTTTAAGGCATCGTGGGTGGGATATGATAGTGCATTAGTGGGTGGGATTGAGCAGCTTTTGTATAATTCATCTAGAGAAGGACTTACTAGTGTTGTTGCATAAAAATTGATGTGGTAAGGTGGAGACCACATCAGAAATGTTGTTCAAGATGTGGATGATGTGGTTTGGGGATCAAACTAGGGTATTTGAAGAATAGTTGATGGGTTTGGTCTTGGTGTTTAGAGGTTCATAGTATAATCATGTTGGGAATTTGGAGATGAAATGTGGGGTATTGGTACTATCATCTAGGACAACATAATAAGATAATCAGAATCACATCGGTGGAAATAGATCCTAGACGGAATTCTCTCTAAACATTATATTTGGGAACTTGGAAGAATTATATTCATCCAAACCACTACAATAAGTTAGAATGAATTCAATACCATTCACTTCAACACACAAAAGAAATTTATGCAATGTAAATTAAATGATAGAATGAAAGAACACTTCAATTTTATATTGTTTAGATTGAAATTTTGGCTTCTAAGGGAGAAACACTACAACATTCCATTTTACTGAAAAGAAATGATTACAACTTGTGAGTAACAATATAAAAATTCTAGCATCATAATCTACTGTATCAGGGATGCTTGGTAGTCGAATCTATGTGGAATGTTATATTGGGAATACATAAATATTTCATAAATATGCAATTAGTAAAAAAAATCATGTCCCTAAGGTGTTATGTATATTATATTTATATATCCCTATAGGTTTACCATATAACCATTCTCCCAATTAAGCCTTCCATATAGATTCAAGTCCATTCCCAACAACCATTGGATGGTTACTAGTACCTAGTAATCGTATAACATACATTGGTAATGATTTTTACCTCATGAAATGATATTTATAACAATAACAGAAAAACCTTACTATAAGATATAAGAATAAAGAAACATCTGATAAAAAAATACAATAGTTATATACATGATTCTATATATAAATAGAAAAATACAAAATATATGTATAAAACACAACATTTCATGTGACCAATATGAATCCCAAAGTTAAAGAAAATCTCTACTGTTATTGAGAATCATTAAATGACCCAATGTCACCGTATAATGTCCACATAACCCATCAAAGATCAAAATGAATTAATTATACTTAAATTAGCATGGACCTATAAAATATGCATGAGCTAAATATCCCATTTGTTTAGCACATTCAGAATCTATGCATTTTATATTCAATTCAATTCCAAAAAATTACATATTTAAATACAATAAAGAAAATACTCATTTTACATAATCCTATATAGAAATTATCAATAAAAATATCAATAGTTTTAAAACATGCATTATTAATTGTCATTAAATGAAAAAAGTCACTTGTAAATCACTTTTCCAAAGCTTAAGTGCCATTTTACTAAAAAACCATTTCATAGAACCACATAAAAACCTTCTAAAAAATAAATCCTCTAAAAATAATCATTTTAAAATAACAAAGATTTTTTAAATTTTGAAATGGTTTTCAAAACATCTTTTTAAAATATATTTACTTTTAAAACAAGGATAAATGGCCTAAGAAACATTTCGAAACCCCATTAACACTGGTTTTTCAGAATCTAACAGTTTCAAATTTCTTATAAAAAAACACAAATAATCATTATAATATAATTTTTAATATTTCAAAAGAACTAATTTCAAAATTATTTTAGATAATATTGAAGGAACATTTATGTCAAACCATTACAACTATGTCAAAAATATTTTAATAGTCCTTTTTCAAATACTAAAAAATATAAATGAAATGGGTAAGGTACACATGCTGTAACTACAATATTAAGGTCATGAGGAAAAGAAACAGACCAAAAATACATTGGTGTCATAAATTAATTTGTGAATAAAATGACGGAGTTTAAAAAAATGGGAATCCCAAAAGAATTATCCTAAAAATAATCCTAAGGTCGTGGGTATTGACCTATGGATCAAGTAAAAATGACTTGAGCTGGTGACAATGAACATTTCCTGAAACTAATGAACATGTTATTGTCCTTGTTGGTCCTATTAAACTATCCAAAAATAAATGACCTTATCACTCCATCACTATCACATGAAAAAAAACAATACCTCTAACTTAAAGGCATATTATCTCTTTTGGTATATCCATAATTTTTTATCCATAGAGTACTACCTATTCAACCCACTACATATACTAGAGTTTTCTAATACACAAGACATCATAAATAATCCAAGTAATCCTATGAAATGTAAAATGGTGGTGTGAAAAAATGAACCATTACATGAATTAAATATAAAACATTTTAAAAAACTCACTACTCACCTTCTTATAAACTCACAAGATTAATCTAAAACACATAAAAGAATAGAAAATATATAAATATGAATCAATATAAAAAATAATCTCAAGGTATTACATTTTAGATAAAAACAATAATTATAACATGGGGCTAAATTAGGTCTCAAAACATTCCATTGAATCTAGTTTTTCCATAAAGTGATAAACACATATTATTTTCCAAAACATGCTTGGAATTACATTCTCAACTCAATCTGTAACATTCTTATCCTAATAAACTCATGTGAAATTTATTTATTAAAAGATTTTTCAATCCAAATTAGGATTCAAACATCCCTTAAACCATACTTTCAAATCATGTATGGATATAAAATTATTTCAAAATTCATAAACAAATATTAACATAGAATTAAAACCTTAGGGTTCGTATAGGTCGTCGGGGTCATGGGGGGCTGGGGGAAGTGGGGTCACCAGGGTCGCGGGGTAGCTGGGGTCCTGGGGGTTGGGGTCACTGGGGTCACTGGGTCATCAGTGTCGTAGGGTCTCCGGGGTCGCTGGGGGTCGGGGTCGCAGGGGAAGCGGGGGGCCGGGGGAAGTGGGGTCACAGGGTGAGAAGAGGTCTGGGTGGGGGGGAAGGGTCAGCATTGTAAAAAAATCTTTCAAGGTGATTTATTATAAACCGCCATGAAACCATTTTAAAAACGGGCTTAGAGGCGGTTCCCAAAACCGTCCCTAAAAACCCACTAATAAAGGAAATTTCTATTGTAGTGTACACACAGAAAAACATGCCTCTCTACATCAAAAATGTTTCTTTGATAAAAATTATGATAGTGTAACAAATATTAACAATGATGTTTGACCATATAATATTTATTAGAATGGAGTTTTATGACGCCTTTTTATACCCTAATATATTCTATTAATGTTTCATTATATGAAATTTTATTAGAATATAATTCATCGAATGTTTTGGAAACCGAGGCAAAAAGAAGAGGAAACATCAAAATACATTATTTATCATTGATAAAATGACATTTATTATCATATAAAGTGAAATGAATAAGAACAAATACATTAAATAACACATGAATTCTATATAACATACAATAAATTCATTGACATTTTTCAATAAAATTTGGTTTTGATGTGATCAGTCTCAATTTTGATGAGGTAAAATCTAACTTATTTTTTATTGACAGGTTAATAAATTTCATTAACGATATGTACTTCACTTTTGAACATTCAAAATCTTTCGACCATATAATTACATATGTTAGATGTCATCTTATATGTAATTAGAAGAACAAAAACAATTGAATGTTCAAAAATGAAGTACATGTCCATCAAAGATTTTATTAACCTACCAATTAAAAATAATTTGAATTTGAACTCATATATGAAGTGATACTTATCTCATCCAAACCACATTCTATTGAAAATTTTAAATGAATTTATTTTATGTCATAAAGAATTCATCTGTTATTTAATGTGTTCATTCTTCTTCATTTCACTTTATATGATAATAAGTATCGTAAGTTAATCATTATGTGGATTCATTTTTTAATCCTATGTTGTTTATTAATTAATCGATAATTAATAATTTCTAATAATAATAATTATTTCTAAATAATATAATCTTCATGATACTAAAATTTTAAAACAGTTTCTGGTATCATAAACTATGATACTAATGTTTCTTAGTATATTTTTTACTAATTTAATAATTATTTAATCACTTGTTAATCAAAACTAAGTTAACCATTGGTTAATCATTAGTTAATCATTCTTCAATAACTTTATAATAGAGATGAAAGAACACATAAAATAACACATGAACGTTTTACAACATACAATAAATACAAACATTTTTCAACAAAAAATGGTTTGGATGATATAATCCTAACATCATAAATGAGGTAAAACCCACCTTATTTTTATTTGATAGATTAATAAAATATTCTACAAGTATTTAATTTACTTATTAAGTACATATATATAGATGATGTCATTAAGATTCAATATAAAAATAATTTGGATTTTAACTCACTTCCGAAGTCACACTCATCTCATCCAAACCATTTTTAATTAAAAAATATCAAGATATTTCTTGTATGTTGTAAAACATTTTTGTCTAATTTAATGTGTTTGTTCATCTCTGTTTCATTTTATATAATCATAATTTTTATTTTATCAATGACAAGTATTATTAGTTAATCATTACATGTATTCATCTTTTAATCGTAATTTATTCCGTTATTAATCTATAATTAAGCATTGGTAATAAAACCTATTATTTCTAAACTATATAATGTTTATGATACTAAAATTTTATAACATCTTTTTATATCCGAAACAATGATACTAATGTTTTATAGTACAGTTTTTAACTAATCAATCATTCTTTAATCACTAGTTAAACATTATTAAGTTATTCTTTAATTATTTATTTATTCTTTAATTATTAATCATATGATATTCATTAGTTAATTAAAATTAATTAATCATATGTATTCATTATTAATCCTAAGTTATCATTAATTAATCAATAATTAATCATTACTAAAAATAAGTATTATTTCAAAACAATATATAACTAATTAAGCTACAAAATAAATAACATCTTCAAAAATGACTAAAAAGAATTCAATTACTAATAATAACTATCATTCCTTAATGACTTTGTCCTTATCCACTTCATTATATAACATCATAATTATCATTTTATCATTTATAAATATACTGAATAGATTTTTCTTTTCTTAGATATTTTAGTAGTTTATAAATAAAATATGAATCATCTTAATAATATCCCCTGATAGTGTCAAACCATGAGTGCAGAAAGCCCCACTGTCATATACCAGTTCCCATTAGATTCTATCTCAAAACAGTGTTTTCGGGTTTTACCCCTAGGTACATCTGTGCAAAGTCCACATCCATTTGTTTGTATCCTGACATTAATTTGATTAGTTAGATAACCACATAATTTTTATGCTACAAAAATTTCACCATATATAATACTAAGATATTATATACATAATATATACATAATATATACAAAATCATCACTAATAATTATTATTATTATTTAAAACAATATATAACTAATTAAACAACCTAATAGGAAAAAAATTTAGAACTAACTAAACTACTTAAAAAAGGAAATATTTAGAGCAAAAAATAATTCAATTAAATAATTAAAAAACATTAAATTAAAAAAATACCTATAAATGATGCTTCCCAAAAAACCACCTTCTTTTGAACCAAGGACTCCTCTACATGGAAAATAATTTTTTTAGAGGTATAAGTAGTGTATTTAAGAGACATGGGAGAAAATTGAAGTTAGGTGAAGGGGGATTCCCTTTTATAGTGTGCGGAGGGAAAAGAGGCATCCCCCCTCATCGTCTTTTCCATGTCATCGATTCGGGCCAAAGGCGGCACAGGGGATGGAAGGCGGCATCACCAATGCCGCCTTTAATGCATAATTTTTATAAAAAAAATTCACATATTTCGTTTAAGAACATTTAGAAAATCTATTAAAAAACTATATTTGTTTATTTACATATTTTGAGATGATAATAATACTAAATGAAATAATTCTTCTATAATAATATTATTTTTAATAACATGAGATAATACCCATTTTTTCTTTATTTCTTTGATTTCCATATTATGAAATTATAATTATCTAATGTATGTGATTTCAAAATTTTATCATCTTTTTTGTTGATTCCATCTATTTATTCAACAGAAACTAAATCATGATTTCAGATAAATGTACGAATAAAAAATAAATGTAACAAATTAACTACTTCTTCATGAAGATTCAAATGATTTGTCTCTTCAAAAACAGGGAGAGTGGGTTGAGCGCAAGCCTAGAAAGACATAGGAAGGATTGACTCAATTTGAAGAAAACTCTCTGGGCTTGATTGGAGAAGTTTGAATCATCGAAGTTGGAGGATGAATCAAGAAATATCACACAAGAAACACTCTCTGAGCTCTAGAATAACCTATATTTTTTTTGGGTTTCTCTAGAAAAATTGGTTGACAAATTTCTTATCTAATTCATCTTAAATTTTATTTCATTTAATTCTCTCACATAACCCTTTGTAAGTCTACCTGTTAAATAGTAGAGATTATTTCCATTTTCATCATATCTTATTTTAAATCCTTGATTTTATATTATTATATCAATATTTTTTAAAGAAAAATACTTTACATAATGAAATCCAGAGAAATCTGTAATGATTCAATACACAAAACACAAACTACATGCAAGAGGGATGCACTGTGAAAGGGTAGTTTGCACTATCTTTGCCTAACTCAGAAATCACCCTTTTGAAGCTGTTTACCCTCATGAAATGTTGTAATCTACCCCTACGTGAGAAATGATCTACCTTGATGCATGATCTGGATGACCTTAATACGAGAGCCTTGAAACCAAAACTAACTAGATGTGACACAGGTTACCCACACGTGAGATATCACCTACCATGATTCTTTAAGTAACATGTATGCTTACTCTTACATGAATGAGACTTTAACTTTTGGCAAAATCTCAAAACCCAGGCTTACCTTTACACCTGCAAAAATTATCTTGACCCATGAAGGGGAAACCGGGCTGCATAAGGGTAAATGAATTTTACCTGCACAGGCAAAGAGGGTGTCGTGTAAGTGTGAATTAAATTATAAAAACAATTAAATTATAAATAAATAAAATCATAAATAATAAAGAATTATATTTACTATAATTTCAGAAAATTCCATATTTACTTCTAAAATAATTGAACAACTTTAATAAATTACTTTCATAAATTATCAAACCATTTCACAAAAACCTTTTACAATATGAAAACTCTCTCAAACCACCAAAAACCCTAGAATGTAAAAGTAAGTGTTTGGGGAAAATCTAGTCCATTATAGCATAAATCAATTGTTTCTTATATTTAAATCTATCATGATTGTTTTATCCTTATCAGATAATAATTTTAACGAGTTTCAATGATTATATTAATTTTTCAAATGTTACATCAAGTGTTATATAGGGTTGTATCGTGTGTCTGAATGTTTATTACATTTTTAGACACTGATTGTGTCTAAATTAAAGCAATTTTCCCATGACCATTTGATATTGAAATGTTATGCATTTATTAAAAATACCCCTGAATTATGTACAACAAGATAAATTAATTTCTTTGGGTATATATTAATTTTTTTTTAATGATTTGAGGATTTTAAGGTTTTTTTGAGTGAATTTTGAACTTTTATAAAACTCTTAATTATTATTTAAATCTTATTGTAAATAATCAAATTTTTCTTTGGTTTTCTTTTTTACCTATTATTATTATTTTATATTCATAAAACATATATTATAGTATTATATAACTAAACAGATGTGGGTGTGTGGGTGTGTGGGTGTGTGTACATATATATATATATTAATGAATTTTTTGAATATTGTTTTATATAAGACAATGTTTTTATAAGAAATTATATATTAGTAATATAATGTGAGTAATTATTTATTTAGATAAATACATTTACATATATATATACTAATTTATAGATATTAGAATTTCACTAAATTTAAATTCCATATTTGCATATTATTAAAAAATACTAAATATAATTTATTTTAACTTTTGTTTTTTTTTAATTTTTTATCCAAATATGTATGTATTATTATTCATAATTAGGAATAGAATAATATTAAATAACTAATATTTTTTAATTTTTTATTATAGGGGTTTCTCATATTTTATTAATTAGAATATTAGTCGTATATTATTAATTTCACTTTTCTTTAATTAGAAAAATATTATTATGAGTATTTTACCTTGGTTTGTTTTGTATAGTTACTAGAAGGTTTCCATGACCTACTTTTAAGTCAACTGAGGATGGTGTTTGGTCTTCCATACAATAGAATAGAGATTGTTATACAGTACATGGCGTGTTGTCAAGCATGAGAATGAGTTGAATAAGAATTCACTAGGTCATCTGTATAGAAAAATGTATCTATCGAGATAACTCCAATCTATCCAATGACGCTGGAAAACATAAAATGTGAGGCATGGGAAACAATGGTATGGATTGAAGATGCTTACTATTTTGGATAATTCTCAATACCATAGATTGTGGGGTATTCATTGCTAACATTTTTCAATGCTAGATAAAATGTGGTGATAAAGACTACTTTTAGTTCTTGAAAAAAACGTTTATATAGTTAAATTTTATCATCGCTAAAAAAATGTTAAAACTTTATTTTTATCATTGAAAAAAGTTTATCATTTATTAGAATTTTCTTAACGCTTATAAAAATGTCACCATTATCAGCGTTTTTTTGGTTTTGATAATGATCGTAGTCATAAATGATTTTATTTATATACACTATAATATATATTCCATTTAAAAGCACACAAAAAAGTTTTTAAGAGCCCTAAAAAAGCGCTATTAATCACAGCGCTAATAAAGGGGGTCCTTTATCTACACTAAAAAATGCCAATAAAGGACACCCTTTATTCACGCTATTTTAGCACTGATAAAGGCCTGAATGGATGAAATGTTTTGTGAATATAACAACTCTTCAACAAAAACCTATAATCTCAAAAAATGGTATATACATTAATTGACATCATGAATACAAAAATGTCCAACCATGTTATATACAAGAAACGATTACGATATACATTTCAAATAATGTTTTATATAATTACAATTACAGTGATCCAAAAAAGATCTATGAACATTAATATTTTATCTTTTAACGCCCATGATCCCCTCTCAGAAATTTCCTCCCACGGTATCAGTTGTTGAACGAATCATCTCAACCAAAGAAAAAGATTATTCTTATATAAAAAAACAAATATGATGTTAGTAATAATATAAAGAAATTATTTAAACATTAATAAGAAAGAATACATTAATAAAATGTCAATATTCAATAAAAAAGAAACCTTTGGTATGATACCAGTAACACCATGCATCGTATTGAGGTGAGGTTGATTCATATACGTCACAAATGAGTTATATATCATTGTCCTAAAATATGAAAACAATCCAAATGTGTTTTCTTAGTTTTGAGTATGTCACTAGTTCTTTTATTAAAATTAATTTCAATTTTGAATAATGACATAGTTGGGGTTATTTTGTGCACACAGTGTGTCAAATTGAGGTGAAACTTTTTCTTACCTATCAAAAATTAATAATAGATCATTGTCCAAAAGTGTCAAAACAATCTGAATCTGTTTGCTTAGTTTTCAGTACGTCAGTAGGTTTTTTTTTTACCAAAATGTCATTTCAGATTAGAAACATGCATTTTGAGTCAGTAGTCGCATCATGTGTCGTTTTAACATGTGACTACTTCATATACGTCACAAATAACATATAGATCTCTGTACTAATTTAGCAAGATAACCAGAGCATGTTTTCTTGGCTTTTAATGGGGGCCACATTTTGATGTAAAATATCAATTTTAAGCTGATAACGGACACATTGAGTCATATTAGTCACACAATGCATCATATTGAGATGTTATTGATTCTTACACATCACAAATGAGTCGTGGATCATTTCTCTAAAGTAGGAAAACAATCCAAATATTTTTACTCATTTTTCAATATGTCACTTGTTTTTTTAATTAAATTAATTTTAATTTTAAATAAAAAGTCACACTTTGAGTCATGTCGGTCACTCCATGTTTTGTTTTGAGGTTTAGTTGACTAATAAAAATCAAAAATGACTCGTCTATCATTCTCCTAAATATCTAAACAATCTGAATGCATTTTTTTTGTTTTCAGAATGCCACTTTTTCTTTTTACTAAAATTAAAGTCAATTTTAAATAAAAAGAGACACTTTGAGTTATACTGACAAAACCATGAATCCTATTGAGGTGAAATTGATTCCTACACATCAAAAATGATGTATAGATCATTTTACTAAAGTATTAAAATAATCCAAATGCGTTTTATTATTTTTCAGTGTGCCAGTTTTTTTATTAAAATGTCATTTCAAACTAAAAACATGCATTTTGAGTCCTTTCAGTCGCATTATGCATCATTTTGATGTGATGTTGCTTCATACACATCAAATATGATATATTAATGATCATCCAACATTATCAAGATAATTGGAGCATGTTTTCATTTTTTTCAATGAGGGACATGTTTTGAACTAAAATGTCAATTTTAAACTAACAATGAAACATTTGAGTCATACCAGTCACACCATACATCAGATTATGGTTTCATTGATTCCAAAACATCAATGATGACTCATGGATTGTTTTTGTAAAGTATCAAAACAATCATAATTCATTTTCTTTGTTTTCAGTATGATACTTGTTATTTTTTACATAAAGTAATATCGATTTTAAATAAAAAGACACAATTTGAGTCATATGGGTCAAATCGTGCATCGTATTGAGGTGTGGTTGACTCCTACACATAAAAAATGAATCATTTATCATTTTTCTAAAATATCAAAACAATCATAATGTGTTTTCGTGGTTTTCAATATGTCACTCGTTCATTTTACGAAAATTGATGTCTTCAAAAATGACACTTTGAGTTATACTGGCTACATCATGTGTCAAATTGAAGTGTAGTTTATTCATACACATCAAAAATGACATATATATCATTTTCCTAGAGTATCAAAAAAAATTTAATGTGTTTTCTCAGTTTTCAGTATGTCCATTTTGTTTTTTTAATTAAAATATCATTTCAAACTAGAAACACGCATTTTGAGTCATACCAATCGCACAGTGCATCAGTTTGACATGAGACAACTTCATACACATCAAAAATGACTTAGGAATAATTTTCCTAAATTATCAATATAATTAGAGTGTGATTTATTGGTTTTCCTAGAGGGAAACGTTTTGAACTAAAATGTCAATTTTAAAATGATAACAGACACTTTGAGTCATACCAGTCACACCATGCGTCAGATTGAGATATGGTTGATTCCTACACATAAAAATGGATCATGCATCATTTTACTAAATTATCAAAATAATATTAATGAATTTTATCACTTTCCAGTATGTCACTTATTCTTTTTTACTTAAAATAATGTCAATTTTAAATAAAAAGTCACAATTGGAGTCATATCAGTTACCACATGCATCATATTGAGGTGATATTGACTCCTATACATCACGAATGATTTATAGATTATTTTCCAAAAATATAAAAACAATACAAATTCATTTTCACATTTCTTAATATGTCACTTGTTCTTTTTTTGGGTCCACTAGGTCGAATACCCTGAGAGGGGAGTGAATTAGGGTATGACAGATTAAAACATTCTCTTGTTCGGATCTTGTTTCATTATTAGACAAAACTAATTCTCTCTTCCTACAGTATAAATATATGACTAGATTTCAAATCTTGCACATGACATAGTGATTTTTATTTTGTTTACCCTCATTAGGCTATGTCCAAGAAGCATACAATGACAATGTTTCGACGTACAAAATTCACTCAGGCTCACAGACTATAATGAGAACAATGTTTGTCTAGATCTTATATTCTCAGGCTCAATTCCTTTACAAGGATTAGGGTCTACTCTTTGCATTACCATGGGCCATTCCCTAGGCCTCTTTATCTGGCTCACTACCGGTGGGAAGGGTCGTCATTTCTCTCTTCCTTTTCTCACTGCTCTTCAAAAGGAATCCACTCACAGTTTGTAGACTTTTAGGTCAAACATAGTTTAGAGACATGTATCCCCCTTCATTTTCATGAATTCATGCATCCTAAACTATAGGTAGATTCTCTGTTGATGTTCCTTTTTCACTCATAGATGAAGCCCACCTTCTCGAGTACTTCTAGGTACCAAAAAATCCTTTCACCAACTGATTTGAATCTTTCGCAAGATTCCTTGTGTATTCCGTGAACCAACTAATTCTACTATGTACTGTGTACCAGGTTTGGTACGTGGATCACCCCTTTCGCGTACTAATACCACTTCTTCAAACCACTATTGCATCTACGTACCACTACCACTTCCACAAACTGTTATCCCCTTCACGTACTGTTGCCTTCATTCTGCCTCTGAAAACGTCCCTCTATCAGCGAACTATTCCTTATTAACAGACTATCTTCGATTTAACGTACCAGAGCTCCCCCAACACATACCACTTACAGAATTCTATTTATCTCTCATACCATATATTCCTCCTTGGCATACTAAATCCTTTCCAGTTTTCAGTTCTCCGTAAACACTTTCGGTGGAATTTCTTCCACGCAAACCACATCAGCCTTTGCAAACCTTACTTCAAAAACTTCCTTCAGTATTTGCTGAAATCCTAGATCCAAAATAAGTTCTCTAATGATTTTCAAAATCCATAGTAATCGATGGGATTATAAATTCTTATATAGGAAAAGATATCTGCAAAAACTATTAATCCAAGATTTACCAAATCTTCAATCCAGCCTTCACTACATACCAATCCTTCTACCGTTGTGAACCGCAAGCCACCCTCGAACCATTTTTTCCCATCCAGTCTATGTACAATATTTGTTTCTATGCATTCAATCTCCTCCACTAACAAAAATCCATCTACGCACCGCACTTTCTTCCACCAAGAACCATTTCTAGTTTCATGAACCACTCTTATGTACCTTTTCCGCCGCTCTGTGTACCGTTCCTAGAACATGGTATGAAGTCTATGAATTGTGGTATGAAGTTCTCATATTTTGCCAATTTTCTTTTAAATTCTTCATATAGTTCACTCCTATGATGAAATCCTTCCTTTTCCAACACCAAACACCCGATTTTGAGGCCCAAAAATTTGGAAAACAATGGGAAGTTGTGCCACCATAACTATCTATCTTCGTAAAATATCAACCATACTCATTTACGGTCATCTATTTTTGTCAACAAACATAACCACACCCAAAACATACTGAGAGAACACCTTGGGGAATTTTTTCCCAACAATATCCCTATTTGGTTTTGTTGAAAACTTTTCTCATAAAAATTTTGCACATTTTGATACCTCATTAATACTTCTTCCAACTTCAACCACCAATCACTTCATGTGATTAAGATAGTGATCAAGGATTTAATGAACACATAATCTAAACCCACATGAGCCAGGCTCTACCTGAGAAACAATATTATAATGAAAATTTCATCAATGAATCACTGCATAGTTAATCACTAATTGTTGGTACCATACTAGTACCCTAATACCAATGAACTACTTTCATCACAAACCTTATCCATAGTGATATCAAATCATTGATCGATCAATTTTAGCATCATCAGACTTAATTCTCCCCCAATATCATAGCTACTACAAATATATTTAGCTTAGTTTAATGTTCCCCCTATATCATAGATCCTCCAAATAGCTTCATCTCAGCTTCAACTCCCCCTATCTCGCTTCTCCACTTAACAGATTCTCCCCAGGTCTTTTGTACCAATAGAATTGTCACATTTTATCTCTCTTTGTAAATGAACCTAATGGGAACTTAAAGGTTGTCTGAAATAGGGTAAAAACACATATAATCACATTAGGGAAAGACACATTATACCTCTAAGATAGGGGGACCCACATCTATACTTTTTAAAGTGAAATAATTCGACTGGACTCCCAGATCCAGTTGATGAATTTCAAATTATTCTTTGGGTAAGGCCTTTGTCAGAATGTCTACAACCTGTTGTTTTGTAGGAATATACTAAATCTTCACAAGACCTTGATCCACCTTATCCTTGATAAAATGATATTTTATTTCAACGTACTGTGTCCTTGAGGGATGGACTGGATTTTTTCTAATATTTATAGCACATGAATAATCATAATGGATTATGATCGGATATTTCACTTAAATTCCCATATCATCAAGTTGATGCTTTATCCACAATAGATCCATGCAAGCTTGAGTAGCTGCAATGTATTCAGCTTCGGTAGTGCTCAACAAAATGAAATCTTATTTCTTGCTTAACCAAGAAATACCCAACCCTCCAAGATAAAAAAACCTCATGATGTAGATTTCCTATCATTTTTTGAAGCGGCCCAATCCACATTTGTATATCCCAATAACTCTTGTTGATATTTTTCATTATAGACTAGGACAAAATCTACTATGCCCCTAATATACCGAAGAATTATTTTTAACAGAATCATGTGGCTCTCCTTAGGATTGCTTTGATACCTCATGGCTTCACATGTTAGAAATAGAATATCAGGCCTTTTCACTATCAGATACAACAAACTTCCAAGGATTTTCCTATATTCTGTGATATTAACTACCTTGCCTTCATCATCCTGTGGCAATTTCAACTAGATAGATTCAGAGTCTTCATTTATTTTGAATTATCCATTCCAAACCTTCTCAAAACCTCCTTGGCATATTTATATTGAGAAGTAAAAGTGTAATTCCTTCCTTGCGTCACATGCAGGCCAAGGAAAAATTTCATCTCACCAATCATTGACATTTAAAACTCTATTTTCATGAATTTAGAAAACTATTTGCATTGCGCTTCATCTGATCCACCAAAGATTATGTCATCCGCATAAGCTAGTACCATAATCCTTTGACTATTGTCATTATTAAAATACAAATTGTAATCAACTCCAC
Source organism: Viscum album (assembly GCA_963277665.1). Lineage (NCBI taxonomy): Eukaryota > Viridiplantae > Streptophyta > Magnoliopsida > Santalales > Viscaceae > Viscum > Viscum album. The sequence goes on from OY728150.1 coordinate 238,974,038, forward strand.
CAAACTAAAAACTATGTTTCTTTATAAATTGATCAAGAATCAAATACCACACTCTTGGTGCTTGCTTCAAACCATTCAAAGCCTTCTTTATCCAAAAGACTATGTTCTCATATTCATTAATGACAAAACCATATGGTTTCTCAATATAGAATTATCCTTCCAGGACTCCATTAAAAAATGCTGACTTGACATCCATCTAGAAAATTTTAATCTTTCTTTGTAATACTATGGCTAGGAATAATCTAATTATCTCTAACCTTGAAACAGTTGAAAATTTATCATCAACATCCATACTCTATATCTGAGAGTACCCTTTTTACACCAGGTGCACTTTTTTCGTATCACAACACCATCTTTATTCATTCTATTGTGAAATACCCTTTTTGTCCCTATTTCATTATTTTCTTCTAGGCATGAAACAATCTCCCCTGATTAATTTTTCTCAATTTGATCAATCTCTTATTCATTTCTTGAACCCAATTATTATCCCTAGCTTCTTCATCAAAGAATTTAGGCTCAAATTGTGATAAGTATGACGCTTTCTATAGAGACTTAATCCTTATTTTTTTAAATGATGCTACCTAATCACCAATTATGTTATGCCTATCAATATTATCTCCTCTTATTGGTCCCTGGGAAGACACTAATTTGTTCTCATCATCTGAGTCTTCTTTTGAATCAAACTCCGGAGTTGGAGCATCCCCTAACCTTCTCATCTCTTCATCATTGTCCACCTAAGTCTGATCATGTATTTTCTGATGATTTTGTTCTTTATCCACTATAGTAACGTCATGACTTTCAACTATCTTTACCATTTACTTATTGAAGCATTTATACACTTTTCCTTTTTTTAGTAGCCAAAAAATATTCCTCTATCCCCACGAAATTCAAATTTCCTATGTTTCTCTTTATTGAGAATGAAACATTTACTTTTGAATATTTTGAAGTACTTCAATGATGGATTCATTCCATACCATAACTCATATAGATTCGTATCCTCTTTTGGAGAAAGTAAATCTCTTTTTGAAGTGTATACTACTATCATCACTACTTATTTCCAGAATTTCACTGGAAGGTCTTTCTCAATGAGTATTGTTCTGGCCATGTTATTGACAATCTGATTTCTTCTCTCAACTACTCCATTATGTTGTGGATCTCTCACTACTGAAACATGATGCCTTATTACATCTTTCTCAAGATAATACTCCACATGGATATTTTTGAACGCTATTTCATTATTTGTTCTAATCATCTGGATTTTCTAACCAAGCATATTTTCACATTCTCATAGATATCTTATAATGAAACTAAACCCTTCATATTTGTCGGTTTTTATTGATACCCATGCCATTATTCTATAGTCATCAATGAATAGAACATAATATCTCATCCCATTAGTAGCCCATGGAGAAATTTTCCCACACAGATCAATATGAACCAACTCAAGAAATCTTGTTGACCTTCCATCCTTTGGATTATATGTCTTTAAAATATCTTCCCTTATTGACAGGAATCACATGTATGAGTACGATCAGATGATAATGTAGGAAAATTTTGAGTCACATCATATTTCACTATATCTTCCATGTATTCTTGGATTATTTGGTCAAGAATCTTATGCCATAACTTGTTTTCTTCATCCTTGGAATGAAAGCACATATCATATTATCCACTCATGAGGTAGAGATTTCCTTTTCTACATCTTTTTTATAACACAACAGTATCATTATTTTCCTTGATGAGACATAGTTTCTTGAAAAAACTTATGGCATAACCTGAGTCACACAATTGATTGACTCTAAGAATGTTCTGACTAAGCCCCTCAGCAACCAATACATCTACTCGTCTCGTGTCTTTTCCTCCAAACATGGATTTTCTTGAACCCATAATTTTCAAGCCCTAATCATTACAAAATATTAAGATACCTTCTTTATCATACTTGATTCCAGTTATTAAATCCTTATTTCCCATCAAATGGGAAGTGCATCAACTTTCAATGATCCATATCTCAGTGCGATCTGATTCCTTGAATGAATTTTCTATAAACACCACTTTCTCGACCCTTTTCTTTTTGACCCAGGTCTTTGACATCATACCCATCATGGAATGATAATCTTGATCTTTCATAGAAAATGATGGAACAACTTAAAATTGAAAATATACAAATTGATTTGAATTTTAAACTCTCTTGATGATACATTTGGCTGCTTCTTATGAAAAAATTCAGTCTGCCTTGTCACATTCTTCTACATTATTGATGTGTAATATCATTTCATATGTTTGAGTCCTTTACACCTGAAACAATAACCATAAAATGATGAACTTGAATTCTAATCTTTATACAACTGCCTCAGTTGGTCTTGTTCCCTTTGGTACCTCTTTTCAATAGAACATAAATTTTGAAAGTGTCCCACATTTCCACAATAGTAGCATCTTATGTGATCTATATTCCTATGTGGCAGTGATACGCCACTAGTTGTGTCTTGGGTTCTCTGAGTCTACTAATTCTAGTTTGTACCCAAATCAATCTTCAACCTTGGAGTGGGTTCTTGTGGTCTGACATGAACTATAAGTGATTTCGATTATAGATCATGCCCTATACTGACCTTGTCATTCAGAACTGATTGTTGCTTCTGTTCTAAGGGACCACTCTACTCAAATCTCATATTCTCTATTGCATATATGATCTTCTTTCCTGATGTCGAGCAAGGAGTTAGCAGTTTATATTGATCTTCAATTGTTTTCCCTAGACTGATGAATTCCTCTTCTTGTTGTTCGATACATTTGATTTTATCTTTTCTAGTCTCAGTCATACAATCAATTTTAATTTTTTGTTCATCAATTTTGAGATTGTACTCAACCACCTTTTCTGAGTTTTCTGGCATTGATGACCTCAACTTTTCAATTTCTACATTAAGCTTAGATTTATCTTCTTCTTATTGATGTATAATGATTTTTTTCATCATGAACAAATTTTTTAGATTTATTTTTTTCCTCTCAAAATATCTACCTCTTTAAGGGTAGCTTCTAATTCAGCCTAAAGATAAACTCTTCCATCAATTTATCCTTATTCATTTTCACTTTCTTCTTTTGTTAATGAATTTTTGACAACTTCCACCAAAGAATCTGTTTTATGATCCTTGCAGTCCTCAGACTCTTCTACCTCAAAATTTTTTGAACTTTCATTCACTTTTCAAATTAGATTATTATTTTTGAAGAACATTCTCCTAGTACTTCTCCTTCATTTTTCATTTTATGCATACTTATTTTGAGAAATTTATTCATTTTCATCATTTTCATCATCAGAATTCTTAGGACACCTTTCTACAAAATGCCCAATATTTCCACATCAAAAGCATGAAAATAGATGTTTATCTTTGAACTTTCTTTTTCCCTTTTTTTGATTGGTGAAGAGAAATGACATGGCATTATCTATATTGTCCTCCTCAGGACTATCTTAAATATAGAGATTCTTCGGGGCCTTGAATGCCACTTCTTTAGACTTCCCCTTTTCCACTACATCGTTATCAATTGTGTCTCATTTAATATGATACCAGGATACTATGTAGGTTATCTAGTGTCATCTCTTTAAGGTCTTTGTCTTCCAATATAGAAACTTTTGGATTTAACCATGGTGTAAGTTTCCTCAAGATATGTTTCACAATCTTTATAACTTTAATGACTTATCCAAGTCCCTGAAGGTCTTCCAAAATAATATATACCCTGTCAAATAATGCATCAATAGTCTCATTGGAGTTCATTATTAGATCCTCGTACTTGTTCCTACGACCTATAGTTTTTCTTCTCAGACTTTTGAGTCTCCCTCATAAACATTCAACAGTTTTCCCACATTTCATGTCATGTTTTATAAGACATCACCTCTGTATAAATTCCCTTTTATAAGGTTCCCCATAAAAAATTGATCCCTTTAACATCAACATCCAATTATCTTCTTTCATATTCTGATAAAGCAACACTATTAATGTCATATGATATTCCATGCAAAGCTATTGTGAAGACATCCATTCATACTGAGCAGAAGTAGTGCTGTATTTGATTCTTTTATAGTTGAAAATTATTTCTATCAAATATTGGAATTCATATATGATTGAACACCTTCATTTCTTCTTATTGAGAGATAACCACTAAAATTTATCCTTTCCCTTTCATACTATTTTTTGGGTCCACTAGGTCGAATTCCCTGAGAGGGGGGGTGGGTGAATCAGGATTTTGACGATTAAAACATTCTCCCATTCGGATCATATATCATTCTTAGAAAAAAACACTCAATTATATCTTCCTCCTGTAGAAATATACAAATAGATATGATATCAGGAACATGACACATTTATTTTTTCTTGGTTAACCCTCACTGGGCTACTGCCAAGGAGCATACAATGACAATTTGCCGATGTACCAAATTCATTGAGGCTCATGGCCAATAATGAGTACAATTTTTAGGATAGATCTTCTATATCCAGGCTCACTTACTTTACAAGGTTTAGGGTATTTTCACTACATTATCAAGGGTCACTCCCTATGCCTCTTTATCTAGCTAATTGTTGGTGGAAAGGGTCACCATCTTCCCCTTCCATCACTCACTGCTCTTGGAAAATAATCCACTAATAGTTTATAGACTTGTAGGTCAAACATAGTTTATAGAAATGTAGTTTCTTTCATTTTAAGGAATTCATTCATCCTAGACTATAGGTAGATACTCCAATGAAGTTACATTTTCTTCCGTAGATGAATCCCACCTTCCTGAGTAATGTTAGGTACTGAAAAATCCTTTTGCAAACTAATTTGATGCTTTCGCAATCTTCCTTGTGTGTTTTGAGAACCATATTCTTCTCCCCCATACTAAGTACTGTGTTTGGTACGTGTATCACCCCTTCCATGTATTGCTACAACTTCCACAAACCATTATCACCTCCACGTACCATTTCCACTTATGTGAACCGCTATCTCATTCGTGTACTGGTTCCTTTGTTCCGCCTCTATGAACTTACCTCTATCCGCGAACTGTTATCTGTTCGCAGACTGTCTTCGCGTTTGCCTAATGGAGTTCCCCCTCGACGTACAAAATAAAAAATTATCTCTCTCATATACTAGATATTCCTTCTTCGTGTACTGAGCCCATTGTGGTTTTTAGTTCTTCATAAACACCTTTAGTATAATTTTTTATGTCTGAACCACTTCAGCCTTCACGAACCTCCCTTCACAAACTTCCTTCAGTCTTTTCCAAAATAATCTATCAAAAAGATGTTCTATAATGATTTTAGATATCCATAGTAATGGTTGGGATTATAAATTATTATATAGGAAATGATATCCACAAAAACCAATAATCCAAGATTTACCAAATCATCAATCCATCCTACACCGCATACTGATCCTTCTAACGCTACAAATCGTAAGCCACCCACAAACCATTTTTTCCATCCAGTCCATGTAGTGTCTTTTTTCTTACACAGTCGATCTCATCTTCTGCCAAAAATCTATCTGCGTACTGCATTGTCTTCTACCATGTACCATTTTTGGTTTCATAAACCGCTCTGGCGTACCGTTTCGGCCGCTCCGCGTACCATTCTCGGAACATGGTACGAAGTCCATGAATTTTGGTATGAGGTTCTCATCCTTTGCTGATTTACCTCTATATTCTTCATGTAGTTCACTCCAATAATGAAATACTTCCCTTTCCAATATCAAACTCCAAATTTTGATGCCCAAAAATTTAGAAAACACTGGGAAACTACGCCACCTTAACAACATGCCTTCGACAAACACCAACCATACTCATTTTTGGTCATATGGATTTGTCAAAAAATACAACAACACACAAATCATACCGAGATAACGCCTTCAGGGATTTTTACCAACATTTTTTTACTAAAATTAATTTCAATTGTAAATAAAAAGCCACTTTGAGTTATACCAACCATACTGGGTGTCAGATTTAGGTTCGGTTGATTTGTAATCATCAAAAATGAAATATCGAACATTTTCCTAAATTATTAAGACAATTTGAATTTTTTTTCTCAGTTTTTAGTATTCTTTTTTTTTACTAAAATTTAATTTTAAACTGGAAACACACATTTTGAGTAATACCAGTCCCATTGTGTATTATATTGAAATGATACTCATTCGTATACATCACAAATGACTTACGGATCGATGTCCAAAATTATAAAGACAATCTGATTTTATTTTCTCGATTTTTAATGAGTGACACGTTTTAAATTAAGTTGTAAAATTTTTAATTTAGATTATGTTAATGTAGTAGAGAACATAGAATATTATGAAGAAAAACATAAGAAATTAAAAAAACTTTACCATCTCATTGAATTCTGAGTTGCAGTCTCAAATTATTATCTCTCACGAGCATGGGTATCTTCGAACAAACCCCCCAGATTTGAAGAAAGGAATCCACCTATATAGTAAAACAATTATTATGTTAGTAATACTAAAAATAATTAAATTAAATTCAAATATTAAACAATCCACTACTTTTATATATTTCAAATATTCATGCTATTTTTGTACATTCATCTATCAGGTATACTGCCCAATTGTTTCCCAGAAAATCTAAATCATATTATGAATATGAGTCTTTTTAACAGTCATAGTAGTACTAGATAATTATAAATACTGAAAGTATCAACAAATATTTTAAATTAAATAGTAATTATCTTTGAAAATACCTTTTTTGGGATGATATTGTTTTTATGAAATATGATCTATCTCATAAATTTACAAACATAATAACCATACTATTTTCCATTTGTTTGGTTTAGACACTGCAGAAACAAGGAGAAGAATAAGTAATTTGTTTGGATATGTGTTTGGATAGTGAAATATTATTATATATACCATGATAATTCTCCAGGTGTTTAACTTTTCATGGTCCTTATGCTTATCCCCTAGCCTTATTCCTTGTTTTTCATGATATTGATGCATCACCCTATCATAACAGAATTCTCATTAAAACATAATCTAAATTATATAACTCGATGTTTAGTTCCAAAATGTTTGATTTAGTGTATAAAAAATTGAAAAAATACCATCATGTGTGGTCGGTTTGTTTGATATCCATGCATTGAATTAAAGAAATAGATATTTGGAGTATCCAAATTTACCACAATGAGTATCCAATGTTTCCTAAAAAATAATAAATAATGAAAGAAATGAAAATATATTTGATATATATAAATTATATAGTTTTACCCATGCAATGTTGGTATTGAGAAGAGTCTGTCATCTGAATGTTCTATTTCAAACAATTTAACCAGGCCTTCCACTATTTCATCCTTTTTTATTCTATTTTTGGTTGTTCTGTAGAGGAGATGTGAGGACAAATGAGTCCAGATATTTTCTTGGGGAAATCCCTTCCATTTTTTTAATATATACTTCTTCCAAAAATATGAAATGTATTTAGTCAAAATTAACATAGTATATTAGATTTTGGAAAACCTAATCATGAAAACATACCTCATGTATACATTTAAAACTGAGGTATGTAGCCAATCATAGTCAGGGATTTAACTTACATTCTCAACACTAATTAGGTATTGAACTTCATCAATGTACATATTTTCTTTAAGATCAACTATGTGACTACAAACATTTTTAACTTTGTATCCATATAAACCTTCAATGATAGTAAATGAGGATATAGAATGTGTGGGGTAAAAGTGATTTCAATAGATATTTTTGTTAATTTGGTTGATCATTTATATAGTTTTGAGTATATCTTTAGTTTCACCCTCTTCCCTTTGTCTATATATAATAAAAATTCATTGATTCGTAACTTTTTTCATTAATTCTTAATGGTTTATCTTTAAAAATATATTGTAAATAAAGTACTCCTTATAAAAATGATTTTTTACAATATGTGACAGCCATGTCATGAATGGTCCAATAGCTTGTTCAACCTTGTGAATATCATTATAATCAATTGAAATAGGTATCTCGATGCTTGGCTCATGAGATACACTAATCAACACTATTACATAACATGTTGGAAGGAGTTTTGTGTGTAGCATGTCATTTTTTATATTGAACTTTGTAGCTCTTGTTGAAAGGTGATGAGCGAGTATTGATAGATATATATCACTATCACTATAACCCTATAGAATATTAGTATAGAAAAGATATTGGAGTCTGTATGATTCATATTTTATAGAAACAATTATTATAACCTTTATTACCCTATCCAAGATAGTTGTTTAAGGAGAATGGCATGCCTCAATGTTTTTGGGGGTGGGATCATTAGGCAATGGTTTTTTTATTGAGTTTTTTCTTCTTTTTTATCCCCCAATTGAATTTTTTAGAATCTCTCTCTGCCATTGGATTTATTTTTCAAGGGAAAATAGTCTTTCTCTCATTTGTTTCATTACTTCACCTTGATCCTCCTCTTGTTTTTTTCTCCAAATATGTTTAGGGTGTCACCCCAAAACCTACACCTATAACATGATCATACTGTTATAGATGATTCAAGGACACTAATAGTACGTGTTCATCTGGTACAGGTGTTATTGCTTCCTATTAATTTGTGAGATAGAAAATATAGTAAAATAAGTAATCATTGTTATTTAATAGTGATTTAAAGAAAAATGATTATCCTGTCATACATAGAAATGTTTCCCATAATTTTTGTGTGTCTTAATCTACTAGCATCTCATATTTATTTACATGTGCCTCTTGACATAAAACATGGTGTGTGATTGAAGTTATTTTGGATTTGGATTCATCAATCTGTATATAAATAGAGAAACATAATTATGATGTTGGTTCATGTCACATAAAAGTATTATGAAATATTTAAAATATGTAATGATTTTTTTTCAAGAAAATCATTCCCCATCCTTGCTTTATAGTAGGGGTATGTTGGTTTTTCTGCTCATTCCATGTTTTCAGCACTCAATTATTGTTTCAAAAATAAAAAAAATCAATAAAAGTGATTAATACACATATCATAAAACAATATATTTCTAGTCATGATGTACCTGAAAAGAAACATTCGTATGATGGCAAGTAAACACATCCCACACCTTTTGGGTTATTAGGTGTTCATATATAAGTGGTGGGTGTAGGGTTATTTTCCCTTCAAAAAATTTAAGATTAGGTCTTGTTAGAATTATGCGAAAGCCTCCGTGAATCCTTCAACATGTGTTAATACATATTTCTTATGGGATTTATCTACTATAAATGAACTCTACAAGGGATGATAAAGAGTACTTCAATGTTTCATTATTTTATTTTTTATTAAAATAATGAAATTATATCATAATGTTACTATAATCACTTCCCATATCAGCTTTATAATCCCAGACCTAACATGGTGACACAAATATAAATCAATTGACATGTGTTGTTGAGTGAAGATTCCAATGTAACTACTGAACATGGCCTTGTGGTGATTAACATTTGGACCCCGCACATTCCATCCGACCTCATATTTGATACCTTTGATTTTTTCCTTAACAGTTTTTGTTAACACCATCAAACTATGACACTTCTATTTTTTCTACGTCACCAGTATTTCTTTTTCAAATATTTCCTAAAATTCAACATCATAAATATGTTCCCCTATAGAGTTAGCATTAGCAACTGTATATGGTAATTTTACCTCTACAAAATGAGTAGAAACAGGTTGAGAAAACTATTGTTCATTAGGATTGGGAGCATGAGCACATGCAGAAGGTGTTTATTCATTTGTATTGTGAGAAGCATCAGGTTGAGAGACTTATTCTTCCTCAGGATTGGGAGCACTAGTATGTGCATAAGTCATTATCTACCAAAGTGGTTTATCATTTAATTTATAGTACATAAATGGAGTAGTGAGTGAATAATAACATGAGGTAACATGATGTATTTTATATAAAAAATAAACCGATTATTGAAATCTTTCTTTAAAGGCTGAAGGTATTTGACCCCTCAATTGACTATCTAAATCCATTTATTTTGGTCTCATATGAAATAAAAATTCTCATCAAAATTGGGAGCGCTACGAAATGATTGAAATTCCACAGTGAAAGGGTCATCTTTAGTTGAATTTTCATCTGATCCTTTAGTGGTTTTGTTGTATAATAAGATAAATGACCACTTTCAACTTGTGGGATAAAGAACATAAAATATTTTTATATCCTTTGACTCCATTATAAATGGTTCATATTTTTACCCTTGTATACTAAAATCAACTTTCATTAATCCCAATTCATCTATTTTAACAATACTCTTATTATCAACCCACTTCCATTACAAAATCAGTACTTAGAATTTTGTATAATACAACTCCCATATTTTTTTGATGATGGAAAAGTATAACATATTCACATAAATTGGATTTATGTTCTTAGTACCAAAAACATGAATCTATTTAGTCAAATGTGTAACTCTAATATTTTTCATGGAACTATCGTCATCATGTTCATTTTCATAGAACATAAAACCATAAATTATATAACCATTATAAGATAATAGATACACACCTGGTCCTCTGACTATCCATTGAGTTCATTCTAAAATTAAATATGTATTTTCATATGACTCCTTAAAAATATAGTCTCAAAACCATCCTATAAAAAATTGATTATATTTATTTGATATCCATATTTCATCCCTTGATATTTTCAAATGCCTAAGAATTTGTTTATGGGTTTCAACATATGGGGAAACCACCAAAGAATTATGAAAAATGTAAATGTGGGCCTGCCCCTGGTCAATAATATTTATTAGTACAACATATATTCTTGAAATTCCATCTCTCAAATGATTCCCAGTGTGATTAGATTTCGTTATACCAATAATTTTCACACTTGATAGGTATTCAGTATAAAATTCAATTATTTCCTCAAAAATATTTCTCTCTACAATATAACCCTCTAAATGAATTTGATATTTGACATACCCTTTCAAAATCATCATATACCATTCAATGAGTTACATCCATCTATAATGTACATGAACACGTAGTAAAATATCTCTCACCAAATTAATCATCAAATGAACCATCATATAAAATAATTTTTGTGGGAAGAACATTTATAGTTCACATAATATGATGGAAATTTATCTTCCCATAGTTGGCAATTTTATTGGGTCTATAACATTGATGAATATAACATTAATGAGTAAATAGGTCTTTGTTAATGTATGAAAGGAATTCTTTGGAAAAATGAATCCTAAAGCTATAGGAATTCGATATTTCATCAAAACATGGAAGTCATGTGATTTCATACCATTTAACTTTAAATCATCCATTGACACAATATTCTTGATATTTGATGAATACCACTCTGGAACCTTTACATCATTAAATAATTTGCAAAACTGATATATCTGTTTCTTAGAATGAGTGTAAGCAGTTAGAGGAAGAAAATATAATTTTTCACTCTTCACTAGCACCAACTCTCCTCGTATTCCCATGTCAACCATATCCAATATGGCCTTAATTTTATACTTTGTTTTTTCAGGTGCATTTAGCAACATGCCTATGACACTATCACATACATTTTTTTTCAGAATTCATAACCTTAAGAAAATGAATGACATATAATGTTAATTCAAAAAAATGATCGTTTTTTTCTACCATTTTTCATAAGTTTTTTCAGAAAATATTTTACCAAAAGTAGTGTCCACATATTTTACATTCTGAAACACTTTATCACTTGTTAGTGGAGACCATTATGTAAATTCTCCTAAACATCCGTAGAACTATATCATCTAAGATCTTTACTTATGCTATCAGGGTAGAAATCTTTGATGTCCTAAAAAGCATAGTTTTTTATGATTTTTTGAACCTAATTGATTGTGTAACTTGGTCACAAACGACACACCATTGAGTTCCTTTAATGCTATATTCTGAAAAATTTCTATTACAAGGAAATCCATTTATAATCCCATATAACAAGTATCTCAATGTTAAATTTTCATTACTACAAGTATTATACAACACAACATCTGAATCCCACAATAAATTTAATTTATCCATCAATGGATCCGAATAAGCATCAATGTCATTACCTGATTGTATTGGTCTTGATATAGGCATAGATAACATGATGTATTTTCATTTGATGCATAACCATAGTGGGATGTTATAATTTACCAACATAACTTACATTGTATTGTGAATGATTCTTTGAAAACCAAAAAGATCTACTCTATATATAAATAACGAAAAACGAAGGTTTCTCGGCTAGTTTCCAAATTTAGGATACTCATGATCAATTCCCCTCTAATGAGGAGAGTCTATCGGGTTACATATTTTCCCATATTTAATTCCTATATCTTCATGCCACGTCGATTTTCATGCAGTTTCCTCACATTAATATATCCACCCAAATATTAGATTGACTAGAGTGTTACATAAAACTTTTATAGAACCAGATTTATCTTTATTGTATTGAGAAACACCTTACTTTGGGAACTCTATAATTGATTTGTGGTCCTTTTGAAGAAATATAAATTCATCCAGGAAATCATGTATTCTTTTAGAGATCATACCAATTGATTGTAGACTTCATTTAGTGTCGTATTTTTGGCTCAGAAGTTCATTATATTTTAGGATCATGTCATTCATGGGAGAAAGTAGTTCCATAAAACTAGCATCACTCCATTTTTTCCTGATTTCAAATCATACAGCTTCAGTATGGCCAAAAATGTTGTATATTTTATGTAACCAGCAAAAAATGGTGTCTTTGTGAAATTTTTTATCTTTTTAAACAATTTTGGGCAATCAGAAAGTTCATCCCCAAATATCCTTGTCATTTCCTTAATATGATCTTCATCATCATTCACATATATAATCACATCTTCGATATGGTCTTCCTTATTGTCCACACTTGTGATCATATCATATGATCGATAAAACACAATCTTATCCCATCCGCTATCTACTCTCACTTTTCCCCATGTTTATTATAATATTTATAACTTAGATCTATTTTATGATAGATCAAGTGTTCTTCCAACTCCTCTAGACTAAGGATTTGACAAGGGTCATATAAATGATGTTTTGAAAATGTGATAAACTCTTTCACTCCATATTCATACTCTTTTGCTGGAAAATTAACATCCATCCATTATTTATTTATATCCATCCTACTTGATTCGGTAATATTAATATTTAAAAAAATAAATACACAAAACGACCCTTTCAAATTAGGGAAAATAAACATTTGAATGATAGTTATTATTTAATTTTTTTACTTAAGACTCATTCCCTTAGAATCTAACACCAAACCAGAGAGAAGATGTAATTGTAGAGGACTCCCCTAATTTAAACCATACAGGTGATGTCGGATTCAAAGTCGGTTTAGGAGTTGCAATAGGGTTAAAATTTAATACACCTTTCATGGGAGTGAGGTTATGATGGATATCCTATGGGTTGGATAGATTTCGTAACATTACCTTTCCGTGGTATTATTATTAATCAACATATCATCACTATATATTTTAATGGTTTTCCTAATTATATAAAAATATAAACATAAAATATTATGAAAAAAACAGCATTTCATATTTTTTTTAACAACTACTTATAAAATTACACATAAAATGCCAATAAAAAAACAAACCATTTAAACAAATTCATCTTTAAAATAACAAAAAAATTAAAATAAACTAATAAATTCCAAGAACTATTTCACAAAATCTCAATTCCTTTTTAAATAATTTTTGGAAACTTCATGACCCAACATTATAAATCATTTAAATGAGCGACAACCCTCTATATTTTTCAAATTTTCATTTAAAATATTGCACACCCCTTTTTAAAATGAAACCAACATTAAATAATATTTCAAAACATTCATATCCCTTTATGAAATCCAATTGGGTGAGTTGACAAACACTTGGAAGGAATCCTAAGTCCATGCCAAGTGTTTAAATCATTTTAAAATAATTTAAAACGATAAATGTGTGTGTTAAATACATATAATGTTGTAACAAACATTTCAAAACAATTAAATAATTTTAAATGATCCACTTAGGCATTTTCATAGAGACATAAATCCCAAGAGAAGCACTATATAAAAGATACATGAATAAAATATAACAAACATTTTATAAAATATAAAGATATAAAATATTTTCACTAGATTTAAAATATAAAGGTTAACCAATAATAAATTTATTTTTAAGAGAGGCACTTTATAGTAAATATCTTAAAATAACACAAAATTTATATTGTCTCTTTATTTCCTATGGTGACCTCTACATCCCATTATCATTATATCATTAATAAGTTACAATTTAACACAACTATAAAGGTGTGACACTTTCCTTTTACGTGTAACATATATAGATGAGTCTATATACATACCAATGTGTATATGTGTGGTGTGAGAAAAGAGCCTAGTAGGATATCATCAATGAATTTATACAATCAATTTTTTAAGACAAACCAAAAAATATGGTTTTAGGGAAAATAATGAAAATAATTTTATTACATAGGGTTGAGTAAATAAAACTAACAAAACATATATTTTTATTCTAAATAAAAAACAGTCTACAAAGATACAACCATAAGATAAAATAATAATAAAATATTGTGCATCAACCAATAAGGGGTACCTACCAAAGGCCTATAGAGATAATATAAGTATAAAAATTAATGTAATCATAATGGTATAATATTTTTGCAATAAATACGCAACACAATCAACTCACCATTAATGTACTCATCGAGAATGAAATCCCAATAGCTAGTGAAAGAACTAATATTGGGGTATTATAAATGTGTTACCATAATATTATAACTCTTGACTCTAGAATACCAACATATCTACCTAAATATTACCATTATGTTTTTCTAAAATCCCAACACTAATAATTGATAGAACATATTTATAAAACTATCATGTCAACAAGGTATAACATCCATTAAAGAATTCACTTACACAAAAACACCCATAATTAAACATGGTAAAATATTAAATATATATTGGGAAACAATACATAGAAAAAACTTTGATTCATCCCAAATCAGTCATCAAAATTTTAATTAAAACCCAAACAAAGAACTCACTATCACTATAAGTTCTAACTCAAAAGTGTTTTATCTTATTTATTCATTGAAAAAAAAAATCAAACTACTCACTAGAATCAATCTATTATAATATCAATCGTGATAATTTTCACCTAAAACAATCCATAAATTATTCTAATATATCAAACCACCACATCCAAACATGTTCTGACATTAGATCAATCCAAATTTATAAATTTTAATTATACCAAATTCCTACAAAAGTGTACATAGAAAATTATCAAAATTTTCATAGAATAAGCCCAAAAAACCAATCAAACACTTTACCAATAAAAAAACCATTATCTCACACTAATAAATCAAACCAGACACATAATTCATAAATCAAAAATATTTTGAACACTAAAACCCTATAATTAATCATCCACTAAATAATAATTACAAATAAAATAAGAAAAACCCTCAAATGTGGTGGTCTAGTGACATCAGTACGGTTCGGCAGCGGTAGAGTCGAGGTAGGCGGCTATGACAGTGGCACCAAATGCTATATAGGGGTTTACAATAGAGGCGGGGTTCGTAGGGGAGGTGGATTTGCAATAGAGGAGGGGTTCGTGATATAGGTTGGGTTCGGAGGTGGAGGTGGGGTTCACGATGGAGGTGGGTTCATGGTGGAGGAGGGGCTTGTGGTGAGGAGGGGTTCACGGCAGAGGTGGCGTTCATGGAGGAGGTGGGGTTTGCAATGGAGAAGGAACTCATGATGGTAGAGGAGGGGTTGGGGTAGAGGAGGGGTCGATGATATAGGAGGATTCAGTAATGGTATATGAGTGGTCGGTAGTGGAAGAGGAGGGGTCGGCGGCGACAAAGGTTGGGTTCTACGAGAGCTTAAGGTGTACAAGAGATGAAGTCAATTGTTAGGGTTCATTTATAAAATCAGATAAACCTTTTATTAGATCTAGTTAAAAAGCGCTAATAAAGGTATGTTTTATCAATGTTAAAATAGACAACGTTGATAAACAATGTCTTTATCAGCGCTAAAGTCACTAATAAAGCTATAAGGATAATGATTTATTAATATTATTATATATATTTATAAAATTTTATATAATAATAAATATATTTATATTTACATTCATTTATAAAATAAATATAATTATATAATTATACATATTTATAAAATTATAAGTATTATAATTATTTACTATTTATTTGTATTTATAAAAATATTATAAATATATTCATTATATTTTTAATTATATATAAAAATTATAAATATATATTTATAACTATAAATTTTTATATATTTATTGAGATAGTTATAAAATTATAATAATTTTATTTATTATATTTATAATTTTATAAAGATATATAATTAATATATTAATTATATATATTTATAAGTTTATAAATATAAAAAATATATAAACATATAAATATGTAAACAAATATATAATTTAGAAAATTGTAATAAATAATTAAATATATATTTATAGTTATAATTATAAAAATATAAATATATTTATTTAAATATTTATAAAATTATAAGAATGATATTTGTTATACTTATAATTTTATAAATATATATAATTAATATATTTAATATAATTTTGTAATTATTTAATTATATATACATTTATTGATAATTATATTTATTATTATATTTATTTATCTATTAATAATTATATATATTTATAAATATATATATTTAATTATATATATTTTTAACATTATAAATATCATAAATATATTTATCATAATTTCATAATTATATATATATATACAATTATAAGTATAAATAAATATTTCTTTCTTTATAATTAAAAAATTATAATAAACAATTTTTATTTATAGTTATATTTATAAATAAATAAATATTAAATTATTTAAATAATTTTAAAACTATAAAAAATATATTTATTATATTTATAATTTCATTAATATATTAAATTAATATATTTATTATAATTTTATAATTATTTAAATATATAAGTATTTATTTATAATTATAATTATAAATATTTGTATTTATTTTTAAATATTTGTATATATTTATAAATTTATTTATTTAATTATATATTTTGATAAAATTATACGATTTATAAATATATTGTTTATAATTTCATAATTATTTAAATAAATTTATATTTATTTATAATTATAACTATAAAAAATATATTTATTTATTTATAATGAAAATTTATAAATAATATATATTTATTTATAGTTATAATTATAAATATATATATTTCTTAAAATAATTATAAAATTATAAAAATATATATATTATATTTAAAAATTTATAAATATATATAATTAATATATTTATTAGATTTTTATATTTATTTAAATATTTCTATATTTATTTAGAATTATAATTATAAATATTTTTATATATTCATGTGAATCAGCAAGGGGTCGCAACGTTGGTTCATTCTGCCACACAGCCGTTCTTCCACATCAGTTATGATAAATGCTTGATATATCGATTCTCCGATGCCAGAAGATTTGTAATTCAACAATGTTCATCATTTTACTGCATGTTATTTCCTCTATATAGGTCAATTCAACACTTTTAATGGGGTTTATGCATCATCCGATCTTTGGATCCTGGATGCGGGATCGATAGGCGCTACATCGCCTTGCCTTGGTTTGGTGTCAGGGGACCCTTTGACGAAGTCAGCTGATGATCTTCTCAAATTGATGGAGAATCTGGTTGGGCTGGATTTAAAATCCTCCCAGGTCTCGATCCCCTTCCATGTTGGCACAAATGTTTTTGTTGTTGTCTCCAATCATATTTTTGAAGTCCCGTCTAGTCCTAGGGATTCAACCAAAAGGGATTCTGATGGTATTCACGGTCATGTGAAGTTCTAACCTCAAAAGATCATACAAAAAGAAGACACAATATTTTTAGAAGCTGCATATGGAATTCTATCAGAATAGATCAACAAATGTAAGCATTCAATTATCACTCATCTTTCTCTATTAGGGAAGGATTTATGGAATCTGGATGTTCCCAGGAAGCAGCTTATTGAATGTTGGTGCTTTAATGAATCAAAAATGACTTCTTTGGGTGGATGCTACTTTCACATTGGTTTTGCATCAGATTTGTTAAAATCTAATTCTTGGGGATATTGATTAATTAATATTAACTCTGGGATCCTCATTCTCCATGAATAGGATCCACATTTTGATCCCTTAAATTTCAAGAACGCTATCACCCATGTTTGGATACATGTTTTTGGCCTAAGTTGGTTCTATTGGAACCCTCAAATTCTTTGGGAAATTTCAATTGGAGTTCCCATTATAATGGCTATAGAAACCGAGAAACAATGTATGGTCACTTTTCTAGGATACAGGTTGAAGTTGAACTTAGATCCCCTTTGTTCAAGTCCATTGTGTTGACAATGGATGACAAAATATTTGACATATTTTTTGAATATGAAAAATCTCCTAACTTCTGTAAAGGATGCAACAACATAGGCCACACTTATGATATGTGTCGTAGAAAGATAGTCTGACGTCTTTGTGGGTTGAAAGGGGACTCTGTTGATTTTTTCCAAAAAGAATCTCAGTTCTAAAGCATAGGTGGGGGTGGCTAATTCTGTTGAATCCAACACTCATCCTTTAGTGGACCATATTTCTAGTGGTCATGAGGAAGAACCTGTCACTGTTGAAGGGAACCACTATTTTGATAATGTTGTCAAGCAGACAGCTAGATCTGCTCCTACTGGTGGTTCTAAGGTTTCATGGGCTGAGATGAATACTAATGAAAAAGATAATGATACAGTTTATGGGGATGTTTCTATTCCAGTGGCACCCTCCTATGATTTATATGTTTTGGAGCTTCTTTAAAATGATATCCAAACTAAAGTGGACAGAGAAATAATCCAATAAAATGCTTTGACTTCCTCTTATAGGAAGGAAAGGGATAAGTTGTCCTATCTTCCTACTAAAAATATTTTGGTGAGTACTGAACATTCCCCTTCAAAGATTATGGGTATGGTACAGGTTACCACATCAAATACATTTTATGTGCTTTATCTAGTGTAGGTGGTACCTATATTTGATAGTTGCAATGATGTTTTTATCCCCTATGTGGATATTGAGCCTCCTAATGTTAATGACCATACTCTCTTGGATAGTATTTCTATGTTGGGGATGGAAGAGCTGGAAGGTGCTTGGAAATAGCCTAAGACGTGGAGGTGGGTCTTAATCCAAAAAATCTTGGGTGAGGACATGGATAGGAGGACTGTGTTGAAACATGAGGGCATGGCCAAAGTACATCTTCCAAGACTCTGCTCACCCCAGAGCAAGAGAAGATTTAGGAGAATTATATTGTTCTCTTTAATCAAAATAACTCTCAATGAGAGTGGGAGTCTACAGATGATATTGGAGATCCTGATCACAATTCAGATCTTGATTATGGCGACTTTTGACTTGTTGTTTCTCACTTTGGTTGCGAGATTGCCCCCGTGTTTGACCCCATACATCTTTCCATTGTTTATTTTTTGTTTTCTTAATTTTAATAAATGGTTAGGTGTTTCGAATTTTTGCTAGACCTATTTCATATAATTATAAATATATAATCATAAGTAAAATAAATATATTTATTATTTTAAAATTTTATTATAATCATATAAATATGTAATTATATATTTATAATCTTATAAATATGTTTTTTAAAACATTATATATATATTTTAATTATTAAAAACTATATATTAATTATAAACATGCATTTTTTAATGTGTATAAATAAAAACTATATATTAATTATAAACTTGAATTCTTTCATGTGTACATGTATGTGTGTGAAAAAATATGTTTATTGGTTTAATATCGTTTATTATTTTTTAATATCTCTTCATTTTTAGTATTTTATGTATTTAATAATTTTTAATATTTATTTAATTTTAATATATATTTATTTTAATCTATTCATCGTGAATATATGTCTATGTTATTAATTTATTATGATTTAATTTTTTAATTAAATTTAACTATTAATATTTTGAAATTGTCGAAATAATTCATATTTAATAATTTTTATATTTATATAATTAATATAATCTATTTATTAATTTTTCAATATTTTTATGTGTTTTTAATTCACATAAATGTTAAGAATTCACATTTTTAAATATATTTTCAATTTATTTAATTTTATGTAATCATTTATTTAGGGGTGGTACAAGATGGATCAGGTAACCCCATTGATCATGGGTTGGCATCAAGGGTAGTATTTGAGGCTGTTCTCCACATGCAGGTGGCGTACTATTGGAAGATGTTGGTGGGGCTACAGTATGTCATGAGATCGAGGATTCTGGTGGTGATGTTGGGCTGCAATACGGCAGATCTAATGATGTATATGAAACTATGTGGTTACGGATAACTATAGA
The DNA here is from genome assembly GCA_963277665.1 of Viscum album. Lineage (NCBI taxonomy): Eukaryota > Viridiplantae > Streptophyta > Magnoliopsida > Santalales > Viscaceae > Viscum > Viscum album. The sequence continues at coordinate 238,994,426 of OY728150.1, forward strand.
GGAGGTAAAAATCATATGAGTCGGTTGGGATGTTGCTCGATAGCCTATGGTTTTTCGAAATCGACTTGTTAGGGCGGTAGGAAAAAATGTGGAGGATGAATGATGCCTCAGGCAACGACTATACAACTCACATAGATTGGGTGAGGTATGCAGTGAGTAGAAACAATTGATTTAAATGGCTACATGGGTTTGAGGAATGTGGTGGGGATACTCCTAGATTCGTAGTCATTGTATTAAGGCCCTAATGGTCTAGTAAAATCAGGCCTACAGGCTGGTTCTCACTGGGCCTCTCTTGTAACACCTCCAGATTTGGTGAAATATTTTTTTCTCAAATTAATTAATCTTTTTGATATTTTCAGGTAAAAAAACATTAAAAATATATTATTTTATGTTTTTCTTGTGATATAACAATCACCTATTTGATCTTTCACTACACGCAACACTTATCTTAGCTTGCGGTACATGCAACACTGAGTTAACTTGCGACACACGCATGACCATGTTTTACCATATTTTAAGGGAGAACCTATTTTACAACTAAATTTTTACATTTTTATGGAAATTATTTTGTAAAATAAAATCATTTTTTATTTCAAAACATCAAAATTAGCCGAGGGTTATTTTTTGTAATTTTTCTGACAAACTTCATTTTTTGGATGAATAGTCAAAATACTGCATTTTTGCTAAAAACCACCTTTTTGGTTAAATAATAATTAATGATAAATTATATTTTAGAGTCAAATTATATCCAAAATACATATATTTATACCTTTATTCTCATTATAATAAATATTAAATTGAAGTTTATATTAAAACATAACATACTTTTAAACATTTTTCTACTTTAAAACCTCGTTATTTCGCACTGTCTCCAGGATTAGTGTTAATCATAATTTTTAATCTTCTATGATTTGAATTTTGAAAATATGAAATACATGGTTGTAATCAGTATGATATTTGTTTTCTAATAATATCAACTTAGTTTTTTTACTAGAATGGTGAGTGAATGTGATTAAAATTAATAATGGTGATTAAGGTATGATTAATCTTAATAAAGGACTAATCCTTAATAAAAAGGAAATAATAACCCGGAAACTTGTCCAAAATCCATCAGATTCCAATATTTAGACCATATCCCCTCATGTTTTAATGTTTATTGGTTTTTGGGATATTGTTAAATGGAATATCCCTATATAAAAATATATGTACGGAAAAAGACAACAAGGAACTCTCCTTACCTTTAAAATTTATAAAACATTGGGATTTGTAAAAAAACATCATATTTTTAGTTATACATATACATTTGAAAGATAAAATGTTTATGATTATTATTATAATTTATCAATAATTTTTAGAGACGATTTAGTCACTTAAAATGCTTAAGAAACAACAATTTAGTGATTATTTATTTAATAATTAACAAAAATAAATGATATTATTGATATTAAAAGTGAACTAATAGATTGAATTATTGTATTTAATTATTTATTTAGATGAATATATCATTTTAAATGTTTGTAAACTTAATATATTTAAATTCAAATATTATATTGATATTTTACTATTAACATTAAATAAATAATGTCAAAATTGACGGTATCGTTATTTACAACAAAGGAAATTTTATTAAATGATTTAAAATTAATAAAAATTTGATATCCAACCAAGTGCTTTTTATGTGTTAATGAATATTATATATGGTCAATTAATGTACTAATTTATCTTTTATAATTAACATATTGACACATACATTGTAAAACTGTTCCTAACACGATCCGAGTTTAAGTAGTGTTTTAGTGCGTCACTTACGCTTATTTTAAAATGAATTTCAAAAACACTTGGGAATTTTTTTATTAATTAGATATAATATTAAAAATTTATTGGATATATATTTTATAATAAATATCACTTTAATTTTTTCTTAATGTTTAAATTAATTAGATTAGAAATCTAGATGCTTTTATAAAAACCAAAATGATAAAATTGGGGAATCATAGATGTTAAGATACCAAATAATTAAAATTCACATATTTTTGTGTTGGAGGTTTTAATATACCATTATTACTATATATTACATTATTATTTACTTATTTAGGCACTTTACATAAGGTAGACCGCCAAATAGTGAATACCTTTAGGTATTTACAAGAGTGCCACTCCCTCTTCACTATAAAAAAGAAAGCACTCTATCACTTCATCACACCTATAAAACCTTTTTGGATCAGAATAAATATGTCAAATTATCCTTAAAAATCCTAAATTCAACCTTTAATCCTCCCTTTTTGTATAAAACCTCTCAAGGAATCCTTTTAGCACAAACCAAAAGGAGTTACCCGATTTAGAGGTAACATCTTCTCTCAAGCTCTTTTCTATTATTTTCTTTCTCCAAATCGTCCACTATTTTTATTCCATTTTTGTGTGAAAGCACCATTATCCTAAACTGACTAGAATTTTTATGCTAATGGTTCTACCTAAACTTACACACACCTCTATATAATGCATATCGAACATACTGTTTATGTGTGTCGTGAATTACTGACTCACGAAATGATGATTGTTCATTTTTCATTTACCACCAATCATAGTGGCCATTATAATGGAAAATCTATTTAAATATGGAATATATTATATTTATTATTTATTTAAGCTTATTTATTCCTTTTACAACACACATCTCTTTACTTTCCATTTGGTGATAAAACGATAATCACGTTTGAGGAAGTGTGGACTACCGCCCCTCAAAGCGATGTGATTCGTTCACACACCACATGGAATGTATTAAGGATGGGTTTAGTGAGATTATATGATATATATGACATATTCATGATAATATAATAATTATACATAAACATAGATATAAATACATATATATACATATGTCATTTACACTCTCTTTCAATACGACAATAGAAACGAAAACAATGTTCATGCATACGTACGACTTACAATCTCTAGGAACAGTGTATTCCATTTCATACTTATTTATACTATAAATTATTATAATATACATATACTGGATATATATGGTATTTGTATTGTGATTTATGTTCTTTAATCACGATATAAGTATAAGGACCAACGATATAACAAATTAAAACACATAAAAAGATAAAGGAAAATATTACACGATGTGAAACCTTAACGTAGGATCGTTAACAAGAAAGTAATAAAAGGTAATAATCAAACCATAGGTAGTAATATATATAATAATATTATTTGTAAAATTATTTATAATAAAATTATATTTATTATATAGTAATATTTTACGAGTACATAGAGAGTCAAGACACAAGGTAAGGGGATTTCATCTCACTTTTAATTTCCACGAGATACATGTTATGTTCGCCACCCACTATTTTTGTGTGTTTTATGTACTGAAAATTATTCTATTCTATGTAACTCATATATAAATTTATGGTTGTTTACATGTACATATTATGATACTTCTTTCTTGGGGGTTTATCTTTCAAAAGTTACCAAATCGGTAAAACAATTTTGTCTCAACTTTCATTTTTGTGAGTCATGATTTGTTACGCATGTAAAATCTTTTTTTAGGTGTATATACTTCCATTTTACATGTTATACCATGAATATAATTATTTTCATGACATTTTAATCTTCATTTAATTTTATTTACTTTCTTGGATAGTATGATCCCACGTTAACGTGTTATAGAGTTTATTGAGACAGTCTCATCACTTTTCAAGATTGATTATGTTTATTCTTTATTTGATGAAATATTATGATCCATATCTCAAAAACACTCATGAGTTTCCTTATAATCTTTTTTTATGATATACTTTTGTTTTAGAACCATTTTTACACTCTTTGGTACTTAATATAATGTTTTTAAATAAAATTTCATTATCTCTCTCTTCGGTCGAAAATCTATTGTTTTTAAAAAACCATGTTTTTGAAAATATTTTCTAAAATGTTTTCAAAACTTCCTTGAATATAATTATTTAGGGAAAAGGATTATAATTATTTTTTGTATTTTTCAAATATTTACTTATAGGTTTTAAAATCTATTTTCAAAAAAATGGTTTCCAAAAGATTTTACATTATAAAAACCATTTGTCAAATAAGAGAGGATATTTTCCTCAAGAAATTGTTTTGAAAGATATTTAAAATTATTTTCCAACTAATATGAAATTCGTTGATGTTAATAATTCTCTTTTAGGAAATGATATTATGATTCCATTCATATCATTTATATGAATGGGTTATTCTTAATGTCATGGTCTTTTTTGAAACCTGTTTCTCTTTTAGGGGTTATGAAATTTATTTATCTTTAATGGGTTATGATATGATGAAATGGTTACAAAACCTATCTCTTTTTCATAGTTTATGATGTGATGATAAGTTAATGATACCCATTTTATTTTATGTATTATAATTTGATGTTTATAAGACCTATGACTTTTTATGGGTCACGATACAATGAATTTTTTATTATCATGTGGAACATATTTGAATGATTTTACTATAATATGGGTGGGACCTATATCTCCCTCCAATGAATTGTTAGTGATAAGTTTTATATAAGATCAAAGGGTACGTGGGTTTTATCCCAAGAATAAAATAACGAACGTTCTAGGGTCAAAGCCCAAGCTTAAAAGAAAGAAGTTTTACGGGTTTTAGACCAAGACTAAAAGAAATAAGTTTCATGGATTGTAGACCAATCCTAAAAGAAATATGGTTTTTGGGTTGTAGCCAAATCCTAATAAATGGTTACACGGGTTGTATCCTATGCCCAAAAATATGAAGTTACATCGGTTGTAGACCAAGCATAAAATATAGTTGGTACATAGATTGTAGCCTAAGCCCAAAAATAAGAAAGTAAATGTGTTCTAGACCAAGAAAAAAACAAAGTTGGTACATGGTTTACTAACCCAATCCCTATTTAGGTACACGAGTCGTATAACAATCCTAACATGTTAAAAAGGTTTTGATAGGTATCCTTTAAATAAAAGTTTATTTTCTCAAATGTATGCAACAATTCCAATGTCTTATTCCTTAGTTATGATTTCATAAATCATGATGTTTATTTCTTTATGATTCATATCTTATAAACTTCCAAAAGTTATCCAATAAATCATGTGTTATGATATTTTATATGTAGGGTATTGAAGTGCACTATGTTGCATTTGTTGTCAATAAGGTATGTTTTTGTCAAGGAATGAATGGATGGATGTCAAGGAGTTTCAATATGTGAATGGAAAAGGATGTGATGGTGTTGGTAAGGAAAGGAGAATGGCCATGGTACTAAGATGCCTGTCACTTAGGAGATTCACTAAGTGACATAGGATGTTGTGGTTGAAACATTCTCTATGAATATCAGACGATTGAAGAACTGATCTTAATGTTTCAATACTTGTATCAAGATGATACTAAGTTACACCACTTGAAGAATGGATGATGATGGAGCATCATCATTACATCAGACGATTGTTGAACTGATCTTTAAGTTCCAAGAACTTGTATCAACTGGATACAATGTCACAACAAGCTTTAGAAGACCATGCATTTTATTGACAATGCATGAGGAAGTGAATGGGATCCATCCACATCTCCTAAGTTGATGAAGTGAGCTAATGAAGTCCATGCACTATCCTCTTAGTGCATGTGAATTAGAAGAAGATCCATCTTGATCTCTGATTGGATCAATGAAGAAACATTTAATAATTATGTGATTCAGGAGCTTCGGTTGATGAAGAACCTTCTACAAATGTCTCCTAAGTCTAGAATACATGTTGAAAGGAGTTGATGAAGTTTGTGGAAGAAGAAGTGGCTTAGAAGAAGAATATGTGGCATTTGGCATATTACACTTGGTACATTGTTTTTATACAAAGTTACTTAGTGTTTTACACTAGCAAAAAATTGTCCAGCCAAGGAAACCTTGAGGGTTCAACCCCAAGGCATGGGCGCTAGGCACCAAACACATGGGGGAACCCGTGGGGCGAGCCCAGGGCGGCAGGATGCACCCAAGACACCGCATGGGCGTCTGGGGCACGCCCGGAGGAGCGCGGTAGGGGCGCATGAGCGCACCCGCGAGTGTCAGGCAGTGCAGAGTGGGCGCATAGCGCGCCCGCGAGGAGCATAGGTGGGCGCAAGAGCGCGACCGCAGGGAGAACACGGTGCGGGGCGACACCGTGGAGGTTGGAAGTTCAATTGATGAGGCTGGGGGAGCGCTAAGTTGATAAAGCGCGAGAAACCCGTGCGCGGTTTCGATGTGGGACGCGGAAAAAATTCCAGGAGCGAATCCTGACCGTCCGAGTGATCGCGCGGCTGATCTCGGCCGCCCGATGCATCGTGCCATTCGCGATCTGATCCAGGCCGTCCAAATCTTCGATCCAAAGGCTCTCTGTCCATCTCCTACCTCGAGCTCGACCGAAGCTCCCCGACGTCTCCCGATGAACCAGAGGCATCCCAACGATGGATTTTGAGTTCTCGGCTGTCTCTCTCGAAGCCGAAGGCACCCTCGTGCTCGTCTGTCCAAACCAAACCCATCCATGCATAAAAATATACTTTCATGCAACAAATGAGGAAATTCGATGGAGGCCGAAGGCAAACGAAGTGCCGAGGCCTCGGTGAGTTCGTGTTTTGCATGGGACAGAAGAGACGAAGGTCGTGCATGCATTCTAAGTCGCATGCACGTGGAGGAAACCGAAGAAGAAGGAATCCCGCGTGAAACAGAGAGTAAATTCAATATTTTGAAAGATTTTAAAGAACCGAAACTTTCAGGGATTTGGAATTATCACACGCGGATGGACAAAGGCATTCCTCTGCCTATATAAGGAAAGCTCGAGGCTCTCTTTTTTTTTTTGCTGATGTGCTGAAACTCGAAGTCCCGTGAGTGCTGTATGTGCCTCGCGAAGTTTTGAAGCCACCGCGCAAATACCACTTGCACGGCTGAAGTTCCAGAGCCACCCGAGGCTCTGAAGGAGGTCCATGCCCGCGTACTCGCGCGACAGAAGGAGCCCTCACTGCCCGAAAACTTGCGCGGTAGGAGGAGCTTGCGTGGCCGAGGTGCTTGACACCCTGCATGCCCGAGGTGTTGCACCTTGCACACCAGAGGCAGTAGCAACCTTGCTCGCCCAAGGCTGGTTGCACCTTGAACCCTGCGCGCCCTTGCCTCCTTGAGGTCTTGCGCGGCTGTTGAAGGCAGTAGGGAGTTCGGGTGAGGCAGTATACCACCCATAAGGAGAAAGAGTAAGAACACCCTACGAGAATTTGTGTGTGCAATTGAAGAAGAGGTCGTGTGTGTGTAAGAAGTGGAGTGAAGGCCAAAGACACAACTATGGGTAGTGTATGTGCAAAACAAGAAGACCACACCTAAGTTGTGTGTGTGTGTCTAAGTATATGAAGAAGGCCGAACCTATGTGTGTGAACTAAGAAGTGTGTATACATTTAGAAGAAGAAAAGGAAGGACACTCACACAAAGTATAACACACATTTATGTGTGTAATCAAAAGGAACTAAAACGTGTGAAGGAGTGAGAAGGTGTGTGCTCAAAGAGAATATACCCTTTGATGGTTTATTGCACCAAGAAGAAAGAAAGGGGAGTGCATGCATGCATGCATGCACATGCACACGTGAACAAAGCCAAATCTGGTTGTGTGCATCTGAGTTGACCAAGACCGGAAGTTCTTGAAGAGAATTAAGAAGCCATGCAGTCAGTGCATGATGATGAAGAGATTCCATGCACTCAGTGCATGAAGTTGATGTGAACTGAGACTGGACCAGACTGAAGATAAAGACATCAGTTGTCTGAGTATTCAGTAGTTGGAGAGAAGCCAGGTCATCCTCAGAAGAAGGAGATAAAGCCTGAGCAAGACGAGAAGACTTGATCAACTCAAGTGATCAGAGGTACAGAGCAAGGCCAGCAGTATTTATCCCAGACTGCTGAAGATACTTGAAGAATCTTAAATTGAAGAAGAGCTACTCGTGCGACTCGAGGATCCAAGAGAAGACCCTGTGGGACTCAGGGAGAAGAATTCTTCAGTGGGATTCTGGAGCAGGCCAGTGGGACTCTGGTAACACGGTGGGACGCAGTATAAAGACCCTCCTGTGGGACTCAGGAGAGATACAGTGGGATTCTGTATCGACCATTGTAATTCTAACAAGTTATAATGAAGAAACCATGTTGGGGTGTATAACCAACATGGCAAGGACATAGGCCTTTGGTACCGAACCTTGTAAATCCTTGTGTCCAGTGCCTTTACATTTACTGCATCATTCGTGGAAAGGTGAGAGATACAAGAAGAGTGGATCGAGGCTTTAACCAGCCACAGAGGTTTAATTGATAAAGAATAAATTAGTAAAAAGTTTAAAGGGATCACTGATTCACCCCCTCCCCCTCTCAGTGATTCACACTGATCTGGGCACTTCAATTGTTATCAGAGGGAAGGTTACCTCTAAAAGATCCAAGGGAGTCTTTATGAAGTGCAGATTTGAGGAAATGAGCGACCAACCTCAAATGAAGATATCTTCCAAGACTCGGAAAAATAGAAAGAAGAAACAGGCCAAGAAGATAAAGAAAACCTATCCTAGCTGTGATGAAGTTGGAACAATGAAAGATCTTCAAAGTGCAATCGAATATCTTCAGAAGACAGTCCCCAAGGAAGTGGCAATGTGTATAGCTACAGTAATCCTTGATCTTCAAGAAGAAAAATCACAGTTAGAAGAAGAAGCCAATGCAATGGAAGATCAATTGGCAAAAAGGGTTGGCATAACCAACACTCTCAGAAAGCTGATGAAGGCTAAAGATGAAACCGTTTCTCTTTGCAATGAAAGATATGAAGACACTGCTGAAGAATTGCAAATAAGCCTTTCTGAGAAAGAAATCTTTATGATAATGATCAAAGAAGTTTTCCATCCACTAGAGAAGTTGCACAAAGTGTCAATGAATGTCCGAGATGCTCAAATTGAAGACAAAGTCAAAATGGTGAAGGAGCTTGACAACTCATTGCATGAAATAAAGAAAGTGCATGATGACCAGATGGAACAGCTGAAACAGAATTGGGAAGGTAGGCTAAGATTGGTTGAGGATGTGAAGAACTCCCTCAACATGAAATGCTTTGAACTGGAGGTGATATTGAAAAATCTGCAATCACCCAAAGCTGAAGCCTCCCAGTCAGCTGAAAGAAGAAATGTTGCTACTCAAGTATGCTTTGAGAAGGATGATTCTAAAAGAAAGACATCCTCTAATGAAAGGGAAACATCTTCTAAAAAGAAGGTACCATCCATACCATCTTGTACTCATGCTTCTAAAAGTGTTTCTACTAAAAGTGCAGGATGGAAGAATAATTCCAAACAAGTACGGATGAAGACAATGAAGAAAGAAAGCTCTCCTGAAGCAGCACAACAATTCAAGACAAGTACCCTACAATCAGAAGGAATCAAAAAGTCAAGATTTGTGGGTCAATGTTGGTGTTGTAACAAGTATGGGCATTGTGCAAAGGATTTTTGGTACAATCCACTGAATGCCAAAGCACAGAGGAAGCCCATGCCTAGGGGGAGCAAGCCAGAAGGAAATAAGCAACATCCACAGGTCCAGAGACATCTGTTTACTGCTAACAGGTTTGGATTTCTTGACAACATCTGGGATGGTTGCAAAAGTGGTCAAAAGAATGATACATGTCAATCTCCAACTGTATCCAAAGCTGGAAAGAAGAAAAGATCACAGAACCTGGCTCAGAAAGAATCCATGGGAAGCAAGCATAAGAAAGTGGAAGATGCTCCCAAGAATATTTTGAGAAATGAAGAGAAGTCCTTGGAGTCTGAGTCCAAGAAGGGTGATGCATCCAGAAGGACCACCAAGAAGTGCTTCTACTGTGGAAAGAATGGCCATACCATGGATCTTTGTAAAAAAGCCATGAAATTTAATAGAAGCCAACTGCACTCAAACAGACAATCAATCCAGAAGAAGAAGAAGGGATTGATTGAAAATAAGTTGCCTAAGAGAGGTAGCTTGACAGCATTAAAGGAACCATGTGGAACTTCCAAAACTGAGGCCAAACTTCCAAGTGACTTACTAGTCATATGGCCACATCAGTTGCAACTTTCCAGAGAACTGCAAAAAGCTGAAGATGAAGCTCTGGAAATTGCTAAGGCAAAAGGGAAGAAGAATATTTCACATGAAGAGGTTTTGAGAACCACACCAGCACAATTATCAATGAAGATCAAATGTGCAAGTGTGAAGAATGGTGAAAATGGTACATCTCGGTTGAGAGAATCTTCTCAACCTTGTTGTTCACATTGATGAAACAAGGAGGTTCCATATTATTTCTTAATCACTTGTATTTACATGTGCTAACACTGCAGGGAATTGAAGATGATGATCATTCTCAACTGAAGGATGGTTTGGACAGAATGGAGTGCACCCCTTGAGGGGGAGCCAATCTGGAGAAGATGGTATTCTAAGATTTAATACCATCTTGAGAAAAGATGAAGGTATTCCAATCATACTTTCATCCCTTGTTTCTTAATTGTATTCATCATGACAATTAAGGGGGAGTATTGATTGAAGTCAAATGGATGAAAGGGGAAGCTTTATCTTTGCACCTGAACTTTCTAATGAGTTTTGTGAAGTTGTGCAGGATTTAGCAAATTCATTGTTATATTTGAAAAATTTTAAACCCCTAAGAATGATCTCACATGTGTAGAGAATTATGGACAGCTTTGAATTCCTTGGTCATATCACTCTTGTTTTCTACACCGGGTTAGCCCAAGTAGACTTAGAGCTGATTTACTAAAGGTTCATTGCTCAAGTGAACATGTGGCATCATCCCTCTCTTAGTGTTTTTCAAGAAAATGCTTTTCAAATGGAGGAAGTGATTTTTGGATAAGATCCACACCACATCTTTGCATTTGATTGCCAATAAGGGGGATAAAAGATTGGGCACACATATTGACCCATTCATATGTGCTAAAGTTTTGATATTGACAACAAATACAAAGGGGGAGATTGAAGTGCACTATGTTGCATTTGTTGTCAATAAGGTATGTTGTTGTCAAGGAATGAATGGATGGATGTCAAGGAGTTTCAATATGTGAATGGAAAAGGATGTGATGGTGTTGGTAAGGAAAGGAGAATGGCCATGGTACTAAGATGCATGTCACTTAGGAGATTCACTAAGTGACATAGGATGTTGTGGATGAAACATTCTCTATGAATATCAGACGATTGAAGAACTGATCTTAATGTTTCAATACTTGTATCAAGATGATACTAAGTTACACCACTTGAAGAATGGATGATGATGGAGCACCATCATTACATCAGACGATTGTTGAAATGATCTTTAAGTTCCAAGAACTTGTATCAACTGGATACAATGTCACAAAAAGCTTTAGAAGACCATGCATTGTATTGACAATGCATGAGGAAGTGAATGGGATCCATCCACATCTCCTAAGTGGATGAAGTGATCTAATGAAGTCCATGCACTATCATCTTAGTGCATGTGAATTAGAAGAAGATCCAACTTGATCTCTGATTGGATCAATGAAGAAACATTGAATAATTATGTGATTCAGGAGCTTCGGTTGATGAAGAACCTTCTACAAATGTCTCCTAAGTCTAGAATACATGTTGAAAGGAGTTGATGAAGTTTGTGGAAGAAGAAGATGCGTAGAAGAAGAAGATGTGGCATTTGGCATATTACACTTGGTACTTTGTTTTTATACAAAGTTACTTAGTGTTTTACACTAGAAAAAAATTGGCCAGCCAAGGACACCTTGAGGGTTCAACCCCAAGGCATGGGCGCTAGGCACCACACACATGGGGGAACCCGTGGGGCGATCCCAGGGCGGCAGGACGCACCCAAGACACTGCATGGGCGTCTGGGGCACGCCCAGAGGAGCGCGGTAGGGGCGCATGAGCGCACCCGCGAGTGTCAGGCAGTGTAGAGTGGGCGCATAGCGTGCCCGTGAGGAGCATAGGTGGGCGCAAGAGCGCGCCCGCAGGGAGAACACGGTGCGGGGCGGCACCATGGAGGTTGGAAGTTCAATTGAGGAGTCTGGGGGAGCGCTAAGTTGATAAAGCGCGAGAAACCCGCATGCGGTTTCGATGTGGGACGCGGAAAAAATTCCAGGAGCGAATCCTGACCGTCCGAGTGATCGCGCGGCTGATCTCGGCCGCCCGATGCATCGCGCCATTCGCGATCTGATCCAGGCCGTCCAAATCTTCGATCCGACGGCTCCCCGTCCATCTCCTACCTCGAGCTCGACCGAAGCTCCCTGACGTCTCCCGCTGAACCAGAGGCATCCCGACGATGGATTTTGAGTTCTCGGTTGTCTCTCTCGAAGCCGAAGGCACCCTCGTGCTCGTCTGGCCAAACCAAGCCCATCCATGCATAAAAATATACTTGCATGCAACAAATGAGGAAATTCTATGAAGGCCGAAGGCAAACGAAGTGCCGAGGCCTCGGTGAGTTCGTGTTTTTCATGGGATAGAAGAGACGAAGGCCGTGCATGCGTTCTAAGTCGCATGCACGTGGAGGAAACCGAAGAAGAAGGAATCCCGCGTGAAACAGAGAGTAAATTCAAGATTTGGAAAGATTTTAAAGAACCGAAACTTTCGGGGATTTGGAATTATCACACGCGGATGGACAGAGGCATTCCTCTGCCTATATAAGGAGAGCTCGAGGCTCTCATTTTTTTTTGCTGATGTGATGAAACTCGAAGTCCCGTGAGTGTCGTATGTGCCTCGCGAAGTTTTGAAGCCACTGCGCAAATACCACTTGCGCGGCTGAAGTTCCAGAGCCACCCGAGGCTCTGAAGGAGGTCCATGCCCGCGTACTCGCGCGACAGAAGGAGCCCTCACTGCTCGCAAACTTGCGCGGCAGGAGGAGCTTGCGTGGCCGAGGTGCTTGACACCCTGTGCGCCCGAGGTGTTGCACCTTGCACACCCGAGGCAGTAGAAACCTTGCTCGCCCAAGGCTGGTTGCACCTTGCACCCTACGCACCCTTGCCTCCTTGAGGTCTTGCGCGGCTGTTGAAGGCAGTAGGGAGTTCGGGTGAGGCAGTATACCACCCATAAGGAGAAAGAGTAAGAACACCCTACGGGAATTTGTGTGTGCAATTGAAGAAGAGGTCGTGTGTGTGAAAGAAGTGGAGTGAAGGCCAAAGACACACCTACGGGTAGTGTATGTGCAAAACAAGAAGACCACACCTAAGTTGTGTGTTTGTGTCTAAGTATATGAAGAAGGTCGAAACTATGTGTGTGCACTAAGAAGTCTGTATACATTTAGAAGAAGAAAAGGAAGGACACTCACACAAAGTATAACACACATTTATGTGTGTAATCAAAAGGAACTAAAACGTGTGAAGGAGTGAGAAGGTGTGTGCTCAAAGAGAATATACCCTTTGAGGGTTTATTGCACCAAGAAGAAAGAAAGGGGAGTGCATGCATGCATGCATGCACATGCACACGTGAACAAAGCCAAATCTGGTTGTGTGCATCTGAGTTGACCAAGACCGGAAGTTCTTGAAGAGAATTAAGAATCCATGCAGTCAGTGCATGCAGATGAAGAGATGCCATGCACTCAGTGCATGAAGTTGATGTGAACTGAGACTGGACCAGACTGAAGGTAAAGACATCAGTTGTCTGAGTATTCAGTAGTTGGAGAGAAGCCAGGTCATCCTCAGAAGAAGGAGATAAAGCCTGAGCAAGACGAGAAGACCTGATCAACTCAAGTGATCAGAGGTACAGAGCAAGGCTAGCAGTCTTTATCCCAGACTGCTGAAGATACTTGAAGAAGCTTAAAGTGAAGAAGAGATACTCGTGCGACTTGAGGAGCCAAGAGAAGACCCTGTGGGACTCAGGGAGAATAAGTCTTCAGTGGGATTCTGGAGTAGGCCAGTGGGACTTTGGTAACACTGTGGGACGCAGTATAAAGACCCTCCTGTGGGACTCAGGAGAGATACAGTGGGATTCTGTATCGACCATTGTAATTCTAACAAGTTATAATGGAGAAACCATGTTGGGGTGTATAACCAACATGGCAAGGACGTAGGCCTTTGGTGCCGAACCTTGTAAATCCTTGTGTCTAGTGCCTTTACATTTACTACATCATTCGTGGAAAGGTGAGAGATACAAGAAGAGTGGATCGAGGCTTTAACCAGCCATAGAGGTTTAATTGATAAAGAATCAATTAGTAAAAAGTTTAAAGGGAACACGGATTCACCCCCTCCCCCTCTCAATGATTCACATTGATCTGGGCACTTCAGGTATGATATCGTAATGTTACGACTGCATTATCATACCCTTATGTTCATGTGTGTGCTTACATGTCTCCCTTGTTTACCATTACTGAGCATCTGAGCTCCCCCTTTCTTATGTTTCCTTTATCTAGGTTATGAAAAAAGGTTTTAGGTAGAAGTAATAAAGGTTGAGATATTCTTGGTGTATGTTTAAGATACTTCACTGGGATAGAAGATTTTGTTTCCTTGTTTCCAAATAAATTAAACTATTATGGTCCTCAAGAATTTATTTTTTTCATGAATTTAATATTCATCTAAAATGATGTAATATCCAAGTATGTTAATCTTGGATTTCTATAGTTAGTATTAAAGGAATGGTTTGGTCAACTATTTGAAAATAATATGAGAAAAACTTATTGAGATCCCTAGGTTTCTTTCTAAGTATGTTTCTAGGTATTCTTATAAGGATAAGTATAAGGATGTTTTAACATGTAGTAAAATGTATTGGAATTTTGGTAAAGGATAGAGTGAGTGGTTTACTAGAAATACATATTTGTCTATATTATATACGTGGATGTGGCTTTGACACAGATATACCTAAGGGTAACACTCTGACAAGATGTTCTGGGCTTGAATCGGAGTAATCATGTACACAACAATGGACCTTGTTGCACACCTAGTTTGACACTCCTGATGTATATGATTTGGGAATTCAAAAAACTCTTTATGAACCATCATGAAGGATTTAAATATAATATTTCTATGAATAACCTAGGATGAACCTAGGGTGTCATAGATTAATTAATGTGTCATGATTTAGACTTCCTATAAGTAAAGTTTTATGATTATGTGGTTTTCAAATATGATATGTGTTTCTCACCCTGTTCTTTCTAGTTTTAGTCAATGAAGATAACTATAAAAAAACATGGTTATCATTCAATGTTTCATATGTAGAAATTATGGTCATTATGAAATTCGTTTTTCCATGTGTAAATGTCATAAAGAGAATCAGGAAGGTGGTATGAGAATTTGTTATGCTTTTTTAGATAAATAAATCGCAAACAGCTTGAGAAAGGTATGTGATGTTCTTCTAGTTTTTTTTAAATTAATCATAATAAGCATGATTAGATTGAGGTTGAGGAACCATAATACATGATTCTTATTTAATATTCTTTTAAAAAGGTATTAAGGAATAAGTTGATGAATCTTGAGTAATGGTTTAAGAATATTTTTTGATGAATGAAGTAATTATGTGTTGGAATTTAGAGATTATTTTATATGAATCATGAAATATATAATTATTTTCAATATAATATTTCATTAAGGATTGAAAAGTAACTGATGAATGGCCATGAAGATATTGAAAAGTGATTTCATGGAACGATGATATTTTGATTAAGGGAAGGTAACCCTTAATTAATTCCTAACATGAGATAGTGATGTTTGGATGGAAATTTTCTTGATATGAATAAGTAAATTGGACAGTAAGGATTAACTTGGAACTGATTATTGAAAAATTGTTTTATTTTATCAAGGATAATGTTTATAACTTCTTGTATTTAATGAATACATCTATAAATCCTTGTAATAAAGAAGAGTGCATGTTTTACAAAAGGATTTATGGTAATTACCGTGTTTTAAGGGAATATATGATGAGGTAATTCACATGTTTAGAATGTGACAACCAATTGGTATGTGGTAATTTATTTGGGATCAAAATTAAGATGATTTCATGACATTATTTCAAAATAATTGAATTTTAATATTTTTTAGGGTTATATGGTCAACCATTTTTGGAAAGTTTATGTTAATCTTTAGATGAAGTCAATAAGACTAAAGTGTTATATCTCTATATGAAGATTTATGCTTGTTGGATAGCCTCCTCCAACTACATTGTGTTGATGATAACCAAGGAAAAATTGGATGGTATATCGTGGGTCCCAGTATCTATTAGTAATTCATGAATTAAAAGGTTACCTTCCATTTTAGAGAGAGATGTGAAGTAGATTAATGAAATACAAAGGTTAAAATTGTGCTAAAATCATACAGGTATATCTTCTCATTACATTTGAGCCAAAAATGTTTTTTCTAGTACTTCCTTTTACAAATAATCATAAGGTCCCTTAGTTGATCGTAGATTTATGGATTCCATATTGTTAACTTTTTAAAGAACTTTTTATCTATCACACTCCATCAGAATATGATGGTATGATTTCTCTTCCATGTTCATGTTTTCACTTCCCACCTATGTTCTCCTATTTAGGAATATGGTTATGAGTTACTTTAGGTAACAGTTATAGTTCCGACATTCCATTTTTAATGAAAATTTTAGTATTAATTTTTACGATGTGGGTTTATAGGAAATTAACATTGAATTATTAAAAATTTGATAACCCATATTAATTTCGAGGTCTAAATTCCTTTTAAGGGGGTAGAATGTAAAACCCTGAGATTTTGTGAAATATTTTTTCTCAAATTAATTAATATTTTTTATATTTTTTATTTCACACAACATTTAAAATATATTATTTTATTTTTTCCTTGTGATATACATAACACCAAGTTTATCTTTCACTACACACAACTCTTAGCTTACCTTGTGGTACACACATCATTGAGTTATGTTCTGGTACATACAGGACAGAGTCTTACCATATTTTAAGGGAAAACCTATTTTAAAACCAAATTTTTCAAATGTTAAGAATTATATTTTTTAAATAAACTTCAATTTTTAATTCATATTGTTAAAATTATCCTAGGGTAAATTTTCTATATTTTTCTGACAAACTTCATTTTTGGATGAATAGTGAAAAATACTGTATTTTACCTAAAAACATATTTTCATTTAAATAATAATTAATGATAAATTATATTTTATAGTAAAATTATATAAATTATAAATATATTTATACCATTATGTTCATTATAATCATTTTTACTTTGAAATTGAATATAAAAACATAAAAAACTTTTGAATATTTTTCTACTTTAAAAACACGTTATTTCGCCCCGTCTGCAAGATTAACATTAATTTAAATTTTCACACTTCTATGATTTTAATTGTTAAAATAATATATACATGGTTGTAATAAATTTTATTTTTTTCTAACAATATAAACTTAATTTTTTTACCAAAATGATATGTGAGTGTGATTCAAATTAATTACGGTGATTATGTATGATTAAACTTAATAAAGGACTAAACCTTAATCAAAAGTAACAAAATAAAATGGAATCTTGTACTATAGTTGTTAGATGACTATATTTATCCCATATAACCACATGGTTCTAAATTTATATGTTGTTGCAAAATTATTAAATTGAAGTACCCCATATAAAAGGTTATGTAAGGAAAAATACAAAAAGGGAACTTTTCTTACCATTAACATTTATAAAACATTGTGATATGTAAAAAACAACATATTCTAGGTTATAAAAATCATTTTGAAAGATGAATGGGTTATTTATATCATAATAATTTATCAATAATTTTTAGAGATGATTTAGTCACTTTAAATGCTTAGGAAACACCAATTTAGTGATTGTTTAGTTAATAGTTAACTAATCCAAATGACACTATAAATATTTAAATTGAAGTTAATTGATTGAATTTTTGTCATTATTTATTTTTTAGATGAATTTATCAGGTTACATGTGTGTAAAACTAATATATTTGAATTCCAATATTATAATTATATTTTAAAATTAACATTAAATAAATAATGTCAAAATTGACATTATTGTTATTTCACAATAAATGAAATTTTATTAAAGGATTTAAAATTAATAAAAAAATAAATCATAAAAAGTGAATTTTATGTGTTAATAAATATTATATATGGTATATTAATGGTTGAATTTATCTTTTATAATTATCATATTGACCAATATATTGTAAAAATGTTGTTAACACTATTCGGGTTCAAGTAGTATTTTAGTGTATCATGGGCACTTGATTTAAAATTAATTTCCAAAACACATGGGAATTTTGTTTTATATATTATATATAGTATTAATAATTAATTGCCTCCATATTTTCTAGTAAATCTAAATATAATTTAGTATCAATAGATACATTAATTAAATTAGAAAACTAAATGCTTTAATAAGAACCAAAATTACAAAATTGGGGAATCTTATAAGCTAATGAACCAAATTGTTAAAATTAAAATATTTTTGCGTGGTATAAGTTTTAATAGATCATTATTATTCTATAATAATTCTTTTTTCAGTTTTGGAGTCACTTTAGGTAAGGCAGACCTCCAAATAGTGAATAGCTTTTGGTATTTATAAGAGTGCCCCTCCCTCTCCACTATAAAAAGGGAAGCACTCTATCACTTCATCATACCTCTAAAACCTTTTAATTTCGGTAAATATCTACCCAAGTAGCCTCTAGAAAATCCAAAATTCAACCTTGAATCTTCATTTTTTTCATAAATCCTCTTAAGGAATAATTTTTGTGCAATCCAAAAGGAGTTACCATATTTAAAGGTAATGTCTTCTCTCAAGCTCTTTTATTTTAATTTCCTTCTCCACCCCTCCACTATTTTTTATTCCATTATTGTTTGTAAAAACCTGTATTGTCAATATATAAGTAATTTATTATTCTAATAATTAGAACTACACTTAAAATAACCTATATTTAATGGATATCAAACATATTGTTTCTGTGTATTGTGAATTACTACCTCATGAAATGATGATTGTTCATATTTCATTTACCACCAATCATGGTTTCCATTATGATTGAAACTATATTAATGTATTTCATATATTATATTTATTATGTGTTTAAGCTTCTATATTATTTTTAAAACACACATCTCTTTCTTTCCATTTGGGTTTAATATAATAATGTTGTTTAAGGAAGTATAGACTATTGCCCTCTCAAAGTGATGTGATTCGTTCACACACCACATGGAATGTATTAAGGATAGTTTTAGTGAACCTATATGATATATATGATATAGTAATTCTACTATTATAATTATATGTATACATACATAAATATATGTACATATTTCATTAACATTATCTTTCAATATGACCATATAAATGGAAATATTGTTTATGCGTACGTACGAATTATCTTCTCCATGAACGGTGTCTTCCATTTCATACATATTTATGATTTAAATTATTATAATATATATAAAATTGATATATATGGTATTTGTATCATTATTTAAATTATTTAATCATGATATAAGTGTAAGTACCAACGATATAACAAATTAGGACACATGCAAAGAACAACGAAAATATCACCCCATGTGAAACCTTAACATAGGATAGTTAACAAGAAACTAATATAAGGTCATAATAAAACCATGTATGGTAATATATATAAAAATATTCTTATGTAAAATTTTTGTAATAAATTTATATTTATTTTACATGAAGCTTGTATAAGTATAGAGAGAGTCAAGACATAAGGTAAGGGGATTTCATATCACTTTTAATTTCTATGAGATACATGTTATGTTCACCACCAAATCTTTCTGTGTGGTGTATGTAATTCCCATAATTTTATTCTATGTAAATAATACTTAATTTTATGGTTATTCACATTTTCATCTTATGATCCTTCTTACATGGGGTTTAACTTTC
Source organism: Viscum album (assembly GCA_963277665.1). Taxonomy (NCBI): domain Eukaryota; kingdom Viridiplantae; phylum Streptophyta; class Magnoliopsida; order Santalales; family Viscaceae; genus Viscum; species Viscum album. The sequence goes on from OY728150.1 coordinate 239,014,244, forward strand.
AAAAGTTAACAAATCTGAAAAACAATTTTTGTCTCAATTTTTTTCGTTGAGATTCATGTTTTCTTATGAACCTAAACACTTTTTTGAGTTGTATATACTTACATTATACACTTTATATCATGAATATTATCATTTTAATTATGTTTTATGCTAAATTTAATTTCCTTTTCTTTCATAGAGATTATGATCCAATTTTTTCGAGTTATAAGAGTTTATTAAGGTAATCACCTCACTTTTGGAGATTGTTTAATTTTATGCTAACTTTGATAAAATATAATGATCTATATATCAAGAAAACTCATTATTTTCCTTATACTCTGTTTTAGATTATATACTCATGTGTGAGTATCATTTTTACACTCTTTGTTACTTAAGATAATGTTTTTATGAAAAATATTAAAGTCTGTCTCTTTGGCCAGAAATCTATTATATTTAAAAAACCATGATTTCGAAAATGTTTTAGAAAATGTTTTTAAAAGTTCATTTGAGATAATTTTCAAGGAAAAATGATTTTCAATTTTTTTATTGCTTTAAAATCAAAGTTTATAGGTTTTCAAATATATTTTCCAAGAAGAATATTTTCAAAAGGTTTTATGTTATAAAAGAAATTGCAAAATAGATAGGATATTTTCCTCAAGAAATGTTTTTGAAAGGTATATTAAAATTATTTTCCATATAATATGACATACATTGATGTTACTCATTCTCTTTTTTATAATTTATCTAAATATTCTACTCATATCCTTTCTATGAATGGGTTACGCTGAATTTCATGGTCTTTATGAAACATATTTCTCTTTGAAAGGTTATATGTTTATGCAATATGTTTGTCTTTAAAGGGTTGTGATTTAATGAAATGGTTATGAAAACTATATATTTTCCATAAGTTTTGATGTGATGAATATTTAATTATACCCATTTAATTTTATATATCATGATTTGATTTTTATAAGAACTATGACTTTTTATGTGTCATGATATGATGAATGTTCTATTATCTTAGGGCACATGTGTGAATGATTTTACTATGATATGGGTGGGACCTATATCTCCCTCCCATGAATTGAGTAATTATAAGTTATATATGTAATGAAAGGGTACACTGGTTGAATCCCAAGCATTAAATAAATAAGTTTCATGGGTTGTGGACCAATACTAAAAGAAATAAGGTTTATGGGTTGTATCCTAAGACTAAAAGAAATAAGGTTTATGATTTGTTTCCCAAGCCTAAAAGAAATAAGTTTCATCGGTTGTAGCCCAAGACTAAAAGAAAAAAGGTTCATGGTTTTTATCCCATGCCTAAAATAAATATTATTCTTTGGTTTTAACTGAACCCTAAAATAAAAAATGTTCATGGGTTGTAAACCAAACCTAAAAGAAAGAGGGTACACATGTTGAAGTTTAATCCCAAAAAAAAGAAGGTACATGGGTTGTAGCCCAATCCTATAAGAAAGTGGGTACAGGGGTTGCTATCCCAATCCCAAATTAGGTATATGGGTTGTAGACCAAGCCTAATATGTTATAATGGTATTGGTAGGTATCCTTAACATAATAGTTTATATTTTTATATGTACTCCAAAAATCCAATATCTTATTCTATTATTATGATTTCATGGATCATGGTGATTATTTACTTATGATTCACATCCTATGAACTGCCAATATTTATCCCATAACTCATGTGTCATGATATTTTATATTTAGGGTATGATCTCCTAATGTTAAAATCGAATTATTATGCCCTTATGTTCGTGTTTATGCTTATATGTCTCCCTTGTTTACTCGTACTAAGCATACAAGATCACCCTTTTCTTATGTTTCCTTTCTCCGGTTTATGAAAAAAGTTTTTAGGTAGAATTACTAAAGGTGGAGATCCTCATGGGATATTATTAAGATCTTTCACTAGGATTTTATATTTTTTCCATGTTTACAATGAAACTAAACTATTACAGTCCTCAAAAATATTTTTTTGTTATGTACTAAATATTCATCTAAAATGATGTAATATCCATGTATGTTAAGACTATGTCGCTATAGTTGGTATTAAAGTAAATTCTTGGTCAACATTTGGAATCTAGGATGAGAAAACCTTAGTGATATCCCTAGGTTTATTTCTAATGAATATTTATAAGGATTCATATAAGGATACGTATAAGCATGAGTTAACATATAGTAAAATATCCTTGAATTTTAGTAAAGGATATAGTGATTGGTTTCCTATAAATACATCTCTATCTAGATAATACACGTAGATGTTTCTCTGGCACATATGTACCCAGGGGTAACAAATCTGACAAGATGTTCCAATCTTGACTTTGAGTAATTAGGTACACAATAATGGGGCTTGCTGCACACCTAGTTTGACACTCCTGGGGGATATGCTTTGGGAATTAAAAAACTCTTCATGAAACATCATGAAGTATTTAAATATAATTTGTCTATGAATATCCTAGGATGAACCTATGGTGTCATATATTAATGAATGTGTCATGATTTAGACCTCTGATAAGTAAATTTTTATGATTATGTGGTTTTATTTTAAGATAGATGTTTCTCACCCTATTCTATCTAGTTTTAGTCAGTGGAGATAAAAATGAGGAACATGGTTAACAATTAATGTTTCATATGTGGAATGTATGGGAATTATTCAATTAATTTTTCCAAGTGAAAATATCATAAAGAGAATCAGGAAGGTGGTACGAGAATTGGTTATACTTATGAAGATAAAGAAATCGCAAACATTATGAGAAAAGTATGTGATGTTCTTCCAATAATGTTTACATTAATCATAATAATAATGATTAGATTTAGTTTTAGCAACCTTAATACATGATTCATATTTCATATTCAAGTAAATAAGTATTAAGGAAAATGTTGATGAATCTTGAGTAATGGTTTTAAAATAGAGTTGGATGAATAATGTAATTATGTGTTGGAATTCAGATATTATTTTATATGAATCATGAAATATATAAGTATTTTCAGTATAAGAATTCATTAAGGATTGAAAAGTACATTATGAATTGTTATGAAGAAATAAAAAAGTGATTTAATGGGAAGATAATATTTTATTAAGGGAGGGTAACACTTAATTAATTCATGACATGAGATAATGATATTTGTATAAACATGCGCTAGATATGAATAAGTAAATTGGACAGCAAAGATTACCCTAGAATTTTTTATTGACGAAGTGTGTAATGTTGTCAAGGATGTAATTTATAACTTCTTGGGTTTGAAGAATACATCTAGTAATCATTGGCATAAGTAAGAATACATTTTTTAAAAATTCATTTATGTTAATTAACGTGTTTCAATGGAATATATGATTAGGTAATTAATATGTTTCGAATGTGACAACAAAGTGGTACATGGTCATTTATGTGGGATTAACATTAAGCCGATTTCATGAAAAAATTTCTAAATAATTGAATATTAATATTTCATAGGGTTATAAGGTTAACCATTTTGGGAAAGATTAAGTTAAATATCAAATCAAGTCAATATGATTAATGTGCTATTTGTCCATATGAAAATTTATGAATATTGGATAGTAAGTTCCAAACACATTGTATTGATGGTAACCAAGGACAAATGGGATGTCATATCGTGGGTCTCAGGATCTATTAGTAATTCATGAATGAAAAGGTTGCCTTTCATTTTAGAGAAATAGGAGAATTAAAATAATGAAATCAAAAGTTTGTTGTTGTCCTAAAATTATACAAGTATATCATTTCATGAGAATTCATTAACTTTAGGAAAAAGTAAATTCGATTCAAAAATGTTTTTCTAGTACATTCATTTATAAAGAATCAAAAGGTCCCTTAGATGATCACAAATTTATGGATTTCTGATTTTTAACATTCTCATGGCCTTTTTATCTATCACACTCTATCAGAACATGATTGTAAGATTTCCCTTCCATGTCCATGCTTTCTCTTCTCACGTATCTTCTCATATGCGGGAATCTCATTATGAGTTACTTCATGTATCCATTATAGTTTCGACATTCCATTTTAATTGGAGGTTTTCATATTAATTTTTACCATGTGGGTTTATTTTAAAGGGAAATTCAAGTACTAAACCTCTGATAACCCCGAAAAATTGAGCGTTAAATTCGTTTTAAGGGGGGTTGAGTGTTACACCACAATATTTTGTGACTTTTGTTCAAATTAATTACTATTTTTTGATATTTTTTATTTAAAAAAACATTTAAAATAGATTATTTTATGTTTTACATGTGGTATGCGTAACACCATGTTGATATTTCACTACACGCAACACTTACCTTAGCTTGTGGTACACATTACACTGAGTTAACTTGAGGTACACACAGGACCGAGTTTTACCGTCTTTTTAGGGAAAAACTTTTTTTAAACTCAATTTTAACACTTATTATTATTTTAAAATAAAAATAATTTTTCAATTGATAAAATATATATTATTATAGGCTAATACTTTTATATTTTTCTAACAAACTTCATTTTTGGATGAATAGTGGAAAATACTAAATTTTATCTAAAAAAATCATTTTCGTTTAAATAATAATTAATGATAAATTTTATTTTATAGTCACATTATATAAACCAGACATCTATTTATAAAATTAATTTCAATATAATATATTTTACTTTTAAATTGAATGTAAAAACATAATAAACTTTTAAATGTTTTTCTACTTTAAAAACCTGTTATTTCACCCCGTCTCCGGGATTAGCTTTAATTTTAATTTTCCCACTTTTGTGATTTAAATTTTGAAGATCCTACATAAATATTTTAAATCAATATGATATTTATAGTCTAATAATATCAACTTAATATTTTGACCAAAATGATTAGTGAATGTGATTAAAATTAATTACAGTGATTAAGGTATGATTAAGCTTAATAAGGGACTAGACCTTAATCAAAAGGACCAAAATAACCTTGAAAATTTTACAAAAGATATTGGATAAAAATAATTAGAAAATATAACAGCATGGTTCTAAATTTATGGGTTATTGTGATATTATTAAATGGAAGTTCCCCTTATAAACGATTTTGTAAGGAAAAATACAAAAAAGAAGCTTTCCTTACCACTAACATTTATAAAACATTGGGTTATGTAAAAAATATCATATTTTCATTTATAAATAACCTTTTAAATTATAAATGGGTTAATTATATCATAATAATTTATTAATATTTTGTATAGATGATTTAGTCACTTTAAATGCTTAGGAAACTCCAATGAAGTGATTATTTAGTTAATAATTTACTAAACTAAATGAGACTATATATATTAAAAGTGAAGTTATTTGATTTAATTGTGGTATTTATTTTTTTAGATGTATATATCATTTTAAATGTCTATAAACCTATTATATTTTAATTAAAATATTAGATTGATATTTTAAAATTAACATTAAATAAATAATTTCAAAATTATCATTATTGTTTTTTTATAATAAATAATATTTTATTAAAGGATTTAAAATTAATAAAAAACATATATCCTTAAAAGTAATTTTTTGAGTTAATAAATATTATATATGGTCTATTAATGGATTAATTTATATTTTTTAATTAACATATTGACCCATATATTGTAAAATGTTGTTAACACAGACTGAGTTAAAGCAATGTTTTAGTGTGTCACATGCGCTTGATTTAAAATTAATTTCCAAAACACATGGTATTTTTTTTATAAATTATAAATTATATTTATAATTAATTGTATATATATTTTCTAATAAATTTCACTTTAATTTAGCCTTAATTGATATATATAATTAAATTATAAAAATAGATGCTTTAATAAGAACCAAAATGATATAATTGGGGAATCTTAGAAGTTAAGGAACCAAATTATTAAAATTAAAATATTTTTGTTTATTGGAGGTTTTAATTGACAATTATTCCTCTATAATTAGTTTTTTATTATTTTTTAGGGACTTTTGGAAAGGTAGACCACCAAATACGGAATACCTTTTGGTATTTACAAGAGTACACCTTCCTCTCCACTATAAAAAGGGAAGCACTCTATCATTTCATCAAACATCTAAAACCATTTAAGTTAGAAAAATATCTAGACACATAGACTCCCAAAAATACTAACTTTGACCTTGAATCCTCCCTTTTTCATAAATCCTCTCAAGGAATCCTTTTGTCTCAAACCAAAAGGAGTTACTAGATTTAGATGGAGTGCCTTCTCTCAATATTTTTTCCTTTATTTTCCTTCTCCACCCCTCCACTATTTTTAGTCTATTATAGTGTCAAAAAACCAATGTAGTCAATATAATAGGATGTTTTTATTCTAAGAGTTATACCTACACTTAAAAAAACCTCCATAAAATTGATATCGAACATATTGTTTCTATGTGTGACAAATTACTGCCTCATGAAACAATGATTGTTGAAATTTCATTTTCCACCAATCAGTGTGGCCATTATGATGGATAAACTATTTATATATTTCATATATTATATTTATTATGTATTTAATATTCTATACTATTATTAAAACACACATATATTTGTTTAAATTTGGTGTTAATACGATAATCTCGTTTGAGGAAGTGTGGACTACTACCCCCTCAAAGCTATTTGATTTGTTCACACACCACATGGAATGTATTAAGGATGGGTTTAGTGAACCTATATGATATATATGATATGTTAATGATACTGGAATAATTATATATATATATTCATATATATATATATATATATACATATTTCATTTACACTCTCTTTCAATACGACCATGTAAACATAAATAACATTCATGTGTACGTACGACTTACTGTCTCCATAAACAGTGTATTCCATTTCGTAATTATTTATGCTATAAATTATTATAATGTACATATAATGGATATATAGGGTATTTATATAATTATTTAAATTATGGAATCATGATATAAGTTTAAGGACCTACAATATAACAAATATAGACACATACAATAAATAAAGCAAATATTACTTGAAGTAAAACCTTAACGTAGGATCGTTAACAAGAAAGTAATATATGGTCATAATAAAACCATATATGGTAATATATATAGAAAAATTATAATTTAAAATATTTATAATAAACTTATATATATTACTAGAATCTTGTATGAGTACGAAGAGAGTCAAGACACAAGGTAAGGATATTTCATCTCACTTTTAATTTTTGTGAGATACATGTTATGTTTTCCACAAAATAATTTTGTGTTGTGTATCTACTTCCCATAATTTTATTCTATGTACCTCATAAATAAATTTATGGTTATTCACATGTTCATATTATGATCCTTATTCCATGGGGTTTATCTTTCAGAAGTTACCAAATCGGTAAAACATTTTTTGTCTCAATTTCCCTTCATTGATATTCATGTTTTGTTATGAACCTAAAATATTTTTTGTGGTGAATATACATCAATTATAAATTTTATATCATGAATATCATTATTTTAATTATATTTTATTATTCATGTAATTTCCTTTTTTTTACATTGAGGGTATGATCCCAAGTTATCGAGTTATAAGAGTTTATTGAGGCAATCTCATCGCTTTTTGAGATTGTTTATGTTTAGGCTTCCTTTTATGAAATATTGTGATCCATATATCAATACCACTAATTAGATTCCTTATCCTATGTTTTTTAAAGATATAAACATGTGTTAGTATCATTTTTACTCTATTTGGTACTTAAGATAATGTTTTTAGGTAAAATTTGGCAGTCTCTCTCTTCAGTCGGAATATTTATGTATTTAAAAACCATGTTTTCGAAAAACTTTTCAAAAAATGTTTCCAAAAGATACTTGAAAAAAATAAGGGAAAAATGAATTGTAATTTTTTTATTGCTTTAAAAGATTTACGTATATGTTTTCAAAGCTATTTTCCAAGAATAAGGTTTTCAAAAGGTTTTATGTTATAAAAATCATTATCCAAAGAAGATAAGATATTTTCCTCAATATATGTTTTTGAAAGATAATTTTAAATTATTGTCTATATAAGATGACATAAGTTGATGTTACTCATTCCCTTTTTTTAAATGATCTAAAAATTCCATTCATATCCTTTCTATGAATGGGTTACACTTAATTTCATGGTTATTATGAAACCTATTTCTCTTTCACGGGTTATATGTTTAGGAAATATATTTCTCTTTTATGGGATATGATTTGATGAAATGGTTATGAAACATATATATTTTCCATAAGTTATAATGTGATTAAAAGTTAATGACACCCATTCCATTTTATGGATTATGATTTGATGTTTATAAGACCTATGCCTTTTTATGGGTCATGATATGATGAATGTTTTATTATCTTGTGGAACATGTGTGAATGATTTTACTATGATATGGGTGGGACCTATATCTCTATACAATGAATTGGGTAATGATAAGTTTTACTTGAAATCAAAGGGTACATTGGTTTTATCCCAAGCATAAAATAAAGAAGGTTAATGGGTTGTAGCCCAAGCATAAAAGAAAGAAGGTTCATGGGTTGTATCCTAAGCCTAAAAGAAAGAAGGTTCAGGGGTTTTAGACCAAGACTAAAACAAATAAGTTTCATGGGTTATATCTCAATACTAAAAGAAAGAAGTTTCATGGGTTTTATCACAATTGGAAAAGAAATATGGTTCATGGGTTGTAACCCAACACTAAAAGAATGAAGTTTTATGGGTTGTATCCCAACCATAAAATAAAGAGGGTACACATGTTGTATATTAAGTTCAAAAATAATAAGGTACATGGGTTGTATCCCCAAATTAAAATAAATTTGTTACACAAGTTTTTATCCCATGCTCAAAGTAGGTACATGGGTCGTAGCCCAAGCCTAATATTTTATAAAGGTCTTGGTAGGTCACCATGACAAAAAAGTTTTTATTCTTATATGTATGCCACAAAAACAATGTATTATTACTTAGTTATGATTTCATGGATCATTATGTTTATTTCCTTATGATTCATGTCTTATTAACTACAAATCTTTATCCTGGAACTCATGTGTTATGATCTTTGATATATAGGGTAAGATTTCCTAATGTTACACTCATGTTATCATACCCCTATGTTCATGTTTATGTTTACATGTCTCCCTTGTTTACCCTTACTGAGCATCTAATCTCACCCCATTCTTATGTTTCCTTTATCCAGGTTATGAAGAATAGTTTTAGGTAGATGTAATAAAGGTGGATATCTTTATAGGAGGTGTTTAATATCTTTTATCGATGTAGTTTGTTTCCATGTTTCAAATGTCACTAAACAATTATGGTCCTTAGGAATGTATTTTTGTAATGTATTGAATATTTATATAAAATTATGTAATATACTTGTATGTTAATCCCAGGTCACTATATCATTGGCCATGTAACTGGGAGACTTTAAGACAATTATATAATAAAAATAAGTGGCTTGATGGGTGGGTTGTCCCAAGGGGGGTATGACTTTCCTTTCCTACCTATGGGTATGTGGTGTGTACGTTTCATTGTAATTTAATACCAAATACCTAATATATATATAATTATATAGATTTATATTTAGTTATATTTTTATACATTTAAAAATTTTAATTATATTATTAAATTTTTATAAGTGTTTTTCTAATGGTGATAAATATAATATATATATATATATATAATTGTATAAATATATTTAAAATAATATAAATATATTTATAAATATATATATTTATAATTATAATTATAATTGTATATATATAATTATATTTATAAAAACATATTTACAGTTGTTTTAATATATTTAAATTATATAAATAATTATTTATCAATTATTGTATATATTGATATTTATTTATAATTATATTTATAAATACATATTTACAATCCTTTAAATATATTTATAAAAATAAAAATATTTATTCATAATTATATACATATATATTTATTTATAATTATACACATTTAAATTTTATAGTTATATTAATTATATTATTAAATATTTATCAATTCTTTTCTAGCACTGTTTAAGATAATAAATATATATATAATTTTATAAATATATTCATAATTATATAAAAAATTTATAAAAAAATTTATTTGAAATTATAATTATACATATATATCTACAATTATATTTATAAATACATATTTACAATTATTTTAATATATTTATAATTATATAAATAAATGCAGTCAGGGAGGTGAATAAGTGGTTAACCCTATAATCCTACGTCTATAAGACTAGTGTTCGAATCTTGACATGCCCCTTGGGGGATTTATGATGCCGGAACAGATTCATGCACTGGTATAGGTGGTAGTGATGCAGGAATAATACAATAAGGGAATGCAGACCCATGGACATGCAGATGCAAGAAGGGCCTTCGAGCCATCAAAATTTATAGGCCTCCAGACCATCCAATTCCAGCCGTACAGGACTTTAATATATGAATAAATAGGATGGATGTGTGGGTTATCCCATGGGGATAGGAGGGGATATGACGCAACTTTCAAGCCTGTATGTGTGAGGTGTGTGTAAATTTTATCAGTCATTGTGGAGACTAAGTCCACATAAACTATAAATCTTACATAATGTCTAAATAAAGTTTAGAGTTGAATATGAGAAGGTCCCAAAATTTTTCTTGAACAATAAATTAATTGGAAATGACTTAATGAACAACAAAATAGCATTGTTCTATTCATACTATTCATTTCATGGACTTCATGAACATGAATTCAATAGAAAGACTTTGCCTATGAAGGAATCTACTTAGGATACTCGTGTAAAATTGATGGATTATGGGATCCCAACAAAGGGGAATAAAAGTAACTATACCTCAGTTGATTTCAATATGAATGGGAAGGAGTCCTCCTTACAGAAGAAAACATGGAAAAATAATGTTGCATAGGAGTTCAATCCATCAATGTAGCATTTGCATGAACTTGTTGGTAAAGAGGGGAATTTTATCCCTATTCAAGTAATTTTGATGACATAGAAAATAAAAATAATTTCATTGACAAAGCGGAGTAGGATAATGTTACTTTTATTATGAATTTTGGTGATATGGATCACCTTGAAAATGATATTCAAGATGAAGTGGACAAGGAATTGATCCAAGAACAGGCTTTGAAATCCTCTGTAAGAAAAGGAAAATATAAGTTGGTATTGGATTCCCCGCTTAATACTAAGAAGAATGTGTGGAGTATCACTGCCTCAGACTATAGAAAATTCCCTTCACTGAATAGGGGTATGGTGAATGTCACCTCTGATGTACTCGATTATCATACTTTGGAGTCCAGTGTGATGTAAAAACCAATTATTGGTGGCTCCAATGCTAATGTGAAAGGGAAGATGAAATGAGCTTCTGATCTGGATGTTCTGGGATGGAATTGAAAATAAGCCAAGTCTTGGCAGCAGGGTCAACATCCAACAAATCGTGGATGAGGAGGTGACTGTGAGGATTGGGTTAGTGCATGAGGGTGTGGTAGAAATTTGTCCACAAGGTCTTCTAAGGGACTCACTCTAGAGAAGAAAAATCTTCAAGATAAGTATTCGGTGATATTAAATCAAAGGAACTCCCAATCAGAGTGGGAAACTACTGAAGATGAGGAAAATTCTGATCATGATTATAAACCTATTCTTGATTTGTCAACTCTCATGTATGAATGTAGGCTTTCTCGGGATTGACCACATCCATCTTTTCTATTCTTGTTTCTTTTTCTTTCATTTTAATAATAAGGGGATTGACCCCAATATTTTTCTATTATATATAATTATAAAAATATAGTTATAATTTTTATTATTTATAATTATAAATATAAACATATATATATAATTATATTTATCAATACACATTTACAATTCTTTTAATATTTTTTTAATTATATATATAATTATATATATTTATGTTTATAAATACATATCTAAAATTCTTTAAATATATTTATAATTATATAAATATTTATTTATAACTATATACATATATATTTATTATAATCTTATTCATTTATATTTTTAATTATATTAATTATGTAATTATATTTTTATCAGCACTAGAAAAGTATTGATAAAATACCTCTTTGTTGGGGATTTTTTGGAAATGATGATAAAATCAATCTCCCTCAAATAAATGTAGCCCAATCCAGACCAATTCTCTCACCCCCTACAAACTCTTACTGAACTAAAACCTTGTCATTGCTCTCCCTCCCTTGCTGCTCTCCCTCACTCACTATCGCACGCCAGCGCTGCCTTGCGCTCCCATGACTATCAAATCCTCCCCTCACTACCGCTCTCCCTCACTACTATGCACTCTCCTCCACTCTCTCTTTTTTGAATAAATACTTTCAAATCCCTTGATATTTGACTTCTTATCTTCCATTCAACTTTTAACATTTTTAGATAATATTTTAGTGTTTTTAATTTCCCTAAAGAATTACAATGACGCATCACCTCATTCTTGCATATCTGACATGAAACCACCCTCACACACTACTTGGCTATCACCTTGTTCACCTCATCATTTAGAATGTGTTTGAATGTTTGAGTAACTAATACATGTCATATGTGACATTTCACCCCTGAAAAGTGTTTTTCACTTAAACTTTTCAACTCCTCCTACATACTAAAGAAATTTTGGACTAAGGGATTAGCTAAAACCTCAAACATGAGGAATAATAATCAAATTTATAGGTGTACTTCCATCTCTCATGATTTAAACTAAAATAATTCTATCCATTTACTTCCATTAACAAAAAAATAAACCCAGTCTTTTAATATTTTCATTGTCTTGAACATCTGTTGATCCCTCTTTCTCATCATTTCTTATTTTATAGAATTTTCATCACCATTATATTTATCACATGTGAACTCATCATCATTCACTTTTAAAATAAATAACCACGCCTCTAATTTACTTAATTTTTCAACTTTAGTATCATAATCACCACTTTCTTTATCATCTACTTTAGATAATAAATTATGTTATTGAGTTTTAGAAATTATTATCTATTCTCTATGATGAAAATTTTATGTTGATAATCTTTTTAGTTTTATTCTTATGTGAAAATATTATTAAATAGTATTCATTTTCACTCTCCTTTTCTATAAAAATTGGAAAAAAATTAGTGAAAATTACAATACATCCACATTTATGTCACTTCAATGGAATGTTATATTACTAATTTTCTTTTACTTTTCAAACACTCCCTGAAATATGTGTCAAAAAGTTAAGTATATATTATATATATATATATACTTCATGTTTGTTCTTTGCGGTTCCATCCAAGCTATGTTAGTTTTTGAAATTCGAAGCATTCATTAAACCCCAATTAAATTATTCTTTGTGTTTTCAAATCACTTGATAAACCATGCCCAATTATTTTATGTATTTATTTATTTTGTTAAATATTAATATTTATGAACCAAATAGAATAGATTTGAATAGAAAATTGATGGATTCTAATCATATAAAAAATGTACGAGGATGGGGTGGAATAGTTCATCATGTTTGAAAACAATCATGAATTTGGCCCTTCTCAAATCCTTTTTCTGTGTTTATACTATTATTATTCAATAATAATTATTATAGAGGAATTATAAGAACACTTGATCTATCGTGGAATAGGTTGAAGTTATAAATGTTGGACTAAACATGGAGAAAAACGAAATGTATCTAGTGACTGGGATAAAAATGTTTTTACGGATAATCTGATCTGACTAAAAATGTGAAAAATGATGAAGAATGTATTGAGAATATGATTATATGTATGAATTATAATGAATATCTTATTGTGTAAATAGAAATAAAAGTTTAATATGAACTTCTTGATTGTCTAAAATTGTTTGAAAAGTTAAAGTGTTATTCAAAGATTCCATTGTATGCTGGTTGTACTAAATATGTATCATTATCAACCATACTGAATCTATATAATTTAAAATCTAGAAAATGATGGAGTGACGCCAGTTTTACTGAACTGCTTTCTCTCGTGAAATATATGATTCTAAAAAGTAATTAACTTCTTTTATATACATATAATTCTAAAAAAATGCAACATTCAATGGGTATGATCTCTAAAAGAATACATATCCATCCAAATGACTATATACTATTTATAAAGGACCACATATCGGTTACAATTCCAAATGTGTGGTTATTCTCGATATAAGAATGATTAATCAACTCCTAAGAAAATTCTAGGGTACATTCCAATCATTCCATGTTTTAGCATCCTATATAGAAGTGAGGAGACTACGTGAAAATTGACATGGAACACAGATAAAAAAACCTTCATCACATGGTAGAATCTCCTAAGTGGAAGAAATTTTATCACAACTATCATGAATTTTGAAATGATCCGAGAAACCTTAGTCTTGCACTACTTATAGACAGAGTAAATCCTTTTGGTTTTAAAGGAAACACTCATAGTACCTGGACTATTATGTTGGTAAATTATAACTTTCTATTGTGGATATGTATAAAATTAAAATAAATTATGTTATCTTAGCTTATATTAGGACTAAAACAATTGGGTAATTATATTGTTGTTTATTTGGATACATTGATTGGATATTTAACATTATTATGGCCTTCAGGTGTAATGTTGTAGGATGCTTATAGAAATGAAGATTTGACATTGAGAGAAATATTGTTTGAGAAGATAAATTAAGTTACTTATTATATAAATTTATCTTGATATATCATTAAAGGAACTCAAGGGTGAACCTTTTATGATCAAGGTATATAATCAATTAGGTTGAAACATTCATTGAAGAATGTGTTTCGAGGGAATCATACATTTTTACCCCAATGAAATAAGTACCGATCTTGGAAGACATCATTAGATGGGAGTTCAAAAAATGGTAAAACACCATCTCCACTAATAGGTGCTCAACAATTTGTGAAATTAAATGATATGGAAATAGATTTTGGAAAGGTTTTTGAAAAAACATTACAAAAACTTGTTGGACTAAGAGATCTATTTGATTTTGAATTACTATACTATAATTGTTTGTATGTCAGGTATTTTCTTGATGTTACCCATGTGGAAAAATAATTTATGTGATAGTTTCATTACAAAATTATTAAATTACCCAAAAAACAAAGGATTAAATTAAGGATAGGATCTACATGATTGACATGGGATACAGGAGGAGTTAACTCCAGTGAAGAGTGATAAAAATGTGTTTTCTTCCTCCAACTTCTTACACTCTTTCTAGGAAAGATAGATATCAGTTTTATGAACTCTTGAATTATTTAACGTTTTCATAGGGTTACTCATTGAATATCATGAATATCATTTCAATGAATAATTTAAAGTCAAAGGGTATGAAATAACATGACTATAATTTTTTGATGCAAGATCTAATGCATATAGCTTTATATTTCATTTCCCCCAAAAATGTATTCCAAAAATTAACCAATCTCTATTTTCTTTTCAATTGTATATGAAGGGTAATTATAGTCTCAGTGAAATTTATAACTATGGAAAATGAAATTACAATCATATAATCTAAATTAGAGATGTTCTTCTCACTGAAATTCTTTGATATGATGGTTCACTTGATGGTTTACGTAGTACGAGAGATTCTATTATGTGGTCTAATACATTATAGATGGATATACACCATTGAATGGTATAAAAATATTTATAAAGGGTGTGTCAAAAATTGAAGTCATCTAGAGGGTTTTATTATAGAGACAAATGTTGTTGATGAATCTGTTGAATTATATAGTGACTACCTATCCAATGTGAAAAGTATTGGTATATCGAAATATAATATCATGGGGAGGCATGTGGGTGAAGTATTTTATATAATAGATGTTGTCACAATTACTGTTACAGAGTGGGAGAAAGATCAACTTTACATTGTGAAAAAAAAATTAGTTGTTACACCATATTTTGAAACTAAAAACTAATTATTTGGAATTTAAATCCATATGTGGATGAAATACAGATATCAAATACACATAATCAATGGTTTATAGGATGGATTTGAGGAAATATTTTTAAGGATTAAACTATAAATACATATTTAATATTAGAATTAGTTTAATGGCTATCCATAGGACCAAGTGTGCATGTATCATATAATAGTTTTAATGTAATTAATGTGTATACGTTAAATTCAAATTATCATGATGAACATAGTACCATGATAAATAGTTGAGTTAGACATGGGCCTAAATTGATTCATGTATATATTTCTAAGGATATAAATATAATCTATGTAAATATGTCATAATTTGGCATCATAAAAAATATGGGACATAGATTATACATTATTAAAAGTGACAATTTTTCAATGAAAGTGGGTTGATAATAACAATTCAGCTAATATATAAGAATTGAGATCCATAAAAGTGGATTTTAGTAAGAAAGGTTACAATGAAACTCCATTTATAATTGCATCACAAGCAGTGAAACTATTTTATATTTTAGATCATGCAAACTGAATGTAGTTAATTTTCATGTTATCAACCAAAGCCATTGAAGGTTCAAATGTAAATTCAAATGTGGACAATCCTTTAATTATGATGTCATAATAATTTCAATGTAGTCCTAATATAGATAGGGTATTGTATGTTATAAGATACTATGATGGGTGGATTTGAATGAACAATAGAGTTGTTAAATCCCTTAAACTTTTTAAAAAATAGATTTCAACAAATTGATTAAATTATTTTATAATATAAATTTCATTAACTCATATTATTATCTGTTCAATACCTTATTTATATAATCTTAATTAAGTTTTCAACAATATATTCTAATAATAAATTTTGCACATGATGATTTTCCCAATCCTAAGGATCAATATGTTTCTCAACATACTAATTCTCCCAATACTAAGAAATAATAAGCTTATACACAAGACGATGCTACCAATCTAGAAAAAAAACATATTGATGATGCTAAAGATGAGGAAATGGTATATTGTGAAAAAACTATTTCACAAAAAAGGAGAATTGTATCATGATGATGTTTGAAAACATTATTAAGGCAAGAAACAATGTCCTCAAATTTGAGGTTTTATGGAATGAACACAACCATCATATTAACACAAAAAGGCCATTTTCAATAGTTACATTACGATTACCACTCGAATGTATGTGATGATTAATAAAAATTTGTGACATAATGTTTTTTTCATTTTAAGGTAGTAATTTGGGGAAATATTAGGGTAACATAATATGATACAATTATTTTATATTACTAATAATAACAATAAAACACTGATTTACTCTTCATTATGCCCTTTGGACTGCATTTATAGCAGATTAATCCTTAATAAAAAATTTATTAATGCTCAATGGAATGGCTTATAGTGGATTTAATCAAATTGTTATAAAGTATCATCTTAAATATACTGAAGGGAAAATAAAGCCACACCCACTATAAATGTATGCACACCTGATTAACTAATATGCATAGGATGTATTTATTGATTATCATGAGGAGACATCCTTTTAGGTACATTTTCACTAGTAATACATTCCTTGAAAATACATGTATTAATCTCTTTGATTGATAATTTTTAATTTATGAAACAATTAAAAAATGCTAAAACTAAGGAAAATATAGCAAAAACAACTTTCACCTACCATAATGTAATTATTGGGTACACTTCACATGATAAAAATTATTTATATTTTCAATAAATATTAATAATTTTATCTAATATAAAATAAAAAAATATTATAATTATTTTTTTATATAAATATTGATGAATCAAAATCCAAATCAACTCTAATCCCACATCATGTGATGTAGAAGGAGGAATGTGTAAATAAATATGGAATAATAATAGATTAAAATGCACAAAAGTGTGTTTAATTATGACATAATAAAAATATGATTTTCCTTAAATCAGTATGACATTACAATGATTAATTACATTCCTATATTTTTTATCCGAATTAGACACAAGAATCATCATCACTTATACTTGATGAAAAACTATTTTAAGTGGCCTTATAGAGGCAAGAACAGTATGGTTGTGTCATAGGTTCATGTTTTGGGGTGTAACTCAGAACATAATTTTATAAAAGAAATAAATGGTGGGATAAAGATAATAATACATAATAGATATATGTAACATTAGATTCTTATATAAGAAAAAAACAATTGGCCGTTAGATTTGTTATAAAATTTCATGGGAAGGAGTCAAAGAGAATAAAGAACACAACAAAAACCATTATGTGATGATCCCCCACCCCACCCGCTTTATGGTGAGCCATTCTCCTAAAAATCCTATCTTAGAAGAGGTAATCATTATTATAATAATTGTTTATGTGAAATGTGAACCAGGAAGATAATAATACCTTTCCTATACTGATATTCTAATGGGTGAAAATGATTATGATTTAAATCTATGAACACCCACCCATTTCTTTTTATAAGGGTAACATTATACAATACCAAAAGTGACATTATATACACAAAAACATCCAATATTCCATCTGAGAGTGGAGATTCACATATATCATGATCTGAGAAACGAGCTATCTTTTCCAATTGATTATGCAGATATTCATATAGTCAATATTTATATTGGAACATTCATATTATTATTGTTTGATCATGTAAAAATACATTTTAACAAGCAGGTATTTTTGTTCAAATTATATTTTATAAAAATACTTTAAAGATTAATGAAAAAAGGTATGAATTTATGAATGATATTATAGATAGAAAAAGGGAAGTGGTTGAAACTAAAGGTTTAATCAAAATGATCTAAAGGAGAAACCAACCAATCAAAATTATATTCACTAAGTACCTTTACCTATCCCATTCAAGTTCCACATTTACTAACATTAAAGGTTCATGAAAATACAACATTAGTTATTACTGATACCACCGCAATTAATTATGAATAACTAATGTATAGAGAGGACATTACTGACTATATTGTCCTTTAAAATGTAAATTAAATCCTCAATAATTAATGGAAAGAAGTATAAGATGTAAATTTATACATTAGTCGTCGTTTCATGATCTTTTTTCTAATAGCTGATCTACTATGTTAATGACTACTAAATACTGTTCATAGATATTTTAGGTGTATATACTATTTGAAGGAAAACCCCTTGGAACATAAATTTGGAATCATTTTTCTACAAATCACTGCTAAAAAATTATTCTCATTAAAACCAATGAAATATGATGTAATAGTGAGAAAACTAGCCAAAATGTTTGAAATAAAACATACAGATAACTAAATCTTTTAAATACCCAAGATTTAGAGGTAAAACTCTAAAATTTAATCATATTAAATATATTTTCATTCTTTTCATTACTTGTTCCCTTTTGTTTTTAGTCATCATTAACTACTCATAGAAATAAATTTAAATAATTGAAATATTTATTTTCTGGATTCAACCCATTGATACCGAACAAACTGACCATATATAATGATGTTTATCAATTTTTAAAACACTTCATGAAACACTTTACAAATAAACTTCAAGTTAAAAAATTTATATTTTGTTTTAATGAAAATTATTTTATGATTTGATGGTGTTTAAATATCTTTAAAATCATATCATGAGGATAGTCGAGGAGCATAAAAAGCCTTTTGACTTTTAAAAATATATAATTATTATGATATATATAATAAAATTCCACTATCAAAACATATATCAAAACAAATTAATTATTTCTATCAATGTTTTGGTAATTATAAAAACAAAATAATGGAAAATAGTGTGGTTGTTATGATTGAAAATATATGAATGATATAGTATTCCGTCAAGAAACTAGCATCTCCGAAGAGGCATTACAATTTCATTTAAAATATGTATAAATCTTTTGTCTATTTAAACTTATTCAGTAACACATGGATGTTTAGTATTCCTTATATTCAGAATATGAAATAGTTTTTTTTAGAAATAAACACACAGAATACATGGTGTCAAATTGTATACAGACACCATGAGAAGGTGACTTCCTACTACTTATTTAGTGAATTTCTCATCATTTTATCTAACTTTTTTAGTTAATTTCCTGGTCATTTCTATCTGATACATATTTTTTAAAGTTTTTATATGGAACATGAACTCAACAAGCCACACCTCAATCATCCACACCTCAATCTAATAAATAGTGTGATTGATATGAATCAAAGTGTATTTTTTCGGTTTATAAATGACATTTTATGTCAAAACATGCATCACATTGAGAAAAAAGATAAAACACATTCATATTGTTTTTATATATTAGGAAAGTGATCTATACGTAATTTTTGAACTATAATAGTCACTCACACCTCAATCTGAAATAATTATTCCCGACATGACTCAAAGTGTCCATTATGAGTTCAAAATTGACATTCTAGTTAAAAATGTGTGTCACTCACTACAAACTAATAAAACATTCTCATATTGTCTTGATACTCTGGGAAAATGATTCCTAAGTCATTTGTGAGGTGTATGACGTAGTCTCATATAAAACAGACAAATTATGTGACTATTACAACTCAATGTGTTTGTTTAGAGTTTAAGATGACATTTTTGTAAAAAAATTAATGTGACATAATCATAATCATAAAAATAATCTCATATTATTTTTATACATCCATAAAATATTTGTTAAGTCATTTAGGACCTATATAAATCATACAAACATCAATCTTATACATGGTGTTCATTGTATGACTCCAAGTGTATTTTCATTAAAAATTTAAATTTTAGTTCAAAACACACATCACATACTCAAAACTAATAAAATATATTTGGATTGTTCTGATATATTAGGAAAAAATGATACATAAATATTTTTTTTGTGTAAGTTTCATCCTAACCTCCATCCGATACATGATGCCTAATATTACTCAAAGTGCATTTTGTGAGTTTTAAAATTGAAATTTGAGGTCAAAATACATGTCAATCACTGAAAACCAATAAAATGTTCTCTTATTATCTTGATAATTTAGACAAATGATTCCTAAGTTATTTTTCATGTGTTGGAATTAATATTGAATTAATCTGACACATGATGTGCCTGATATAACCCAATGTCTGTGTTTTCAGTTTAAATTGAAATTTTATTAAAAAAGACAATTGAAATACTCAAAACCAATAAAATACATTATTACTGTTTTGAAAATTTAGTAAAATTATCCTTATTTTAATTTTGATGTATATGAATCAACCGTATTTCAATACAATACACGGTGTGCCTAGTATGACTCCATGTGTGTCTTTTTATTTAAAAATATCATTTTATTTAAAAAACACACAACATACTCAAAAATAATCAAACACAGTCATATTGTTTTTCTAATTTATTAAAATAATCGATATTATATTTTTGATTTATAGGAATCAAACTCACATCAATCCAACACATGGTGTGCCTGGTATGACTCAAAGTGTATGATATTAGTTTAAACTTTACATTTTATTTCAAAATGCACATCAATAACGAAGAATAGAGAAAAAAACATAGATTATCATGAAAGTTTAGGAAAATAATTCATATGTAATTTGTGAAACTTTGGAATCAATCTCAAATAAAACTGACACACAATGTGACCAATTTTCTCAAAGTGTATGTTTTAATTTTAAAATTACAATTTAATAAAAAAGACATCTGACATAATAAAAATCGATAAATACATTCATATTGTTTTGATACTTTATGAAAATGATCCCTATGTAATTTTTGACATATAGAAATAAACTTAATGTCACTCCGACACATGGTGTGACAAGTATGACTCAATTATTTTTATTTAAATTTGACATTTTAGTTCAAAAAACAAGTAACGTAGTAAATAATGGTCAAACATATTTGTATTATTTGGATACATTAAAAAAATTTCCATAAATCGCTTTTGACATGTATAAATAAACTGTACCTGAATCTAATACACAATTTTCCCTGTATATATTGAATTGTATATTATCAGTTTAAAATTAACAGTTTAGTTCAAAATATTTTTCCCTTACTAAAAACCTTTAAAATGGGCTCATATTTTACTTATGTTTTAGGAAAAAAAATTCATACATCATTTGTGATGTGTAGGAATTAGTCTCATGTCAAACTGAAAAATGATGTGACCAGTATAACTCAAAGCATGTGTTTTCAGTTTAAAATGTCATTTTAGTAAAAAATACACATGACATAATCAAAATCAAGAAAATGAATTTGAATTGATTTGATAATTTAGGAATATTATTCTTAAGTCATTTTTTACATGTAAGAATCAACCACACATCTATCTAATGAACATTGTGACCGGTATGACTTAAAGTGTGTCTTTTTATTTAAAATTGACATTTTATTTCAAAACACACATCACATATTCAAAATTGAGAGAATAAATTCATATTATTTTGATAAATTTTTAAAATGATCCATAAATCATTTATTAAGTGTAGGGATGATCTTCACCTTTATCTAACACATGGTGTGCCCAATATGACTCAAAGTGTATGTTATTAGTTTGAAATTAACATTTTAGTTCAAACCTATGTCACTCACTAAAGACTAAGAAAACACTATAGCAACCCGGCCTTTTCTTACATTACTATTACATCATTTAAAATATAAATAGCATAATAGTATTACACATAGCGGATCCAAAGTTTTAGTGTCTTGGTAAAACAAGGACCATACATATCAAATACAACATTAAGCATAAACATTTATTTAATTTCTTCTTCTCCATATTCTTATTGGAACTTGTCCTCTCCTTGGTACATGTAGCCACCTGAGAATATACATCAAAATGGGTGAGATATAATCCCAATAAGAGGATAGATAAGAACAATATACCATGGGGGGAGCATAGGCAAAAGATCATGAACATGAGAAGAGCATAAATAAAAGACTTGAAATGTAGAAATGCATAAAAATAAAACACCATGTATTAGTGGTTAACTACCACACATACTTGTGAACCAAAATAGAAAATTGTTCACACATCATTTCACATTTACACATGAGATTCATCACTTTACCCAATGCATTGTAGCACTATGTAATTTCGGGCACACCCGTCACATCATAACATTCATATTGTGCTATATAGTTCTGGGTGCACTCGTCACATCATAACATTATCATTATCATGATTTCCACATAGAACACATATAAAAATGAACATAACAAACTCATGGAAAGGAATGGGTTTCATCTCATAAGAACACATTCATATGCTTTGGGTTCCAAAAGAAATGGGAATAACATACATGTTACAAGAACCATCCACTTTGAGTGAGATGTAAAAGGGGTGTTCTTAAAAGAAGAGTTCTTTTGAAAAACATTTTGTTGGACATAAAAACCAGTGAAAAACATTAATATCCCAGAAAAGTAAAGGTAATGATGAAAAAATGATCATTGAGGAGAAACAATATAAAAAATGGAGTGAAAGAGGGAGAACCTGAAGGAAGAAAATTGGGTTCCATATTTCCCCTTACTTTGTACCTGAATGCTTCCTTATCTTTAATGTCCTATATAATGACATTATATTCATTAATTATAAATCCAGAACCATTTGTACATTAATAGGGTTAATTCTGGTTTCATTATTTCATTTTATGTTCCTTTGGATGACTTATAGAGTTTAAAAACATTGTTCGGGGATGTTCGTTTTTATGGTTTTTCTTGGGTTGTTCACTTGTATTCATAAATTGATGTTCAGGTAGAACATGAGTAAACATAAAGAAAAGATATTACATTTCATTAGTTATATTAAAGTAGTTTGAATGATCTTATATTGAATTATATTAGATCCATGTGGATGAATCATTAGATAAGAATTAAATGATGGTTATTTGGGTAAATTTGGGCTGTTTTTGGATCACAACGAATTTGTTTTAACTTATCACTTAGTAACATGGCCAATGGTTATTTACATAACTTTAAATAGGAAATAAAACATATATAATATTCTGGTTATACCATAAAAATGGTTTCATGACCAGATCTGAAGGTAGAAATGGAAGAAGAAAGCATGTCGTTCTTGAAGGTGATAAATTAACACCTCACGAACAACGTTCTCTTTAATAAAATAAAAAGAAGAGGGAAAGGGTGTTGGATGATATAATATCCCATTATAATCATACAATTACATTATATGTATAATAATATAGTTACAATACAATTTTTATGAAGATAGGTGGGGAGAGATCAAGAAAAGAACGTGAACTTGAAAGGGAATTAAAGGAGAAGAGGGAGGGAAATTACCTCTTGAGCCCTTCTCTTGAGACCCTCCTTAAGGGCCTATGCTTGGTCTTTTTATGAGACCAACAGATCTTGGATGTGGGGTAGGTGCTAGGAAAGGTTTTTGGGAAGAGTTTAGAGAAGTCTTGGAGCTTGAGAGGTGTGAGGAAATGAGGGTGTGAAGGGTGGATTTTATAGTGGAGGGGAGAGGGGTTTCCTAAATATAAAATCCATTAGTTTATTATTTCCCCACAAGACAAGTTATAGTGAGTATTTAATGACCAAGAATAGTAATTTTATAATTTAATCCAGAAAAAAGTGGGCTTACATCAGCAGAACATCACACATGACCCTATAATTAGCTTATTTAGCTTATTTTGTAAATTACGGTATTTCACTATTAATCAAAAATTCAAGTATCTCCGAAAAATACAAACAATTCACCCCAACCATTTTTTGATGTGTATAATCCAAAAATTAAGTCCATTTTTCAAAAATAATTTTCTAAATATTATTAATGTAATATTTAATTAAAATCATAATTTACTTAAAAACAGTTTTTAAGATTAAAACTGATTTTATAGTGCTTTCAAAAATTACGTAGGGTCTTATAAAATAATATAAATACTATAATACATTGATTAAATAATTTATGAATACATTTTAGGGAAATAAATATTCTTTTAAATTAATTAATTAATTATAATTAATTATTTATGACTTACAAAATACCAAAACATTTACTATGGTCAAATTCTCACTTTCTAAGATGTCTATATTTTATTTTATTATTCATAAGTAATGTTACTCTTATGTTGGATGATTTACTATTCATAAGGGTCATATTACTATTCATAAGGGTATGTTACTATTCATAAGGGTATGTTACTATTCACCAAAAAATTATTTTTGTTTCATTAGACTCCAAAAATCATCTTAAACACAAATGTGTTTGTCGGATTTTCAAAATTCCAAAAATAAGAGTGAAAAAATTATGTTTAAAGGTCACTTATCACTTAGTAGTTCATTATTTTTTGTTTTCATGACATAAATATAATAATTGAATTTTCCATTGAAAAAAATTGGGTCGTTAACTTCTTCCCCCTTAAGGAATTTTGCCCCTGAAATTTTACTTTACACAAACAGGTGAGGGTACCTCTCCTTCATTCCCTCTTCTGGTTCCCAAGTTGCTTACTCAAACTTATGGTTCCTCCACAACACTTTGACAAGATGGGTTGTCTTGTTGCGTAGAACCTTATCTCTCAAATACAAAATTTTTACTGGCTGCTCCTCAAAGGAGACATCATCTTCCAGCTACACCACCTTTGAGTTTGGTACATATGAGGGGTCTGGTATGTACTTCCTCGGTAGTGATACATGAAACACATCATGAACTTGAGCCATATTCAGTGGAAGTTCAAGATGATAGGTAACAAATCCTATGCGGTCAAGGATCTAAAAGGGGCTAATATACCTTGGGCTTAGCTTCCCTTTCTTCCGGAATCACATGACTCTCTTCCATGGAGATATTCGAACGAAGACTTTATCTCCAACGTCGAACTCCAATTCCCTTCGACTGTTGTCAGCATAGCTCTATTGCCAACTTTGAGAAGAATTGATGTGTTTTTGGATGACTTGAACCTTCTCTGTCATCTCTTGAACAAGATCGGGTCCAAGTAGCTTTCTTTCTCCAACTTTATCCCAACAGGTAAGAGTTATTCATCGCTTTCCATACAGAGCTTCATATGGAGCCATCTGAATACTCAATTGTAAGCTATTTTTGTATGAGAACTCATCCAATGAGAGATGGTGATCCCAACCACCTTTGAATTCAAGAGGGAAGGCTCTTAGAATATCTTCAAGCATCTGAATAGTCCTTTCAGACTTTCCATCGGTTTGGGGGTGATGGGATGTGATGAAATTTAATTCAGTACACAAAAAATGTTGAAGGCAACTCCAGAATTTTGATGTGAACCTTGGATCATGGTCAGAGACAACTGAGAGTGGAACACCGTGCAATCTCACCACTTCCTTCACATATATCTTTGAAAGTTTTTCAAGCGAGAGGTCTTCTCGAATAGCGATAAAATGGGCCGTCTTGGTGAGTCGGTCAAACACAACTCATATTGCATTATTTTTCTTTGACGTCTTTAGGAGACATGTGACAAAGTCCATAGTAACATTTTCCCATTTCTACATGGGTATAGGCAATGGCTGCATTATACCTTTAGACTTTTGTCGCTCAACATTAACTTTCTAACATACCAAGCACCTTGGTATATATTCTACAATATCCTTCTTCATGTTATACCACCAGAAGTGTTCTCATATATCACGATACATCTTGGTACTCCCAGGATGGATAGAGAAATTTGTGCTATTTGCATTATCCAATAGCTCCTTCTTTATCCCATGTGCTGAAGGCACACAAATCCATGTTCCAAACTGAATCACACCATCATCGTCGAAATGGAACTCTTGCAGCTTCCCTTCCTTTACTGCATTCACCCTCATTTATATCTCCACATCATCCCTTTTTTCTTCCTTAATCTTATCTTGGATGGATGGTTGCACAATCATTTGGGCAAGGTAGGATGTATCCACTTCCATTATGATTTCCAAATCCATTATTTTCATAACCATGAAGATAGGGTCTATCTCAATCCACAACATGGATAGAGTAGCAGGTTCTTTTCTACTTAGAGCATCATCTACCTTGTTTGCCTTTCTAGGATGATAGTGAATAGAGAAATCGTAATCCTTGATTAGCTCTAACCATCTCCTTTGACGCATTTTGAGTTCCTTTTATGTGAATATATACTTTAGGCTCTTTTGGTCAGTGTATATGTCACACTTCTCACCCTAAAGGTAGTGTCACCAGATTTTCAAGGCAAAAATCCCGGATGCCAGCTCTAAATCATGCGTCGTGAGGCATAGGCTATCACAGTATCATTTTTCAAGAGTACACAGCCTATGACTTTCTTTGAAGCATCACTGTATATCACAAAAAATTCTACACTTTTCGGTAGTGTGAGTACAGGTGCAGTGATCAGCCTTCTATTTATCTCTTTGAAGCTTCCCTCACATTCTTCCGTCCAGTCATACTTTACCCCTTTCCTTGTTAACATAGTTAGCGGTCTTGACAATCATGAGAAGTTTCTCACAAAACGTCGGTAGTACCCAGCTAATCCAAGAAAATAATGGATTTCTGTGACACTAGAGGCCCCGGGACATTCCTCAATCACCTTTGTCTTTGAAGGATCTGTAGAAATTCCCTCACTTGTGATCACATGTCCCAATAATGTTACTTGATTCATCCAAAAGTCACACTTGCTGAACTTGGCATACAACTTCTCCTTTATAAATGCCGCCAACAAAAGTCTTAGATGTTCTTCATGTTCCTCCTTGCTCTTGGAGTAGATGATAATATCGTCGATAAACACTACCACAAATTTGTCAAGATAATGTCTCAAGATTCTATTCATCAAATACATGAAGATTGCAGGGGCATTAGTAAGTCCAAAGGGCATCACAAAAAACTCATAGTGCCCATGGAAGGTAGTCTTCTGAATATCTCTCTTCTTCACCTTTACCTGATGATATCCAGAACGAAGATCCACCTTTGAGAATTATTGAGCTCCTCTTAACTGGTCGAACAATTCATCAATCCTTGGGAGAGGATACTTGTTCTTTACGGTGATCTTGTTGAGTTCCCAATAATAGATACACAGTCACATGGTTCCATCCTTCTTCTTCACAAAGAGCACTGGCGCACCCCAAGGTGATGCACTAGGGTGTATGAACCCATTGTCCAGATACTCTTGCAGCTGCTTCTTTAACTCCTCCAGTTTGATAAGATCCATCCTATAGGGGCACTTTGAGATAGGAGTAGCTCTGGTTATAAGTTCAATTGATAACTATACCTCATGATAAGGGGAAATCCGGGTAATGCTTCGGAAAATACATCACTGTATTCCCTCACGATGGGAATTTCCTTAAGGTTGGAACTTTCCTTCGACTCAACCATTTGGGCAAGGTATGTTTTTTCATAGGGAATCAACACCCACACCATTGAAGGATTTTTCAAAAGAGATTCATGATCTTCCTTGAATTTATAGAGGAGTATGGGATGGTTCGTAATATGAAAAGATATTTCCTTTTCTTGACAGTTGATATGCTCTCTATATAACGAGAGCCAGTCTATTCCCATTATAGCATCGAATTCCACTAAGGGAAGTATTAAGAGATTTTCCGGAAGAATATTCCCACATACGCCAACTGGAGAAGAGTCAAACACTTGGGCTGCACTGATTGAACCAATTGGTTTTTTTATAGATATCTTTACTTCAAGGTTTCAGGGCTTCGATTCTATAGTTCTAGAAAACTTGTAAGATATAAAGGAATGCGTAGAACCAGAATCAAATAAGACTTTTTCCATTCTTGAGTGAATAAGAAGTGTACCTTGTACGACTTCATTATCATGCTCCACCTTCGCAGTAGTGATGGCATAAGCCTTCCCATGTTCCTTTGGCTTTGGTGGTTGCTAACATTGATTACCCTCGAGAACTTGAGGTTTAGTGAAGTGGTTTGAATAGTGCCCTAGCTCCTTACAGTTGTAGCATTGAACCATGAGTGGTTCTATCCTTTCATCGGCTACATTCTCCTTACTTTTCGTGTCTTTTCGACACTCTTGAGCATGGTGTCCTTCTTTCCCACATTTAAAGCATTTCCCCGTCCCTTTGACGTAGTTCCCATGGTGAAACTTCCCACATTTTTCTCATGTGGGTCGTTGATTTTTCTTCCCACCTTTTTCATTAGATCCACCAGCTTAAAACTCCATCTTTCTTTTCTTATCAACATATCCATGGGACCATTCTCTAAACTCCATCTCCACTTTGAGAGCACACCGAAAAACTTCTTCATAACTCCCAAAGTCTTGAATTGCAAGAGACTTTCGAAGGTGTGGTTATAATCCACTAAAGAATCTATCAATTTTTCTATCATTATTGATAGCAAAACCCGAAGCATACCTTGAAAGACTTGTGATTTTTTTAAGGGGTGACATTCTAGCCCCAATTCTATATTTTTATATTTTCAAAGAATCACTTTATGGCTAAGTGAGAACATCACAAAATTCAAAACACCCAATAAAAAATTCAAACAAAAGCATCGGCCAACCACTTCAACCAACACTAAGGATTCAAATTTCAAAAGCATGTTCAAATTAAAGTAGGAAGACTTTTCAAAGCCTTGGTCTGCAAACTTCCTAGAGCCGCGCACCCTGACTATCAGCTTACCGAGGCGGTCTACATCATTGCTGTTGAACTTATGCCACTGAACCGAAACCAAGATCGTCTCCAACAATCAACCGTGAAGGAGGATCCATAGACCACGTGCAGGAACCACCATCGCAAAACAAGAAAATTTCACGGTAATGAAAACACACTAGAACTGCACCACTTTGAGATTCGGATCACCAGATAGAACCACCCGCCGGAATCCATAGTCACCGCCGCTGATACACCATCATCTCCGCCATATTGGAAGCATCGCCAAGTGAATAGCCACCAAAACACCACCCCCACCAAGAATATTAACAGAACGCAGAACCAGAAAGTAGGAAATCATCACCAACCTCGTGAAGAGACTCGAACAAAACTAGCAACCAGACGATTCGAGTTAGCCACACAACCAGAAACCCGAAGGCATGATGAGACTAAATCAAAGCCACAAAATAGAAACGAACAACCACAGAAGACCGCAACCAAGAAAGGGGAAACACAAACCATAGAGGGAAAAAGGATATGGAAGAGTTAATAACAGAGGAATCGCCTTCAGCCCTACCACCATCACCATCCCAAAAAACACTAAAACTCCAACATGCTTGACCAAAAATGGGGTCTTGCATGGCGGGTAAGGTAATAAGGGCATAGGATGAGCACTGACGAGTAATATCAGGCTAGGAGACTCGAGATCCAGCTGAAAGGAACCCAAAAAAACGCAAAACCGGGAGGTGAGATGAAGAGGATTGTCGAAAAAGACCAACCGAAAGTGAAGGATGAAAGAAAGAAAATAATATAGCCAAAGAACAGAGGAATACATCACCAGATTCCACCAATAATCCCAAATTTCCAGATTTGTATCGAGTTAAACCAAAATGGGGTTTAATCACGATTGTTCCGGTAAAAAGAGAAGAGTAGCAGCAGTCGAGCCCCATAAAGCATCAACAAAAAGCAGAAAAAGAAGAAGATGAACCATGCAAAGAGGGATGAGTGAGAGAAAAGAGCAGCGCACTGGAGAGAAACCACTCACCGTGATGGAGATGACGAGATGGAGGGATCGGCGGTGCTGGGAAGGAACCATAGCACGAGGAGAATCGGGAGACCCGGGGAGTGTGGTGACATCCCCCCACCACCTAAGCCTTGTGAAATTCACTTCATAGGTTGTGAAAAATTCTCTTTATTTTTTCTTGAGATCTATGAATTCTCTCTCCATTTTTTTGTGAAGAGTTCTTGGGAAATACTTATTAAGAAACATCATCTTAAAGTCTTCACATTCCATCTCTTCAATTTCCTCCATTGCCTTGGTGTTCTTAAACAAATCCCACCATTGATTAGCTTCTCCATCAAGATGATAAACGGCTAGAGTAAAATTCTCTTTATCATAACAATGAAGCACATAAAAGATCTTCTCCATGGATTTGACCCACTGTTCCACAACTAGTGGATCGAAAGATCCACAACACGTCGGTGGTCATTGCCACATAAAACATTCAATATCTAGTTTCTCCCTCTTTGGTGAAGGAGGACTTTCCCCATTATTATGGTTATTATTCATAACCTGAGATAATTGGTTAAGCGTCACCATGAAGTTTTGAACTCCACCTCCCAAATCATTAGGGATTTTGTTCGGGCAATCGTTGCATTGGCCCTCGCATGAGTTGTTGGCCTGATTTCTCCTGGTTCCCAACATTTTCTAAAATAGAAAAGGATAGAACAAAACATAACTAAACAATTCATGAATAACTTATTCATTTAGACAATAATACCAAAAACATAACATATGTGATCCCTAGGTAAATATTCTTGTGTGCATATTTTTACTTACTCTCATACTAGAAGTTTTCTCTAGCGTTCACTAATCCTAATTCACAAATTAACTAAACCTTGCCTCTGATACCAACTATAGCGACCTGGACTTATCTTACATTACTATTACATCATTTCAAAGATAAATAACTTAATATTATTACACATAGAGGATCCAAAGTTTTAGTGTATTGGGAAACTAGGACCATTCATATCAAATACAACATCAAGCATAAACATTTATTTAATTTCTTCTTCTCTAGCTTCATATTGGCACTTTTACTCTCCTTAGTACATGTAGCCACCTGAGGATATACATAAAAAGGGGTGAGATAGAATCCCAGTAAGAGGATAGATAAGAACAATATAGCATGGGGTGAGCATAGGCAAAAGATCATGAAAATGAGAGGAGCATAAATAAAAGACGTGAAATGTGGAAATGCATAAAAATGAAACATTATGTCTTAGTGGTTAACTACCAAACCTAATAGTGAACCAAGCTAGAAAATCTTTCACACATAATTTCACATTTACTCATGAGATTAATCACTTTACCCAATGCGTTAGAGCACTGTATAATTCTGGGCGCACCCGTCACATTCACAAATTCATATTGTGCTATATCATTCCTGGCGCACCTGTCACATCATAACATTATCTTTATCATGATTTTCACATAGAACACATATAAAAAATGAACATAACTAACCCATGGAAAGTAATGGGTTTCATATCATAAGAATACATTCATAAGCTTTGGGTTCCAAAAGGAAGGGGAATAACATACATGTTACAAGAACCGTCCACTTTGAGTGAGATGTAAAAGGGG
The DNA here is from genome assembly GCA_963277665.1 of Viscum album. Taxonomy (NCBI): domain Eukaryota; kingdom Viridiplantae; phylum Streptophyta; class Magnoliopsida; order Santalales; family Viscaceae; genus Viscum; species Viscum album. Next base: position 239,046,266 of record OY728150.1, read on the forward strand.
TGTTCTTAAAAGAAGAGTTCTTTTGGAAAACATTTTGTTGGACATGAAAACTAGTTAAAAACATGTATATCCCATAAAAGTAAAGTAAATGATGAAAAAATGATCTTTGAGTAGTAACCATATCAAAAATGGAGTGAAAGAGGGAGAACCCGAAGGAAGAAAATTGGGTTCGAGATTTCCCCTTACCTTGTACCCGAATGCTTCCTTATCATTAATGTCCTGTATAATGAAATTATATTCATTAATTAGAAATCCAGAACCATGTTTACATTAATATGGGTCATTCTGGTTTCATTATGTCATTTTATGTTCCTTTGGATGACTTATAGAGTTTAAAAACATTGTTGGGGATGATCGTTTTTATGGTTTTTCTTGGGTTGTTCACTTGTATTCATAAATTGATGTTCGGGTAGAACATGTGTAAACATACAGAAAATATATTACATGTAATTAAGGATATTAAAGTAGTATTAATGATCTTATAATGAATTATATTTGATCCATGTGGATGAATCATTAGATAAGAATTAAATTATGGTTATTTTGGTAAATTTGGGCGGTTTTTTGATCACAACAAATTTGTTTAAACTTATCACTTAGTAACATGGAAAACAGTTATTTACAGAAATTCAAATATGAAATAAAACATTTATAATATTCTGTTTCAACCATAAAAATGTCTTCATGACCAGATCTAAGGGTATAAATGGTATAAGAAAGCATGTCGTTCTTCAAGGTGATAAATTAACACCTCACGAACAACGTTCTCTTTAATAAAATAAAAGGAAGAGGGAAAGGGGGTTGTATGATATAATATCACATTAGAAGCATAAAATTACATTATATGTATAATAATGGATCTAAAATACAATTTGTATGAAGATAGGTGGGGATAGATCAATAAATGAACTTGAACTTGAAAGGAAATTAAAAGAGAAGAGGGAGGGAAATTACCTCTTGAATCCTTCTCGTGAGAACCTCCTTAAGGGCCTAATCTTGGTCTTTTGATGATACCAGAAGCTCTTGGACGTGGTGGAGGGTCTAGGTAAGTTGTTTGGGCAGAGTTTAAAGAAGGCTTGGAGCTTGATAGGTGTGAGGAAATGAGGCTGTGAAGGGTGGCTTTTATAGTGGAGGGGAGAGGGGTTTCCTTAATATAAAATTCATTAGTTTGTTATTTCCCCAAAAGACAAGTAATAGTGAGTATTGAATGACCAATAATAGTAATTTTATAATTTAATCCCGAACAAAGTGGGCTTACATCAGTAGAACATCACACATGACCCTATAATTATCTTATTTAGATTATTTTGTAAATTACGGTATTTCACTATTCATCAAAAATTCAAGTATCTCAGAAAAATCCAAAAATATTTACCCCAACCATTTTTCGATGTGTATAATCCAAAAAAGAAGTCCATTTTTTCAAAAATAATTTTCTAAGTATTATTAATTAAATATTTAATTAAAATCATAAATTACTTTAAAAACAGTTTTTAAGATTAAAACTGATTTTATAGTGCTTTCAAAAATTACGTAGGGTCTTATAAAATTATCTAAAAACTATAATACATAGATACAATGATTTATGAATAAATTTTAGGGAAATAAATATTCTTCTAAATTTAATTAATTAATTATAATTAATTATTTATGACTTACAAAATACCAAAACGTTTACTAAGGTCAAATTGTCACATTCTAAGATGTCTAAATGTTATTTTATCATTAATAGGTCATATTACTCTTTTGTTGGATGATTTAATATTCATAAGGGTCATATTACTATTCATAAGGGTATGTTACTATTCCTAAGGGTATGTTACTATTCACCAAAAATTATTTTTGTTTCATTAGTCTCCAAAAATCATCTTGAACACAACCGTGTATGTCGGATTTTCAAAATTCCAAACATAGGAGTGAAAAACTTATGTTTAAAGGTCACTTATCAGTTAGTAGTTCATTATTTTGTGTTTTTATGACATAAATATAAAAAGGAAATTTTCCATTGAAAAACATTGTGTCGTTACAACACACTCATTTTTTCTTTATACTTTAGTAAAATGATTCATAAATCATTTTTAATGAATATGAATTAGCCAAATGTCAAATCGATACATGATGTGACTTGTATGAATCAAAGTGCATTTTTTTTGTTTATATTGACATTTTAGTAAAAAAACACATGAAACACTCAACATTGAGAAAACATATTCATATTTTTTTGATAATTTTTTGCAATGATCATTATGTCATTTGTGATGTGTAGTAATTATCCACATGTCAATCTAACGCATGATGTGACCAGTATGACCTAATGTCTATCTTTTTTATTGAAACTCAAATTTTATTTCAAAACACACATCATAGAATAAAAACTAGGAAAACACATTCATATTATTCTAATACTTTATCAAAAATATGCTTATGATGTTTTTGATGTATAGGAATCAGCTTCACCTCAATATGGTACTTGGTGTGCCCGATACGACTCAAAGTGTCTTTTATCAGTTTAAAATTGACATTTTATTTCAAAACATAACACTCACATAAAACTGATAAAAAAATTATATTGTATTGGTATTTTAATAAAATAAAATTCGCAATCCATTTTTGATAAGTAGGAATTAGTCTCACATCAAACCAACACTATTTGTGACCGGCATGACTCAAAGTGTGTATTTTCAGTTTAAATGAAATTTTAGTAAAAAAGGTACATGGAAAACTCAGGAATAATAAAACACATTATGGTTATTTTTATTCTTTATTAAATTTATTCCTAAGTCATTTTTGACATTTTAGAATCAACTAAACATCAATCTGATGCATAGAGTGACCATTATGACTCCATGTGTATTTTTATCTAAAATTTTCCTTTTTGTTCAAAACACGACTCACATAATCCAAACTAGGAAAACACATTTGGATTGTTTTTATAATTTAGAAAAACAATCCATAAATAATATTTGAGGTTTTGGAATCAAACTCACCTTAATCTAATACACGGTGTTCCTAGTATGACCAAAAGTGTATGCTATCAGTTTTAAAAATACATTTTAGTTCAACACATATGTCACTCACTATAAACCAAGAAAACATGATTGGATTATCCTGATAATTTACTTAAAAGATTCATAATACATCTCTGACATGTAATATTCAATCTAACATTTAACCTACAAATGATATTACCAGTATAAATAAAACTGCATATATTTAGATTAAATTGACATTTTAGTAAAAGAGACATGTCACATCCTAAAAACATAGAAAATACTTTTTTATTGTTTTTATATTTTAGGAAAATGATTCATTAGTCTTTTTTTATTTATATTAATCAACCACACATCAATATGACTCATAGTGTGAGGTATATGACTCCAAGTGTGTCATTTTATTCTAAATTGACATTTTATTTCAAAACACATGTCACATAATCCAAACTAAGAAAACACATTAATATTGTTTTAATACTATAGTAAAATGATCCATTAGTCATTTGTGACATCTAGGAATTAACTATACCAAAATAGGATACACGGTGTTCCTAGTATTACTCAATGTGTCCATTATCAATTTAAAATTTACATTTTAGTTCAAAACATGTTTCATTAATTGAAAATAAATGAAATTCACTCAGTTATTCTTGATACTTTTATAAAATGATTCATATTTAATTTGTGACATGTAATAATTAGTCTCCCATAAAAATCAAAAATTATTTGATAAATATGACTCAAAGTATGTTTTCTCATATTAAAATGACAGTTTAGTAATATGACATGTGACATACGGGAAACCATCAAAAAAATTAAGATTATTCTAATACTTTAGGAAAATGATCCTTAAGTCATTTTTAACATGTAGGAATCAACCTTATATCAATTATATGCATAATGTAACTGGTATGAATCAATCTGCGTTTTTATTTAAATTTGACATTTTAACTCAAAACGCAAGTCACATACTCAAAACTAAGCAAATTAATGTGAATTATTTTGATACTTCATTAAAATGATCTATAAATCAATTTTGGCGTGTAGGAATAAGTGGAACCTCAATATGACACATGGATTGCATATTATGACTCAATGTTCTTGTTATCTGTTTAAAATTTACTTTTTAGTTAAAAATGAGTTATATACTCAAAAAGAAGAAAAAAATTCAGATTAGTTTTATACAATACAAAACAATCCATCCATCATTTGTGCCATGTAAAGATTAGATACACCTGAATTTGATACACAGTGTGACTGGTATGACTCAAATTATATGGTTTTATTTTAAAAATGACATTTTTAAAATATATTGGTTCATATTTATATTTAATTTATTTCTTTGTAGTATTAGTAATATAAAAATTGTTCTGTTATATAGGTGGATTATTTTACTTGAATTAAATTGGTTTGTTCAGTATATAACATCATGAACGGCCTTTTTGATGGGGGGAAGTGTGAATTCCAAAGATAGTGAAACCATTAATGTATTTGAATGTTTGTGTTAAATTATACATGAGAATATATTTTCACTAAATAATGTTTGAAATGTCTATAATTGAGTGTTTTTTCTTATATATTTATATAATTTTTCACTTCAATTAAATTAAAATTTTATATACTATAGTATTTCTACTATAGTGTGTTGTAATGTAAACATTACATTTTAATACTATGGAAATTATCATTGTTATTTCTAGCACTAATAAAATGGACTTTTATCATTACTAAAAAGAAATATTATAGGGGGTCCTTTATTAGATCTAAAAAAGTGTTAATAAAGGGGGTCATTTTATCATTACTAAAATAGCATTGATAAAGGGCCCCCTTTATCAATGATTTTTTTATCTCTGATAAAGGAACCACTTTTGACAATACTTACGACAAAAACACATTTTTAGCATTTTTAATGTCTTTTTACAATTCTATATTTATCCTGATATGTAGTAGTGTTTTTCTAAAATATAGGTTTATTGATATTCAAGAGATGCACTATTAGGGTGTGATATCAGGAGAAAGACATTCTAGTTGGGTTTTTTGATGGTGAACATGCACTATATCATAGAAGAGTGCTTTCCACATGCTTCTAGGTTGATATTACCATGAATTCCTAGAAATATGGGATACATATGGGCATGAGTGGAAGTTTATTCTTAAGGTGATGAAATACTGCGCATTATTAAATTATTTCCATGACATAATCTTCCACTTCTACTCCTCACCTTGGTTCTTTATGATTTTGAATTAAAAGAAGTTTTTATTCGTCAAATCTACATGACATATTGGGTAAACAGACCCCCTATTTTATAGCCTCTTTGTCCACACATAATATTCTTACAAAAGATACCACAATTTGGCCATTCAATTAGTAAATGTGTAAACTAAAATAAGATGATATGGGATTATTGATATCTCACCTAGATTCTTTTTACGGTATGATTATTTTCAACATCTTAAAACAAAAATCAATCTTGTATTTCAAAGAGATCTTGATGAATTATGAGAGATGGAGAACAAAAAAGGATAAGCTATCCAAAATTATAATTTACACATCCTCTAATTTCTTGGTTAGTAAATCCCATATGATTAAAATATATATCAGTTTCTCTAAGAAGATTTTACCATATATTACCTCATTCCCCCTTCTTCAAATGGGAGTATTCGAATTCACCACTTTGATGAGCTACTTGACAAAAAAATTATACATATTATCAGTCAGAATTATAAATTCATATATTTTAGTAGTTTTATGGTTTCAATTAATAATTTTATAATGTATATGTCGGTTTATATCCTATTACTAAGGAACATCCATAAAATTATGCTTAATAATATTGATAATATCCTTTATAGATTCCTTTGAGATTCTAATATAGAGGTAATATTCTATTAGGATTTTTGGGAGAAGCTGAAGAGGACATTAGATGAGTGTGGAATTAATTTAAGAAATATGTATGACACTATGCTCTATATTCAAGAGAAACTATCATAGAATATCATTTTAGGTCATGCTCTATAGGAACATTTCTCTCTATAAAAATATACTACAACCATGGTTACAATTCATAACAATATCCCCCACTATTCTAAAGGTTCCGAGCATAGCAAAAGCATCGTATGGTTTATTCCCAAATATTAATTTTTTCATGATCGATGATTAATATAATATTTTAAACAATGTTTAACACTGTGATCAACAAAATGAAACCAAAGAATACCGACAAGGGATTAAATGCTATAACCTAGTGAAAAATGATCACATGTTATTTACAATTAATTTAAGTATTTAAAAAATTATCTTTCATGAAATTATTTCTTCTTTGATGGATATGAAAATATATCTACATCATTTCATTGTTGTTTTGAAGAAATCAAGGACATATTCCCTCTACTGGTGATCCCCACATGTTTTACAAATCTCTGAGTGTCGCCATAGGAATCTTTGGAAGCTAGGACAAAAGATCATATTGCTTGCGTCGTTCTTCTTTTATCACCTAAATAATCACTTTTTAAGGATTCTTCTTGATATCTCTAGACTTGATAGTGGATTTTGGAGGAATATCACTCTCTATTATTGGGAGAACACTTGGAGAATAGGGCTCTATAGGGCTTCAAAAGGCTTTATGAAATTCACAGCGCAAAAAAAAACAAATGAATTAGATCTCTTAAAGATATTATAATTGGGTTTAGATAATCCTAGGGTTAGAAATAAATAATTACAAAATTTCCCTTTAATATTTATTTACTCCCTATGGAAATCCATATGCACAAAAATAATAATATCATTATTTCTCAATATATGCTAAATGTGTGAATTAAAATTAAATATTATTTATTCAAATAATATTCAATATATATTATATCTCATCAGACCTATAAACTTGGTATGAAATTCCTCCAAAATATTTATTTGGATTTTAATAATGAATATTTATTTAAAAAATAAATATCACTACATTATTCTCCAATAAATAAACAAATTTTATATTAACGAATTAAAAAATATAGATTTATTAAATATTATTCCAACATAATATTATATCAAATAACCGATGACAGAATATATGAAATCAATAAAACAAGAATAATTATTAAACCAGGTATGATTATATTATTTATTCAAATTTCTAAACAATAAATAATAATATTTTATTTAATAGATATTCTGGATATGATTTGTGTGTGACCCTCTAAGCCTCTTTCTTAGTGGTATTAGTTAAAGTAGACTAAATTCTAATTTTAACTTATATAAACATTCAAAGGAACCCATAGATAAAAAATTTATTGTTTTAAGGACATAATACCTTATAAGTATGCTCACTGTGTAATATAATCCCATTTATCATGATTTCTCTAATCAAGCAGGTTGCATGTTGAGGCCATCAGTCAATGTGTTCTATGTTTATTTATTTGAATTTTCAGAAATCGAACTTGCTTATAGAACACCGTGACCATGGATTTATTTTGGATATATCATTTCCATAAAAGTGACAAATATAAAAACTTTTGCTAAATAAAATAAAGGATAAATCCTTTATCTCATTATTCATTAATGCAATATTACGCATGACATACCCAACATATCCTACCTTCCTATGAGGATATATTGGAACTATTTTCATCAATACATAAAATTTTATAACTTATAATATTCATTAATAATAATATTAAATTATAAGGATCAATATACAAATCCTTATATTGGAACATCCAATGACACTCATAAATGTGGATTTCTTACTGGCCGGCCTCATTCCCATAATATCCTACAGTAGATATTACCAACAACGTACCCCATGGGAAGATACCTAAAAGTATTATGATTCTCCACCCTTGATTCCCTTTATATGTTTTGTCCCTTAAATTATTTTATTTGGATATATAACATATATATATATATGTATATATATTTAACAATAATGTCATGGAACTTTTGGGTTATCATCATAGATGGGAACTACTATAACCTTTCAGCATAATAACTACACTAAGGACATTGTCACATATTATTTCTTGAAAAATAAAAATCATTATGTGATAAAAAGTTCATTAATATTCAAAAAAAAATGAATACATATCATCATAAAGTAAAAAAAAGTTAGTTTTAGGTCCCCAACTCCAACAATCTACCACTTTCACTAGACCTAACTTCCAACAAACTTTAGTCTTCTAGTTATCACATGATACTCATTATTTTTCTGAGATGGTCCTTTATTCATGGGTTCCACCACATTTTCTTCCATGATAACTATTGAGACTATAACTTCACCCTTTCTAGAAAAATATATCAAGAGGTGATACTTCCAAAGTTTGTTCTTTTTCTGTTGGTCAAACCATGACTCTTTTTCAAGAACCACCACGATAGTATTGTCACAATTCAATTTGATATAATCATTACTACTAGGCACCACATCAAGATCATATACAATGATTCTTATCCAAATATCCTCCTTTATGGTTTCATAAGCCTCTATATACTCAGACTCCACTATAGAATCAGTGAAAACTCACTACTTTGAACTCTTCCAATTCACAAATCATCCTTTGAGACAAAAAAATATTCATACTATGACTTCAAATCATTTTTATTTGTAAAAAAACTAGCATCACTATAACCCCAAATGACCAGTTCCTCATCTCCTCCATACAACAAGAACATGTCCTTAGTTCTTCTCAAATAATTAACGATATCCTTAACAGAAAGCCAATATTGTTCTCCTGGATCATATTGATATCTTATTACTATGTTCAATTGATAAGAAACAACATGTCTAGTACCTAACATGATATACATGATTGATCCTATTGTATAAGCGTATGAGATATTACTCATTCTCTCTTTCTCATATTATGTATGAGGACACATTTTCTTAGATAGATGTACACCATGTGACATTGGAACCAATCCAATATTGGATTGTTCCATACTAAATCTCTTTAGTGTTTTATCAATGTATATATTTTGATATATTCTAAGAAGCCTCTTGGATATATTATAAATGATCTTGGTCCCTATAACATAGGATGCATCACCTAAGTCCTTGGAGAAACACTTTTTTAACTAGTCTTTAATATAATATAATATCATTATATCATTTCCAATATATAATATTCCATAAAAATATACTAATAGGATAACAACCAAATTACCACTATTACTATTGTAAACACATGGATCATATCCATTGTTAATGAAAAAAATTATTTTATAGCTTCATAGAATAAAATGTTCCATGACCTGGTTTCTCACTTCAATCCATAAATGAATCTATGCAACTTGAAAATCATTTTGGAATATTCTAGAGTCACAAACTCTTCTAGTTGTGTCATGTAGACATCTTCTTGAAGGAACCTATTAAGGAAATATATTTTGAAATCCTTCTACCAAATCTAATTATCTTTGAAATATGTTATAACAAGTAGAATTATGATGTATTTAAACATGGAAAGTGGTGAAAAGTTTTATCTTAATAAATATTTTACACTTTTTAAACCCTTTATCCACTATCCTTTCTTAGTAGTTATTTACTTTACCATCTATGTCCAGTTTTCTTTTGAATTCCCATTTCATCCAACAAACATTACATCAACTAGCACATCAACCATAACCCAAAATTGGTTCAGATAGATGGAAGCTAGTTCAAAATTCATGGATTATTTCCAACTTGTAGCTTCTGAGATATCTACTACCTATTTTTAGGATTTAGTTTCATAATTACCAACTAATAATGAGTCTCCATCTTGCGTGACTAAAAAAACATATCTCTTTATTTATCTTACATCTCTATTGGTCTTACATAGTACTTATGTTTTAGGAAATACTTTTTCCATGTAGACCTATGGAATTTGTTCCTATATACAAACATCAATGTATCATGACCATTAACATCATCATAGTAAATTTTTCTCAAACTATTATTTTTGAGGATATGCTCCATCTCAAGAAATATGTCTTTTCGATGATAATTATTTCTTGTTTGATGGGTTGTATATGTAGTATTTTATTATTTACTGAGGATACCATATAAAGATACACTTCATTACACTAGGTTCTATTAAAAACCCATAAAAACACCTCACAACCTCATACACTTGTATGTGATAAAATTGGTTTCTTTACACACCATAACTCAAAGAGAATTTTATTTTATACTTTAGATAGTACTTTGTATAGTATTTCTACCGCATTTTTAAATGAATATACCTAAAATGTTAATAGATGATATACATGAATCATCATAAATCATACCAAGTCTAAAAAGGTATGGTTCCTCCTTTCACTAACACCATTTCATTATAGTGTGTAAGGTGAAGTCAGTTTTGAGATAATACGAAACTCCCCAAAAATTTGATTAACTCATTTTTAAGATATTCACCACCTCGATCCGATTAAAGATTCTTTATATTCTCTTCAAGTTGATTCTCTACACCATTCTTGAATTCTTTTAATTTCTCAAAGTGGACTATCTTATACCTCATCAAGTAGATATATTTATATCTACTCAAGTCACAAATAAAAGTTAGGAAGTTATAATACCCATCTTTAGAATCTATTGGAAATGGTCCACACACATAAGTGTGTACCAATAATAACATAAATTTGGACCTTTCACCCTATCTATAGAATGAATAATTTTATACTTTTAATTTGAAAAATTAAATAAATATTTCAAGTGGTCTAAGATCATAAGATTTTAAATAACCATATTTGACAAAGACTTTTCAATCGCTTCTCGTTTAAATGAACAAGATTGAGATTCCATTTATGGGTGTTAGATGAGTCATGTGAACAAGATTAATTATCTATTTACAATAATTAGTTTTCATAATTTAATATTTTAATACCATTATCTAAATTCTCCATACCATAACATATGTTGTATTTATAAATGAAAAAAAATTTATTTCTAAACCTGAAAATAAAACCATATTCATCAAGGAATGATACAAAAATTATGTTCCTGGTAAACATAGGTACATAATAACAAACCTTTAAAAAATATCATTCATGTTTTCATTAAAAGGTGGTAGTCACAAATGTCTAGAGTATCCATCCTCACACCATTAACAACTCCCAAATCCACCCCTCCTCCATCAATCTTTCATAATCTACTTGGTTCTTATATTTGGATAGTGAAGTGAGCACCAAAAGCTATATCCAATGAAAAATATGTATATATTGAATGATTACAGTCGATAACAAATTCACCATTATCTCCCCTATGTATTGGGTTCATTTATTCTTCCATATGCCTTTTTTCACATGGAAAACACAGTGACTCATTTTTTTTACTCTACCTCTAGATCTTCCTCTTATTTAAAGGTAGATTCCTAGGAGTTTTAGACATTTTATGATTCTTGGGACCCTTTTACTTTTTATTTATATTTTATTCACTATATGGACTATGGTTTTATCATTCCCTAGGTCATTATCCACTTTCAGAATCAATTTATGATATTTTAAAAGACTATTCTCATTATTTCTCATATTATAATTATCAATAAAAATAGGGAAGGTCTTGGGTAGTTTAGAATTTATGAGATCTATACACAACTCATCTAGGAATTTACTCCCTAATATGTATAAGAGTTAAATGTAGAAAATAATCTTAACTACATTAATCCTATATGGAGAAAACTCTCCAAGCATAGTTTAAAATAGAGCATTGGAGATCTCAAATTTGTCTTGTCTTAACTTCTCCTAATATAGATCCTGAACGTGATATATCATGTTATAAACATCCATGTCTTCATGTTAATTCAAAATCTCATTAGTCATGGATGATAGCATAAAACACTAAAAATAAGTATCATAGATCAAATATTTCTCATAGAGAGAAAATAATTCCTCCCTATCCTTATTATCAGGTGCACCAGGAATATGTTCTTCTAGTATATACAATTTTCTTACATGGAATAGGATAGTGTATAAGTTCTTTTGTCATTATTGTTATTTTTTTCTCATGATAAGGTTACCCTTATCAAGTTTGAATCATAGTGATATTCTTAATTCATTTTATTTCTATTTCTACAAATAATATATGTATAGTTTTAGTACTTTGTCTGATAAAACTAGAAAAATCAATAAATATTACCTTTATTAATCTCAAAATATTTTATCAAAACCCAATATACCTCAACATTGGATTCAGAATATCATATTTCTTGGACATTCTATTAGAAAGGATCCATATTAACCTTATCATTACCCTAACTTTTGTTTTTCAATAAATTTGAAGGGTTTTAGGTAGGAATTCCAAATTCTAACTTTAGTAACTCATAGTTCATTAATCTAATAAGTGGAATCCCCAATCCTAAAATACTTGAATTAAATTTCCTCAACCTTTTATTCCCAATTACAAAAATTCTTACTTTGGTGGTCAACCCTTGATGTCAACTATGTTTATTCAACCCAGAATTTCAAGTTATAATTCCTCGATAATTGAAATCACCCCTACTTTGGTTGGTAAATCACTTTGAACTATGGTTTTATTTTAACTAAAATATTGGAAGGATATACTAAATAAATATATATAGTTGAGTGATCACAAAAAGGCATCCATAATTAAATAACCATGTAACTTGATAAAAATAAAATAATTAAGTGTTATTATCATGAGATTTTGTGAATTCTTAGTTTATCTAGTAGATGGTAGAAAAACTTTAGACCTAAGGGAAAACCACTTGGACCAATTATGGTTCATGTTATAGCATTCCACCTATCCACCGATTAATCTATCTTGGATTGGATTATCCTTAAATCCAAACATGAAAAACCTCCAATAACATAGGATCTACATCAATTACATATTCTTTTACTCACATGTAGGTGAGGGGAATGGGTTTACATAAAAGGAACCATTGGAATGAAGGTCCTTATATAATAATAGGAGAGATGAAACACATGCCAAAAATTAATTTAATAAAAAATTAAAATAAACCAATCACATATAATGTTTTGGTTTAAACTCATGATAATCCACATGAAATGAATTACGCATATAATAAAAATTATCATTGAATTTTAATCATTCAATTTTAAGATAAATCATACTCTAATTAATTATTCATATTCTTTAATTGATCAATTCTGTTATCTTAATTATAAAATTTATTTCTTTGATATAACCATCCATAACAATTTTAAAAAAATTAAATAAAATTATTTAAAATTAATTGTGTATGTAAATATACCTTGTAGAAAACATGATGAGTACCAGTCCAAACTACCCAATATGTATTTTCATTATATATTGTTTAATATTATGTCATTTGGCATACATGGATTATTACATACTCTCATGATATGGAGTATCAACTCTATTATTACATTGATTGCATGATGTTTCTATCCCATTTTATGCTTCAATATAGGTAGAGTAATAACTATAATATTACTCATATATGATACACATACTCAAACATTATGAAGAAATTAATTTAACAATTATATATATTAAAACCCATCACATGGAATGTTCTATCAACTTAATGACCACACACAAGAACATTTTTAATAGGTTTAAACAGTATAATACATTAATTTTAATTATGTTCAATTTGTTTTAAGTACATATCATGTACAAGACAAATATATAAAGTCTAATTTTTCTCATTGTATATTTGATGCACATGCCTAGGGACTCGACGTGTAGTCATGCCTCAAAAAAATATAGTACATGGAGTGTACATGTGGTAAACATCTTGTGGTCTCTAAGTTACATGGCCCCCAGTCAGCCAGGCCATGTACGAAGATATAAGGCTCGTCTATGACTAACAAACAACACACTGAGTATATGGGCTACTTGATGTGTAGTCCAGCTGATGGAACACCAGAATGGATTAGTTAAAATTTATTGTATAATTAAATGAACCATATGTAAAAATTTCAAACCACTTAAATTAATTTTAAATTAATTATTGCTACATTAATCACTAGCACATATTTGTACCACTAAATTACATAGAGTTTACTCTTGTGTTATCTGATAAGATTACTCAGAACCTTTGAATGCGATCTTTGAATTTATTTCATTCATAAAATTAATCAATTCGATTATATTTAAGAGAAATTAAGTGAAAGAATAAGATATCTCAATTTGAATGATAGAATGATTAAAGTAGAATTGAAACCCAATTAATTATATATTAATCTATCAATAATCTATAAATAATTATAAATAATTATGTGAATCATTTGATACTAATTGAAGGTTTCTGTCATATTAGAAGCATTGTATAGTTCACGTCTAAATTTTATGTTCTTTTTCATTATCAATGATTAATATGTGGGTTTATTGTACATTGAACAACGTGATCAATGGAATTAAATCAAACAATATAGACATGGAATAAAAAGATTTAACAAAGACCATGATCATCACATATTATTTGTAATTAATTAATGAAATTAAATTATTAACTATCATTAAATTGTTTATTAATTAATGGATATGGAAACTGATCTATATTGTGAATCATTACATTGAAGAAATCAAGGAATGATTCCCTCTATCGTGGATCTATGCATGTTCTACGAATCTCTAAATATCTCTATAAGAATATCTGAGTGCTAGAAAGGTAGATCATATCACTTGTGTTATTTTACATTGATCACCTATAGAATCTCTTCCAAATGATTCTTCTTTATCTCACTAGACTCAGGAGTAGATGGTTATAGAAGAACGCTTCTTGGGAGAATTCTTGGAGAAGGGTTCTCTCTATGGATTTTACGGGATTCTCTAGATTCATTGTTCATAATAAAACAAATGTATTGGATATTTTTAAAAATAATATAATTGACTTAAAATACTATTTGGGTAAGAAATAAATAATTTTACAATTTCCCTTTAAAATTTATTTTATCTCTATGGAACACTGTGTCTATAGTAATATTAATAATACTATTTCTTGTGATGATCTAAACTCGTGAATTAAAATTAAATATTATTAATTACAATAAAATTCAATATATATTAGTTTGGATTGTAATATATATGAATATTTCTAAATACAATATAGGGTGAATTGAATGTTCAAAAACTTTTTTTAACCTTACAAGAAACGTAGTTTAAATTTTTTAAACAAATCATATTCACAGAACCTATTTAGTATTAAAATGATAATCAAACTTGATACTTGGGTTCAATAATAAAAATATATTAATCAAGTATATTTTGATATGTATTTTCATAAGTTGTAATAAAAAATTGATTCTATATTAATATTATATGGAATCATAATACAAATGAAGTGGTAACATAATCAGAATTCAATCATATTCATAGAATAAAATGATTGAATCAGAGTATACACAATAATATCAAAATCACGACAGTTACAATATATTAGGGTAATATATTATTCACTGAGAAATAAATAGTAAAAAAGTTTTATCATAATTCTAGAAATTATGATAAAAAAATACAAAATAAAAAGATAGATATAAAAGTATCACTTTCTATTATATGGAGTGGAAATAAAATAATTGTAATAAGACAAGTAATACAAATGAATAAAATTATTTTAACCCAAATAGAAGGGCATCCAAAAACCTAGGATAAAGGTCCATTATTTTATACTTACATGAAAGTATTTCTTTCCCTTACTAGGGTAATCCCTCGATACGATGATTGGTATGTCTCTTTATACTTACAGCCCCTCGATATGATGATAAAATTCTCTATCTATCTATCCTCAAAAGACCGTGATCAAATGGATCAGATTCTATCTTTCTATCCCCGCAATCCCTCAATCAAATAGATCTAATCTATATCTTCCTAGCCTCAAAATACCTCGACTATATTCACACAATTAGACACAACTATTTCAAAACAAGACTCTAAAAAATTACAACAACTAATAACAAGATTTTCATGCTTGAAATATTCAAAGATCTCGTGAAAGGGAAATTTTTAAATGAAATCGATCTGAAACACTCTACTCCAAACTCTTTAAATGGACGAGTATTTGTAGGCAAATCCCCAATGGTCACATTTTTCTATGTTTATTTCATTGACTTGGAAATTTCTCACTCCAATTACTATTTCATAAAACAAGTATGTCGTCATTTAATACATCATCACAGTGTAAAAGAAAAATGCTCCAATATGACAAAAATAGTTTTCTATATCTATAATTAAATGTAATGTCAATCCTATATATTTTATTATACAATTTCATTATAAAAAATTCTATGTATATGAATCTTATTTTTATCAGTTTTGATATCAAGTCTGAATATGAAGACTATTTTCATTATGAAGTTAAAACAAAAAAGTTTTAAATTTGATTTGATAAAGGTGGATCCAATTATTATCAGGTTCATACTCAATATATCAATCTTAATGATAATTGTTTTTCTTTATATTCATGAATACTTTAGAACTATTTCTATGTATGGTAAAATTTTATGTTTTCTATATAAATATTTCAAAAAATTATTGTACATTAAAAAGTTAGTAATAAAGTATTTAATATATAAGAATGATTTTGGGATTTCCAGAATGGAAGGAAAAGAAATTTGATAAAGAAACTTTGGATAGAACAATCACCCCTTTTTGGAAATAACAAACCAAAAAGTTTAAATATAAAATGAAATTGAAAAACAGAAGTCCCTTATTCTTTTAAGAACTTCTTATTCAGAATTAGACATTAATAATTATCTCATCTTGAGTTTATAACTCTTCTGAATACATTTTTAAATATAACTAACCCCCATTAGGATAATAAATCATGATAAGTATCATATTATATTCTTTTTTAGATATTTCTTTTAAAAAGTTTTTATCCCTCTTAATTAAATCACCCCCCCCCCCCTTCTATAAAACTCTCCCCCTTTTGTATTTTCAAAAATGAATGGGGAAATTCATATAATAGTTGAAAAGTATTAGGGAAAAAATATTATATAGAATATAATGATGTATATGATCATTAACAAAAGAACATTATCCCAAATGGAATTGGGAGATATTCAAACAATTCAAAACGAGATGTAAAATTCCTTCATGGTTGAGAATGTTTTCAAAAATGATAAAAGTGACAATAGTTCAAATAAAAAAAAATATTTCTTTGGAATCAAATATTTCTCTATTTTCTTCAATTTATTAAAACCCATTCTATCTTCTTCAATATTTTCAATAAATTGTTATTAAGACCGATTTTTCTTTTTCAGATTATGTTACCTTTCATCTTGAGTTTTAATCTTTTCAACCAATTGGTCATTTTTAATTTTAAAACAATGACTTCATATTTATAAGAAATGAGTCTTGAGATCTCAAATTACTTGTAATTAAATTTTAATTTTAATTATTTGACATATTTAGTTATATTTTTAGTTTTGTTTTTTGAATTCTTCCACAAACTTCACCCTTTCTTCCATATTTTCTGATAATTCATTGAAGGTTTCTACATATTAATCCATATACTTCTTTAATTATTCAATTGATTGATCCTACACCATGATATCAGTATCATTTGTATATGACCATTTCAAAACATTTTTACATGATTTCTTGTGGGATTGAAATATTTCCTAAAATATTTTATGTTCATCCTTATTATAGATAACTATGTTAGAAAAAACATTAAATTACTTTGATTTCAGAATTTAATTTTCATGGACTAAATCAATCTTTTCTCTTATCCTAGGAAATTAAGTAATAATTTATTATAGTAACTATAAAACTTGACAAATATACTTAACTCCTTGAATTGTGACTGTATCCATTGAATAATATATTTCAATATCAAGAATATTAGGATGAGTTTTTCTATATTAAACTTGTTTTTTCCATTTTTATCTTTCTTTAACACTAATTTATCAATTTTTTGTCTATCCTTTATTATATTATCATCAACATAAATAACATTATTACCTTATTCTTTATAGTTATGACCTATTTCATACTTCTTGGATAAATACTCTACATCTTAAATTTATGGATACTTTTGTTTCTCTAGAAATATGGATTTCTATTTTCATTTTCCTAATGAAGAAAAATATTTTGAGGAAGCTTGATGTCTTTTAGGAAATCTCATCAAATAAGAGATCTTATTTATCAACATTTTTATTTTCTTCTAGTTTATCTTATTATTATTATTCTTCTTCTTCTTCAACATTTTGTTTTTAATTGCCTTCACCTTCATTTTAATCATTATCATTATTCTTATCTTCATCTTATTCACTTCTTTCCTTCTTTTCTTCCTAATTGATTTATTCCATCAAATTGATTTATTATGCCTATTCCTTATTAAAAATGGAATATATTTTTTTCCTTTTTCTAAAAAAACATGAGTAATATCATCCACATGAATGGTTTTTAGTAAATACAATCCGACATCAAGATTTGGTATAAGAACATTTGCAGAAGAAACCTCTACTCCTTTAATCAAAGAATCAACTAAATTAGCACCTAAAAGTTTCTTATTTAGTTTATATTTTATGAATTATTTTTCTTGATATTTAGCACCATGGATTTTTATGGCTAAATATTTAGTAGGGTTGAGTCTGAACCAATGATCTCCATTATTCATTTCTTCTTATTTCCTTTTCTACTCTACAGCTACATCATCTGAGGCATTATTTTGTTTCTTTTATTTTTTGGGGGAAGAGAATCAACCATTTTCTTCTAAAAAACATTCTTGAGATTCTTTGAATTTTTTAATGGTTTTTATTCCAATGCAACAGCCTGGGTGTTCTTTAAAAAAATATTTGATTCAGTATCAAAGATATACTTCATACATTTCATTATGTCATCACTGATAAACACTATCTTTTATCTAATGGTCTCATATTTATTTTTTATGTTTCAATTTCTTATTCCTACTTCAATAAACTTTCTCATTAAAACTAAAATAATAATAATATAATACTTTATTGATTGAGATTTTGTATTTTTGATTGTGAAAATAACAAAACCTTCCAAATTAATATTCCTCATGATAACTAATTAATACAAAATGAAGATATCAGATACTTCCAACGTATCTTCCTCTCTTCTTTCAGGATTAGAAACCCTTTATTCAAAAAGGATATTACTCTATGGTCTAGGATTTGAGGAGTATCATTTCTTGGTTAATCATCTGAGAAATTGTTAAATAATTGTTTTTGGATCGTTCTTTGTTAAATGTACCCTTGGAATTAGGGAGTTTATGTGATGGAAAAAAGGAATCTCTTATTTCTGAAGTACCTAAAAATATTATGGTTTACCTATAAGTCCTCTTGTAACTTTTATCAAATATTATAAAAAAGAACATATATTTTCCAACTTTTTCTAAAAACTTACATTGGTATAAAAGTATCTAACTAGATCCAAATAAACAAATCATAATCTGGATTTTTTGTTCAACAGATGATGACTTCCAACCATGGAAATCAATTATCCTTCTTATATATAAATCATGCTTTTCATATAAATATTTTTCTACTAACCTTTTCTTAAAAACAAACCAGTGGTTGTAATCCTTAGTAGGTTCTATTGTATTGGGACTTGATAAAGATTCATACATGAAGAATAAATTGGATTAGGAAATGCTTGAGATAATAGATGTGGGACCTGGGGGTCCCTTTTATATATGTTTTTGAGGTGATAGTTGATCTCCCAAAAAATCTGACTTTTAATATTAGATCCAATTGATCTGAGGGTTGAGGAATTATCTGAAAAAGGATTCTTAATGATTTTAAACTATTGAGGTTCTATAAAACATTTTTATCATAAAGGTTTAATACAATTGGGAAAATAAAAACATGAAAAAAAAATTACAATAACAAAAAATGAGTATAAAACTAATCTTAATGGAATAATGTTAACGTATAAAAGAAAATAAGAATACCTTTGTGAATGAGATCATTAGTATTATAATTTTTCTTATTGGTTTTATAATATAACAGATTATGATAGCTAATGTTTCTTAAATAAACTATATATTTGAATAAAATAGTATTAAATTAATAATACAAATATTAATTAAAACAATTAATAAAAATTATGATTAAAAAAATTGAAAAAAAACTCGAATACAGAAAAATTTCAAATTCAATTTAAACAAAATTTGAGTTCAAAAAATTATGATAAAATTCCTGAGTCTAAAAAAAATTAGGTCCAAAAAAACATATTCTCATGAATATTTTAGAAAACATAAAAAATTAGAAAACAGAATATTTTTTGAAAACTAATGATTTAAAAAGTAAATATTTTGAAAAACAACAATCATATGTACTCCCACTATGAAAATGAGTTACTTAATATAAAAAGGTGAATTAAAAATAAGTGTATATGAATGATTACTTTATAGTGATAATTCCTAGATTCGGTTTAATATATTAAGATATATCAAAAGGTAGTGGTTTTTGTGAAAATATCAGCAAGATATTCTTTTATTTTTTTTAATTTTAACACGATATATACTTTTAGTGTGTGATATCTAAGAATGTGATCCCTAATATCTATGTGTTTTTCATGAGAGTGATGTGAAAGGTTTTTCTTAAGTTAATGGAACTAGTATTGTCAAATAGTATTTGATTTTTAGTAAAACTCATGCCATAATTAGTGATTGTGTGTTTCATCTATAATACATTAGTACACCAACTTCTATTTTCTATATTTTAGTCTTCAGTAGTGTAAAGTTATACCGAGTGTTTTTTCTTACATGACCAAGAAACTAATGAATCTCCTAATAAATGAAATTTTCTAGATTTACTTTTTCTATCCATTCTACAACCACTAAAGTCAGAATTTGAAAAACCTTTTAATTCCAAATCATTTCTTGAAGAATAGAAGGGTCCAAAATCAAAGGTTTCCTTTAGATAACAAAATATTTGTTTCATAACTTTTAGATGGGATTAAATTGGATTTTATTGATATATTATACATAATAATACATAAAATATTAATTCTAGTTGACTATATATTTATTATAGTAAACTTCCTATCATACCTCTAAAAAAAGTTCATCAATTGGTTGCTCAGATTCATCAAGATCATGTGTATTTGAAGTATCTATGGATGTACTAATACTTTTAGTATTTTCATATATGAAATTTTTAAAAGATATTTTATATTATTATGTTGGAATATATAATTACCTTCTAGTTTTTGTGAATTTTGAAAACCAAAAAAATTGTTAACTCACCCATCATACTCATAACAAACTCAGACTTAATAATATTCACAAAACAATCAATTAAATATTTTTAAGATGATCTGAATATAATGTCATGAAAATATATTTCAACAATAATGATGTTTTTGTTAACATATTTTATAAAAAGAGTAGGATCTAGAGATCCCTTAACAAAATTGTTTCATAAAAAACATGTTTATCTATCATACATAAATATAGGGGAATTTTTAAGTCTATATAATGATTTCGTAAGATTTTAAACATATTCATGATGTTTTTTTTCTTCAAACCAGTGGGTTGTTAAAAAAACATCCTCCTGTACATATCCTTTAAGGAAATCACACTTCATTTCCATTTGAAAATATTTGAAGTTAAATAATGTTGTAAAGGCTAATAGAATAAAAATAGATTCAATTATTTCTACTAGTGCATATGTTTCTTTAGAGTATATTCCCTATTATTGGTTATAACCTTTATAAATAAGTATTTACTTATTTCTAATGATTTATGAAATTTTCATTTAATTTGTTTTTGAAAACCCATTTTACTCCAATTACAAAAGTTTATTTAGGTTGTTCAAAGAGGGTATATAATTTTTTTCTTTCAAATTCATTTGTCTCATATTTCATAACCTTAATCCAACAATGATATCCTCAAGACTCATCATGATTTTTGGGTTTAAATTAGGAAAGAAAGGCAAGATGTTCTATTTCACTTCTTAAGGAACTTCTATTCCTAAATAGTTGATTAACATCACCAATAATACTATTACTAAGATAGTTCCTAAAATACAAATGACTTTGGTTTTGAAAAACCTATTCATCAATATACGGTTGAAAATCATATAAATAAAATAATTCTGAAACTATTTCTTGGGTATTTTCTTTATTATATGAATCTTCCAACAAATATTGAGAATCAGTTTTGGAAAACACATATAAGGATATTTGTTGGTTTTTTTAAAAAACAAAACGTTTAGTTTTATGAAATTTAACCTTTGATATTTGTTCAATGGTGTAAGATTTTTTTTAAAACTCTATATGCCTTAGAAGTAGTGGAATAAACTAAATATATAACTTTATTGGATTCTGGTGTGAATTTTGTAGGTTATGTTTCATATTTAGGATGAATAATTTGCATCCAAATAATATGAAGTAATAAACTTTTGGTTTTTATCCTTTCCAAAACTCATAAAGTGTTTTTAAAAAAAAGGAGAATTAAAACTTGATTTATAGTATAAAATTTTGTACTTACTGCTTCATCCCAAAAATTTCTAGAAATTGAGTATTCACTCAACATGGTTCTTATTATTTTTTTAAGAATACAATTTATTATTTCAATAAAAATATTTTTTGGGGTGTTTGACTAGCTAAAAACTTGTGTGTAATGCCTTTTTTACCTCAAAAAGTTTCAAAATATGAATTTACAAATTAACCTTTATGATCACAGAACATAGTTATCAATGGAATATTTTTCTTATTATTAACCTTGGATATAAATGTTTTTAAATAAAAAAAGGATTCATATTTCATTGTTATAAAATAGACTCATGTGTGTCTAGTATAA
This sequence comes from Viscum album, assembly GCA_963277665.1. NCBI lineage: Eukaryota > Viridiplantae > Streptophyta > Magnoliopsida > Santalales > Viscaceae > Viscum > Viscum album. Next base: position 239,068,948 of record OY728150.1, read on the forward strand.
AAATAAACTAAAACAAATACATATTATTTTCCTCCAATACTTTCAGTTTGTGTATGACCAAATAAATCCACATGTACTAACTTTAATGTATCAGATGTTGAGACTTCACTAATATATTTGAATATTTAATTATGTTTCTTACCGTATTGATAAGGGTCATACACTTTTGAAGAATCTAACATTGGGTATGGTAAATACTTAACATGTCTTTTCTTTGACAACTTATTTAGGTTTCCAAGGTTACAGTTCCCTAACCTTATATACCATAACAAATAATGTTTTTACATTATGCTAAGGAAAGGTATGTTTTGGATCTTATGGTATTATAAGTTTAGTGTGTATAAATTATTATAATGATGGGTAGAAATAATGAATTCATCCTTGGAATTGTATACTACACATTTATTATTTCTAAAATTCACAAGGTAACCTTCATAACTTAATTTAATTATTCTTATATGTTTTTTCTTAATACCAATAACAAAAAATTTAAATTAAATCTTTTACGAGGAGAACAATATTATCTATAAAGATAATCTCTCATTGATAATTATCTCAGAAGGTAACTTTTCCAAATTTCATTTGATAATATTTTCAAATAAATCTTTGTTACTAGTCATATGCTAGGAACAACCACTATACATGTACCAAGTATTCTTGTTGTTGGGGATTCCTGTGTTTTCCAGAAAACAAAACAATTAGACTTTTGAAACTAAAACCTTTTGAGGTCCATAATTGTTAGAGTTTTTTTTAAGAATCCATTTTTTTTTTCAAAAAATTGTATTTGTATAAAGCTAAGGATTTAATTTTATTAGGGGAAAAATTTTTATTCCAATGACCACCACTTTTAAATTTTTTACGAAATGATATACTTTTTGAAACAAATCTATTGTTACTAAAAATGGGGTTTTTTTATGAGTATACCCTATTCTAGAACTAGTACCATGGGGAAGGATTTATTTATAAATTTTTCAGAACATTCCTTACCATATTTCAAATCTGAAAAAAAAACATAAAGAATAAATTTCAATATTTAGTTTAACAACTAAATTCTTATCCTCTTGAGTAATATTTTCAGAATTTATTTTTTCAAAACAGGTTTTAAACTATTCTTTTCAGAAAATAAAATTTTCTACATCTTTATAAAAAATATCTTTTTCAAAAATATCCTTATCAGTAAATTTTGAAATATCTAAAATTTATTTCATTAAAACATTTATCCTTGAATTTTATTTATCAATTTTTTAGAAACTTTTCAGTTTTCATTTTCATGGAGTTTTTCAAAACTAGAAAACTCTTTATATGAAGTAAGAGTATTATTTTCTACTGAATAAAATTCATCATCCAAAGATTGAGAATCATTTTCAACATGAGAATCAGGATAGTTTTAACTTAAATATAAATTGTTAATATTCTCAATGGTGTGTACCATATCCATAAGTCAAATATTTTCATTTGGTATTTTGTAAATAAGATCAATGTTTCTCTGACCAAAACAATCATTATCATAAGAATTATCTGAAGAGTATCAAACTCCATATCTCAAAAATAATTATCATTTATGAATTTTATTCCTTTTTTTCTTATAATAATTTTTCTGATTCCTATCTGAATTATGTTCCTTCCCATCTTTCCTTTTCAGCATTGGACAATCCAGTCCAGTATGTCTAACTCTCTTAAATTCATAATAAGTAACTTCAGAATCTTTATTTTCATTCATATCCTTTTTACTTTTATTATAACTATACTGAAAGTCATTATTTCTAACTTTCTTTTTCATCCTTCAATCAAGATTAGTTAATGAATTTTTTGATTTCTCTGAATCAATAGAATCAGATTGGATAACAACCTTTTTCTTCCTAGATGACTAAATAACATTTTCCAGTATTGTAGCATTATTAGGAACTATAGTAGTAGTGAAAGAAACTATACCATTATTCTTTTTTCTTTATTAACGTCTCTTTTTTATCATCCCTCATATTGAAAAAGGGTTTCAAATAATTCATAATGACTAAGATTGGTTATCTTAATTGATTCATCAACATCTATTCTGTGAGATTCCCATTAATTAGAGATGATTTCAATTATCTTATCCCTAATAACTTCATCATCTAATATTTTATCTCCCATAGATTGTAGACTATTTACAATTATCATAAACCTTTGATGCATCTTTTCAATAGATTCACCCGGTAGAAATTCAAATACATGATAATCAGCTAAAATTATTTCTCTTCTAGTTTCAAAGATATTTAAAGTCCAAAAAAGAGTAAACTTTGATTTCAGTGATCATTACAAAATTTCATACTCTTGTTTTTATTACCAAAGTAAAATTTATATCCCTCAAGAATTCAAAATCAGCATCATCAAAAATTGGTGGTCTAGTGGAATTGATATTATCTAATGATCTACCATTCAGTCCATATATCTTTAAAAATAGATACAACAATTCTTTTTGAGAATACATGTTAGTTTAACAAGTATTTATAAACAAAAAGTTTACAAGAAAGTTTAAATAGACCTGAATTAGTAAAGACGAAAATGGGTAGAAAGTATTTGAGCAGTGGAAAACAATTCTAATACCAATTGTTCGATCATAATTTATAAGAATATGGATAAATACAATGGGGTGAATTTTATGTTTAAAAACATTCATTTTTAACCTTACAAGAAACTTAGTTTAACAAAGTTAAACAAATCATATTCAAAAAGCCTATTAAGTATTTAAATGATAATCAGACTTATCCCCTGATACCGATAATAAAAATATCATAATCATGTATATTTTGATATGTAAGTCCAATGTTTGTAATCATAAATTGATTATATCTTAAAATTTTATAGAATCAGAATCATAAAGAAGTGGTAACAAAATTATAATTTAATCGTATTCATATAAGAAAATGATTAAATCATAATATACAAAAAAAATATAGTAATCACAAAGATTACAATATATTAGAGTAATATCATATTCAATGAGTAATATGTATTGAACCATTTATATTATAATTAGATAAATTTTGATTAAAAATATAAAATTGAATGATGAATATAAAATTATGACTTTCTATTATATGCAGTAGAAATAAATGACTTGTAATAAAAAAAGTAATAAAAATATATATAATTCTTCTATCCCAAAGTGTAGGGTATCCAATAACCTAGGATAAAGGCCCCTTGTATTATACTTACGAGAAAGTATAACTTTACATTTTCTAGGGAAATCCCTCGATATGAAGATTAGTCTATATCCCAATCCCTATAAGCCCTTGATATGATTATTAACTCCTCTGTCATACAATCCTGAGTAGCCCTCGATCTGATGGAATAGATTATGTATTTATATCCTCAAAATCCCTCGATAAAACAAATTATATCTCTATCTCCCTATCCATGGAATCCCTCGATCATATTCACATAATCAGACACAATGATTAAAAATAAAATGACTCTAAATGATTACAAGATCAATGAACAAGATGTTTGTGCTTGTAATCATCATATCTCTCATAAAAGATAAATTTAAAAATGTAATAGATTTTCAACACTCTACTGTATACTCTTAAAACTTCCGGTTATTTATAGGTAAATAACCAATGGTCATATTTTTTAGATTTTTTTTGTGATGACTTGGTTAGCTGGAACTCCAATGACTATATCATAATAGAAAGTTCAGCGTCTTTTAATACACCATCATAGTGTAAAATAAAAAAGTTCTAATATGATAAAATTATTTTTCCATATCTATAATTTAGATTAAATTCAATCTAATTAATTTTCTTACATAATGTCATTACGATAAATTCAATGAGTGTGAATCTGAATTTTATCAGTTCTGATGTCAATTCCAATTATGAAGACTATTGTCAGTATGAAGTTAAGAAATAAAGTCTTAAATTCAATTTTATAAGTGCTGATCCAATTATTATTGGTTTCGTACTCAATATAATAATATTATTGAGAAAGGTTTAGTTTATATTCATGAATTCTTTAGAACAATTTATATGTATAGAAAAGTGTATGGTTTATACAAAAACATTCCCAATAAAATTTGGACATAAAAAATTTAGTGATCAAGAATTTAATATTTAAGAAAGTTTTTTTGAAATCAAAAATAGAATGAATGGAGAAGTCATTAAGAAAATTTTGACTCAACATATTATTTCTCACTGGACTTATAAACTTGGTCTACTCTTCCTCCACAATATGTATCGAGAATTTAATAAAGGCTGTTTTTTAATTAATAAATATTACTATATTATTAAAAAATAAATAAATAAATATTATATCGACCAAATAAAAAATAAATATTTATTAAATATTCATCTCACATAATATTATCTTTAATAAAAAGTAATGTAATATATGCAATCAATAAAACATGAATAATTATTAAACCACATGTGGGAATAATATTTACTCAACCTGATAAATAATATATAAAAATATATTATTTAACAGATATTCTAGATACACTTAGTGTGTGACCCTCAAGGCACCTTTCTTAGTGGAATTAGGAAAAGAATCCTAATGTCCATTATTAGCATCTAGAAACACTCAATCCACCCATAGAGAAATAATTTAATGCCAAATTGAAATAATACCACATAAAAATGCTTATTTTGAAATATAATCACTTTATAATGACATCTCTAATTAAGCAGATTTCATGTTAGGGCCATCAACCTATGTGTTTGATGTTTCTTTCTTTGAATTTCAAAAAATTGAACTTTCATTTAAAACACTATGTCCATTGATTTATTTAAGCTATATTATTTCAATCAAATGGATTTATATATAAATTTATATTAATGAATAAATGGGAATAATTCTTTCTCATATTATTCATTATTGTAATATTAATCCAAACGTACCCAATGTATCCTACCTCACCATGAGCATATTACATCACGGTTTTCATAAGTACATCAAAGTATGAGGCCTATAATATTCACTAATAATAATATTATAGTTTAAGGATCAATATACACATACTCAGATAGGAACATCCAATGACATATATAAATGTGTATTTCCTACTAGCGGGTCTCGTTCTCAGAATATCCTACGCTAGATATTACAAGGGCATACACTATGAGAATGTTTTTCAAAGTCTTATGAGTCTCTACCCCTGATAGAATGTATCATTTGTGTACCTAAAATTATTTCATAATACTATAGAAGATATATATATATATAAGAATATAATTTTGTAACTTATGGGTTCTAATCATATAGGGTAATTTCTATGACCTTTCAATGCGACAACTAATCTTAGGAAAGTACCACATGTTATGTCACGCAAAATAAAAATCATAATGTGATAAAAATATAGTTAATATTAAAAATAATGAATACAGTTAATCATAAATTACATAGAATTTGGTTCTAGGAAAACAACTCCAACACATTTTTCTCTAGGATAATATATGATAATCTACCAATTCCCTTTTGATCCTCTCCCACTACTTCTTGGGAAGCGGTAACATTCTTTTCTAGAAATACAACAAGTTGAAAATAACCCACATGTTACATATTTTCACACATCTAGACATAGATTTCTAATTGGGGTCTCAACATAACAATCTAATTAAAACAATATTTAAGGATAATAAGAAGGTTACTAACAATAACACCCATTTCTCTAAGGATTATGACCACTATATATGTTATCCTATATATTAAGGCTATTTTAACCTGAAATATTTTCATTAAATAAGACATTATCAACTGATTGATGATCAATAGTATAAATACTTATGGGTCACAAACATTACTATGATGTAAAATTTCATAATCTTTTATGATCAGGATCCATATTTATAGAAAAAAGAATTAGATTCAAAGTATAAGTATTTCAATATCCATATAATGTATTTTTTTCACTCATTGAAATGTAGATAATGAATGACACATTTTTTTCAAAGGTGACATGGAGGTCTTCATATAGAACATTCATTCCAACAAGATTATCATGAAATCAAATTTTCACTGTTTCATCTATTTCTCATTGCTTGGTTTTTGAATGATAACTTCTCTTCCAATAAGTTTCATTTCTAGAGAATAGTTTTTGATATATGGTGCTAGTATCTTTGGAAATATAAAACTCCATAAATAAAAAGACAATGGTTATTTACCATTATGATATCAAAAAAGTAAATCTTTAAAATTGATAGGGACATAGGTTTGATGATAAAAGATCTAAGATCCTCTTCTATGTCCATGTTAATTAACATGGAATATATTCAAAACCTGAGATAGATGAAAAATTTTATTAGAGGACGATGGGTTAGTAATAAACCCCCTGAAGATGGATGAAAAAATTAATAAAAATGGTTTATGAAAGAATGGAATCATGAAAAGTGGTGGAATTTTTCATGATTATCAATGATCAGAGCTCTTAGAGTTTAAGACATTTTATAGTATAGAATACCAACTAACTATGTATTCTCATTCTATTCCTAGTGTCTTATCTCCCTATAGTGAAAGAAACTATAATGATCAAAAATTTCATTATGTATTTCCCTTAAATAATATTATTTTAGTAGATTACTCTACACAAAACCCCTATCTAAAAGGATCATTAACTATTAGATAATTATATTATAACAAGAATAAAACTTATGGTGGATAAAAATATATTAATCTTATAGGAATTCCTAAAAATATGATTAATAAAACTTAATTATTTCAAAGAGCATTTTTTAATAATAGTCGTTTTCAATTATATATTATATTTTTTAAAGACATAAATTTATAATTTTTATAATTTTTATTTGAAAAAATTAACTTTAATTTTGGATTAATCTTGTAGATATTTTCTTAGAATTATTTTTTTAGTTTTTTTTAAATAATTTATTTTTAGATGAATAATGAAAAATATACTGACTTTTCAGATAATTTCATTTGTATGAATTAAAATTTTATAAAAATATATTTTATATTAAAATATAATTTTATAAAAAAAATAAATATTCTATAAAATACGTTTTTAATGTTTTGGAAACTCAATTAACTTTATATCCTAAAAAATATTTTTATTAACCTATATTAAAATGTTGTTTTCAAGAATTGTAGAAATTAAATCATACAAAACTGATTTCATATTTTTGATCTGCATGTTAATTTTATATAATTTTTAAAATTTCATTTTAGGTAATAAAATTATGATTACTATTATTAAAGTTAGTAACTACATTATTGATGAAACTATTATTTTTGAAGGATTATTTTATTATTTTTTTGTAATTTTTATCCAACAAAATAAATTAATATCTTCTATAAAATTAATTTAATATAATTTTTAAACTTATATTTAAATATCATATCACTAAATTATTAGTAATTAATAATAAATATTAATATGAACACCAAATAGTGAAAACAACATTTTTAGGAAAATAGTTTTTCTATTTATAAAATGTTTAAATTTAAAATTTAATTTTCTATTTTCTATAAATTGAATTATATAAAATTGAGACTAAATTTAGTTTTATCAAACCCAAATTTGAAATAAGGGGTTATTTTATATTTTTAGTAAAATGTATGTTACTTGGTTAAAACCAAGCTACCCCGGTAAAAATGAAAAAAGGTCAAGGTAAAAATACAATAGTAATTGACTTAAAACATATTTGAAACTTGTGTGGAAATACATGGTTGGGGTTTTTTGGACACAATATCAACCAACACTCCATTATTTTTAACTTTTAGATTTTTTTACCCTTGACCAGTGTGATGATATCATCGAAAAGTAAAGCGTTTTCACAAAATTTCCCTTTTATTTACTTAGGGGACCGCTTACACCCTTTAAATGCTATGTTTCCAGTAAAAATATCCTTGAACCCCTAACCACTGTTTCTCTCTTAGATGAATATTACATTTCCTAAATCCATTTTTCACTAAAATTGATTCTAATTTCTTCAATTATAAGGAATTCATCAAGTGGAATCCCAAGGTCTCGACATAAGTATTACCTACTTCATACCTTTTATTATAAATATTTATCTTACAAAAAAACCCTAAATATAGTTAAAAAACTAACTCAATATAATTATTATACTAAATTGTGACTATATTAAATGATAACCCCTCATTTATTCCTTTCCATCCAATTATAAAATCAAAATAATGTCGACCATGAGTTGTGTGGACTACCATCCCCATAAAGTGACATTTTCTATTTTTCACCATTTCCTCTCTTCAATAGATATAATTATGAAATTAAATAATAAATTTGAAAAATATAATATATTTATGAACATGATAATAAAAATTATAATCCACATTCATTTCCTCTCCTTATATGAAAAATGAAAATTGTAATTGTGCGTTGTATGGACTACCGCCTCCACGATGTAATATTTTTCATTTTTTATCTTGATTTTTATTTTTCACCAAACTACTTAAAATATAATTAAAAACCCTAAAAAATAAATAATATCATTTTGTTTATTTTGTAATTATATTTTTTCAAGATAAACAATATCTTATCCGTACTCACCAATCAAATTATGATATGTTCATTTTAGGGCCAATCTAACCACTTACTTGAAATATGATAAAAAATCAATCACAAATGACTATTAGAAATTAAATAATGTTATTTTTATTATTTAATATTAAAATAATGATTATTTTATTTTTATAGAAGGGTGATATTATGTATTTTACTTATTATTAATATATCATCTTTAATCTATGAAATTACTGAAATAAGATGACACCAATTCCATTTTCACGCTACATGACTGAAACACAAATGAAATGAAAAAAGAGAATTATAAATAAATATAATTTATCTATAATAGTTACATAAATTATCTAGTAATGATGAAATTTTGGATAAGAATAAAGATCAACACCGCTATAATGAAACAACTTCAAAACAACTAGGATAACTCAAACCCAATATTGAAAATGGATAATAACTAACAAATATAAATATAAAGAATAATTATAAATTAAGTTTGTAAAAGGTTATAGGAATGAATAATGTTCTGAAATATTTATTATATTTATTATTTTATACATGATATTCAATCACTTTATGTGAAGTCAAAAATATGTAAGGGGTTTTATCTAAAATTTAATTTCTTGAGATATATTTATTATTATACACCATGTTTTATTTGGAATGGTGTATTTAATATACCATTTAATATTTGATATCATGATCCTATCATTATTTTTGGAATTTATTATTTCATTTGAAATCATATCCTTCAAGGGTTTTCAATCAAATTTTTTTTATTTCATAAGGGTTTTATAAACTTAATTTTCGATACATTGGTTCATAGTCTTTACAACATGAATATACATTACAAGATTTATTTGATCCATAAATTACCCTATTTTAAATATAATTTCCTCTTATTATATGAGTAAATTATTTCTCATCATCAATAAAAACCTCTTTTATAACATCTTTTTTGAAATAAAAGCATATTTTTTTAAGAATATAACCCACTCCTACCAATGAATCTTTTATTCCATGTGTATATTTTTATTACCACTAATGTTTTACTCTCTTTTTGAGAACTCAAATATATATTAATTCATGTTATCCATTTAATTGTAATTACCAGTTTTCAATTGTACATTTTAATTTCTTATTGATTATGATATTGTTCAGCAAAAGAGTATCAGTATATAAAAAAATTTCATGTATCATATTTATATATATTGTCTTCCACACCATGTTTTCTCGATATTTTTTTCAGGACTCTATTATTTGAGATTTATTAAAAATTAATGTTTTATTATATCTCAATAGTTTATTTCAATCCTTTTTTGAAAATTACTTTTTAAACTAAACTGTTGACTTATTAATTAGAATTTCTTTACAAAAAAGAAAAAACTACTTTTCTGCGACCCATCTCTCGTGGCACGTGTCGTGACTACCCCTAACCCGCATTCCATAGGCCAGATTTTGGTGACTAGAATCGGAAAAGCATATCCCTAAAATGGGAAATCATTGACTCAGAAATATTTACACACAGAGACAGGGTACAATACGCACAAGTAAACACAACATAAGAATAAAGGTATAACAATAACTAAAAAACACCACTGAGTGTAAAAGTGAGTACTGAAATTAAGGGGGACAGAATATAAGTCCAACCAAAATGGATGTACATAAAAAAGGAAAAACATCTTGTGAGGTCCTCTGCCAAGGTTCCAACCTAAAGGGTAGGTACAACTCATCACCGCTGCTCTGCAAGTCTATCGGTCACCTCCGTACATCGTCAGTCAATCACCTCCGAGAACCGTCAAGCCCTGACCCCTCAAGACTCAGTTTAGTTGTCCATCATATAGATAAGACACAACAAGGTGCGAGCGAATCCCGTATATAGGTTAGTATAACAACACACAGTAGGGACCCTGAGACCCCTGATGGTCTCCTAAAATTACGAAAAGGAAAATCCACGAATCATGATCTCAATCACAAACCTCAAATCAAAAGACAAATCACACCAGGTAAATTCTAGGGTAGTAAAAGTAGCATCATTAGTCACATCATTGAGCACCTAAGATGTTAGAGGAATAATTCTCTATCATGTACAGTGGGCCTACCAAGTCACACAGAGGTGCTTCCCACTAACCTTGAACCGCTTAGGTACTCCTTCATATCACGTATCGTTGGTCTTCCAGGTTACCCAGAGCTGCTCCCCACCATGGCCTACTGAGGTACTCCTCCTGTCAAGTACCATGGGGTTTCAAGGTCACATATGGCTACTCCCCACCATGGGCCTGCAAAGTCACACAGAGGTGCCTCCCACTGGGTCGTCCAGTCACACAGAGTCGAAATTCAACAGTCTTCAGGTCTCAGTCAGTTACAGGGTTCCACACATAGTGCCCTTGGGCGAACCTCCCCTCAAGACATCAATCATATTTAAAATACAAAAAAGTCCGAAAAATAAGTAACCCAATGATTCTCCATTTCATAAGGGTTATATCGCAACAAACAGCATGTCAACCGGATGCCCGGTCTATAAGTTATAGGCATTTTAGAGTCGAGGGCCCGGTTGAATTCTGGTACGACCCGACCCAGAAAAACTCTATGTTTATCTGAGTCTCTCATGGAGTATCTCAAAAGGATCTTCTTATCCTAAATGTTCCATCATTGTAGACAGTTCATCAAACGGACTTTTGGTTTTGGAGATACGCATGTTTATACGTAACTAGGCACAAAGGGGTCCAAGTACGGTCTGATCTGGTCGGACCGAACCGACCCGAACCACTGGACTCGGCTCGAAGAATGTAAGGCCCATCATGGTATGACTGAGCCTGTTCTGTCCCTCTGTCCATGGGCTATCCCTGATGGCCTGTGGGTTCGGCCCGACCCACCCGGTTGGGCGTTCCCCGTCAGGCCACAAAACCGCCCAAGCCGTTGGCTGAGCGGGGGGGGGGGGGGGGTCCACTCCCCTTCTAAATGGATGATCCATTCAGGTATTCAATGCAGTGGTTCTAGATGGTGTCACACTAGTTGTCCGATCTACGTGGATAGGCCTTCTGGGTATCCAACGGACCGCGGGTCCGCCCTCTATCGTGGCTCAAAGCCGCGGCCCACTGCCGCAGTGCGACGCCCGACTCCAACATGGATGGTAAAAGACCGAAAGACCCTTATCCACCATAGCGCCTTCAAGTGCCGATGTCCCTTCATGGTAGACAGGTGATGGCCGCTACCTCCCTCAGTTGTTGGTGTCGCTGCACCAGTGGAGCTTTTGCGGGCCACCTGTGAAGCTCTAGTGGTCTGATTTTATTCTCGTCTATGCCTACGGGATTTCTGAGATGGTGCCTACATTGCCCAGAACATAGTCCCACCTTCCTTTCATATAGTTCAGTTGTCCATGAGGAACACAACCAATACCAAGATCAGTGGGGGGTCTAAGCCTTGTTCTTTTGTCTTGTGCCCTCTGTGTTAGCATAATAACAAGGGAATCATTTAAAAGATGAAAAACTCTTAGATAAAACAATAAAAACCCCCTAACTCAAGTTCCCTGGAAGCAACTATGGATGGGGAAGGAGTCTCCACATTCGAGGGTGTTGCGGATGAAGGAGAAGGTTCTTGTCCTTTGGTGCCCTTCATTGAATCCTCCAATAGTCGTTGAAGCTCTATTCTACATTGGTGGAAGATGTCGCCAGAACATCGTTAGAGGTTCCTCTCTTTCATGTCAAAAACACATCCCTAACTTTTTTTAAATATAAGAAAAGAGAAGATCAACCCACCGCATAATTAATGAGGTTTTTTAATAAATTTAATTAATGAACCTATTAATTCTCCCAACGGTGCAGTTACACAACCAATTGTAATCGGCCATTAAATGTTTTGAAAACCCAGTAGTCCCTCCACCGCTTCTCAAAAGTTACAAAGAAAGAAATAAAATAACTTGTTGAGTTGTTTTATCATTTTTGTGTAAAGTCCAAACATTAACTTTTTCTCCTAACCCTTGTTGGTGGATATTAGGCTACACTTAAGAGAATCGCAGCTCTGTGAATTCAACAGTGCCCTTAGATTTTTAATACGAGCACCAGTTCAAAAGATAGAAATCATTGCTCATACATTTACTAATTGTACCTTAAACAAAGTTCAAAAATTATTAACAGTCACCCTCGACCCGTCCCGGTCGAGGTTAGACACTTTTTAAGGGAAACATGATTTCAGAAGCTCAACGGTACTCTCGTATTTCCAATATGAGTTACTATTTATGAGTTAAAGAATTTAACAATAAAATAATTATTAATTATTTTATTTGTAGACAAAAATTAGCTTCCATTGTTGGCTTGAATTGTCCATGTTTAGGATCTGCCTAAGGAAAGCAAACCCTCATGAGCGCAACAATTGTCTCAGATTTTTGATCTGAGTCACCGTTCATGAATTATAAACATTTGAAAAATAAAATACTTTTATTTGATTATTTTATTTACAGTTATTCCATTTTTGGGGTTTCTCACTGCGACTAAACTTAAGTCACGCCTAGGATTTACCCGCTATCTTGAATGCAACGGTGCCGTCATATTTCTGATTCAGGAACCTATTTAAGAGTTATTACACTTTTTCATGAAAACTTCTCACATGTGCTATTTAAATCTTAATACTTTTTCGATGGATCATTCCACGCACTCAGGGCCTCGGAATCACGTGCCGCCAATTTTTGAAGTCTCATAAATAACCATATAATTAAAAAAATATGGTAATTTCGGGCCTTTACATACTTTATAATAAATTTTGACAAGAATGAATTCATATAATTTTGAATATTATTTCCAATCATTTGTGGTTTAAAAAATTAAATTATTTCAACATTATTATTTAAATTTTATTTAAATGTTTTGAATGGATAAAGGGTAATTTTTATCATAATTTCCAAAGTAAAATTGTACTATTCTTTTAAAAGATTTCTTTATCTATTTTTTTATTCTTTAATTATGTTTTCACAAAAGAGAAACATTAAGTATATATAATAGAACCATAACTAAATTTCCCTGGACTAGTCATCTTAATTTTATAACCATAATTTTTCTTCCAACACCTTTCCTCCATGAAAACTCTATTTTTTATTCTATTGATTAAAGAGTGTTCACCAATATTCCATACATTGATTAATTTAAAAATAATGGAATAAACCATATAGCCTTTATTTATATGATGTAAATACAAATTTATTCTATTGATTGAATTTTATTTACCTACAAATTTAATTATTATATTTGGATACCTATTTATATTCCATGGTTTTATCAGGCTATGATTATTGATGGAGTTATAAATTAATTTTTTTATGAGATTTAATTTTAAGAGGATGTAAAACACATTTTCTCTCCATGAGTTATCTTCATTATGATGAATGACTTCTTTCAAATTGTACAAATAAATAAGTATGAATGATAGGTGATGCCCTATATCACCCTATAATTAATTGGTTATGATTTTATATCTCATGATACCTATACACGCGGGTATAATTAAGTTGTCTCCTATGTTTTAGTGAATGTGTATGAATCGTGAAGGTGATGTATACATGTATAGAATTAATTTTTTCCGAAATAATTGGTGAAAGTGTGTGACTCACGAAGGTGATTTATATGTGTGTAAAATTATGTTTTCTCTTTCACATGGTTTCAAGTGTGTGACTCATGAAGTTGAGGTTTCCCTATGTTAATGTTAGTCTGACAATCTTATTCTTTTTTTAAGAATATGTTATATTCTCTTGGATTATGTTTATTGGATAATGTTTCCACACTCTTTTGATTCATTTATTATTTTATTTCATTCCTTATACCATGATTTATAATCTATTATTTATTTGGTGTAACTTTATTATGTATCTTAATTATACCCATATTCTCATTTTATGCTTACTCGTGATATTTGATTGTTACCACTTATGTTTACACTTACTAAGCATCTGATCTCACACCTTTTCATATGTTTACATTTTCTAAATTTATAAATTCAATTATTAAATGATATTTTACTAGAAGTGTATTATGTGTGGAGATATCATGAGTTATGTTAATGGATTATTATAGATTAAGCAGTGTATTATACAGTAAAAAATGTCCACTAATTGAAAAAGATATTTTTTTTATTAGATATCATTGTGTATTAATTCTATAAAACATTAAACCTAAAATCCATTAGGAATATGATTTAGTGTAATATTTTCATTAATTTATGTAATTGAGATGGTCACATATATGGGGTTTTATAGTTGGTACCATATCCGGGTTCAGATAAAATTGAATATTAGAATTCCAGTTGGTGATAATTTAAGGGTTGATAGCTTAAGGATGATCATAATTTAGAGGGCATAGATAACCCTTTAGTTTATTTGACATAATATTAAATAATTTAGGTATTAGGATATTATAACATTAGTTAGAACCCTAGGGATAGACTTAAGGTATGAGTGTAGGTATAGGATAACATACTATAATTTTGGTAAAGTGGATATTGTGTGATTTTCCTAGAAATAAAATACCTGTATAGATTATAAAAGAGGATGAAATCTCTTGAATAGATGTATATAGGGGTAATAACCAAAAAAAATTTATTGTGTATTAACACAATCATCACCTAGTACACAAAAAAGACACATAACTACAGTCCTGATTTGACACTCCTATGGAATATTATTTGGTTAATATAATTTTTATTAAAAGAAATTATAAAGGATTTATTATGATAATGAATTTGGATAAAATGGATGATAGGACCAAAAATAAATACCCCTAGATTAAAATGAGAGTTATTAAGGTTGAACTGAAATTTAATGTAATAATTTTAAAAATTAAGACATTTTGATGGTGAATTTATTCATTTAACTATCTTACCACATTTCTCTCATGGTGTTAGTTATTCATCACTCATGGGTAAATAATTTTTTCTTTAGTAATGGCTGAATCATGAAGGTTCCAAGATAATAATGGATTCAATGGATAATGAGATGAGTTTCCTAATAAGAAACATAATGAGATTGGATCTGAAGTTAGAAGCCTTTTGATTTTACACAACCATCTATCAATAATCATGATTAATGATGAGAACATAGTTGAGTTTCCAAAAACATAAAATAAGATAAGGATTTAGTATCATGAATGTTCAGGTGATAAATATAATTAATAAAAGAATATTAAATTTCATTCATGTAAAAAAATGGGAATAAGAGCCAAATAAAATGTCCCAAAGTGACTAGAATATTATTTATCTATGGTAAAGAAGGGAATATAAAAACTAATTTCTATCGAAAGGTGAATATCTCACTTCACATGGTGAATGGAAAACTAGTTCAAAATAATGCACTATTGATAATTCATTATCATAGATGTGTATAAAATGGACATTATCTAAGCTAGTGCCCAAATCCAAGGGCAAACAAGGATGATAAGCACCAATAACTTTCATAATAATTGAATGTTTATACAACCACAATGTTGAGTAAGGAACACTGATCAACCACTCAAGAACAATGAGTATTTTTTTCATATATTGTTCAACCTACTCCTTTGTACCTATTATGTTTACCAAGATCATAAAATCTCCACTTTGGTGATTAGATGATAAAATATTAATAAAAAATTATTTTGATATAATTGTCATTCCCCAATTATATAACTATTATATATTATAAGTTTATATGAATTTGATTCCCATAAAATTATATTATCAATCCTTAATTTAAATTTTATGTGTTATTAGAGATGGATAGGCATTCTTGACCTAGAAGTCATGATAATTCCAATTATAATAAAAAATATATAAAAATAAACACATTATCACATATTAATACAAGTATTACTACATAATCCATATTAAAAATTTCTCTTGTTATATTGGGGTATGTAAAAAAAATAGTTATAAAAATAAATTTTAGTTATATTCCTATTATAGGTGAAAAATATTAGTTCAAAGGTCATAAATGAGATATCGAGGTTGAAACCTCATTAGAAATTAAAATTGGGGTCATGTAAATATTATGGACCACCTTTACTATTTTATTAATAAGGAATAATTAAAATTTCAATGATGTAATTTATTTATGGGGTGGTGTAATGATCCAAAATTTCACTATGTATATTACTTAAATAAATAATACTTTAATAACATGTTCTACCCACAACCATAAACTAAAAGAATATGATACATATTAGATAATATAATTTTAACAAAAATAAAACCTACAATAGATACAAATATAGTAATCAATTAAGAATTAATATAAAATAGGATTAAGAACACTTAATGTTTTAAAAGGTAACTTTTCCATGAAATCATATTACCTTTATATATTATTTTTTATTTAAATGATATATTTAAAATTTTAATAATTTTAATTTTCCAAAATAAACAAAATTTTTGGATTAATCATATTAACATTATTTTAGGAAATATTTTTTATATTTTTCAGAATGATTTATTTTTAGTTGAATAATGAAAAATATAATGATTTTTCTAATACCATCATTTTTATGACCTAATTTTTTGATACATTTTTCTATAAAAATATATATTTATAAAGGAAAATAAAATTTTAAAAATATGGTATTGAATTTATAAAACTTGTGTTTAATGTTTTGGAAAAAAAAGTAACTTCTTACTCTTGATTTTTTTTATTAGATTGTATTAAAAACTAATTTTCATTTCTTATAGAAATTAAATATACAAAAATTGAGTTAATATTATAGATCGATTTTTTCATATTATTTATTAATTTCATTTTTATTTTATTCAAAAAAATTATTATTACTTGTACTAAAGAAAATGATTATTATAATGGTAAAACTATTAATTTAAAAGAACTGTTTTATTAATATTTTGTAATTTTAATGTAATAAAATAAATTAATCACCTCTAAAAATCAAATTAAATTATTTTTTAAACCACTATTTAAAAATATTACAACTAATTAAATATTTAATCAATAATAAATAATATTTATAACATTTAATGTTGAAAACAACATTTTTCTACAAGAAATGTTTTTTCTATATTTAAAATGATTTAATTAAAAAGTAAATTTTATCTAATTTAGAAATTAAATTAGATTAAATTTAAATTAAATTTATGTTCATCACACCCATGTTTTATAAGTGTTAGTATTTTATATGTTTATTAAAACATATGTTTCTTGGTTCAAAACTAGATACCCTAGTAAAAAAGGTAAAATTAAATATATTACAGTAAATGACTTCAAACATGTTTAAAAAGAATTTTTAAATACTTGGATGATGATTTAATGAACCAATATCACTAGAAATCCATTATTTTTAACTTTTTGAGTGTTTTACACTTGAATAGTTTAAGGGTATCCTTGAAAAGCAAAGGGTATTAAAACAAGTTCCATTTTCTATAGTTAATAAAGGGGAACACTTACAGCCATTCAATGCAACACTTTCTCTAAAAAATATCATTAAAACCCAAAAACAATTCATGCTTATATAATTCAATATTATTTATATAACAACCAAATATTTTGTAAAATATATATTCTTTCAAAGAGGCAAGATGGGAGAAGGGATTGAGAGTTTCTCTCTCTAAAGATTCGATGTCTAGGTTTTCGATCCATGACGAACTACAACTCGATAAATTATTTCAATCCTACGGGGGTTTTCATTGGGCCCTTGAAGAAGACAAAAAATGTCTCTATCCTGAAGCAGCATGTGCCTCCGGCATCGGAAGGTCATTATTACATAGAGCTAGTTAAGGTCACGCACTCTGATAGGTTCTTTCCTGTAGCCAGATGTGGTGATTTTGTTTCTCATAATCAAATATCAAGGAATGGGGCGCTTGCGGTTGTCGATGTGAATCCTCAGATATTTAAGGAGTGAATCGATTCCTATAAGTTTTATATTTTTTCAAGTCATACATCGAATTTGAATTTATCTTGGAAATTTGATGATCTTCGGAAGCGTCTCCAGGAGATATGGGGTTTCAACAATTGGCAGATGGTGTCGATTGGTATGTTTTTTTTTCATTTCACTTTTTTCTCGATTGACTGGTAAATGAGGGCATGGAGCCATGGATTTGTTAATCTTAAACCTATTATATTGAGATTTTAAAATTGGGATCCTTGGTTTGACCCTTTTCAGTCCAAGAATACCACAGCTCAGCCCTGGATTTGTGTGAAAGGATTGAGCTGGGTGTTCTGGAACCCAATCATTTTATGGGATATTGCACTGGCTGTTGGGACCCTAATAAAGCTTGACAATGAGAAATCATCAGTTCTATTTTGTCACTTTTCTCACATACTAGTCGAGTTTTATATGTCATTACCTCTTTTAGAGACTGTGTACATAATTGCTTGTGAGTTCAAGTTTAAACATTAGATCAAATTTGAATATGTTCTAGATTTTTGCGTTAATTGTTCATCGATCGGGCATGTTAAGGCCAAGTGTCATAGAGTTTTGTGATGTTCTAACTGTAAATGTTATGGGAACCTTGTCGAGAATTGAAAGCTCAAACCTATTGCTTCTAAAATGAAGGGTGATCCTAATGTTTTGAAGTATGATCCTCCTCCACCCATCAAGGGACCTATATTGCATGGCACTTCTAGTAAAAATGTGGGTCTAGTTTCTTTTGTTGATGTTGTGGCTGGAAGAAAGTCATCTGATGATCATTTTGATATTAACAGTAATGAAGGTGTTATTCCTGCAGGTAATTTCATGCCCTCCACTCATGGTATATCTGATACCCTTTCTTATTGTAAGACATATAAGTTGGATGATTATTGCTCTAATCGTTATGAAAGTGAAAATTAAGTGGATCCTGTAGTTCTATTTGAAGAATAATTTTTTTCTAAAGTAAAATTTTGTGGTACCCTTCAAGGGGACATTTTTGGGCGTGTGTTGGTTGCAACTGTTGATGATTTTGAGCATGCTGTTCCTGAGAAGGTGGCAACACCTGTTGTCTATTCCTCTACCATTGGTCATTTGGAGACACAACTAGGTGTTTCCAGTGGTTCTGTGCAGGATAAATCTCAAAACACCTATGCAGGTGATGTCCTCCATACTACTGGGAATTTAAAACTAGAGCATGTGGTGTTGTCTGCTTCTCCTCATGACTTGTGGATAGAGAAAAACCATTCTGTGTTGGAAAAGGATTATATTCTGTCCTCTATAGTTATCTTGGAGGATTGATTAGAGGCTCATCTGCATGAACCTGTGAAGCATAATTTTGTTAATGTGGTGGACTCTATGAACTCTTCTGAATTTGACAGGCTTTACAAGGAGAGTAGGGAAAGAAAATGTAAGCATATATTAATTGGTACAGTGGCTAACTCTTCTAATCTGGTCAGGCAGGATAGCAATAAGGAGTTGTGGTTAGGACAACTCCCCATTGAGGAAATGATGGGAGAACCCATTGGAAGTGGTAAAGGTAAGGATGAGGTGGAAAATGTGGCTCAGCTAGACAATCAAGTCACGGAGGTGGAGGCTACTAAAAAACTTGATGTGTAGCGGACCCCAAAGCAATGGCAGAGGGGATGACACCTGAGAGGTCGAGGAGGATGTGGGCGTGGTGGTAGATATAAGGGATAAAATTTATTTTCCTAATTTGTTTTGTTTGATGATGTATGTCACTTGTATCCTAAACTCTCCTTATTTCCTTTGTTGTTTTCTTTTATAATAATATTTTTGGGCCATGGGGACACCTGTGGTCTGCACTTTTCTGGTATATTCTTTCAAATAGATTTAATTTCATAGATATCTTGCATTACACACAACACTGAGTTTTAACAAAGCACTATGTACTACCAATATTATTATTTAAACATGAATGTGACAAACTAGATGTTATGTTTAGAAGTATAAATAAGAATATAAATAGTTTTAATATTAATTAAAATGGTTTTATATAGTTAAACTATATTTATAAATAATTACTTAATTTTCAGTAATTTATCTATATGCATCAAAATTACCTTTTAAAAAATTGATTTTTGTTATTTTTGTGAAAATATAATAAAATTAATTTATAGAAAATGTAGAAAATTTATCTTAAAAAAGTAATTTTATTTTCTAAATCAAAAATTTAAAAAAATCTTAGATTTAACTTTTGAGATATTATAGAAAAGATTAATTTTTCTATGAGGAGTAAAAAATACTATTTATTATTAAAAAATACCTTTTTATTTAAAGAATTTAGAAGAATCATTTTTTTAATATAGTTTTAAAAGTAAAAATAGTTCAATTATATATTTATTAATTCAATTTAGGTCATTTAAATTAATTTCATATTGAATTTTTATAATAATATTTTTTATACTTAAGAAAATATTCTCTTTGGAAAACAGCTTTTTTCATCACGTCTTTGGGTTTAATTTTAATGTAAAATTTAAAACTTATATTAATTCAATTTGGGAAAATATATTACTTGTTTTGAAGCATCATAATTATTAATATATGACAAGTTCAACATTATATTTTGTATAAATTAATAGTAAAAATAGTCAAAATTAATTACCTCGGTTAAGGTTAAAATGGGTGTACCATGGGTTAAAGAAAACATATAATTCGTAAAATGACCTATAAACTCTTAAAAAACCATTTTATGGACATATTATTACCTTATATAATCTAAGGTTAAATAATGAGCCATTTTGGATCCTTTTTTCAAATTAAAAACATGGTGACACATTATTATTTTCAAAAATTCCATGTGTGTCCTCTCCTCGACTTATAAAAGGGAACCCCCTCTCCTCTCCTCTTCACACTTATAAAAAATATTGTTTTAGAAAACAACTGACCAAATACATTCTTTAATTCCATAATCACATCTTATAATCCTCATTTTATCATTAGTCAAACATATGAGGGCATTTTGTGTAAACATAATGAGATTATCCGAAGAAGAGGTATCGTTCTCAACTGGGAATTTCTATTTTATTTATTATTTGAACTCCTAAAAATATTCATAAATTATGATGATATAAAAACAAAAATATATAAAATATAATTATTTTTTTGTTATTTTAATTTAATGACCGAAATATATCTCATCTTCTATTATGTAGGAAACAAAATTGTCGATCATGTATACAGCGGAATATCGCATCGCGAATCGATGTAATTTGTTTTCCATCATCATCTCTCACAGCTGGATAAAATGATGAATTAAACATATTTATATGAAATTTATGATATAATTATAATTATATAGTTATAATATTATTTAAACCTTCATGCATTACATTATGTGGGAATATGATAACATCCCTGACATGTACGACAGACTACCGCCTCGTGAAGTGTTGTGATTTGTTATTCAATAAAAAATTACATGGAAAATAATAAGGATGGTTTTAATAGAAATATGTGATATATATGAAATAAAATTGTTTCTATAAAGGTAATATATAATTTACCTTTATTTAATTTCATCCATTGATAAAATTGAGACAACATTCATGCGTATATACCGCCTACTGTCTCTATAAATGGTGGATTCATGTTCTTTTTATAACTTTATTTGATTGTTATAAAATGATACACAATGAATATATATGACATATAAATATAATTTTTAAAATTATAGAGATTATGTTACGATTAACAAGTAAAATTACCAAATATAAAAAATAAAAACATACAATAAAAATAGAGGAGTTATTACCTAAAACGTGATTTTAAAAAAGAAATGATAATAATCTGGTAATAAAAGGTAAAAAGTAAATCATATGTGGTATGATAAATATGAGTATGGTTATTTAATATATGTATAATAAGTTTATATTTATTAAATAGGATATTTAAATGTGTACTAATTAAGTGGTGACTTAAGGTAAGAGATTTTTTCCTCAAATTGTCTTCTTTTGAACATATATTATGTTATTCACCTATATTATTTCATGAGGTATACTTTTAAAATTTATAACATTAATTATCTATTTTAAATATATTTAATGTTTCATTAATTTTCATTATTTCATGGGGTATTACCATTCAAAAGTTACCAAATAATATAAGAGATCTTCATCTCACTTTTATTTCTTTGAGACCCAATCCATACTCCCCACTTGTTAGTTTTTTTTGGTGTATATACATCCCATGAATGTATTTTATTATTATTATTATGAAATTTATAGTTATATAAACTTATATATATGTTTCTTAATTTCATGGGGATTATTAATTCAAAGGTTTCCAAAGTAGTAATGGTTTTATGTTAAAAATCCAATATTTGTTCAGATTATTTATGATTATGTTTCTGATAATGATATCTTATGATATATATCTTAGTAAACACATGATTTTTTTATCCTCTAGTTAATTTTTGAAAATAAATTTTTTAGATTGATTTTACTCTCTCAAGTGATTAAAGATATGAAAATAATCTTTATAAGAAAAAACATCTTATTTTCTCTCTTTAGTCAAAACCCCATATTCTTCAATATCCATGTTTTCTAAATGAAGTTTTAAATAAGTCTTTTACAATTATAAATATTTTTTAAAATAAATTTTTACCCATTTTTTAATTTTAATAAATTTTTTTAAAAAGAATCTATATATATTTTTACAAAAAAAATTTGGATTTAATCGAAATATGAAAGAAATATTTGTTTTAACATGTACTGCATGAAAATAATTTTCTCCATCAAGACCGATCAATGATATAATGTTTAATTTATAAGTTAAAATTTTTATTTTAAAATAAAATGATTTTAAAGTGTTTTTTCAAATTTTATTTTTAAAAATTTATTTTCAAAGTGGAAAGGATATTTTCCACAAGAAATGTTCTAAGTGATCTTTTAAAATCACTCGCCATCTAAGATGACATCCTTTGATGTCAACTATAAATTACATGGATATTTTACAAATAAACTATACTTATTAATTTTTTTGATGGTTTATGATAATAGGGAATATATTTTTATAAAACACATTCCTTTTCTATGAGTAATGCTATGATGAATTGATGAGATGATTATGAGACCCATTTAATTTATAAGGGTTATTCTATGATGGAATATTTATGAGACCCTTTTCATTTAATTGTTCATGATATGGTGGATGTTTTATGATATTATGGAATAGTTAAGCATGATTTTAATTATGTGATGGAGTTTAAATTATAAAAAAAGAAAGGTGGTAACTTTATAACCAAGGATGACAATGATTTCATAACCATGGATGGTGGTCATGTTATAACTAATGACGTGATGGACCTATATCTCCATCCAATGCATTGGATAAAACATTATATATCATGATATTAAATTGGGAAACAAGTCAATATGATTAAAATAAAATTGTAAATAGGATGATGTACTTTATCTACAATGGGAAACATACTGATTGGATTAATCAATAATGGGAAACAAGTGATGAGGTGTGATCTACTGTGTTTTATGGTCTTGGTAGTTAACCTTGAAAAATGAAATGGTTTCCATATAATTTTTGGTTACACACTTTTATGACATGATAATATGGTTCATTAATTATGATGATTTCTCAATCTAATGAATCATGTATTTTTGAATGATAATTTTTTAATTCATGACTCATTTTTATGATCTATGATAGTCTGGGTATGAAATTTTCATTTTATGTTCATAATCTCATACTATTATACTTATCTCTTGCTTTCATATGATTAGTGAATGATATCTTCCAAGCCTACCCACACAGATCATATAATATCACCTGGTCATTCGTTTCCTTTCCCCAGGTTATGGTGAAATGTTTTAAGTAGGGTATGTTTATAAGGAGTACACAATAGGAAGATATTTATGGGATATATTTAAGATATTTCATTAAATAATAAGATTATGTGTATAGTATTCAAATACACTAAACTATTATAGTCCTTGGGTGTTTATTTATGATATTTATTAAATATTTATCTCAAATTATGTTAAATTTATATATTTAAATCTTGGGTTGTTAGAGTTGGTATCAAAGAAAAGGTTTTTTAACCTTTGGAAACTAGGATGATAAATCTTTAGAGAGAATACTAGGGATAAACTTAAGTATCGGATAACATCCTAAAGTTTTTGAAAGGAAGATTTTATGTGGTTTTCGTAGAGATAAATCCCTATTTTGATACTATAAGTGGATATGGTTTTAGAATTAATGACTCTAGGGGATACAACCCTAAAAATAGTTGGTAATGTATATCTCAACCATCATTTCAGTGGATAATGAGTGTTCCATTACTATGCCCCTAGTTTGACACTCCTGAGGGATATTCTTTGTCCAATCCACATTTTCATTACAAACCATTATAAAGGATTTTAATTGATGATAATAACAAATGAACTAGGATAAACCTAATGTGTCACATATTGAAATGAATGTTTCGTAATTTATACATCCTATAAATGATTATTAATGACTATGAGTTTTCCCATTGTGGTTCTAGTTGAACAGACTATCCTTTATGGATTTAATATATTTCTAGAAGTTGAAGTAATATTTTTAATTTTGAATATACTGGAAAATTCAATGATTGTTATCCTGAGTTAAAACAACCTATTAGAGATGGAATAAATAATATCATTTCTATGAACACAAAACCTCCTCAAGATATGAATTAGGTTGTGAACCCAAATGAGAAAAAGAGGGAACAAAGTTATATTGAGTCCTTCATAAGGAAATTTTCACCTTCTTATAGTTGGTACATTGATCCACTAGTTGCTGATCAATGGATCAGTATCACTAAAATTATATTTTCCATTATCCAGCAATCAGATCATAGAAAAGTCATTTTTTATGTCAATGTTTTGGAAGGATAAATGGATCAATGGGGGAACCTTATTAAGAATAATTTTTATGAATAGTAAATTGAATCCATTGAGTGGGATGACTTTAGGAAGATATTTTCATTAATTAATTCCATTATATTTTACAAATAATTATGGAGAAAGAAATTTTCAAGCTCAAACAAAAGGATGGTGAATCTATTGGTACATATGAAGATAATATTAGAAGACATACAAGGTATGATTCAAGTGTATTCATCAGACCAAAAATAATAATTGATTGATTATTTGGTTCACTAAAACCATTCCTTCAAAAGGAATTAGATATATGTGACTTTAATAGTTAAGAATAAATAATTTGACGTGCACTGAAATTATAAATTTTAATTATAAATTTTCACCATTCTATTGGATTTGATAAGAAAATTGTGATCAAGAATCATGAGAACACGAATAAATCATAAGGTGGAATAAAAATTTAGTCACATACATTCTATAAATGTTGTAAAAATAACTCAGGTGATTTACTAAATGTATTAATATGGTGTTATACGTTTGGGATGCCTAAACATCCGGAAAAAGAAATTGAAGTGATGAGAAGAGGCCAGTCCATGAAATAAATGGATGGGGATATCAACAAAATGAACCACCCACACTCTAGTGCTTAAAATAAAAATATTTTGGGCATTATGAAAAAAAAATCACTAATACAAGAGTAATGAGGATAATAATTTGAAACAACCTTTAATGACCAAGGATAAAGGGAAATATTATGAAATCACAAAAAACTTATGTGAATCCTGATAATTAGTGCATTCTATAGTTGGTAATTTCATGTTGAATTTTGTATGAATGATATCTATGAAAATATTATTATGTATCCTTTTGATGTGATTATGAGAATTAATTATCTATCTATACATAGATTCTAGAATAATATATTTACATTTGATATTCTGAATCAACTTATGATCTTTTATTGGTGCATGGATGAACTTAGAATTCCAATGGATTATTTTTGGATAATGTAGGAGATTATTTAATGAATAAAAGGTGATTGTTACTTTTAATAAGTGTTTATATTTCATAATTTTTGGTATAAGACTTTATTATGGTTATGTTTATCATTGAATAATATCAGATCAATTCATTTCAATATTTGGGATTCAATTTTGGTCAGATGTATTTTGAAAGAGGATTAATGTTAGCAATTTATGGAAAGGATTAAATATAACCTTGGATGTTATTGTATAACTTGTGGTAATAACTTTATTGGTAAATATTTAGATTTTAAAAAATAATTTACTGATCTTATGATGATTTTAGTGCTTCAAGAATGAAAAAAAAACATCATGAATATTCATTTCATGGAGTTAGAGATGAAGTAGAAATTAATAAAATCACCACTAAAGTATTAAACTGTACTTATAATATAATTTAAATTTTGTCCCTATATAAATTTGGGTCCCAATAAAATTAATTATCATTTTTGGATAGTATATTATCATTTTTAATTTCTACCAAAACACTCTTTGGTTTGCAAAGTGTTCCATGTATCTCATATAAGGAAGTACATACCTAATACATAACATATACTAAATTCTAAGGTTATACCATGAATCATGATATTTATTATGAGGAATTACCATTGGATATTTTGGATCATACAAATAAGGTGATAAGAAAGAAGACCACTTACTAGGCCAATGTTTTGTGGTGATTCCACTAGCATGAGGAAGCTATGTGGAAACCTGAGGAGGTAATGAGCTAGAAATTTCTTTAGTTTTATACCAATGTGATAAAATTTTTATGGTGAAATTAATTTTATGGTGGGTATAATGTAAGACCCTGAAATTTTAGGAAATATTTTATTTCAAATAAATTTAATTTCTTAGATAGCTTGCGTTACATGAAACAATGTGTTTTAACAGAACGTGATGTATTATTAATATTATTATTTAAAATTGATCATTATAACCTAACCTTTATATTTCTTTGATATGAATATTAATAAAAACCTTTTTAAAATTAATTATATTTTTTATAAAGAAAATTTATTTATAAATAATTACTTTAATTTTTAAAAGTTTTTGTATGCTTTATAATTACAGTTTCCTCAAAACATTATTTTTATTGCATTTTATGAATAAATAATAAAATAAGCTTTTAAAAATTTTAAATTATATATATGGAAAATGTCACTTCATTTTTTAAATCAAAATGTAAAAATTATATTAGCGTTATTTTTTGATAATTTTCTGAAAAGATTAATTTTTATGGTGAATAGTAAAAATACTGAATTTTATTAAAAATAACCTTTCATTTAAAGAATTTACAAGCTCTATTTTATTTTAAGATAGTTTTAAAATTAAAATTGGTTAATTTATATATTTATTAATCAAATTTATTTTATTTTAATAAATTTCATATTTAATTTTTATATTAAAACATTATATAATTATGAAACATTTCTCTTTGGAAAACCAGTTTTCATCACATCTCTGGTTTTAATTTTAAATTAAAAATTTTTACTTATGTTAATGGAATATGGAAAAAGCATTAACTATTTTTAATCATAATTATTAATATTATATAATAAGTTCAATTTATTTTTTAGTCAAAATTAATTGAAAGAAAATAAGTTTTTTACTATAGTTAAGGTTAAAAGGGTTTATCGAGGGTTAAACATAAAAAAATAAGTGGTAAAATGACCTTGAAACTTATTAAAATACCCTTTTTATGTCCTTATTTTTACCTTATATTATCTAAGTATTTATAATGATCCATTTTTTTATCATTTTGGATTGTAAAAAACATGGGTTCCTGAATGGCCTGAAGGCCTTCTTTTTTATTTTATTTAAGATAATCCCCCTTTTGAGGGTTGAAGGGGAACCCGTAAATGACCCGTAGGCCAAAGGCACAAGGCTCGACATGACCCGCAATACATGACCCGAAGGCCCAGAGGCATACCATCCCCATTACATGACCCGTAGGCCCAGCCCACTAGAACTGCCCCTCCCCAGCTTCATGAATCATTGATCTCCTTAACTCCCCACCTTGCATTGATGATCGTCTAGCATTGCCCCGTACAAAGCTGCATGGTGCCTGGTCCCGATGGCAGCTGCCATACCCTCTCATTCTTCCAATCTGGTTCACTCTGCATCTGGTGGCTGCTACTCCTGTTTCTATGATCCTCTTCTGGGGCATGTTCTATGTGAACTGGGCTACTCCATGGTCTACGTGACCCGAAGGCCCTGTGGCCCGAAGGCCTTTGATGACCCGAAGGCCCTGGAGACCCGTAAGCCCAAACCGGTGCCCCGAAGGCCCAAATCGGGTGAATAGTTCTAGCTACTACAGTACCGAACAGTAACTGCTACAGAACCCCAGAAATTCACCTCCACCTGGTTTTGATCCTGGGTCTATTGGATGCCAAGTAGGAGCCCTTACCACTTGGGTATGGGCTCGTTTGCATAAAAAAACATGGGTGCACTTTATTCTTTTCAACAATTCCATGTGTGCCCTCTCTCCCAATTATAAAAGGAATCCTTTATCCTCCCATAATCACACTTCTAGAACATATTTTTTTATAAAATAAATGAAAAAAATAATATTATTAATTCCATACTCACTTCATAGATTCCTTTTTTTATTAGTAATCCTACCTCAGAAGGTGTTTTTTGTAAAACTAAGGAGGTTATTTGAAGAAGATGTATCATTCTCAATAGAGCATTTCTATTTAATTTATTCTTCCATATCCTTCTAATATTATTAAATTATTATTATATAATAAATCCAATATCTAAAATATATTGATATGTTATTATTTTAATGGAATTACCTACATTTACCTTTTCTTTTATCAAGTGTAAAATGAAACCACTGATTGGGTGCACAACGGACTGCAGCCTCGCGAATTATTATAATTTTTTTTTCATAACCAACCCTAATGGATATATATAATGATGGATTTGACATATTTTTATGATATTTATGATTTAATTATACTTTCAGAAATATTATATGAAATAAAACTTCTTACTTTCCATTCCAAGAGAATATGATAATGTCACTTATGTGTATGGTGGACTACCAGCTCCTAAAGCGATGTTATTCATTCTTAACATAGGATTTAAATGTAAGGTAATTGTGATAGGTTTAATAAACACATATAATATATATGAAATAAAAATTACCCTACTAAGGTAATATATTATTAAACATTCTTCTATTTTATCCATTGATAAAATGGAAACAACATTCGTGGGTAGGTATGGACTATCGTCTCCATGAATGGGGTAGTTCATTTTCTATCTATAACTTTGTTGGATTATTATATAAAACTAAATAATGAATATATATATATTTATTTATATAATTTTTATATAATTTTTAACATTTTAGATAAGATTTAATCATGATAAAACTAAAAGGTTTGAAAATACCAAACAAGAACATGCATGAAAAATAAAGAAGTTATTACCAGAAAAGTGATTTCATCGTTGAATTTTTAATAAAGGATTAATAAAATGTCATAAGTAAGTCATATATGGTATTATAAATATTATTATTGTTCTTTAATATATATAAAATAAACTAATATTTATTAAGAATTTTATTATAACATGTATGAAGGAATTCGATACTTAAGGTAAGATAATTTTGTCTCAAATTATCCTCTTTGGGACATATGTTGTTTTATGCACCTATCTTATTTTATGAGGTGTATATATAACCACTTTGACTTTTTATGTCATGAATTTGTTTATTTTCATGATATCTAAATATTTATATAATTTTATTCTTTTAGGGATGGTTACAATTCTAGAGTGACCATAACATGTAAGGGATATTCGTCTCACTATTATTTCTGTGAAAAACAAGCCAAATTTACCACTTATTTCTTTTTTTTTGTTGTATATGTTGTGTATTAATGTATTTTATAATATTTAATATGAATATTATTTTCATTTACATGTCAAACTATGTTTCTTTATTTCATAGGTATTATTGCTTTGAATGTTACCAAGGTGGTAAGAGTTTTATGTTATAATCCCATTGGTTATCGAGGTTGTTTAATATTATTTTTCTGATAATGATATGTTATGATATGTCACTCAATAAACACATGAATTTTTTTATCCTCTTGTTGTTTGTTGAAAATAAAAAAATTTATTTAATATTACTCTATTAATGTATTAAAGATACTTAAATATTTATTTTAATAAAAATAATATTTCTTTATCTCTTTAGTCGAAAACCCTTTTTCTTCCTTATTCATGTTTTCTAAAAATGTTTTAAAGAATGTTTTTACAATTATAAAGTGATATTTTAAGAAATTATTACCTATTTTTAAATTTTTTTAAAATTTATTAAAAATAATCTTAATGTAATTTTTCAAACAAGACTCTTTTAGTTATTACCAAAATGTTAATGAAATCCTTGTTTTAACATGTACGAAAAAATAAAAGTTTTTCCCTAATGACTGATTTGTGATTTGACGATTAATTTATATGTTTAGAAGGCTATTTTTGAATAAAATCATTTTATTTTATTTTGGAACTTTTATTTTTATATTTTTTATTTTCAATGTGGAAAGGCTATTTTCCTCAAGATATTTTCTGAGGGATATTTCAAAATCATTTTTCCATATAATATGGAAACCTTTTATGTTTCTTAA
The DNA here is from genome assembly GCA_963277665.1 of Viscum album. Lineage (NCBI taxonomy): Eukaryota > Viridiplantae > Streptophyta > Magnoliopsida > Santalales > Viscaceae > Viscum > Viscum album. The sequence continues at coordinate 239,099,827 of OY728150.1, forward strand.
ACTTTACTGTGGATATGATCTAATCGTAAAATTCGTATTCTTTTTTTATATGATTTATTTTTATGGTGAAGAGATGTTTATGAAACTCATTTCTTTTCCATGGGGTATGATATGATGAATTATTGAGATTACTATAAGGGTCATTTCATTTATATGGATTATTCTATGATGGAATGTTTATGTTACCCTTTTATTTTCATGGTTTATGATATGATTAATATCTTATGATCATGTATATGACTTATATATTATTTTCAATATGTAATGGTGGTTACATTATAGCCATGGATGGTGGTAATATTATAACTATGGATTGTGGTTGTGTTATAACCATAGACAGTGGCCACATTATAACCAGGTAAATGTGGGACCTTTATCTCTCTCTAATTAATTGGTGAAATATTTATATATCAAGACATAACAATGAGAAACAAGTCGGTAAGCATTATCCACAATGAGAAACTGGTAATGGGACCATATCCAAAATGTTTTATAGTCCTGGTAGTTAACCTTAAAAAATGAAATGGTTTCTATACATATATTGGTGACATAATTTTATGACATTATCTTATGGTTCATGAGTTATAAGGATTTCACACTATTATGAATCATGTATTTTGGAATGATAACGCTTTATTCCACGACTCATATTTATGATCTATGAAAGGTTGGGTATAAACCACTAAATTATTTTCATAATCTCATACCCTTATTCTTATATTTTGATTTCATATGATCATAGAATGATATCTCCCATGTTTTCCCAAACTATGTATCAAGACTCTCCCATTCTTTTCATTTCTTTCACTTGGTTATGAAAAATTGGTTTGTGTTGGGTATGTTTATAAATATTAATAAAGAGGAATATATTTATATTATACTTTAATGATATTTCATTAAATAATAATATTGGGTATCTAGTCTCTAAATAAACTAAACCATTATGGTCCCCGAGTGTGTATTTGGGAGATTTATTGAATATATATTTAAAAATATCGGATATTTATGTATGAAAATCAAGGGTCATTAGAATTTCGTAAATTCCATATATAAAAACTAACGATTTTAATATATAATAAACTTAAAATAATTCAATGTGTTTGATAGATTTATTCACCCATAACCCCGAATTAAAAGAAAACCTTGATATATTCAAGTAAAAATATAAATATTAAATATGACCATTAAAACCTATAAATTGAATTAAAAGTAATTAATTTGATTAACCCATATATGAAAAATATATATTGATAAAATAAATTTCACTTTTAATATGATAGAAATTCATTTGGTAGAGATAAAATGACTAATACCATCATTTTATACTTAGAAATATATTTTTCTAAATATTTCATTTCTATGAGATAAGAATTTATATTTCAAGAAACATGTTATTAATGAATATAATATATATTAATAATAATAATAATATATTACTAATATATTAATTAATAATTTATAGTAAATAAGAATATTGAATAAATAAAAGTTTAAAAAATCTAATTTGAAATGTTTTCCACTATATTTTGGGATTTTATTTAAAAATTAAATTATAAAATTTTAGAAATTTAATTTAAAAAATGATTATATTTTATGTACTATGAATAATAATAGTATGTTAAGATTAATTTTTTTATTTTTTCTAAAAATAATGGTTTTTGGTGAATAGTGAAAAATGTCATTTTTTACAAATTATACAACTTTTATGACATTATTAGCATATAAGTATGATTTGGAAACTCCTGAAACAATTTTATAAGATCAAATATTTATTTTATAAGGGACATCATAGTTCAATTTTTTTTAATTAATAAAACCATATTTTATTTTTTATCACATAAGTAACATTTTTTCTAATATTTTATTTCATAAATTATACATTTTTATTTTAAAATTAATTTTTCATCACATTTATAATTCAAAAAGACTAAAATGGATATATAATTTATAATATCTGGGATGAAATTATATAATAAATACCTCATTATTTTTTGGCATAAATATCATGTTACCCTAATTAAAAATTGGTTACTGAAGTAAAAGCTAAAATGGTAAAAGTAATAATTCAAGGGGGATATGGGATTGAATCATGATAAAAACATGTATATAAGTTATTTAATGAGGGTTTGATAGAAATTAAATCTTCTCCTTGCAATTATTTATCAATTTTAGAGACATATTAAATATTTAACATGTGGTCGTTTAATATTAATTATAAATATTCACAAAAATCTCATTTTTTTATTATAAATTAGGCCTCTCACCACCCCTTCATGGAACTCCAAAATATTGGATTTCATCATAAACATTTACCATTTTTACTTACTGTAGAATAATATTTCTCTCCCTTGATATTATATTCGCAATATTTTATCTTATTCCGTCCATTTCCAAGGGATTTTTTAAGGAAATCTGAAAGTGCTCAACATAAGTAATCATTTTTACATTACTATTTTTTTCCAATTTTATATTTTAAGTCCCAATTTAATAACTTATGTTTCGGATATATATTTAATTTTATTATTCTATTGTTATAATCATTAATCATATTTTTCCTTTTCTATTAATAAAAATGAATATATGAATCGTGTATTATGTGAACTACCCCTCCATGACACAATGTGTTCATTTTACATCACCATCTTAAAATGATGGTATAAAATAATAATTTTATAAATAATTATGATATTTATATCATGTTTAGTCTTACGAAATAATAATCCATATTACCCTTTCTCCCTATTCAATGTAAAATGAAATCCTCATCCATACGTATGTGTGGACTACCTCCTCTATGGAACGATAGATTTCTATTTTTCAATTCATCATTTCCATATATGGATGGTTATGATAATTATTTTAAAGGGTTATTTTTATTTTTATGATACCATTCATTTTATATGATAAATTAAAGAAATTATTAATTATATGATCAATAATCTTTTAAAAAAGTGTAATAAGAGGAATGTATGTAATTAAAATTATATAATATATTAATATCTATTAAATATTTTTATTATTTATTTATAATTATGATATATCAAAATAATATACACTAAATTATATCATTATTCAACTAGTGTAATGATATTACAACTAAATCACCTCATAATCAATGATAATCATGGTATGTTTATGTTTGGGATAGTTTGACTAGTAACATGAACAATGTTATGATATTACATAATGGATGATTAAGAAAAAAGAATTATTAGTATAATAATATATAATTTTGTAAATAATTATTATTTTTCTAGAATTTATTCATTAATATTTAACTCATTAATTAAGAAAACACCATCTATAGGCTGAAAACCATCGAAAAATGTTCTTTTTAATTTCATTTTCTAGGATAAAGTATAAGGTTCTCATTAAATGAGATTTAAACATAATAAATCATTATAATTAATTAATTATTGAAACTTTAATGAAATTTAATGATTAAAATTATATAAATAAAAAAACACCAACATCACTCCTAAGAAACTAGCACGAACAGTCAAAACTATAAACATCTGATGTGGGAAAATATACAAAAACTAACCAATATACATGTATATAATGATTATAGATGAATATTAAAAATAATAGGTATTAACATTGTCAAAAAATTATTTATTAATATATTTATGATCTCTATAGAAATATTAGTGTGTATTCGACTAAGCATGAAAGCAAGGTATGAGTTTTATTTTCTCAAGTTTGAATCCCTTGAGACATGTTTAATCTATACACTCTGTTGAATTTTAAATAATGGAAATACTACCCCATCTTCATTTATTATCATTATAATCTTATATTTAATTACATTAAATGTTATATTTAATGTTATACCTATTAAGGGTTTTTGATCAAAAGCTACACAGGTTGTAAGTGGTTTTGTGACTCAAATATTGTGCCTTCTTTGTAATCACCCTTGTTTGAATACTATTTTTAAAGACTGGTCTATTATACCCTATGGTGATGTTATATAGTATTTAAAACTTGTTTTATAGTGAAATAATGTTTTTAAAACAATTATTCTTCCGTGATGATTATATTATTTCATTAAAATGTATTTTTTAAGAATAATCCTTGTTACTTTTAATAAATTATTTTTCCATATCAATATTTTTAATTCCCACCAATTTTCTCCTCTATTTTCAAGAAATATAATATCAATTTTTTTTTAAAATTGTGATTATTCAATTTAGACCTTTTTGAAATGAAATTTAAATACTTGTTTTATGATGTCGGTTTTCAAACAATGGTATTTCAAAAATATTTAATGGGTCTTCCATCCTTTCAAAAGATGTTTTTTTAACTTCCACCCCAAATTATTTTGATAACCATTATTTACATTTTTTTTAAATAATATGTAGAACTCCCAGTAATTAACATTTCAAAATTCTTCTCTTTACCTTTTAAATTTTTGTAAAAAATTAATTTTTACTTCATCATTTTAATAATGTTAATAAGGTTTTGGGTAAACATTTTTATTTTAACTTTTATTTCTCCTTAAAGGTTTATTTGTAATTATGTGATGTTTTTCATCCTATAAATTTTATTATGATATGATTCCTTTTGTGAAATTATTTTTTAAAATCATATGATCTTTTAATTTTATGTTCTGTGATATTTTTTTGGAATTTTTAATAAACTCAATCTTTTTTTATAATTTCTTTAAGATATAGTGATTTAATTTATGTGGAACATATATGATTGGATAATGATGGGTGGGGTCTTATATCACCCTCCAATTAATTTTTTTAAGCATATATCTCATGCTATAGTTAAGAATGGACATAATGAGTTTTTTTACACAAGCATGAGTATCATGGTCTTTCTCACATTTTCAATTGTGGACATAACAAGTTTATTCATAGAGGAATAGGAATAATGGGTTTATTAAAAATGGTTTTCTTATTTTTATGGTTTTTCCACATTTACTAGCTTCATTTCAAGTTATAAAAAAATTTCAGGATTCATTTAGTTTCCATGATATTCAATTTTTTCATGATTATGGATTATTTTAATGTATTATTCACTTTTATATATTTCACACATGTTATATGATCATTGAAAAATATTTTTATCCATGTCACATATTTTATACTTTCATAATGATATTTTTATTATATATGTTTCTCTAATATGTTTTAAGATTATCTTCTAAGGTCTTTTGATATTTTATTATAATATTTTTTTCTTCTTCAGGTTTTAATTCATGTTATATTATATTTTTCTCTTACTGAACATCTCAACACAACCATTTTTTATTATAATCCCTAGGTTATAAGGTTGATTATATAATGTGATATTGATTGAATATGGTCAATAAAGCATTATTATGGATAAATTTTTACATATTCAATAAAAATAGATCTTTATATATCTAGTATCCATGAAACTAGACCTTTATGTCCTTGGGTTATGACACTATTTGTGAAATATATTTTTAAATCATATAATTAATATATTATTTATGTCTTGTTTAACTTGGGTCTTAATAGTTGCTATCAAAGGATATTTTAGATCAATTTATATCTTATGATGTTTATTAAGGAGAATTTAAGGTCTAATAAGTTATTTTTGATCATATGTTTAGGGTTATAGATAAAAAATTATGTTTTTTAAGGTAACATTTAATATTTTAGTAATTAAGATAAGTGAACTTCAACTTTTTTAAAGTTTGGGGATGAAGCCTCATTTATTATTAAAGCAATGAAAAGACCACTTTAACTAGGAAGAGGGAGACCCAAAAAATAGCCAGAAGTCCCAGGGTGCATTTAGCCCATTACATGGCCCCTAGGCCCAAATTTTTGGACAATTCCCATTCTGTGAATAGTATTGCTATAGTACCATCTGCTATAACACCACAAAGTACCTATCATTGCTACAATGCCCTTATGTTGCTACAGTGACTTGTCACTGCTATATATCCCACTGTTACTACAGTGTCCCCACTGCTACAGTACGGTATAGTACTGCTACATTACCTGCGCCCAATTGGTTTTGAACCCCCATTTTTCATGTAGGATTACAGGGTGCTTACCACTAAGCCAAACCCCAAATACAGATAATTGAACATCGATAAAAAATCAAAGGAATAAGTCTATATTTAGGAAAAAATCACAATGTATAGGTAAAGTCATGAGTATATTTTTTCCCTAGAAAATAAATCCCTCTATGGATAATATAAGTTCATATTGGCTCTTACTAAAATGTACATATGGGTAATAAACCTAAAAATATAGGATTGGGTATTAAATCGATTGTCACCTGGTGTATAAAAAGAGGCCTAACTAGACACCTATTTTGATACACCTATGGGTGGAAGAATGCTTGGGTTAATCACATTCTCCTTAAGAAACAATTGTATGAATTTAAGTATGTTGTTATATAATTAGGTTTGAAAACCCAAAAGAAAATGAACATGGATAAAATAATATTGAAAAAAGAGTGTAATAGGTTGATATGAAGCTTTCATGTGTTACAAACAATGATGTAATAAGGGAAGGAATATTATCATTGATGATTTCAAAATCATATTTTTAATATTATAATAAAAAAAATTTGTTTTTTTATTTGGTTGAAATAGGATCAGAAAAATGAATCTAAGAATGTTATGTGTCTAGAAAGAACTATATATTTTAACCGAATAATAGAGTGTGCCTTAATGGTTGGGAATACTAATTCAAGCATCTTATGATAGAAAATGTATGTTTCCTTGTATTACCTAATAAAGTGATATTGATTTTTTCTTGAAACTTTTACCTATTTTTAAAATTGGGTGATATTTATTAATGATATTCTATTATATTCTAAAATATGTGGGGATTATGTGAAATATATAAAAAAAATCTTGAGTAGGTTTAAAATAAATGTATTGAAACATATATTAAAAGTTATTAATAACACTATAAATTTATTTTATAAATATTTTATATTTTTAGGGATACCTATTAGAGAACACATGATTGATGCACAAATAACTCATATGTTTAATATACACTTAATGTTCTATAATAATGGGTGCTTTGATTTTTGAAGAAGTAAGATTGATAATATTGGTAACTTTGGGATTGATAATTGATTCATGATATTATTAATTAATTTTATCTCCTTTTTAAAATCAGTATATATATTTAAAAGTCTGATACATTATGAACTAGTGTTCAATACACTTTTATGGTAAAGGAAAGAGTTAATATTTGGTGGAATGTGTAAATTCATGGTGGTTTATTGACTTGGAGATTCAAATGGTTTTGGAAAATATATGTTATGTAGAATATATGACTAGGGTATATAAAAACTTGGGTATATGATTTTATTAGTGGATAATGATTTTTGGAGAACGATATGTAACTTTATATATCCTAAGAGGGTATAAAAGATCTCATATTAGAGGTTTTATCCTGAATGATAAATGTGTTAAGAATAACCTGAACTAATTTCTCTAATAAGTAATAATTAAAATTGTGAGGAAAATTTTATTTCAGGGGGGATAATTTAGCATCTCGATATTTTAATTTCTGATTACCTTTAAATAATTCAATTTTTTCAATAGATTTCTCTACATGCAACACTGAACTAAAATGAAAACATGATATATTTTAATAAAAATATTAATATGAAGTATCACTATTAAAATATAGATCTTGAAATAGAAGTAATAAATTAGAAAAAATTAGTTATTAAATACATGTATAAATAAAATAAATGTTAATTTTAATAAAAACAAAATTCAATTGGTACATCTAAAATTACTAACACAAACATTTTATATTTAGAAATTTATTCTTCTAAATATTTCCTTTCTCTGTGATATGAATTTATAACAAACTAAATTTTGTATTAATTATGATAAAATATATTTATAATATGAATATAATTTTATTAATAATTAGTAAGTAATTAATATGGAATAATAATAATTAATAGTTGATATTTTAAAACACTATTTTCTAATATGAATAGTTTTCTACTATATTTTGAGATTTTATTTAAATATTGAAGTACCAAATTTTAGAAATTTAATTTTTTAAAAATTAAGATTATTTTTTTATTAATAATAAAAATATAATCTTAATGTGAATTTTTGGAATTTTTTTATGATGAATAATTTTTAGGTTAATAATGAAAAATATCATTTTTACAAATAAAATGAATTTTGTGAAATTAGTAGTATATAAGTATAAATTATAAAATAACAAAACAAGTTTATACAGTCAAATATTTAATTTATATGTGAATTTATAATTTTCAAAATGTTATTTTTATTTTAAAAATCCATATTAGTTATTTTAGAACATAAGAAATATTATCTCAAAAATTATTTTTAATATATTAAAAAAAATTATTATTTTTTAGATTTAAAATTGAATAAAATAAAATTGAATTAAAATTTAGAGTAATTGGTTCCAAATATTCTTATAATTACCACTTTATATTTATGCATAATTATTAGCCTACCTTACGTAAAAATTAGTTACCATAGTAAAAGATAAAAGTGTAAAAGAAATAATTTAAGGATTTAAAGGGATTGAAGCACGATAAGAACATGTATAAAATTTCATTAATGAGGTTTTCCTTGTACTTTTGTCTTCTATAATCAATTATTTATAAATTTTAGATCCACTTGACATGTTTAACATGTCCCCCTTTATATTAAGTAGAAATATTCAAAAACAAATACTATTCTCACAACTTATAAAATTAGCCTCTCACCACCCATTCAAGGAACCCCTATAAATTCATTTTCCCCTAATAAATCATGAATATTTACCTCCCATATAAGAATATATAATTATATTGAGATTCTGGTCACATGATATTTTCAAATTTTATCCATTTCCAAGGGATTTCCAAGGAAATATCAATGTGCCCAATTTGAGTAATCATTTATTCCTTAACTTCATTAATTTTTATTTTTCTTTTATAATTAAATTTTCAAAACTATATTTAATAAAATAATTATTGTTTATATAATTAATATTATTATTCTATTTGAATAATAATTAATAACATTTTTCTTTTTCTATTCACAAAAAGGAATACATGAATCATGTGTTGTGCGGACTACCGCCTCCACGATGTAACATGTTCTTTATTTTCCTTCCATGCCTTACAAGTATGTTATAAAATGGAAATTTAATAAATAATTATTATATTTATATTTTGTTTATTATTCTAAAAAATAGAACCATATTACTTATTTCCCCATTTTATATAAAATTAAATCTTTATCCATGTGTATATATAGACTACTGTCACCATGGAAGGATCGATTTCCATTTTCATTTAACAAAATACCTAAATAGATCATGATGATAATGGTTTTAAATTATAAATATTATATTTATGATATTAATAATTCTATTATATAAAAAAAATATTGAACCTAATAATTATATGACCAACAAACTATTATTGTAAATTTAGTCATTTAAAACAAGCATACTAAGAGAAAAAACTATAATTAAAATTATATAATATATGAATATCCATTACTTATTCTTATTATTACATTATAATTATAATATATCATAATATTAAACACTAAATTATATCTATATTCTACTAGTTTAATGATATTATAACTAAATCACCTCATAGTCATCGATAATCATGGTATGTTAATGTTTGTGTTGGCTTGACCAACTACTAAAAAAAGCCATAAAATTATATTATGTAGGATTAGGAAATAATAATTAATCATATAATTTTATATTATTATTTAAATAATATAATTTTTGTTTTATAAAAATGATACATTAATAGTTAACTCATTAATTACGAAAAGACCCCTTGTATGTGGAAAATCACTTAAAAATGTTCATTATTGATTTCATATTCTAGGGGGAATAATAAAGTACCCATGAATGGAAACTTAAAATTAATAAATAATTATAATTAATCCATTATTCTACCTATTATTAACAAATAATTAAGTCCTTTAAAATAATAAAAAATACTGACATTTCTCCTATGACACTATTACAATTGGTTAAAAATATAAAAACCTAATATTAGAAGATAGACAAAAACTAACTAATATAAACATAGATAATCATTATATAAGAAAGTTTAAATTTGCTTTAGTTTTTAATAGGGTTATAAAATAAGTTATTAAGGTATTTATGTTTTTTATACATGGTCTTAGAGTGCATTCGACTAAGCAGGGAAATGTGGTAAGGGTTTTTGTGTCTCCAATTTGAATCCCTTAATACGTGTTTAAGATATAAAACATGTTATGTTTTCAATGGTTTAAATACTGAACCTTTTTAATTTTTTAAGATTATACTTTTATATTTTGTGATATTAAATTTTTTATTTAAATTTATACCTCTCATGGTGTTTTGATTCAAAAGTTTCAAAGGTTATAAGGGGTTTTGTGACTCAAATCATTTCTTTGGATCATAATCACTATTCTTGGGCTATTACATTTTTAGATTGATATATAATAAACTATGATGTATTAATTTTGTATTTAAACCTTATTTTATAGGTAATTAATGTTTCACACCAAATTCTTCTTCCTTGATGATTCAATTATTAGTTAAATTAAATTTTATTAGGAATAACTCCCATTACTATTAATTGATTTTTCTTCCATATCCATATTATTACTTCATGACAATGTTATCTTTTATTTTTTTGGAAAGATAATATGTATTATTATATACTAATATTATAATTATTTTTATCTCTTTTAAAAAGGAAATTTTCATATTGTTTTTTTATTTATGATTCAAATAATGGTATTTCAAAATATTTAAACGAGTTTTCAAAAATTTCAAAATAATTTTCTTATCCTATACCGAAATTTAATTTTATAACCATTTTTTATTTTAAAGTATATTTTATATTTAGATATTTATAATAAGTTTTTAAAATTTAGTATCTTTTCTCTCACAAAAAATATTTCTAAAGTAATTTTCACATCATATTCTATAAAAATATTTAACATGTTTTATGAAAAAACTTTTGTATTTTATCTTATATTTTTCTTTTAAGGTTTATCTATCTTGATGTGATGTCTTGATCATCCTCTATATTTTATCACATTATAATTAATTTTTTAAAACATTATTTTTGATATCCTATGTTATTTTATGTTTATGTTATATGATGTTCTTGGAATGGTTATGGAAATCGTTCTTTTTCTGTGGGTTTTTTCTGATATGATGACTGGATTTAAGTGACACACATATGTACAGATGATGATGGGTCTGGTTTTATATCATTATAAAATGAATTATTTTAATCTTATATCTCATGACATAGTTTTCCATATACATAATTATTTTTCCACACCAGAATATGAATGATGGGTTTGCTCATATTTCCATGGGTGGACATAATGAGTTTCTTTATATAAGCATGGGAATAGTGGGATTGATCAAAAAGGTTTTCCTATGTTTATGGTTTTTCCATAATTTTAATTTTTTTCAATTTATTCTAGAATTTAATGGTGCATTTCACTTCTATGAGATTCCATTTTTTCATGATTAAGCTTTATTTTTGATGTATTTCACACTTTTACATCATGCTCACATGTTATATGATCATTGAGATGTATTTTTTTCCATGTAATTCATTTTATTCTTCCTTAATGATCATTTTTATGATCACTATTTCTATAAATATATTTATGATTATATTAAAATATATTATAATATTTTATTATGATATTTATGTTTTACTCATGTTTTTCGTCATGTTATCATATTCTTTTCTATTAATGAGCATCTAAGATCACCCATTTATTATGATTCCAACCCCCTAGTTATGAAGAATATTATATTGCGTGAGATATATATAAAATGGTATATAAGGTCAGAAATATAGATAAATTTTCACAAGTGTAGTAAAATAGATTGTTTATGCAAATAACCTCCTAGACACTAAACCTTTAGTTCCTTGGGTTCTGTGACTATTTATGAGATTTATTATTTAAATAAACATATTAATGAATTATTTTAGAGAATTTTAGATTCATTTAATATACCCTAGTCACAACATTTTAACCTTAGTCCTTTTATTCTAAGGGGTTCTTCCAGAGAATGTTTATAGTCACAATATAAGTATTACATACTCATTACCTTTTCATTTAAATACATCTCTTCTAATTCTAACCTAACCATTGTAATTTTGTAAGAACCCGGATCTCTTTTCAGGTATGTTTTTCCTTTTTTCGGGAGTTTTTAAGAAAAATGAATTTTCTGGAAATTTCAGAAGTACACGCCGTGTACTTTTTCAGTACACGCCGTGTACTCTTCCTCGGCTCGAAGCCGTGTGCTGGCCGTGTCTGGGCTACACACACGGTGTGTAAGGATGAGGTGGAGGCCATTTATTTCGGAGTACGGAAAATTCAAAGTACACGCCGTGTACTCAAAAAGTACATGTCGTGTACTTTCTTTTTTTCCATTAAATGGATCGGGGTCATGTCTAATCCCCATATTTATCTTCTTCTTCAGTTTTCGAATGTCTGGAAGTGACCGTATGGCCGGATCTTCGAAAAACTCCCGCCTCACCGTCCGTTCTCTGATTTGAGCATAGTCAGTTGCATTGGAATCGCAGAGGTGAGTTCTTCCTTCTACTTTAGCCTTGTTTCTTGATTCCTCCTCATTTCTATGTTATCGTGGGATGAACGTTTTGTGCATTTTCTCAGATCTATGTTTTTCTAAGAGGAATTCGTCATCGATGTTCGCGTATATCGATCTCCACGGATCGAGGTAGGTGGTTTGTGCCTTTCTGTTGAATGTCGATGAGTATTATGTGAAAATTCCACCAATACCCTTGAACGGGGTATTGTGTGTTTCCTGTTTTTCCCTTGTTGTTTTCCTTCTTTACTTGATTTCTTTAGTAGACGTTATTGCTTGTGAGTAGTGTAATTTATTTTCTGCTCAGGTTTCTTTTCCATCCTTGTTCTGCATGTTTGGAATTTTTCCAATTGCCATGCCTAGTTGTAGGATTTTATATCTCTTGTTTTACTATTGCTATTGAGCCTTAGTTGTTATCCAAGTAGTTTTTGTGGTTTACATGGATGATACACGCGTGATGAGCATGTTTTACACTTCACTCAGGACTGTGAGAACCTAGAATAGTAGACCAAAGGGAGAATTGACGGAAGGGCTTCTCCAGAGTGTCTTTTAATCACGATGCGAGACCAAAGGGAGAATTAACAGAAGGGCTTATCCAGAGTGTCTTTTAATTACGACGTGGGCCACAGGGGGAATAGACGTTGAGTGCTTCCCTAGAGAGCCTTTAGCATGATACGAGACTATAGGGGGAATTGACGGTGAGTGCTTCCCCAGAGAGTCTTCTTAATTACGTAGCTGAACCAGACGGGTGAGACTGTGTGTGCCTCCCATAGGGTTTCTAGTACTAAGAGGTTGAACAATAGGGGTTAGACTGTGAGAGCTACCCATAGGGTTACCAGTTTTCTTCTTGTTGTTGACTGCTTACTTGTGTGCTTTACTTGTTAGAACTGTGGACTATAGTTACTTATGCTTTCCTGTTTACTGCTTCTTGTTTATTTACTACCATGTATTCATTGACTATTAGGCACAAATCTTTGGGTGGTTGCCTACTGGGATTGTATCTCACACCCTGTTTGGGCCATGCTTTTGGGGCCAAGCAGACTATGTTGCTGCAGGTATAGATAAGGGAAAGCGCCCTTCTACTTCGGGATCTTGACTGCACCAGGAGCTGGGGAGCATGGGACCGAGCCATGGCTCACGATGATGAGGATCTTACCTTGTTTTTCTTTTGTACTTGGTTTCAGTTGTATTTCAGCACGTTGTTGTGTTTTTTTTCCTTAGATACTTGTACCTACTGCATCATTGTCATGATAGTTATATATATACATTGCTTCCGTTGTTGGGTTTTTGTTATTACACATGTTGTTTACTGCATCCGCTATTTATCATTGTTTTCTTACCTTGTATGCCTTACCGAATGAGGGCATAGTTTCCCCACCGACTCACCAAGGCCCATGCTGCTAGTCAGAAGCCTCTGGTGTTCGGGGAAACACGCTTGAGGTCTTGTAGAGAACTGGGTACGGGGCACCAGTGGAGGGGCTCCGGACTCAGGTCGTTACAAAGTGTTATCAGAGCAGTTCTTTTCTCTTTCTTTACTGTTTGGAGACTTTAGCCAAGGATAGGATAGATTTGGTACTTGGTATTAAGTTGTGCTCAGGAGTAGCTAACTCGTGTACAGGGAAAGGCCATACTACCTCGTTAATTGCATTTTTCTAGTTTTGAGATTTTATAGTTGATCGGATTTCACCTAGAGTGATTCACATGGCTTTTTCTATTACTGTTTTGATATTTTGGTTCTATTTCTATCGCAACCCGATGAGATGAGGGTATTCCATCTCATGCATCATATAGGCACTTGTAGAAATTACATGTCATGCATTCTTTCCATGCCATCTAGGGTTCATTAGAGATTGCATGCTGTTGTGATAGACTTTGTGTATATTATGCATGCTACTGTGATAGTTTCTTGATAGATTCTATGCTGCTATGTTAGAAAACTATTTTTTGTTTCTTTCTTAAAATGAACGCCAAAGTTTGGTTCTTGAGGTGTTATGGTCCATCCCGGATCAGAATTTTGCATCTATTCCCTTGTTTTTAGTGTTTCTGGACTTCTGCATAGTTTCGGAGCTACTGCCCAGAAAAACCCAGAATACATGGTGTGTACTTTTTGGATACATGCCATGTAGTCTTCAGGCCGTGTCATTGACCGTGTGAGAAAAAACTCAATGTCGTGGGAGTAACTTCAGGAACACGTCGTGTACCATTGGTACACGCCGTGTGAGTTCAGAGCTGTGTACCTGGCCGTGTCACTAACAACACGGTCCAAGGAAGCTCGGGTAGAACACATCGTGTCCATAGGGAACACGCCATGTAGTCTGTCCAGGTACCCGGCCGTGTCACAAACAACACGGGTCGGCGTAACCTTCTTTTCCACACGCTGTGTTTGTTCGGAACACGCCGTGTAGTCTTGTCCAGGTACCCAACTGTGTCACGAACAATACGGGACGGGGTCACCTTGCCTATGCACACCGTGTTTATTCGGAGCACGCTGTGTAAGTTTCAGCCGTGTAGACGGCCATGTTTTTCACAAACACGGGTCGCCGAAGCCTTGTCTAGTACACACAGTGTGTGTTGAGAACACGTCATGTAGTCTCGGGTTGAGTCAGACCGTGTGGGTTAGCCGTGTAAGGAGACTCAGGCAGGGGAATAGTTTTCAAGAACACGTCGTGTGTTGGGGTCAACACGCCGTGTAGTTTGAAGTGTACACGACTTGTAGGGTAAGAGTACACGCCCATGTAGGTGGGTTAAGAAGAAACGTTGTGTAGTTTTATACACGTCGTGTAGTCGTGTTTTGAAAACTTGTGTGTTTTTCTTCCCCTGTTCCCATTTTGTACCCTTGTGTTCTCTGTCCTTGTTTTCCTGATCTAAGGTGTGCTTTTGATCATTCAGAGTTATGCCTCCGAGACGTCCTCCGGTCGTACGTCTATCATCAGGCAGTGACCAGACGCCAGACAGGGCTGATCAAGGACTTCCTGTCGATCCCCCAGCCGAGCCAGCCTTGGCACCGGTTGTTGTGCTAGTCGTGGGTGCTGATGCGCAGTTCAGGGAAGGTTTCATGAGGATGATGCAGGCCTTCTAAGGATCACCGCCTCCTGCCTCGTCTATGGCAGACTTAACGCGGGTTTTCCAGTAGCAGCATCGTCCCATGTTCTCGGGGGAGGGAGGACCTTAGGCAGTAGAGTCATGGATGGAAGCCATGCTGACTATCTTCGAGCATCTAGAGACGCCTCCAGAGAGGCGGGTCATGCTCGCCACCTACATGCTTCGAGACTACACCAAGAGGTGGTGGGATGTGATCTCACAGGTGGGTCAGCAGTAGGTTATGGCTTCGGAGGAGTTCCAGCGCGTGTTCTATGACTACTTCTACCCGGAGACCCTGAGGGCCGATCGGGACTGGGACTTCATGAGCTTAGAGCAGGGTACTCTATCTGTCATGCAGTATTACTCCTGTTTCACTGAGCTGCAGCATTTTACACCCCTTCGAGAAGGGAGTGGGGTTTTCTTGGCAAGGAAGTTTGAGGATGGACTCAGGTGGGAGATCCACTTGCAGGTGAACATCTTCCAGCTGACTTCCATTACATCCATCGTTAATCAGGCACTGATTGCGGAGCGCAATATGAGAGACTCTGTAGTTGTGAGCCAGGGTGGTTCTGCTTCCAGAGCTAGCTTTCCTTTATATGACAGCAAGAAGCGACGTAGGGAGCCTACGCGCAATGATTCGAGGAAGAGATACGCATCTTCCGGCAGCCAAGTGACATGCTACCAGTGTAGTCGGACAGGGAACACGAGGCTGCAGTGCCAGAGGGACCCCATGGAGTGCCGATCTTTCGGCAAGTTGGGTCACCTTCAGCGTTTCTACCAGGTTTTCTCACCAATAGCAGGTGAACAGGGTTCTTCCATGACTCCTCGTTCATGAGCAGCACCGCCTATTTCTCACCAGTCGGGGAACTGGAGTTCTTACGACAATTCGGACTGAGGTGGAGGTCGAGGTCGTGGCGGTCAGCCACCAGTTCCTCAGCACCAGCAGGGCGGTTCAGCTCAGAGTGGTCTTCCAGGGGCACAGGGCTGTGGTACAGGCTAGTCTATCACCGTGGAGAAAACTTATCATGAGCAGGATCCCGACCCTTCTACTATTCGAGGTACTATTTTAGTAGCCTCAGTTTTATTTTCATCCCTTTTCGATATTGGTGCTACGTATAACTTTATCTATGTTACTGTTTTGGAGAGCCTTGGACTCTGCATGTTTTCTTCTACTGACTCGTTGACACTAGACACACCCTTGGGGATGAGGACATATAGTGTATGCTAGTGTAGAGAGTGCCATCTTGAGGTTTCAGGGTATCACTTCTTATGGGATCTCTATATCCTGGATATGATAGGCTATGATGTCATTCTCGGCATGGACTGGTTGATTCCCTTCCAGGCAGTCGTTGACTGTTTTTGCCGCATAGTCAGTTTCATTTCACCAGAAGGTGAATCTTTCCTTCATAGAGGTGAATGGGACGTTCGGACGAGTCAGACGGGACACAAGCATCTTCGGATAGGAGGGGTGACAGCCCAGATTGATAGTCTTTATCTGGATGATCAGGGGACTCCACAATTGGACTTTCCTCTAGTGGTGGATCGCTTCAAGGACGTCTTTCCAGAAGAATTTTTGGGTTTGCCTCCGGAGCGTGAGGTAGACTTCTATTTTGAGCTCGTGCTAGGAGTGTCACATGTGTCCATTCCTCCCTATAAGATGGCCACACATTAGTTGCAGGAGCTCAAGAAGCAGTTGGAGGAGCTATAGGCTAAGGGTTTCATTTGACCCAGTACTTCTCCTTGGGGGTCACCTGTTCTGTTTGCGGAGAAGGCAAACGGTACCCTTCAGCTTTGTGTGGATTATCGAAAGCTGAACCAGTTGACGGTCAAGAGCCGATATCCCTTTCCATAGATTGATGACCTTTTCGATCATCTTTGAGGATCCCGGGTGTTCTCGAAGTTCGACTTGAGGTCCGGTTATCATCAGTTGCGTGTTAGAACATCCGATATACCTCTGAAAGCCTTCAAAAGCAGGTATGGTCTATATGAGTATACAATCATGTCGCTCGGTCTCACGAACGCACCTGCAGTTTTCATGGCACTGATGAACCGAGTGTTCCATCCTTACTTGGACTCTTTCATCGTGGTCTTCGTGGAAGATATCTTGGGGTACTCTCACACTCGACATGACCATTCCACAAATCTTGAGATCTTTCTGAGTACACTGAGAGAGCATCGGCTTTATGCTAAACTCTCGAAGTTCCACTTCTGGATGGACCAGATTCACTTCTTGGGTCACGTCATCTCAGAGGTAGGAGTATCAGTGGACCCAGAGAAAGTGAGAGCTGTAGTTTCCTGGGAGCATCCGAAGAACGTTTTTTGAGGTACGGAGATTCCTAGGGCAGGCTGGATACTACAGACGCTTCATTCAGGACTTTTCTCGTCTAGCAGCACCTTTGACAGGTCTGACCAAGAAGGGGGTGAAGTTCTTATGGTCATATTCTTGTGAGTCAGCCTTTCAGGAGCTGAAAAGGAGGTTGACGTCAGCACCGATACTAGTCTTTCCAGAGCCAGGCACGAGCTACACATTTTATTGCGATTCTTCGGGTATCGGTCTGGGATCAGTGCTTATGAAGGGAGATGGAGTCGTTGTGTACGGGTCTCGGCAGTTGAGGCCACATGAGAGGAACTACCCTACGCACGATTTGGAGTTAGCTGCTATTGTTCATGCCTTGCATTGTTGGAGACATTATCTTCTAGGAGAGCACTTTGTGGTCTTCACTGACCACCTGAGTCTCAATTATATCTTCACTCAGCATGATCTAAATATGAGGTAGCACTGGTGGGTCGAGTATCTTCATTCCATTGATTTCGAGCTTGCCTATACACTGGGAAAGGGCAACGTTGTGGCTGATGCGTTGAATAGGATAACTCAGATTCAGGCAGATTAGGAGTCTAGTATTGAGTGGCAGCTGATGGATCTGTTTTCTGAGATGCATCTAGAGGTGCATGACAGACGGGGACAGACTTTTCTATCTTCTGTAGCTGTTACCTCCACGCTACTTGATCGGGTACGGATGAGGCATCTATCAGACTCAGAAGGCTTATTCATGCGAGGGAGTGTGTCAAGAGAGGACCATCTTCCTGGATGGACAGTGGGTGAGGATGAGATCTTGCATTTCCAAGGACGTGTATGGGTGCCAGAAGACATACGTGAGGAGCTGATGTGGGATTTCTATTCCTCTGTTTGGGCAGTTCATCATGCCGTCACCAAGATGTATCGGGACCTTCATCGCCAATACTGGTGGCCAGGTATGAAGAAGGATGTTGCTAGTTTTGTCATGATATGTTCTACTTTTTAGCAGGTGAAAGCTGAGCATCAGTGACCAGTGGGGATTTTACA
Source organism: Viscum album (assembly GCA_963277665.1). Lineage (NCBI taxonomy): Eukaryota > Viridiplantae > Streptophyta > Magnoliopsida > Santalales > Viscaceae > Viscum > Viscum album. The sequence goes on from OY728150.1 coordinate 239,118,838, forward strand.
GCAGTTACCCATTCCGGAGTGGAAGTGGAACGATGTTGCGATAGACTTCGTGACCGGGTTGCCGAGATCACCTCGGGGGAACGATGTTGTCTGGGTTCTCGTTGACAGACTTATAAAGGTTGCTCACTTCTTGCCGATCAAGGATACCTTTAGTGTCAATGATCTGGGACGAATTTACATCATAGAGATCGTTTGTCTGCATGGAGTTCCACACTCTATTGTTTCAGACAGAGATGCGCGCTTTACCTCTTGGTTCTGGCAGGGAAATCAGAAGGCCTTGGGTATGCAAGTACTTTTGAGTACAGCATATCATCCCCAGACTGATGGCCAGTCTGAGCGGACGATCCAGGTGCTTGAGGATATGCTCCGAGCTTGCATCCTTGACTTTGGCGGTTCTTGGGAGAAGCATATTCCTCTGGTGGAGTTCATCTACAACAGCAGTTTCCAGGAGACTATTCAGATGACGCCATACGTGGCTTTGTACGGTAGGCCATGTCGATCACCCTTATGCTGGATGGAGGTAGGAGAGGCATCTTTTCAGGGACCTCATCTTGTTCAAGAGACTTCAGAGCAGATAGAGCTGATTTGGAAGAGGATGGCTATAGCACAGTCTCGACATAAGTCTTATGCTGATCAGCGGAGACGACATCTGGAGTTCGAGGTCGGTGATCAGGTTTTCCTACGTGTCTCACCGAGGTTAGGACACAATAGGATTCGAGGACAGGGTAAGATTTCATCGTGGTACATCGGGTCGTTTGAGGTCTTGGAGAGAGTGGGTCCGGTCACCTATCGGTTGCAGTTACCTTAGAGGTATCAGGCCATGCATGAAATCTTCCACGTCTCTCAACTCCGACGCTACTTTTCAGACCCATCTCACGTCTTTCAGCCTGAGGAAGTCGATCTTGAAGCGGATGCGTCGTTCAAGGAGCATCCTATCCGGATTGTCGATTATAATACGAAGGTTCTTCGTGGGTGGTATGTTCCTCTGGTACAAGTGCTATGGGAGCACGGGCGAGTACAGGACGAGACCTGGGAGAGGGAGACCGATGTACGATCGCAATGGCGGGAGCTGTTTGGGGTTTCACTTTCTCCGCCGCGTTAGGGAAATTCGGGGACGAATTTCTTTAAGGGGGAAGTTTGTAAGAACCCGGATCTCTTTTCAGGTATGTTCTTCCTTTTTTCTGGAGTTTTTGAGAAAAATGAATTTTCTGGAAATTTTAGAAGTACACGTCGTGTGCTGGCCATGTCCGGGCCACACACGGTGTGTAAGGCTGAGGTGGAGGGCGGTTATTTCGGAGTACGGAAAATTCAATGTACACGCCGTGTACTCAAAAAGTACACAACGTGTACTTTATTTTTTTCATTAAATGGACCGAGGTTGCGTCTAACCCCCATATTCATCTTCTTCTTTAGTTTTTAGACCGTCTGGAAGCAACCGTATGGCCAGATCTTCGATGAACTCCCGCCTCTCCATCCGTTCTCTGGTTTGAGCATGGTCAGTTGCATTGGAATCGCAGCAGTGAGTTATTCCTTCTGTTTTAGCCTTGTTTCTTGATTCCTCCTCGTATCCAAGTTATCGTGGGATGAACATTTTGTGCTTTTTCTCAGATATATGTTGTTCTAAGAGGAATCTGTCATTGAGGTTTGTGTATATCGATCTCCTCGGATCGAGGTAGGTGGTTTGTGCCTTTCTGTTGAAATTCGATGAGTATTATGTGCAAATTCCACCAATGCCCTTGAACGGGGTATTGCGTGTTTCCTGTTTTTCCCTTGTTGTTTTCCTGCTTTTCTTGATTACTTTAGTAGAGGTTATTGTTTGTGAGTAGTGTAATTTATCTTGTGGTCAAGTTTCTTTTCCATGCTTGTTCTGCCTATTTGGCGTTTTTCCAGTTTCCATTCCTAGTTGTAGGATTTTGGATCTGTTGTTTTACTATTGTTGTTGAGCCTTAGTTGTTAGCCAAGTATTTTTTTAGGTTTACTTGGATGATACTCGCGCGTTGAGAATGTTTTACCCTTCACTCAGGACTGTGAGAACCTAGAGTAGTAGACCAAAGGGAGAATTGATGGAAGGGCTTCTCTAGAGTGTCTTTTAATCACGATGTGAGACCAAAGGGAGAATTGACGGAAGGGCTTCTCTCGAGTGTCTTTCAATTACAACGCGGGTCACAGGGGGAATAGACGTTGAGTGCTTCCCCAGAGAGCCTTTAGCACGATACGAGACTATAGGGGCGAATTGACGGTGAGTGCTTCCCCAGAGAGTCTTCTTAATTACGTAGCTGAACCAGAGGGGTGAGACTGTGTGTGCCTCCCAGAGGGTTGCTAGTACTTAGAGTTTGAACCATAGGGGTTAGACTGTGAGATTTACCCAGAGGGTTACCTGTTTTCTTCTTGTTGTTGACTGCTTACTTGTGTTCTTTACTTGTTAGAATTGTGGATTATAGCTACTTGTGCTTTCCTGTTTACTACTTCTTGTTTATTTACTGTCGTGTATTCATTTACTGTTAGGCACAAATATTTGAGTGGTTGCCTACTGGGATAGTATCTCACACCCTGTTTGGGTCAAGAATTTGTTCCCAAGCAGACTATGTTGCTGCAGGTATAGATAAGGGCAAGCACCCTTCTACTTCACGATCTTGACTGCACTTGGAGCTGGGGAGCATGGGACTGAGCCATGGCTCGTGATGATGAGGAGCTTACATTGTTTTTCTTTTGCACTTGGTTTCAGTTGTATTTCATCATGTTGTTGTGTGTGCTGTTTTCCTTAGATACTTATACCTGTTGCATCATTGTCATCATAGTTATATATATACATTTCTTCCGTTGTTGGGTTTATGTTGTTATGCACGTTGTTTAATGCTTTTGCTATTTATCGTTGTTTTCTTACCTTGTATACCTTACCAAATGAGGGCATAGTTTCCCCACCGACTCACCAAGGCCCTCGCTACTAGTCGGCAGCCTCTGGCGTTCGGGGAAACGCGCTTGAGGTCATGTGGCGAACCGGGTACGGGGCACTAGTGGAGGGGCTCCGGACTCGGTTCGTTACAAATTTAGTGACCATAGTATCATTAGTATACTAAATATTTATTATATTAATTAAAAATATCCTATTTTTTCCTTCCCATCCACTTAGAAAAATAAAATAAAATTGATCGCGCATTGGGAGGACTACAACCTACATGAATCAACATCTTCTATTTTTTACCATCTTCTATATTCACTAGTTTTAAGTATGGAACTAAAGAATAAATGTGACATATATTAAATAATTATTAATATTAACATAAAAATTATAGTAAACCATAATTTCTTCTTATTCTTCAGAAAATGAAAACATTAACACTCTGTTGTGTGGACTACCTCATCCATGAAGTTACATTTTTTATTTTTCATCTTGATTTTAATTATTTATACAAAACCTCTTAAAAATGATTCAAAAACTTAAAAAATATAAATAATACCATCATGAAACTATTATAATGATATCATTTTAAAATAATAAAAAAAATTCTTTCCCATACTCACCCATCAAATTTTGGTATGTTTATATTTGTATCAGCCTAACCACATACTTGAACTGTGATATAAAACTCACTCATTCATGATTATGGGAAATTAATTACTAATATTATTTTAGTTTAATCATAAAATAATTATTTTTTATGCTTTTAAAATGGATATATTATTTATTTAACTTATTTTTAAAATATCAACTTAGATTGCTAAAATTACCAAAATAAGCCGACACTAATTCCAGGTTCACACAACATAACTAAAATAGAAGTGTAATGAGATAATATATTTATAAATAAATATTATTTACTGATTATACTGACATAAATTATCTATTAATGATGAAATATTATAGAATAATAAATAACAACACCATTATTATGAAACTTATCCAAAACAACCAAGATAACACAAAATCGATATTGAAAATAGATAATAAGTAACATATATATATATATAATAATTATATGTTATGAATATAAAATTTTAAGGACATTAATAAGGTTTTAAAATATGTGATTATTATAGTTTTTTTGTTATACAATATATTCATGTGCTTTAGTTGATGTCAAGAATTAAGGTAAGGTTTTCAAATATAAAATTTAATTTCTTGAGAAATATTTCTCATTATACACCATGTTTTATTTGTATTACTATATATACTACCCTTTAATAATTTATGTCATGGTATTTTCATTATTTATGGTATTTATTTTTATTTTAAAATTATATCATTCAAGGGGTTCTCATTTGAGTGTTTCTAATGTTGTAAGGGTTTTATTAAATCATTTTTGGATACATTAGGCCACAATATTTCTTACTTGAATACACTTTTACATCATTATTTTATCCTCAAATTCTGTTATTTTTTAAGATATTTCCTTTTTCCCCTCATATAATTACATATCATTATCAATAACCACCTCTTTGCTAACATGTTTTCTGAAATAAAAGTATAACATTGGTAAGTATTACTACGATTCTAACTGACAAACAATTTATTCCATGTCCATATTTTCTTTCTAGATAATGTTGTCATTTTTTTGTAACTAAGATTGAATTTATTCATATTATCCTTTTACTTCTCATCATTACTATTCAATTGGAAAGTTTATTTCTCTATTTATGATGATGTTTTATAGTAATGGTTCTTTAAAATATTAAAAGGTTTTTTGTATCATGAATACATATCTTATCTTACATTTCACATTTTCTCTATAAAAACATTATTTAATTTTTAATAATAAATGAATATATATTTATTCAAATTTAATTTTTTAATATTTCTCAAAAAAATCTCTTTCCAAATTATTTTTAAAATTACTTTTCAAAATAAATCGTTGACTTTGTCACATCAAATATCTTTATTAAAAAAAGAAAATTCTTATTATATTTTTTCATAAGAATATATTGTTTTTCATTTTAAATATTCTCTACCAAGTTTCATGTTTTTATAAATTAAATTATTCTACCATTATTCAATTGTTTTTATTTAAAAGGTTTTTCATGGAAAAAGTTTCATTTTAATCATTGTTTTCAATATAAAATTTTATTTTTTTTAAAGTATTATTTATCAACCAGTTGATATTTTACCTATCTTTTCACAAATGATAAACATTAAATCTCTATAAGTGAAAGAATCGATCATTAACTTTGACGTTACTAATTATTTTAGATTTATAACCATAATTTTTCTTCTAATTCCATTCCTCTATGAATGCCTTATTTTTTTCCTTTGTTTGAAGGGTGTTCACATATATACCATACATCATTTTTTTAGTAAATTATTGAATAAACCATATAATAATTATCTATGCGGTGTAAATACCATATGATTTATTGTCTTAACTGGAGGGTATTTACATATAAAGTTACTAAATATCTCTATATAACCATTTTTCCATGGATTTATAATTTTATGTTTATTAATGTAATTATGAATGGTTGGTGTATGTGATTCTATTTAAAAAGGATATGAATCCCATTACTGTTTCATTGGTATATATGATGTGATAAAGGAAACCAATTTTTATTCCATGGGTTCTTTATATAATGATGAATTATTTATTTCAAGCAACACACATAAGTATAGATGAATGAAATGTGGGATACCATATCACCGTCCAATACATTATTTAAAATTTAATGCTTAATTCACAAGTATACATGGGAACAATTAAGTTTAATCTCAAGGATGTATGAATGTGTGGGACTCACAAAGGAGATGCATCCAAGGGTAGCATTTTGATTTCCTAGAAGTGTGAGTGAAATTTTGTGAACCTTGAAAGTGATGTATACATGAGTTCAATTATGTTGTCCCCCAAGAGCGGGTGTCAGTGTGTGACTCATGATGGTAATGTTTCCCTATGAAAATGTATATTTCATAGTCTTATTATTTTTCTTATGAGTATTTTATTCTCTCATGCATCATTTTTATTGAATAATGTTTCCACACTCTTTTGAATCATTTCTTATTTTATTTCATGCTTAAACCATGATTTACAATATAATATTTGTTTGAAAAACCTTCTTATATATCATTATTATAATAATATATTCATCTTATTCTCACTTATGATCATTAATTTTATCACTTATTTTTACCCTTAATGATCATTTGATCTTACCCTTTTTTATGTTCTTATTTCCTAGGTTTTGAAGAAATGAAATAAATAAGATTTTTCTAGAAGAGTTTCTCATGTGGAGAATTTTTGTGAGATATTAAAGTCTTATTATGGATTAAAATGAAAAAAATGACATATTAGTCGTCTTCCTGACACATACCCATTAAAATTATCATATATAGTTCATGATACAGTGTAAAAAACAATGTGAAATGAGCTTACACCATCAAGAAATTGAAAGAGGATACAAACATTCTTTATAATAAAATATCAAAAAATTTGGAAAATGAGTCATAATTTAATCATGGAATGGAAGAAAACTCAAATCATAACATCACAAAGAAGAAACCATTTTTTATAATCTTCCACATTCTACAGTGTATCACTTTATCAATATAAATCATTAAAATACATCTCTAACCAATCTTACAATCACGTAAATAAGTACAGTAAATCTCATTTTCCAAGTTAGTCAAGTACAAATTTATTAGATCATGATTATCTAAACCAGAAAATGAGGATTAATATCATTACAACAAACATTCATTAAAATGAAATCTCTCATGTTAATAAAATAGGACAAGAAACAAAATTGTGTATGAAGAATTATTAAAAAATATTTTTTCTAGAAATCTAAATCTACACTAAAAAAAATTGGATGATTTCAATATCAAAAGTAATCTATCCTTAAGATGAATAATCATTCCAGTAGGACGATCATAATTCAGCATGAATTAATCACCAATGATTTTTGATTAGACAAGGATAAAATATTAGTGGTCCTCAAATAATCTCTTCCACAATCATTCAAATCCAATAATTGAAAGATCTTGAATTGGTATCACGTTAAGAAATCACTCATCTATGAAATTGAAAGCTTTTGGAACTAAAAACATCAAAAATTCAGAAAAAAACACATACCAAATATATCCTTATATAATTAGATTCAAAATAAAAATTCAGAATCATCATCTCAACAATACTAAATCTTAAGACCTTTGTGTCTATCGTAAATCAAATAAGCATGCAGTAACAGATACACACAACAGCTTTGAAACCGAAATTCAAAAATTTTACAGGTTAAAAACCAACTCCAAAACATAGAAACACTGACATAAAAGAGAATAAAATTTTCATTAAAAGAATATCCACACTTGAAACATATTTATAAAAAATCATAAATTGAAGTCAATAACAATGATTAAAAAATATAATAACAAGAAGACAGGGGAAGTGACACATCATCCCCATAGAATCCATCCTTTAAAAATGATATATCTATAAACAATAAAATAGAATGTTTAACTGACAAAAAATACCAATGAGACTATAACATGATCCACATTTAGAAAAATAGAATAAAATTGATGAGTATAGTCCTTACCATGGAATCTACATATACTTAATGTTTGGATTTCATTTGAATTCTTCATCCATTTTATGAGAATTATCTTTCTGATTTTAAGGAAGGTTTCTGTAGTGATTTCACCATATTTTTATTTTTTATAATAAAAATTCATCTTGATCCTCTGACTAAGATAAAATTTCTTCTCTCATGTACTCCTAAAACCTATATGCATCTTTCAAAGTAGGATAAACATCTTCATCAAAGATGAAACATTTTGAGTCATCTTCACTAACTGGTGTGAAATAATATTCCACCTTGATAGGTTGTGGGGGGTGGTTTAATTTTTATATCCTAGGAGCCTCAAAAGATCTTGTGAAATTTTTTATTTCTATATTAGAATAATCACTCTGATTCTGAGTCTTCTTGGGATTCAGGGTAATGAAACCATATGAGTCAATCATAAGTTTCTTTTCTTTCTTAGATATTTCTTTTAAATATTCCTTATTAGTCTTAAATTTTTTCTCATATTTATCAAGAAAATAATCAAAAAATTTATAATGAAAGCTCTTGTCGTTTTCAGGTTGGTTCAATTTTCCATCAGCATATTTTTTAGATTCACTAGAAACATAGTGATTCTCTTATTTCATCACTTAATTAGTTTAAAAAAACTACTAATGTTGCCATAATGGATTGCGCTTTAATGACCACATCAAAAAAATATAAAAGAAATAAACTTAAGTGCATGGACACTGATCTATGTAGTGTTCCTGGGGAAAATCATTAAGCCCTTAGAACCATAGGGTTCAAATTTCTCATTACGAAACAATTGAATTTTCTTCAACAAGAATGATTTTCCTTTATATGGAGGGGTAATGTTTTCCAAAGATAAATTTTTTTTGGGATATATCCTAGATAAAAATTATTCAAGGGGGTTTCCTATGTTGAAGAAAGTAGTGAATTATCTTGGATTCCCAATTATATTATAAATAGATAATCTGGTGAAAAGAAAAAAAAATATGGCTTAATAGGTTTCTTATACAGTGAAAAATAAACACTAGTTGAAAAAGACATGAGTTTTGTTAGTTAATATTTTTTTCCTAATTATCTAAAACTCTAAACCAACAAGTTCTTTATAATTTATTATAATTAAATATTTTATTTATTTCATGCAATTAAGATAGTAATTTTGTTCTATAGTGTTATAGAAATATTTCCCCTTCCCTCATTAAACTATATTCATCTCCAATCATAAATTTTCTCTCTCACATGAATTCAAAACATTAGTCTATAAAATAAACTCTAAGAAGGTATAGGAATCTCAGTAATTATAATAATATAATTAATCACACTCAATGTGATGGAAAAAATAGAGGTAATCATAATAGATAGGATTTCATTGAGTACCTCAATGTTTTTTTATTTATAGACAACCTCCAAACTTTTTGTAATAATGTGGTGCATATAGAAACAGTTGATTACTATCACTTCAATACCCTAGGACTATATTTCACTAGAGATACATCCTTACTAATTATTTTAATAAAAATATATAATTGGTAAGAAAGAGGATCAATATTTATATTTAAGCATAATAATAATAGATTCAATATTGTAGGTGTAAATATGTTCTTTAGAATTGTATTTGAGAAGGGGGGCTATATTCATGGATAAAATATATTATAAAACAATCTTTTTCATCATCAGATTAAAATGGTGTTATAATTATTAATTTTGAATTCACTTAGTTGTTAATTAATCTATAATTTTAATATTCATTGATTATGACATTATTAATTTTGTATTTAAATCCTATATTTTAATATAATGGTTTTTTGTGTATTGAGATGTTATTATTTATAATTTTATACATCTTAAGATTAAGTTTTTTTAATTATGGACCCATATTTTAGGCCACATGTTACCCTATTCTATTCCTTTTACCATGTTGTCTCACAGTCCTAGCCTAAACCTTTAGTCTTTTTTCTACCTCCACCTATTCTTTGATCCATTGATTGCCTTTCTCAAGGATTAGCCATTTCCCCTTTGTGTGTTGGTTCTATGTGTTTATTATATTGGTTTGTTTTAATATAAATATGTTCTAATCTTAATGAAATATCATATCTGTTAGTATATGACTTATTATGGACTAACCTGGTTCTAGATTTTTTCTTTCCATTTAGACTGTTTTTTATCCATCTTAGTGTTCACCCCTAACACATGATGAAATATTCACCCATCTCCATAATAATGTGTATTCATATATTTATACTATTACCTATTTTAAATATCCCACAAATATTTATTTGGTATTCACCTTCAAGTTTTGTGATTTTATTCATTTAGATAGAGAAATGTTGGATACTGATGGAAAACTTTTATTTCACCTAAAGAAAAATATAGAGAGAATATTGGGTTATTTTACTCTAGTTCACCCGAGAAGAATATGAGATCAAGAGATAGAGAAGTCTATGTTTGACCATTGAATTGTGAAAGTAACTCAATGAAAGTTGATGGAGTTGATATGATTCCATAGATAAAATCATAATAAAGATGATCTCTATTCACAACTGATGAAACTCTTAGTTTTTGATATTGTATCTTAAGGATGGTTACTATAAGAACTTTATTAAGTAGTTTCCTTGAGGAAGGTGAAATTGAGAACTGGTAAGGATATTTAAGTCTAATTTTTGTTTTCAATTTTGTTTTTCATAATTCCTTATACATACTAGTTCATTAGAGACATATAGTGTGAACAAGTGACTTCATCCAGAAAGATGGAATATGTCGTATCATTAAGGCTTGGTTGATCAGTTCCTCCTTGATCAATGGGAGACATATATTGGGAATGTTTTTATGTTCCTTGTCCATTCAAGTATTTATTACACTTTTTACAAACTTTTTATTGTATATTGAATCCTATGATATTTTTTTCCATTCTTATAGGTGAATAGACTATAGAATGTAAATCCATGTTCCTTCTTTACTACCTTTCTTTACTACTTCCATAAACCTAGAATTCGCTCAATTCTCACAAATGTCTGATTTTTATTTATAAGATTGTATTTTATGTTTTATTTTATATTTATCAAACTATTATTCGTTATTAGTTTAAATGATTCAATCATTATGTTAAAATTATTATGAAAAAAAATTATTCCTTAAATAGATTTTGTTATGATTTTTCAGTCCTTTGATGTTATTCTTATGATCTCTTACTTACCGAATTTGATTATTTATGTCATTGAATTTATTTTTTTGATTTTGGATTTATGAATATATGAATCTAGAAATAAATTCTTATAATAATGATATCATATTTTATTAACTTATGTATACAATTTTATATTTGTGAGAAAATTATTAAAAGAATGATTTTTTCTTATTGTCTTCACTACCTTTGTGATTTTATGTTCACTAAAAATATTTTTTAATTTTTTAAATATTTAATAGATAATAAAATTCAATCCATATTATATATTTTTGATAAAAGAAAACTATTATAATAAATAAAAATAATATTTTATATTTTATCATTTTGCATACAAATATTAAACTCAAATGAAACAATTGGTTATTGAATATGAAGGCACTCTGTTAAAGATTTTTATCACCCAAAAATTGATATTATAGTAAACATGAGTTTAATATTATGAAAAAAAATAAAAATCCCAACCTTTTTTTATTTCTTTATGAATTTTTATACCATAATATGGTTTATTCTCCAAATCAAATCTGTATCTATCTATATATATAATCTAAATTATGTTTCCATATATCTATTTTTGATAGATTTTTTTTACTATGATGGACTTATTTTTTCCTAATAAGATACCTTAAGTGGTTTTGATCTTTTTAGGTGGCTATCTTAGTTTCTATGTTATAAAGGGGTTAATGTAAGGTTAGTTTACTTGATAGTTGGTTAATAGTAATGTTCATTTGGTGGTAGGGTCGGTTTAGGTGTTTTTTATCTAATGTATGCTTTGTTTTCCATAGGATTCGAGTTGGGGCTTTTAAATTTGGGTGTTAACCCCATTTTTATATTTAGAGGGGATTTATTTTTAGGAAATAACCAATATTGAGATGAGTGAAGTGTATAGAGTTTCAATTATAGGTTCAATTGTGAATAGACATCATAGAATTTCTTAATAGGAACTTTCTGGGAATGACTGATGGCATAAGGTTTCCATTAGGATGTTCTAATAGGAAGCTATTTCTTAGTTAATATCATATTCCCTTGGATCATGGATCAATTATCATGGTTTTCGAATTTTTATTTGGAATTAGTACTATAAGTTATTTATAGGGCCCTGAGTTATTTTAAATAATTTTCTTGCAACATAATTTTTAAAACCATTATATCCTTAGTTGGAGACTATAAGGAGTTAGTTTCATGGTACTTTATTTTTATTTCATTTTATGCTCATTTCATGTTGAACTTTTCAAAGCTGAGTTATATTGTTTTTGAATATGCTAAATGTTTATATAAATATGTTATATAGGAGACTCGTGTTAGTGAAGGAGAATTCTATTATATATATTTGTCTTAAATTAATTTAATTATATGTATGAGGTTTCCAAAATTTAATTATAAGAATGTTTTAGTAGTAATATATTATGTTCATTATGGATAGGTGTGTATCAAAATGGCACGCATTGAGGATTGTGTATCCTATGGTTTCACATGGTATGTAACTCTATTTTACTCTAATTATTTCATAGGGTGTTTACATAAATTTCTCCAACCAATTAATTTAAATGTGTAGGATGATCACATGGATTAAAGATTTAATTTTTTAGGTGAAGATATGTGAATTTTATTTCATAACTATCTATATTAAATATGATTGTGCATTATTTTTCACTCCGAAGAATTATAAATTTTGAATAAACTTAATTATTAATTAATTAATTTTTTAATATTCATAGATTATTCTATGTTTGATTATAAATATAAATTATATGTTTTAAAATGTTGGTATTTTTATGCTGGACTTGTTTTTTTTTGGAATGTTATATATACTAGGACTATGTTTTTCTTTACTTGTGGGATTATTTTTTAGGCTATTTTATATCCTATTATATCCCTTTTTCCTTTCTATCCTATAATCTTATCATATTAATTCATACTTTTGTTTTGGTGATCCACCACATCTCTCTATATTTTCTACGAATTGTTCATTATCCTAACATAGTGGCTACCTATTCATATTTATATGTTTCTTCCATGTATTTTTTAGGGAGAATGATAGTTAAGGACCAAAACATGTAATTTATTCCAAAAAATACCTATGTAGTTTCTTTCCAATATCTGTTTATAACTACGAAGATCCTTCATTGGAATAAATTTCATGTTTTTTCTATCTAGTATCAATTCCCTTTCAACATTTTCTCATGAATGAAAATCATTTTTTGTGGGTTTCACACTCCAATCAGTGATGTCACTTTTTAACCACCTATTCTCCAAAGACAATTTTATCCACATTATAGAGATCCTATGAATAAAAAACAAGGTTTTTTTAGAGTTTAATAAAATTTATTATAAGGATTAGAAATTTTTTAAACCTTTTTTTTAGGATCACCCATGTAAGAAATATAAAACCTAGACAAATTAAAGAAATTAAGAACCTTATATAAATGTGCATACTATACACCAAACAATCCAATAAATCATCTTTCAACATTATCACATAGGTTTGAGAGTGAAAAATATATGGTACCCTAATTACATCCCACCTATGGAGGTATTCACAAGCTTAACATAATCATCCAACATTCCAATGGGTTTCTTCTTCCATTCATGATATACTAGCATCTCTTATGAAAATAAGGAAGAAAATAGAGAATATAGTTTGTGGGAGGTTTTGAATATCATAATCGAATTCCATATACAATGTTATCACATGGAAGTAGTTAAGTAGTAAATAAAGGGTGGTTCTTTATTATCCTATCATTTATAAATGCATTAAAATTCATTAATCAATACCATGGTTTGTTCATACATTGTATGAATTTAGTCTATAAAATTTCATGATATGAAAAGATTCACTAACGATGGCCTATGGGGAAGATTGTATTAAACTATAACTATTATCAACCAGTTACATATATAGCTATATGAAATGATACATAGTATTTTACATGCAAATCATAATTTTTACGCATTACAAATTATCACTTAATTATATCATATAAAAATATGGATTTAGGGAATATGTCCTTCAATCTATAACTTTCACTAAAACATAAATTATTATATTCCTTTCATCTTATATTATATAATATACAATAACTTCTAAAATCATATCCAAAACTCCTTTTGGATATCTTCGAAAACAATTTTGGAATGTTATCATTAACATTATCTTATATAAAAATATATGAAATACCTTGCCAACACTCATCCAAAACTCTTTTAGATTACCTCTAAAATAATATTAGAGTATCTCACTAAGTCAAACTATATCCTCATTAATTCTACCATAAAGTGTGACCTTAAGAGACTTTATATTGTTGAAAATAAATAAGAATCACTAGGTCCATATATGTAAGAAAATAGAGGCCTATAAAAATACATCAAGGCTACTCAATCTATAAATGGATCAAGTGTGATCTCTGTCAAACACATATATCTCTATACCTATTTCCACCTATATACATCATATGACAATTTGAATTTTCATATTCCCCTTTTTTCTAATACATCAAGTGACCATAGGACATGAAGCATGTCAATCCAATATAGATAACACAATTGTTCTTTGATCTCTAAGTGAAGACTGATATAATTGATGAATACATCACATGTCATTCATCATTATGGAAAAGAATATCACATGTCCTTTATCCAGACAAATATATATAATATATAAGTTCATCCTCACACTCCCATTGTCCATATTAATTGAGGACACATATTTTATACCCATTATATGAGAGAACAAACCCCCTTTTGGTTAAGAACCAACAGATAATACGATCAGAATCATACCCAACCACTCATGTATTAGATATTTCAATATGTATACTTACATTAGTAGGGTATAAAAGTATAAAGGTTCTCATGATAGGTATCTCATCAACCATAAGTATTGAGGACAAAAATATTATCCATTCACCCCTAGTATACAAAATAAATTTTTATGACACTCCATGTGGTATACCTAGTAGGACAACCAATTCACACAAAGAATCATATTCTTTATTTAGTTCCTTATGAGTATATTATGTATCTCTATTCAAGTATCATACACATTCCATCCTCAAAATATCATCAAAAACTATAATAATCGATAATTGAAATTGGTTAGTGAAAAATTCAAAGTCATACATTGATAGGTCTATTATCATCCCTATTCATGAAATTTATACCTATATATACTTTAAATCATCCAATATGTAGGAATGAAAAGTGGATATTACCTCTAATATAATAAATTTTAATATTCATAAACACTTTAATTATATTTAAAAAACCCCAACATAAACACCAGTTTATTATATAATATATGATAATATTCCAAATCATACCTACGATTTCTATAATATTTGTGATTTGTTAACACATTAAATCATATGTAATCCATGTCACATATCTATGTGACCATTTAATAAAAACCTCCCAGTAAACTCTTTAGTGATAAACATATATGAAGTAAGTGTGTTTAAATTATGGTGATATTTAGGAATCATATTCTCAACTATTAAACTTTTGAACATATTCAAACATCAAACTTCACAATATCGAATGATACGATGCTAACTTATATTGTATACTTACAACTCTTTCTATTTTCATCATAATTATCCTCTAAACCCTATTCAATCATATATTTTCATATAAAT
This sequence comes from Viscum album, assembly GCA_963277665.1. Taxonomy (NCBI): domain Eukaryota; kingdom Viridiplantae; phylum Streptophyta; class Magnoliopsida; order Santalales; family Viscaceae; genus Viscum; species Viscum album. Next base: position 239,134,162 of record OY728150.1, read on the forward strand.
AATTTAATGAATTAAAACATTTTTTACTAATATATCCTAACTCTCTTATTATATTATATAAATTCACCTTAAATATAGAATAATATAATTATTTATTTGTTACAATTTCACTTCTTAATGTAAAATATACCCCCTATCCTCTTAGAAACTATATTGTTTTCAAAATACATTTCTATAATACACAAACTGTTTTTTAGAAAATAAATATTATTTCCTTTTAATAGGAATATTTAATAAATAAACTATTGTTTACATGTCTTATATGGTATTTTATGTGTTTGGAACATTATTTCATTTCAAAATAAGATTATATTATAATGTTACATTATTAGAACAAATCAACCCAAGTCAACTAGACAAGCCACTTAAGCCGGACTACCCTAATAGTTTGGTGAAACAAGATAGAAAAAACATGTCTAGAATATTAGAAAACAATACAAAAAACCGAAGTACAATTTATAAGAAAAATAATCATCCATGATCCATAAAATACAATCCAAACCCTCCAAACTAGAATTGATGACAAGTCATGACCCACAAGTCTCCATTTAACCAATCGTTGACTCCAAACCATCCCTTCATGAAGGAAATGATGAAAGTGGAATCCAACATGCTACAATATATCCTACTATTTACCTTGGTTCAACAAAATAATTCCTACAACTACCGAAATGAAAATGTAGGGTTTGATCACTGATCCAAGTAGGATTTCACCATAGAATATATAAAAACTGTAATGTTAATTATAAAATAGTTCTAACTTTAAATCAAGTATATTTTTACAAAAAATATTCATAAATCCAAACCATTTGTAAATTATACCTTAGTTTTTAATAAACTAATTTCATATTCTCAAAACATGGAATATGAAAATTATAAGTGATAAAAAATTAAATCATAATCAATAAAATACATGAATACGACATAAGGAAAACATAAAAGAAAATATCCATGACCAATCCATCAGGTTAAATCATCTGATAAAATAATCATAACTAATCCATCATGTAAAAGTATATAAGAATATAACCATGACCAATGCATTTTGTGAATAATCTAATCATAAATGAAAAGTCACACCATTTGAGATCTATGTGATGGGTATAAATACTATAAATAAAATGAAATCCCTAATATAGTTCTATGGTAGAATCCAACCTGTATAATCTCTAGTGTCATTACATGCCCACTAAATTGAAAGAAAGCTTTTAGTGAAATTACACACAATATAAGTGACATGTCTATTCCTGATGCACCCAAGGTTACCAAAATGTTCAAGGTTTTTACAAAACCATTTAAAAATACATGATCACAATTTATAAAACATTTTCAATGAAAATCAAATTCACATTGGATCTTGAAAACCCATTTTTAAACCAAAACCACCACTCCATCATTTTATCAAACACATAGAATGCACAAACCATTTTGAAATAAAAACAAATTAAAAAAATTAATTATTTAAAAATATATATATTTAAATCAAAAATCAATTCAATATAATAAATAATACAAAGTTATTTACAAGAACAATAAGAAATTCAAATAATCATCCCTTCGTATCGAAACACCTACCTCAAGAATAGAGGTAGATCTAACTTCCATTGAAAATGAATAATAGGTAAGATTAAATTGAGTAATCACAATCCAATATCTGTAAGAAACACATAAAACTCCATAAAACCCCTTAGATATGAAATCCACATCCCACACAGGTTCCAACAAGATTAGGGAGGGGTATAGAAAGGATCTAGGAAAGGAAGGGGAAACCACATCCAAATTTGAACATACCATGATAAATCCATCAGGAAATAAAGGAGAATAATATGAATTTCAAGGAAGAATCCTCCAGATCACTGGGTAAGGACTAGGTCAAGTCTAAATGATATTTGGGGGATTAGGCATAAAAATGACCAAGGGAAAAAGGGTAAAACCAACTTTTAAAAGGTTCAGAGTGATATTCATGGTTTTCTTGCACAATTAGACAGACCATACACCAACTATGTGGCCATATTATATCTTTGAAAATATAAGTCACATGGTCTCCTAGGACAAGTCGTAAAACTTTCTCAAACCATAAAACCCCTTTTAAAACACATATACTCTGCACATTTTTCCCTAGTGAGCGACACAAACTCTTTAACCTTACTTAAATTATGAAAATTACCATTATTAAAACATAGAGCCATACCATACAGTTTCTGAATAATTAGTATTAACCATGTGCCAACCATGCACATGGTATGTATCCTCCAAAAAACTCTATTTTCAACCCTCATTACCCCAAAACCTATAGAATGGCTTTAAAGACAAACCAGAATTAAATTAAAGTGTTCTTGAGATCTAGTGGGTGCTACAATATTCCACACCATATGTTATTTTTTTCCCTATAAAGTCATCAAGATCCATGCCTTGTAAACATATAAGTCCACTACTTCCCTATCAATGATTCCCAATCCCATGTCTCATGGATATTCTTTCTGTACTTCCATAATTCATAATCAATGGTATCATTTTACCACCTATTTCCTTATCCTAGTAATCAATAATTTAAACAGGTATCTCAACAGTTGTTTTATCGAGATCAAGGTTAACATCCTCTCATCCAATCATAAGGGAAGGATCCATTCTACCCTCCTCGGCTAGGAAATATGAAACATGTTGTGAATAAAAGTCAAAACATATGGTTAGGCTAACTCATATTCCACCATTATAAGTTTATTGAAGATCTCAAAGGGTCCAAAAAACCTTGATGAAAAGTTACCCTGCTTACCCAATCGATGATGTCCCAATTGAGGTGAAATTATGATAAATAATTGATCAAAAAACTCAATCTCTAGTGGATGGAAATGATGGTACACATAAGATTTTTGATGGATCTGTGTTGTGAAAAAATTCTTCCTACTCAACTACTCATTTTTCTTCATATCCTAAATGAGACTTGGTCAAAATAAGAACTTATATTCCAACTCTACCATGAACAAGTAATAACTACATGGATTCCCATATACTGATTCAAAGGGTTCCATCTTTATTAAATCATGATAAATATTTGTATAGGAAAATTCAACCAGAGGAAAATTATTTTCTCAAGATCAACAAAAATCAAGAATGCAGGCCTGAAGCTTATCCTCAAGAACATGAATTTCTATATACATCTATTTGTATGTCTGTGGTTGATAAGCTATTCTCAATTTCAATTAGGAACCCATAACATCCTAAAAACATTTCAATAACTTGAATGTGAACCTCGGGTGCCTATCATAAACAATAATAGAGGGAAGCCCATGAAATCTCACAATATCTATGATGTACAAATCTTTTATCTATTCCAATTTCTTCATCTCCTTGATTAGTATGAAATAAATTGTTTTCATAAGTAGATAAATTATCATTAAAATTTTATCCTTCCCACTTGGATTATATGGACAAACAATAATGAAGTATATAAATATCTCATCCCACTTTCTTAACAGGATGGGTGATAGTTTCAACAAACTAGAAATATTTTGGTGTTCAACATAAATTTTATGACAAATGAGACACCGTGATATTAAATTTTTAATTGACTACCTTATCCTTATCTACTAATACCAACATCTAAGGTCATGATAAATATTAATATCCCCAGGATGTATAGACCAATATAAATGTTTTCCATTGTCCATAAACTCCTACTTCATAGAAATTATAACAAACAACCTACTATAAAAGATAAAGCACTTCTGGGAGACTGAGACTACTAAGCCAAAGTCTCCCCACCATATAATATTTAATCAAATCATTGTAACATTGTGTCTATCACCCACTCAAGTTAAACTAGTTTATCAAAACATGAGTAAAATTTAATTTATATAAATAATAATTGTACACCAACCTCTTCCACCCCAATCTAACGTCATCAAACAAACTCATCAGATACCACTCCTTAACCGGTTCCTTAATGGATTGTTTTAGTAAATTTTTTATAAATGCATCAACAACCACATTCCCTTTCCTAAGAGTGTATGAAATATGAAAATCAAAAGTTTGAATATACTCCACCCATATTCTATATTGAAAGTTTATAGATCTCTGAATAAAAATATATTTTTGGCTCTTATGATTAGAATACACTGTAAATATATCCACAAATAGACAGTGATTGCATGTTTTAAGTTTATGAATAACTTCTACCAACTAAATATCAAGGGTGGGGTTGTTATTTTAATGAGTGTGTAACTGGAAGGTGATATAGTCCACCACTTGTTTTCTTTGCATCAGGACACATCCCAAACCCACACTAGAAGCATCAGGTAAAACATCATAACCTAAACCCCATTCGGTAAGAATCAAAATGGTTTATAATGTTAAATTTTCCATCAAGTCCTCAAAATATATATTACATTTTTCATTTCATTCAAAAATTACACCCTTATCAGTTAAAGATATCATAGAATATGTGCACTTAGATAAATCCTAGAAAAAATGCCTATATTAACCATCCTAACCCAAGAATATCTAGAACTCAAACACATTTTTGGGATTCTAATATGACATAAAAGCCTATATTTTCACAGTATCCATTGATATTCCCCTCTTAGATATCAAATTACCTATAAATTGCACTTTTCAAAACTAAAACTCACATTTAGAAAGATTACTTTATAGATGATGTTCATTCATGGATAAAATAATTATATCTAAATAGTATGTATGATCCTAAAATGACTTTGAGTGCACTAAAATATTATCCACTAATACAACAAAAATAATAATCCATGAAATAATAAAATTTTTATTTGATCAAATCCATAAATATCCCAGGTGTGTTAGTGAGACCGAAAGGCATAACCAGAAACTCAAAATGCCCATATCAGCTCCTAAACATTGTCTTAGTTATATACTCTTCTTTGAATCTCAACTGGTTGTACCCTAATTGTAGTTAAAAACTTGAAAATGATCATACCCTTCGAATATGGTCAAAGAGATCATCTATCCAGGGAAATTGATATTTATTTCTAATAGTCCTGATTAAACTTTTTATATTTTACAGAAATTCTGAGACTATCATCTTCTTTCTTAGAAAAGAGGCATACAAATCCCATGGTGAAACACTAGTATGATTGAATTGATTTTCCTGTGGGTCTTTATCCTAGACATTAAGTTCCACCAACTTAGTAGGAACCATTCGATAAGATGACATAGAAATGAGAATCGTACCAAGGAGCAGGTAAATAGTAAACTTGAAATCTCTCTAAGTTGATAAAACATAAAAATAATATTGATATACATAAGGTTATGGAAACACCAAATTAGGAATAAGAAATCCCATATAAGTACCAATTCCATCAATAATCATATATGACAACTAGCATGACATTACCCCAGCATAAGGAACAACAGGACCTGCTTTTACGGATCTTGGGTCCCACTCACCATGAAAAATATGAGTGACCCCATTGTATTATAAAAACTGAACCTGATGATGATAATATTATATATATTCATTAACTATGATCATCTAATCCATTCCAAGTATCTGGTTGAAAATCTCAATATCATGAATTAAAAATTCCCACACCACCTCGTAGTCAGCTATCACCACCCGACATCTAGGAAACATGTAACATTGTTCATATCTCTTTTCCCAAAGGTATAAAAAGATATAACAACAAATTCATAAGTTATAAACATAATCCAAACACATAAATTAACTTTGACAATATAAAATAATTATTATCACCTTTAACCAACAAATATTTCACCATGGAAAATAAAATTAACACTATACCTTTTACAGTAGCTAGTCATACTTCAACATCCTCTGGTTCAAACATAACCATATAAATCCATCCAGTTTTGTCCATATGAACACCTTTATTAGAATTAGTATTAGAAAAGAAAACGCTTGGTATCATCATTAGGAACCTATTAACCCTTGTTGAGAGCAGATCCAACCATTTTGAACTAGGGTATCCTTTTATAAAAATGCCTTATATGTACCAATAGTCCAAAACAATGACAATTATTAAGAGTCTACCAGAATATAGACTTGATATGAACACACCTTCCACATTGGTAGTAGAAAAAATTATTCTATCCCAATGAAGCCCTAGAAATTTGTCCTAAAGAAAACTGACAATCCTTGTGCTTCTTTTCCTATCCATAAGACACACCTTGTATAAAAAATGCACCAACTAAAGCTCCACCCAAACTAGACATTCATGTTATGTTAGCCTCCACTAAAACTGGATTTTAAAATAACTCTTTGAGGTTCAGAAGATATATGAGAATCAACATGGACTGAATATATATCCTTAGTAAAAACTCAATCCTCCAAACCATTATGCACCCATTGGTGACTAGATCTCTTGCTAAATGCACCAACTCATCAAAATTAGTGGAATAATCCCTAACATTATTATCTCATTGATACAAGGTCAAAAACTATTAGGTATTCACTACAAATAACATATTAGGGTAAAAATACTGATTTAATATTTTTATGAAATAATTATAGGAATGATACTCGTGAAACATATCTTACACAATAGAGTCCCACCATCTCTTTACTGATCCCTCGAGAATGTATATTAAAAACCAAAACAAAGATTCCTCAAGAGTGTTTAATAAGTTGAATATCCTTTCAATATTCTCAGTCAACTCCTCAGATTCTTGGGGACCTTTTTCACCATAGAGGATGAGCAGATGCTTCTTAGTGAATTCTATGTTATGTTCTGCTACACGTCTTGGGTTACCAAAACCTGTTTTACCTAGGGTTTGAAAAGTGTAGGTTAAAGATTCTTCAAATGATGGGTCCACTAGAGTATTTTCCTGTGGAACATGTCTCATAGAATCACCACCTAGATTTATACGATATCTCCTATGAGGCATCATATAAAAAAGAAGACAATAAAAACTATCTTTTTTATAAAAAATCTAAAATCATCAAAAAAACGTCAATAATTCATTTCAATGATTTAAAACAACAAGAAATTAATTTAATATGAATTATATCAATGAAAATAATTTTTTTTTAAAAAGGTATAGGTCCATTTAAATAAATTCCCCATACAGTTCATTCAAATGACCTCAATCTCCAAGTCTCATACTTAGTAAAACTTTTCTGGCCACCCATGGTTACTCAACTTTGGACAAAATAGAGAGTTTTATAGGCACCATATAACAAATACTACCCAAATTTTGATGGTCCTAAATAATTTCTACAAAATAAAGAAATCAAAACATAGTTTTTGTTAACACACTTTAGGCTGATCATCCCTTTGTTACCATTTAATAATGAACCAACCTAGGAAAACTAGTGAAGTCACCCAAACTGTCTCGCCGAGGTGGTTAGGTGAAACAAGACAATGGAAAAAATCATTGTATATAAATAAAAAAGAAAAAAAAACTAGATTAATATTTTAAATAAAATGATACATTGAATATCCATATAATCCAAGACAAACTAGACAAACCAAAAAGGATTACAATACTAGACCAACAACTCATCATGTGGACAACTTTCACCTCCAAACCTTCTCTCTATAAAGGAAATGGTGAAAAGATAAGTTGGCATCAAACAAGATGATGTTCTCTTTACCTGGGTCCTTCAAAAAAAAATCTACAACTTACCAAATGTAAAATAAGGGTGTGATCACAAATCCCAGTATAATTCTACCCTATAATTTATACAAAATATAGTATAAACAATGAAATAGTTCTAGATATAAAACAAATATAGTTTTACAAATAATTTTCATAAATCAAAACCATTTGTAAACCATCATAGGGTTTTTCATAAAATTCATACATATTCTTAAAACAAGGAACACAAAAATTATAAGTAATATAGAATAATATAATAATAAATAAAATCCATAAATATTCTAAAAGGTAAAAATTTATACAAATAACCATTCACAATCAATCATGTGAAATAATTTGATCAAATAACCATGGCCAATTCATCATGTGAATAATCCAATCATAAATTAAAAAACACACAATTTGGGCTCTAACCTATTGGTATACATACTAGAGATAAAAATAAATCCCCAACCTTGGCCTATGGTGGAATAAAACGTGATAACCTCTAGTGGAATTACACACACAAATGTGAAAGAAAACCTCAAGCGGCATTATAGACACTATGAGTGACATGTCTATTCCAAATTCATGAAATGTTGATTGATGTGATATGTTTTACCAAAACACTTTAAAAATCCATGATCACAATTTATAAAAAAAATTAAAAGAAAGGAAAATACACATTGTCCCTTGAAAACCTATTGTTAAACCAAAACCATCATTCAAGAATTTTATTAAACACTTGGTGTGCATAAATTACTTTTATAGAAAAACATCCTTGAAAACATGATTTATTTCCCAGAAAAACCATTAAAATCACAAATCAATCCAACTAATTGAATAAAAAAAGGAATTTACAAGAAAAAAATCAATTCATAGAAATATTCCTTTTTATAGAAACACTTACTTTATGAAAAAGGGTAGATTAAATACCTTTTAAAACATAGATAGGGGAAGAGTAGATTATGTCCCCATGATAATAGATCTATAAGAAACACATAAAAACTCCATAAAATCCATTATATCTAAAATCCACATCTCACATAGGTTCTAATGAGGCATATGAAGGAGACATATAGAATGGATCTAAGAAAATAAGAGTAAAATACATCAAAAACCAATCATAAATTGAGAAATACATCATGAAAAATGGGTGAATTCCAAAAATACCAAGGAAAAAGCCTCTAGATTACTGGGTAAGTATTAAGTAAAGCCTAATTGTTATTGTTGTAATAGGAATAAAAATGACAAATTTAAAAATGGTAAAAACCCATTTTTTATTGGTTCAAAGGGCCATTCATTGTTAGGCTTTATGGTTAGACAAACTGTGCACCAAGTGTGTATGGAAACAATCTATTTAAAATAAAAAGCTGACTGATTTATTGGGATTAGTCGCATGGTTTTCTTAAACCATGAAACCCCATTATACAAACACCTAAACCCCGTATCATTATCCCTAATGAGCCACATAGTTTTTAAGCATTCTCAAACCATGAAAAATACCACTATTTAAACAAAGATCCATACTTCACAATTTATACAAGGTTAGAACTTATCATTCACCAAATGTTCACATGGTATGTATCCTCAAAAATATCTATTTTTGACCCTCATTCCTTGAAAACCTCTAGAATGAATTTAAATACAAACCATGATTAAATTTAAGCATACTTGGGATCTTTTGGGTTCTATAACCGATCTGAGGTTGGAACACATTCACATATATTTTAAAAAATACATGGATACATATTTTATCCAAAATAAAAAATATATATTCATATCTTCTTATCAAAATTTTCTATATAAATTGATGAATAATAATCCTTGTGTATACAATTAATGATTTCATACATTTTCCCAAAAATTATTTGAAATAAATCAATTTATATTATTATATATGGGAAATTATATGGAGATACAAATATTTTACTTGGATTCATTTGATCTTTATAAAATTCTTTACATTAAAATACTTGATTTAGTAACTATTTACTTTATCATATGAATATAAAATAAAATATTAATCAATTCATTTATTTATTTTGAACTCTTATATATTTACAGCACTTTTTAAAATATACATTCGGTATCACATACCATTCAAAATGAAGAATTAATTTTTTATAACATTCATACCTAATATGAACACGCCATGGTGCTTCCAAGACTCTTTCAGGTATATCTTGAATAATCCAGACAAATTGAATTATTACTATTACTTACTAACGACCCTATGACTCAATGACTTTGATTATATTCTTAGAGAAATATTGTTAAAATTTTAAACATACTTTTCACCTACCATTTTTAACTTGTAACTACTTTTACTCTATATAAATTACATTATAACATTGAAATCATATGCCTTATTCATATATATTCCCAGAATGTATTTTAAAAATTATTTAAATTCAATTATATTGTTAGAAAATTTCCATAAATTACAATAGGATAAATTTCCTGTAAAGACCCGTAAAATTCAAGGGAAATTTTTTCTTAATTTTCTTTGGAATTTTACAGGAACGCGGTTTCTGACGGCACCTGATTCCGAGGCCCGGTGTGCCCGGAATCAATTTCCGAATTTTGGCTCGGATACGTTCAGTGAACGAACGAGCGGGAATTTCTAACTTTTGAACCGGTGCTCGGAATCAAATTCGGAGGGAACCGATGAACTCGCAACACCGGTAATCGCTTAAGGGAACCTTTACCGTAGTTGCATTTGTGCGGGTGAAGAAGTTAATTAATGGGGTTTAATTAAAAAAGTAAATAAAATTGTTGAATCAATTTTATTTCATATCAAGGTGGTTAATTTCTCCTATGGGAAGTTGGTGGTGGGTCCCACATTCACCCAACTTCCCATGTGTGGATAATTGAAAGGGTGGGACCCACACGAACACCCCACCTTTCAAATCCCTTAACTCCTCTTAACCCCTCACCTTCCTAACTCCCCATTAACTCGCTTTCATTAATTTTTGACAACTTGTTATAATTAATAAGGTGAGTTACTTATTTTCAAACTCTTGAATTTCAAATGGTTAGGTTGTGTTAATAAATTAAGACTTGGCCTTATTTTATTATTGTTAGAGTTTTTGCCACCTTGAGAGGATTGTGAAGCGTGAAGTCTTCTTCTTCTTCAACCTCGACGAAGAACGTGAAGAACATCTTGGACTCCGACGAAGAACATCGTTCTTCAACGAGGAACATCTCCGCCGAAGAACGCGACGTCTTCTTCCAATGACGTTTGCTCTTCGAACGCACCTCGAAGACAACGGAATCGACATTCGTTTTCCGCGATGCCCGACCTCCGCGGCGCTCATCTTCTGCGACTCGTTGACGTACTCCATTTCTGAAACCGAGGTAGGGGTTTATTTATTTAATTGTTCGTGAATACCAACTTGATGATCTTCGTGGATTAAAACCAATTGTTTTCGAATAACGCGAGGGGGGTCAGACCGCACAAACACGGCCGACCCTCCTCCTTATTTTTCATGTTGGTTTCTTTGTGGTTGGTAAGGGAAAGCGTGGTGCCGTCGCACCACGCGGATTCATGCGGAAGGATATGCGCGGCGCCATCGCGCCGCGCCGTGGAAATAAGTTCAAGGACGCGACGCCGCCGCGCCATGTCGAAGTAAACCAAAGACACCGCGGCCGGAGCGGAGCCGCGGCGGAGGGGTGCGGTGTCGTCGTACCGCGCTGGACGACAAGGGTCGTGGCCGGTTCCGGGCCGCGGTGGAGCAAGGTGACTGGCGGCCGAGTCGGGCTGCCGGTGTCGGAACTGGAAGGGGACCGGACACCGCCGGTCCCGTTGAGCAGGAACCGGCCGGCTAGGTCGGGCCGGCCGGACAGGGAGGAGCCGGGGGAAATAAATTCCCCCGTCCGGCTTCTAACGGCCCCCTTAATTGAGGGGGGGCGCGGTTACACAGGGGGTAGGCACCCCCCCCCCCCCTTGCCGAAACGGCTCGGCCAAAGGTCGAGCCAGATAGTGCGTTGTGCCCAGCCGGACCGGCGCCTGGCCGGTCTGCCAAGCCAGGTCGCGCCGCGCCGCGCTGGGCCAACCCGGACCCGGGGCGGGTCGACCCGGTCCATGCCGACCGGGGGGTCTCAGGCCGGGTCGGTCCGGGCCCGAAACCCCCGTTTTCGGACCGTTTGGGTTCAATTGCCCATAACTCGGGCTACGGACCTCCGATTGATGCGCCGTCAGTGGTGACGCGATCCTTGAAACGATACGGTCGTTTTGGTATATCGCACTCAAGGTTTAAGAATACTTTGATTTCGGCTGGGTTTGTTTGTACACGAAACCAACCGGGGCCTCAGACCGAAAACACTCATATCTTGAGCTACGGATGTCCGATTGACGTGCCGTCAACTTTGTTGGTTTCCTCTTAGTGAGACGGATCTTTTGGCGTACTCCGCCCGAGGTTTGGACGCAGGTGGAGAACGGTCGGGTTGGTTTTTCCTTAAAAACCAACCGGGCCCCTGGGACGAAAAAGCCAACAACTCACAGACCGGGCGTCCGATTGACGCGCCCTCTGTGACGTTGAGTTCCTGTTGACGATACGGAACTTTTGGATACATCAACTCTGGACTATGTGTCTGTTGATGTATCTTTCTCTAGGCTCGTGGAGCGGACCCTCCTGAACGAGCTTGCTGTGTGTGGGAACCCTAGTGCTGGTTGTGACTGCTACTGTGACGATGACGACTGTACAGAGATCCTCAGTGGATTTGACGGTGATGACTACAGCACTCAACGATCCTATGTGGATCAGTGCTACCGATCCTGTGTGGGTCCTATCCTGTGTGGGTCAGTGCTCAGTGGTTCTGTGTGAGCCAGCGCCTACAGATCATGTGTGGGTCTGATCCTGTGTGGGTCTTTGTGGGGGTTAGTACCTATCGATCCTTCATGGGTCCAACGACTTAGAAGGATCAGTGATCATCTCTATCATCTTCGAAGAAGTATACCTATGTGAGATTAATCCTGTATACTTTCCTATGTAGATTGTGTTGTGCTATCCTGTGTGGATTACGTTTTGATTTCCTGTGTGGATTGGGTTGTACTTGGGCACGGAGGTTGGAGCATATTGAATTGATGACTTAGGTATATGTATGGGAATATACCTAACCAGTGTCGGTTGTTACTTCGTGATTGTATCTTTCCATTGTGGTTTATCCTTTGTGGATTTTGGGAGACCTTCGGGGGTCTCGGGGTCCCTACTGAGTAGCTTATACTCACCCCTGCACGGGCTATGCCCGCACTACGTTGTGTTGGTTGCAGACGACGGACAGCGTTGATCGTGGTTGAGGCTTGCAGAGCAGGACGGTACGTGGAGGTGGACCACTGGGCGGGATATAATCGGAGCGGACGGCAGGACCCGAGGAGCAGTGGAGCTATCTATACCCACCCTTCAGGTGGGATTTCTAGTGGATAGCTCGGTGTAGCGGCTTTTACTTTTCAGTTGTTCTTTTCCCTTTTGAGTTGTACTTATTTTCAGTTTGGGATTTTATACTGACCCACTTACTTTCCGCACTTATAGTTGTACTCAGTTTTTACTTAGTGTTTACTTTTTTTCCGCTTGCTTACTCGGTGGTGCTTGTTACTTACAAAGGCAATGCCTTCCCTTTTTACCGGGATTTATGCCTTGGTGCTAGTCGCCAGCCCCTGGCCTATGGAAGGCGGGCTTGGGGTAGTCACGGCACGGGCCCCGAGGACGGGTCGTGACAAATTGGTATCAAAGGAGTTTGGTTCTACCGCAGAACAAGGGACTCTGATCTTTTCTTTGTAAAGCAATAGTGTTTAGCGTATTGGGTGTGGTTATCAGTCCAGGGAGTCCAGTGTTGGTGCGGCGGCCGACGTATCCGTACAACAGGACCCTGAATTCTGATTTCTGACTTAATGCACGAAAACATTGATTGCATGTGTGTTTCAAGTTTTCTTTGTGATTACTTTATATCAGCTCACCAGGTATACTGTTATGACCGTGGCGCACCTGTTTCCTTTTCAGGATGGCCCCACGACGGCAGCCAGCTAGGGTTCCGAGAGTCGAGCGTGACGACAGCCCACCGAGCGACGAGGCTTCGGTGCAGGGCCCTTTGTTAGCAGTGGCACCGGCGGTAGCACTAACCGCCGAGCCACCGATGCTTCCAGCACCAGCCGATGACGATGCACGTCGCCTAAGTGCACTGCATGAGTTTCAGCGCCAGTGACCGCCCAGGTTCCGCGGGGAGACATACCCCAAGGCTGCCGAGGACTGGCTGGAGGCAGTCGTACGAGTTTTCAGGCTAGTGAGGACACCAGCAGACCTCATGGTGATCCTCGCTGCGAGCCTATTGAACGCAGCAGTAGGCAGATGGTGGAGCATGATGTTCCAGGTGCACGATGAGGCATCTCTACTTTGGACAGACTTTGAGAGCCTCTTCCGCTCGGAGTTCGTCCCAGCCACCCTCCGTGCGGTGCGCAATCAGGAGCTTCTTCAGCTGCGGCAGGGCAGCATGACGGTCGCCCAGTACTCGGAGAGATTTACCAATCTCTCGCGCTACTCGACCGACATGGTACGGGACCCATTCTTCTGGGCCCAAACCTTTGAGAAGGGATTGAGACACAAGATCAGGGTATCGCTGATCTCCCTCAGCATTCCGACTCAGACAGGAGTACTGTAGTGGGCCCTTTTGATCGAGAGCTTTCATGCTGAGTCTACACCAGCACCGAGACCCACCGCAGGGCGGCACGTAGCAGAGTCTTCAGCAGTAGGTAGTCGCTGGATGACTCAGGAGTCCAGGCAGACCAGACCCTCAGGCAGACGACCTCAGGACACTGGCTCAGCAGTGCGGGGCACACAGCGCAGAGTCATTCTTTCGAGAGGCAGACAGTGCTACTTGTGCGGCGGGCAGGGCCACATGGCTCGTGATTTCCCGACCCACCATGTTGAGGAGCAGCAGACGGTTGAGGGACCACCGAGGCAGAGGCAGAGGGTTGACCGTGGTGGTCCGCAGGGAGGAGGCGGACGAGGCAGAGGAGCTGTCCGAGAAGCAGGTGGTGGGTGATGCTTTGAGGCTCTACCACCACCACCACCACCAGGAGGTCCACCCCAACAACAGGGAGCTGGCGGGCAGAGACAGGCACAACTCCAGGCAGCGGAGTCCTATGACCACGGCGCGCCCGAGATGATTCTAGGTACTATCTGTGTCTATTCCACTCTTGCTGCAGTACTTATAGACATAGGAGAGAGTCACTCTTTCATAGCCACCGCCCTTGTTTGGAGCTCGGAGATTCCGACAGAGTCTTTGGCTCGATCCTTACGGCTAGAGACTCCTACGGGAGCAGACTCAACGATTACGCACTGGTGTCGGCAGTGTGATCTTACTCTAGGAGGCGAGAGCTTCGGCTGGGATCTTCTTGTAGCGGCGTCGAGGCCTTACGACGTCATCTTGGCATGGATTGGTTATCTACGGTCCATGCACATATTGACTGTATTAGGCACAAGGTGCGATGTGTATGCATCTATGGGAGCAGGTTCACCTTCACTGGAGAGAAGGGAGCCTTTGCAGCACAGAATGGACTCTCACAGAGGAGAGGACAGCCCATCACTCATCAGTTGGCTAGCCTCATCCTACGAGCAGTTATCGTGCGGAGTCTTGGTTTTCCTGCAGTGGTGGATCAGTTTGTGGACGTTTTTCCCGACGACGTTCTAGAGCTACCTCCTCGCAGATAGGTAGACTTTTATATTGAACTATACCCCGGGACAACCTCGATATCGACTCCAGCTTATCGGATGGACCCCACTGAGCTTCGAGAGCTACGGGTAAAGTTGGAGGACTTGCAGAGCAAGGGGGTCATCTGACCTAGTGTTTCACCCTGGGCTTCCCCGATATTGTTCACCAAGAAGGCGGACGGGAGCTTGGGACTGTGTGTCGACTATCGTCGCCTGAACCAGGTGACAGTGAAGAACATGTATCCGCTACCGAGGATTGATGACCTCTTTTATCGGCTCAAGGGAGCTCAGTGGTTCTCGAAGATAGACCTCAGGTCAGGCTATCATCAGCTCAGAGTTCGAGACGAGGACGTGCAGAAGACGACCTTCAGATGTCGGTATGGCCACTATGAGTTCTTGGTTATGCTATTCGGCGTAACAAATGCTCCAGCAGTGTTCATGTCCCTCATGAATAGGATCTTTCAGCCATACCTCGATCGATTTGTCATGGTCTTCATCGATGACATTTTGATTTACTCGAAGACTGAGGAGGAGCACGCCTACCACTTACGGGTTGTACTAGACACACTCTGAGAGCACCAGCATTATGGAAATCTCTTGAAGTTCCAGTTCTGGATACGTGAGGTCCACTTCTTGGGGCACGTCATCTCTGAGGTGGGAGTTGCAGTGGATCCTGCAATGATTGAGGCAGTGTTAGCTTGGGAGCCACCCAAGAGCGTGATGGAGGTGCGGAGTTTCTTGGGACTAGATGGATACTACCGGAGATTTGTGCCAGACTTCTCCAAAGTTGCAACACCACTCTTAGATTTGATGAAGAAGGGGAAACCCTTCATGTGGTCAGACAGATGTCAGCAGAGCTTCTAGGAGCTGAGATAGAGATTGACCAGCGCACCTATCTTGAGGTTGCCTGAGAAGGGAGTAGGGTACGCAGTCTACTGCGATGCATCAGGGACCGGACACGGATGTGTCCTGATGCAGGAGTGGGTAGTGATCGCCTATGGATCACGTCAGTTGAGGCCGCATGAGCAGAACTACACTACCCATGACCTGGAGTTAGCAGCAGTGGTCTTCGCTCTGAAGACATGGCGACACTATCTGATGGGCAAGCGCTTTACAGTCTTTTCTGACCATCAGAGTCTCAGATACATCTTCTCTCAGAAGGATCTGAATATGAGACAGCGGTGATGGCTCGAGTTCCTCCAGGACTATGACTTTGAGATAGTCTATACTCCTGGGAAGGGGAACGTGGTAGCTGATGCCCTCAGCAGGAGGACGGGCATTCAGTTACTTGAGGAGGCGACATAGCAGCTAGCCTCTTTGCAGATATCCTTCGTGGATAGAGATGGAGCAGCCTTCCTCCAGTCTCTCACAGTCACTCGTCCACTACTACAGTGGGCCAATGAGGCACAGCGTGTGGATGCTGACTGTGAGACGCGGCGTACACAAATATCCTCAGGACAGGCACCTGATGGTTTCACCTTTGGAGCAGAGCACGACATCCTTTTCAGAGGATGTACCTTGGTACCAGTTTCTTTACGGAAGGAGGTGCTGAGAGAGTTTCACACTTCTTCCTTAGCGGTACATCCCGGGGTTGCGAAAATGTACCAGGATCTCAGACAACAGCACTGGTGTCCATGAATGAATAAGGTTGTGGAAAAGTTCGTTTCTCGATGCCTCACCTTCCAGCAGGTGAAGGCTGAGCACCAGGTACCAGTAGTCTTGGTACAGCCCTTGGAGGTTCCGGAGTGGAAGTGGGACGGCATATCTATGGACTTCGTGACTGGACTTCCACGCACTTCCAGAGGTCATGACTCCATTTGGGTGATTGTCGACCGAATCACCAAGTCGTCTCACTTTTTACCCATCAGAGAGCAGGGCTCAGTGGAGAGCTTGGGACGTCTTTACGTTCAGGAGATTGTACGGCTTCACAGTGTGCCATCTTCTATCATCTCCGATCGAGATGCTCGCTTTACTTCCCGGCTATAGAAGGGATTGCAAGAGGCGTTCGGGACACAGCTACGTCTGAGCACAACCTTTCACCCTCAGACATATGGTCAGACGGAGAGGACCATTCAGACTCTTGAGGACATGCTCCGCGCATACATCCTCGACTTTGGTCGCAGCTGGGAGGACCACCTGCCCTTGGTGGAGTTCGCATACAACAACATCTACCACTCCACCATCGGGATGGAACCATACGAGGCATTGTATGTCCGACCTTGCAGATCTTCTTGTGTTGGACAGACCTTGGGGAGTCAGCACTTGTGGGACCAGAGATGGTTCGGGCCACGACAAAGAAGGTCCAGGTCATCCAGGAGCGGATGGGGACAACTCAGAGCCGGTAGAAGTCTTATGATGACAGGAGGCAGAGGCCACTAGAGTTCGAGGATGGAGACCACGTCTTCTTGCGTGTCTCACCTCGACGTGGATTACGGAGATTTGGACGAGGCGGAAAGTTATCTCCATGATTTATCAGACCCTTCCAGGTCCTCAGTAGGATTGGCGAGGTGGCTTATCGCCTGGATCTACCACCACAGTTGCACCGGGTGCACGAAGTCTTCCACGTGTCTCAACTGACGAGATATGTGCATGACCCGACGCATATCATTGACCATGGGGAGCTTGACGTTGATAATGGGGCGACTTTTACGGAGGTCCCAGTGGAGATAGAGGATCGATAGGAGCGGGTCCTACGTGGACAGTCGATTCCTCTGGTGCACATCAGATGGCAGCACGGGAACCTCCAGGAGAGCACTTGGGAGCAGGAGGCTCAGATGTGTTCTCAGTACCCACTTTTGTTTCCCTAGTTATGATTTATCTTTACGGGGACGTAAAGCCCTGATGTGGGAGTAATATAAAGACCCGTAAAATTCAAGGGAAATTTTTTCTTAATTTTATTTGGAATTTTACAAGAACGCGGTTTTTGACGGAACCTGATTCCGAGGCCCGGTGTGCCCGTAATCAATTTCCGAAGTTTGGCTCGGGTACGTTCAGTGAATGAATGAGCGGGAATTTCTAACTTTTGAACCGGTGCTCGAAATCGAATTCTGAGGGCACCGATGAACTCGCAACGCTGGTAATCTCTTAAGGGAACCTTTACCGTAGTTTCATTTGTGCGGGTGAAGAAGTTAATTAATGGGGTTTAATTAAAAAAGTAAATAAAATTGTTGAATCAATTTTATTTCATAACAAGGTCGTTAATTTTTCCTATGGGAAGTTGGTGGTGGGGGCCACATTCAACCAACTTCCCATGTGTGGATAATTGAAAGGGTTGGGCCCACATGAACCCCCCAACTTTCAAATCCCTTAACTCCACTTAACCCCTCACCTTCCTAACTCCCCATTAACTCACTTTCATTAATTTTTGACAACTTGTTATAATTAATAAGGTGAGTTACTTATTTTCAAACCCTTGAATTTCAAATGGTTAGGTTGTGTTAATAAATTAAGACTTGGTCTTATTTTATTATTGTTAGATTTTTTGCCACCTTGAGAGGATTGTGAAGCGTGAAGTCTTCTTCTTCTTCAACCTCGACGAAGAACGTGAAGAACATCTCGGACTCCGACGAAGAACATCGTTCTTCAACGAGGAACATCTCCGCCGAAGAACGTGACGTCTTCTTCCAACAACGTTTCCTCTTCGAACGCACCTCAACGAAAACGGAATCGACGTTTATTTTCCACGATGCCCGACCTCCGTGACGCTCGTCTTCCGCGACTCGTTGACGTACACAGTTCTTGAAACCGAGGTAGGGGTTTTTTTATTTAATTCTTCGTGAATACCAACTTAATGATCTTCGTGGATTAAAACCAATTGTTTTCGAATAACGCGAGGGGGGTCGGACCGCACAAACACGGGTGACCCTACTCCTTATTTTTCGTGTTGGTTTCTTTGTGGTTGGTATGGGAAAGCGTGGTGTCGTTGCACCACGCGGATTCATGTGGAAGGATATGCGCGGTGTCGTCGCGCCGCGCCGTGGAAATAAGTTCAAGGACGCGACGCCGTCGCGCCGCGTCGAAATAAACCGAATACGGGGCGGCCGGAGCGGGGCCGCGGCGGAGGGGCGCAGTGCCGTCGCACCGCGCCAGACAACAAGGGTCGCGGCCCGTTCCGGGCCGCGGCGGAGCAAGGTGACCGACGACTGAGTCGGGCCGCCGGTGTCAGAACTGGAAGGGGACTGGCCACCGCCGGTACCGTTGAGACGGAACCGGCCGGCCAGGTCAGTCCGGCCAGACAGGGAGGAGCCGAGGGAAATAAATTCCCTTGGGGGGCTTCAAACAGCCCCCTTAATTGAGGGGAGGCGGCGATTACACAGGGGGGCAGGCGCCCCCCCCCCCCCCCCCTTGCCGAAACGGCTCGGCCAAAGGCCGAGCCAGACAGCGCGTTGTGCCCAGCCGGACCGGCGCCTGGCCGGTCTGCCAGGTCGGGCCGTGCCCAGCCGGGCCGCGCCGCGCCCGGCCGGGCCGACCCGGTCCATGCCGACCGGGGGGTCTCGGGCCGGGTCGGTCCGGGCCTGAAACCCCCGTTTTTGGACCGTTTGGGTACAATTGCCCATAACTCGGGCTACGGACCTCCGATCGATGCGTCGTCAGCGGTGACGCGATCCTTGGAATGAGACGGTTGTTTTGGTATATCGTACTCAAGGTTTCTGAATACTTTGAGTTCGGATGGGTTTGTTCGTACATGAAACCAACCGGGCCCTCGGAGCGGAAACGCTCATATCATGAGCTACGGACGTCTAATTGACGTGTCGTCGACTTTGTTGGTTTACTCTTAGTGAGGCGGATCTTTTGGCATACTCTGCCCGAGGTTTGGACGCAGGTGGAGAACGGTCCGGTTGGTTTTTCCTTAAAAACCAACCGGGCCCCTGGGACGAAAAAGCCAATAACTCACAGACCAGGCGTCCGATTGGCGCGCCGTCTGCGACGTTGAGTTCCTGTTGACGATACGGAACTTTTGGATACATCAACTCTGGACTATGTGTCTGTTGATGTATCATCCTCTCGGCTCGTGGAGCGGACCCTCCCGAACGAGCTTGTTGTGTGTGGGAACCCTAGTGCTGGCTGTGACTGCTACTGTGACGACGACGACTGAACAGAGATCCTCAGTGGATTTGACGGCGACGACTACATCACTCAGCGATCCTATGTGGATCAGTGCTACTGATCCTGTGTGGGTCTGATCCTGTGTGGGTCAGCGCTCAGTGGTTCTGTGTGAGCCAGCGCCTACAGATCCTGTGTGGGTCCGACGAGTTAGATGGACCAGTGATCATCTCTATCATCTTCGAAGAAGTATACCTGTGTGAGCTGAATCATGTATACATTCCTATGTGGATTGTGTTGTGCTATCCTGTGTGGATTACGTTTTCCTTTCCTGTGTGGAATACGTATACTTTCCTATGTGGATTGGGTTGTACTTGGGCTCGAAGGTTGGAGGTTGGAGCGTATTGGAATTGACGACTTAGGTATATGTATGGTCATATACCTAAGCAATGTCGGTTGTTACTTCGTGATTGTATCTTTCCTTTCTGGTTTATCCTTCGTGGATTTTGGGAGACCTTCGGGGGTCTCATGGTCCCTACTGAGTAGCTTATACTCACCCCTACACGGGATATGCCCGCACTATGTTGTGTTGGTTGCAGACGACGGACAGCGTTGATCGTGGTTGAGGCTTGCAGAGCAGGACGGTACCTGGAGGTGGACCACTGGGCAGGATATACTCGGAGCGGAAGGCGGGACCCGAGGAGCAGTGGAGCTATCTTAACCCACCCTTCAGGTGGGATTTCCATTGGACAGCTCGACGTAGCGGCTTATACTTTTCAGTTGTTGTTTTCCCTTTCAAGTTGTACTTTACTTTCAGTTTGGGTTTGTATACTGGCCCACTTACTTTCCGCACTTATAGTTGTACTCAGGTTTTACTTAGTGTTTACTTTTTTCCGCTTGCTTACTATGTGGTGCTTGTTACTTATAAAGGCAATGCCTTCCCTTTTTACCGAGATTTACGCCTTGGTGCTAGTCGCCAGTCCCTGGCCTATGGAAGGCGGGCTTGGGGTAGTCAAGGCACGGGCCCCGAGGACGGGTCGTGACATTTCCTAACAATTACAATACATTTTATTCTCCCCATAAAGCATATTATAGAACTGAAAAAAGCATAAATATGCGTATAAAAACACATTATCTCATTTTATTAAATAATAATTGTTCTCATTATCCATTAACGAAATAAATGAGATAGAATACATATATTATAAAATGTTTACCTGATATTGAATCATCCAAGTTATCAATGTTGTAACTCCTTGGATCCGTTAAATAAAATAAAAATTTAAGCTTTAATTATTTTAACATTTTTACCTTCTATATATTTACAACACTTGGTAAATAATACATTCGATATCATATATCTGTCACGTTAATAGAATTGATTCCTATAACCACTAAAGAATTAAATAAACCTTTTGTCTCACCATGACATT
Organism: Viscum album; assembly: GCA_963277665.1. Classification (NCBI taxonomy): domain Eukaryota; kingdom Viridiplantae; phylum Streptophyta; class Magnoliopsida; order Santalales; family Viscaceae; genus Viscum; species Viscum album. Next base: position 239,155,916 of record OY728150.1, read on the forward strand.
TGGCATATTAAATAATATTTAATATTATTTTATGTACCCAATCATATTGAGTATATGAGACTAAAATCATTGATATACCCAATTATATTGAGTGCATGAGTGGATACTAAGATTAATTTCGTAATTTCTCATCTAATTCCTTTTAAAACCTAAATGAATCGCTTTATTCATACTTAATAATCTAGATTCACTTATTGAACAACTTTAACACTTGGTTACTAAGGAATGAACTATTCTAACCCATAAATTTTTCTACAATAACATTTCTTAAATTATGAATATTTTTTAAGAACATATCTTAACTTACCAGTCGTATTAGTAACTTGCATTAAGTTTCTCCTTATTCAAGGATTAATCTCAAAGTTTTTTTCGTGATGATGATGTTATTAATATATAATATAATATTTTATAAGATGAGTATTAACATTATTGAAAATTTTATAATAACTTTATTAAAACATGATCTCGCTAAAATAATGACATATTTTAAAATCCATAATATCCATTAGTGGGCTAATATCCATAATTCACTATGATATACATTGTTTATCAAATAAATAATTAATTTCTATACCTAGAAGACATTAATACTCGATGATATCATATATGACACTTTGATGGTTGAGAAGATAACTCTCTATCTATTTGATCATGTAGATATAATCAAATCTATTCCTCTAGTATCATAACCATTAGGGTTTCCTAGTTGAGTTTAAACAAATGAAATAACCTAGAATAAACATAAAAATAATACTCAGGGGGTACTTGACTGAGATTAAAAATAACATTAAGATAATAAAAATTCACTTATAACATTCTTAAATTAGAAAAGATAATCTTGGGGTGCTCGTGTTGATCTTGACAATACCCTATTGAATGATCGATTTCTTAAAAAGTGGTTATTTGGAAGGAATACCAAAAATAGTATTTTAAGTAGATTTTAACTCATGATCTTATCTCATGTTATTCCATTTTATATATTCGAGCTTTTATAAATTTATATTGGAATCATATTCCATCCAAAAAACCAATATGTTCAAAAAGTATTATTGTCTAACTTTTTAAACAAGCCACAAGTTTGTGTTACTCACCCAAAAATAAAATTCAATTATATTCATACATATATGACTCGATCATATGAATATGATAAATGAACACTTCATGTAAATGAATCAAGTTATCCATATGAGTAAGATGAGAGTGACAGATAGCCAAACCCATTCACTATCTTATATAATCCATAAGCCTCTAAGTATGTAGGTAGTCTGGCCCCAATTCCTTCTACATAGGGATACTTTTCTCAAGAGATAATAAATTTCACCATAATTATAAATCATAATATGTCCAATTAATATTAAATAACTAAAAAATCTCATAAAATCAATTAAAAACTCATCCAAGGTAACTGAAATATAAATTTATTATAATAGCTAGCATGACATGTAGGAATATATCTATGAATCAGTTTAACACCATAAACTAAAGCATACAAAACCTTCACATTTCATAAAAAATTAAATAAATTCAAAATTAATATATAAATATAAATCACAGAATAAAATTTAAATAATGAAAAAATAAAAAGAATTAAATATGATCTAAATAACTATAAACAATATATAAATAAAAGATAACTAAATACCATTTTATAATTTCCTCTTTAACATTATGTACATTTCACAATTTTGAATATAAAATTTTTATTTTCATTTCAATATTAACTCTTTCATATTTATCATTATACGAAATTTAAATTTTAAATATATATGATATTATATGAATTATAAACAATTTATAATTCAATTTTTTATATGTAAACATTTTACATAATTTAAATATCAAATAATTTATTAATATTTAAACTTTGATCATATGAAATATATATATATATATATATATAATTTATTTGGTTTATATAATATAAAAATCAATCCCTCTTTTATCTGGAACAATTCAAAATAATTAATTATGATAATTTTATAATTTAAATATAAACATTTTAATTTTTTTTGGTTTTATTTCATAATTTATAATCTTTTATAAATTATTTATTATGATGTTTAAATAAAAAATTTATTTCTAGATCATAAGTCATGTCATATAATTAGGGTAAAAAGGTATTTCAAATAAGGACTTTTAATATTTGGGAATAAAATGTTTTAGACACATTTATTTAATTATAAAAAATTTATGATAAATTAATCTATAAACATTTAAAAAATAAAATATCCCCAAAATAAATTTAATAATACTTTAAATAATTATTAAACATTAATATATTTTAATAATTTAAAAATATATGTTTTAAAATATATTATGTTTACAATTACACATATGGGGTATTATTGTATAAGGGTAAATCCTTCTACCATTACTTTGGCCATCTAGAAGGCCTTCTATAAAGATAAGTCACTAATTAACTTTATGTTTATTAAATATAATTCATTTCATAAAGGTAATTTAAATATTAACATTATGTAGATCATTACGGGTAAGGGTATGGAGGATATTACCATTATATGATTTCTTAATGTAAGGGTAGGTCTCAATTTACCTTTATGTGGCTTTCTAGCACTTCTTCATAAGGATAATACAAAAAAAACTATTTGAATAAATGTAACAATGATGTTACACTTATTTATATCTTATGGGTAAGGGTATGACCTTTACACAAACATCATCGCGTAAGGGCAAGCATCCAATTACCTTTATAAAACCCTTTTGAAAACACATCTTCCTTTATAGAGTCCTTATTTCTACATAAGGATAAGTTGTGATGACCCATACAGAGACCACTATGAGTTAGGGTAATGCCTTGGTTTACCTTATGCATCTCAATTACGTAAGGGTAAGACTATCATTACCTTTACGCAACCTATCTACGTGAGGTTAAACCCTTTTTTTAAAATTTTCAAAAAACCTAAAAACATTGTTATATTTTTTGTTTTATTCTTAATTTCCACTCATGATTTCATAAAACATAAGAATATAGTACATTTACACCACAAAAATGTTTTGATATAGTCTAATAAAAATTATTAGAAGTGAAATAAAGGATTTAAAACCTAATCCAAGTATCTCTGATGTAACAAATATGACAGCTATGAAAAATAAAAAATGAAAAACCTAATATAAAAGTCTTCAATGTACACTAAAAATACCCTATATCATATTTTAATACCCTCAAATGTGTTTTAGAGGGGTCACTAAGTGGAAGCCGAATGACACCCCGCCTAGGTATCAATGAGCTAACCTAAATTATTTGATATTCGGATGTGATTCCTCTTCTATTCAGGATTTGATAGAATCATGTATGTAAAGAAGGAAGAAAAGATGTAATTCGGTTTGTGGGAGGTTTTTTTGAGAATTAGGGAATTTCCCATACACTATGATCATACGGAATTCGTTAAATAAGAAATCAGGGATGCTCCTTCAGTATCCCCTCATTAATTCGTGTTTTGAAATGCATAAATAAATATTGTGGCTAGTACATGCATCTTATGAATTTACTCATTACCATTACACCTCATGAAATTGTTTATTAATCATAGCTTATGTGGAATATTATATTCAATTATAACTATTATAATTAGGTTGCATATATATCCTTATGAAAAAATAAACCCTATTTTGCATAAAAATTCTAATCTGCATGAAATATTTATTACCTCATAATTATATCATATACAAATATGGATCTATGTCATATCATTTTCAGAAATAAAAAAAATACAAATGAAAATTATACTGAAATAATATAAATTTATATAAATTTATAATATATATAAACACATTAATATGTATATAAATCAACCAATCAAAAAATTATATTAGAATATAATAAAAGATAAATTCAAAATATATATAATTATATTAATATTAATAATAATGAAATGTTAAATATGAAATAATTATAATAATAATAAAATGTAAATATTATTCTGAAATAGTCTAATCAATGCACTAGTAAATATCCAAATAAAAATAATAATAATAATACACTATCAGAAATGTTAATTTAACAATGTACTAATATACTACTATTATTTAATATTAATATATTAATAATAATATTAATTTACTAATATTATTTTTATGTGTATAAATATATCATAGATAAATATACTAAAATAATTATTAACATGATAACATAATAAATTTTTTTAAATGGGGTCTGATGGCCATCTGGGAACTTGATGGCCTTATATTTTTGGGTAGTCTAGAATCATTAGGGGGTGGGTCTGAGTCCTTATGTGTGTGGAGGGGATCAATATCTTGCATTCTAAGGTAAAACCTGGAGTTATGGGGGTATCCCTAAGGCCTTACATAGAGAGTAACCCAGAGGTTGTACATAAGATGATTTCTTGTATGCATTACATTTAAAGAAAATAAAAAATCTTTAAAAAATAGGATGGTCTAGAGGCCCTTCTTATACCTTATGTATTCAAGTGGGTGTTCTAAAGAACAACTCGTTGGGACTTCATGAAAGAGATATAGGGTGAAATACCATTGCTAAAATACACAATATTATTTCACATAGTACCTTCTATAGTAAAGGATATAGGTCCACTAAAAAATACCAATAATAACCTGCAATTTTTTTTATGATGGGTCATTTGAGATGGATTCCAATCCAAGAAATTAATTTTTGATATAAACCTACAAAAATTACTCATCGATGAAAATAGTATTTTGATTAATATTATTCATGATGGACCATCGAAAATAATATGAGGGTCATATTATTGAAATAAAATATTTATCCATTAAAAATATCATTTTTTAATGATTATGAAGTATAGTAAAATTTACTCTAAAAAAATAAAAAAATAAATACAGATTAAAATGAACTAATAAATAAAAATGATATATAAAACTTCATAGTAAAATTAATATACATGTAATACATACCATGTTCCTAAAAAAGCATAATAATAATGTCACTGAGGGGGGAGGGTTATCATCTCTATAAGTGGAGGGAACTCCATCCATAAACCACTTGCAAGTCGCCACATATAATTCTTTAAATTCTCATGTTGTAGATCCTACTGCTAAAAGTTATACTACTAATTTTTTAAAACTCATATTCCTATCCTGTCAATCTCTATATAGTCTCATCCTACACTTTAGACTCACCTCAAACTATTCAATAGAGATGAATAATTATCTTTCACGATCTCCATTTGAGAAAAATAATGACCTCACTTCAGTACCATTGTAACTATTCAATGTTGGTCATGAACCAATATCAATCATCTAACCTTTCTAATTATGAATAATCATCTCCTTTATCCATGTTTCCCCATTAAAATGTTACTTGAATAAGGTCTCATCATTCATACCCTTCATCTTATCCTGGATCTCCCATATCCAAGATCTATCTACCTCATAGGTCTTGTAAAAACATATAAATATAAATTAAAAACATAAAAAATATTATATTAATTTAAAAAACTAAAAAATAGATAATAAATAAATATGTTATCATCACTCACAAAAAATCTTCCCAGTACAATGATCAATATAAATCCTCTTATAAACATTAAATTCTATAATGGTTGGATCAATCGCTGACTATAAATTTATAATATACAATTTGAATTAAATATGTATATATAATTTATTAAATAATATTACTTACAAATGGTTGATTATCTATACTAAATGTATGAATATAATCTCTAAGTGTGACATCATGTCTTTTGGGATTCCATTGACGAAAATATTTTCACCTCATAAAATTCCTCTCTATTTAGAAAGTTAAAAATCCTTCCAAGGCTTGGTCAGGGATATAAACAGGTTGATTAAATACAAAAGAATCAGCGAACATGGTCACAAATGATCTCTCTATATATCTTCTATGATTGTTATGTATAAAAATATGGAAACATACATACATTGATGCCACCCAAGCCTCCGAAATTGAGGAATTAATGTCATCATCAATAGGAGACCAAAAAACCTGAAATTATTTAATAATTTAACAAATTATAAATTATTGAAATTTAAAATAAAATACATTAGTTGATTATATACCATCCTTTAATTGAACATAACATAATTCACATCACTGGGAACCAGATACTATGACCCCCATGGAGTAAAAAAAATAGTTACTCAGAATAACACCACCCTAACCAAGGACTAGATGAGAGAAACTGTGAAAATAAAAATAATTGGTTAAAAAACTAATGAATAAAATAAATAAAATTATATTTATATAAAATTCATATTTAAAATTATTTCTTCTAACCACGATAAAAATTAGAAGATGGATATATGTTAGTACCACAAGGCCAAATACCCTAAGAGGGGGGGTGAATCAGGGTATAAAAGATTAAAACTTCTACCCCTTATGATCTTGTTTCACCATTAAACAAAAATATTATTCTCTCTTTATGCCATAGGAATATATGAATTGAAATGAAATCATGCATAGGACAAAAAGATTTTACCTGATTCACCATCACTGGACTACATCTAAGGAGAATACAACAGTGATGCACCAATATACCAAATTCACTCAGGCTCACTGCCAATTACACAGTTCAGGCTAGATCTTGTATTCCTAGGCACACTTCCTTTATAATGTTTACAGTCTTCTCACTTCATTATTTTGGGTCACTCCCTATGTCTCTTCTTCTGGCTCACTGTCGGTGGGAAGGATCACCGTCTTCCTATTCCTTTTTCCACTACTCTTGGAAGGTATCCACTCACAGTTTATGGAATTTTAGGACCCTTTATTTTCATGAATTCTACATCCTCAACTATAGGTAGATGCTATGTTGAAGTCCCTTTTCACCCACAGATGAAATCAAACTTTCTGCAAACTATTAGGTAACTAGAATGACTTTTCCAAACTAATTTGAATCTTTTGTAAGCTTCCTTGTATGTCCCATGAACCACCTTGCTCCTCTTTGTATTGTGTAATGGGTGTGGGCATGGAATTTCTACTTCGCATACCATTTACGCTTTTGTGAACCACCCTCCATCTGTAGACTACCTCTACCTTAGTTGTCATGTATCGCCTTTTCATACTGACTCTGCAAACCTCCTCTTCAAATCACCTCTGTGAACCACCTGCTTCCATGAACCGCCTGAGGAGTTCCTCCTTCCATGTACTAGACTTTTTCCATTACATACTAGAGTTCCTTATCCATATAATGTGTCATCAAATCCTACGAACCAGACATCCATTGTGAATTACAACTCCCCGTAAAAACACTTTCGTGATATGTTATGCGGACTACTTCACCCTTTTTTGAATCTCTTACTACAAACTCTTTCAGACTTAGCCAAATTAATTCCTGGATAAAAAATATTTTTTCTTCTAATAATTTCTCAAAACTCTAATAGATGGGATTATTTATCCTTGTATAGGAAAATATATCCATAAAATATTCTAATTCGTTATGTACTGAATATCTGATTCTGTACAGCCTTCACCACATACCGATCCTCCTACCTCGAACTGCAACCCTTTGGCATACAATTTTTCCTCTATGTTCCACGTACTTTATCTCTTCTTACATGACACACCATTTCACAAAACTCCATTCCTTCAGCATACCACAATCCTTTCTCCATGAATCATTTTTCATACCTTTCCCGCTACATGGTACGCGGCCGCAAAACATTCATGTACATGGTACGTGGTCCATGTTCTAAGGTATGTGGTTCCCTTATTTTTTGGATTTTCTTCCCGTTCTTCATTACATTCACTCATAGGATGAAAACCTTCATTTTCTAAGCACAAATTCCTGATTTTAAGGCCCAAAAATTAGGCAAACACTGGGAGACTACAGAACATTAAAAACATGATTTTGGAAAACAACAACTATACTCATTCGTGTTCATCTGGCATTGTGAACAAATAAAATCACACCCAAAACATTTCGAGAGGACACCTTGAGAGGTTTTTTTAAAAAAATATCCCCCTTTGGGTTTGTTGGCAACACTTTCTTAACAATTCTTTGCATTCTTCCACATCATTAGGGCTTCTTCCATTATCCAACAACATTTTATTCTAGTGATTATGATAGCGATAAATAATTTACTCAACACATGCACTAATCCAACATGATCCATTCTCAGCTTGTGAAACAAGAGTATAATGAAAATTTCATCAAGGAATCACTTCATTCCTCACACCAATTCATGAAACCAAAAAACTGTTTTCATCATAAACCTCAACTACTGTGATATGTAATCTTTGATCAATCACTTCTAGCATCGTCATATTGAATAACCCCCTATGTAACAACTCCTCCATATAGCTTCATCTTAGATTCAAATACCTCTATCTTGTTGCTTCATCTAACTCCTTCTACATATGTCTTTTATTCCCCTAAAGTAGTCACACTTTATCCCTCTTTCTCAACAAACATGAATAGCACTTCAATGTTGTAAACAATAGTGTAAAGAACACATATCAGTACATTAGGGAAAAATCCTCATACCTCAGGGAGAGGGGGTCCCAAATCTACACTTTTCATGTTCAAGGAGTCAAATAGACTCCTAGAGACAGTTGATTCCTTTCAAATGCTTCTTTGGTTAATGCCTTCATAAGAATATATGAAACTTGTTGTTCTGTAGGCACATACTCCAACGTCACAAGCCCTTGATCCACCTTCTACTTGATAAAATGATTCTTTAATTCAATGTGATTTTTTCTGGAGTGATGTACTGGATTTTTTCTCAAATTTGTAGCACTTGAATTATCACAATGGATTCTGGTCATAGGTTTCACTTCAAGTCCCATATCATCAAGTTGTTGTTTCATCCATTGTAAATGTGTGCATGTTTGAGTAGCCACAATGTACTCAACTTATGAAGTGCATAATGAAATGAAATATAGATACTTTATCAACTAAGAAATACACAATAAACCATGTTAGAAATTACATCTAGATGTTTATTTTCTATCATTTCATGATCCATACTAATCTGTAAATGTATATCCCAAAAACTCTAGATGAGATTTTTCATTATACATTAAACCAAAATCCACTATTCCCTTGATCTATAGATGTATTCTTTTCACTGCATTCATGTGGCTTTCCTTGGGATTGCTTTGATATCTCACTGCTTGGCATGTGGCAAATACAATATCATGCCTTGTCACTACAAGTTGCAATAGACATCCAATGATTTTCTAATATTCTTGGATATTAACTGTATGTCCTTCATCATCATGTGATAGTTTCAACTGGGTAGTAACCAAATTCATCATCTCTTTAGAATTATCCATTAAAAACCTTCTCAAAACATCATTGGAATATTTATATTGAGAAATGAATGTTATGTTCTTTTTTTGTGTTACATGTAAACCAGGGAAAAACGTCAGTTCAGTAATCATTGACATTTCAAACTCACTTTTCATAAATTCAGAAAACAGTTTTCATTGTGGTTCATCTAATCAACCAAAAAATATGTCACAAACATAAACCAATACAATAATCCTTCAATTACTAACATTTTTGGAATATAGATTGTAATAAACTCCACCACGCTAGAAACTGTGCTTCTTCAAAAAATAATCAGGCCTTGAATACCTCTTAGTTCTTACTTCAAACCATACAAAGCTTTCTTCAGTCGGAAAACTCTTTTCTCATCTTCAGGAATGAAAAAAACATATGTCTTCTCAATGTAAAATAATTCTTCTAATAGTTTATTTATAAATGTTGAGATGATGTCCATCTAAAAAACATTAAATTTCTTTGCACTACTATCGGCAAAAATAATATAACTATCTCTAGCCTCTCAATAGGTGAAAATGTTTCATGAATTTCTGTGCTCTCAATATGGGAGTATCTTTTTCACACTATTCATGATTTTTTTGGGTCACCACACCATATTCATTCATCTTGTTATGATAAACCGATTTATTTTTTGATGAAATTCTTATTTATTTTCCTAGAAATGATTTCTCAAGTCTAATTCTTTTCAATTTCATCACGCTTTTCATTCATATCCCAAACCAAATTCTCATCTCTAGTAGCTTCATAAAGACATTTAGGCTATAAATGTAATAAGTACGATGCTTACTATAGAGACTTTATCCTTCTTGTTTGCACTAGTGCTATCTGATCACCAATTTTGTTCTGTCTATCAATTTAATCTCTTCTTGATGGTCCCTATATAGACATTGATTGATTATCATCATTCTCATCATCTAAGTCTTCTTCTAAATCAATCTATGGAACTAGATAATCTCCTTATATACTTATCTATTCATCATTATCCTCTTAAGACTGATTATGTATTTGATGAAGATTCTACTGATTCTTTACTATGGTTACATCATGAATTTCAACAATATTTCCTATCCTCTTATTAAATAATTTTTATGCTTTTCATTTCATTGAGTATCCAAGAAATATCCCTTCATCTCCACATGATTCAAACTTCTTATGTTTCTCCTTATTTAGTATGAAACACTTACTTCGAAAGACTCAAAATTACTTCACTAACAGATTCCTTCCATACGATATCTCATATAGAGTCTTCTCTTCCTTCTAAAATAGTAACACTCTATTTGAAGTGTAGACTATTTTCATCATTTCCACTTTCCAAAACTTCTATGGAATATCTTTATCATTGATCATATTTCTAACCTTGTTGTTTACAATACGGTTTATTCTCTCAAATACTCCATTAAAATGTGGTGTTATTACCATGAAAACATGATCCCTTATACCATGTTCCTAAAGGTAATCCTCTACTTTGATATTTTTGAACTCTCTTTCATCATCTCTTCGAATCTTATGGATTTTCTGACCAAGCATATTTTCAAATTCCCATTGATATATTATAATGCAACTGAAAACCTCCGATTTGTGGGTGATGATTGAAAACCATGGAATTATACTATAATAATCAATAAATAGAACATAATATATCCTCCCATCAATATCCATTGGTGAAATTGGCCCATGCACATCAATAAGAACTATCTCAAGAATTTTTTTTAACCTTTATCCTTTGGCTTGTATGTCTTTCGAATGATCTTCCCCTACTGATAATAATCACACATATGGTTAAAATCACATGATAATCTAGGGAGTATTGAGAAGTATCATATTTCCCAAGATCTTCCATGGAAATTTAGTTTATGTGACCAATATGATTATGAAATAACCTATTTTCTTCTTCCTTTGATAGAATGAACATGTCTTCTTCTCCACTTACAAGGAAGAGATTCCCTTTTGTGTTCTTTCCTTTCAATACAACATCACAGTCCTTTTCCTTGATGACACATAATTTCTTGGTAATGATTATGGAATTTCTAGAGTCAGAAAATTAACTAACACTAAGAATGTTGTGACAAATAACTTCAACAACCAAGACATCTTCCTGCATCATGTTTTTTATTTTAAACATGGATTTTCCTGAACCAATAATTATTAGGCCATAATCATTACCAAAACTCACAATAACTTCTTTATCATACCTGATTTTAGTCACCAAATAATTATTTTCCATTATATGGGAAGTTCATCAGCTATCAATGACCCATATTCTATTGTGATCTGATGCCTTAAACGCAATTTCTACAACCACCGCCTTCTCATCTCTTTTCTATTTGACCCATGTTTTTTTTCTTCATATCCACTATATAATAATAACCTTGATCTTCCTCAGTATATGATTGACCAGATTCATCCTACAGATATGAAAATTAATTTTTTATTTTCAACTCATACGATGATACATTTGGATACTTTCTATGACCATATTCATTCTGCTTTATCACATTCCACTATTTTTTTGTTGAGTAATATCATTCAATTTATTTGAATCCTTTACACCTAAAATAGTGACTATAAATTGATAATCTAGAGAATTGAGCTTAGTATGAACACTTGTTTAAATATTGTTCCCTTTGGTGCCTATTTTCTATAGAGAAGTAATTTTTTGAGTGTCCCATTTTCCCACAACAACAACATCTTATGTGGGGTATATTCTTATGTCTCATTACAACATAATTGATCGTCCCTTGGATTTTATGAATCTTATAATTCTACTTCATACCCAAATAAATCATTACTCTTAGAGTGGGATCTTGGGGTTTGATTTCAACTATTCTTGATTTCTATTTTTGATCAATCCCCTTACCATCCTTGTTATTTGGATTTGACTGTTGCATTTTTTCTTCTATAACACTATGCTCAACATTAATATTTTATGTTGTCTGAATGATCTTTTATCCCAATGTCATAATGGGAGTCCATAGTTTTCATGATATTTAACTGTTTATCATAGACCAATGACATCCTCTTCAAGTTCTTTGATATGTTTGATTTGGTCTTTTCCAGTTTCTATTAAACTATCGTTCCACTTTTATGTTCTTAAATTTTTAGATTTTACCCAACCGCCTCTTTTAAACCCTCTATAATTTAAGAATTTAGTTTTTCCATTTCATTATTCAGCTCATAATTCCATTATTCAGATTGTTTCATATACATATTTTCATCATGAACCTCTTTGTTTACTTTCTTTATTTTTTCTCTCTATACATTTATCTCTTCAAGTAGATCTTCTAATCCAAAATGAAGGTCAATTCTTCCTTCAATTTACCCTTATTCATTTTTTCTTTCTTACCTTGTTTGAAAATTTCCCATAAATACCACCAAAGCATCTGCTCCATGATACTTATAGTTCTCTAACTCCTACGTCTTAGATTTTTTTGAACTATCATCTTCCTTTGAAAGCAGACTCTTCTTTTTGATGAATTTTCTTTTGAAAATTTTATTCCCTTTTACATTGGTTGAACACTTCTTCATGGTAATTTCAATATCATCCTCATCATATTCCTGACACTTCTTTGGGAGCATAGATTCAATATGACCAATCGTTCCACATCGAAAGTGTTTCCCTTTGAACATACCTTTTCCTCTTTAAATATTTGAGGGAAGGAATGACATCTCCTCATCTGTCTCTTATTCTTCTTTTCTATATTCAATAGAGATCTCTTCATGGCCTTGAATTCCAACTCTTTGTATTTTCCCTTTCCCAAAAAATTATTTCTTCATTTTTCATTTCATATGCTACAAGGGTAATGTGCAAGTTATCCAGTGTAATCTCTTTCAGGTCTTTATCTACCAATACTGAAACATTCAGGTTGAACCATGGTAGAAGTTTCCTCAAGATACGCTTCACAATATTTTTGTCTTCAATGACTTCTCCAAGATTCTTCATGTCTTCCAAAATGAAATTTACCCTATTAAATAATACATAAATAGACTAATTTGTGTTCATTCTGATATCCTCATAATTGTTTCATAAAACCTCTATCTTTCCTTCTCTTACTTTTGAGTCACCCTCATAGATGTTCAAGAAAAATACCCACATTGCATGTGATGAGTTTCACGACATCACCTTTGTATATATTGTATTTTATAGGGATCACTCTAAATCATTGATCCTTTTAGCATTAGCATCAAATTCCCATATTTTGGATTCTAATAAAGAACCTTTACAGTGATTAGGGTATGCTATCTGCATTCCCAAGGGTCACTACCTATGTCTCTTCCTCTAGCTCACTTTTGGTGGGAAGGATCATTATCCTTCTCTTCCTTTGATCACTTATCTTGGAAGGGATATACTCATAGTTTATGGATTGGTAGGTTCCTTCATTTTCATGAATTATGCATACTCATCTATAGGTAGATGCACTGTTGAAGTCCCTTTTTCACCCACAGATGAAATTGACCTTTCTTTATACTACTAGGTAATAATAATGAATTTCGCAAAATAATTTGAAGTTTTTTTAAACTACAATATATTTCCCATGAACCACCTTTATCCTCAGTGTACAATTTATTAGGTATGGTATGAGGAACGCCTCATTTTTTCACTCCTGTCGCTTTTGAGAACTTCCCTCTGTCTGACTGCCCCTTTCTTCGTTGTCGCATACCAACTCTGTGAACCTCCTCTAAGAACCACTTATGTAACTCACCAGCTTCCACGAACCACATGAATAGTTCCTACTTCCATGTATTGGAATTCATCAATTTCATAACTTACTTCCTCCACTATGTACCACATCTACAACTTCCACATACAGAACTTCCTTTGAGAACTACTACTCCCCACAAAAACTCATATGTGATCTATTCTGTGAACTGCTTCAACATTTACAAAATCGCTTCCCTCAAACTCTTTCAAACATAACCTAATTTCTTCCATGAGAAATCATATGTTTTATAATGATAATTTATATTACCTCTAATTATTGGGATTATTTTTCCTTATATAGAAAAATAAATCCTCAAATTCCTCCAATTTAAGATTTGCCAAATCATTGATTCTGTTAAACCTCCATTGCACACCAATCCTCCTGTCGTGAACCGCAACCCTTCTACATACCATTTTTCCACTGTTCTCTATAAACTGCATATCTTTCTACGTGGAGCACCATTTTTCAAACCTCCATGCCTTAAGCATAATGAGATCCTTTTTCCATCAACCATTCCACCTACTGTTCCCGCTACTCGGTATGCGGCAACAAACTGTTCCTAGACATGGTATGTGTCATGTGTTCTGAGGTATGGGGTTCCCTTATTTTTTTATTTCCTTTAAAGTTATTCATACCATTAATTCCTATGATGAAAAATATCATTTTCCAAACACAAATTCTTGATTTTGATGCCCAAAATTTTGGAAATCAATGGGAAACTACACAACCTTAAAAACTTGCTTTCGGAAAACACAAACAATACTTATTCATAGTCATATGGCTTTGTCAACAAACAAAATCACACCCAAAACATACCAATGGGACACATTGAGAGATTTTTCCCAATAATGTCACTATGGAATAATAAATATAATAATCAATCGCATAAGGCCTCAACCCATCTTAGTAGCTAGTTTTATGAGGGCACCCTTAGTTGAAAAAATGAAAGGATCTTATCTAGGTATCTCAAGCTTAGTCAAGATACACATCATCGTATCGAACCATTCGTGAGACATCACTACCTAATAATTAAAATTAAATGAAAATAATATTAATAATTGAAACAAATGATGAAAACTAATTAATAATTCATTAAATATATACCCATCATGTTTATAAGTAGAGTTTAATAAATCAATATTTATTTTCAAATTCATATTAATATTATTTATAATTAAAGTCATTAAATTACTCCTCAACATTATTAATTTCTTTATAATCTTCAATTTCATAGTCTCTCATTCTTCCAAAATTATTGATAGCTTCATCATTCATAGTATATGAATGATTATAACTTAATAAAAAATTATCATTGTTGATATCTATATCTCTTTGACTGTGAAATTTTTGTGGTGATTCCTCTTGAAAATTTTAAATATTTTTTAACTCAATAGAACTGTTTTTACATTTAAAAAACTAATTTTAATGAGATTTTATTTTCATTACACACCACCAGTAATTTAAATCTATGATTGAAGTACAATAATTTTGTTAGTAAACATGATGTTCTTGATATGACAATATAAATAATTTATTTTCTACAAGATGAAGTTTTCACTTAATGTCAAATATTATATCTTCTAGATAAGAAAATTCAATTATTTCTTCCATCATTCCATAAAATTAAAATTCTATTTATCTATGATGGGATATAATTAAT
Source organism: Viscum album (assembly GCA_963277665.1). Lineage (NCBI taxonomy): Eukaryota > Viridiplantae > Streptophyta > Magnoliopsida > Santalales > Viscaceae > Viscum > Viscum album. The sequence goes on from OY728150.1 coordinate 239,171,536, forward strand.
CAAAAACCAATGTTCATTGATTTTTTGGACTCTTCATATGTTTCTGTATGAAATTAAAATCCATTAGCCACATAATAATTATAATATTTTACCAATTTTTATGTTACTGTACTCATATCATATAATCGAATATCAAAATTATTTCTGTGTTTTGATAACTAAAAAATATAAATTAGTTATCTATACTAATTGTAAAAAAATTAATATATATGTTCATAACCAATTTTAACTTACCCATATTTGAAACCATAAAACAAAATTACTTTTTTTTTAAATTCCATAAGAGTGGTTGGGGAATTTAGTGTCTGTTTAAAATGTTTATCATATAATAGACATAATAAATAATAAAAATTTATTTCTTAAATAAAATATATAAAAAAATTATTAAACTTGAAACTTACTCTATAAATTATAAAATTTATTCACAATTGAGTAGAGCATGCATATTTTCTCTGTGTTGTTCATTATTTTTTTGTCATTGTTAATTTTCGCAACTAAAAACCAAGACCAGGTCGATTAAACACCAATAATTTATTATTAATGTCATAATAAAAATATCCCTTATTGAAACCCATTTGATTATTTTTTTAGGAATATTATGATTCAAAATAGAAAAGGTATAAATTTGATATTTCCTTTTGAAAGTATGCTTCTCCAATTAACCCTACAAGTGATGATTTCTTTATGTATGTTATTCTTCAATTTCGGCATACATATCTTTAATGGGCACATCAATCAACACTATATTACGCCTCTATATTTTTCATAATATGGAAATTTTAAAATTAAATATTCCTTTTAATAAATGAGTGTCGGTGGAAATAATTTTCTTAATTTAAAAAATCATCCACCAATATCATCATTCATCTTATTGAACTTATCATAGTATAATGTTATAGTATAAATATCTTGAAAAAAAGTGATATCTCAGTCAACACGTCCCAAATTAATCATTTAAATACCCATCTAAGATAATGTTGTGATATTAATTCCATTACGACCTGAAATTCATGAATTTTAACCATGTAATATGACCATTTATGACCTAGTGAGATTAATTAGATGTATAGATATCTGTTAATATAAAATCTATAATCATATACCAAAATAATAAATTATTTTTTATAAAAAGTGAATGAGTTACTTGTTTTCCCAATAAATGTTATGGTATATAATTTGAAAATAACTCAAGATCAGAATATCAACAAATTTGGGAAAGATCCAACATTTCCTTTACAATATCTTTAGTCTTATCTGGTGTGTCTAACATAGTATATTATTTTTTTATCATAACAATTATTTTTAATATGAATTATATATATTATGTGATGTCCATGAAAATCATACCAATATGAAAGATCCCTAAAACTACGTCACTTTATATGATTATGATATCTCCTAAGGTATCTAATTATTATCTGTTGGAATTTGGTCCAAAAGTAAATAGTGGTAATTTAGAGATGATAATTTTTAGTTGAATACCTAAAAGAAATATTGGAGGTCCATATCTTTTAATTATAACTTTCATAAAATTATTTATATTATTTCAGAAAGGATGACCAGAAGGAATAATTCTTTGATAACTATTAAAAAACAAGGATCTATTCTATTAACAATAATAAATGATTTACTATTAGCTATAACGTATAGATGGTATTTAAAACCTTATTTACTCCATCTAGATAACATACCAAATTCTTTAAAGTCAATGATTTTCCATATTAAGGATTCTATCATTATAAAATATTATTTTTCAACTATGTAATATTTAGGTACACCATCAATCCATAATAAGTTTAACTCATCAATCAATGATTTCAAATAAAAATTGATATTATTCTTTTGATTTATTGGGATTAATAATCCAAAATAGACATATGGTTTATTTATCAGCAACCAAGGAGGTAAATTTTTTGGGATTATTAAAATAGGATAATAAGATTATTTATTTCCATAACTACCAAATGGAAAACACCATTTTTAAAAAGACCCAACCCAACATTATAAAGTTTTGAAGAAAATGTAGATGAGAATAATCAAACTATTTCCATGGATCACCATAATAAGATTGAATTAATCTTCTATTTATAAAAATATTGGATTGATTCCATTTCATGAATGAAATTGTTCAATGATAAGAAAACATATATTGAAATATTGGTTTAATCATAAAAGAACTTATTTTTTTATTCTAACAACTCTTCATTTTACATGTGGATTGTATTTATACCCCATTTGTCAACTTGTTAGATATTTAACTAAAGACACGCAATATACATAATATAAGATGTAATTATTTGAATAGATATGAATATTAAAATAATTATTACCCAAATTACAGACAAACATTTTTTACTTTCATATAAATTTATAGGACATGTATTTCCTCATGAATTAATAATTTAAGAGAATACAATATTCAATGAAAATTGACATTATAAATTCCAAAATTCAATTTAATGACCATAAATTTTGAAACAAATTATAATTTTCTAATATTTTATCTAGGATATTATCGATCCTTGGATAATGTTAATAATTCATAAATATGTGATGGCTCCATTTCATATTTTCAACTATCATTCTAAATTTTTGTATCTTGAAAAGGTAGATTATACACCTTGTATACTAAATATTTAAATTGTGATGTATCAAGAAAAAAATTATTTCCCCGTGAATTACATCAATAATGTTGATACCAAAAATAAAAAATTCTCAAAATCCAAAACATAATAGATAAACTTTAATAATATCAATTGATTCAAATCACCCAAGATCGCATTTCTTATAAGGGTGCTTAATTATACCTTCTAAAAAAATTTGAATTAAACAATACAAATCTAATGAATAATTCAAAAATATCAATGAAAACAGTATTAATACCAGAGCCTTGTGGTATTTTTTAATGATCTATCAAATCTTGAACTTGTAACAAAAACTATTGTTTATTTCCAATGTCTAAATTTTCTAAAAAAATTACATTGATTATATTATAATAAAAAATTATCATTGATTTTAAGTAATTTATTACTTTATTATGAATTATAATTTATTATATTTTTTTAAAGTATTTCTTAGTTTTTTATATGATTCTTTTATTAATTTATTTATTTTCAATATATTATATCAATTTCTTTAATTTAGAATATTTTTTAATATTTATACATATTTAAATAAGTTTACCATTCTTTAAAATTTTATTCAGTTTTTTATAAAATAGTATTACTTTTTTAATATATTTTTATTAATTTAATTAATTTCATAACAAATTCTCTATTATATATAAAAATATATATAATTTTAATATTTTTACTAATATTATAAAAGTCTATATATTATTTTATTTTTAATACATTAAAAATAGTTTATGTATTTTTAAGTAAATTATATATATATATAATTTAAAAATTTTACTTGTTTTTAAACTTTATTTATAATTTTTTTATAAATTATTAATTTTAATAATTGTTTTAATATTATTTTTCAATTTATTTATTATTCATAAACTATGTTATATGTTTTTAAAAAATTATTAGTTATTAATATATTTATTTTAATATAATATAATATTTTTTTAATTAATTTTATTATAAATATATTGTTCTATATAAAAATATGAAAAATTTTAAAAAATACCTAATTTTTTTCTTTTTTATAATAATTTATTATACTATATTAAATTAATATTATAATATTTTTCTATTAGTCAATAAATTTAAAAAAAATATTATTATTTATATATTTTTATTTATTAATTATTTGAATTTTAAAACCAGATTATTTTAACTATATTTTCTATTTTATTTATTATTTATAAACTAGGTTTTTATATTTTTTATTAAATTAGATGGTATTAATATTTTTTAGAAAATAATTATTTTTATTAATTTTAAAATATTTTATTTATTCAATATAAAAAATAATTTAAATTTGATTACAAATTTTTATAACTATTTAATATATTTAATTTATTAATTGTTTAATTTTTAATACATTTTACATTATTTTATTAATTTTAATTTATTTATTTTTTGTTTAAAAATATTAATATTTTTTACTTTTCAATTTTTATTAGTGTAATTATAGAAATTTTAATTAAATTATAATAGTTATATAATTTTTTACTCATTTCAAGGCTTTTTAGAAGTTAATATTTATTAATTATTTTATTTTTTACATATTTTATTAATGATTATTTTTTTATTATTTTAGAATATGTTTTTAAATATTTAATAATATAATAATCTATTAACAATAATTTTAATAACTTATTATGTTTTCTTCATGTTATATTTTTATTAACAATTTTATGCATAAATAATTATAAATTTATCTATTAATCACACACTAAAAAATAAAAAAATCAACTAATTATCTAATAATAAAACAATTACAAAAAATAAAATAAAATTTCACAAAAATACCTTTTAATTTTAGAAAGAATATATTTATCCAAATCCTGAATAGAAGATCTTGATCATAAAACCTTTAATCTGAGAGAAACCAAGAGAAATATAGAGAGATTATATGAAATGATGAGGGAAGATAAGTGTGTCCATGTTATACATATGATATATTTTTTTAATAGTAGATAATTGTAATATATGAGTGAATCATATATCATCCATCATTATCCTACTATATGTGAATAATTTTTTGAAAAAAAACTTTCTCTAAGGGAATTTCCTTCATCTGCCCCAAATAGTCACTGTAATAAATATCTTTTCTTATTTTTTTGAAAACTTATTTCAACAGACATAGTCCTTTTTAAATATGTTGCTGACATAATTTTTAAGAAGTAACCATCACATTTAATATTTTTTGTAATGGATGTTTTTCAATCCAATACAAATAGTAATAGCCATACATATTTTTTCTTAGTATTTTAAAACATTTTTCCATGGAATATGTCCATCACAAAAACTCTACCGTTTTTATCCAAAGGACCTATTTTAATTAATATTTTTTCAAAAAAAAAATCAAATCCAACAAAAATAATTATTTCACACTGAAGCCTGTGAAAACCTTCAAAAATATTTTATGATGGACATATAATCCTTCAAAAAAAATTCTTTTTTGTAAAAAAACAACCTTCCATCACAAAAATAATTGTAAATTAAACATTCTATGACAAATTTTCTATGATCCAAAATTCATAATCTCAAAAAACATTTTTTCAAGTTATGATTATGTATGTTATAGTCCTACTACAGTATTATTTTAGTTCTACAATAGTAACAAAAAGTTATTATAGAATCCATAATTCAAATCCTAGATCTCATGGATTCCAATCCCCTTATTAATATAAATATAAATATTATATCTATATAAATATATAAATATAATTATTGAAATATTAATTTTATATTTATATAATAAATTCGAGATTTTTAGTTATTTTAAAATAAAAAAAATTAAATTAATAAATATAATAATGTTAAATATATAAATGTATGTGTAATTGTTAAGATAAATGTAAAAGTAAATAATATATATTTTTTAAAAAAATAATTTAAAAATAGAATATTAATAGAATATTAATAATAAAAATATATAAAAATATATATTCCCATAGATATAAATATATTATATTAAAATTAACATACACTATTATTAAAACATAATTATTTATGCATCGATATCAAATATAAAATACCACCACACTTGAAGGTATTTCATACATCATTAAAGATCATTTTCTCACTTGCAATCATTGCACAACATGGTCTACTTCTTAACATCAATCAACTTTATCCACACTAATTTTCTTCCTTTTTATCATAAAACTCTTTTCAACCTCAAGATCATATTTGAAAAGGATTTTTCTAGATTCAATGGTCTTCTCCTTGGTTAAATATACACACATTAACAAGGTGTATCCTAATAATTATAGCATAAAAACTCCAAACATAAAAAAAAATAGGGAGTTACATAAAAGAACATCTCCCGGACTATTGAAATTAGTTTTCCTTAAAGTTCAACATAGTTATCCAGTAAGAACTATATTACCTTGAGAGAACAAGTAGAGTGGATGTTGAAAGTGTCTTACAAGATCCTTAATTTAGGAATAGTGTATCTACACCATCTTTGAAGATATGAAAATCTATTATAGGAACACTTCACCCAAGAAAAGTGAAACATTGTGCTCATGAAACCAGTAAATTTAAAGTGATATCAAAGGATGGATTGGCAATCAAATTTTAAACATGAAAATAATTCATGGACAAATTATATTAAGACAGACATAGAGGATAAAAATTTAATGAACTATATCATAAATAAAAACATCAATATTTTTTATCAAAAACAACCATAAAATATTAAATCGTGTAACCCCGATTATCCCATATTGAATCTTCAAGGATTTAACTATATTTATCAAAATTACTACCATGGACACCATTGTTTTGATCACCATCAACATTTATATCCTTTCCCTACTCCACCGCCATGTTACTATTCATACCCTTGGAACTGCTATTATGGAAATAGAAAGGAAAAGGGGAGTATTAGACAAATGATAAAGATGGAGAAAAGAGTGATTGTGACGGTGGTAGTAGAGATAATAATGGAAATAATGATATATCTTAGGAGGATTAGGGAGATTTGAATTTTGGAATTAACTTTCTTTGGTGTGGGTGGAATAATATTTTTCAAAGTGGATCCCAACATTGGCTTCAAAAGTATCCATGTTACTTTAGTCCCATCCAAATGAATTTTTAATGAATATATAAATTTAATAATAATCATTCATATAATTTCTTGTCATGATAACAAACAGATCCATGCATTAAAAAAATTATAGGTATCAAATTGGAAGTTAATATTAGTAGGAATTATAAAAATATTATTATAATCGATGTAGAATATTTCATAGATTCTAAATATGGCCCGAAATTTTAAATTAAGGTTCATATTCTCCTAGTAAAGGTACACTCAATTTTTTATATCCATTTCTAATTGGGACAACTCTTTAATATTGAAGTGTTTTTTAAATTTAGTATTGTGGTGTGGTATTAAATTCATATAACATAGAGACAAAAATATATACAATATGAAAACCAAAGAAAAATAATTTTACATGGAGTTTTCTATAAATGAATAGAATGATTCAAGTAATGGGAAAGAGGAAACCACATTTTTTAAGGAATTATGCGTCTGATGTTGAGTTTGAAAATAAAAAATACCTAAAATAAGAAAATGAAAAAATGATTAATTATTAAATTAATGAATTATTTTAAATAATTTTACTGAAAAAAATAGAAAAATGATACACGAGTGGTGGATCTTGAGAGAAAAGAAAAGGAAGAATATGAAAATGAAGAGGAATAAATAGAATGAAACCTGAAGGAAAAGGTTTGGAAAATATAGAAACTTGTTGATAAATGTTATTAAATGAATTAATGAAGGATATAAGATTATATTGGGATGACTGGGGTTTCAACCACTCTAGATGTTAGTTTCTTGGTTTGTATAATGAGTAAATAGAGTTAGAGGAAAGAGAAGGTCCAAATCAAGGATTTTATGTTTAGTAATGGGTTTTAAACCATTCCACAAACTATTTAGAATATATTATCTCATTTTTCTAGTCCATTATGATTTTTGGGATAGTTTTAATTCCATTCCATAAATGGTGCTGATATTTCTAGTGTTTTTTCCAAAACTACGACAATTTATCAGATGTTTTAGAACTATATTAAAAAATATTCATAGTCATTTTGTGCTCCCTAGATGTTTTTTATTATTATTCATATCATAGAAACTAAATTACATTTATATTGATCCAAAATAAGTAAAAAATATTGTTTATTATAAAATAACTAAAATTAAGGACTCAAGTCAAAAAAAAACAAAAAAAAACAAGAACTCTATCATTTCCCTGTAAGTTAAGACACATAAAAAATGATGCAGGTTTTATGGAAACGAAGGTTACCTATTGAGAAGTAATTTACTAATATATGTATCTATAAGTATATCCGTATTTTTTTAATTAAAAGAAATGGTATATATATGTTATCCTAGAATATAGGTTATTCAACTTGATTCATCGCCAACTTACCATAAATGGTGTCCCATAATCACTCACAACCACTACCATGACATGGTGGAATACATTTACTACCATGAAGGATTTGGGTGGATGAGACATAAATTTTATTTAGAATGACTAAAACCAAAAATTAATAAACATTAACATACTTTTAGTTATTCATTCATTCGTGCATGAATTTGGCTATATTTTTATAGACAATAACATTTTCAAATACATCTATCCTAACTTCATCGAGATAGAAAATATTTTTATCCTACGTAGTTTTAAATTAAAAATAAGGGGTCTTAACTACCTAATAAGGTACATTACCAATCTTAGTTTGTAATTTACATGGATTTCCATGCACCAAGTAAAAAATATGACATTCCAAGGGGGATTTTATACCTTTCAATTTTTACCTCTTCCAAACCTAAACAAAATTATCAAACATATACTATCTAAAACATAATTCTTTTCTTTTCCTACATCAATTGAAATAAAATCTAAATACACATTATGTTCATATATTGGGTGTGAGAAAAAATACTCATTGGGATACTAAAGGAAACATTCCCTAAATCCTTTTGTTAATATGTATATGTTATATGGTATATCATATTGTATGATATAAATGAAGCATAAAATATGATCTATATACTGAAAAATGATTTTCAATATATTTTTTGTATCATATTATAATATTATAAGGAAATTGTAAAATCATATAAATGTGTCCCATGCAGGAAATGAGATTTCCGGTAATTATTGTTTATAATTGATTATTATATGGCCTCCATAGTACATGCAATCATGGAGTATGACTGGATGATTCATATGGAATAAATCATGCTACTAATTATGGGTGTTCGTGCACACTCCTACATATGCTACCATTAATAGAGTCTTTTATATGATAAAACATGTAAGGGGTCAAATGCATAAGATTATGCATTGACTAAGGAATTAACTCATGGGATGTATTTTATGTGTTAATACACATAATAACCAAGGAGAATCCCATGAATTTATATATAAACCTTACTTACATAGAATGATAGAAGTTTTTATGGTTTTCTTGGATGATACTCTAGGATCCCATAGATTTCCCTGCCTTCCTCCTTTGTATCAAGAGAAACTAGCATGTCATGGTAGAAGAGATAATTATATTTTGAGAGTCTAAACTATAATATTTTTCCCATGGATAACTATATAGGTGGAAGTCATACATATACCACTGATGTGATGATCTTCAAATACATTCAAAGGTATTAGAGTAGACATTACAAGGCAGTGTACTCTATATATTACAGTATTCTTCATTTCTCTTTATTGTAAGTTCTTTGTTTATTCTTACATAATGATTTTGTATTAATGTTTTGATATGATTTTTTCGTGATATTAATTTTTAAATTATCCATTATAATACTCAATGTGGTTTCAATGAAACCCATGTTTTTTCATTTGTGAAATCATGCATGAAATAGAGAAAGCCATGAAAACATAGCATCCATGTTCTCAGCTTGAATGTAACTAGTATACTAGATTATGATTATATTGAGGGTTCTATGTAAGGTCTCTTATTATTTCCTCTTTCATATATGGTTTTATGTAATGGTCATTGTAGCTTACCCATAACAAAATACTTGAATATAAGGGTCATTTGAGGTTACCCTTATAAAGAAGGATTATATAAAAGGGTCATCACTAACTACCCATACATTGACTGTTCTATGTAAGGTTAATAGTGAGTTACTATCATGAGGAAAACATTTTAAGGGTAATTTCATACTACCATTAGGTGTGATTGGTTCCCGTGTAAGGGTAATTAAACATTTTTTAAATTTTTTTTATTTTTGTTATATATGTGTATAGTTTATAAATTATTTATAAATAATAACTGATAAGATTTTTAAAATAAGATTTTTCATGTCTAAATTCAATATGAAAAGTTTTTGTTTATTTCTATTATTCTTATAAAAAAATTTGTGTATTATTTAATGTAATTAAGTTATAAATTGATTTTGATTATTCGTAGTTTTTTTATAAATAAGGTAGAATTATATTTTGGAATATTTATAAATTAATAAGAAAATTAAAAATTAATTTTCAATAAAATGATTATTGTTAATTGATTAAATGTTTTTGAAATAATTATTATAAATATTCCATTAATGTTAACAAGTTTATAGTAAGACTATATTTTTCAAATATATAGGATTTATAAAATGTTTATAATAATATTAAAATGTAATTTGAGAATATATTTATTTATAGAGTTTATAAATTAGTTATTTATAAATAATTTTTAAATAATTATATAAATGTTTATGAAAATTTTATTTATAAAATATTATAAATATTATAAGTTAATATTTAAAATAAAATTTAACCAATTTTATGGCAATCCTTATGATCTAGAAATAAAATATTTACAAAGAAATAAAAAGGGTAAATTATTAAATTTTTATAAATTATAAAATAATTAAAAAATATTAATTCATTATATGTAAATAATTAAATCTTAATAATTAATTAATTTTACATATAAAAATAAAGGGGCCATATTTGGGATATTATTTAAACCTCAACAAAAAAATTTGATGTTTTATTTTATTAGGTGTTTAAATAATATTTAAATACGTTATATTTATGATTATACAATTACATTACATACTTGAAATATATATTATTTATAATTCATAAAATGTAATATTTTGAAAATAAAATAAAAAATAATGAAAAATAATAAAGAGTTCATATTGGAATGAATATTATGTTTTTATATTCATAATTATACACTCTATATAATGTAAATAAAAAAATAAAAAATATTTAGATTTAGATGTTATTTAGGAATCATTCATAACAGGTTGCCTCATTTTAAAATAATTTAAATTTTCATTTATTTAAAAATTTAATCCCTATTTTATTTACAGTGATAAATTATTTAATTATGAATATATGTGTACTTTAGTTTAATATATTAATATTCTTATTATAAAATTAGTATTCCATATATTACTTGCTAAAAAATTCAATATATGATTTAGTGTTCATCTACCTTTCCCTTGGTTTCTCATTGGGGTTATTAACATGAATTTGGTCATTGATAATAGTTTGTTCCAATTAGATTTTATAGTTGTTATTGATTGAATTATCTCTTGAGTAAACACTTCTTGGGTAGTGGGAATTTAGTTTAGTTTTCCCACTAAAAATATAGGGTTTTTCCTTATTCTAGAAAGGTGAGGATTTTCTATTTATCACTCGATAATTACACATGTTGATATTTACAATATGATATTACATTATTAATTTAATTTAAGTGTTCATGTACCTTATGTATAGGATGTATTTTAGTATGTTTGAATTTGTGTGGCTCATATTTTTGGATGAGTAACAGAAACATGAGGGTCATATAAAGAGTTTCACATCAACATGGATTGAAAATATTGATTTGGTGAAAGGAATTGGATTCGAAACTAAATCACTAAAATTATGCATACATAAAGGGAATAACATGAGATGAGAGGGTGATATTAAAACCCCTTTAAAATATTAAGGGCGATATTCCTTCCAAAGAAAAACTTGTTAAGAAATTTATAATATAAACATGCAGTTTCATGTCAAATCAAGGTGCTTCTAGATTGTCTTGTGTAAGGAAATCATATAATATAACAACCCTTCTTTCTATTACATGCTTAAAAATGTTTTATTATATAAACCCTTCACTTGATACAACATGGAATATTTATATATCTAGTTTCTTTGGGGATTAAGAACATTACATAACAATTTAAAACATAAAACACAATATCTTTATTGAAAACTTATTTAACATGACCACTACATTCCCTTGTACTTACCATTCCATGGGATAAGCTGAGGACATGAACAAAAAAAGTGTGAGTTATAAAGCCCATTAAGGGATTTAAAAAAGTATAAAATGAAGAATACAATACATGTTAGGAAATAGTCATATCAATAGATTATAAAAGAAACATGAATATAAAGGCATGATATAACATGATTATCATAACACGGAAATGTGGCAACAACACTTAACATGGAATTTGAATGAGCCAAGGATCATTGCATATGGAGCATGAGTAAAACCTCATTTTACATGAATTATAATGAGTAAAACCTCATTGCACTTGACGTATCATGATACTACTCTTTACCCAATGCATTGGAGTGCTATTATGGCACACCCTTCTTAAACATTTCATTTCATACATATGTGTGCCACAAGATCATAAAACATAGATTCATTAAACATTATAATTTATTCCATCATAATGGAATGTGGAATTCATCCATCAAACTTTTCCATAAATAAGTAAATTTTTATAATGTTGAATACCCATGATAGAGAAATGGTCATGGTATTCACTAGATAATGATTTTGGCTTTGAAAATGGCCATGCAATTTCGGTAGCATAATGACATATCATAAGACATCATATAAAATATTAATGAGAGATAAAAGGGTGTATCATAATATTTAAATGAAATGGAAAGTAAGGGGGTCATATAAATACATGTCCCAACATATGTAATGGAATTTGGATTCATGATACAAAATAATTTCTTGAATATAAATGAGTAGAGAGAAATTCCTTACGAAATTTCATCATGGTAATGGGTGTACATGGGATGCATTAATGAGAAAGGGGTCTCTAATAATTAAAACATAAATATGGAAGTATGGGAGATGTGCAAAATTATACCCCAATATTTATAATTAAAAATAAAATGGCATTACAATATTAAGACACTTGGATAAAATGAAAAAGGAAGGAATCCCTTACTTGGAAGTGTGGTCCCAGAGGTTTTTCAGGGGCTTGAGAGAAGCTTCTTATGAGGATGGGGTGCCTTGGGAGGATTCTAGAAAGAGTATATCTCAAGTTGTATGAACTCCAGAGGCTTTGAGGGTATATGAAGATGGAGCTTGTATGGGTTTATATAGGAAAGGAGAGGGAATTCTCTATAATTTAGGTTTGGGACACCACACATTAAACTAATCAAAACCACAAAAAAACCCCCTGGTTTTTTCCCATGGTTTTTTCCGAAGGGGAGTGGGAAACATTATTTTATAAGGATAATGGTCTAAATTTTTAAAATAATAGGGTTTCTTATATACAGGTGTGTCACACTATCAATTTTAAAAAGTTAAAATGTTTTATAATTTTTGAATGTTCCACTAAAGCATTTTAAAATAAATCAAACAAACCTAAAATATAATTATTTTAATGGTAAAACATATATTGGCCAAACATATTATTATATTATTTTGTTACATCACTATTGGGTCATTAAGATGTCATAAAATACATTATATAATTAAATGGTATTTAATTTTTACCTAAAAATTCAATTATCTCATAAAATTATGAAAACTTCAACGTTGGATAATTTCAACATCCTGATTCCAAAACAAATATCTATTTTATGTAAATAAATTTATAAATATGTGATTTTTTAATTTTAAAATAAAAACCCACATTTATCGAAAAATCATGGGTTTTGATAAAAATAGCTTTCAAACCTTAATAAAAATAACAATTGTATTCATAAAAATTATACGATCATTTATATTTAATAAAAATTAATTTAGTAATAATATTTTGTTAAAATATTATTTAATTCAAAAAAAATATAATTCATCAAAATATACTTCTTAATTGAATATTAACTAAAAATATTATTTGTGCTTTAAAACTATTTACGATGTAACAATAATTAAAATGAATGTATATTATTTATTATATACAAAAATAATGCACAAAATCATAGTCTTAAGGTCTTGTTACATAACCCCTTATTAAACCCACATAAGACTGAAGGGTAAGGTGTGCAATGGTGATGGACTCTTGGGGTGGCTCAGATAACATCGCTTGGGTGGTAATCTCTATCAACTTCTACTTCTCCCATAGGCGGTTCTGCTTTAGCTTAACGTGTTAAAACTTGGCTTGGGCTCATTCAAGAGTGAATACTAATGATTCCACCTCCTTTATAAGCTCTATCAAATGGGATTCATAGAGGGAAATTATACTAGATTAGGCCATTACTTCCTTTGAGTAAATTGGATTTGTTAAAGACCTGTATTAATACTAATCATGTGATCACTGTTGAAAGGCTATATTAGCAATGGTCAGAATTCTTAATGGTATTTTAAAATCTAAAAACATAAAACCAAGGAAGTTCCCATTTTATATACCCATTTTATATAATAATACATTTAATTGGATTAAAATAAGTTTTCATTAATTAAATTTTTGATCATTACAATATTCCCCCTTAAAAAATTTCTCCCTTAAAATTTTATTTTCCCACACTAAACAGATTCAGGTATCTTTGCTTCATCACTTCCTCTGATTCCCATGTTTCCTCTTCAAACATGTGGTTTCTCCACAAAACCTTGATGAGGGGAATTGTCATATTTCATATAACTTTTTCTCTACGATCTAAGACCTTCACCGAATTCTCTTCATAGGTGAGTTCATTCTCCAATGGTACCACCTCTGGATTGAGTACATGTAATGGGTCTACTATGTACTTTATCAAGAGTGATACATGAAATACATCATGTACTTGAGATAGGTTCGGTGGGAGTGCTAGTTGATAGGCCACCGCTCCAATGTGATCATGTATATCAAAAGGTCTGATGTACCTTGGACTAAGCTTTCCCTTCTTCCTAAATCTCATAACTCTCTTTTACGGTGATCTGAAGGGGAATACCATGTCTCTAACATCAAACTCTAGGTCTCGTCAATGATTATCAGCATAGATCTTTTTTCAACTCTCATTAGCTTTAATGTGCTGAAAGAATGTGTTAACATTCTCCACCCTTATTTTGTGCATCTGTAGACCTAGAAGTCTTCACTCCAAAACTTCATCTCAACGTGTTGGTGTTCTACACCTCTTCCCATACAGATCTTCATAAAGAGACATATAGATTCTTGAGTGGAAACTATTGTTTTTGAGAACTCAACAAGAGTGATATATTGATCCCATATTCCTTTGAAGTCCATTGAGAAATCTCTCAACATGTCCTCAAGTGGTTGGATAGTCCAATCAGATTGGCCATCAGTTTGAGGATGATAAGTTGTACTAATGTTCAGCTCGGTATCCAGAGCATTTTGAAGACCCTTCCAAAACTTAGAGGTGAATCGTGTATCTCGATCGGATTTAATAGATAGTGGTACTCCATGTGGCTTTACCACGTCTCTAATGTATATATGTGCCAGTTGATCTAATGAGAAGTCCTCCTGAATTGCAATGAAGTGTGAAGTCTTTTTAAGATGATCCATAACAACTCAAATAGCACTGTTTACCGTGGATGTCTTTGGATGTTTTGTGAAACAGTCCATGGTTATATTCTCCCATTTCCATCCTGTTATGGGTCATGGTTGCATCATCCCCTTATACTTTTTCCTCTCAGCCTTCACTTGCTGACATACCAGAAAATTTTATGTATACTTAGTGATCTGTTTCTTCATGTTATCCCACTAGTAATGCTATCAGATATCTCAATACATCTTTGTGTTTCCTGGGTGAATAGAGAAATTTTAATTATGTCCATCATCAAAATTTTTCTTCTTTAACTCTTGATTCGATGGAACATATATTCTAGACCCAAATCTCAAGATTCCTTATTTATTGACATTAAAATCCAGGGATTTTTTTCTTGATATTTTCCACCTTCTTCTGAATTCTCACATTATCCTTTTGAGCATCCTTTAACCTTTCCAAAAGAGATGGTTGAGCAATAATTTGTGAAAGGATTTACGATGTTACCTTCTTTATTATTCTCATATCCATCTTTATTAAAATCTTAGAAGATTGGATCCTTGTCAATTCTCATCAATGATAGAATTGTTGGGTACTTTCTACATAGATTGTTCACCACCATGTTCACTTTCCCAGGGTGGTAATGGATTTAGCAGCCATAGTCTTTTATTAGCTCTAACAATAATTTTTGGTTCATTCTCAACTCCTTCTGTGTGAATATATACTTGAGGCTTTTGTGTTATGTATATATTTCACCCTTCTCCCTAAAGAGGTAATGCCCCCATATTTTTAAAGAAAATATCACTACAGCCAACTCTAGATCATGTTTTCGATAGTTTTTCTCATTAACTTTCAATTACCTTGAAGAATAGGTAGTTAATATGGTATTATAAATCAACACACAAACCAGGACCTTCTTCGAAGAATCACTAAAGACAACAAAAAGTGTTCCACTTGTGGGTAATTTGAGTACAGGCGTAGTGATAAGACTCCTTTTCAACTCTTTAAAGTTGTATTTGCATTCATCAATCCAAGAAAATTTACTCCCTTCCGAGTTAACTTGGTAAGAGGGTCGTAAAATCATGAAAAAATTCTCACAAATGAGAAATAATATCCATCTTACCCAAGGAAGCTACAGATATTTGTTACTGATGTTGGCCTCTTCTATCCCTCAATTGTAGCTGTCTTAGAGGTATCCATAGATATTCCATTTCTTCTGATGATATAGCCCAATAATGAGACTTCCTTCAACCATAACTCACACTTTCTATAATTTTCATAGAGAATCTCCTTCTACAAGGTCTCTAGTATTGTTCTTAGATGGTCCTCCTAATCCTCCTTGATTATGGAGTATATTAGAATATCATCTATGAAGACTACCACAAATTTGTTGAGGTAATCCCTAAGGACTATATTCATCAAGTTCATGAAGATTTTTGGAGCATTAGTGAGTCTGAAATGCATTACTATGAATTCATTGTTCCCATACCTTGTATAAAAAGTAGTCATGGGGATATCCTCCTTCTTCACCCTTACTTGGTAATATCCTGACTGAAAATATACATTGGAAAAGTATTGTGATCCACATAGGTGATCAAACAAGTTATCTATTAGGATAAGATGATACTTTTTATTTATCATGACTTTGTTGAACTCACGATAATCAATGCATAGGTGTATTTACCCATCCTTCTTCTTAATGAAGAGGACTGGAGCACCCCATGGTGAAGCACATGGTTGTATAAACCCATTATCTATATTCTCTTGTAGTTGTTTCTTCAACTCCTCAAGATCCAAAATATCCATTATATATATAGTCTTTGGATATTGGTAATTCCCCAAGTATAATTTCAATATAGAATTCAACATCTATTCTAGGAGGAATACCAGGAAATTCCTCAAAAAACACTTCAGTGAATTCCCTCACAATAGGTATGTATTCAAGGATGGTTTCTTCCTTGGACTCAATCATCTGATCCAGATATGAATTCTCATAGGGTAGTAATATCCATGCTTGAGATTATGGTCCTAAAAAATATTCATCTTCTTCCTTTCACTTGTATAGAATCAAGGTTCGATTCTCCATATGGAGAGTGATTTCCCTCTCGCGAAAATTTATATTAGCTCTATATAAGGAAAGCCAATCCAGGCCGAGAATTAAATAAAATCTCACCAAAGGGAGTATAATGAGGTTATCTGAGAAGTTAAATCCACAAATTATGACAGGGGAGGAGTTATATTCATGGGATTAAATGATTTCCATGTTTTTCGTACTCACAGACATCATTACTTCCATAATTTTTAGTGGTGTTGGGATGGTTGTACTAAACATTTGGGAGACAAAATAATGTGTAAAACTAGAATCAAAAATTAGGTTGGTTATTCTTGAATAAAAAACTAGTATACATATCACCACTTTGTTTTCGGGGTTCACTTTGGCGGTAGTGATGGAAAAATCTTTCCCTTTATACCATGGATGTGGTTGGTTTCTTCTGAAACCCATGGATTAAGGAACTGATTTGCAAGGTTCCTTGTTTATTTTCAATTGAATCATTGAAAAACATGTTGAGGGTTAAACAGAGCATTCATATCCTCTGTCATAGCCACAGGTTTTTCATGTCAGCAGTTAATGGCTAGGTGCCCTTATCTTCTACACCTAAAGAATTTCCTCGTCTCCTTCATAAAATTTCTGTGGTGTTATTTTCCACACCTTTGGCAAGTGGGGTGCTATGTTTTCTTAGAACCATTGGATTTATCCATAAGATTACTATAATTGAAGTCCACCTTACACTTCTTATCCCCATGATGCCCGTGAGATTTTACTATCTCCATTTAGGCTTTGAGGGAATATCGGACAATTTTCTCATAGCTATCAAAGTCACGGATCTCTAGAGATTTCTATAGCCTAGGTTTTATCCCACCAAAGATGCGGTAAATCTTGCATTTGGGGGTAACAACAAAGTTGGAGGCATATCATGAAATCCTTTTGAATTTTTCCTCATACGCTCTGATGGATTCGACATCTTTTTTATTGAGTGCAAGGAAGTCCCTTTCCATCTTATATCGGAGGGTGTGAGAAAAATATTTATCGAAAAATAGTTTTCGGAAATCCTTCCATTCCAATGCATCAATCTCCTCCTTATGATTTTTAATTATTATCAATGTCCACAATTGATCATCCTCACCCTCCATATGATAAGCATCCAGAGGAACCTTCTCTTGTTCAGAACATTGAAGTATGGAGAATATCCTTTCAATAGATTTGATCCAATGTTCATCAATTGAGGTATCTGATGATCCATTAAAAATATGAGGCATTTTTCTCATGAAGCTCTCGATTGTGACTTGTTCTTTATTAGGGTGGGGTTGAACGTTCCTCTTAACCCATGATTCTATTTAAAGCTTGAGTTAACTGAGAGAGTATCATGACAATGTCTGCGATTCCTGCTCCCATTCGATTGGGCATCTTATTAGAATAGTCATCACATTGATCTTTCCATTGGTTATTATCTTGAGTCCTCTTATTATCATAAATTGGCTAGAATAAAAGGAATGTTAGGGGTAACACATAAATCATAATCCAAATATAAAAAAATGACTTATAAATTACTTTTATTTCCTTAACTTATAAATCTATAGGTTTCAATCTATGTTATCCATGATCCACTTCCCATCATATATTCTTAGGGGAATGTTTTTATTCCATTAATAATGGTTCATACTAATATTAGGAATTTAACAAATCATATCCCTCTAGAGTATCATAACCAAGAGTGCAGCAAGGTCCTTTCTCATGTACCAGGATACCTCAGGTCAAGCCTGAAACTCCTTGTTGGATTTTTCACACCAAGGTACATAAATACCAGAGTCGCCTCTACCTACTGGTATCCAGAGAGGGATGTATTTTATTGATAAACTACTTACTAAATACTCACCAAAATATAGTGATATCTTTATTGCCCTTAGTCTTATCCCTAATGATTTTACTAGGGTTTTCTAATCCTAATCCCAAAAATAACTAAACATATCCTTTGATACCAACTATAAAAACCATTCTTTTTATTACACACATAAACATGATTTATTACATAAACTCTTCACTTGATAAAACATGGAATATTGAGAGGAATTGTTTATTTTGGGATTATAAAAATTACATAATGACTTAAAACATGAAACACGATATCTTTATTGAAAACTTCCTTTACATGACCATTATATGCCCTCGTACTTAGCATTTCATGGGATAACCTGAGAACATGCGTAAGAAAAGGGTGAGATATAAAGCCCAATAAGGGTGTAAATAAGGAATAACATTAAGAATACAATACATGTTAGGAAATATTTATATCAACAGATCATAAAATAAATATGAACATAAAGGCATGATATAGCATGATTAACATAACACAGAAATGTGGCAACAACACTTAACTTGGTATTAGCATGAGCCAATGATCATTGAAAATGGATCACAAGTAAACACTAATTTCACTTGAATTAGCATGAATGAACCCTCATTACACTTTATGTATCTTGATACCACTCTTTACTCAATGCATTGAAGTGCTATCAGGGTGCACCATTCTTAAACATTTCATTTCATGCATAAGTGTGCCACAAGATCATACAACATAGATTCATTAAACATCATAATTTATTCCATGGTAATAGAATGTGTAATTCATACATGAAACTCTTACATAAATAAGTAAATGTTCATAAAGTTTAATAACCTCGATATAAAAATTGTCATGGTATTCACTACACAATGATTTTGGCTTGGAAAATGGCGGTGCAATTTCGGCAACATAATAGGGTGACATAAGACTTCATATAAAAGGTTGATAAGAGGGAAAAGGGTGTATCATCATATGTACATGAAATTGAAATTAAGGGGGTAATATAAATACATTTACCAACATATGTAATGGAATTTGGATTCATAATACAATATAATTACTTGAATGTAATTGAGGAGAGAGAAATTCCTTACGGAATGTCAGCATGGTAACTGGTGTACATGGGATGCATTAATGAGATAGAAAGGGGTATCTAAAAATTAAAAAATAAAGAGGTAAGTATGTGGGAGGTTTTAAATCATACCCAAAAATTTATAATTGGAAATAAGAGGGCATAAAAATATTAAGATACTTGTATAAAATGAGAAAAGAAGGAATCTCTTACTTGGAAGTGTGATCCCAAAGGCTTGTGAGGGGCTTGCGAGAGGATTCTTGGGAGGTTGGGGTGCCTTGGAAGGATTATATAAAGAGGAGGGAAGAGTTTGGAATAACTCTAAAGGCTTTTAGTGAATAAGTAGTGGGATATTGGGTGATTTTATATAATAAAGGATATGGAATTCTTTATTATTTAGGTTTGGGACACCACACATTAAACTAATCAAAACCATAAAACAAACCATTGTTTTTTGAACATTGTTTTTTCCAAAGGGGAGTGGAAAACATTGTTTTATAAGTCCAATGGCCTAAATTCTTAAAATAATAGGGTTTCTTATTTGGAGGAGAGTCACACTCTCAATTTTAAAAAGTTAAAATGTTTTATAAGTCTTGAAGGGTCCACCAAATACTCATAAAAAAATCAACAAAAACTAAAATCACATTATTTTAATGGTAAACCATATATTTTCTGAAAATATCATTATAGTATTTTATTACATCACTATTGGTTCATTATGATGTCATAAAACACGGTATATAATTAAACGTTATTTAATTTTTACCCAAAAATTTGACTGTCTCAGAAAATTATTAAAAATTCACCATTGGATAATTTCGACATCCAAATTCCAAAAATAATATTCATTTTATCAAAATAAATTTATAAATATGTGAATTTTTACTTTTAAAATAAAAACTGACATTAATAAAAAATTCATGGGTTTTGACAAAAATAACTTTCAAAACATAATAAAAATTAAAATTGTATTCACAAAAATTATATGATCATTTATATTTAATATCAATTAATTTAGTAATAATATTTTATTAAATTATTATTTAATACAAAAAAAATACATTAATTCATCAAAATAGATTTCTCAGATGAATATTAACTAAAAATACTATGTGTGCTTTAAAATATATTTACAAAGTAACAATAATAAAATGAATGTATACTATTCTTTCTAAAAAAAATAATGACATATTCATAGTGATAAGGTTTTGTTACATAACCACTTATAACTCCAGTATAATAACAAAGGGTAAGGTGTGTGATGGTGACAGACTCTTGGGGTGGATCGGATAACATCGTTCAGGTGGTAATCTCTATCAACTTCAACTTCCCCTCTAGGCAGTTACGCTCAATCTTAACATGTTCAATATCATATTGGGATTGGTCATGAGTGAAGCCCAATGACACCAAATCCTTTCTGAGCTCTGATAAATGGGATTCGTACATGGAAAGTCTACTGGATGAGGTCGTCACTTCCTTTGTCTTAGTAAATTAAATTTTTTAAAGCCCTATATTAATACTAATCATGTGATCACTGTTCAATGACTATATTAGCAACAGTCACAATTATTAATGGTATTTTAAAATAAAAAAACATAAAACCAAGGAATTTCACATTTTATATAAAAATTTTACATAATAATACATTTATTTAGGTCAAAATGAGTTCTCATTAATGAAATTTTTGGTTTTTGCATGTAATGAGGTGAACCTAATGGTTATGTGCTCATTTTTAAAATTTTATTTGGATTTCACAAGATTGGAAACCCAAACAGTTATGATACCAGATGAATAGAGATCAGTTCATCTATATTATAGATTGGGAAAAGGGTTGTAAACTAACCTATCCAATAGAAATATATGATATGATTATAAATTTTTCTCTACCATATATAGTTATGACTTATATATATTCTTAAACTAGTGTAAGGTATAGTGAAATATAGATCGTGTCTTGTTAATAGGGATGATGAATTTTACAAGGGGTAATAATGTTAGTGTGATTCCATTCTGTAAAAGTCCTTATTGAATGGTTATAAAATATAGTACATGATTAATAAAATCCTTAATCCATTAAGAAATATAGATCTTGTCCCACTAATGGTTTTGATAAATTTTAAAAGGCACTATCATTTTAGTATGATTAAATTTTTTAAAATTCTTTATATAATAGTTATAAAACATGAAACTCATATGATAATAGATTATTTTTTAGATAATTGTGTCATCATCATCCAACATAATATTGAAATAAATCCTTGAAAAAATAAGCTTAATTTAAGAAACTCTAATAACTAGTAACTTAAGAAAAGTTCTTAAGTAGAAATACCTTGTGTTGGATTAATTAATTCCTCAATAACAATGTGTTTATATTATTCAATAGGTAAATTTACATGTATATTAAAAATATAGAATGATACGCTTAATGTTTTAAAGGAATTATATTTAAATTGACCTAAGGAATATCAGTTTCATATAATCAATATTATTGTTCCCATGTGTGTTTTAGTGGTATTTTTTATCAAAAAATGAATTTTTTGTGTGTGTAGAAGGATATAAATATGTGTGTGCATGTGATATGAAGAATGAGTGTGATATAGGATGAATTGAGGTTTATAGTGGTATAATTTTTAGACTATGTGTAAAAAGATTCAATTAGCCCTTAATTATGATTATTTTTTTGCCAATATTCAAGGAAAACAAGTAAATGTGTTGAAAAATCTATAAAATATATCTAAAACAATTTTTAATATTTTTTTTTTGTTTTTTTAGAATTTTTTGGGATCAAATGAAGTGGTATATAGATTATTGGAATGAATTTTGTAAATTCAGAATTGAGATCTTATGAAAATTGCAATGTTTTGTGATCTATGTAAACATCACTTTTTATTTGTGTAGATATCATTATTAGGGATACAGAGACTTTGTAAGAATGAATTGGAGTTGTGTAAAAATAAATTTTTCCTTCATAAGTATAAACTGATGTTTTTATAATCTTAATTCCCACTTCACATGAATGAGTCACACCGATATGACATGGATATGTTTGGGTAAACATCAGACTGTATATGTATAAACATTATACATGTCACCATAAGAATCATTTTTTATCATTGTAATAATAATTTTCCATCTATTTAAAAATGATTTGTTTCTACATAAATATTTTTTTACTATTTAATATGTAATATTCAGTCTATGTAAACATTAATACATAGAAAATTTATAAATTTTAGCTGATGAGAATTGAGGTTTATAGAAGAAGTTATTAGAAAAGAAAACCAATATATTTTATTAAAAATTAATTCTTTATATAAAATAATCACAAAAACCTTAAAGGTACTTGATTCATAGAAATAAAATTTTGAAAATATGATCTTCAATATTTTTGAAAAAGATCAATGGTGGATGAAAATAAGAGCATAAAAAATAATTAGTGTTAGGAAATTTGATCTATTAATGCTTGGTTTTATGTTCTTCTATGTATAAAATGTTAAAAAATAATTTTTATTAGAGAATGAGAAGAATAAATACAATGGTTGAGTTAATATCTAAGTGTACAGGTTCAAGATAATATTTTAAATGGTTTTACCTAAAGCTCTCTTACTATAAGAGAATGTTCCTTGAAAAAATCTATTGTTATTGTGTGGATTTCATAACATTATGGATTTAAAAGATCTTGTTCTAGTTTAGTTTTTATCTAAAGAGATCATACCAACTTAAGAGAAAAAATATTATTCTCCTGAGTTTTAAAATAATGAGGAAGACAACATTCAGAGTAAACCCATTAGATATGGTTGATATATGAGATTTGGATGATTATGGAGATTATTTAAAATTGTATCCTACATGTGAGGTTATCCATATTGGTATGCAAGTAATATCTCTACATTTACAGTTATGGAAATATAATTCTGATTGGAGAAAATAGAAAATCCTTGTGAATTGATAAATTGATTAGAAACAAAATATCTTTGATATGTAAAGAAAAAAAAGGAATTAGTATAAATAGTGTATAAAATTTTGAGTAAATATTATTTAAAATTGAGAGAAGTGTGTGCTATTTATAAGGGAGTGGAGGATTCTAAACTTGGGAGTACATATTTAGGAGGAGAATATGTAAAAACAATGTAATCAGTGCGATGAGAAAGATCCAAAAAGCTGATTATAAAAACCTAGGTAATGTCAAGATAATTGTTTTTTATATAGTTGTATTTTATTAATTTATATTCATTAATATAATATTATTTAAATTTTTAGTCAAAGGTAAAAGGTACTTATTTCATACAAAATTTGGTTTTCATTAATTATGTGGTTTTATATAAAATCATGATTTAAAAAATATATAATTTTAATTTTAAAATTTGAGTTTCAATTTTGTACTAAAAATTTAAAAATTATCTTAAGATTAATTTTTCATAATTTTCATAATTTCTTTTATTTTTCAATGAATAATGAAATATATTTATTTTTATTGAAAACAATATTCTCTTTTAAAGGATTTATCAAGTGAAATTGTATTTTAGATTATTTTTAAAATTTAATTAGTCCTTTTTTATTAAACGTAACCTAATTTTAGTCTTTTTAATTAATTTTATACTTTAATTAAGTTTAATAATATTTTTCACTTAAAAATGCATTTTTTGAAAAAACTATTTTTATCACATTTCGATTGATTAATTTTAATTAATATTTTTCCACTTATATAAAATTAATCTTGAAAATTTTATTTCATATTTTTAATCATGAGGTATATATTTAGTAAACATTTGCCTTTTATTTTTAGTCATTATGAATAGTAATTTTTGTAAAATATTTTACCATGATAAAGGTAAAATGGGTTATTTATGGGTAAAAAAATGTGATAAGGACTACAGAGTAACACCAACAGTTGTATTAATTTAATTTTATCATTATATTTCATCCATAATCATCAAAAAAATTATCAATTACCATTTATTTCTATTTTCACATGATTTTGACCTTAATAATATTTTATTCAAAGAAAAGATGAAACATTCATTATCTTTACTTTATTATATTAAAATTTTTAAAGTAGGGATAAAAATTTTATGTTAGGTTCTAAATATTCATTTTAAATATATATTAGTTTTATTTTCCATGGTAATTTATTTCTATTTTTTATTAATTTAATAATTGCCTTAAATGTTTGTGCAACCCCAATGCAGTATTTATTTAATTAAATAAAAAATAAATTAAATTATTTTAAAAATATTAAAAGTAATATAATTTGAATTAATTATTATGTTACCAAAATATTATTTATCAATATAAAATTTTATGGATTTGTTAAATTTTTATGATAAAATTCCTTTTCTATCGTGATATTTTCAATGTCAAATTAAATGAATAGTTCCAAAAAATTACATTAATGATATTTTATAATAAATGGTTTAAAATTACTAAAAAAAATCTAAGAAGATATTGGTATATGGTTTAAAATATTAATCATTATAAATTTAGGGTCTATTTGTCCTTTTATAGTAACTATATTGACCCCTTAAGTGTATAAAACATTGATTTCACGATAATTGTAAAAGTTTTATTGGATCATTAAAAAAAGTTAAAGGTAAAAATATAATCTAAAAGTGTAAAAAATTATTTAATGTGGTTATTTCGACTAATAATCATTTCTAATTTTTATATTATCAAATTTAATCCATTTAAATTTTAATATTAATTTAATAATTTACGAAATTCCAAGACTGCCCCTCGCTCTCTTATTAAAGGGATCCTCATCTCCTCTTTTCTTCACACTCCAAAATCCTTTTTCTGTAGTAAATAACTACCCATATAACTTCTCTACATCCCTCCCAACATATTAGTGGAGTATTTTGTGATTAGAAAACCAACCTTAGAAAGATTTTTGTTTCAACTTTAAGTGGTTGTCCTAAGAAGAGGTATAGTTCTTAACCAAGAAAATTCATTTTATTTATTCTTATAACACATTAAATTATTATTAAAACATCCTAAAATCAAAACAACGGTTTATTACATATACTAATATGTTATTATTTTAATGGAATCTCCTATATCTATCATCACTTCCATCAAATGGTAAATGAAAATGTCATTCGTCTGTATGACGAACTAATGCCTTACGAACTGATGTAAATCATTTTCCATTGCATCCTCTAATGAATGGTTATAATAATGGATTTTATTTATATATAAGGTATTTAAGAAATATTTCTCATTATAAAAATATAATATATCATTTAATTTCTAACCATTCCATTCATTGAAACATGATACCATCGTTCAGGCATATGTGTGGAAAACTACCATGATAAAGTGTTGTGATTAATTGTTCATAACCACATCACAAAAATGACATATATAACTATATTTAAAATAAACTATATCGTATTAATTATATAATTATCATTCTATAATGTTAAAATAATACTTATCTTCTTTCTATAAATAACTTTGAAAAATGGAAATGTTACTCATGTGTATGTACGACCTACCATCTCCATAATTGTAGTATATATCATTTTTAATAAAAATATTTTAGGGTTCTTTTTAAAATTATAATTTATTTATTGAAATTGTAATTATTTCATGATTATTATTCTTCATATGATGGAACAATTACCACTTTACCATAACAAACCTACCAAAGTTCGTTTGACATATGAGCTGAATGTCATGAAAACATCTGATGTGAACTTAATTGATTAAGTAATTATAAATAAAATATAATTAAAAAATGAATAATAATGAACATGAAAATTTATATTAATAAATTAAATAATTAACACAACTTTTTTATTCAGGAATATAAAGAACCTACATAACGATTTAGACTCAATGTAAGAGTATTTATTTTAAAGTTCCCCTTCCAAATATTTTTCTTCCATGTCAATATATTTCAAAAAATATCATATTAATATATTTAAATTTACATTAAATAATTATAAATGAAATTTTTTGTCTCTTTTTACTTTATTTCAAATTTATTCCAAAGTAATATATTTATGGAATGTTTTTACTTTCATTACAAAATGAAAAAATAATGTTTTATTTTAACGTATACGGTGGAAACAACTTATCCTTACATGGAAAAAAATATTTATTATTTGTATTAATTTATAATATTCTATGATTTCTTGAATAGAAAACACTTCCTCTCTTTTATTGGGTTGTTTTGATATTGAAAATATGGTTTTAAAAGGAATTTGTATTTCAATATCTATTTTTTTTTCAATAATTTTAAAATATTTTTTAAAGGATTTTATTAAAGATATAGTCATTGAGAATTATTTATGATAATATATGATCCCAATGTATCTAAATAATATGAGTGTGAATGATATATATTATATAAGTTTTTTTCCAATATAGCGCTATAGTGAATTGGATTATAATTATGTCCTCTAGATAATTATGTTGGATGTTGATTGTATAGTTATTCCAATTGTAATAGTTATGTATATGTCCTATTAATATGATGTACCAAGAAACCTTCATGAATATTATATACATAATAAATGGTTTTTATGGAGGTACTTTGATTTTAAAATTTAATATTATAGTACTTTGTTTAAAGGAATAATTATTCCCTTTTAAAGAAAAAGGTATGTCTTTAAGAGGTCATTTTTCATGGGATCTCATGTCTTATAAAAATCCCTCAGGATTATGATTTTTTTTATGAATTTATAAAAAGTGGTTTATGAAAAAAAATTTGTAGAAAAACTATTCTCTTATGTAAGTAAATAATTATTTTAGGTACAGGTTTGTTATATTAAAGAAAAACCACCATTTTAATATCATTATTGTGAAAAATACTAAGAAGTTTATTTCTTCTTTTAATAACCATTATTAAGATTTCCACATTTTTGAAATGTTTTTCATAAATTTTAAGTATTTTCAATAACAAATAATATGTCAAGTTAAAATTCATGATGATTTTTCATTAAAAGAAAACATGTTTCTTTTTAAAAAATTGTTTTTTGGAAACAAATTGATATTTAATAGATGTATACACTTTTTAATATACGGTTTTTTATGTAAGGGTTGTGAATTAAATCTCTAAAAATACAAACCATAAAGATCATTGGGAATTTAAGAAGGTTAATAATGGTCTATATACACTATAATATGTAATATATAAGGTTTGGTCATTATAGTTTGTATTAGAGAAAGATTTGGATAACCATATTAGTTGGGATGATGGTAATAAAATACCATAAAAAAAAATTTAATTTATTGTTAAGTTAAAATTATACAACATTTAAATATTACCATGTATCTTTATGTAAAATATGTATATTGAAAATGGTTTTATATAGATGAAATATAAAAGATAAACTTGCAAGGCACTTAGGGGATGATATCCTTACAAATTAGTAACCCATAATGACTAGAATTGAAAAAGGGAAATTTGCTATAGTGATAGATTGGACGACATAGGAAATATATATTGTTAGTATCCATGAAATAGATTAACCTTATTCAACATAGAAAAATGTCTATAGTGGATCATTTCATGAAACAATACCCTCCAGCATTCAGTAGATCATTTGACCATGTGATAGCTGAAGGATGGATTAAATCTATAGAGAATATATTTGATGTCATCGGTTGTTCATATCATCAAAGTTAACCCTTTTTATTTATAATTTTTAAAGTTGAATTTCACAATTGTTGGTTAATGATTAACAATATTAGATAAATATAAGAGATTGATGCCATGGAATGGTGTGGGTTTTATAACAACCCTGCTCTTTTTTACAAACTTAAACATGATTTATTACATAAACTCTTCACTTTATAAAACAAGGAAGATCAGGAGGTCTAGTGAATTTGGGTATTATAAAAATTACCTAACAAAATAAAACATAGATAACAACATCTTATTGAAAACTTACTTTTCATGACCACTATAATCCCTCGTACTTAGCATTGCATGGGATGACCAGAGGGCATGCATAAGAAAAACGTGAGCTATAAAGCCCAGTAAGGGAGTAAACAAGTACAACATGAAGATTAAAATACATGTTAGGAAATATTCATATCAATGGAGCATAAAATAAACATGAACATAAAGGAATCGTATATCATGATTATCATAACATGGAAATGTGGTAACAACACTTAACATGGAATTAGCATAATCCAAATCTCATTACATATGGAGCATGAGTAAACCCTCATTTCAGATGAATCATGAGTTACACCTTATTTAACTTGAATTATAATGAGTCAATTCTCATTTCAAATGTTGTATCATGATACTATAATTTACCCAATTCATTGAAGCGCTATCAGGGTGCACCCTTCTTAAACATTTCATTTCATGCATAAGTGTGCCACATGGATTGCAAAACATGGATTCGTTAAACATCATCATTTATTCCACAATAAAGTAATGTGGAATTAATACATGATAGTATATAATGAATAAGTAAATGTGCATAAAGGTGAATACCCTTGATAGATAAATGGGAATTGTATTCACTACACAATGACTTGGGCTTGGAAAAACGTGGTGTAATTTCGGCAGCATAACGGTGTGACATAAGAATTAATAAAAATAGTTGATGAGAGATAAGGAGGTGTCTCATAATATTTACATGAAATTTACAGTAAAGGGGTCATATAGATACATGTCCCAACAATTTTAATGGAATTAAGATTCATGATACAAAATAAAATCTTGAATGTAAATGAGGAGAGAGAAAGTCCTTTTGGAATTTCGGCATAGTAACGGGTGTACATGGGAGGAATTTAATGAGAGAGAAAGGGGTCTCCCATCATTAAAACATTAATATAAAAGTATATGGGAGGTGAAAAATCATACCCCAACATTCATAGTTGAAAATAAAATGGCATAACGATATTAAGAAACTTGGATAAAAAGGGAATGGAAGGAATCCCTTACTTGGAAGTCTAATCCTAAAGGCCTGGGAGATTCTTGAGATAGGATTATTGGGAGCTTGGGGTGCCTTGGGAGGATTATATAGAGATTATTTCAGATTTTGGACAAATTCAAAAGTCTTTTAGTGAAGAGGAATTGGATGCTTTGGTGGGTTTATATAGGAAATGAGAGGGAATTCTTTATTATTTAGGTTTGGGAAACCACACATTAAACTAATCAAAACCACAAACCAGCCCCTAGTTTTTGCCAATGGGTTTTCTCAAAGGGGATTGGAAAAAAATATTTTATAAGGACAATAGCCTAAATTCTGAAAATAATATGGTTTCTTATGTGGAGGTGAGTCACACTCTCAAGGAAAACAATTTAAAAAGAAAAAATGTTTTATAAATCTTGTAAGGTCTACTAAATCTTTATAAAATAAAACAAACAAACCCAAAATAACATTATATTAATGGTAAAACATATATAGGCCGAAAATAATGTTTATATTATTTTATTACATAACTATTGGGTCATTATGATGTCATAAAACACATTATATATTTAAACGGTATTTAATTTTTACCCAAAAATTCGACTATCTCAGAAAATTATGAAAAATTAACTACTGGATAATTTTTACATCCTGATTCCCAAAATAATATTAATTTTATCTAAATAATTTACTAAATATGTGAATTTTTACTTGTAAAATAAAAACTAACATTTATCTAAAATTCATGGGTTTTGACCAAAACAGCTTTAAAAACTTAATAAAATTTGCACTTGCATTCATAAAATTATACGATAATTTATATTTAATAAAACATAATTTATTAATAATAATAATATTTTATTAAAATATTATTAAATTAAAAAATAAATTAATTCATTCAAATATATTTCTTAGTTGAATATTAAAGAGAAATACTATTTTCTCTTTAAAAACAATTTACAAAGTAACAATAAAAAATGAATGTATATTCTATATAAAAGAATAACGTATATAATGGAAGTACTAGGGTATTATTACATAACCCCTTATTACAACCACATAAGATAGAAGGGTAAGGTGAGCGATGGTGACAGAATCTTAGGGTGGCTCGGATAACATCGCTCGGTTGGTAATCTCTATTAACTTCCACTTCTCCCATAGTTGGTTTCACTCAAGATTAACGTGTTCAAGCTTAGATTGGGCTTGGTCAAGAGTGAATATAAAATACACCAACTCCTTTCCAATTTCTGAAAAATGGGCTTTATATAGAGCAAGTCTACTAGATGAGGCCATCACTTTCTTTATCTGAGTAAATTGGATTTGTTAAAGCCCTATATTTATACTAATCATGTGATCATCATTCAACGATTATATTAGAAATGATCACAATTCCTAACGGAATTTAAAAATCCAAAAACATAAAAACAATGATGTTCACATTTTATATAACCATTTACATAATAATACTTTTAATTACATCAAGAGTAATTTTCATTAATGAATATTTGGGTCGTTAAAATCTCCCCCCTTAAGAAATTTCACCCTCAAAATTTCCTTTTCCAACACAAAAACAGATGAGGGTAACTCTTCTTCATCAATTATTCTGATTCCCACATTGATTCTTCATAATTGTAGTTTTTTCACAACACCTTGATGAGGGACATTTCCTTATTTTGTAGTAATTTTTCTCTACGATCTAAGATCTTCACTAGTTGCTCATCATAAAAAAGATCGTCCTCTAGATATACCTTCTATGAAGAGAGTACATGTGAAGGGTTTAGTATGCACTTATTTAAGAGGGGTATATGAAAGACATCATGTACTTTGTCTATGGTAGGTTCAAGTGCTAGTTGATTGGCCACAACCCCGACACGATCGAGAATCTCGAAGGGGCCGATGTACCTAGGACTTAACTTCCCTTTATTCCCAAACCTCATGACCTTCCTCCATGAAGATATGTATAGAAACACCATGTATCCATCTTTAAACTCATGGTCTCATCGATAGTTATGTGCATAACTCATCTATTGACTCTAGGATACCTTGATATGTTACTGAATGGTTTGTTACCTTCTCCACCATTTCTTATACCATTTATGGTCCTAGAATCTTATTCTCACCGACTTCATCCCAACATGTCGGTGTTCTGTACCTATTCCCATACAGGGCTTCATAAGGTTCCATTCGGATTCTCGAGTGGAAACTGTTATTATAGGATAATTTAACCAAAGGAAAATGTTTATCTCATCCTCCTTTAAAGTCCATTTAACATGATCTTAACATATCTTCCAGTGTCTGAATAGTTCACTCAGATTGGCCATCAGTTTGAGGATGATAGGTCTTGTTGTAGTCTAGTTTAGTATCTAGAGCATGTTTAAGACTCTTCCAAAACATAGAGTTGAATCTTGGATCTCGATCGGATACAATAGATAGTGGTACTCCAGATAGCCTTACCACTTCCCTAATGTATATTTGTTCTAGTTGATCTAATGAAAAATCCTCCTGAATTGCAATGAAGTGTGAAAACATTGTAAGAAAATCCACAACAACCAGGATTTCATTGTTTTCTTTGGATGCCTTTGGATGTCCCGTGACAATGTCCATGCCGATGTTCTCCCATTTCCATGCTGGTATGGGAAATGGTTGTATCATCCCCTTAGACTTCTACCTCTCTTCCTTCACTTACCGACACATGCACTTTGATGTATACTTAGTGATATCCTTCTTTGTTTTATCCCACCAATAATTATCTTAGAGATCTCGATACATCTTTGTGTTTCTGGGTGAATAGATAAATTTGAACTATGTTCATTATCCAAATGTTCCTTCTTCAGCTCTATAATTAATGGAACAAATAGACTTTTCCCAAATTTCACGATTTCTTATTTGTTAACATTAATCTCTGATGATTCCCCTTTTCTGATAGCTTCTAATTTCTTCTGAATTCCCACATCATCCTTTTGAGCATCCATTAACCTTTCCAAAATAGATGTTTGAGCAATCTTTTTTGAAAGGATGGATGATTTTCCCTTCTTTATGATTCCCATGTCTATCTTCATCAAATCTATGAATATAGGATCCTTCCCAAATCTCATAAATGATAGAATTTTTTGTCCCTTTGTACTTAGAGAATCTGCCACCCTGTTCGCTTTCCCAGAGTGGTAATGGATTGATTAGTCATAGTCATTGATCATCTCTAACCATCTTTGTTGGAGCATATTCAACTATTTCTGTGGGAATATATACTTGAGGCTTTTGTGGTCAATATATATATTTTACACTTCTCCACAAAGAGATAATGCCACAAAATTTTTTAAGGGAAGATCACCGTATCCAACTCCATATCATGTGTTGGATAATTCTTCTCATTAACGTTCAATTCCCTTGAAGCATAGGCAATGAATTTTTCATTTTTCATCAACACACAGCCCAGGCCCTTCTTTGAATCAACACTGAATACCACAAAAAGTTCACCACTTGTGGGTAAAGTGAGTACGAGCGCAGTGATAAGCCTCATTTTCAACTCTTTGAATATTTCTTCACATTCATCACTCCAAGAAAACTTTACTCCCTTCTGAGTTAGCTTGGTAATACTGTTGGAAAATCATGGGAAATTTCCCACAAATCATCGATAATATCCAGCTAACCCCAAAAGACTACGAATATCTATTACCTATGTCGGCCTCGTCCATCCATCTGTTTTAGCTATCATGGATGGATCCATAGATATCTCACTTCTTATGATGATATGGCCCAAGAATGAGACCTCCTTCAACCAGAACTCACACTTTTTGTACTTTTCATAGAGCTTCTCCATTCTCAAGGTCTCTAGTATAGTTCCTAGATGCTCCTCATGATTCTCCTTTTTTTTGGAGTATATTATAATATCATCTATAAATAATACCGCAAATTTGTCGAGGTAATATCTAAAGACTTTATTCATCAAGTCCGTGAAGATTATTGGAGCATTAGTGAGTCTGAAAGGCATTAATCTGAATTCATAGTGCTCATATCTTATATGAAAAGCATTCTTGAGGATATCTTCATTCTTCAACCATACTTGATAATATCCTGACCGCAAATCTACCTTTTAGAAGTATTGTTCTCCATGCATCTGGTCGAACAAGTCATCAATTTGTGGGAGAGAATATTTGATTTTTATCATGATTTTTTTAAGCTTACAATAATAGATACAAAGGAGCATTGACCCATATTTCTTCTTGATGAAGAGGATTGGTGCACCCCATGGTGAAGCACTTGGGCGTATAAACCCTTTATCCAGATTCTCCTATAGTTATTTCTTCATCCCCTCAAGCTCCACAACATCCATCCTATATGAAGTCTGGGATATTCGTATCACCCCAGGTATAAGATCAATTGAGAATTCAATATATTTTCTAGGAGTAAGACCAGAAAATTCCTTAGGAAGCACTTCAGATAATTCCTTCATAATAGACATGTAATCAGAGATGGTTTCCTCCTTAGACTCAATCATCTGATCAGGATACGCATGTTCATAGGGTAGTAATATCCATGCTTGAGATGATGGAGATAAAGAATATTCACCTTCTTCCTTGCACTTGTATAGAATAAGGGGTCGATTCTCCACATGGAGAGTGATTTCCCTATCATGGTAATTTATGTTTTATCTATATAAGGAAAGCCAATCTATGCCAAGAATTTCCTAAAATTAAACTATATGGATTGTTATGAGGTTTTCTGAGAAGTTCAATCCACCGATTGTGATGGGGGAGGAGTTATATTCATGGTATGCAATGATTTCCCCATTTTTCGTACTCACTGAAATCCTTTACTTCTATGATTTATGGTGGTGTTGGGATTTTTCTACTAAAAATTCAGGATACAAAAGAATGCGTAGAACTAGGGATGATAACCCTACCTTTCACTTTTTTTACTCTGGTTCTACTCTATCCATTATATACTTAGGTGTGAGTATCTTAAACAGTTAAACACATAAAGGGTAATCCAAAGATAAAAACAGATGATTTATAAATTACATTAATTTCCATATCTTATGAATCTTTAATCTTTAATCAATGTTATCCATGATCTACTTTCTAACATATATTCTGAGTGTATTTTTTTTAATTCCCTTAACAATGGATCATACTAAGTTTGTGAATTTACAAACGCATATCCCCTTGGAGTGTCGTAACCAAGAGTACAGTGAGGCCCATTTTCATGTACCAGGATACCCTGGGTCATGCATGAAACTCCTTGTCAGAGTTTTCACTCCTAGGTACATCTATGCCAAATCCACTTCTACCTGCTCATATCCAGATAGGGATGTATTTTCTTGATAAAAAACTTACAATATGGAAGATTAAGAGGTCTAGTGTCTTTGGGTCTTAGGAACATTACATAACAACTTAAAACATTGATCACAACATCTTATTGAAAACTTCCTTTTTATGACCACTACATTCCCTCGTACTTATCATTGCGTTGGATAACCTAAGGACATGCATAAAAAAAGGGTGAGCTATAAAGCCCAGTAAGGGAGTAAAAAAAGTATAACATGAATATTACAATACATGTTAGGAAATAATAATATCAATGGAGCATAACAGAAACATTAACATAAAGGCATGGTATAGCATTATTATCATAACATGGAAATGTGGAAACAACACTTAACATGGAGTTAGAATGAGTCAAGGCTCATTGCACATGGAGCATGAGTAAACCCTAATTAAACATGAAGCACGAGTAAACCCTTATTGTAGTTGAATTATCTTGAGTCAAAACCCATTGTACATGATGTATAATGATACAATACTTCACGCAATACATTGGAGCGCTATCAGGGTGCACCATTCTTAAACATTTAATTTCTTGCATAAGTGTGCAACATGGATCATAATACATGGATTCATTAAACATAATAATTTATTCCATGATAAAGGAATTTGGAATTCATACTTGAAACTAAATAATCAATAAGTAAATGTGCATAAATTTGAATACCCTTGATTGAGAAATCGGCATGGCATTTACTACACAATTACTTTGGCTTGGAAAAACGTGGTGCGATTTCGGCAGTATAACGGCGTGACATAAAAATTCATAAAAATGGTTTATGAGAGAGAAAGTGGTGTCTCTTAATATGTAAATTAAATGGACATTACGGGGTTCATATAGATACATTTTCCAATAATTTTAATGGAATTTAGATTCATGATACAAAAGAATTTCTTGAATGTAAATGAGGAGAGAGAAATTCCTTTCGGAATTTTGGCATAGTAACGGTTGTACATGGGAGGAATTTAATGGGAGATAAAGGGGTATATAATCATTCAAACATAAAGATGGTAGTATAGGGTAGGTGAAAAATCATACCCCAACATTTATAATTTATAATAAAATGGCATAACAATATTAGTAAACTTGGATTGAAAGAGAAAGGAAGGAATCCTTACTTGGAAGTGGGATCCTAAAGGCTTGGAAGAGTCTTGAGAGAGGATTATTGGGAGCTTGGGGAACCTTGGGGGATTATAGAGAGAGGAGGTCAGAGTATGGATGAACTAAAAAGTCTTTTAGTGAAGAGGAAGTGGAAGCTTGGGTGGGTTTATATAGAATAGGAGAGGAAATTATTTATTATATAGGTTTGGGACACCACACATTAAACTAATCAAATCCACAAACTAGCCCATGGTTATTTCCCATGGTTTTTTCCAGAGAGTGGAAAAAATATTTTATAAGGCCAATGGCCGAACTTCTTAAAATAATTGGGTTGCTTATGTGGAGGTGAGTCATACTCTCAAGGAAAACTATTTAAAAAGGAAAAATGTTTTATAAGTCTTGGAGGGTCCACTAAAGCATTGTAAAATAAATCAAACAAACAAAAATCACATTATTTTAATGGGAAAGTATATATTTGATGAACATAATGTTTATAGTATTTTATTACATCACTATTGGGTCATAATGATGACATAAAACACATTATATATTTAAACGGTATTTAATTTTTAACCAAAAATTCAACTATCTCAGAAAATTATGAAAAATTCGCTGTTGGATAATTTTGATGCCTTGATTACAAAAATAATATTAATTTCATCTAAATAATTTTCTAAATTTTTGAATTTTTACTTCTAAAATAAAAACTTACATTTATTGAAAATTCATGGGTTTTCACAAAAACAGCTTTCAATCCTTAATAAAAATAACAATTACATTCATAAAATTATACAATAATTTATATTTAATAAAATGTAATTTTATAATAATAATAATATTTTATTAAAAAATTATTTAATTAAAAAATTCATTAATTCATTAAAATATATTTTGTTAGTTGAATATTAACTAAAAATATTATTTGTGCTTTAAAAACAATTTACAAAGTAACAATAATAAAATGAATGTATATTCTCTATAAAAGAATAATGTACATAATCGTAGTACTAGGTTATTATTACATAACTCCTTATAACTCCCACATAATACAGATGGGTAAGTTTTGCAATGGTGACAGACTATTGGGGTGGCTCGGATAACATGGATCAGGTGGTAATATCTCTTAACTTCCACTTCCCCTATAGTTGGTTCCACTCAAACTTAACATGTTCAAGCTTAGCTTGGTATTGGTCAAGAGACAATCCAAAAGACGCCACCTCATTTCTGAGTTCTGAAAAATGGGCTTCATATGGGGTAAGTCTACTGGATGAGGCCATCACTTCCTTTGTCTGAGTATATTGGATTTGTTGAAGCCCTATATTTATACTAATCATGCGATCACTATTCAACAGCTATATTAGAAATGGTCACAATTATTAATGGTATTTTAAAATAAAAAAAAAATAAAACCAATGATGTTTAAATTTTATATAACCATTTTACATATTAAGATATTTAATTAGATCAAGATTATTTTTCATTAATGAAATTTTTGGTCGTTACAAGTTTAATATAATTTTCCTTGAGAAATATTTTCCTAAAACCATTCAAATTAGGATGGAAAAATAGTTTTTGTAATTGAAAAAATAGAGGATGATTCTTTTTTACATGTGCCAAGAAAACTTCACCTGATTAGAATGGTACATCTCAAAGTTTATCTGGGATATTGATAGTAACTTAATTGGTTTTACTTAGGATTGAAACCAATATATATTAAGGAATTGGATTCCCATGAATTCAAAAGTTATGAGAAACTTTTTTGACGTGTTAAGAAAGTGGAAACTGAGTTTATCTATGATGAAGTATCATATAACAATATATAGATGAAAATTTATAAATATATGGAAATGGGGAAGCATCCATAAAATAAATACTAGAGGAAAGAAAATAAAGTTATCATTAAGTTATAAGTGTGGTAAAAAGCATCCTAGAGAATGTCATATAAAATTTAAGATGTGTTTTCAATGTGTGAAGTATAGAAAAGTGGCTGCCTACTATATATAAAATTAATAGAAAAATAATTATAAGTTAATGTTAGGATTTTTTAATTTTAATGAGTCGGGAAATTATGAAAATGCGTGTTTAATGTTAATAACTCAAGGTGGAAATCATCAAGACCGAACGTTAAAAGGTTTTGAAAAATCATTTTCTACTACTATAGTTGAGGTTAAACCATCTCATGAATTGATTAGAGGTAAAAAAATATTCAAATTATTTTAGTTCTTTTTTGATTTTGTATTTTCACATTCATTTATTATTTATAAAATTTAATGTAAAATTCTAATATCACCTCATGAAAAGAAGATTAATTTTTTAGTGGAAATGTTAAAGATACCAAGATTTATCAGAATCTTCTAATTATTATTAGTGGATTGTTATTTCCTGTGAATCTTATTGAACTATCTATAGTAGAGTTTTATATAATTTTTGGATATGTAATGGCTTTCAATATATCAAACTAAGTTATATTTGAGAGACAATATAATTTTATTCAATGATTTCCTATATATAATAACCTAACATGATGTTGAGAAATTGATTAGGGATTGCAGTGATAGTTACCTAGATCATGTTATTAAAAAGAAATAAACTATTTTAATTATTGACTTTTTTGAATTGAATTAGTATGTAGATGTATTTCTTGATGATTTACCAGGGGTTACTCCTACTATAAAGGTTGAGATTACTATAGATTTATTGCATGATTATAAGCCTATTTTATAACCCCTTATAGAATGACCCAAGTAGATATTTTAGAATTTAAATAGAAGTTGGTGGATTTGATAAATAAAGGTTTTATTCATCTTATAACTTCACCTTAGTGAGCTCTAGTTTTATTTGTTAAAAATAAAAATAAAAATTGATGAGACATTTCAATTGAATATAGATCATTGAATAACATAATTGTTATGAATAAGTACAATTTTCCGCATATTGATGATATTTTTATCAACTCAAGGGAAAAAAATAATTTCAAAATATTGATATTTGTCATAAAATTATCCATTGGTGGTCAATTTTTCTGACTATATATGAGCATTATGAGTTTTTAGTAATTGATTTGGGATTTAATAAAGCATGAGTTGTATTTATGGATCTTCAGAATAAAATTTTCATGACTAGTTAGACAAGTTTTTGGTTGTATTTTATTATGAAATATTTGTATATTATAACATTCACGAGGTTCATGAATGACACCAAAGTATTATTTTTTAAACCCTAAAAATAAATAATCAATATGGAAAATTTAGTAAGTCTAAATTTTAGTTGAAAAAAAAGTTATTTTCATAATCATATTTTTTTTAAATATTTCATAACTGTTGACCTTATCAAAATTAACATTATTTAAGAGTTTCCAATACCTATAAATTTCATGGAGATTCATAGTATTCTTGAATTATTGGGTTAATATCAGTGGTTTGTTTAAATTTTTTCTTTGTTTTCTAGCCCACTCACTGATTTTCCTTGAAAAGGATTTAAATTTATCTAGATAAAATAATGTGATGATTATTTTTAGGAATTAAGAATATGATTTCTTGAATATATAGTTTTTGAATTAGACTTTATAAATGGTGAATTTATCATCTAAATAATGTATTTTGAAAGTTCTTTGTTGTGTCATGATGCAGAATAATCAAGTAATTACTTTTTCTTTATATAAAATAAAAAACTGATGAGTTAAATTAACCTACAGATGATCTAGAATTAGAAATTTTGTTTTATTATTAAAAAAATTATAT
Source organism: Viscum album (assembly GCA_963277665.1). Classification (NCBI taxonomy): domain Eukaryota; kingdom Viridiplantae; phylum Streptophyta; class Magnoliopsida; order Santalales; family Viscaceae; genus Viscum; species Viscum album. The sequence goes on from OY728150.1 coordinate 239,211,879, forward strand.
TCATCATTTATATAGTGTAAAATATTAAACATATATTGATTATAAAAGTCTGATTTATATATTTACTTAGAAAGATTTGAATATTAGGTGAGGAAAATGGATGGAAATTATTATGCATTATGACTAAATGATTCATTAACACCATGGAAATTTAAAAAAAGTTTTTCTCTCATTCATTTGAAAAAATAATGCTACCTTATAAGTGCTATTTTTAGAACATGAGCCTTTGGTTAATGATATGTTGTATTTTTTCTTAGAAATTGTGCATTGAAGAACTTCCTTTTTTTCAGGTGTCAGTATAATCATCTATATCGGAAAGAATTATGAAATATCAAAAGGTGGATCATATTTTATAGAAAAAAGAAAAATATATTTTGAAGGGTAATTTATTAGATTCAAAAATTATTATGTATTACTTTTTATTCTTAGTTTAAGAGATAATTACTGATTGAAGCTCACATTTCTCTATTTTCTATTCATCCTATCAACAATAAGATGTATAGAGACTTTCAAGAGTATTACTAGTGGGATGGGATAAAAAAGGTATATTTCTCACTTTCTCATGAAATGTTTTACTTGTTAACAAGTTAAATTAGAATTAAAATTAATGCAAGGAATGCTTTATCCTTTTCCAATACTTGAGTGGAAATGGGAAAATATATCCACATATTTCATGGAAGCATTACCAATAATATCTCTAGATAAAAACGTGATTTTTGTTATTGCTGATAGATTGACTATATATATACATTTACATCCCATTCAAGATACTATTTATTTAGATAAACATTCTTAAATGTACCTCAAGGAGATATTCATGTTACATGGATTTCCTCCCTCTATTATATCTAACCATGATTCAACGTTCACTTAAATTTTGTGGAAATTACTTAAAAATTTATTTTATACTGTATTAAATTTTTGAAAAAGCTTTTATTATCAATCTGATGGAAATTCTAGGTGAACAATTGAGAACATTAAAGATATCCTTCATTCTTATTCAATGTGTTACTAAGAAATTTTGGATCGATATATTTCATTATTTGGGTTTTATTATAATAAAAAAAATTATTCCAGTATAGAAATGGAACCTTTTGAGGCCTTATATAGAAAGTGACATCAAAATATAGATTTTTGGGATAATATAAGAGAATGGAATTTGATGGGACCAGGGATGATAAATTAAATGGTTGATAAACATAACGTGATTCATAGACATATGAGGATATATTAGATCAGGTAGAAAGGTTTTTTAGATAATAAAATGAAATATATTTCATTCGATGTTGGTGATCATGTTTATCTTAAAGTGTCTACATGGAAAAGTGTTTTGTATTCTGGTAAAGAATTTAAGAGAAGTCTGTGGTTTTTTGGACCATATAAAATCCAGGAAAAAGTTGGATCATTTTCATACCAAGTGGTATTTCATTTGATTTTATCCTAGGTTCATAACATATTTCAGGTTTTGATGTTAATAAAATATGTGTTTGATTTATCTTTTATTTTGTTACTTGAAGATGTTCAGTTAGAAGAGAAATTTTATTATGAGGAATACGCCATTCAGATTATTGAATTTAGATTGCAAGTATTTTGTAATAATATAACTCATTAAGTTCTATTTTTTCATAAAATCATATGGTTGAATAAGAAACATGTGAATTTTAAAATGATATGAAGGAAAATTTCCAAAGTTTTTTAAGTGATGAATAAAAAACGTGAGGAATAAATTTAGAAAATGGAAAATAATTTAAAAAAACAGGTAATGTTTATAAAGATAATTTTTATATAATAATATTTTATTTATTTTTTATTTATTAAAATAATATTAGGTAAACTTTGATTCCAACGGAAAAAGGATTTATTTCTATCCAAATTTGTGTTTCATTCATTATATGGTTTAATTTAAAAGATTGGATTCAAATTTATATAATTTTAATTTGAAAAAATTAAATTAATTTTTTTATTCATAATATCCATATTATCTTATGATAAATGTTTCATAATTTTCTAAACAGTTTGATTTTTCAATGAATAGAGAAAAATATTTATTTTTGTTAAAAAATGTACTTTGTTTTAAAGTATTTATAATGTAAACTTATAGTTTTGATTAGTTTTAAAATACAATTAGCTTATTTTGATTAAAAATAATAAAATTATTTTCTTTTTAATAAATTTAATTCTTTATTTTAGTATAAATATAATGATTTACATAAAAGATGTTTTATTGAAAAACTGTTTTTCTTCAGGTTTCGAGGGTTTAATTTTAAATTAAATTCTTAAAATTTTGTGAATTGAATATTTAAAAATGGATTCCATATGTGTAATTTGTAAGTACAAATTTGGTAACTATTTCCCTTTTTTTAGATATTATGAAAATTAATCATAATAAATTTTGTTACCACTATAAAGGTATCATGAGTTAATTAATGGTAAAAATAATGTGATAAAAAAATAAAAAGTAACTCTAAAACTTATATAATTTCATTTTATATGTATATTTCTTCCATAATCATCCAAACTATTAATATGTGGCCTTTTTTTAAAAATTTCCATGATTATAACTTTTATAATATTTTATGTAAAGAAATGTAAAAAATAGAATTCTATTTGTTTTATTATCTTTAAATTTTGTAAATAGGGATATAAAATGTATGTTATATTATAAATATTAATGTAAATGATAAATTATTTTTATTTACCATGATAATTTATTTTTAATTCTTTTTGAGAAAATAATTACCTTAAATCCTTACTTAACACCAACATAATATTTATTTATTTAAAAGGAAAATAAAATAAATGGTTCTAAAAATATTAAGTAATATAATTTGATTGAATTATTGTTTTGCATAAATTTAGAGGAAAATATAACATATTGTTTATTTTTTCAAGGATTATGATTGAATTCATTTTCTTTCATGATATTTTTAAATTCAAATTAAATGAATAGTTCTAAAAATGATAGTAAAGATATGTTATAATAAATGAAAATTTATTAAATGATTTAAAATACCTAAAAATAATATATTCATATGATTTATTTCTATATTTTTAATAATATCATCCATGGTCTATTTAGGGTCAATTTTTCCATTTATAGTAACTATATTAACCCCTTGAGAGTAAAAAATAAATGATATCATTGTAATTGTCAAAAGGGTTAAGGGAAGGTTAAAATAATATAGGGGTATTATATAATATAAACATATATAAATTTTATTGTATGAGATTATTTTTACTTATACTCTGATTATAATCAAATTTTATCAAATTTTATCCATTTAAATGTGAAAATTAATTTATAATAATGTAATACTTTATGAAATGACCAAACTGTCCCTCCCATAACTTGTAAAGTAACCTCCTCTCAACATTTATTCACAGTTAAAAATACTTATTTTTTAAAAATTCATACTAAAATACTTTCCTTAAATACCTAAAAATTTTATAGAGGCCTTGTTTTGATTATAAAACCAATATAGGAAGGCATTCAGTGTAAAACAAAAGAGTTCGTTTAAAGAAGATGTATAGTTATTAACCAATCCTTATCATTATATTTCTTATTATACCACCATAAAATATTTTTAAAACATGATTAAATAATAAAAATAGAATCTTCTATATAATTATATGTTTTTATACAAATTTAATCACATAAATCTATCTCCTCATCCATCAAATGAGAAATAAATATGTCATACGTGTGTACAAAATACTACCTCCTTGTGAACCGGTGTAAATATTTTTCCATCACAACCTCTAATGGATGGTTATAATATTTGATTTAATATATATATATATATATGATATTCATAACATATTTATAATTATGAAAATATAATATACTATTTAATTTCTTATCTTTCTATTCACTAAATAATGATAACATCATTCGTGCGTATTTATGGACTTCCACCTCCAAGAAGAGATGTGATTATTTTTTCATCACTAAATCACAAGGATGGTATATATAAGGGTATTTAAAATAAATAATATTTTATTAATGACACTATTATAATTTTATAAAGATAAAATTGTACTTACCAACTTTCTATAATGATCATTGAATAATAGAAATGTTACTCATGAATATGTAGGACCTAACATTTTCATGATTATACCATAGTTCATTTTTCAGAACCATCATTCATGGTTTTTTTAATTATAATTTATGTATAGAAATGATAATAATTTCCTGATTATTATTTTTGAGATGATAGGATAATGACCTTTTTTACCATTATCAACCTACCAAAGTCAATTTTGACATATGAGACGAATATCACCAAAACATTTGATGTGAATATAATTGATTAAGTAATTAAAAATAACAAGGTATAAAATAAAATAAGATGAAACAATAATGAAGATTAATTTTTTATAAGAAATAAATAATTGAAGTATTATTTTTATTTTGGATGATTAATAACATATGTGAGGAGTCAGACTAATGGTAGTGAATACTCTTTTAATAATCCTATTTTAAAGTTTCCCTTCTTAATCAATTTCTTACATGTCCATACATTTCTAAAAATATCCTAAAAATATATTTATATGGAAATAAAAGAATTTTAAATCGCATTTTATGTGTTTTTTTATTTTTTAAAAAGGTTTTAAAAAGTAATATTTTGATGGAATGTTTTTCCTTTATTTGTAATGGAAAAAAGGTATACTCTATTTTAACATATACGGTGACAATGAATTTTACCACCGCTGAAAATTTTATCTTATGTTTGTATTAGTTTATAATATTATTTTTTATTTCTTCAATGAAAAACCATTTACCCCTTTTATTTTATTATTTTTGTATTAAAATTTTATTTTTAAATGTATATGTTATTTTTATATTCTAAAGTGTATTTCATACAAGTATATAGGAGTTTTTAAAGGGTTTTATTCATGATATTATCCATGTTCATTATTTATGATAATGGATGACATTGATATAGATCATGAATATGGGTGATATTTATATCACTTATATGATATGTGCACCCAGATAGCACTCCAATGCATTGAGAAATGATTATTTTCTTCATAGAATTATGTTGGAATTCGACCATATGGTTATTCAACTTGTAAGGATTCTTAAAAGGTTCTATGACGATGATTTCCCAAGGAACCTACATGAATGTTATTTCTTGTTAACAAATTTTTAGGGAAATAATTTGGTTTTTAAAGGTAATATAATAATCATTTGTTTAATGTAATGAATATTCTATTTTAGGGTAAAGTGTATGTTTTTAGGAAAATGTTTTTCATGGAATGTCATGTTTTCTAAAAAACCCCTCATGATTATGATTTTTCCATTATGATTTATTCTAAAGAGTTTTATGAAATATTTTTTTGTATAAAAGGTATTTTAATGTATAATTAAATGAATTTTTTATATTTTTTATTAAATTAAAGGAAAAAATCCCTTTTTGATATCAATTTTTTTAAATAGACTGACAGGTTTCTTTCTTCTTTTTGTATCCCTTACTATGATTTTTTTGCTCATCCAAAATTTTAAAAATGTTTTTAATGTTGTATAAGGATGGGTAATAATAAACAATAAGTAAAGTTGAAATTCATGATTATTTTCCCATAAAATAAAATGTGCTTCTTTTTAAAAGTTTTCTTTTGTGGGTAATGGATATTGAATAGATGTGTACACTTTGAAATATATGGGTTTATTATGAATTTTCTATGACCTAAATATCAAAAAATATAATCCATAAATATCATTTGGAATTAAATAATGTGAATTATAGTCTAAATATAGTAGAATATGTAATGTATAAGCCTGGGTCCTTATAATAAGGATCTGGAAGGAGTTTAGATACCAATAGAACTAATCAAGAGAGTTGACTACTAATGTTTTTAGAGAAAGGTACATGAGTAGATCAGTGGTTCTGTTTGTTTATAATGTAATATCATTATATGGAGATAAAAAATAAATAAATAAATTATAAATATATTTATTATTGTGTTTCCAACCATTAAGTGGTGTGAAGTGTGAAAAATCTATCTTCAGTGGGACTCAAGAGATAAAACACCATGGGACTCAGTGTTGGTGTGTGAAGAATTGTGGGAAATTATAAAAACTATCCAACCCATTTTTAAACTAATAAAAATATTTATGATTTATAATATAAGGGTTGGGAGGACTAAGAAACCATGTTAAATAGTAATCTTTTTGACCAAACCTTTTAAATACTTGTGTGATTTCTTTTCTTTCATATTTATTTCATATGAGACAAGGGTGAGTAATTACATTTTGAATGGATTGAGGTTCTAATAGATCATAGAGGTTGAGTTTCTATTGATAACTTGTCAAATAAACAAGGTATTATTGATTCAACCTCTCTCCCTATAATTTATCTCATGAATATAATGGAATATAAATTGTTCATAAAGTGATGTTTCCTCTTAAAGATTTAATAATGTTCTATATACAGAAAAAAGAATTCATGAAATAGAAAAGTTGTTCCAATATTTGATGAAAATAACTATCACATATAAAAGATTAATATTCTTCCCTACCTTCTTCATCTAATCTAGTAAGTGGGATATGAGAAAAATGTGGGATTTATTACCATAATTAAATATTCTATAATGATATTTATTTATAATATATATCTATAAGTGGATAGAAAATTCCATAATTTATATTTATGTAAATATAAAAAATGGTATATAAAAAAGTCATGGGACACCAAAATTTAAAATAGATTTGAGACAAAATAAGAAGTAATTATGAAGGAAATGTCAATTTTATGGAATATAGTATGAAAATTTTTAGGATAAGGTTTTCATATAATAAAATTATTGATAGGATACCATCAATTACCATTTTATTTGAGAAAATTAGATAATCAATAATATTTGTGTGTTTGGTGAGATGTTGGATGATTCTTTCATTATGAAGGAACTACTAAGAAGTTTTACAGATATTTTTGATCCCAATGATTCAAATTTGTAATTTTGGTGGGAATTATATTTGTATGAACATCATGACATACACATAGAATACGAGATAATGAATTCACGAGCATTTGAAATGATAGATAATGATGATATGGGTTTTGAAGCCACGTGAAATAAAAAATGAAAGTAGAATAAGTTATAGGATTAAGTTGTTTATATGATGAGGATGATGATATTAAATTTAATTTTTTATATTATTTAAAATAAACCTTTTGGGGGAAATAGTAAGGAAATGTAAAGAAGCTATTATCTTTCTACAACTGTGATAATATTAGAATTTTTGAAAATTAGTTTCTAAAGAAGAAAGAAAATTAATCTGAGTGAGATGAGGAAAATAAAAAACATAAAAAGTAAAAAATTGTAAATTTAAGAATTAATTTAGATTAAATAAGACGAATTTTATGAGAACATTTTTACACAAGACTTATCTTTTTATAGCTAGTCTGAAGATTATTTTTTTATCACCCATATTGAGAGAGGACTTGTTTCACAAATATATGATGATGATGAAGAGTAAAATATAGAACATGATTACATGATAAAAGAATATTTTTAATCCATTACTGATCATAATACACATCTCAATAAGGGTAATAGAAAATTGAAAAAAATAACATGGTTGTTGCTATGAAATAAGTTTATGAAAAGAAATAATAATATCATATCAATGGGACCATGAAGTATATAATTAAATTGGATGAGTAATAAAATACATTAAAAGGTCCAAAATAAAATTTATCCATAGTATAAGAGGATCTAGATGATAGACAATCTATATTTATTGAATATGAAAATCAGTTGAAAAATAATCATAGAATTTTTCAAATTTTTAGTAGATATAAATTATAAATATTCTCAAGGTTGGTAAGATAATTGATATAAACAAACTGATGAAAACATCACCCAAATTGAATATATTTATCAAAATATTATAGGTTATAAAAATAATATTTGGGAGTATTTGACCAAGAATTCAAGTAGGTGACACTATCACACTTCAAAGGAAGAGGTAAATTTGTCACGAAATTAAAATCACTGAGGAAAAATAATGCACAACATAAGGAAGGGAAAAAATAATGAAAATATATAAAAATTTATTATTAATATGATATATCCAAGTTCAAAGGGTATTCATGGTGTTTTTTATGTTATGGACACAAATATTATTCATGATAGACTAATAGTTCTTTAAATAGAAGGGAGAATGAACCCAAGAGGAGTTTTAATAAGAAAGAAAAATTTGATTTCAGAAGAAAGAAAACCAAGAATCGGAATCGATCAGGTAATCCAGCGAAAAATGGGTTTGAATGTTTGAATAAAATCTATGTATTTTGTGATCTAAAAGTTCACATTCCTAATGAGTAAAAAACTATGCTACTATGATATATTCACTATTGTAAGAAAGTGAAGGAAAATTAGAATTTAATAAATTAATATGATCATAAAAAATAGAATTATTAATTGTTAGGCTAGATCAAAAGAATATGGATAAAAAATAGAAAAATCACAAATGGATAAGGAAACTAAAGTAAAAAAAATTCTTTAAAAGTAAAATATAAAACTAATGATAAGGTCTCCACTCGTGGTTACTAGAAAATTCAAATAATGTTTTCAGAAAGGATTGGATAGATTGAGACTATCATAAAGGATTATATGAATATATTATCATCCCAATAAAACATTTTTAGTAGGTATATAAAATTATAAAATATAGATACTTCCTTGTAAACTAAGGTGGAGAATCCTACTTCATAGAAGGAAAATTTGGAAGGGAAGAAATAAGGAAAAAATGAGACTCACAATAGAAAATAAAGTTTTAAGAACAATATCCATGTTGCGTTTATAAGGAAGTAGTGGCCTTGGTTGATAGGAAACTCTCAGTCATAGTGTTTTAAATGGGAAATAAAGAGGTACCTCCTTATTCCCATAATACTTTTTTTTACTTATGAAAACATGTAGGAAATTAAAGAATAATACATAATTTAAAACTTATGGAAATAAATAAGTCTTTTTTAAGGTAGTAGTCTAAACACCATGATGAGGATGGAATGATTTAATCCCTTTAGGTGTAAAAAAAATTAAGTTGAAGCTATCATACAATGAATATGGAATGTCTGGACCATTGTAAAAAACTGTTTAATGGTGTATTTCAATATCAATTACAACCCTTATATTTGGGTGTATCAAACATTTTGGTAATTTTTGGGTATTATTAAATGTAAAGATCAAATAAAGGGGAAGTTATATACTTTACACTCAATCTTTTTGATGTGTTTGTTGAGGTTTTTCTAGGGTGAAAATTTTATCTTGATAATTTTATTTGTTATAATCCTAAAATATCAATTTAAGTTGGTATCAAATGGTATCACATATGTTTTATTTTATTGAGAGAATAATAAACCTTGGTAAAATACATTTTCTTTTATATATAGGTTTATCACACATATACATAGAGAGGAATAACTAAAATCTATTGTTTATGAAAATATACAGTCTTATTATTCTCACAAATATGGGTCAGTAAGTAGAAAAAAAATGGATAAAAATATAATTTGAGATCAAATATGAGATACGATGTCCCCTATATGTCCTTTTTATTTCATATCAATATGGGGTAGAATAAATTGAGTATTATCAAACATATTTACATTAATGGTTTAATGGTATTGAAAATAAACATAAAGGGGGATATTTTTTGTACATTAATGTTTAAGTTGTATTTTTTTGAATAATAGAAATTGTTGTGTGTGAATAATGATATTATTATGTGATATTGTTATATGAAGAGTGAGTGTGATAGATACTGAAGTGAAGAGGATGGATCTTCTTCTTCAAGACCATGTGTAAACATATTCAGGTAACCCTTAATTATATTGAATGTTATACTAATATTCAAGGGAAATAAGTAAATGTGTTGATTTATATAGAAACAATTTCAAAAATAAATTTAATGTGACTTTTATTGCTTAGAAATGTCTGAGGATGACGTGAGTAGTTTTTTCAATTATTGGTGTAAAGTTTGGAATTCTGGTGTTGAGATATCTTGAAAAGTGATGAGTGTTGGTATTTTCATTAACATCACTAGGTGTTTTTCATATACATAATTTTAATTGAAACCAAGACATCATAAGGATGATATAAAGTAATATAAATATAATTTTCACCTTTTTAAGGATGAATTTAAATCTACATAAATATTAATCCCCAATATATATGTATGATAAAATATGGCATGAGGAAGAAATGTTCATGTAAAAATGATATGTCATCTATATAAATATCACACCTGTCACCATAAGAATCATTTTCACTCTCTATAAGGATGATGGAATATTTTTTATAAACATGATTTTTATCTTCATAAATTTTTTTTTCTTATATGTATACATCATCCAATCTATGTAAATGTCAAGAATTAGAGAATTTCTAAAATTCATTAGATTGTAATTTCAGGTTTCTATATGAAATTAATGAAGAATAAAACAAAATAATTCAACAATAAAGTAATTATTCAGGGATAAAAACATTAAAAAACCCTAAAAGGTTTGGGAATCATTCCATGAAAATTATTATAAGATGGTCACCAAAAATCGAGAAGAATATCAAATTTGAATGAAATTAAGAGTTTATAGAACAATTATTTTGAGGAAATAATATCATTTTATACTAGGTGATGAGTTATTTAGTTTATAAAATTACACAATATAATGACTCGTACTTTATTGATTTTATTTTTAGAAATTATTTTGGAAAATTTTGAGACCAGTCAGTGAGAAGGTGTGAGATTCTAATACCTGGGGTGCCTAGAATGATTGTTTAAAAAATTAGTTTTAAATAGTACATGTGAATGAATTTTAAAAAAACAATTGAAAAAAATCATAAACAGGTGTTGAGATCAGAAATCTAAGGGAACCATTGAGCTCAGAGAAGTGTTTTTATAGTAGGCACGACCTAACATTGGTCGATGTGGTTCATTTGTAGAGAAAGTCACCAGGGGTGTAACTGTAAATAAAATAATAAAATAAAAATAATTATATTTTGAAATCCTAATAACTCAAAAATGGTATCTCGGATTAGAAATCTAAGACCACAATTTTGTTTGTAAGGGGGTGTTTTCTTTAGGTGAGGCCTAACATCGACTGACACAGGTCGGCTGCAAAAGTTAGTTTTTGAACGTGAACAACATTAAAATATTTAATAAAAATATTTTATTTAGATGTTACATCTATAAAAATCATATATTGCATTATTTTAATAATCCATGTCATAGAAATTTTGGGTTATCACCATAACCCTAGAATTCCCCTGAGACAAAGAGAAGGAATCTCTCTTTCGACGATGAATGTCGTCAGATCAATGATCGACGGTGACACAGAACCCTATCCTACCTCAAAAACTGATAGAACCTTGAGGTATGGTGTCCATATATTTTTTATTTCTTTTTCCCCTCTTAGATTCAAATGATCAACATAAACCAACCCATGAACAAGTTTACCCATAGTTCGATTGTTCTTGTAGAAGAGATAATTATTTTGGGATAAAAGGGAATAGATCGTTGTTATTATTCTTTTGTTTGTTTCATCATGATCCCGCTTGCATGAAACGATCAAGGCCTAATGAATAAGGACAAGATCTATTCTTTTAGAATTCATTTTCATAATCCCTCCCCTTAAATCTATTCTGTTCTTCATGCTTTCTTTTCCCTTTTAAACTCTATGAAAACAATCAATCATTATGCCCATGATCCATGGCGCAATGATCCAAGACCGAAGGTCATAGCATTGCAGAGGTGCTACAGGAGCGCAATAGGCAGGTGGTGGCTCATGTCCAAGGGTGCGATGAATGATGGGCCTTTAATAGGGTGGACGACAGTGAGGGCATCGTGCGGCCCGGTGGGAGGCCGGATTCTGGGGGGGCGCATAGCCACAGTCTAGTGGGACCACGCCAGAGAATGAGTAAGAGATGGCGCAGGTTGCAGGTGGTGGAGAGGAGCCGCGGTGGTGGCTGTAGTAGAGCGTGTCTTAGAGGTTGTGTTAGAGGGATCCAATGGTGGCGAGGAGGCTACAGGCGGTGATCGACATGCAGCTGGAGTTCGTGTGGAACCCAGGGAGACAGAATTCACAGGGAAGGGGTATGGGACACGATGTCATCTACATTAAACACGAAGTCCGCATTGACTGGGAGCGCATGGTTGATCCATGTGCTAAAGGGGTCGGCCTGCATGCGGCAGGCCGGGCTAGAGAACTAGGCCAGTCTGGTGGCCTAGACTGACCGGGTTTGGTCAACCAAACCAGTTTTGGTCGGGTAGGTCAGACAGGGTCTGGTTGGACCGAGACCAAAATAGACCCCTTTTTCTAAATTGGTTGTATCTTTCAAACTGTGTGTCCATTTGACGATCCATTTGTAGCATTGGGAACCTTGTGATAAGGAGTTCCTTTTGAGGTGAGTTTTTGTGGATGTTAGTTTATGACATAATGTATTGAAGAGTAGGTTCTCTCAAAACAGGTGTACTACGAGAAGAATATTATAGCTGGATGTGAATCTGTGACTTGGGGGACTTCTTGACCCATAGATTCTCCATATGCCATCTACGCTCTATGAACCACTGACACTCGGTGCACTAGTGACAATTCATGCTCTGTCGATGGTCCATAATCCATCGACGCTCTATGCACCATCGACGCTATGTGCACCACCAACACATCTAGTGTCATAGATATTGGGAGATATGTGGACTACAACTAGAAATCCTTCTCTTCGGGCTTTATACTTGTACCTATTTGATCTGACCGTATTAAATATAGTTCATCTGTTTTATTTGTCATGTAATTCATGTGTTTTATTTATGGTGTACTTCGTGTGTTTCCTTTATGGTGTACTTAGTGTGTTTCTTAGTGGGGGTATCTTTGTGGTTATGGGGTCCCTAATAAGTATTATTTTACACACCCTTGCATAGGATATGCCCACAGGTGTCGCATCTTGTGCAGATAATCAATGTTTTGATGGGGTCGTTGGTGGAAAATATCCAGGAAGTTCTTAGAGAGAGGCTTAATAGACGAGGTGTACTTAAGGAACATCAGACATCTATTTCTATATGTACCCTTCAGGTAGTGTTTTTATGGAAGATATTTAGGATCTTATACTTTCCTTTTAGTTTGGTCTTTTATTTTTTCCTCGTTTACTTTTCAGTATTTGTACTCTCATACTCTATTGTTGGTATCTTAGATGTATGAATGTTGGTTTAATTTGTGTTTTTAGTTCAGAACTTTTGGGATTGGAAATGGTTGGGCGTGTACAGGTACTTAAAAAAATGCCTTCCATTTGTGGGATACATGGTGATAGTCACCAGACCTGGTCCTATTCGAGGTGGGCTTGAGGTGGTCGTGACATGGTCCTCGAGGGATGGGTTGTGACAGAGTGGCATCATAGGAGGTTGGTTTTACTTAACAAACCAAGAGTCTAAGAGATTGGTTTGGGGAAAAAATGTCAAGTGTTTTGAGTTCATATTTTAGGGTAGGGAATCCAATTTTTGTGTAGTGACGAACATGTCCATACACCAAGATTTGGAATTTTGTTTTCCAATTCAGTATAATAAAACATTGGTTGTACGGAAACTAATAGTACATGCATCATATAGGATTGAGTGTGTTTTCATGTTGATCTATTTACTATGGTGCATCTGGATCTATTTCAAAATTCCTCAATATAGACAACTATCCAGGATATGGATGCATGATCATAACGATGTTCTACCTAGTGATGAGGGGTTGGTATAGCGACCAATATCGTAGATAACACCCCAAGGTGGTGTACTAGTGATACCACCACCAAGAGAGTATAAGTTACTACCAATGTTACTGGTATAGGGTTTATATAGGCTGAGTGTGTTGCATGAGTTCCAAAGGTAGGGAAATACTAGTTTTAGGGGTGAGCCAGACCCCCAGCAAATTGAGGATTGGATGGAGATGGTTACGTATGTCTTCCTCCTAGTGAGAATGCCTCTTAACTAGATGGCAGTCCAAGTCATGAGTCTTCTACATAGTTCTGTGGGTAGATAGTGGAGCATAGTGTTCAAACTCATGAAAATATGAACCTCACTTGGATAGACTTCAAGTGTCTCTTCAAGGAGTTATTTATAGTGACATTATGCTCCATGTGTATATAGGAGTTAGTGTATCTTGAGCAGGGAAACCAGATAGTAGCGGAGTACTCCAAAACATTTATGGATCTTTCTCTCAACTCCTCTAATATAGTGCAGGACTAATTCTTCAGGGCCCAAACATTCGAGTAGGGGTTATACTAGGATATTCAGACATACATAATATCCCTGAGCATCCATACATATACTAGGGTACTAGAGAGATCCCATCTCATAGAGGTCTTTTTGGAGAAGTAGACGCCAGTAGTATGAGCTACCACCAGGTGTTAGGTAGCTAAATATTCAGTAGTTGGTAGCTGAAAGATGACGTAGGAATCCAAGGGGAATATACATTTTAGGGGATGACCCCAAGACATGGGGTTAGTGTTGTGTGGCTCCCGGGTAGAGCGAGTCAGGATAAGGATGGACTGTGTTACTCAAGCAGTGGTTTGGGACCCCTGGCTAGTGATTGTCTGACCCGTTATATGACCAGTCAGATGATAGTCGATGCAATTATAAGGAAAATGAGAAGGCAATAAAATGGAAGTTTGATAGGTGTAGGATGTGATAGAGGAGTTGTGTGGGGAGTATGAGGTGAGAGGTTTTTTGAGGTACTGCCCCCACCACCCCTAGGTGTTCCACCATGGGCTCAGGGAGCTGGTGGAAAGGGACGAGGCCATCTTTAGGCAATATAGTTTTGCATCACCAGGTATCCATAGATGATTAGAGGTACGATCTGTGTATTTTCCACCATAGTGATATTTTGGATCGAATTAGGTTCCAGTCAATCTTTTCTCACCACAACCCTTGTTTGATACACAAAGATTCTAGTGGAACAATTTATTCGATCTCTATGGTTAGAGACGAATATAGGGGGATAATCGATGATCACACACTGGTTTCAATAGTGTTACCTTATTCTTGTGGGTGAGAGATTTAGTTGGGATATATTATTGGTAGCATCAAGGCTTTAAGACATCATCCTTGGTATGGACTGGTTATCGACATTCCAATCCAAGATAGATTGTTTTAGGAATATAGTGTAGTGTGTCCACAGAGATCGTACCAGGTTTTCTTTTGTTGGAAAAAAAGTATACCCAAGAAGTGCATGATGGACTTGCACATAGGAGGGTGCATCAGATCACACACCAGTTGGCTAGAATGACCCCCAGTGTAGTGGAAGAGATGAGTCCCCAGTTTCCTATAGTGGTGGATAAGTACGAGGATGTCTTTCTGCAAGATGTTCCAGGATTAACTCCTCGCATGGAGGTGGATTTCTTCACCAATATATACCCTGATATGTCATCGATATCTACACCTGTAAATCGGATAGATCCCATAGATCTTTGTGAGTTAAGGGTACAGTTGGAGGACCTGCAGATAAAGGGCTTCGTGAGACCCAATGTTTTACCCTGGGCATACTTGGTATTTTTTTACATGAAGGAAGACACGAGATTGAGGTTATGTGTGGACTTCCGATTCCTGAACCTAGTGACCATGAAAAAAAGTATAAACTACCAAGGATTGAATACCTCTTTGAGCAGGTAAAGGGAGCGAGTTAGTTCTCAAAGATAAACATAGAATCTGGCTATCATGAGTTTCATGTACAAGATGAGGGAATCCCAAAAATGGATTTAATATATCAGTATGGACACTATTAATACTTAGTAATTTCATTTAGCATAAAAAAATCCCCAACAATGTTCATGCGGCTCATAAATAAAATCTTTCATCCTTACATAGATCGGTTCATCATGGTCTTCATTAATGACATCCTGATGTGCTCGGCATCTGAGAAGGATCAAGAAATTACCTTGGGAATGGTCCTGGACACACTCTGAGAGAACCAGCTTTAATGGAATCTATCAAAGTGTAAGTTCTGGATACAATATTTCCATATTCTAGGACACATCATTTTAGAGGATGGATTTGTAGTAGATCCGATGATGATTGAAGTAGTTCTTTCTTGGGATCCCCCAAAGAGTGTTACCGAGGTGCAGAATTTACAGGGTTTGGATGGATACAATCAGAGGTTTTAACCGATATTTTCTAGGGTATCAGTAACCTTGATTCCCTTGACATGAAATTGGAATCCTTTTATGTGGATAGAGAAGTGTCAATAGTGATTTTAGGAGTTGAGGAAGAGGTTGAAAATCTCTCCCATATTAAGATTACCAGAGGTGGGTGTTGAGTTCATGGTGTTTTGTGATGCATTAGGGACTGGGCTTGGTTATGTCCTGATGCAGAGGTAAGAAGTGATTGTCTATAGTTCACAACAACTGAGGTAGCATGAGAAGAACTACACAACCTATGATATTGATCTAGAATCGGTAGTATTCACGTTAAAGATATAGCGACACTACCTGATGGGAGAGATATTTACCATCCACTCTGACCACAACAGTCACAAATATATCTTTTATCAGAAGGATCTGAACTTGAGATAGATACGATGGCTAGAGTTACTCCAGAACTATGACTTCGAGATTATATATACTCTAGGGAAGGGGAACGTAGTGGATAATGCCCTCAATAGGATATCCAACTTTTAGTTGATGAGTGAGGTATTAGAACAGTTTTCCGCATTACAAATATCATTTATGGATAGAGATGGATTAGAATACCTCTAGTCTATGGTTTTCACCCCTCCACTCTTACAGCAAGTCGGGGAGGCATAACTCAGAGATAATGACTGCGAGACTACACGTACTCGGATGTCTATGGGGCATGCCCTTGATGAAAATTTGAAAGGTGGGGAGCATGTATTTTTTTTCAGAGGATGCACAGTAATACCAGTGACATTATGGGAGGGGTTCATAAGGGATTTTCACACTTCCGATTTGGAAGTACATCTGGGGGTTTCAAAGATGTATCAGGACTTTTGATGTTAGTTCTGGTGTCTGAGGGATGTAGGAGGCGTTTGGGACTCAGTTTCACCTGATCACAACATTTTATCCCCAAATGGATGGCCAGACAGAGAGGACCATCCAGGTTCTTGAAAATATTGTAATGCCCCGACCCGAAAGCCACTAACGCGGTGCTCCGAGCCGGTTCTCCACAAGGCCTCAAGCGCACCTCCCCGTACGCCAGAGGCTGCCGACTAGCAGCGAGGGCCTAGGGTGTTATAGTGGGGAGACTATTCCCTCATACCAGAGTAAGAAAACAGTGGAAATAACTAAGTATCATACACAGCGGAAAGTAAACAGTGTACGGAAGCAGTAAACAACTGAATAGAACAAGTTATAATAGTAAAATGTTGTAAAAGCCTGAACAGCTATGCAATACAATACAACACTAGTCACCCACTGGCTGACCATATAGATAGAAGTACAAAAGAAACTGAAAGTAAAAGTACAGGGCTCTGCTACTAACTCCAAGCCAATCCACATACCCGATCTCCAAACACTGTCGAACTACAGCAGTCTGATCCGTAGAACCACTCGAGCAGCTCCGCTCGATCATGCAACACTGGGCCTCAGCCCTATCCACCATGCAACTCGTGCTCAACCTGAAAATCAGACACAAGGTCTACACGTACACTGAGGTCCACGTGCAGGGGTGAGAAATAATCTCAGTAGGGCACCCTGAGAAGCATCCTACAACTATGCTGCTAAAAGTGTATGCAACAGCAGCGTGCTCAGCCTAGCTGGAACACAACAAAAGGAAGTAAACCAAACGTTCAACCACAGTTGAACTCAGGGTATGTAAACCCTTTCAATTAGGAAAGTTCCACCATGGATGTCCATATCTATATACGTACACATGTATAGTCCCATACCTATACACATATACATAAATATGAATATTCATGATTAGGTGATTCAAATAACAAGAAACCACATCAGCAGTCGATCATTGGAACCATAGGCCCAATCTCTTGGACACCCTGTGCAATGGAATTGAGCTGGATGTCATGCCACTCAATTCGTGTATCATTAAGTCGATCTATGGGTTTGTAATCACATCGACATATACCTTCTTCGTCCAACGCCGGAAATATATCTCTGAACAATTTAACCAAAAACAAGTAACCAGTTCAATATAATTCAATTCTGAGTTTCTCTGAGACTCGGCCTCCACCGACCATCTTCTATACCAAATCCATAGTAGAAACCACAACAAGATATCAACAAGTCAAAGATAATAACAATTTCAAGACTGTGATGTAGCTTGGCAGGTTCAATAGAAGAAATCACCATAGTGAAAATACAAAGTAACCACTATCCTCAGACATGTGAATCCTTGCCCTCAGGTGAACAGAAACAAAAACCCTCAGGTTACTGCCCTCAGGCATAACTAATGGTGCCCACAGGAATATAAGAATCTTGACCTCAGGCACGGAAGTTACTGCCCTTAGGCAAGAGAAACGTTTCCCTCAGGCTAAACAACACTGCCCTCAGGCATGAGAAACGTTGCCCTCTGGCTAAACAAACACAGCCCTTAGGCTGAATAAAATACATCCCTCAGTAATTCCATAGGAAATCAAGTAACTAGGCCGAGCCCAATATACAAACAAACATTTATATAAACTTTCTATTAATAAATTTCAATGCATAATATAATCATGCCATACCCTCGGGTGTCCTGGACAAACAGATAAATAGAGGAACGCACCCCCAGGGTGGTCCTGGATCCAAGCAGTGATCCTAAACAGCAGTTTAAACTTATCATTAGATTATCTATATATTCTAGATATCTTTTCAGCAAAGTCATCATCCATACGACACCCCAAAACATGGGTTCATAGCTCAACAATACACAAAAACATTCAGCAGTTGGAAATAAACATCAGACCACCTGCTACTCAGGCACCCAAGGAAAAGAAGGAATCCCAACAAAAAAGAAGATGCCTCGCATCAGGCTCAACATCCACCAACCAAGAAGTGCCTCGGGTAACCACTACAGCATCAACAAACCAATCCAAATATAAACAAATGAGTGAGGGTGGCCGAACGCCCAACCCAACATTAAAAACATAACCCCACATGATTACTAGTTGGGCATGGGTTCTTGATGAAACCCGAACACCTTCTCTACCCAAACCCAATGTAACAACTCAGGTCGGTCAAACAACAGGCACCCGCCGGGTCCCACAATTCAAACACCAAGGAGTCATCCTACTCAGGATCCTCCATATAACCAGAGATAAGGAATCCTACACAGGATCCTTAGCAAAGATTAATCCTATATGGGATCCTTGAATGAAGAATAAAAGAGGCAACCCATAACAGGGGTCCTCTAAAACAAAACAAGAGAGAGTTCCTACAAGGACTCCCAAGTTCAGCACACAGGCAAGGAATCCCTCAGGGGACCCTAAGAAGCATCTGGTCTCACGGCCTCACAATACAGAAGGGAACATATCACCATAGAAAACATCCTCTAAAGAAAATTTTATGGGGATAGCTCACAACTCATCTCGTATTAAAGGTCTCAATTAAGTTATTCTGAACACCCAACCCAACAACCTCGCCAAGTCTCACCCTCAGGTGACGAATGGGCTCGATAAAGGGAGGAAGAATCCCCTACATTTAGATAGAAACCACCAAAACCCAATTTATATGACCTCCAAATTTCAAAAGGATTCCACCATCGTGATCTACATGGAAAAATACTCATAATCGACTACTCACATGCCCAATTCTAACTTCCAGAGCATATGATATCCCAAAATTACTGAACTGGAGCAGTACATGGCCAGAGTACATGGCCAGAACCCATTGGGCATGCCTGTGTAATAGTACACAGCGTGTAATTTACTGTACACAGTGTGTACTGGTCACAAAAAGTTACCCTGTTTCCGTTTTCACCCGAACACATGCCCATGTACCACTACACAGTGTGTACTTTACTGTACACGACCTGTACTTTAAAAAACCACTAAAACCGTGTTCGATTCACACAGCCGGTCACACGGTTACCACTACACGGTGTGTAATCAAAGTACCCGGCATGTACTTAAAAAATATCATCTTCCCCAAATGGGAATAACACACGGCGCATTCCCCTAGAACACACGCTGTGTATACTGGGTTTTCCGACAGAAAATCCCTAAAAACGTCTCATTCGCCCATTTTCACCCCCAAAACAACAGATCGAGCCCCATGGGAATACAAACAAGCAATATAAGGATTTAAAAACATAAAACAACTTTTTGAAGTAGGATATATGGTGAAAACATAAACGTCCTTACCTTCTGGCAGAAACCACTGAAGCCTCGGTTGATTTCACGGCTCCTGGTTGCCCTTCGCGGACTCAGTGTGTCGAGGGCTTCAAATCAGTACCCCTCTTGCCTTCTGTATCTCCCTATTTTGAGATCATCAAAATATCCCATGGGACACGGCCATGGAGGATCACACATGGTGCGTGCGCAAGAAGGAGGAGGAAGGAAGAGAGAGAAAAGAAAAGAAAAGAAGAAAAGAAAAGGAAGAAAAAAGGGGCCCGGGCCGGCCCCAGCGCCGAACATGATTTTATGCCTTCCCTAGGATAAACTCCCCATTTCAGACCCAAAAGAATAGACATAATCTCAATATGACGCTCTGTTTAAAATATATCACCAAACAAACTTCTGTGAATAAATTAATATTTAATTTAATAATATTAAATATTAAATATTCCACCAAAATCCGAACAGCTCAAATTTCTACCAAAATACTATACTAGGGTAAAAAACCCTATTTCGGGACCAAAGGAATTTTCAGAAAAATTATCTAAGATCATCTGGTAGGGTAAAATGACCATTTTACCCCTCACGGGCATCCAACAGCAAAAATTCAAATTTTTTCTCAAAACTACAGTCTGGAAAAACACGGGTTCTTTCAAACTCACCACCATAAACCTTCTCATCCCTGAGAAGCCCAGTGAAAGAACTAGAAGCTGTACTCATAACCTGAGCATCATCACAAACAAGCTATCTAGACTGTCCGAGTACCAGCCTTATAGTGTTAACAACTACCTTCTACACAGAAGATATTTAACTATAACCGATCTGGTACTCCCCACCATAGGAATACCCTTATCGTCGTCTTAAAAGAAAACCATGAGCTCAAAATCTCCTAGAAAACACTAAAGTTTAACCTAAATATGGAAAACCACCTCAAAGGGCCAATGGTGCACTCCCCACCATATGGCTTTCCTTAAACTGCTTCGAGAACGTAACCAGAAAATGTTTTATCCTCAATAGGGATGAACCTTATGAATGAAAAAGAATCTCGATGAAGGTCAAAGCTCTCTCAGGATACTCAAGATGAATCAAGATAGCACATGATCATATCTAATAGGAGTACACTAAGATTTCACAAAAGGCGTGTCCAGCTCCCTCCGAGCCACACTAACATCCTGCCAAAACCTGAATAGGATTCAAGCACTGGTCAACCTTTCTCACAAGGCCTCACAACTGGGTCACAAGGTCCAACCAGGTATCCCAAAAGATACAAAACCTATCACAAGAAGGTAATGATCAAAATGACCAAAGAGAGTCAAAACCAAAACACAACCTACAAGGACCCTGATCCTCACTGAGCATCCTAAGAAGGAATTACTCCCTGGAGTTCACAACCCAAGCAGAAGATAAACTGAACTGACTCTCATCGGCATCCGCATACAGGAATACCCCAAGGTGATCTAGATCACAAGAAAAGCCTTTGTATCTATCGACATAATTCTCAATGATCCGACTAGATAACCACAGACCTAAAAACAACACCCAATAAGGGTTGAACAGAAAGGCATCACGTGCCATATCGGCCAACTGGGATCACTGCACCACCAGTGCACAAGGACTGAGTCATCAACCTCAAAAAAAATTCCACAACGTAGATCCACACAACCTTCCATCAGAGTAAAAAGTATGTGTAAGCAGACCTAAAGGTCTTAGTCGTTAGTAAAAACACACACTAGCAGGCCTATATGCTGTGAATCCTATGTGCCTAGTATGATGCATGATACACCTCTTTCCTTTGCCGGACAAGAGTCAAAGTCCATCCCTAGCATCTTACCAATGGCCAATGTCCAGAGATCCATAGTAAATCAAAACACCACACAACATGTGCATCGCTCAAGGTGAAAATCATATACACCTGTAACATCACAAAATCAGAACATCAATCCCAAACCATGGAAACCAGGACTTCTTACCGGAACAAGTGTTCTCGACACACTAGCCTAATATCCATAACAGGTTCCGACACATTCCTAATACTCCTTTCTACCATATCCCAAATAGTAAAGACCAGAAAATAAAACTCCTTTGATACCACTTTGTAACGTCCTGACACAGAAGCCATTAACGCGGTGCTCTTAGTCAGTTCACCACAAGGCCTCAAGCGCGCCTCCCCGTATGCCAGAGGCTGCCGACTAGTAGCAAGGGCCTAGGGTGTGATAGTGGGGAGACTATGCCCTCATACCAGAGTAAGAAAACAGTGGAAATAACTAAGTATCATATATAGAAGAAAGTAAACAGAGTACTGAACCAATAAACAACTGAATAGAACAAGTTGTAATAGTAAAATTCTGTAAAAGCCCGAACATCTATGCAATACAATACAACACTAGTCACCCACTGGACGACCATAAAGATACAGGTACAAAAGAAACTGAAAGTAAAATTATAGGGCTCTGTTACTAACTCTGATCTAATCCATGAACCTGATCTCCAAACACTGTCGAACTGCAGCAGCCTGATCTGTAGAACCACTCGAGCAGCTCCGCTCGATCATGCAACCCTGGGCCTCATCCCTATCCACCATGAAACTCGTGCTCAAGCTAAAAAAGCAGACAGAAGGTCTTCACGTACACTGAGGTTCACGTGCAGGGGTGAGAAATAATCTCAGTAGGGCACCCCGAAAAGCATCCTACAACTGTGCTGCTAAAAGTGTATGCAACAACAACATGCTCAGCCAAGCTGGAACACAACAAAAGGAAGTAAATCAAATGTGCAACCATAGTTGAACTCAGGGTATGTAAACCCTATCAACTAGGAAAGTGCCACCATGTATGTCCATATCTATATACATACACATGAATAGTCCCATAATTATACACATATACATAAATATGAATATTCATGATTAGGTGATTCAATTAACAAGAAACCACATCAGCAGTCGATCATTGGAACCATATGCCCAATCTCCTGGACATCCTGTGCAATGGAATTGAACTGGACGTCATGCCACTCAAGTCGTGTATCATTAAGTCGATCTCTGGTTCTGTAATCCCATCGACATATACCTACTTCGGCCAACGCCGGAAATATATCTCTGAACAAGTTAACCAAAAACAAGTAACCAGTTCAATATAATTCAATTCTGAGTTTCTCCGAGACTCAGCCTCCACCGACCATCTCCTATACCAAATCCATAGTAGAAACCACAACAAGATATCAACAAGTAAAATATAATAACAATGCCAAGCCTGTGATATAGCTTGGAAGGTTCAACAGAAGAAATCACCATAGTGAAAATACAAAGTAACCACTTTCCTTAGACATGTGAATCCTTTCCCTCAGGAAAATAGAAACAAAAACCCTCAGGTGACTGCCCTCAGGCATAATGAATGGTTCCCACAGGCATATAAGAATCTTTCCCTCAGGAACGGAAGCTACTGCCCTCAGGCAAGAGAAACATTTCCCTCGGGCTAAACAACACTGTCCTCAGGCATGAGAAACGTTGCCCTCAGGCTAAACAAACACTACCCTCTGGCTGAATAAAATACTGCTCTTAGGTATTCCATGGGAAATCAAGTAACCGGGCCAAGACCAACATACAAACAAGCATTTATATAAACTTTCTCTCAAGAAATTTCAATGCATAATATAATCATGGAATACCCTCGGGTATCCTGGCCAAACGGCTAAACAGAGGAACGCACCCCCGGGGTGGTCCTGGATCCAAGAATTGATCCCAAATAGCAGTTTAAACTTATCATTATATTATCTATACAATTCTAGATATCTTTTCAGCAATGGCCTCATCCATACAACACCCCAAACATAGGTTCGTAGCTCAACAATACCCAAAAACATTCAGCAGTTGGAAATAAACATTAGACCTCCTACTACTCAGGCACACAAGGAAAAGTAGGCATCCCAACAAAAAAGAAGACACCTCGCATCAGGATCAATAGCCACCAACTAGGAAGTGACTCTGGTAACCACTACAGCATCAACAACCCAAGTCAAATATAAACAAATGAGTGAGGGTGTCCGAACGCCCAACCCAATACTAAAAACATAACCCCACAGGATTACTAGTTGGGAATGGGTTCTTGATGACACACGAACACCTTCTCTACCCAAACCCGACGTAACAACTCAGGTCGGTCAAACAACGGGCACCCGCTAGGTCCCACAAGTCAAACACTAAGGATTCGTTCTACTCAGGATCCTCCAGATCACCAGAGATAAGGTATCCTAAATTGGATCCTTAGCAAAGAGAAATCGTACATGGGATCCTCGAATGAAGAACAAAAGAGGAAACCCATAACAGGGGTCCTCTCAAACAAAACAAGAGAGAGTTCCTACAAGGACTCCCTAGTTCAGCACACAAGCATGGCATCCCTCAGGGGACCCTTAGAAGCATCCGGTCTCACGGCCTCACAGGACAGAAGGTAACATCTCACCATGGAAAATGTCCTCTAATGAAAAGGTTATGGGAGATAGCTCATATCTCATCTCATATTAAAGGTCTCAACTATGTTGGTCCGAACACCCAACCAAAGAACCTCGCCAAGTCTCACCCTCAGGTGACGATTGGGCTCGATAAAGGGAAGAAGAATCCACTCCATTTAGATAAAAATCACCAAAACCCAATTTATATGACCTATAAACGTAAAAAGGATTCCACCATCGTGATCTATGCAGAATAATTCTCAGAATCGACTACTCACACGCCCAATTCTGACTTCCAGAGCATAAGATATCCCAAAATTACTGAACTGGAGCAGTACATGGCCAGAGTACATGGCCAGAACCCATTGGGCATGCCTGTGTAATTGAAAACGGCGTGTAATTTAATATATACATTTTGTAATGTTCACAAAAAGTTATTTTGTGTCCGTTTTCACCCGAACACATGCCCATGTACCACTACACGGCGTGTAATTACTGCACACGGCGTGTACTTCAAAAAAACCACTAAAACCGTGTTTGATTTCACACGGCCGGTCACACGGCCACCACTACATGGCGTATACTCAAAGTGCATGGCATGTACATAAAAAAACTCATCTTCCCCGAATGGAAAGAACATATGGCATGTTCCCCTGGAACATACTCCTTGTATACTGAGTTTTCTGACTGAAAATCCCTAAAAACATCTGATTCGCCCGTTTTCACCCCCGACACAACAGATCAAGCCCCATGGGCATAAAAACAAGAAATATAAGGCTTTAAAAACTTAAAACAACTTGTTTAAGTTGGATATATGGTGAAAATGTAAATGTCCCTACCTTCGGGCAGAAACCGCCGAATCCTCGGTTGATTTCACGGCTCCTGGTTGCCCTTCGCGGACTCAGCGTGTCGAGGGCTTCAAATCGGTACCCCTCTTGCCTTCTGTCTCTCCCTATTTTGTGATCTCAAAAATCTCCCATGGGAAACGACCAAGGAGGATCACACAAGGTGTGAGCACAAGAAGGAGGAGGAAGGAATATAGAGAAAAGAAAAGAAAATAAGAAAAGAAAAGGAAGAAAAAAGGGGCACGGGCCGGCCCCGGCGCCCGACATGAGTTTATGATTTACCTAGGTTAACTCCCCATTCCGGACTCAACGGCGCAAAAGGAATCTCAATCAAACACTCCATTTAAAATTTATCACCAAACAAACTTCCATGAATAAATTAATATTTAATTTAATAATATTTAATATTACATATTCCTCCGAAATCCAAACAACTCATATTTTCACCAAACTCCTATCATAGGGTAAACACCCTATTTCCGGACCAAAGGAGTTGTCAGGAAAATTATCTGAGATCAAATGGTAGGGTAAAATGACCATTTTACCCCTCATGAGCATCCAACAGCAAAAATTCAAATTTCTGCTCAAAACTGCAGTCCGGAAAAACATGGGTTCTTACAAAAATACTAACTGTTTGCATCCTATATTTTTTCCAAAGTTGGGATGATCACCTACCTCTAGTATAGAAATTGTATAATAATAGATACCACTCCACCATTGGTATGGAACCATTTGAGGCATTGTAAAGGCAACCCAATAGGTCACCAGTTTTTTATATAGACCTAGTAGAGGCAGCATTCTTGGTCTCGAAGTTGGTGTTGGAAACTGAGGAGAAGGTACAGGTCATCCATGAGTGGATAAAGACTTTACAGATATTTCATAATTCCTATGTTGTCAGTAGGCAGAGGCCTCTATAGTTTGATGATGGAGACGATGTGTTCCTTCGGTTCTCACCTCAATGAGTATTACATAGATTTTCCAGGGTGACAAGTTATCTTCGAGATGCATCTTCCCTTTTCAGATTCTGAGTAGAGTTAGCAAGGTGGTGTAACACCTACATATACCCCCATAGTTTTACCAGGTTCATAATGTCTTCCATATGTCATAGCTGAGGAGGTAAATGCATGATCCATCACATATTATTGACTAACGCAAGATGGACATTGACAATGGGGTGACTTCTACGGAATAACCAGTGGAGATCAAAGATCGACTGGAGCATATCCTTCATGGTTGTTCAATTCTTCTATTTCATATTCCGTGGAAGCAAGAGAATATCCAGGAGATCACTTGGGGTGGGAGGGTCATATTTGAGCTTAGTACCCTAATATATTTGTTGAGTATCCCTTGTTTTGGATTTTTAGAGATGTAAATCTCAATGGTGGGGAGAATGTAATGACTTGTATTTTCCAGATTTTATTTTTAGAAATTACTAAGGGAAACTCCAAGACCATGTGTTATGATGGCATATGATTCTGAGACCTGAGGTGCTTAGAATGATTGCTCGAAGAAATGTTATGTTTTTAATGTAGGATCGAAATAATCAATGTAGATGCTCAATATACAGGAGGGGGGTGAATTTTACACTTTAAAAATTTCCTTAAACAAGAAAAGATAAGTTTAACAAAGTTAAACCAAGTAAACTCAGAACACCTCTAATCACCAATGAAAGGATGGGACAAAGTATGAAGTTACAGACTTTTAATTCTATGCACTTGCTTAAATCTGGAAAGTGATTCTGAAAACAGGTTCCGGAAATATGGATCCGTAAATTGAAATTTAACCAAAGTTTACAATATGAGATTCTACCTTAAAGTGTATAGAATCTAAACTAATCATAGTAAAAGTGTAAGGAAACACAAGAATGTTATACATTCCTTACAATATGAAATGCAGTGGAAAACAATTAGTAAAACTATAAGTAACAAGATGTAAATCTTTTAACCCAAAGAGAAGGGTATCCAACAACCTTGGATAAAGGTCCCTTGATTTATACTTTCAAGAAAAAATGTCTTACCCACACCAGGTTAAGCCCTCGATATGAATATCGGAGTCTCTGTCTTGCTATCCCCGCAATCCCTCAACTTCAAGGTTGTTGGTACCTATGTCTTCCTTAGCAAGGAAGCCCTTGAACTTCAAGGAAGTCGGCACCTCTTTCTTCCTATCCCCGGAAGCCCTCAACTTCAAGGTAGTTGAAACATCTGTCTTTCTTAGCAAGGAAGCCCTTGAACATCAAGGAAGTCGGCACTTCTATCTTCCTATCCCCGAAATCCCACAACTTCAAGGTAGTTGAAACCTATATCTTCATCAGCAAGGAAGACCTCGAACCTCAATGAGGTCGGCACCTCTGTCTTCCTATCCCCGGAATCCCTCGAATGTAATCACCAACACTCAGAGTTGCACGAAGCAATTTGAATGAGCAGTTCAGTACACACAAGGCCTGAAAATATTCTCTCTCTTGAAATCACCTTAACAGTGCGTGGTCTCTAGAGTGATCAAATTATTTTGAGCTCTTTCAAATGATATTTAATTTATAGGCTCAGTTGGAACGGTCGGCTCCCTCCTCCAACGGTCATATTTTCCTTAAATTTCAGAGGGACTTGTACATGTGTAACTCAACCAACGGTTAGTTAGAAATAGAATGGACGACATCGTTTTATAACACAATATATGTAACTGAATTCACGACACTGTTTGGTAATGAAATGAGTGTAAGCATAATCAAAACTAAGTTTGGAATGTATGAAAATAAAAGATAAGAGTCTAACCAAAATGGAATTCGGAGTCTATAATAAAAAGAATATTCAGATTCTGTTTTATAGGAATTTGGAACCTGAATTATGTAGAAATTTGGAGTCTAAATTTCAATGGAAATTTGGAATCTGAATTCACTAGAATTCAGAATCTGAACTTATAAAGTTCATAGTCGAACTAATAAAATTTTGGATTTGAACTCATAGAATTTTGAAGTCGAACTCATAAAATTTTGGTGTCGAACTCATAGTAGTTTGGAGCCAAACTCATAGAAGTTCGGAGTCGAAATCATAGAAGTTCAGAGTCGAACTCATAGAAGTTCGGAGTCGATCTCATAGAAGTTCAGAGTCGAACTCATAGAAGTTCGGAGTCGAACTCATAGAAGTTCGGAGTCCAAAATTTGGAGTGGAACTATATGAGAGTTCGTATCCAGAATTCAGAATGGAACTTTATTAGAGTTCGTATCCAGAATTCAGAATGGTACTTCATCACAGTTCCTATCCATAATTCGGAGTGGAACTTCATTAAAGTTTCTATCCTGAATTCGGAGTGGAACTTCATTATAGTTCCTATCCAGAATTCGGAGTGGAACTTCATTACAGCTCCTATCTTGAATTCGGATCCTAAAACAGAATGCTTCATATCATAGCATTATATGATTTCGAGGTTTTAGGTATGAATCTGATTTTTATACTTAAGAAAAATATTAATATGTATAAGAAAATCTAGGTTAGGGTAAATTTATTTAAGGAAGTAAGTTTTCCTTAGAGAAGTAAAATATAGATTTTCTGAAGTATAAGGTGTTTGTGATTTTTAAAACATGATGGAATAGAAAAGTCAAATGTAAAACCTTATTGACTCAACAATCTCCCCCTTTCTGGAAAGCATATACATCCTTACGAAAAAGAATATAAGGACTTTGAAATTTTCATTGGACTTTGAAATTAAAACTTATCTCCCTTTGTTTATGGATGATAGTGAATACAACTAACTCCCCCTTAGGCATTGAAACTTTAAGGATTATATTCTTAATTTCCAGAGTGGAGTTTTCATTATCATGGGAATGAAAAACTTTGTAATGAGAAACTCCCCCTTACTTTAAGGATATTCCACTTAGAAATTTTTCCTCCTGAATTTTTCCTTCTCCTCTTTTAAGTAGTTATTTTTCCTTCTCCCCCTTTGTGATTTTCAAAAAGAATTAATGGGAATGGAAAAGAAGTATGGTACCTGAAACATTAGTAGATATTAATACAAGATTCAACCAACCAAAATTTCATTAGAGTTGAAAAAATTTTACAAGGAAAGAAAAATACAACTAAAGATCGGAGTGGTTTTATTTTTCTTCCTTTTCCTTCTCCTTCGGGATCAGCTTCTTCAACATGGTATTCAATTTATTTAAATCTCTTTGATCCTCCTCAGCTTGCCTCTCCAAGGATTTTATCCTTTCATCTTGAGATTTCAAAGCTTCTTCCTGATCCTTGATGGCCTCTTCATGTATTTTCACTAACTCATCTTGCTTTACAAGTCTTTTCTAAAGATCAATATAATGATATCTATCCCATATAATATTTTGAGCAAGAGAGTTAGCATTATCATTTAGTTCCTTAACTTGTTGACTCCGAGAACTTTGTTCAATGATCATATCTTCCTGAAGATTCTTAATCTTTTCATCCTCGGTGTCAACGACATCTTTTACCTCATTCTGAAAATTATCATATTGGGTCATGTCTTCTTCAATTTTCTTAGACCACAAAGTAATCTTACTGCATAAATTCATGTGTACATCATAATTGATAAGGAAATTTGTATGGTTAGCCTCAATCTTTATACACTTATCCATCACTATAGATAAGGATTCTGATTTCTGATTCAAGATATGTTGCATCATCTGTCATCTGGAGTCTATAGTTGGAAATATCGGAATGGTGTTCACAAACTTCTCAGATATTCCACCATAAAATCATGACCATGAGATGATGACTCTGAATCAGATAATTTTCTTGGAGATTTATCTTCCTCAACCTGCACTAGCTTTCTTCTAGAAGAACCACCAACCTCTTTCTTCTTGATGACATCTTTTATTGGACTCTCCATGAGCACTTGCTTTCCTTTATCAGTTTTTGGAATATGTTTTTCATCTGGAGATTCTTCCTCACTTTCTGAAAGTTGAACAATTTTGTCTCCATCAATTTTCTCCTTCTCTATTCCTTCTTCAAGAAAATTCTTCTCATATGATTCTTCCTCATCATACAAAACATTTTCTTTCTCTTCCTCAGCTTCATCTCTCTGACCTTATTTCTCAACTCCCTTTCCTGGAGTGACTAATTTTGCGGATTCAGATTTTTCTTGATAATCTTCCACTTGTTTGATCAAGTCATCCAGATCAGCACTTCCTTCTTCTTCTTCTTATTCCTCTATTTCTTTTTCTACTTCTTCAACAACTATTTTCTCTACTTCTTCAACAAATTCTTTACCCTTAAGCTTTTCTGGAGTGGAGTACTTCTCACCAGGGGTTTCTGGTAATGATTGAATATAAAAGGTTTCCAGAATGGGAATATTCTCAGAAGCTATTTCAGTTGATTTTAAAAGAGATTGAACAATCTCATCTTCTGACATCTTCTTCTTCAACTTATTCTTTTTTTCTTTTTTTCTAATTCATCAGCAGCTCTTTCTCTTAATTCCTTAGCCTCAGCAGGATCAAGTCCAAACTGTGGATCCCCTTATTTTCTTTTCTCTTTGTCTTCCCTCCACTTGGCATCCACTTCATCTGGGTAAGATTTTTGTTTTTTCGGCTTGGGAGGTGCGTATTGGGTTTCCTTAGACTTGGGGGTTTTTTCATCACCAACCACTTCCTTAAGCTTCTTCTTCTTAGAAACTTTTTTTACTGGTTCATCTTTCTCCACATTCTCCGGAATGACTTCAGTTTCTTCCTCTGGTAAAGGAAATAATTCTCCAGATTCATTAGAAAAACCCATTTTCATCTTTTTTAGTGTATCATCACTAACCAGCATTACCTTGCAATTTCTTTGCTTGGAGTTTCAAGAAACTTTGAAAGAATCAAGACATCTAATGATAATTTTAGAAATAAGGTTCGGATACACACTTATCTGAGCTTTCAGATTCCCTTCTTTGATATTCTTAACTATAATCAAAATATGCCTCATCAGATTTATCTTCCTTAGATTTACCAAGATATCTAGGACGTAGATGTCACTTTTATTCAAATTATCCTTGTCACCCCTTCTTGGTATGAGAAAAACTTGTACCCATAGTTGTATAATCTGATTATTTAGAGTGAGATGAGAAATCGTAGCAGTCTTGGCATCTTTCAGTACAAGGCATTTCAATGCCTTCACTTTATTGAAACTTCCTTACTCATCCGGAAGATTATGTGAACAGAACTCTACTTCACCTTCATACTTTAAACCCACCGAACTTGCAGCCTTGGTGTAAGATAATTTTTAAGTCTTCACATAATTCTTGAAAGAAAATAAATCTCTACCATCTTCCTCAAGGAAGGAAACAGACTCATAAAACTCAACAAGTAAGTCTGTATAAACCAGATCCTATTTATCTGGCTTCGATAGTCAAACAACCTCTCATCCATTCAATTTGATATTATTAGTTATAAGAGAATCATACTTGAATAAACTCGGATGTACTATCCTCTACCTGTAAACTAACCACTTTGAGATTGGCTTTTAGGTAGACATATCTTGAGATGTAGCTTCAACAGACATTCGAAATGTAGAGTTTTAGAACATTCTAAACGGGCTTCAGAAAGATCAGAACGGTCCTCAAGAAGAGATTCAGGGCTTCAAGACGCAAAATCTATGAAAAACCGATGTGAGATGACCCTCGAAGGTCCCCTTTATATAGGCATTGAGATGACAGTTCAGATTCCACAGTTGATCAAACGGTTGAGATGCTTTGAGATTTGATCTGACGGTTGAGATACAAACCATAAGGAAAAAATGACTCCAATCGTTTGAGGTTTTAAGAAAAAAAAACGTTTGGATTTGAGAAAATTGGAATCCGAAAATTTTTAAAAGGAAACTACCAGAAACCAAAAATTTACTATGAAAACTTGAGTAAGGAAGTCATACCTTTTGTATTTTCTAGAGAGTTTGTTCGTAATAGGTGATTTTCTTCTTGACCAAAAAATTGAAAAAACAATTACTATGAAAAACTCAGTACGAAAATATCATTACGAAAATTCTCAGTATGAAAATCTCATTACAAAAATTCAAGTACGAAAATTCTCATTACGAAAATTTCTGTTTCAAAAATTTTCCTTATGAAAATTTCAGTTCCGAAAATTTACATTCCAGAAATTTATGTTCTGGAAATTTTTGAAAAACTCATTATGAAAAATTTTAGTTACAAAGGATTAAAAAACAGACTATAAAAATGTTGATTACAAAAGTCCAAAAAAAAATTGGTTTTGCTATCAAAAAAATGTACTCCCCCAATGAAAATGAGTTTATTACTGTAAGGAGAATTGTTCAACAAGAAGTTAATTAAGAGTGATTACCTCATGGTTATCATTAATAACTTCTGTTTAATGTATTCAAATCTATCTGAGGGTAATGATTTTGTGAAAATATCAGCATGTTGATCTTTCATTCCGATAAACTGAAGAATGATATCTCCTTTAAGTGTGTGATCCCAAAGAATGTGATGCCTAATATCTATGTGCTTTTCACGAGGGTGATGTGTAGAGTTTTTACTAAGGGAAATGGCACTTGTTTTATCGCACAAAATTTGAGTTTTAGTAAAACTCAAGCCATAATCTGTGAGTGTGTGTTGCATCCACAACACTTGAGCACAACAACTTCCAGCTGCTACATATTCAACTTCAGCAGTGGATAGTGCTACTGAGTGTTTCTTCGTGTAGAACCAAGAAAATAATGAATCTCTTAATAAATGACAAGTTCTGGATGTACTTTTTCTATCCATTCTACATCCACCAAAGTCAGCATCTGAAAATCTTTTTAAAACAAAATCATTTCCAGAAGTATAGAAGAGTCCTAAATTCATGGTTCCCATTAAGTAGCGAAAAATTCTTTTCACTGCCTTTAAATGAGATTCCTTAGGATTAGATTGATATTTTTCACATAATCATACTGAAAACATTAAGTCTGCTCGACTAGCTGTTAGGTAAATTAGACTTCCTATCATACCTTTAAAAGATGTTTGATCTACTGGTTTCCCAGCTTCATCAAGATCAAGTGTGTTTGAGGTACCAATAAGAGTACCTATACTCTTAGTGTTGTCATAACCATCATTTTTAAGAAGATATTTAATATACTTATGTTGGGATATGTAGATTCCTTCTGGTTTTTGAGAAATTTGAAAGCCAAGGAAAAATGTTAACTCACCCATCATACTCATTTCAAAATCAGATTTCATTAGATCCACAAAGGAATCAGTTAAATATTGCTGAGTTGAACCAAATATAATGTTATCAACATATATTTGAACAATCAAAACATTTTTCTTATCATTCTTTATAAAAAGGGTTGGATCTGCATTTCCCTTAACATTGTTATTTTGAATCAAAAATCTTGTAAGTCTATCATACCAAGCTCGTGGGGATTGTTTAAGGCCATACAAAGCGTTGGTACACCTAAAAACATGATCAGGATGTTTTGTATCTTCAAATCCAGGAAGTTGTTCAACAAAAACTTCCTCTTGAACATAACCGTTAAGAAAATCACATTTTACATCCATTTGAAAAATTCTAAAATTGAAGAATGCTATAAAGGCAAGTAAAATACGAATAGATTCTAGTCTAGCTACAGGAGCATAGGTTTCTTCATGTTCTATTCCCTCTTGCTGATTATAGCCTTTAGCAATGAGTCTAGCTTTATTTCTAACAATTACTCTATTTTCATCACACTTATTTCTAAAGACCCATTTTACTCGAATAACAGAAGTTTCCTTAGGTCTTTCAACCAAGGTCCAGACTTTATTCCTTTCGAATTCATTTATCTCATCTTGCATAGATTTTATCCAATCATCATCACCTAAATCTTCATCAGTGCTTTTTGGTTCTAATTGGGAAATAAATGCTAGATGATCTACTTCATTCCTTAAGTAACTTCTAGTCCTTATAGGTTGATTTACATCACCAATGATACTATCACTGGGATGATTCTTAAGAAACACCTGACTTGGGTTTTGTAAAACCTGTTCATCAACATAGGGTAGAAATTCTTCTGGGGTAAATGTTTCAGAAGTATCTTTTTGAATGTTTTCCTTATCAGAAGGATTTTCTTTCAAAGTTTGATAATCAGTTTTTTTAAACACATCCGAAGATGTAGGTTGGTATGGTTTAAAAACAAAAGGATCAGATTCATCAAATTTTACATGCATTGTTTCCTCAACAGTACAAGTGTTTTTGTTCAAAACTTTATAGTCCTTAGAAGTTGTGGAGTAACCTAATAAAATTCCTTCATCAGATTTTGGTGCGAATTTGTGTAGATTATCTTTAGTATACAGGATGAATACCTTGCAACCAAAAACATTGAATTAGGAAATTCTTGGTTTTCTACCATTCCATAACACATAAAGAGTTTTATTAAAAAAATGTCTAAACAAAACTTGATTTATAGTATAACAACCAGTACTTACAGCATCAGTCCAAAAATGTCTATCTATAGAATATTCACTCAACATGGTTCTAGTTATCTCTTGAAAAATTCTATTTCTTCTTTCAACTACACCATTTTCTTGAGGATTTATGGGTGCTGAAAAGTTGTGAGTAATACCTTTTCTACTACAAAAAGTTTCAAAATCAGAATTTTGAAATTCTCTGCCATGATCACTCTGAATAGTTTTCAGTGGAAGGTTTTTCTCATTTTTTACTTGGGCTCTAAAACTTTTGAAATAAGAAAAATCTTCAGACATCTTTGCTAGAAAATAGAACCATGTAAATCTAGTGTAATCATCAACTAGAACAAACATATAGTATTTTCAACCAATGCTTCCAGTTTTTGTTGGACCGAAAAGATCCACGTGCACCAACTGTAATGCATCAGTTGTTGAGACTTCACCGATCAATTTAAAACGAGATTTATGTTGCTTTCTATATTGACAAGGATCACAAACATTAGAAGAATAAAATCTAAGCTCTGGTACATCTTTAACTAAACCATTCTTAGAAAGTTTAAATAAGTTCCTAAGATTACGGTGACCTAGTCTTCTATGCCATAACCAAGAATGTTCTTCCATTGCACTTAGGCAAGGTAAGTCTTAGCTCCTAAGTTCTTCTAAGTTCAAAGTGTAAACATTTTCTTGCCTATTGGTTGAAAGAATAAACTCTTACTTGGAATTGTGTACTAAGCACTTATCATTCCTAAAATTCACAAGGTAACCTTCATCACATAATTGAATTATGCTAATGAGGTTGTGCTTAAGACCCTTTACAAATAAAACATTTGAAATCAATGTTTTACCAAGAAGAACAATATTATCTATACCAACAATTTCTCCCTGAGAATTATCTCAAAAAGTTACTTTTCCTCCTTTCATCTTGATAATCTTTTCAAAATATTTTTTGTTACCAGTCATGTGTCGGGATCATCCACTATCCATGTACCAAGTATTTTTGTTGGTACTTCCTTTATCTTCCTAAAAATAATAAAAGAATTAGACTTTCAGAATCCAAACTTGTTTGGATTCGAGATTCTCAGATAACAAAATTTTGGGTATCCATATTTGTTTAGAGAAATATGCTTTATGAAACCCAAGAGATTGAACTTTTTTCAAAGAACAGATTTTCTTCCAATTCCCACCACTTTGACACTTAGTGAAAAAAGGGGATCTAGAAGGAACAAAATAGTTGTTTTTGAAAACCAGTTTCTGATGAGTATAACCCACTCTAGTAGTGTTTCCTTTAGGTTTAATTTGAGAATACATCTTGTCAAAATAGTCCTTCCTAGAAGTAAATTTTGCAAGGAGCTTCTTAAGGGAAAAAATTTCAGATTTTAGTCTAATGACTAAATTCCTATCCTCAGGAATCATTTCCTAAGAGTTAGATTTTTCGTCAAAAAATTTCATTTTTGAAATAGCATTCTTAAGATCTTTAGAAAGTTCTTCCTTATCATAATTTTCTTTCTCAAGGTCTTTAGAAAGTTCTTCTATAAGCTCTTCTTTATCTTTAAGATCTAAAGAAAGATATGAAATCTCTTTTGTAAGAACTTCTTCCCTAGTATTTGCCTTGTCTAATTTCTTATAAATTTTTCAATTTTTTTCTTCAATTAACTTGGAAAATCTAGATATTACTACATATGAAGTTTCTTCATTTTCTGAGGATGAAGTATCTTCATTAGAAGTACTATTTTCGGAATATTAATTCTTATCAAGAGATAAGTTTGTTAAAGCTTCGGCAGATCATAACTTGGCCATAAGACATGTATGTGGAAAAGAAGTATTAGCAATGAATCCCATATTCTTCTGAGATGATGAATCATATTCTGATGATTCACATTCTGAGGAGTCTCCACAGCTAGCACTCCAAGTGGTATTAGCTTTCAGACTTTTCATAGATTTAGCTTTGTAAAACTTCTTCCTGTTCATTTCAGAATGTCTCTCTTTTATTTCTTTCTTTTTAAGGATAGGGAAATCAGGTCGTATGTGTCCACTTCTCTTGCACTCATAGAATGTGACCTCTGAATCTATTTTATCTTTCCTCTCCTTCTTCTTATACCTAGATTTGAAATTTCTTTGACTAGCTATCTTTTTCATTCTTCGAGCAAGATTTTCTAACTCATTCTCAAAGACTTCACTCTCACTAGATTCGGATTGGATAGTAACCTTCTTAGACTTGGATCTGGTTACTCTCTCGATAGTTTTTTTTTCATGTGATTTGATGTAGTAGTAAAAGCAACAGTACCATTACCATTCTTCTTCTTGATGTTGTCAGCATCTCTCTTCATTCTTGTTTCATGTTGGAGAATAGTTCCAAATAGTTTATCTAAGGAAATTTGAGTAACCTTCCTCTTCTCATCAATAGTCATTCTCTTTGATTCCCACTCATTGGGCATAATATCAATAATCTTATCTACAAGAGCTTCATCATCCAGACCTTTTTCTCCCATAGATTGTATACTATTCACGACAGTCATAAATCTTGGTTGTACTTTGCTTATGGGTTCTCCACAAAGAAAGTTAAAACCATGATACTCATCTCTCAACATAAGTCTTCTTGTATCAATCACTTTAGATGTACCAAAATGAGTAACTTCAAGTTTCTTCCATATACAGTTAGTTGTTTCACATGAAGAAATTTGGATATATATGTTCCTAGTCATTGAACATAGCAGAGTATTGCGTACCTTATAGTTTAATTTATAATCATGCTTCTCTTTGTTTGTTAAAGCACTAACTTCCTTATCAAAAATTTTATAACCTTCAGTAAGCATAACAAATTTATCTACCCCAGTACTGATAACAAAAGTCTTCATTCGATCTCTCCAGTATTCATAATCATTTCCATCAAAAATCGGTGGTCTTGTAGGATTTAGGTTGTCGATGGAACCAACATTTAAACCTGGCATCTTTAAGAAAATCTTTCTACACAAAAACTTGTTAATAACAAATGTTCGGATTCACGAAAAATATTCCTAAGCAAGGAAAATACAGAATAATGAAAAACTGAGCAAGGAAAAACTTATATGTGAGTATAAGTATTTCAAATACCTCCTCTAATACCAAATGTGAGATTGATATAGAGTATGAGGTTTCCAACCTTTGATACCAATTGTAGGATCGAAATAATCAATGTAGATGCTCAATATACAAGAGGGGGTGAATTGTACACTTTAAAAATGTTATTAAACAAGGAAAGATCTAAGTTTAACAAAGTTAAACTATGTAAATTCACAACACCTCTAATCACCAATGAAATATTGGGACAAAGTATGAAGTTACAAACTTCTAGTTCTATGAACTTGCTTAAATCTGGAAAGTGATTCTGAAAATAGGTTCCGAAAATATGGATCCGGAAATTGAAACTTAACCAAATTTTACAATATGAGATTCTACCTTAAAGCGTATAGAATCTAAACTAATCAGAGTACAAGTGTAAGGAAATACAAGAATTTTATACTTTCCTTACAATACAAAATGC
The DNA here is from genome assembly GCA_963277665.1 of Viscum album. NCBI lineage: Eukaryota > Viridiplantae > Streptophyta > Magnoliopsida > Santalales > Viscaceae > Viscum > Viscum album. The sequence goes on from OY728150.1 coordinate 239,250,326, forward strand.
AGTGGAAAATAAGAAGTAAAACTACAAGTAACAAGATGTAACTATTTTAACCCAAAGAGAAGGGTATCCAACAAACTTGGATAAAGGCCCTTGATTTATACTTTCAAGCAAGTCTTTCTTAGCCACACCAGGGTAAGCCCTCGATACGAAGATCAGAGTCTCTGTCTTGCTATCCCCGTAAGCCCTCAACTTCAAGGTAGTTGGTACCTATGTCTTCCTCGGCAAGGAAGCCCTCGAACTTCAAGGAAGTCGGAACCTCTGTCTTCCTATCCCCGGAAGCCCTCAACTTCAAAGTAGTTGAAACATCTTTCTTCTTCAGCAAGGAATCCCTCGAACTTCAAGGAAGTTGGAACCTCTATCTTCCTATCCCCAGAAGCCCTCAACTTCAAGGTAGTTGAAACCTCTGTCTTCATCAGCAAGGAAGCCCTTGAACTTCAAGGAAGTCGGCACCTCTGTCTTCCTATCCCCGGAATCCCTCAAATGTAATCACCAACACTCGGAGTCACATGAAACAATCAGAACGAGGAGTTCAGTACGTACAAGGCATGAAAAGCTTCTCTCTCTAGAAATCACCTTAACAACGTGTGGTCTCTAAAGTGATCAACTTCTTGTGAGCTCTTTCAAATGAGCTCCTATTTATAAGATCGGTTGGAATGGTCGGCTCCCTCCTCCAACGATCATATTTTCCTTAAATTTTGAAGGGACTTATACATGTGTAACTCAACCAACGGTTAGTTAGAAATAGAACAGATAACATCATTTTATAACACAATATATGTAACTAAATGCATGACACCGTTTTGTAATGAAATTAGTGTAAGAATAATCAAAACTAAAGTTCAGAATTTAAGAAAATAAAAGTTTGGATTCTAACCAAAATAGAATTTGGTGTCTATAATAAAAAGAATATTTGGATTCTATTTTATAGGAATTCGGAACCTGAATTCTGTAGAAATCTGGAGTCTGAATTTCAAAGGAAATTTGGAATCTAGATTCACTAGAATTCAGAATATGAACTTATAAATTTTGGAGTCAAACTGATAAAAGTTTGGAGTCTAACTCATAGAAGTTCAGAGTCGAACTCATAGAAGTTCAGATTCGAACTCATAGAAGTTCAGAGTCAAACTCATAGAAGTTCAGAGTCGAACACATAGAAGTTTGGAGTCGAACTCATAGAAGTTTGGAGTTGAACTCATAGAAGTTCAGAGTTAAACTCATAGAAGTTTGGAGTCTAACTCATAGAAGTTAGGAGTCAAGAATTTGGAGTGGAACTATATGAGAGTTCGTATCTAGAATTCAGAATTGAACTTTATTAGAGTTTGTATCCATAATTCGGAATGGAACTTCATTACAGTTCCTATCCACAATTCGGAGTAGAACTTCATTACAGTTCATATCCTAAATTTGGAGTGGAACTTCATTACAGTTCCTATCCAGAATTCGGAGTGGAACTTCATTATAGTTCATATCCTGAATTCGGATCCTAAAACAGAATGCTTCATATCTTAGCATTATATGATTCCGAGGATTTAGGAATGAATCTGATTTTTATACTTAAGAAAAATATTAATATTTATAAGAAAATCTAGTTTAGGGTAAATTTATTTATGGAAGGAAATTTTCCTTATTGAAGTAAAATATAGATTTTCTTAAGTATAAGGTGTTTGTGATTTTCAAAAAAAGAAGGAATGGAAAAGTTATACGGAAAACCTTATTGACTCAAAATTCAATTACACACATGCAATACTTTTAAAAAAATTGAAATAACTCTTAAACGTGTTCCCATATCAGAAATATGTTAGCACCATTGAGCTTAGAGTAGTGTATTTCCCATAGGAATGTCCTAACATTGGTTAGCACGGGTTAACTGTAGAAAAAGTCACCATGGGCATAACAGAAAATAAAATAATTAAAAGAAACTTATTTTATTTTGAAATCCTAATAACTCTTAAACAGTAAATCAGATTGGAAATCAGAGACTTCTTTTGAGTTTGTGTGGGGTTGTTTTCCTTAGGTGAGGTCTAACATTGACTGTCATAGGTTGGCTACAAAAGATAGTTTTTGGACATCAACGTTAGTAAAATATTTAATAACAAAATTATATTTTCATATTTTTTTGTTTATGCAGCAGTAGTTTCCTTTTTTTTAATAATCAATGTTGGTGGAATTCTGGGTTATCGCCATAACCCTAGAATTTCCATGAGGTATGGAGAATGAAGCTCTCTATCGATGACGAACACTGGCGGATCAAGGATCGATGACAACACAAAACCCCATTATTCATCAATGACTCACGCAACCTCAAGGTAGGTTGTCAATATCATTGTGATTTATTTTTCCCTTATTAGAATAAAATGATGAATGTGAAACAACACACGAATAGCTTGACCCACGGTTTGATCATTTTGTGGGAGGGATAATTATTACGGGATTAAAGGGAATAGATCTTGGTGATTATTTTGTAGTTGGTTTCTTCATGATCCCACTAACATGAATGGATCAAGACTGAATGAACAAGTCCAATATCCATTTTTGGGTGTTCATATGATTAATATCACCCCCCCCCCAAATTTATCATGTTTTTCATGTGTTCTTCTCCCTTTGAATCCCTACACGAACAATTTATCGTTGCACCCATGATCCATGGCACAAAGATCTGAGACCGAAGTTTATGATCTACGATGACATTGTAGAGGTGCAAAGAGAGCACAACAGGCAGGCAGTGGCTCACGGTGGAAGATGTGATGAATGGAGGGTTGCTGGTAGGGTAGGCGGTGGTGAGGGAAACACGCGGCCGGGTGAGAGGTTGGGTTCTAGTAGGGCACATAGTTGCGGCCCAATGAGACCACAAAGGAGGAGGATCCCATGACGACATAGGCCACAGGTAGTAGACATGAGCTGTGGAAGGATTACACAGTGATGGTTGTGGTGGGACGCGACTTAGAGGCCACATCGGAGAGATCCTGTGATGGCGTGGAAGTCACAGGCAGAGACTGACATGCGTCTGGGGTCCGCATGGAACTCATGGCAGTGGATGATACAGTGAAGGAGGCCATGATGCGGTGTTTTCCACATTTAACATGGCAGCGACGTTGTCCAAAAGTTCACGGCTGAGTCATGTGCTGAAGGGGATGACCTGCATGCGGCTGGTTAGGATGGAGATTCGGATCGCTCTGGTGGCCCAATGTGTTGAACCACATATCCCAATGGCCCATAGGGCTTAGACAATGTTGACTAGACCAGACTGATTGGGGCAGTTCAGATCGGCCAAACCAAGTCAGATTGGGTCTAGTTGGACACAAACTGGACCAGAGCCCATTCTACTAAATTGGTTGTATCTTTCAAACTATGTGTTTTTTTAATGATCCATTTGCATATTTGGGACTATTGAGAAAATTTGGTCCTTTTGAGATACATTATGTGAGTTTTTTATGACTTAATGAATTTAGGGCTAGGTTCTCCTGGAAAAAGCATGCTTCGAGTGGAATCCTATGGATGGATGTTACTATGTGACTTAGGGGACAAGTTGACCAATAAATACTTCCTGGGCCATCGACACTTTGTGCACCACAAATTATCTATGTTCCACTGACTCTCCCTACACTGTCGATGCTCAGTGCTCCCTCGATGCTATGTGCACCATCGACGCTTCATGTACCGCCGACACATCTAGTGTCCTAGATTTTTTGAGATCTATGGACTACAACTAGAAATCCTTCTATTCATGCTTTAGACTTGTACCTGTGTGCGATGACTGTATTGATTTTACTTCATGGGTTTCCTTTATGATGTACTTAATATATTTCCTTTGTGGGGTACTTCAGGTGTTTTCTTTTTGGTGTACATTATGTATTTATTTTTGGTGTATCATTATTGTTTTAGGGTCCCTACTGAGTATTGTTTTACTCACCCCTATACTGGCTATGCCTACATGCATCATGCCTTGTACAGAAAATCAACGCTTTGATGGGTTCCTTGGTGGACCAAGGATAGGTGGTGCTTATAAAGAGGCCCAATAGACCAGGTTTTCTTCAGTGACTTCAGATAGTTTTTTCCATACCTACCCTTCAGGTATGGTTTTCTATGGATGTGATTCAGGATTTTTAACTTTCCCCTTTGGTTTGGCTTGTATTTTATCCAAGTTTACTTTTTAGTTTGTGTACCTTCGTACTCTGGTGTAGGTATCTTAGAGGTATGCATGCTTTTTTACTTATTGTTTTCATTTCATCACTTTTGGGATTGGAAATGGGTGTGTGTGTGTACAGGTACATAGGAAAATTCCTCCCATTTGCGAAATATGCCTACACAGTTCTAGTCACTAGCCCCTGGACTATTAGAGGCAAACATGGGATAGTCATAGAACAAGCCTTGGGGGATGGGTCGTGACAACAAAATATTTGTATTTCAATATTAATGAGAAGGAATATAAGGAAGAGTTTATATCCTAAAGACGTACAAGTGTTTTATGGTAGTTCTCATGTTGCTAGAGAATGTTAATTCCACAATATATTGGTGTTTTGTGGATCACATAAAATTATGGAGTTCAAAGAGTGGGTGTTGGGAAAATTTTAGGCGTAATATCTTTCACTACCCTGAGAGAATAAAATATTATTTCAATGAGAGTTAAAATAATAAGGAATATAACTTGGGGAATAAAACCATGTGAGATAGTCAAAAAATGAGATTTATAAGATCATGGAGATCATATAAAATCAATTTCTACTTGTGAGAGCATAAAATTGTATGAACAAATAATATCCACATATTTCAATTAATGGAAATATGAGTACGACTTGGGTAATGTGATAATCTACATGTATATAAAAATTAATGAGAAAAAAAATCTTGTAATTTTGAGGAGATAAAAAGAATAAGTAGTATAACATAGTGTGTATAAATATGAGTATATTTTAGAAAAAACTAAAATAATAATGATATCTTGAGAATAAAGTAGAGAATATTCATGTTGGGATTTCATTGGTATATAAAAAATACCTGAAAAACTATGTATTCAATGCATTGAGAAAGATCCAGAGAGAATATGACCTTAAATAGGTTTTGAGACTAGTATAATTGATCAAGCGAGTTGGTTTCTAATGTTCTTAAATAATTTTTCACAATAAGACTAGTGGTCCATTCTATTTATGTAGAGAGATAATTCCAAAAAGGTGTAGAATCCACCAATATATTACAAATACATTTTTTCTTATGGATCAAAAATTCAAGTAATGTACATTACGAAGATTCTCTCACCAATGGGACTCTTGATATGGAACGCTATAGGAATCAATATTGGTATATAAAAAACCATGGTAAAGGATGAAACAACTCACAATCATTAAAAATTATTAACAATATTTATAGTGGAGAACCAGTGGGTTAAAGAGACAATATGACCATGTAAAGAAGTTTGATCTTATAGCCAAAACTTGTAAATACTTTTTTATTTTCTTCTTTTATATTTATTACTTATGAGGTGAGGGTGAGTAATTAAAAATTAATTCATTCAAGGTACTAATTTAAAAAAAATGTTTATTTTAAGTGGATATCTTTTAAAAAGAAAAAAGTATCAATTATTTGCATCCTCCCCCTCTTAGGGATCTCATCGATCCAAGGGAATAATAATTGATATTAGAGTGAGGTTTCCTCTGAAATATCCAAGAATCCACTAATTATGAAATACCCTAATTCTGTAAATAATAATGGTTTTACAATGTCTGATCGTATGAACTATCACAATTGGAATAGTTGGATGCTTCCAAACCATCAATATCTTATCCTAAAAGAGAGATATTCTATAACAGTGTTATTTTCACCCTTTTCTAAAGATGATTCAATGAGCATAACTAATAAGAGATTTCTAGAATATGATAGAAAATATCAAGATTCCGTATTGATTTCCCTATCAAAAAATATTTATACAAAATATATGAGGATTTAATATTTAAATGATATTTGACACAATATAAGAAATAGTTATAAAGGAAATATCAATGTGAAGGAAGCCAAGCTGAATGTTTGGATGACAATTTTGAAAAAATTAACAAGACTATTATGGAAACCATCGATGAATATTTTTCTGGAGTGAATAAGATAATCTATAGTATTTCAGGGTTTGGTGAGAAATTGGATAATTCTATCATTATAATTAAATTGATGAGAAATTTTCTAGATATATTTTATCCTAATGTTTCAACTTTGGATGATATATATGATCTATATTTTTATGAAATTTATATCATACTCATATAATATGTGATTATAAAATCACTAAACATTAAAAATAATGTTAAGAATGATATTTATTTTGAATCCATGAGAAAATAAAAAACCATAGTATTAGAAGATACAAAATCAAGTGAATCAAATATTGAAAAAAGGGTATTGAATTCAAAAAAAATTATTTCTCTTCTTTAAAAGAAATTCCATAAAGGGAAATTAAAAGGAAAATGAAATATACTACTATGTTTCTACAATAGTGTTGAAATTTAATCATTTTTAAATAATTTTCCAAAGAATAAGGAGGTTGAATCTGAGTTAAATAAGGGTGACAATAATTCTCAATAATTTAAAAATGGTAAAGTTAGGATGTATTCTAGTAGTATAAAGATGATTTTGATGAGAAAAAGGGAATAAGTGGTATCATATTCATGAATCATGTCAGAAGATGATTTTAATTTTATCTCTCATGTTCATAGAGGAATTGATTCATTAATCAAATAAGATTATAGAGAAGAATGGACAGAACTAGAGTACATAATAAAAAAAATATGGAATCTAGTATTGAGCACAATATATGGATCAAGAAGGAGAAAATAAAACCAGTTTAATAAAATATCTATCTTGTTACTAATAAAAAAATATAATGATAAGAAAGAATCAAAACTTTTTAATGAGATCAAGAAGTATGAAATGGAATTGGATGATCAAGAAAAGATATTCCATGATCAAGAAGAAAATTTAGCAACAAAGGAAGAAATGAACCCAAGGAAAAATCTATATGTATTGAAGATCAAAATAATTTTATAAACATCATAGAATACTTAAGAAAGAAAATGGAGGTAAAAGGAGAATATTCTCAAGATCGTAAGACAAATGATCAAAAAAATTAATAGCACCCAATAAGTTTCAAAATAAATCAATTTATTTTATAAATACTGGATTTAAATTTAATTTTAAGGAGTTTTAGACCAATAAGAAAAGTGGTAAACACTCTCCTACTTCAATATAAGTTATTGAATTTTCAATAAAATCACTTACCCATAGTAAAAATCAGGAACATCTAAAATATGGATAACAATAATCAAAATTTGGATAGATTCTATCTTAAAATAAAATATTCATGTATATAGGGTATTAATAGTGTTGTTGGAGGTATGTACATATAGATTGATCATTCTAGTATAATAATAACTTACATGTATAGATTCATGATCCCAATGAGAGTTGTACTAATTTGGAAAAAGCATAATTCCAAAGAAATAAATCCATGACTTAGAATCGATTAGGTATACCTATGAAAAAATGGTTTGATTTCTTGAATGAAATCCATGGAATGTGTAATCAGAATGGTTTTAAATTCTAAAAGTGAAAACTATATTTCTAGAAAAAATTCCATATGGTGTAAATGGGAAGGAAAATTATACGGTGAGAAAAGAGGCAGAGAATACGAAAGAAAATGCCTAAATGTTTGGTAGATCAAATGAATATAGATAAATAAATTTAAAAAATCATATAAAGATATTATATCTAAAGGAAAGTGAAATAATTTATAAGATAAGGATTAAATTAATGAGGAGCTATCAACTAGTGGAAACCTAAAATTTAACAAACATTGTGTGAAATGTGTGGAAGAACTAGACATGGAATAAAGTATTGTATGAAAATATTACCAACCTAATAATACTTTTCGAAGGGAAGATACAAGTATCAAAAAAGTAAAATGACTTTTTAATTTATTTAGAGAAACCTACTCTACATAAGAAAATTGTTTGAGGGATTAAATAAGACTAACAATCTGGAGTGACTCATAGGAATTTTCAATAAAACTAATCATATAGAGTTTGGAAAAAAAGAGTATCCCATGATTAGAGTAATCTCTCATCCTTAGTGGTTCAAAATGAAAATAAGTATGTCCCTCTATATTCCCTAAATCATTTGATAATTTATTATATCATTCATGTAATTGAAGGATAATAGAGTACTTTTCACTTTTTAATAATATATAATGTGTCTTCAATATATTATTATAACATCCATGAAGAAGAGTACATAAGTGAATCTTTTAAGAGGGGGTAATAATTAAACTGATGTTGTTATATGATGAATCTAAATATTCTTCATAGTTGTACTAAACTAATAAATAAGGTATTTCAATAAAAATTTGAACCCTTATTTTTTTGTATCAAACATGTTTATAAAGGGGTGTTTGTTAATGTAAATATGAGATATCATGTGAGTTTTATACTCACACATGGACTTTTTGATGTGTTGATGAGGCGTGTGAAGGATACAAAGTGCTTGTTCATTATTTTTATATAACCCTAAAATGGGAATTTATGTTTGTATCCCATGGTATCACATGTATATAAGTTTATATAAAACATAGAAAACATTAGTTAAATTCTAATTGTTTTCAACATAGGGCTGGCCCAAATAGACTTAAGTAGACTAACTAAAGGTTATTTTCTAAGGAAACATGTTGTGTAATATTTCTCCAAAATATGGGTTAATAATGGTTCTAAATAAGAAAATGTTGAATATGATTCTTGAAAATTAAATATTATATTCTAAGTCCCCTACATATCCTTTTTGGTTCATGTTAATAAGGGGTAAATAAAAATGAGTATCATCACGCATATTGACATTTTATGTTTTCTTATATTGACACTAAACAAAAAGGGTGATATTATTATGCTAATGTGTGTTTTAGTTTTATTTTATGTCAATAATAGAAGGAAATGTTATGTTAAGAAGTTTGGTAAAATGTTTTCATGTGATATGAATAATGAGTTTGATGGAGGATAATGTGAAGTGGATAATGTTTCTTCTTAAAAAACCTCTATAAATAGATTCAAAAATATACTAATTGTGTTGATTATTGTACTTTTATTCATAGGAAATAATGAAATGTTTTTATGGATATAGAAAAACTATCTAAAAAAATTGGATACAATTTTTGAGTGTTTAATAAGGTCTCATGTTGCAGTGTAGAGGTTGTATAATTTTTGTACTTACGTCAAGAATTTAATTATTGAGATATCTTGAAAATGGATATGTGTTGTGATCTATGTAAACATCAATTTTTTGTATACATCTTCTCTAGGGATATTGAGATTTCATAATAATGATTTGGAGTTTTGTATACACTCTTGTTGTAAGAGTATGTTCCATGATGTATGTTGTTGTTTTTATGTGTCTTTCATAATGTTATGGAGTTAAAAGGATAGGTAATGGTTTAGTTTTAGTGATAAGAACTTGTTTAAACCTAAGATAATAAAATAGTACTCGATCAAGATTTCATATAATGATTAAAAGAAAATGGGGAACAATCCCACATGAGATAGTTGAAAAGTGATATTTTGAAGATCCTGGATATCATTGAAAATTTGATACTACATGTGAGAGAATCCATTTGGGAGTGCATCTAATATCTATACATTTCAAATTTTTTAAATTTTAGTGTGGACTGGGAAAACTGAAAAGATACATGCACAAAAAAATATGAGAAAGAATACCTCCTCAAAATTAGAAGATAAAAAAAGAAGGAAGTGGTAGGGAAAAGGGTACATAATTATGATTAGATCGAAGTGAAAATCAATAGGATAGTAAGATCTTGATATGGAATTAGAAAATATTCAATCCAAAAAAATTTGTTAGATAAGAGGACATGAATAATAAAATTTTTAATTTATTGAAAAATATTTAGGTAACTGATGATTTGTAAGGAGTTTTTATACCAAGGGAACAAATCAAGAGAATTGTATGTATATGTTCTTAATGAATGGTGCATAACTATATTAGTGGTGTAGTCTATTCATGAAGTAATATCATTATTATAAGGTATAGGAAAAACTGGGAAATTAAAAATATATTTTTTTATGGATCCAAAATTCAAGGGGTTTTTAGTGTGATTATACTCTCTCTAATAAGAATATATAGTTATAAAACTATGGGACTTAATGTTATTGTGTTAAGTACCATGGGAATGGATAAAAACTACCAACATCCATTATAAATTTATAACAAGACTTATAGTGGAGAATCTATAGGTTTGGGGATTAACCAACTATGAAATAGATTAGGATTTAATTCCCAAAACTTGTAAATCTGCATGTGATCTTATTATTTCATATTTATTACATATGATTTTAAGGTGATTAATTACATCTTGAGTGTATTGGGTTAATAAATGACCATAAAGTTATAGTTTAAGTGGAGAACTTGTAAAAATGATAAATAATTCACCCCTCCCCCTCTCATTGATCCCATCGATCCAAGAGAATATCAAATATTATTGGGCATGTCAATGAAATTCAATATAACGGAATGTGATAATAGTTTGGAGATACTAAAAAATCCTATTAGTTTTTCTATGGTTAAATTATTCATCCTATTATCATGTATGAAAATGTTTTGACAATATGAATTAAGTTAAGTGAAGTCTACCTGATATTATGGGTATATGATATCTAATTTCTTATGAGGATTAGATACTTGAAGTGATAAAAACATCAAAATGAAAGAAGATAAGAAATTTAGAAAGTCCAATAAATGTTATTCTAGTATCCAATCAAGTTCAGTGAAACCTAATGGTTAAATTATGAAAAGTGATAATTCCATAAGATGGAATTGTTTGGGATACATTAAAAAGTTTATAAAACTCCATGGAATATCCATGTTAGGTATCAGAGTTATATAAAATGATTCATCAATTTTACAAGTTATATGATAAAAATATTATACTTTAAATTATTAATATAAATGAGTTAATAACCATGATAAGAGTTGATATAGATTGAATTTTTCATTCATAGGATGAAGTAAGAGTTGATAAATAAAGTATTTAAATGTTAATGAATTTATCAAACTCTGATTAATCTAAGAATAAGATATGTAACTTCATCACATTTATCTTATATTATATAATAAGATGATAATTAAAAAAGATTAATTATGAAAAAAATGATATTATTAATTGTATAAAAATTATTTTTGATTCATCAGATTCTATAATATGTTTTTAAAATATGTTACAGATAAAAACGATTTATCCAAGTTAATTTTTTACAAATATTTGATAAAATATGAGGGAATATGTTCTTTCAACCATCAATGGAATATTTTAATAAAGTATTCTTATAAAAGGAAAATATCTAAATAAATACCATATATGATATGGATGAATTTTTTTAATTATTAATTATTCCTCCTAAAAGAAAATATGTGTTACTTATTGAAACAAGAAATGGTTGTTTTGTCCCTTATAATGATATTCTAAGCGAATGAAGAGTCTAAGAGGCTAGTGTGAGTATGCTTGTACTTAAAGAATTTCAATGTTAATAAATAAAATGAAACACTAGTCTAATATTGAAGTAATTTCACTGAATATTATAAATAGTTTAGGATATAGATGGTAAGAAAAAATGTAAATATTTTATTTAGTTATAGTGAGAAATCGAGTATCACTATTTCCTAAAAGATCATGCCTGTTAAAGTGAATTTAACTTTAGCCTAAAAGAGTTTAAGATGAGCAGGTAACCAATAATATAAATACTAATATAATTTCAAGGAAAAAAATTTCTGGAACCATATTCCAAGTATGGGGATGTTAAACCCTAAAGAGTATTAATTAGATTATAGAAGTTGACATCATAACATATGATATTGCGGAGTAATGGAATTTGAATATGTTTAAAGAGTTGAACATTAGGAATATGATTCCTAAAACTCACCATTATTCAAACTTTATTTATTAATAGATGTTACTAAAGAGTTTAGTGGGGTGATTTTATCTTATAGTCTCATAGAGTTATAATAGAAATTATATATAGATGTAATGAATTAAAAACCACATAAATTACACATAAGGTTGATTTGGTAGTGAAAAGCCCGTATGGATGGATAATGAGTATGATTGTGTTTGTTGTTAATATAAAAGAAGGAATAAAATTTTAATGTATGATGAAGTCCTCCATGATCAGTGATTAATCATGGAATGAGAATCCATTGTGATGATTACTAGATATTTTTTACAGATTCATTGACTGTCATTTGGAATGAAAATTCTCCATGATTGGTGATGATGCCTGGATAATTGATATGGATTTATTGATTGTCATTTGGTATGACAATTCTCCATGATTTGTGATGGTTCCCAGATATTTTTTATAGATTCACAATATTGTATTTCACTCTTGGTAAATTTTCCATGTTGTCAAAATCAGATAATTGTTGAGTTGTTCTTATGTTCAAAGACTTGTGCTTCATGTACCAAGAGAGTTCACATTGTATTCAACAATTGATCAGGTGAAGACCATGAAATATTAATATTATTGCATGATGAGATTCTAATTGATTAGGATCATGAAAATATTTATTTTCATAATAATAAGAAGAATATAAAAGGTTTTTAAGGGATTGGAATTTAATATTGGTTTTACATGAATTTATTAGGGTGTTTTATATTCAACACTTAGTATTTGGATAAGTAATTAATGATGGATTCATTAGAAATGAGGCCAAAAAAATACTATCCTTAGCCACTCAAATAAGGAACATGTGGGACCCAAAGGTCAGCCATGCCCAATGAGAATCCCAGGACAACCCATAGGTGGAATGGAGGGGTTTTGTGTAATCCTCTGAGTGTATGCCCATGTGGGTGTGCATGGGCCTTGAGCAGGTCTGCAACGAGGTGGGTGTAGAATGCACCCACAGAACCAGTACAAGAAAGTATAGGGGAGACAAAGGAGGATTAATTGAGAAGATTCTAGTGAACTTTTTTCATATACCATTCCCCACCATTACAACATTTTGTTGTGGGACAAGGCAATGCAGGATACTATTCATCCACCATTAGAAGTCGGACAGAACTTTGGCCGCTTGATCTGAGAGATCTCAACCATCCGATCATTCGTGCCTTGAAATTTTGAATCAATAATTTCATATATCCTACACCTCACATATTTGAAATATTCCATACATATTTAAATATTCTCATCCTCTTATAACTTTTTGTGGCTATCTCTTTAAGAAAATGATATTTGATTGAGCTCACGAAAACCGATGTCCATATCTAGTGATATATGTTTTATATTGTCTATTATATATATTAATCAGGATTATTCTAGCTTATGTGTCCCCTTCATACATAGCCACACCACTTTAGTAAATTTTAACCTCCCTCCACTTTCAGGATTCCCTCAAATACATTACCAATAACCCCCACACATCATCAGGATTTACCTCATCTTCTCCCTCCCCTTTAAAAATTCCCTCACTGATTTCCCCTATCTGTGCTATAGGGTTCTCGTACCCCTCCCCAAATCCCCCCTTCCTACTTTATGGTTCATTATCCCCTCTTTGAATCATTTACATTTTCCGCTCCTATCCCTGAATCCCCTCTCCCACTCCCCTTCCTAATTCTCTCCTCCAGCACACACTACTCCCGTTGGCAATTCCGGGACTACTCATAGCTTCGGTTTTCAAAGCCCAGCTCGGCCTCCACCACCTCCGGCTCCTCCACACTGGTCGGCTCCATTTCCACTTGCTCCACCTCTACCTCCTCTATACTTCATACAAAAACCCTAGTTTCTATTATTCTATGAAAAATTGTCTCTTTTATCTATTGAACTATATCGGAAGATAGTGTTCATTTTAGCTCCTAGGTTATATCTAATGCTTTAAGGTCTCCATACTTACCTACCTTCCTCCATCTTCTATAAAGTAAACCACTAGCCTATTTTAATCTTCTTCTGAAGTGATTTTGATCAGTGGTTGTAGATCCATGAATGTATTTCATTTTTTAGAGAATTTTTAGTATCTTAATTGGGTCTTTATTATGCTTTTATTTCACTTCCAAGAATTTAATATGATTTTATTAAGTTCTTTTGTTGGTTTTTTATGATAAATTCTATTAGTTGCAGCCACTATTTTTTAATATTATTCTTGGTAATCATTATGGTAAATTCAAGTTCATAGAAATGGTTTTCATGTTTAAATGTATGGAGCTATGAGTCTCATAAATTTTTTTATTGATATGGAGATATTGACTCTTGACGAGGAATCTGCATTGACCTAGAAAATTCTTCCAGTTGTAGAATCGGTGTAGATACTGCAATGACTAGGAATAGAAACATATTTTCAATTTATGACTAGAATAGTATCTCAATGCAGGATCACTTATGTAAAATTAATGGTATTGTTTTCTTGGTCCAGCTTCTAATGTGTGTATTGTTTTGATTTATGGAGTTGGGTTTGAATCAAAAAATATGTATTTTTATAGGAATGAATCAGTTCAAATGAAATTGGTACCTAGAAATTCAGTGGGTACTATCAATACTTCTTATGTATGATCCTTAAATCATCTAAATTGAATATTAGTTTGATATTTTTTTGGTAGAAACCTCTCTTCTCTTTGTTCTTGGTTTTATTTGTAAATTCATACTGGATTTTTTGATTCGTTTGCTCTCAGATGTCTTCTTACTGGGATTTGTTTCTTTTTATGATAACTGATGTGTAGAATCTATTGATTTTGTGAGATGGGTTTTCATCGAATAACAAGGTTTTTCATGGGGAAGTGTTGGTTCATTTGAATTTGGTACCTAACAATCCTTCACTATATTTATACAATGTCAGTTTATATATACACTTGCAATTATTCTATTAACTATACATTAATTTTTATCATCCTCGCATAGTGAAGAAGTTAAATCCTGATTAATGTGAATGGGCTTATGGAATGAATGTCTTCGATTTTTAATAATGGTGGAGGATAAACATAAGAGACGCGTATAATTTATGGCTCAAAGAGGTTTGATCCTTTTGTTTTTTTACCAACTTATTCTTTATCTTCATTTGATTTTTGGATAAGGAATCATAAATTTTAAATTGTTTAGAAATCGAGGTTTTAATAAAACATCTATAATTGCGTGATTCTTGAGTTTAACTTGATAGTACTTGAGCTTGGCTTCAATGGGAAGGTATGAGTTGTTTTGGTTGTTTTTTCCTATAAGTAAATGTTAAATTCCAACTGTTTTTTCCAGTGAGCAAGGTTTCCTTTTGCATCTTCAATATTAAATGCTTGCATTTCCTTTGGTCTTTTTCATTTTATGCTGGATTAAATTGAACTAGATGAACATGTTTGGTATACCCATATTTTCATGTTTTTAAGCATTTTAATGAAATTTCATATCTTTGTAAATTTACAACTATCAAGGTTATTTTATTTAATCATTTTTGAAATCTGTAAGGTGGTCATTATTTATTTTTATCTTTTTTCACATATTTTTGAAATGTATTTGGACCATCATCCTGTTTTTTTGGTTGATATTGGATTTTATTTATAGTTAATGACTCAATAATTTTACATTTTCTACAACTCAAGAGGTTAATAATAAAATGATACTCAAATGCTTCTTGAGTTTGACATAATAATACATGAATTAGACTTCAATGGGCAGGTATGAGTTGTTTTGGTTTTTTCTTCATGTGTATAAATGTTAAATTTATAATTTATTTTTTCAGTGTTTAAAGTTTCCCTTTTAATTTTCAAAATTTAATTCTTGTATTTCCTTAGTTTTTTTTTATTTTATGTTTTCTTAAATTAAACATACTAGACATGTTTTTTAAACCCCTTTTATTCAGATTTCAAGTATTTAAATGAAATTTAAAATCTTTGTAAATTTCTAACCATCATGGTTTTTTTCTTTAATAATTTTTTATATTTTGAATGTGGTAATTCAATATTGTTGTCTATTTTCCCAAATTTTTTAAATGTCATCATACCAATGTTCTGTTTGGTTGGGTGGAAGTCGAGTGTTGGAAATGTTAGGAAAAAATGTAAATAATTGTTCTTGGTTTGAAATGGAAAGTAATTTAAAAAATATATCAATTATTTATAATAAATATGGATTTTTTTATGATTACATGTCACCAAATTGAGCTCCCACGTTACCAAATTAACATTTCCTCCTCCCTCCATAATCACTCCTCCATCGAATGTGATCGCATTACCCAACCTGCACTACTACCTATCTTCCCTCCCTATTAAGGTTTCCATGACCCATTCTCCACCCACAGAATACCTCAACATTGCCTCGCATCCCAATTCTGATGTATCCTCCTCCTCACAGAGTCCACCAGAACATCCTCTTCACCTAGGATTTGGGATATCTGCTTCAACACCCGCATACAGTTGGATGATGTTCCTCGCATAAGACTATCGTTGCCTCCTTCTACTCCCACACCAATTCGAATGAACTTCCCTGCCTCTAGATCCCATTGTATCCTTATCTTAAAGCAAGTATTCATTCAATATTCCTCTCATACAAATCCTGATTTAAGCTTCAACACTCACAGATGAACCATATATTTAAAAGTACATATTTTTGTTTATTCCCAAATCTCGATGACGAGTCAGGATTTCCCCATTACAGAGCTTTATCACATTACCAAATGCATCACCCATATAGTAATTTCATCTCCCTATCTCTACTACCTAAATTTTCTCTAGTATTCACCTTTTAACTTCATTATATTCAAAAAACTTCCTATAATTTATTTCAATCCATCTTCTTTCCTGTTTCAAGAATTAAGGATCTATTTCTTTCATTCAGTTAACATTTATTTAGAACATTATATCTTCAGAGAGAATAAACATTCATTGATTTATTATAGTCCTTCTCCAAGAAAGGTTTTTTCAAATCCCTATATACCATTTTTTTAATTGTTCCTTCTCATCTTCTTCCCCCTATGTTCATAGGTTTATTTTCTAAGTATTGTGGTTGTTCCTCTTGGGTATCTCTAATTTTATAATAATTCTACTTTTTATTTTTATTGCTCAAATTTTGTTATGATATTTTATTTGATAGTGGTATATGTAGGTTTATCCATTATTCTAGAGGACAAAGTACTCTGGCCAACTCATTTAAGTAATTAGCATGACATCCTTTTCATATTTCCATTTAAATATTTTTTTTAAAACATTAGTCATCTGATTGTATCTGGGTCTTGATGAAAATATCATGAAACCTAGGCAATGAGGATGTTCCTCACCTACGACTATCGTTACCTCCTGCTCCCACAAAAAGTCATCCGAACTTCCTCACCTATGGATCCCATTATCTCATTCTCTTAAATCCAATATTCATTCAATCTTCCTAGGCTACACAACCCAATGTAATCTTCAACACCCAAAAAAACCCATATATTTGAAAGTACATATTTGTGTTCATTCACAGATCTCAAAAACTATCAGCATTTCTCCATTGCAAAGCTTCATCCCATTACCAGATGCATATCATATAGTAATTTCGTCTCTCTATCTCCTCTGTCAAAAGTTTCTCCAGTCTTCACCTTTTTATTTCACTTCATTCATACGAATTTCCCATAATATGTTTCAATCCATATTCTTTCCTATTTTTGGAATTAAGGATCTACTTATTTCATTTAGTCTAAATTTATTTAGAACATTCTATCTTCATAGAGCATAAACATCCACTAATCTATAATAGGTCTGCTCTGAGATAGGTTTTTTGAGATCCATATATACCATTTTTTTATTCTTCTTTATCATCTTATTCCCCCTATTTTCATATGTTTCTTTTCTATGTATTTTGGTTATTCCTCTTACGTAACTCTGATTTTATACTAATTCTATGTTTTATTATTATTGCCAAAAAAAATTATGATGTTGTATATGACAGTGGTTTTTGTAGGTTTATCCATTATTTGGGAGGATAGAGTACTATGGGCTACTTGGTTATAGTAATTAGAATGACGTTTGTTTCATATTTCCATTTATCATTTTTCTTACAAATTTAGTTATAAATATAAGGTCACATATTATGCATGCATCCATTATAAATAGTACACTTTCAATTATCATATTTCAGTAATATTATTTTCCCATAATCTACTTTTTATTACTGTTATCCCTAATCTATTTCATTTTTTATTTGATATTTATTAAGCAGCATTACATGTTTTTATGGGAGGTCCATTATATAGAGATGCAATGAAAATGGGTAATGTGTACCACCACATGAGGGGTAGTTTTTTATTATGAATTCTCTTTTTCTAATAATAATCCTATTACTTTTTGGATTTTTTAAATTAAGTTTTTCATTTTTCCATTTATCTTTTGAGTTTACAAATTTAGTTATAAATTTATTTTCTCATATTTTTCATGCCTACACAAACTGATTATTTGTCTCCTTAATTGTTCATCGGGAAGAATAGTATTTTAAAAATTATTCATATTATAAATTATGTAGTTTGGTATTTTTATATATTTTAAATTTTCGTTTATTGTTTTTCATATGTTTTTTCCTGTAATGACATGCATCATCTCTTTTAAACTAATTTCTGTTATTTTAAATTGATTTTGTTCCTCATTAATAATATGTTTTCTAATTTTATATATTCTTTCCTAATAATATTTTCAATAGTTTTTAAGGTAATCATTTCACAGTCATTTCATCTTCTAAAATGTCAGTTTCATGTACTTTTTGTTATGCCTATTTGTTTCAAATATCATTTTTTATCAAATAATCTGACATTATTAGAATTTTATTCATCTTGTGAAAAATTTATTACATGTTTAGTGATAATAAAAATCTACTGGTGTCCACACCGTTGAATATAATACATTCTATGTTAGTGCCTATTCCAGAAATAAATTGGAGGAATCAGTATGATAACACATAGTCAAATGTTTAAACACACAGTAAACTTTTTAAACATACCATGGGGGAATGAAATGATTTATAGTATAAAAACTATTAAAGACCATAACATGGATTTGGATTTCACAATGTGATAGAATCAAAATTATTTTTCATGTGGGTTACATCCTGATACATTTGTTTGTTTATGAAAATTCCATATATTAAATTAGTAATTTTTATTAAATTAAAGGATGAATAGAAGAAGAATATTAGTCATTGATCAAGGGTGAAGTTAAAAAAAATAAAGTTAGAGGGGGAAAAGGGAACATACTTCCCATGTGGAAGAATACTACTCCTTCAAAACTGCAAGAATAAGGAAGTTTTCCCATAAACCTATCAATATGTAATTCCATTTTATGCTATTTAAAATAGTTTACATCTATTATAAATGTGTCTTCTCTCCCTCCAGTTTTTCTATAGGAAAATACAGAATTAGGTTTTTTTCATTGCATTCATTTCCATCTACTATAAAAGTTTTAATTTTTTTGTTATGAAATTATTTTTTCCCTGAATTTTATTTCATTTCCCCCTCCATATCATTTTTTCACTACATTTTCCATTATTTTATTTCACTTATTCTACTGTATTTCCCCCCTTGAATATAATTTCTTACATTTTATTTCCACATATATTTCCTTATATATTTTTACTCTATTTTTTATTCTTTCTAATTTTTCACTTCATTTCCCTTAGTATGATGTCATAAAGTATGAGTATTTTTTAACAAAACAAATTCCACTTTTCCAAAAAAGTCTAGAAGTTAGTATGGTGTCATTAAACATGAGTTCTTTTTAACCCAAAATTTGAAGGTCAACATAACAGTTTTATGCATGAATCTACCACCTGGGCCATTATAGATCAACAATGATAGTGATGGGGAAATTCCATTGATAGAGATCAATTCTGTTTGTTGAGACTCATTTAATAGATCCAAGTTAGCATGAAATAATCCACAGATCTAGTGGGAAATGTGAATTATAGATTATTTTAGGTAGTGTATCGTGAGTAGTGTGAACATCCCCACTATTAAGGAACTTGAACAAGAATTGGAATCACACCCTCCTTATATGATCTATATATATTATATTAATATTAAATATCTCTACTTCCAGGTCCTTAGGTCTGAAATTTTCTATAGCATGAATGAAACTATTGTTGTCTTGGTAATTAGATATCATGATTCTAAATTACCTTAGTGTGCAGGTATTGGGATTGTAAGAGGAGTTGATGCATCAAGGGAGATACTTTATGTGATCACAATCATTATGTGTGCCACTCTGAAGAAGTTTAGTCTTTTTATTTAGGGTTTCATTCAACTTCCTTCATTTTAATTACTGGTTTCTGGATACACTTAACATTATATTTCTGTAGATTCCCTCTCATTGAAAAATTTTGTGATGCTCTTTAACTCCATCGGGAGCGGCTGCAAGGATTATGGGTTGTTTGATTATAAATTTATTAACAAAATGGTGTTGTGTTGATATTGGTCATATAGATGGTGATGTTTCTACTAATTTGATTCGGAAGGTACAATGCTTGGATGTTGTGGATCTGGATTTTGGTTCCAAATTATGATATCCCTATGGTGGTTCCAAATGGTGATTTTAAAGGGTGGATTTAGATGGATTTTTTCATATTGTAGATTTATGATGTTCAGTAACTAGAGGGCTTCATATTTTCCATTCCTGCATTTGATCTTGTGGGTAGTTATTTAAAGGTTATGTGTTTTCAATGTTTTCTCCCTATGATTATCATAATTCCTATGTGGGCAGTACTATGATATTTTGGAATGATGTTTTGATATTTATATGAAACCATGTGGTATATTATATCAAAGATATGAAAAGATGAGTACCAATAATTTAAGTACAATTCAAATGAAAAAATAGGTACTTTTTAAAATTTCATAAATTTCTTTACCTTTGTAACTTTAAAAGAAATAATGAACTATGTAACACCCCAATATTTCTTAGTAAGTTATTTTCTTTAAAGTAATTCAATATCTTGCGCTACACGCAACACTGAGTTCGAGCGCACCACGACTTACCAAACTAGCCATCCAAAAAGAGGTTATGAATATTATTAACTTAATTTTGAATTTTTTATACTCCATATAATTTTAGAATCCATATTATGTTTTTCTTAGACATAATATATGAACAAATTCATTTTTTCATATAAAAGAAGTATTTTTCAAAAAAAATGAAATTTTCCACCTTTTAATGGAAAACCCAATTTAAAACCAATATTTGAAACGTTTATATATTAAATTTAATGAAATTAAATTCTTCTTTATAATCTATACATAAAATTTTATTTTGGATAAATTTTTGGTACTTTTCTGATAACTTTTATATTTTGATGAATACTGAAAAATACTAAATTTTAATTGAAAATAACTTTTTTAATCGAAATAATTTATAGTGTTAAGTTATGAATTTGAATGGTTTTTAAGTATAATTAGATTATATTTTTATCATTTAATACATTATAGTTCATTATAAGTAATTTCACATTTAAATTTGACATAAACACATGTCAATCTTTTGATAGTTTTTACTTTTTAAAACCCATTTTTTTTTGTTTTGACAACGGAAATTAGTTTTAAATTTATTAATGAAACTTATATGTTTTTATTTTGGTAAAATAGAATTAATTTTTGAATTAGTAATATCACAATTATCATAGGTTTAATTTTGGTATTTTTCTGAAAACATTCAATTTTTTAATGAATAGTGAGAAACACTACTTTATTGTTTAAAACAAACTTTTTATTTACATAATTATTTAATTTATTTAAATTTATTTTAAGTCAAAATAGATACATAATACCTATGTATGTTCAATTTAATTCATTTTAGTCATTTTATAATAATCATAGATATATAAAATTTTATTGAACTTTTTATTGTCTTTCACCCACCTTCTAGGAGCATTTGAAAATTTGCATAAAACTTAATTTTACCAATTCTGTGAGTTGAATTTCAAAAATACAAGAGACATAGTTAACATCATTAAGTAAAATTTGGTTCAATAAGATGATAATAATTTTTTGGTGAATAGTAACTTTTGACTTATTTACCACGGTTAAAAGTAAATAGGGTAATTAAGGGTAAAAATGATATTATAATTACCCTAACACATGTCCTAATTCTATTGGAAAAGTGTAATTCGACCATAAAAAAGCTTAGGAATAAAATATGATCCTCTTTGGTCTACTTTTATTAGATTAGTACATTTATTATTATTTTATTTAAAGAAGAGTTAAAAAAGTTAAATTCAAAGTTTAATAACTAATCCATTTTTAATATTGGGTTATAAATAAGATAAATTCAACTATAAATATTCATTATAAATCTAAAAAAAATTCCTATATAATTTTATTTTATTTATAATTTTTAGACATTAAATACTTAAATTTATTTATGACACAATGATGATGTAGTAATTACCTTATTAATGAAAGATTAAAATAATTGATATTATAAATATCCAAATAAATGTAATTTTAGACTTTTGATAAATTAAACTAATTTTATAGGTTAATATGAGATTTTAGGGTTTATTAAATAATTTTTGTTTGAATTAATCATGCTTTTCTGATTTTCACAAAAAAACCAAATACTAAATAATGTCAAAATTGACATAAATGAGTTTTTAAAACAAATACTAAATTATTGGTTGATATAATATTCCTAAAAATAAAAGTATTGGTAAAAGTTCTTAATAAATATTATATATGTCATTAATGAACCTCCTGAATTTCTATTGTAAGTTTAGAGTACGTTTATTAACCATATAGTGTAAGAATACATGAAGACATAGTAAAAGTTAAACTATTTAACTAAGAGTTAAATCTAAACGATAAGGTTAAAATGGTAACCTAATCATGTCTAAAACCTATTGGTTGATAGTTTTTCAAACCATACCAAACCATTTTTTTAAATAAATTATTTAGGAGCCACTATAAACCGAAAATGATTTTATTATAAAATAATATATCAAGGTTTTCCCAAAGTGACCCTCACCTCCCTTATAAAAGGGTACCTACCCTTCTCTTAATTTCACATCCCAAAATCCATTTGGATCGGCCAACCCCCGCCCAAATATCCTCCCAACTTCCCTCACATCAACCCAAAGTCCTTACTTTGATCAAAAATCCAATTTAAGGAGCCCTTTTGATCAACTCAAAAGGAAACACCCAAAGAAGAGGTAATAATTTCACCACCCACTTTCATGTTCTTTTCTTATTATTCATCCTTTTTATTTTTTTCATAACATGACAAAATAATAAATACAGTACCTTATACATACTTTAATGTTATTATAAATATGTTACAACCATATTCTTTATTCTATTGATCCTATAAATGACAATGTCACCATACGTGCGTACGTACAGCTTGTCGTCTCCACATTGTGGTGTAGTGTGTTATTCAAACACTTCATTTTTTGGATGGGTATAATAATGAGTATAACTAATGAAAATAATAAATATAACATTTTACTTATTCTTTATATACGATATAACATCCAATTATATACGATTTCACCATCAATATAATGATATTATCGCTCTTGCGTACGTACGGATTACCGTCTCCACGAACGCGATGAGATTCATTCACCATCATAATCATTCAAGAATAATTTTCATTTTATGATTAAAAATAATGATTATGAACATAATATCATTATGTATATGAATCAAATACATCATATCCATAACTAACATGGCTTACATAACCAGCCATATAATGTAAAACGAATCAGTTAAAACCCGAAATGATGATTCTTCTGAAATTTTATTAACAAAGCAAAATTAGAAGATCATATATGAAATAATATTTATTTATTTGGTTTTTTTAAAATTTAATAACAATTATTAAACATTATACAGGAGGTTAACCTACCCTATACTAAGGAAAAGTACAATGCAAGGGGTTTCTTATCTCACTTTTAATTCTGTGATATTTCCAGTGTTTACCACTTATTTATTGCATGTGGTGTATTGTGTACTGCCATTTGACATATATTATCATGATTCTATTTATATTCATTGTATTCTATGATTAATTTGGTGGTTATTAACTTTTTTTCATATTAATCAATTGATTACAATATGGTAAGGGGTTTTCATCTCTCATCTTATTTTCATGAGATTCATGTTATACTGCTACTATTTCCTTTTGTGTGATGTATGTACTACCCATGATTGTATTACTTATGTAATATATCTTAATTTATGGGTATTTACATATTTTTTTATA
Organism: Viscum album; assembly: GCA_963277665.1. Classification (NCBI taxonomy): domain Eukaryota; kingdom Viridiplantae; phylum Streptophyta; class Magnoliopsida; order Santalales; family Viscaceae; genus Viscum; species Viscum album. Next base: position 239,274,543 of record OY728150.1, read on the forward strand.
TGATCCTTATTTAATGGGGTGTATGTTTCATAAGTCACCAAATCAGTAAGGGAATATCTAATTTTGATTTCTACTCATTATATTTTACACAAACTTTATTGATTATTTTACTCCAATATTATGTGTGAAATCACTATTTATTTATTTATGTATTAATTTCCACTTCCCTTTGTGTGTTTATTATTTTGATAAACATAATCACTCCATTGATAAATTCTCAAGTCATCGATATGAACTTGATAAGAGTAATCTTAACTCAATTTTCATTCATTGAGTTAAACATCCAAGTCATTGGTGTTGTTGTTACAAGAATATGTGTGAATGTCCTTTGATTGTTTTAAACTGAATATCCAATCATATTTTGTGTTTTTATATTTTTCACACATAATTATTTCATTAATTTATCCTTAACCTAAGGATACAGTTTTATAAGGTATTTCATCTCAACTTACATTCTATTGAGACTTCTTTGTTGTTATACGCTAATTCACTTTTATTTGGTGTATATACTATAATTTGACATAATATACCATGAATAACTCTATTATCATGAATTTATTAAGTTTTTATTATCTCAATTATTTTTATTCAAGCGTCTCTCATTTGGTTATGAACTCTAACTAAAATATAATTTTAAATGTTTTAAAAATTTATTCTTCAAAATATTTCTCATTAATGTCCATGTTTTAAAAATGGTTTTAAGGATTTATTTATATCGACATTAATGTTTTAAAATTAAAATTCCTTTTAAAAGTTTCAAAGTGGTATGGGACACTTTGATTCAAAAATCTATTTTAAACAGCTTATTGATAAATAGTGATACTTTTAAATGTTTTCAAGAAAAAGGGGGATATTTTTCTCAAATAGTTTTGATGATTATTTTAAACTATGTCGACATCCTTGATTATTCTCGATTGAGGTTAATTTATTATAATACAATCTTTTATATAGTATTAAATGAGTTGTGTTTTAATGTGGATGTGCTATTTTTATACCATTCATGGTTTACGGTTAAATTATTGACATTTCATATGATAGTTTTAATATGAATGTTTAGATTATGTTTCACCCATTCATATGAGGAATTCATTGGACTTAGTAAGTGATGGGTGGAGTCAGCTATAGATCCTCGATGCATCGGTAGGTCTCATGAGACAAACTAGTGTCTTGGCATAAGGCCTTGACAAAATATTATTTTTAGTATTAGAACAAGGCCTTAACTATGTGGTTATGAAGTCTGGAATTATGCATTCCATTATTATGAAATTGGATATTGATATTACATGTGATTATTAGACTAGTATAATATCCATGTGAATAAGTAAATGGTATTATTTGATTTATCTTTTCTATATTATCCTGATGTTTATGTTTAAAAGGCTTGTGTTCTAGTCTTATACATTGCCTTAAATGTTTATTCTTGTTTATGATAGTTTCTGCTATATAGTTATCCTTACCGAGCATCTGAGCTCATCCCTTTCTTATGTTTTATTTTTTCCAGGATGCAGAGAAGTATATTATGATTAACCTATAGGAATATGCTAAGGGATATAATAGTGTTCAAAGGGGACATAATGTTGTTTTTTTATTTCATGATGCAATGTAAAACTTATGTATGTATCTAGTACTTCCAAGGCTGCAAAACTGATCGGTCTTTCAGGACATGATTCCTTGTATCATGCCAATTTTATGTAATAATGCACTGATTCTAGGTAACTGGGGCTGGGGCGTTACAAACTATGTAATCTTAAATAATTAAATGTTATTACAGAATAATACACATAATATATAAGTAAAATATCTATAAATGTGTAGTGGAATTAATGTTATGTAACACATTGACTGATGTTATTTGCCCCCACATTTTATCTTACATTTATCTTACTTGAAATGTTATCATGGATCCTAAAACAAAAAAAAATTCATGTAATATGGATACAAGTAAAATATATATAAACCCACAATACATTTAAATAATTTCATAAATTCATTTATGGTCTACATATGATAATTACATAAATCTTTGATATATGTGTGTGTTTGGGTGTGTTTGTGTGTGTGTGTGTGTATATGTTAAATTCCTTAAATTTTATCTGAGGTATTGTTATGTGGGGGATATCATATCGACCACATTTACACAAAATGTGTTACATATTTATTTGGTCTTATAAATAAAATGTACCACATTATTCAAAATTCACTTATTTATGGAATTTTTGTTTACCTAATATAATTTTCTATCAAATGTAAATATTTTTGAACATATTTGTTTACATAATATTCTTTATAACGAATGTGAACAAATAATTACATAACTATTCATGTATAAATTAAATTTTTTTGGTATTAAGATTCATTTCATTTTTAATTATCCATTTGAATCATTTTTATTTATGTAATTGATTTATCCCGCATAAATACCCAATATAAATTTCTTTCCAGTATTAATTCAACTAAATATTTACTATTATGTTTATGATTTCACAACAATTTTCCTACCATGTATTCCATTATTATTTACCACTAATTTTATTTTTAAATATATTCAATATTAATATGAATTAATGAGTTTGAAAAATGGACTTCTATTATTAAAAATAAGAATTGTTTTATAGCATCAGGTATGCGAATGCACAGGCGGAGTACTAGTATTTTGTAAATGGACTGCTCAAATTGATATGAACCCATGAATGCAATATATATCTTTCATTCTTGAGAATAAAATAAAAAAAACATTCCATGTCTATTGAAAAATAAGTTGAGTCCGTTGATATTTATGGATCCCTTTAAGCTTTCAGAATATGAAGGGAATAAGATCCCCAATTCATGAATGTGAGGTGATTTCCATCGTAAAGTATCATCATGAGTGTACAAGGAAAAAATTCCATGTTTTTGACGCACAATATTTAAGTTACATGTGTTTGAAGATTTAAAATCCAAGATCTTCGTCTCTTTATATCTGTCTTCCATACGGCATAAAATCCCAGATTTGAGTCCATGAATCTCTCTGATACATGGAATTGGTTCAAATTAAAAATATCGAGGCATAGAGATGATGTTATTTATTGTCGATTGAGAGAGAAATATCTCATTTCCAAAAAAATTAGAGTCATTGTGAATGTCTAGTTTGTAATGATTGGTTTCCATGAAGCATTATACTAGCGTAAAGGGGGAGATTCCCATGGGCCTTCATAATGTGAAAGTCACTCTCGAAGGGTCTTCACGAAGAACTTTGTTCCATGAAGCAATCAGGTTAACGTTTTTAGTGTCTCTTTGGATTTCATAAAGAACTTCGATCCTCAAAGCCTTCATGGTTTTCATGATTAGATTTCATGAACCGCGATACAATGTACACCTCTACACTACATCCCACAAAGAGAATTTAGAATTCATGAAATTCTATACCCATTCAGATTAGCGTGAAACAAAAAGTGGAGTGGTTCATTTTTATACACATGTGAATGAGGTATACCTTGTGTGTGAAAATAATCCTAGGAGATAGTTCATGTGTGTATACATGGTACATTCATAACAAAATGAGTATAAACTAAAATAAAAGTAGTTTGTGTGTTCATCTGTGATGAAATAATAAGGTTAATAATTTACATGCAAACCATGAAAGTCATAAATGCTCTACACCACATGTATCATTCTTGTTAAATATCAAGTGATTTGAAAGAAAAATAAAATAAGATGATTCAAGGGGTGTTTGATGAATTTTTTATTAAATGAATTGTGTTTATAAAGAACATAAAACAATTATGAATGGTTATGTGCATAATGAATTAATGAAGGGATAATTTTTTATAGTGAATTCATTTAATATTTCATAAGGTACTCATACCTGATAATTTCAATGTGCTGATAATTCTAGGAGAGTGGAAGAAGTAAACTTGTTTTATATTGGTTTATTCTTCATTTGTTCATTCTGAAATAGAATTGGGTTGAAGTGGACATTTCTTCTTCCACTTATCAAGGAGTACAAGGTCAACATGCATGTTATATTATTGATTGGGTAGTAGTTGAATACCTTGATTAGAAGAAAAATATTATCGTGTTGATGAAATAAAATCTAGTATAGTAGTGATATATTATTATGTGTATTTATTGAACATATTTTTAAGAAATGGTAGTTCTAGTAAAAAAAATCCATTGAATACTGGTGGAACTAGTATAAAGAACACCAGAGACTCAGGAATATTGATCATTTCCTCTATTAACATCGTGCACTAATTCTAGGTTTTTGTAATCATTGAAAATAAACACTAATAAGATATTATGTGAGTCAACCATAAGTTGATCATGAAAAGGATTATTTCTTACTGAACCTTGTAAAAATATCTATGTGTTGTTGTTTCCATTATTATCTTCATTTCACACAATAGATTCATTCCTCTTAACCAGGTAATATGTTCAAGAGTAATGGTTTTTTGAAAGAAAATTAAATTTGATAAAAGTTGTGTACACTAATTCACACCACCTAAGTGTCCCTATACGATCCATCTGGGCTCTAAAAGTGGAATCAAAGCATAGGACTAACTCTGATTGGATAAAAAATTTATTCCCATTTATTTTTACAAGATCTATATGATGTGCATATTAGAAGATGATTCTGAAGCACCTCAAGTGTAAAATTTAATCTCTACTCCTTTTGAAGAAAAAATGATGGTATCTACCAAGACTTTGAAAAATAGTAAGAAGAGGAAAGAAAATAAATTAAGGAAAACCTAAAAGAAAGAACATAAGGATCAATTTTCCCTTGTCAAATCTTTTTACAATGATTCATATAATGAAACTATCTCAAGCTATAGAGAATATGAGGAAGTTGAATGTATCAAAAAATTTGAAGGATTATACTCTCAATTAGAAAGATATATGAATAATATTCATTAATAATTGATTTCATATTTTTTAATTCAAGGATATTTTTTATTAAAGGGAATAACTTGAAGAGGAAATTGATAAAAGGGAAAATGAAATTGCAATGAAATTGAAAATGTAAAATGTTCTTAGAGACCTTATTAAAGAAAAAGAATAATCTATGACTCTTTTCAATCAAAATATTTCTATAAGTGAATAATAAATGAAGTCAAATAGTTATGACATAAATGTGAGTAAACATGTTTTTGTAAAAGTAATCCATTCACTTGAAACATTGTTCAATGTTTCCATGAATGTTTTAGATGCTCAACTTGGAGAAAAACATATAAGGTTAAAGATATTTACATTTTAGTGGAAGATAAGACAAATTTTCTTGATGAGTATATTTATAACATCTATGCTCTCGAATAATCTCATAAATATAATTTTAGTTTCAAGTAATCCCAATTTGAAGTTAAATCCATAATAAGGAAAGACCTTGATAGTTATATGAATGAAGGTAGCAAAAACATGAAGAATACATCAATATAATGAAATGTGAATGGGAAGTAAGGATGAAATCAGTTGAAAACAATAAGTTTTCCTTCAGTATGAAGTTTCCTGAAAATGATATTGAATTTAGAAATTTAAAGGAGACACATGCTGAAACATCCCAATTTACTGAGATAATGAATTCTTCCACCTAAACACATGAATAGAGTCAAGATCCAAGAATCGATATTTATACACAAAATGTTGATGTTACTATAGTATTTAAAGAGGAACCTATTGATGTAAATAAGATCTCAATGTCATATCTTGATCAACCTTCTACAAAATCATGGAAGAAGGTAACATATAACCTAGTTAATTAGGTTTTTAACAATTCTGTCACATCCACTAGTCCAAGTTCAATGTAAAAAGATGTGATGATATGGGTTGATAAAATTACTGATAAATCCAACATAAAACTAAGGGTGGATGTTTTTATTATCAATAAAAATAACTCCCAAAATGATTCTTTAAATATGTAAAGACAGATCTGGAAACAACAAGCCACTAAATGTAGTCTAAATGATAATATAAGAAAAAAGAAATATATTTTTTGTCTATTTTTGGTGCTGTTAGAAATTTGGGCATCAAGCCATTTATTATTGGAATAATGTTTCATCATATAAAAATTTTATAAGGCCTTCATTTAGGTAATGCAGATGTGACGAAAACAATAAATATGTAATACAGAAGAAAAATATACAGATAAAGAATAATATGTATATCAAGAACATGTTTGGTTATATAAAATAAGTTTATGATAATTTCAATATTATTGGTCACAATTATGATGAGTAATTGAATATTACAACCAGGAACTATTAATATGTTGATGAGATTAAAATACTACAAAAAAATTAGAAGTAAATATATAATTTTTTAAAGTCTTCCTTGGGAAATATGAAAAATAAATTAATCAACAAATATGTGAAATAAGATACTCTTAAGAAGGATTATAATATTGTTTCTAAGAATTTTACTTCAACCATGAAAAGAGTATTCTACTATGGAAATATAGTTCATACCATGCAACACTAAAAAATATCCAAGTAGATTAATGTAATCAAGTTGAAATCAAGAAGAGAATCAATCCAAGAAAGAAATGAGAAGATAGGATTAATTGAAGAAATTCCTGAAGAAGATTTTGATAAGTTACCATAGATAGGTAACTCAAAATTATTAAATAATACATATAGAAACTCCAAGATATAATATTTTAATAAGGAGTTCTTCATCATATACTTAATTCAATTGAATGTTTCTTGAGATATTCATAAAATTTAAGATGAAACACTAACTAGAGAAAATGTAAAGGGAAAACAAATTATTTCACATAATGATCCCAAATTTCATGAGAGGTTTTCAGAACATGAAAACTCAAGTGTCTCCCAAAAATTTTGTGGTAGGTTCAAGATGGGTGTACATGATCCAAATAATTGTAATATTGTTTCACCATCTCAAATTGAGATGTTGAAAATGGAAAAACAAGCTCCAGGGAAAGCTACTTCACTAATGGTAAGAGTGAGGATAAATAATACACACAATATGATGGTGAATGGAATTAAAGTGTCCATGCAGTCATCAAAATATCAAAATGTAAAATATAAAGTAGAAAGAAGTATGATAAATACCAAAAACTTTAGATCTCCACGTAAAGGATTTTTCAGGTTAAGAGAAAATTCTCATCCATTTTTCTTCTATTAATAATCTCTCATGTTATCCATCTTATTACCTTATTCTTATGTTTTATTTGTTCTTACATTGCAGTGAATTAAAGGTAATGATCACTACCAAGAGGATAAATTGGTGAAAAAAGTGGATGTCAACAAGTTGGAATGACTATTCAAGATCTAATGGAAACATGAATTATTCCCCAATAGTGCATTATCATCGTGAATATCTTAAATATTATCTGATGAAATTTTACACAAGGTCAAATCAAATGGAGTTCACCCTTTTATGGGGATAATACAAAAAGGAGAAGCAATAGAAATGTGTATCATGAATATCTGGAAGTGATGACCATCTTGAAAATATTTGTAAAAGGAGGTAACCCAATTATACTTATTTATCGTATATTAATTATATCAAATATGTGCATCAAGAGGGAGTTTTTATTGATGAGTAAGCCCATGGGTATACGGAGAGAATATAACATTAATTGAAATTTATGATTTGTTTAATGAAGTGGGTAGAAGAATACATTACATAATAATTTTTTTAGAGAACTCCCTCTTTGATAAATAAATATGATCTTGATATCACATGTTTTTTTTGTTAATTAATTACATATATTACCTTTGTTTTATCTCTCTTGTTTTCTATATATGGTTATCCCAAACATACTTAGAGTAGTCCAACTAAAGTCTCTTTTCCAAGTAAACCATGTGGTATTATCCTTCTTTCAAAAGAAATGAGATGTTTTTGTTTCAATGCCTTGAAATTAAGAAGATAATTCATTAAATTTATTATCAATAAGGGAGAGATGGGACATTGACTTTAAGAAATTGTTATTGAAAACAAAGCCAAAGGGGTATATTGAAAATCCCATGTAGATGGCTGATGAGTATGGTTGTGTGTTTTGTCAATATATAAGAAGTACTCAAATGTCAATGTATGATAAAGTCCTCCATGATTAGTGTTTAATCATGGAATGAGAAGTCATGGTGATGATACTTGGAGAATCATTATGGATTCATTGATTTTCATTTGGTGTGACAATGATCCATGAGTTCTGATGATTCTGGGAGAATTTTTATGGATTCACACCACTATATTTCATACATGATAAATTATCCATGTTGTCAAAATCAAAGGATTTCTGAACTATTTTTAGGTTCAACGACATGTGAAGAGTATACTAAGAGATTTCACATTGTCTTCAACATTTGACTAGGAGAAGACCATGAAATATTAATATTATTGACTGAGGAGTTTCTAATTGATTAAGTTCATGAAAATATTTATTTTCATGATAATAATATGAAGATAATATTTTTTGAGGTCTTTTAATTTAATATTGTTTTTACTTGGCTTGATTAAGATTTTTTGTATTCACCACATAGCATTTGGGTAAGTAATTAATGGTAGATTCATTAAATATAATGATAAAAATAAGGCCATCCTAGTACCCAAGGGTCAACCACACTGAAGAGAAGTTGAGAACAACCTTCGGATGACATGGATGGTCCAATTATAAGCCCTTGAGTGCACACCCATGTGGGAGTGAAAGGGTGTTAAGTAGGGCCACAAGGAGGTGGGCATAGAGCATTCCTAGAGAACCAATATGGGGAGGTATCGAGGAGGGAGAGGATAATTAATTGATAAGATACCAGAATATCTTATTTTATATATTATTCCCCACTGCTATAATGTTTTGATGTTGGACAAGTAAATGTGGTATATTGTTCCCCTGGCATTAAAAGTTGGATAAAATGTTGTCCATTCAATCTTGGAGATCTCATCCATCTGGTCATTCATACCTCACTATTTTAAATCATCACCAACATATCTCTGATGCCTCATGTATTTGAAATATTCAATTCATATTTAAAGAGTTAGGATAACTTTTACCTTTTTACAACTATCTATTTAGGTAGTGGTCTCTGATCGAGATCATAAAAGTTGACGACCATCTCCAGTGATATATTATTTAAATGGACTGCTCGAATCGATCAAACCCCATGAATGAAATCTCCATCCTTTATTCACAAGATTAAAAATGAAGACTTTCTTTTGATGATACATATGTAGTTATGAGGCTAATTATATTGATACATACCTTCAGGATTTCAAAATATGAAGGTCATACAATCCTCAGTTCATGCATGTGATGTGATTTCCAATATAAAGGATCATCGTGAGTACAAAAATAAAATAAATCGTTTTTTATAATACAACATTTAAGATACACACGTTAGATGATTTCAAAGCCATGATCTTTGGATCTTTATATTATTCTTCCCCATAGTTTAAAATATGGGATTTGAGTCGATGAATCCCATATATACAGGGTAGTGGTTCTTCTAATAAATATCGAGGCATCAAGATGAGATTCATTACTTCCAATCGATAGAGAAAGAAATCATTTATGAAAAATAGATTCACCGTGAATTTATAGTTCATGAAGAGTGGGTTCTATGAATCATTCTACTTACATGAAGGGGTATATTCTCCTGGACCTTCAAAAAGTGAAAATCACTCTTGAAGGGTCTTTACAAATAACTTTGTTTTGGGAATTAATCTGGATAATGCATTTAGCATCTCTCTATATTTCACAAAGAACATTGATCTATGAATTCTTCTTGGTTCACGTGATTGGATTTTATGAACTAAGAGATGGTATACACTTACACTATATATCATAAAGAGAAATTTTATTCCACAAAATGATATACCCATTCGGGTTTGTAAGAAATAAATAGTGTAGAAGTTTATGCTCATGCACACATGAATAAGGAAAACTGTGTGTGTGCAAAGAAGAAAAGGAGATAGTGTATGTCTGCTTTCTTGATACGTCCATAACACACAAATCCTAAACTAAAATAATAATTTTGTGTGTGCATCCGTGAATAAATAAAAATATTGATAAGTTTCATGCAACCCATGAAATTCATGCACTATCTAAACCCCATGTATCATGCTTGATAAATATAAAGTTGTTTGAAATACATAGCAAAGAAAAAGATTCATGGGGTTTTTGAAGTATTTGAGATTAAATGAATTAAGTTGATAAATAAACTAAAACAATGATGAATAGTCATGTGCATGAATCATTAATTCATGGATTAAGTTTGATGCTGAATCTAAGAAATATTTTATAAGTAACTCATACCCAATAATTTCATTATGCTGATAATTTCAAGAGAGTAGAATAAATAAACTTATAGTGCATTGATTTATTTATCAGTTGATCATTAAGAAAGAGAAGTGAGTTAAATTGTAAGTTCCATCTTCCACCTATCAAAGAGTACAAGGCCAAAATGAATATTATCTTGTTTATTTGGTATCAGTCAAAGACCTTGAGTAGAATAATATGGTTATCTAGTTGATTCAATGACATCTAGTGTAGTAGTGATATCTTTTTTAGCATGTTTATTGAACATATTTCTAATAATTTATGGTAAAAATATAAACAATACCTTTAAATATTGGTGGTACCAGTATAAATAACCCCACAAACTCAAGAAGACTGATCAGTTAATTCATTAACACTATACACCAATTCTATGTGTTTTTAATAATTGAAAATAAACAGTGATATGATAATCCATGAATCAATCATAGGTTGATCATGGAAATGATTATTTCATTGTACCAAACCTTGTAAAAAAATTTGTCTATTGTTTTTTCCATTCTTATCTACATTTCCCACAACAAATCCATTCTTATTAACTGGAGAAGAGGTTCTAGAGTATAGGGATTAATTGAAAGAAAGTAAAATTTGATAAAAAGGTGGGTACACTGATTCACCCCCACCTCCCAGTGTCCCCACATGATCTATATGGGCTCTACAAGTAGTTTATAATATATAATAGGATAAACTGGTTCTTATCTTGGGTTTATTAAGTATCCTTAAAAGAGTTTAATATTATAAAATGTATCATACAAAATGAAACATCAATTTTTTCATTTCTTCACATTTTCAATATAAATGTGTATATTGATATACATTTTTTGAAGTTTAATGAAATTTACCTATCAAAATAGGATTTTGATTTATCCCTAATAGATGTTTGTGATGATGTATTACAAGGTATAATAAAATTTAATGCTTAGAATGAAAACGATTATTATATAAAATTAGAGAATATGATTATAAGGCACAATACAAAAGAGAATGTTTTTCTTGTGTGCATTGGATAACATACATGTATAACACATGTAGTGTTATACAGTATATTTTTGGTATACATGGGGTGCATAGATCATATTCTACCCATATCACCTAATGTTATTGAGATACCTAGAATGAGAAGCTTCATACCTTTTTATCTTTCTTATGTAATTCAAAATTGACTTAGCTAATTGGGGGTATTTTTTTGATCAGAGTGTTTATTAGAGATTAATAATGATGTGATTTTTTCCTCTTGTATGATGAGTATGAAAATTTGTCCCTCAATTGACATAGACTGGGGAGTTTTCAGTCACACATTGATAGTACGTATGAGGTGACTATCTATTTGGATGAAGGAAATTTGATGTGCTCATTCATAAAGGTGAATGAAATTATATGTATTCATCGACCAATGTAAGATATACTTAGAGAATAGAGAATTTATGAGTTGGATATATGGGATTAACATACTCTATATCCCATAATAAATTGATTTTATATTCAAATGGAACATAAGGGAATGAACTCTTGGATAATATGATAATCATTGGACACAAGTATTGTGATATATGTGTTGTATATAGATCATACCATATCCATATATATCTTGGGAATCATGAATTATTTACTAGAGGTCTCTATTTCATTATATTTATGGATTTGGCGATTCACATTTTTTTAATGATGCCCATGGGTTAACATTTTGGGTTTGAATGGATGGGGATCAAGTTTGAATCAGAGAGCTACTCTAAAAGGGGTTTTAGAGATAGTCCAAAATTGTTTTGGTAGGTAATTCAAAAGTTCTTACATATGATGTACAATGATGTGAAATTAATGACAAATTTCGAGAAGGTGTTTTAGAGGATATCCAAAATATTTTTGGATTTGATTTCAAAAAAAAATTATATAGATAAGATATAATGTGAAAGGGAAGGATTAATTTATGTTTTAGTGCATGTGGGAGATTGAAGGGAATATTCCCTAAATCCTTTTGTTAACATATATATATATATATATATATGTGTGTGTGTTAGTATGATATATGGTATATCATATTTTATGATATACATAACTTGTAGAATATGATCTGTCTCCTAAAAATGGGGTTTTCATATATGATTGTAATCATATTATACTATTGTAAGGTAATCGTAGTAATATATAAAGCTATCCCATGCATGAAATGATATTTCATGAAATATTTGAATATAATTGATTATTGTATAACTTCCATAATATATTAATTCATATACTATGGTCGTATGAGTCATGTGCCATAGAGTATTTCACTAATTATGGGCACCCAAACACTCTTTGACATAAGATATCAATAAAATATCATTTTATATGATAAAACATGAAAGGGTTAAAATAAATAAGATGAATTCATTGACTAAGGAATTAACTCATGTGATAAATAACATGAATTAGTATATATAATAACCAATGTGTTTTATCAAGATCAAAATATAATCCCTAATCCCATACAATGATATAAATTAGTGTGGTATGATTTTTATATACTCCTTAGTCCCATAGCTTTCATCCTCTACATCCTTTGTGTCAAGAGATGATAGTACCTTGCAGTGGAAGAGATAATTCCATTTCAAGTGTCAAAATGATATAGTATTTTGAGGGATATATAAAGAGGTTGGAGGCTTACATCTTCCAGTTGATAAATATTCATTAAATATATTCAATGTTATTATAGTATCCATTATAGTGAAAAGTATTACATTTATTAAAATACTCTTTAATTTTGTTTTTTTTTCTTTTGTTTCATTTATCATTTCATGTAGATCTTAGATTAAATATTTGATAAGATTTATTTCCTTAGATTAAATATTAATCTATCCCTTATAAACCTTAAAAATACCACCATGGTTCTATATATATATATACATTATAAAAGAAGCCTTGTCATGCTATTTTGAAATAAAATAAAAAACTATTTTTACAATTTTAAGGAAGAATGTAATATTGGATGTTCACATTTATTTATTGATTTAAAACAATTCATGTTAATTATGATTCATTAGATAATTTAAATTCATGAATGAAAACAAAAAAAGAGACCACCATATCCCATAACTCATCTTAATAGGAATCAATGGATATTAACAAAGGGAATATGGAATAAAATTATTGGATCCTCACACTAAATCCATAAACTTTGTGTATAAAACTAATGAAAATATAATCCTAAATCATTGGTGAAGTCATTATCCAATGCATAATAAAAAATTGTGAGAAAATAAAAATGGAACTAGATAGAATATAATACAAAACAAGATCATCATAAATAGTATATAATCTAAACTTTTGGATATGTTAGTAAGTTTTTAATATTACTATAATGACCTAGATATGGGATTATTCTTTTCAAATTCCTTAGTATTACTTTGTTCTGAGGGATAACTAAAGTAAGATATTTTTCTGGAATCACTAACCAAGTCTTATATTAGATTTAAAATTAGAAATGGGAGGTTCTATCGATGGATGGTTGAAATATATAGTTAAATAAGTTATTTACACTAAGATGGTATGTTACTTCAAGATTTAAAAATAGACCATGGAACTTATCAAGAACCTCAATTTTTATATTAGGAACATCATCTTGAGTGGGAAAACATAGGATTGTAAAATGGATGAAAAGGAAAATTCATGATAAATTTAATCATTAAGAGGGAAAAGGGGTTAATCCATGATATCCTGTTATTTATATTATCATTCATAAGAACCAACCATAGTCACTTGTTAAATATTTATGATATTGATGAAAACCAAAAACTCAAACATCCATAGGAACACAATGATTTACATGGTTCATTACTCAATGAGAGTATCTATTCTTTGGAATGGTTTGGAAATAATACAACACTACAAAATCAACTAGAAAATAATCCTATTTATGTGGTAAAAATATTTGGAAATATCCTTGAAATTTTAAAGAACTATGATCAATACAGTAGTTCATATTCATATTCTACCACAAAATATGTAAACATTATTTTGTAAAAAATTTAGTAACCTTCACCGATTTATTAAGAAAATTTTACTATGATGCATTAAAAAAATTCACTTGTGTTATTATTTAAGAACAATTATTCACTTTTTTACCTAGAAGAAGGTATGAAATGCTTCTATGGACATTGAACCAAACTCTATTTGATCACTCTGTCTGATTCCATTGTTTATTTTATCTTTCCAAAACAAGTCTATCCAAAAATGAATCTGTCCAAAAAATGTTTCTCTAGATTTTTTGTAGTGAACCAGAACCACACTCTTTCCCAATAATTTCTTAATCTATAAACATTATATCGGATAAATCTATCTAAAATTGTGTTCCTTATGAAATTGTCCAGAAATTTTATCTTTTGAACACTAACCACAACTTTTCTTTTCACCTCAAATATATTATTCACTACAAACAATATATTCCTTGGTTAAGAAAATCCTTCTCATAACTCTTGGAAAAAGAAATATTTCTAATGATATTGACTAATTTTTCTATCATAAAACCTTTATCTAAAAGTTTTATCTAATTAAGAACTCTAATATGGTAGTACTATCCAAATACCTATTTGAAATCAAAACACCAGGGCTCTAACTCATGTGCACGAGAATATTCCCATAGTATGTCCTACTATCACACATTTATATAGGTCTTCTTGAAACAAAAATGGTGGAATATTTAATTAATTTTCCTTCTTAAGGAAAAAAATTTCAATTTTAAACTCACACTCAAATTGAGATATACCAAAAACATCTCAAATCTTCTTGGATTTTTTAAAACATTCAACAAAACATCACAAAATTATTTTCTTATTTAAAAAAATCATTAGAAAACAAATTTTGTAAATCCTCATAATATTTATTTTTCTAAACCCTCGGTTTTCTCAACTGAGTCCGGTATTTTTTTAGGAAAGTTGATTCTGGTAATAAACTTGAACTCTTTTTTCATTTAGAAAATTTTTACACCATTAAACTTTCTATCCACTATATCAAATATCTTCAGAAACAATATCTCTGGATAATTTTTTCTAAACCTCTAATGTTATTTTAAGATTAAATCTCTCTTTTAGTAGCCTTACTAAAAACCAGTACCATAGTCACATAACAAAAACTCAAAAACTTTCATAAGAATAAATTTACTACAAAGGCTTCACTAGAAAACTTTTTCTAACTAGGATTTTACAAATGTATTCTTCAGTAACTTCAAAGATTTATCAACTTTATCAACTTGTGAAACTTCCCAACATCATAGACTTGTTACACTTTTTAAATAGTATTCCTTAGACAATATTATATCTGGTCTTTCACAAAACTTATAATAGAAAACTTGGAATTCCCTAACAAGTTTCTCACATTTTCATACAAAATGATTAGATCTCAATTTTATAGAAGACTGATTATATTGAGAATTTTTATAGGATAAAAGAATCACCAAATTTGTTAGATGATCTTAATCCATAACTCTGCATCTGAAATTTTGTGTCCATATCTTTGTGTCTGGAACTCTGTGTCCAAACAACTTCAACTTCTAATTCACAAAAATAATCTAACATGAGGTTTTCCATGTTTTTTATAACATTGAGATATTCAAAGAATCATCTATTTTTTTATGATATCTCTCCCAATATTTTGTTTCTGGTACTCCTCCTTAGTCTATCCAAAAGTCTCTATTCTTATAAGATAATACCCAAATAAATTACACCTGGAAAACATCTTTCAGAATAGAAAACTTTGAACGATGGAATTTATTAAAAATGGTGTCTATTTATCTATCTCTAAACTCCTTCTAATCACCAGTTTTTACAATGTAAGGTTATTTTTCATAAATAAATAAAAACCAAAACCTTCACCAAACATCAAACATATAGAATTCAAAAAACACTCTTTATACAATTTTTTCCCAATAATACCCCTTTTTATTTTGTTGTCAACCATGATTCGTAAATCATTAAATATTTGTAAATAAATCTAGGGATCAATAATCAAAAAGTATAATACTACATGAGTGAAACCATTTTAGTAAATAAGAATCATTGAACATCAAAACCATGTTTTTTGTAAATAGAGACTTAAGTAACTTCTTCTTGAACATCAAACTTTTGACCTCTTTATAACTTCTTACATTATCCTATAAAATAAATGTTTCCTACTAGAAAATCAACAAAAATTAAAACATGTCATATATTCACATAAAAATATCATAAATTACCCTTTTAAAAACACTATATAAATAAATGCTTTCCTTAAAAGTGTTAGCACATACCAATGGATATATTTATGACACATTGTTTTCTACCCCTAGACAACACTAACCAAATACAATATGATATAGGGGATTAAAAAAATACCTAAACCTTGGAGAGAAAGTTATTGTATGACCATGTTCAACCTCAGTTTATAAAAATATTCATTCAATAAAGGTTTTGTGAATATGTAAAAAACTTGTTCCATTATTTGAACATATTCCAACTCGAGTTCATTCTTCTCCATGATATCTTTGAAGAAGTGATATTTTATATCAATATTATTTGAATTATAATGTCACGCTGTATTTTTTATTCCATTTTTAAAAACATTATTATCAAAACATAAGAGAAGGGGTATGTTTACTTTATCTGGTAAAATCTTTCAAATGTGTTTTCATCAACATAAATTTTGTTGCAACTATATTGTGGGAAAAATATTTAGAATAATCCATGCTACGAGTTACATAATATTTTTTTTAGTAGCCCAACTCACACTTCTTTACCCTAGAACGAAAACTTCACTAGAAGTAGATCTTATGTTATCCACACTTCCTACCCAATTAGCATCTGTATATCCTAATAAGTCAATCATTTCGGAGATATCTTATTTTATACCAAAATATATTTTTTCTTTGATATATAAGGGAATTAATAATTATTTTTGGAGATGTGATTATTTTATATCACTTTGAAATCTTGTACATACAGTAAAAACATAAAAAATACATGGTCTTTAAGTATTCATATATAAAAAACTTCTAATAAATTTCTTAAATTCCTTAAGATATACTTTTATTATTTCTACAAATTTAAACAACTTGGTTCCCACAAAAATTGGTGTAGAAATTGGTTTTTAATCTTATAAAAAATTTCTTATAAAGTTTCTTATTATACATTTATTGATATATATTTCTTTTTTTGTGATATTTTTATGAAAAGAAAATATTTCATTTAACTAAGAATGGATATTCGAAACAACTTGTTCATATCTTAAGTAAACTTTTCACTAGTTTCTTTATCATTAATAGTAAATATAATATCATCAATAGAAGTAGTTTCAATGAGAGAGATCTCCTAATTTTCTTTGATCTATTTATTAATGTCAACTTTTCCTTTCATAAATTTCAACTTCCTTAAGTAGGTATCCAATTTGGAATACCAAGATCTCATAGCCTTATTTAACCCATAAAAATAATTATTTAATTTAAACATATAGTTTTTAGTTTTTATAATTAATAATCTATATGATTATTTAATATAACCTTCTTCATCACATTCTCAAATAAGAAAATATGACATTACATCTAATCGAATAATTTTATAACCTTATTTTGAATCAATAAAAAGAAAGATTATGATTAAATATAATATTTTCATTAGAGTAAAAGACTCATTGAAATAAATGCCTCCAAATTTTGAATAACCTTTGAAAACTAATCGTGATTAATTTCTTATAATTTATCCATCTCAATTTAAATTGTTTTGGAAACCCCACTTGTTACCAATAATTTTCTTATTATTTTTTTGGGTATAAGTTCCCATGTATAATTATCCTCTATCGAGTTTAACTCTTCATTAATATCGCGAATCCACTCCCGATTCTCAAAATATTATTTGAAATATTATGGTTCAACTTTTTAATATAAGGAAGTATGTACAAAAAACATTGATGTTATTCTCATTTGAACCTTTTTTATTGATCACTAATGATATTTTTTACTTCCACCTATTTTTCTCACCCTATGATGAGATGTATTAATTTCTTAATATCGTCTAAAATAGTTGAGTCTAATGCATCTATTTTCATGGAATCAACCATGTTTATAAAAAACTATTTCATCTTCCCAATCTTCTTTATATTATTGTGTTTGTGAAACTTATTATTCAATTTTTTCAAGAATTTTTACATCAACATAATAAACCATCATCCTTTTTCTTTATTGAATCATATTTATAATCTTTCTTTAAGATAATAGCCAATAAAAATTCACTCAACACCTCTTTGATCACATTTTCAATGATTTCTAATTTTTATTTTTATGATGAAAGGAGTCCCAAAACCTTTTAAATGTTCTAAACATGGAGTTTCATTATAGAAAATTTAATAAGGGGTAATATCATAAATTTTACTATAGAAACATAAATTCTAACTATAAACTTATATACTCATCACCTACCTCTATAGATAGTATGAAATACCATGTTTGATCAATATTGTTCCTCCCATATCCACCAAACTTATATTCTTTCTTTCAGCAACACCATTTTCATTGATTTTTAAGGTACACAAAATTTATAACAGATACCATGTTTTTGAAGAAAATTTCAGAATTATCCTTCTTTGAATCCACCACCAATATCAGCTCCCAAATTATTCATTGATTATAAACATTCTATTTTGACTCTTCTCCTGAAACTCTTAAACATTTTTAGAGATTTAGATTTATTTTTCATATACTTAATAAATGTAATGTGAGTAAAATAATTAGAGAAATATATAATTTACTTATCTCTGAATGTTGATTGTTTTCTAATCATCACATAAACACCAAAATGAATTGTCCCATAGGGATGAGTTAAATGCATTTCCGCATTATTATGGATTGTGTTTTTAAATTTATAGAGAGACTCTTGTTTTTTCTTGTAAGACTTTGTAATATTCATAAGAAGTTTTTTGGTGCTTGGCACTGAGATGAATCCCAATACTAAGAGTTTGTGATCACATCATTAATTTTTAAAAAATATTAAAAATATTTTATATCATACGTGCGAAGATTTCTTGAAAAATTGGTTAGCATGGTATATTTGGATGAGGCGACCTTTGGGGGTGAATTGAATAAATAAATATATTTAATTTATTTATTTAATAACCATAATCCAAATAACTCACAAATGGGGACTCATTGGAAATATGAAACCATCGTTGAGTCTAGAACATGGGGTTTAACTTTTTCATGGTATAACGTTGATCGATGTCAGGTGTTTGGATTGAGTACCATCATGGGTTAAATAATTAAATAAATTTAAATATTTAATTTATTTTTTTAAATAGAATACCTTAAAAGTGTTTTATAAATATATGGTTATAGAAAATTCATAGGGTTAGCTGCATAAGCCTAATATTTGTGAGGATATATTGGAGGAGATCACTTGGACGAATGATGAATAGATCATTGATTGATAATCAGTTTGCAACACAGCTTATGTTTCTCATCAACGACAATAAATTTCAATCATTATTCATCTATGATTGATCCAAATATAGGTAGGACATGTCAATTGTGTCTTCCTCCCCTTTGATTAAATCATTTAAGACTAGATTATTATCTACTATTGATTATGCAATTGTATGTTCTTCTAATGATCCCCATAGATGAATTAAATTTATTTAATTAATTTTATTCTTTTTTGTGTCATGTTCTCACCATTGATATTCCCAATATATTATCGTTGTTCAAGAGAATTTGGTTGTCCATGTTTTCGCCTATGTTAACATTCTTCTCCTTGAATGTTCTTCAAGTTCTTCACTGTTAGCCCACAAGGTCACAATTTGACATTTTTTGGGAGGGTTCGAGCATGATAAAACTCATGAAATTAGTTTGGTTGTGTGGAAAATGAATGGTATTGTGTTTTTTGATCTGATCAAATTGGAACCATGATCACAAGTTCCAAATCAAGGATGTGATCGAGGTTCGATGAGGACAGTGGTTGATCGGAGGTGGATCAGTCGAATCATAGATCCCCATTTTCCCAGTAATTGCACAATTATGACATGTGGTGTGATAGGATTGGTTTTGAGAATAGTCCATGCACGTGGTCTCATAGAGGAGGATGTTCAACATGGATGTGATGATGTTTGGACATAGATCTCCGATGAGATAGTCAAATGTGGTCAACATGACGTGCGTTATTATTATATTTAATAATAATAACTACATTAAAAAATTTGTGTGACTGGTCAATAAATTTTAATATATTTAATTTAATGGCTTAAGAAAAATCATTATATTTTTTAAAGGAAGAAAAATTGTTTTAATTATTGTGAATGAAGAAAAATTGTTTGATATTTTTGAAAGAAGTTACTTTGGGTAAAAAATGAAATGAATAGGGGAAGGATTCTCATTATCGATGCATGCATGAGGGAAGGGGTGGATGAACCACTTGTATAATTTCATTGTTATAATAATTAATTTAATTAATTAATCATATATATTTGGTGCTTGGGTGTATAGTTACATTCAAACCCACAAAAACACACCACACACATAGGATGGAAAGGTAGGTCATATCCCCCCCAAGGGGATATACCACCCATCAAGCCTTAGTTATTTTGTACATGGCCCGTAGTCCAAGTGGGCATGAATCCCATTATATGGCCCAAAATCCTAGTGCAGTGCCATGCTTACCTCATTGCCTGCCAACATCATGCTTGAATAAATGCTCATAGAGAGATGAGATATGAAAAAAACCTTCTTTGTTGAATAATTATTACTAATGAGAATAATAATAAAATATTATTATTATTTATTTATTTTGTTAAAACCTTAATTGGGTTGTAACTTCTTCATATGATGTCGGATTGACAAACCAGTAATTGCAACACAACCCTGACTTTGAGATGGTAATTTCATGAAAAATGTTGGATATTTAATTCAGGTCCATGACTTAGGTCCAAAAAGTGTAAGAAATTGTTATTATTATTATTATTATTATTATTATTATTATAGAATCTAGAATCCAATGTATCTTTTTCATACGGTGTCGGAATGATGAACCGTATACGATATTGCAAACCTGATATTGTGATACAAATTTCAAGAACATTATTAGGTATTTAATTCAGACTCTTTACTTAGTTTAATGAAACATAGTTCAATAATGATGTGGTAAAATGTGTTTCTCCATTGGTGATGTCTTTGGACAATTGAATAGCCTATCCCGAGCATTTTTCGGCAAGGATCCCAATGGTGTGATGAGTTTGGCCATTGATGGCCATTTACAGTGACATTTAGGTGGATTGCAATATTCCCCATTGGAATGAAGGTGAGCCTCAGGCATTCATCATGATTTTTTCCAAGACACATCATGTAGTAAAATTACATTTCATGTAATACTACATGGAAAGCATGATGTGTGTTAGAGGGGACATGACTAGGAAGAGGAGTGGGGCCACATGTCATGAAATCGGTTACACACCATGTTCTTATTGAGAATATTCTACCTCTTTTATCTTATTCCAATACTCTTGGATTTTTTCTAGTGAGTTACCTATCTTGAGTGTTTCTCACATAGTACATGATGGTATCCTTTATAGTGGTTTTTTTGATTCGATGTGAGGTGTTTTGAGTGTGTAAATTTTCTAGGAGAATATTGAAGATGGTAGTGATTTAAAACCCAAATACATTAAAATATTATTATGTTACAATAAATATTATTTTTTCTCTCTTTATATGCAACACAAAGTTAAACTTACACTAGACACAACACTGAATTATCTTGTGTTTCACGCATGACGGGGTTTTTCCGCCTTTTAATGTGCACCTATTTTAAAGTTGAAATTTGATAATTTTATAACTTTTATTTCAAAAAAATAAAAATAATTTTTTAATTTATAATGAAAAAATTATCATGGGGTTACTTTTGGGGATTTTTACGAGAAACTTCATTTTTTTTATGAATAGTAAACATTACTGCAATTTAGTTAAAACAACCTTTTAATTTAAATAATTATTGGTGTTAAATTATACATTAAATTTATTTTAAGGTAAAATTAGATCAATAATACATCTATTAATAAAATTTAGTTCATTAGAATAAATTTTAATTTGAAATTGAATATAGGTACTTAACAAACATTTAAACATTTTCCTAGTTTAAAAACCTGCTATTTCATCTCATCTATGATGTTATAAAAAATATTAATTTATCATTTTTTGTGAATTTAATTTAAAAAATATGACATACATGGTTTTAATAAGTATAATATTTGTGGTCTAATAAGATCAACTTAATTTTTTGACCAAAAATATTGGTGAAAGTGATTGAAATTAATTACAGTGATTAAGGTAAAATTAAGCTTTATCGGGAACTAAACCTTAATATTAAGGACCAGAATGACTTTAACACTTCTCCAAAATCCATTGGATTCCAATAATCCAACCATATACCCTCTTAATTCTTATTTTATGGTTTAATGGGTTATTATTAAATGGAAGTTCCCTATATAAAAGGTTAAATAATGAAAAAAGACATAAAAGAAACTTTTCTAACATTTCACATTAATGAAACTTTGAGATATATAAAAGACATCATAATTTAGATTATACATATTTTATTTGAAAGATAAATTTTTTAATACTGTCATAATAATTTATCATTGAATTTTATAGATGATTTTGATACTTAAAATTCTTAAGAAACATTATCGTAATTATTATTTAGTTAACAATTAACTAAAATAAATGATACTAAAAATATGAAAATTGTAGTGGATTAATTGAATTACTATAATTATTTATTTATGTAGAGGAATATGTCATGTTACACATTTTTAAACTTAATATATTTTAATTAAAATATTATATTTATATTTTAAAATTTAAATTAAATAGATAATGTTAGAATTGACATTATTGTTATTTTATAATAAATAATATTTTATTAAATGATTTTAAATTGAAAAATTTATATATTCTTAAAATTGATTTTTTTGTTAATATATATTATATATGTTCTATTAATAGATAAATTGATCTTTTATAATTAATATATTGACCCCTAAATTTTAAAGACATTGTTAACACAGTTCAAGTTTAAGAAATATTTTAGCCCGTCACATGCGCTTGTTTTAAAATAAATTTACAAAAAATGGGATTTTAATATTAATAATTTATTTTCTCTATATTATCCAATAAATATAAATTTATTTTATTCTTAATGGTTAAATTACATTTATTATAAAACTAGATGCTTTAATAAAAACCAAAACGATAAAATTGGGGAATCATAGAAGTTAAGGAACAAAATTATTAAAATGCTCATATTTTTGTGTGGATGATGTTTTTCTAGACCATTATTCTCATTACTAAATTATCTATCCATTTTTGAGTTACTTTATATAAGTTAAACCTCTCATTAATGGATACCTTTTGGTATTTACAAGAGTTCCACTCCCCCTCCACTATAAAATGACTCATCTCTTCCCACTTCATTACACCTCTCAAACTACTTAAGTTGGGACAATAACTTCCAAATTAGTCTCCCAAAATCCCTCCCCTAATCCTTTAAGCCTACCTTGGGTCATAATGAAATATTCAGAATCCCTATGGTGCAAACCAAGAGTTACCTGATTAAAAGGTAACATCTTCTCTCAATATCTCTAGTTTTATTTACATTGTACACCCCAAAAATATACTTATTCTATGTTTTTATAAAAAAAAATATCCTAAATATACTAGGATGTTTTTATGTAGAGGTTTCGAAAAAAAATACACACATCATTATCTAATGGGTAACGGACATATTATTTCTGTGAATGAAGAACTTCTGCCTCACAAAACGACGATTATTTATTTTCCCTTACAACCAATCATAGTGGCCAATATGATGGAAAATATATTTATATATAATATATATGATATTTATAATTTTTTTATTCTCCTATAATTTTTTTAATATACTTTTAGGATTTTCATCTTGTGAAAATATGATAATTTCATTTGAGGAAGTGTGGACTACTACCCCCTCAAAACGATATGACTCGTTCATTCCATACATGAAACATGTAAAGGTTGATTTCAATAAACCTATGTAACATATATAAGATTTATATGTTATTGTAATTATAATATACATATTTTTCATTTATTTTTCATAATTTTAATATAACTAAGAAATGAAATTAGCGTTCATGCGTACGTATGGACTACCGTCTCCATGAACAGTGCACTTCATTTCTAATATCCAAACATTGTAGATTATTATAAATACATATATACTGATTATATATTATAATTAATTCATGTTTTAAATTTTTTATAATATTATACCATGATCTAATTAATGAAAACAACAAGTAACAAGTTAATACTTACTCAAGAAAACTAGGCAATCAACACATGACATTGTGAAATTAATGAAAGAGTGTTAATAAACGAGTAATAAAATATTGTGAGATGTTAACATATGATATTATAATCATGATTATGGTTCTTATATAAATTATTAACATATTTTAAACCCCTATACAGGAGGAAAAATTTCACACACCAAATGGAAGGTTAAGGTAAGGGATTTCATCTCAATTTACATTCCATTGATACTTATTTTTTTTATGGTTATTTAGTTTATATACTTCCTTTTGACATGATATATAAAGAGTATAATTATTATCCAGAAATTATAAGTTTTATTTAATTAATAGAGAATTATAATTTAAATGTTTTAAGTTGTGTGAGACAATTTGGATTGTTTAAAGTTTATTTTTTCTCGAGAAAATTTTAATATCAGCAACCATTGTTGTTACATATCCTAATTTTAGGCATCTTTGATAAATCCATATTATTTATTTAATATAGATATTTGATAAGGAACATTTTTTATTCAATATATGAGTAATTATTTGGACATAAAATACACGGGTTGGGTAATTTTTACCGAAAGCCCTATGGGTTGGGGATCGACTAATGCAAGCTGCTCGATGCATCTGTAGTCTCAAGAGATTAATAATTCGGAAAATCAGATGGGTTTTTACCATACATGATATAAAATATATTGTTAATGGTCTTCAAGGTAAATGTACTATGTACCTATAAAATATGATTTCCAATAATTAATCATTTCCCTCATTTATATTCAGCTATTATCCATCCATGAGATTTTACGTCGATATATCTATGGATACATTTTACCTTAGTTTTAGTTGTTATTCATCCATGAGATTTTTCATCTAAATATCTATGGATACATGTTATTCTCGGTTTATTGATTTAAATGGAATGAATTTCGGTTTCTACCTTTCCATATTGATATTTCCTTATCTAATTATTTGAATAGCATGTGTTATTATTTATTTACCTTTCCATGTTAATATATTCTAATTGATTCATTGTTTCTTATGCCTTACATGCCATTACTAATAATTTGATCTCACACTTATTATGTTTCCTTCCCTTGGACATGGAGAATATGCCTTTGAGTAAGATTTCAAGGAAGCAATTTATTTTTTTATTTCTATGTATCATGTTTGTAATTTCTATTTCTCAATGCATTATGGGTATCATGTATGTAATCTGGATTTCGAAGACTGCTAAACTGAACAATGCTTCAGGATTTGATTGCTTGTAATCATGAAAATTTAATAAAATAATGTACTGGCAATGGGCTTCTGGGGTCAGAGTGTTATAGTAGCTATCAAAGGAAGTTTAACAACAAACATGTAATCTATATTTATAAAACATTGATTAGGGAGCACAACCCTAAGTTAGATATTGAGGATAAGTATACATGAACATCCCAACATTTTGGTAAGGTTGTGATTATGTTCGTATTCCTAGTAATACAACATTCTTTGGATACTACAATTTGATTTGGTTCTAGAATAGATTTACCTAGGAGTAATAACTCTGAAGAGGTGTTTTGGGCCTAACTGAGGGTAACCTAGTACACAAAAATGGGCCTTTATACACACCTGTTTTAACACTCCTTAAGGATATGCTTTGGATATTTTACATTTTCATTACCTACCATTATTAAGGACTTAAAAGTAGTGTTTTTTCCCAAATTAAATAATGTTTATAATTATAGAATTCATGATTCATACATTTATATTATGTGCTATATCATATTTAGAGCTATACAAATTTCACAATTTTAAAATCTAATCGAGTATATTCCATTGTGTAGAAATGGTGCTTAGTATAAGGAATTATAAATCCACCAATGCACATGACCCAAAGAAGGATCATATCTTTCAGGGTCTTAAGACAAAATTTCAAAGGAATATAGTCTCCCAAGTATTCTCATCATATGAAGAAATAGTATCATGTGTTAACAATATAAGTAATAAATTCTCCAAGTCATATGGATTTCAAGGGAGTAAGAGAACATGATTATGGAAGAGAAAAAGATTGATAAAGGGAAGGAGGGAATGGAGGATTTTCCCACAAGTGATAACTGTGAAAAAAACACCTTGGTACTTGTTTAAAATGAATGTGAGTTTGATACAAGTGTGAAAATAAATGCCACCTTACTTTTGATTGAAAGGGTAAGAAAAAGTTATCCAATGTACAATGCTTCAACTACAAGGAAATGGGACACTATGAATATTAATATATCAAGCATCAAAGGAATATACCCTAAATTATGATATTAGATATTTATCAAGTTATGCTACTACAACAGATGAAGAGGAATTATTAATGATCCTATTTAGTAATCATGTAATTTGAATATTTTATCCGAAATGTACTAGTTATAAGAATTAGGGAATATATGAGGATTTTACAATTGTACTTTTTTGTTATGTATTTGAGATCATATCTTGAATGATACCAAGAAAAGGTATTTATTTTAAAGTTAAAAATTTCAAAAAAACACCTGATTGAGGGAAAGAAAACCCTAAATATGTTCCTTATGTTAAGAGAATAATGAAAAAATTATTGATTTGGGTAAGTACTGACTACCTTAGAAATGATTAATGACTCACCGACAAGGGGTCTATGTTATCATTGATAGTGTTTAAAACACATTTAGATTAAATTAATATATCCAATAACATGTTTATTACTTGATGAATAAGGAATAATTCATCTTTACAATGAGGTTTTATGGTGATTATATTTATTCACATATTTCAAGACGATACATGATCAATTTATTCACATATTTGGAATGTGAAAATTTAGAACTAAAATATGTTGATTAAACTAAAATGATAAGTTCATTTTGGAAATTTAGTGACTCATTTTAAAAATTTATTAGATTATAATATATTGGAAAAGTTAACAATTAATCAAACGGTTAATCATTGGATGACATTTTATATGGTAATGTATTAATTCACCATATCATGCATCATGTTCTAAGAGATGAAGTAGAAATAGTTCAAGGCATAATAAAAGGAAAATACTATGTTTATAGAAACATATATTTAAAAACATTTTTATAGTGTGAAATAATTCCTTAACTATAAAAAAGGGGGTTTTGAAACAAAAACTGTGTCCTATTATCATCATTTTTAATGATATAAATGGCCTTTATTCACAAATTTTGATTATGGTTTTGTGTTCTATAACTTTTAGTTGAACTTGTTCTCTGGCACTCTCTAATAGAACTTGATTATTAGTTTTTTCTTCTATATCCTTGTTTCCATTTCCCACTTATGTTCTCCTACTACGGAACGTAGTTACATGACCATTATACTTTTCTTTATATCTTATTAAGAATATGTTTTATTAACACTATTTACAATGTGGGGTTTTTAACTATTGTATTTTCAAATATCAATCCCTTAATTACCAAGATCAATTTTAAATTGTGAGGATGAAATTTAATTAAGGTTGGGAGTATGTAACACCCCAATAAATTACAATATTTTCATTTTATAATAAATATTATTTTTTCTATCTTTATACTCAACATAAAGTTAAAATTACTCTACACAAAACATTGAATTAGCTTGTGTTACACGCATGACCAAGTTTTGTCTCTTTTTAATAGAGAAATTATTTTAAAACTAAATTTTTACACTTTTATAAATTTTATTTTTCAAATTAAACATAATTTTTGAATTTATAATGTAAAAATTATCTTATATGTATTTTTTTGGAATATTTATGAGAAACATTATTTTTTGGTGAATAGTAAATATTACTACAATTTAGTTAAAATGGCCTTTTATTTAAATAATGATTAGTGTAAAATTATATATTAAATTTGTTTTAAGGTCCCATTAGATCAATTATAAATCTATTAATACAATGTAGTTCATTACAATAAATTTCACCTTGAAATTGAATATAATAACTTAATAAACTTTTAAACATTTTCCTACATCAAAATCCCGCTATTTTATCTCATATGTGAAATTAGCATTATTCTTAATTTAGGTGATTCTATTAATTGAATTTTAAAAATCTAACATACACAGTTGTAATCAGTATAGATTTTTTCTTCTAAAATAATCAACTTATTTTTATTTTGACAAAACAAATTAGAGAAAGTGATTAAAATTAATTATGGTGATTAACGTAAAATTAAGCATAATAAGAAACTAAACCCTAATATTAAGGACTAAAATGACTTGGAAACTTTTCCAAAATCCATTTTATGTCAAAAATTGGAACATATCACATCTTTTTTATAATTTTATGGGTTAATGGGATATTATTAAATTGAAGTTCCCTATATAAAAGTTTAGGTAAGGAAAAAGACATAAATGAAACTTTTATTTCCATTAACATTTTTGATACTTTGAGATAAGTAAAAAACATCATAATTTAGGTCATACATATTATTTTGGAAAGTTAAATGGTTTAATTTTATTAAAATAATTTATCATTGATTTTTAGAGATGATTTAGCTACTTAAAATGCATAAGAAACGCCAATGTAATGATTATTTAGTTAATAAATAACTAAAATAAATTATACTATAAATATTAAAATTGAAGTATATTGATAGAATTATTTTATTTTTTTATTAATATTCTGTGTTACACATCTTTAAACCTAATATATTTTAATTCAAATATTAGATAGATATTTTAAAATTTAAATTAAATAAATAATGTCAGAATTGACATTATTTTTATTTTAAAATAAATAATATTTTATTAAATGATTTGAAATTAATAAAAAAATATACATTATTCCAAGTTATTAGTAACTTTTAATATATATTATATATTTTCAATTAATTGATCAATATATATTTTTTAATTAACATATTGACCCATATATTATAAAGAAGTTATTAGCACGGTCCAGGTTTAAGCAGTATTTTAGCGTGTCACATACGCTTATTTATAAAGGAATTTGAAAAAATGGAATTTTAATATTAATAATTCTTTGGATATATATTTTCTAATAAATATCTCTTTAGTTTAGTCTTAATGGTTTAATTAATTTTGTTAGAAAACTAGATTCTTTAATAAAAACCAAAAAGATAAAATTGGAGAATCTTAGAAGTTAAGGAATCGAATTATTAAAATACACATAATTTAATGTGTATGTGGTTTGTATCTACGATTATTATCCTTTAATCCATTAGTTTTCCATTTTGGAGGCACTTTAAATAATTAAGACCTCCCATTAATGGATATGTTTGGATATTTAAAAGAGTGTCACTCCCCCTCCGCTATAAAATCATCCTTCCTACCACATCATTACACCTCTAAATAAACTTAAGTCTGGATAATAACTAACCAAATTTTCTCCCAACATCCTTCCCCTCCTCCTAGAATACTCACTTTGTGCTGAATGAAATCGGAATAATCCCTTCGGTGAAAACCAAAAGGAGTTACCCGATTAAGAGGTAATGTCTTCTCTCAAAATCTCTAGTTTCATTTACATTCTCCACCCACCCCAATATTCTTATTATTTGTTTATATAACAAAAACAGTATCCTAATTATACTAGTATGTTTTTAAATAATTTATTTGACCTACAATTACACACACCTCCTCTTAATGGGTGAGAAACATATTGTTTCCATGTACGGCGAACTATTGCCTCACTAAACGATGATTGTTCATTTTTTCCTTACCACATATCATGGTGGAAATTATGATGGAAAATATAATTATATATTATATATATGATATTTATAATTTTTTTATGATTAGGTAATTTTTATTTTGAACATACTTTATTTTTTCCATCTTGCGTATATATGATAATTTCATTTGAGGAAATGTGGACTCTCACCCCCTCAAAGTGACATGGATCGTTCATGATATACATGGAATATATGAAGTACGGTTTTAAAAAACTTATGTAACATATATAAAATATATATGATACTTTAATTATAATATAAATATGTATCATTTAGTTTTCACTTTTTTAATATTACCTATAAAAGAAAGTAGTGTTTATGCGTACGTACGGCCTACCGTATCTATGAACGGTGCACTTCATTAATAATCATAAAACATTATAGATTATTCTAAATATGTATATAATGTTTATATATGATAAATAAGTTTTTTTAAAATTATTTTTATTATTATACCATGATATAATTAATTATAACAACAAGTAACATGTTTAAACTTACTCAATAAAACTGGGCAAATAATACCTGAAATATTGAAATTAATGAAAGAATGTTAATAAAAAGTCATTAAAATATTTTAAGAAGTTAATATATGATATTATAAACATTATTATGGTTCTATTATAAATTATTAACATATTTTAAACCAATTTTTATGAGGATAAATACCACACTCCAAAATTAAGGTTAAGGTAATGGATTTTTTCTCAATTTACATTCCATTGAGACTTATTTTTGTTATGCAACAATTAAATTTTTTTGGTGTATATACTGCCCTTTGACATGATATATCATGAATCTAATTATTATCATGATATTATAAGTTTTATTTAATTCATTTTAAATTGTGATTTAAATGTTTCAACTAGTATGGGACACCTTGGAATGTTTAATTTTTTCCTCAAGAATGCTTTGATGTCAACAACCATTGTTGTTACTTATCCTCTTTTAACGTATCATTGATAAATCCATATTCATTATTCAATATGGATATTTGATAAAGCACATTGTTATTCAATATATTAGGAATTCTTTGGACATGCAATACATGAGTTCGGGATAGTTTAATGTAAGCCCTATGGGTTGGGGACCGGTTTACTCAGGCCACTTGATGCATCAGTAGTCTCATGAGTGGAATAATTTGGCTAATCATATTGGTTTTCCCTATATGATGTAAAATTTCATGTGTAATTTCTTGATGGTAAGGGTACTATGTACTTAGGAAACATGGAATCCTATAATTACACATTTACCTCGTTTTGATTCAGTTATTATTCATCAATGATATATTGTGTTGATATATCAATGGATACATTTTACCTTAGTTCCAGTTATTATTCATTCATGAGATTTTTTGTCAATATATATATATATATATGGATACATTTCATTCTTAGTTTATTTATTTATATTGTAAGAGTTTCATTTTCTTACCTTGCCATATTTATTTTTCCTTATCTAGTTATTCAAATGTCATGTGTTATATTGTATTTAACTTTAAATAGTAATTTATTCCTATTGATTCATTATTTCTTCATAATTAGTTACCCTTACTAATAATTTTAGCTCACCCATATTATGTTTCTTTTCCCAATTCATGAAGAAGAAGTATTTTAATAAGCTTTTGAGGATGGATTTTTTTTCTTTTTTATGTATCATGTTTGTAATTATTGTTTCCCAATGCATTATGGGTATCATGTATGTAATTTTGATTTCCAAGACATATAAACTAACTGGTCCTTTAGTATTTGATTATTTTTTAATCATTGAAATGTAATACTATGACGCACCAGCTCCAGGATTCTGGGGTAGAGGTTTTA
Organism: Viscum album; assembly: GCA_963277665.1. Taxonomy (NCBI): domain Eukaryota; kingdom Viridiplantae; phylum Streptophyta; class Magnoliopsida; order Santalales; family Viscaceae; genus Viscum; species Viscum album. The sequence continues at coordinate 239,306,648 of OY728150.1, forward strand.
TAAGTGATCGAGCAAGATTATTAGAGTGTTTAGATAGAGATTGTACTACACATTCTTATCAATGTGTAGGTCCTTTATTCGTGGATATATTAATTTATTTTCATATTATCATGTAGTTACTCCAAATTACTTATCAATATAGAGACAGTAATTTATTTGTTGTATCGACACACATGTCATCTATCCTTGGATATGGTACTCAACTATCACATCGGTGTGTCGGTCCTCTGCACTCCCTATCTATATAGAGTATGAACTCCTCTATTGTACCAAGGCATGGTTCCTCTATCGATAGAGAAGATACTCCACTATTTCACTAGGGTGTGAGTCCTCCATACTCGTTATACAGAAAGATAGGTGGTACTCCCCTATGGAACCAGAGCATGGGTGCTCTATATTGGGAGACGGTACTCCCTTATCACATCAACGAACGAGTCCTTCATACTCATTATACAAATATAGAATGTACTCACCTATGGCTCCATGGTTAAAGTCCTTTATCCATGGAGGTGGTAATCCTCTATATAATTACATCACAGGTCCTCCATACTCATTATGTAGATATAGAAGACACTCCCTTATCACACCAGGCTATAGGTCCCCTATCCATGGAGACATTAATCTCTTGTCACACTAGGGTGTGGGACCTAAATATATTAGAGATGGTGCCCCCTTGGTTGTGGGGTACATTGGATATGTGTGGGTCATCTGTACGACTCCTTTTGTTAGACACGTGAGGTGTTGGAAATCGATGTTGATCCCTTTTTTGATCTATAAGAAGGTATATTGTTTATAGCTGGGTTGTGGAGATATGGATCAAATTTATCTCTCATTTGGGATTCTTGTTGAGAATATCTGGGTCTTTTTCATTATGGTTTTTACCTCATATATTGATTAACATACCTTTTTTGTGATGAGATGGTTACTTCTATTGTGTCTTATATCGCTCCATGTTCAGTTTTTAGGGCATCCTACATGGTATGTATATACTCAAACCTTAATGGGATTTCCCACACATGACATGTCTTATAAAGATAAAGAAAAATTATAGGTGATCTCAGAGAAGCAAGGGGACACTCAGGTGGATAGACCATATAAAATGGTCAGTCTTCATTATTTTGAGATGGGTTCTCTCAATATTTACATTTTTAGTTCTTGTCATGTTTGGACGTATTTTTTGGTTGAGCATGCATTTTACCCCTATATTTTTTATGTTACATTTTAATACTCTTTTGTATTACCTAGAGGTTATTAAAAGTAAGGATTTTACACTATATCTTACTATATTTTATTATTATTCCTATGATCTTCTTCATGGATATGGTTGGGTGCATGTGTGTGGGTGCTTTAGGAAAAGGCCTTCCATTTTTAGTTATGTCTTTTGGATATTGTCACCTTCCCCAGGACTATAGAGGCAGTATTGAGGTAGTTGTAGCTCAACCTTCTGCTGACTAGGATGGACCTAGTGGGTCAGGTCATGAAAAATTTTATCAAAGGGAATACTCAATATGAGGTGTTATGACGCTACCTAGATTTGAGATTTAGGTTCTTCCTTAGGTTGGTGTTTGGATTTAGACCCATGATGAGTCTTTGGTTGGGAAATAGGGAAATAGTTCCAAAGTGTCCAGAGTATAGATTTTTGTCTATGTAACCCAGTATTGGTGGGAGGAACAACATATTCATACACTAGGACTCTGACTACCAGTTTTTCGACTCAGAATACCAAGACATCGGTTTTATAGATCAGTGGTACATGCATCATATATGATTGTGTTTTCTTACTGTCATCCTCGAGTCATCTCCGCTGATATGATCTTTGACCATAGTACGTCTTGGTAACATTCATGATGAATGTGTGATGATATCCAGTTATTATTCCAAGACAATGTCATCAAAAAAATTGCTTCAGTAATGAGGCCTCGGTTTAGGAAGGAACCCATGAGGAATTTTCTCTAGATAGGAACCGAGCGGTGCTACCACCTTTTAGAAGTTCATAGATCCTTTTTTGGATCCGGAAGATGATGGTCCATGTGTTGAGAATTCAAATTATCCATCATGATTGTAACAACCCGATATTTTATAAGATATATTCGTTTTAATTTCTTTCATATCTTCTGTTGTACGCTACACCAAGAATATCTTGCGCTATACGCAACACCGTATTAGCTTGCAGTATACGCAACACTAATTTTGGATCGTGTTACACACAATTTCATGTTTTTTTGATAGTATTTATTCTACGAAACATTGAGTATATATATATATTCAATGTATTTTGTTATAGGCAACAACAAAGGAGTCGTGCACTACACGCAACCCTGACTTGGCTTGTATTATACGCAATCGTGACCTTCCTCGATAGCGTGTGTTGTACGCAATACCGGGGTTTACTAAACAACGATATATTATTATAATATTCTTATGAACTAGCCATTATGAATAGTATTAACTAAATTTTGAATTTTATATCATTATTATTCATCTTACACATTTTCTAGAACATGGTATAAGAACAAAATAAATTTTTCGGGTAAAATAAGTATTTTTCAAAAAAATGCAGTTTTGCCACCTTTTGATGGAACACCCACTTTAAATCTATTTTTGACATGTTTATGTAATGCCCCGACCCCAGCTACCTAGAGTCGGTGCATTACTTCATAACATTGGCATGATCACAAAAGATCAAGTCTCGAAAGACCGATTAGTTTAGTATCCTTGGAAACACTAGATACATTCATAAACATTACATTACATCATAAAAATGAAAACTATAATGACATGGTTTCCCTAGTCCACACTCATATCCTCACTGACTATTCTTGCAAGTCAGTCATAATACACTTCTTCACATCCTGGGAAAAAATAAAACATTGAAAGGGGTGAGCTCAAATGCTCCGTAAGGATAACAATATAGCGGAAACATTCATAAGAAAACATAAGCATTTAAGGCAATGTAAAACTAAAACAAAATCCTTATTGAACTTGAACTTCAGCATAATATGGCAAAAGTAAAATAAAATAATGCCATTACTTACTCACATGGATATTCTACTAGACGAATAATCACATGAAATATCAATAACCACTTTCATAATGAGAGAATGTATAATGCCAGACATTCTGAAACATTTTGTCAAGGCCTCGGCCAAGACATCTAAAATGATTAAGGCCTCGGCCAAAACCATAAATCAAATTGGGAAAGGGCCTCGGCCAATTCCACGTCTAGTTGTCTCATGAGACCTACCGATGCATCGAGGAGCTATAGCGGGCTCCACCTGTCACATATTAAGTCCAATACATTCCTCATATGAATAGGTTTAAACATAACATAAATATTCGTATTAAAACTATCATACGAAATGTCAAAAATTTCTCCATAAACTATGGATGGTATAAAAATAACACATCCACAGTCAAATATTTCACAAAATGTTCAATGGAAGTTTTGTATCATAAATCAATTTCAATTAAACTTAAAACCCATCAAAGGATGTGGACATGGATGAAATCAAAGCTATTTGAGAGAAATATCTCTCCTTTTTGAAATCATTTAAAAGTATCATAATTATAAAATAATACATTTACTTTGAATATATTCTTATAAGCTTGTTAGGGAAGCTTTGATGAAGTTATAATGGCAGAAAATAGCCGCAGCCGCCGTATAAGTTTAAAAAAAACATTCTTACCTTAAATTTCTCAAAAAGGTCAAAAAGTACATTGTTTGGAAAATGACGGTAATATTACTTTAAAAAACTTATAAGGGTATAAATGAATTTAACCCATTTTCCATTTAATAGTAAAAATGTTTTGAAAGACATTTTTAAGAAACATGGATGTGGATGATAACGAGGTCCCAGTAGATAATTATGTATAAACAACCTTGGATAATGAAGAGGTTGTGAAGTAAACCCTTACCTTGTACTTTTCCTTGGTTGAGGTAGGTTAACCTCCAGTATAATGGTGAAATAATTGTTATTAAATTATACAAGAATCATATACATTCATATGATATCATATATGATCTTTTAACATTTCTTTGTTAACAATATCTTAGATTTATCGTTGTTTCGGGTGTTAACTTACTCGTTTTCGTAAGTCGTGTTTTCATGGATAGGTTGTATCTTATTCATATCCAGAATGATATCATGTCCTTAAACATTATTTTTATATCATCAAATGATAATTATACTTGAATGGATGTGACGGAGAATGAATCTCATCGCGTTCGTGGAGACAGTAGTCCGTACGTACGCACGAGCGACAATATCATTATTTTGATATTAAAATAATATATAATTGGATAGTATATCATATATACAGAATCATTATCATGTTATATTTATTATTTACATGAATTACATATCATTATTATACCCATATAAATAATAATATACTAAATAACAATTACACCACGACGTGGAGACGGTAAGCCGTACGTACGCACGTATGGTGACATGTCATTCAAATGATGGGTAGAACATTGATTATGGTTGTTCCATATTTATAATAACATCACAGTATATAGAAGATACTGGAGTTATAATTTTAGAATTGAAATAATAAACAAAGAGGGAGTGGAAGAAGAAAGAAACTTGAAAGAGGGTGATGAAAACGTTACCTCTTCTTCGGGTTCTTCCTTTTGATTTGATCAAAAGGACTCCTTAGGATGGCTTTCTGACTAAAGTAAAGCTTCTAGGATGAAGGGAGAGAAGTTGGGAGAGTATTTGGGCAGAGGTTGGCCTAACAAAATGGCTTGAAAGTGTGAATAAGGTGGTAGAGGTGGGGGCCTTTTATAAGAGGAGAGGAGGGTCTCTTTTGGAAAGATTGAAATGTTACATTATTATACAATGATTTTCGGATTCTAAAGGTCCCAAACTTATAAAATTAGTGTCTAAGGTGATAAGGGTTCTAAATCTATCCATCCAATAGTCTTTGGACAAGTGTAAGCCTTGGAGTTTACATTATCTTTTCATTTTATTAAAATCGTTAAATAATGAGGTCATCGCTGCATCATAATAATGTCATAAATAATTTAATTTATTTAATGTCTAAAAATTATAAAAAAATACTATGATGTAGGAAATAGTTTTAGCTTTCTAATGAATATTTATATTCAAAATTTGGACTTGTGTAACCCTACGTAAAAACTGTTTTAGTAAAACAACTCATGTTTGGGTCAATTTAATTTTAACATTAAATAAATATATATTAATGTCATTTTCCAACCAAAGTGGCTCCATGGGGTCCCCAAGTTGACCCATGGGTTGTATTGGTCGTCCATGACTCATCCAATAGGAGTAGGACAAGTGTCAAGCTCATCTCATATTATTAAAACATTATTTTTACCTTAAACTACACAAATTACCTCTAATCGTGATTAAGAACTTAAAAGTTACTATTCACCAAAAAATTATTTTAATCTCATTGAACCACATTTTACTTCTTAATGACAACCATGTATGTCGGATTTTTGAAAATCAAATCACAGAAGTGTTAATATTTCATTTTAACGAAAAATCAGTTTTTAACAACCACTTAGTGGTTTTACTATTCATCAAAAATTGAAGTTTCTCAGAATAAGGCCAAAATTTCACCCTAAGCTATAATTGATATTCCTAATTCCAAAATGATGTCTATTTTACAAAATTCCAAACATATAAGTTGCATTAATTAATTTTATAATTAATTCCCGCTGTTACAACAAATAGCATGTTTTTAAGAAACAATTTATATCAAAAGATTGGCAATTGTTTATGTCCAATTTCAATGTTAAATTAATTCTAATGACCACCATTGGATAAAATGGTAAAAATATATTCTAATTATACTTTAAAACCACTAAATGGTATAATTTATTACTATAAATTATTTTTATTAAAAAAGTTGTTTTTAAGTATTTTTCACTATTCATAAAAAATTAGAAGCTCTCAGAAAAATACCAAAAATTCAACATAGGCTAATTTCGATATTCCGAATCCAAAAATGAAGTCCATATTGATAAATAAAATTTATAAAATTTCAAAAAGTAGGTATTACTGTAACGACCCAAAATTTCATTAATGGAAAATCCCTCTTGATCCAGTTAAATGTTTCTTTATGAAAAATGTTTTTATAAGATATCAAATTTTTTAGTTTTACTTTAAGATTTGTGACCGTTACTTTTATAGGCGTTGAACAGTGATCATCTGGGTAGTTTAAATATAAGGCTTTAACGAACCAATTTTCTACTCAGACAAAGGAAGCGATGGCCTCATCTAGTAGAATTGCCCCTTACGAAGCCCATTTGTCGGAGCTCGGAAAAGAGGTGGCATCTTTGGGATTTTCCCTTGACAAAGCCCAAGCTGAGCTTCATCAAGTCAAGCTCGAACGTGATCGTCTACGGGAAAAATGGAAGTTGATAGAGATTACCACTCGAGCAATGTTATCCGAGCAACCCCAAGAGTCTGTCACCATCGCACACCTTACCCTTAGGTCTTATGCGGCTATTTTAAGGGGTTATGTAACAAATAAGTAGCACCATGTTCATGTACATTATTTTTTTTATTTTTGTATATAATAATGAATATAATTTCTAGTCGTTTTTGATACATTGTAATTAGTTTTTAAAGTACAAATGGTGTTTTTAGTTATTATTTAATTAAGAAATATATTTTATTAAATTAAAGGATTTTTGAATTAAATAATATTTTAATAAAATATTATTATTAATATTAAATTAATTTTTATTATATATATATGATCTTATAATTTTATGAATGCAATTAAAATTTTTATTACGGTTTGAAAGCCATTTCTGTCAAAACCCGTGAATTTTTTATAAATGTCGGTTTTTATTTTAAAAGTGAAAATTCACATATTTAGAAAAGTATTTAGATAAATAAATATTATTTTTGGAATCAGGACGTCGAAATTATCCAACGGTGAATTTTTCATAATTTTCTGAGACAGTCAAATTTTTCGGTAAAAATTAAATACCATTTAAATATATAATGTGTTTTATGACATCATAATGACCCAATTGTGATGTAATAAAATAACATAATCCTTATGTTCGGCCAATATATGTTTTATCATTAAAATAATGAGGTTTTGGGTTTGTTTGACTCACTTTTCAAAGAATTAATGGAGCCCTCAAGACTTATTCAACACTTTGCCTTTTTAAATTAATTTCCATGGGAGTGTGACTCACCTCCACATAAGCAAACCTGATTTTTTAATAAGTTCGGACCTTGGAATTGTAAAATATTGTTTTCCTCTTTCCTTTTCCAGAAACCATGGGCAAATACCAAGGGATGGTTTGTGGTTTGGATTATTTTAATATAAGTGGTCCCAAACCTAAATAATAAAGAATTCTCTCACCTTTCCTATATAAACCCACCCAAGCTCCCACTTCCTCCTCACTCAAAGCCCTTGAAATTCGTCAAACATCTGCCCTAATCTCTCTAGAATCCTCTCAAGGTGCCCCAAGATCCCAATAAGCCTCTCACAATCCTCTCTCTAGCCTTTGGAAGCACACTTCCAAGTAAGGGTTTTTTTCTTCCTTTCTCATTTTTGTCAATTTTCTTTAAGTTGTATTGCCCTTTTTATTTCAATTATGAATGTTGGGGTATGGTTTCGCACCTCCCCCATACTGCCCTCTTATTGTTTGAATGATGGGAGAACCCTTTCTCTCTCATTAAATGCCTCCCATGTACACCCGTTACTATGCCGAAATTCCGAAAGGAACTTCTCTCTCTTCTTTTACATTCAAGCAATACTTTTGTATCATGAATCTAAATTCCATTTATATTGTTGGGAAATGTATATATATGATCTCCTTACTTTACATTACATGTAAATATGATGAGGAACCCCTTTCTCTCTCATCAACCTTTTTTATGAATTCTTATGTCACGCTGTTACGCTGCCGAAATCGCACCGATTTTCTAAGCCAATGTCTTTGTGTCGTGAATACCATGCCCATTTCTCCATCAAGGGTATTCACCTTTATGCACATTTACATATTGATTATAAAGTTTCATGTATGAATTCAACTTTCCTTTATCGTGGAAGAAATTACTATGTTTTATGAATCCATGTTTTATGATCCATGTGGAACACTTATGCATGAAATGAAATGTTTAAGAAGGGTGCGCCCTTTATAGCGCTCCAATGCATTGGGTAAAGTATAGTATCATGATACGTCATGTGCAATGAGTGTTGACTCATGCTAATTCAATTGCAACGAGGGTTTACTCGTGCTTCAAGTGCAATGAGGGTTTACTCATGCTCCATGTGCAATGAGCCTTGGCTCATGCTAATTCAATGTTAAGTGTTATTGCCACATTTCCATGTTATGATTATCATGCTTTATCATGCCTTTATGTTCATGTTTCTATTATGCTCTATTGATATGCCTATTTCCTAACATGTATTTCACTCCTCATGTTATTCATTGTTTACTCCCTTACTGGGTTTTATAGCTCACCCTTTTCTTATGCATGTCCTCAGGTTATCCCATGCAATGCTAAGTACGAAGGAATGTAGTGGTCATGTAAAGGAAGTTTTCAATAAAGATGTTGTATTTAAAGTTTAAAGTTTTTATGTAATGATCTTAAGCCCCAAAGACACTAAACCTCTCGATTTTCTTTGTTGTATCAAGTGATGTTTTATGTAATAAAGCATGCTTAAGTTGTAATAAAAAGTAGGGTTGTCATAGTTGGTATCAGAGGATAGGTTCAGTTATTTTTGGGATTTGGAAACCCTAGTAAATCCTTAGATACAAGACTAAGCATAATAAAAACATCCCTATTTTTTGGTAAATACTAAGTAAGTGGTTTATCAAAAAAATACATCCCTGTCTGGATACGAGCAGGTAGAGGCGGCTCTGGCACAGATGTATCCTAGGGGTAAAACCCGAAAACACCACTTTGAGCTAGACTCGAATGGGAACTGGTGCACGACAATGGGCCTTGCTAAACTCTTGGTTACGAAACTCACAGGGGATATGTTTTGATAAATTCACAATCTTAGTATGAACCCTTATTAAGGGAAAAATGCTCCTAAGAATATATGTTAGAAGGAAGATCACGAAAAGCCTGGATTGAATCCTATAGACTCATGAGTTAAAGAGATTAAAGTTTATTTATAAGTCATCAACTTTTGTCTTTGGATTAACCTTTATGCGTTACCCCTAACTTTCTTTTATTCCAGCCAATGGCTGGTAATATGAGAACTCGGTCTAACAACCATTGTGAAGATCAGTGTGATGATTGTACTTATGAGATGCCCAATCCAATGGGAGCGGGAATCGCGAACTTTGTCACGCTTCTCTCTCAGCTAACTCAAGTTTTGAATAGAAACACTGGTCAAGAGGAACGTTCAACCCCCCCTAAGAAAGAACAAGTCTCTATTGAAAGATTCATGAGACAAAGGCCTCCTACTTTTAGTGGATCATCTGATCCCACGATCACTGAACAATGGATCAACTCCATTGAGAAGATATTCTACATCCTCCAATGCTCTGAAAAAGAGAAGGTTCTCCTGGCGGCTTATCTTATGGAGGGTGAAGCTGATCAATGGTGGACGTTGATCAAAAATACGAAGCCTGAGGAGGAGATCGAGGCTTTGGAATGGAAGGTATTCCGGAAGATGTTTTTCGATAAATATTTTCCACGCACCCTCCGTCTTAAGATGGAAAGGGACTTCCTTTACCTCAAGCAGAAAGATGAGGAATCTGTGGGAGCGTACGAGGAAAACTTCACAAGGCTTGCACGATACACTTCCGGCTTTGTCGTTACCCCCGAATGCAAGGTTGACCGCTTCTTTGGTGGGCTGAAGCCTAGCTTGCAGAAATCATTAGCGATCCGTGACTTCGACAGCTATGAGGAAATTGTCTGATGTGCCCTCAAGGTTGAAATGGAGATCGGAGAATCACAGGGGTATCATGGGGACAAGAAGCGGAATGTGGACTTCAATGCTGGTGGTCCGATGGATAAATCCAACGGTGCTAAGAAATTCCAGCACCCCACTTGCCAAAATTGTGGAAAGAAGCACCCTGGAAATTGCCTTAGGGGGACAAGAAAATGCTTCAAGTGTGGAAGAGAAGGGCACCTAGCTGTTAACTGTCAGCAAGAAGGACCCGCGGCTGCGACAGAGGAGAGGAACGCTCCGTTCGAACCTCAACGCGTTGTTCAATGCTTCAAATGCAAAGAACTGGGTCATTTTGCGAATCAGTGCCCTAATCCAAGGGTTATTGGAGGCAATCAACAACCTCCAAGACAGCAAGGAAGAGCTTTTTCCATCACTTCTGCCGAAGTGAACCCCGACAACGAAGTGGTGAAAGGTACGCTAGTTATTCATTCAAGAATAGCGAATTTACTTTTTGATTCAGGTTCTACGCATTATTTTATATCTCAAAAGTTTAGTAGAATAATCCCTGCACCACCACAAATCATGGAAGTAAAGATGTCAGTGAGTACGGCAAATGGGGCAATCATTGTATCCCATGAATATAAGTCCTCCCCTGTTATAATATGTGGATTGAATTTACCAGCGAACCTCGTCATACTCCCTTTGGTGGAATTTGATGCAATTCTTGGCATGGATTGGCTTTCCTTATATAGAGCCAACATAAATTGTTGGGAGAGGGAAATCACACTCCATATGGAGAATCGACCCCCGATTCTTTACAAGTGTCAGGAGGAAGATAAATCTCCTTTAGCTCCATCATCTCAAGCATGGATATTACTGCCTTATGAGCATGCATATCTGGCTCAGATGATTAAGTCCAAGGAAGAAACCACCCTTGAAGAAATGCCTATTGTGAGGGAATTCGCTGAAGTATTTCCCGAGGAACTTCCTGGTCTTCCTCCAAGAAGAGATGTTGAGTTCTCAATTGAACTTATACCTGGGGTGCTACCAATATCCAAGACTCCATATAGAATGGTTGTTGTTGAGATTGAAGAACTGAATAAAAAACTACAGGAGAATCTGGATAAATGGTTTATACGCCCAAGTGCATCACCATGGGGTGCACCAGTCCTCTTCGTCAAGAAGAATGATGGGTCAATGCGGCTTTGTATCGATTATCGTGAACTCAAAAAAATCACGATAAAGAACAAGTATCCTCTCCCAAGAATCGATGACTTGTTTGATCAGCTACGTGGAGCACAATACTTCTCCAAGGTCGACTTGCGGTCGGGATATTATCAAGTAAGGGTGAAGAAGGAAGATATCCCCAAGACTGCTTTTCGTACAAGGTACGGGAACTATGAATTCATAGTAATTCCTTTCGGACTCACCAATGCTCCAGCAATATTCATGGACTTGATGAATAGAGTCTTTAGAGATTACCTAGACAAATTTGTGGTAGTCTTTATAGATGATATTCTAATATACTCCAAAACCAAGGAGGACCATGAGGAGCATTTAAAAACTGTACTAGAGACTTTGCGCAAGGAGAAGCTCTATGAAAAGTACAGCAAGTGTGAGTTTTGGTTGAAGGAAGTCTCATTCTTGGGCCATATCATCACAAGCAATGGGATATTTGTGGACCCCTCCAAAACAGATGCAATTGAGGGATGGCTGAGGCCATCATCGGTAACTGATATCCGTAGCTTCTTGGGGTTAGCTGGATATTACCGATGATTTGTGAGAAACTTCTCACGATTGTCCAACCCTCTTACCAAGCTAACTCGAAAGGGAGTAAAGATTTCTTGGAGTGATGAATGCGAAGAAAGCTTCAAGGAGTTGAAAAGGAGGCTTATCACTGCACCTGTGCTCACTTTACCCACAAGTGGGGAGCTTTTTGTGGTATTCAGTGATGCTTCGAAGAAGGGATTAGGATGTGTGCTGATGCAGAATGATAAAGTGATATCCTATGCCTCAAGGCAGTTGAAAATCCATGAGCGAAACTATCCAACGCATGATCTGGAGTTGGCGGCGGTGATCTTTGCCTTGAAAATCTGGCGGCATTATCTCTATGGAGAGAAATGTGAGATATATACTGACCACAAGAGTCTTAAATATATATTCACACAGAAATATCTTAATATGCGCCAGAGAAGATGGATAGAGCTCATCAAGGATTATGACTGTTCAATACATTACCACCCTGGGAAGGAGAACAACGTGGCGGATGCCCTAAGTAGAAAGGATCCAGTAATTCTATCAATGATGAGAATTGAGAAGGATCCAATCTTCTTAGACTTGATGAAGATGGATGTGGGAATCATAAATAAGGGAACATCATCAATCCTTTCACAAATGATTGCTCAACCATCTCTTTTGGAAAGGTTAAAGGATGCTCAAAAGGATGATGCAGGAATCCAAGAAAAAGTGGAAGCTATCAAAAAGGGAAAATCCTCAGAGTTTCATGTTAATGAAGAAGGAATTGTGTGGTTTGGGAAAAGACTATGTTTTCCATCAAGTTCGGAGCTGAAGAAGGAACTTTTGGATGATGCACATAGTTCAAATTTCTCTATTCACCCAGGGAGCACAAAGATGTATTGAGATCTCCGAGAAAACTTTTGGTGGGATAATATGAAGAAGGAGATCTCTGAATATACATCAAAGTGCCTGGTGTGTCAGCAAGTGAAGGCAGAGAGGCAGAAGTCTAAAGGGATGATGCAACCATTTCCCATACAAGAATGGAAATGGGAGAACATCACCATGGACTTCGTCACTGGACTTCCAAGGACATCCAAAGGCAACAATGCAATATGGGTTGTTGTGGATCGTCTTATAAAGACTGCACACTTCATTTCTATTCGAGAGGATTTCTCTTTGGATCAACTGGCACGGATATATATCAAGGAAGTGGTACGGTTGCATGGAGTACCACTATCTATTGTGTCTGACCGAGATCCAAGATTTACCTCTAAGTTTTGGAAGAGTCTTCAACATGCTCTGAATACTGAACTGAACTTCAGTACGGCCTATCATCCTCAAACTGATGGCCAATCCGAGCGGACTATCCAAACACTTGAGGATATGTTGAGAGCGTGCTCAATGGACTTTAAAGGAGGATGGGATCAACATCTTCCTCTAGTTGAGTTCTCTTATAATAATAGTTTCCACTCGAGCATCCAAATGGAACCATGTGAAGCCATGTGTGGGAAAAGGTGTAGAACATAGGCATGTTGGGATGAGGTCGGTGAACGTAAGCTGCTTGGACCAGAAATGGTCGAAGAAATGGTGGAGAAGGTGAAAACCATTCAGCAGCATATCAAGGCAACCCAGAGTCGACAGAAGAGTTATGCAGATAATCGTCGACGAGACCTTGAGTTTAAAGTCGGAGACATTGTGTTTTTACGCATATCTCCGTGGAAGAAGGTCATGAGGTTTGGAAATAAAGGGAAGTTAAGTCCAAGGTACATCGGCCCCTTCGAGATTCTTGATCGTGTTGGGGTTGTGGCTTATCGACTAGCACTTCCACCTACTATGGCCAAGGTGCATGATGTCTTCCATGTATCCCTCTTAAGGAAGTACATACCAGACCCTTCACATGTACTCTCTTCCGAGGTGGTACAATTAGAAGACGATCTTTCTTATGAGGAGCAACCAGTGAAGATCTTAGATCGTAGAGAAAAAGTTCTACGAAATAAGACAATTCCCCTCGTCAAGGTGTTGTGGAGAAACCACAAGTTTGAAGAAGCAACTTGGGAGTCGGAGGATATGATGAAGCTGAGTTACCCACATTTGTTTTAGTGTGGGAAAAGGAAAATTTCGAGGGCGAAATTTCTTAAGGGGGGAATGTTGTAACGACCCAAAATTTCATTAATGGAAAATCCCTCTTGATCCAGTTAAATGTTTCTTTATGAAAAATGTTTTTATAAGATATCAACTTTTTTAGTTTTACTTTAAGATTTGTGACCGTTACTTTTATAGCCGTTGAACAGTGATCATCTGGGTAGTTTAAATATAAGGCTTTAACGAACCAATTTTCTACTCAGACAAAGGAAGCGATGGCCTCATCCAGTAGAATTTCCCCTTACGAAGCCCATTTGTCGGAGCTCGGAAAAGAGGTGGCGTCTTTGGGCTTTGCCCTTGACCAAGCCCAAGCTGAGCTTCATCAAGTCAAGCTCGAACGTGATCGTCTACGGGAAAAATGTAAGTTGATAGAGATTACCACTCGAGCAATGTTATCCGAGCAACCCCAAGAGTCTGTCACCATCGCACACCTTACCCTTAGGTCTTATGCGGCTATTTTAAGGGGTTATGTAACAAATAAGTAGCATCATGTTCATGTAAATTATTTTTTTTATTTTTGTATATAATAATGAATATAATTTCTCATCATTTTTGATACATTGTAATTAGTTTTTAAAGTACAAATGGTGTTTTTAGTTATTATTTAATTAAGAATTATATTTTATTAAATTAAAGGATTTTTGAATTAAATAATATTTTAATAAAATATTATTATTAATATTAAATTAATTTTTATTAAATATAAATGATCTTATAATTTTATGAATGCAATTAAAATTTTTATTAAGGTTTGAAAGCCATTTCTGTCAAAACCCGTGAATTTTTTATAAATGTCGGTTTTTATTTTAAAAGTGAAAATTCACATATTTAGAAAATTATTTAGATAAAATAAATATTATTTTTGGAATCAGGACGTCGAACTTATCCAACGGTGAATTTTTCATAATTTTCTGAGACAGTCAAATTTTTGGGTAAAAATTAAATACCATTTAAATATATAATGTGTTTTATGACATCATAATGACCCAATGGTGATGTAATAAAATACCATAATCCTTATGTTCGGCCAATATATGTTTTATCATTAAAATAATGAGGTTTTGGGTTTGTTTGATTCACTTTTCAAAGCATTAATGGAGCCCTCAAGACTTATTCAACACTTTTCCTTTTTAAATTAATTTCCATGGGAGTGTGACTCACCTCCACATAAGCAACCCTAATCTTTTAATAAGTTCGGACCTTGGACATGTAAAATATTGTTTTCCTCTTTCCTTTTCCAGAAACCATGGGAAAATACCATGGGATTGTTTGTGGTTTGGATTATTTTAATATAAGGGGTCCCAAACCTAAATAATAAAGAATTCTCTCACCTTTCCTATATAAACCCACCCAAGCTCCCACTTCCTCCTCACTCAAAGCCCTTGAAGTTCGTCCAACCTCTGCCCTACTCTCTCTAGAATCCTCTCAAGGTGCCCCAAGCTCCCAAGAAGCCTCTCACAAGCCTCTCTCTAGCCTTTGGAAGCACACTTCCAAGTAAGGGTTTTTTTTCTTCCTTTCTCATTTTTGTCAATTTTCTTTAAGTTGTATTGCCCTTTTTATTTCAATTATGAATGTTGGGGTATGGTTTTTCACCTCCCCCATACTTCCCTCTTATTGTTTGAATGATGGGAGAACCCTTTCTCTCTCATTAAATGCCTCCCATGTACACCCGTTACTATGCCGAAATTCCGAAAGGAACTTCTCTCTCTTCTTTTACATTCAAGCAATACTTTTGTATCATGAATCTAAATTCCATTTCTATTGTTGGGAGATGTATATATATTATCTCCTTACTGTCCATTACATTTAAATATGATGAGGAACCCCTTTCTCTCTCATCAACCTTTTTTATGAATTCTTATGTCACGCCGTTACGCTGCCGAAATCGCACCGATTTTCTAAGCCAATGTCTTTGTGTAGTGAATACCATGCCCATTTCTCCATCAAGGGTATTCACCTTTATGCACATTTACATATTGATTATAAATTTTCATGTATTAATTCCACTTTCCTTTATCATGGAAGAAATGACTATGTTTTATGAATCCATGTTTTATGATCCATGTGGCACACTTATGCATGAAATTAAATGTTTAAGAAGGGTGCGCCCTTTATAGTGCTCCAATGCATTGGGTAAAGTATGGTATCATGATACGTCATGTGCAATGAGTGTTGACTCATGCTAATTCAAGTGCAACGAGGGTTTACTCATTCTTCAAGTGCAATGAGGGTTTACTCATGCTCCATGTGCAATGAGCCTTGGCTCATGCTAATTCAATGTTAAGTGTTGTTGCCACATTTCCATGTTATGATTATCATGCTTTATCATGCCTTTATGTTCATGTTTCTATTATGCTCTATTGATATGCCTATTGCCTAACATGTATTTCACTCCTCATGTTATTCATTGTTTACTCCCTTACTGGGCTTTATAGCTCACCCTTTTCTTATGCATGTCCTCAGGTTATCCCATGCAATGCTAAGTACGAAGGAATGTAGTGGTCATGTAAAGGAAGTTTTCAATAAAGATGTTGTATTTCAAGTTTAAAGTTTTTATGTAATGATCCTAAGCCCCAAAGACACTAAACCTCTCGATCTTCTTTGTTGGATCAAGTGAAGTTTTATGTAATAAAGCATGCTTAAGTTGTAATAAAAAGCAAGGTTGTCATAATTACTATTCACAACGGCTAGTTTAATTAGTTGTGGTGTGTGTTAGAGCTCGAGGTTGCGTACAACACACGCTATTGCATTATTCGAAGGGAAACGTACCGTGGAAGCTTGGGGTGTTACATTCTCCCCTCCTTCAAATAATTGCGTCCTCGCAATTTCTAGGGTATTACTGCATAAAAAGACTCAGGTGGTTCCTCATCATAAGTTCCTCAGGTTCCCACGTTGCCTCTTCCATTTTATGATTTCTCCACAAAACCTTTACCAGACGAGTCGTCCGGTTTCTCAGTACCTGCTCCCTCACATCAAGAATTCTGATGGGCTCTTCGCAATAAGATAGATCAGGTTCCAGTTCTAATTCCTCATAGGTAAGTACATGTGTTGGGTAGGACATGTATTTTCTCAATAGCGATATGTGGAAAACATCGTGAACTTTGGAGAGATTTGGCGGCATCGCCAAACGATAATCTACAGCCCCAATACGATCTAGAATTTCGAAAGGTCCGATGTACCTGGGACTCAACTTACCCTTCTTACCAAAACGTATAACTCCTTTCCATGGAGATACCTTTAGGAAAACATGATCTCCCACGTGAAATTCCAAAACCATTCTTCTGCTATCGGCATAGCTCTTCTGCCTACTTTGAGCTGTGTTGATGTGGTTTTGGATTACCTTCACCTTTTCCATTGTTTCTTCCACCAGTTCTGGTCCCACAAGTTTTCTTTCACCAACGTCATCCCAATAGGTTGGTGTACGACATCTCTTTCCGTATAACGCTTCATAAGGTGCCATCTGAATGCTTGAATGGAAGCTATTGTTATAGGAAAATTCTACCAGTGGTAAATATTGATCCCACATACCCTGAAAGTCAAGAGAGCATGATCTCAACATGTCTTCTAAGGTTTGAATAGTCCGTTCTGATTGTCCATCTGTTTGAGGGTGATAGGAAGTGCTCAAACAAAGTTCAGTATCCAAGGCCTTTTGAAGACTTTTCCAAAATCTTGAAGTAAAACGAGGATCACGATCAGAAACAATCGATAGGGGTACTCCATGATGTCTTACAACTTCATTAATATATAGTCTTTCTAGACGTTCAAGTGGTAGATCCTCCCGTATAGCCAGAAAATGTGCTGACTTAGTAAGTCGATCAACAATGACCCATATTGCATCATTCCTTCTAGGAGTCTTTGGTAGTCCCATGTCAAAGTCCATCGTAATATTATCCCATTTCCACTCAGGTATGGGAAGAGGTTGCAATACTCCACCAGGATGTTGCCTTCCAGCTTTCACTTGTTGACAAACCATACACCTCGACACAAAATCAGCAATCTCCCTCTTCATATTGTCCCACCAAAAATGTTCCTTCAAATCTCTATACATTTTGGTGCTCCTAGGGTGTATAGAGAAGTTGGAACTATGAGCATCATCCAGCAATTCCCTTTTTAGATCAGGTATATCGAAAACACAAAGTCTCTTCCCGAATTTCAAAATTCCATCCTTATACACAAAGTCCCTCAATCTTCCATCATTCACATCTTTAATCTTCTTCTGAAATTCTTCATCATTGGTCTGAGAACTTTTAATCCTTTCTAGTAATGATGGTTTGTCAACCATTTGAAAAAGCATTGATGTTTCACCTTCCCTAGTTATTCCAATGTCCATCTTCACTAGATCCAAGAAAATTGGATCCCTTTCAATTCTCATCACATTCAAAACTCCATGGTCTTTTCTGCTCAAAGCATCTTCCACCTTGTTTGCCTTCCCCGGGTGGTAATGTATCGTGAAATCATAATCCTTGAGTAGTTAAAGCCATCGCCTTTGCCTCATGTTGAGTTCTTTTTGTGTGAAAATATACTTCAAACTCTTGTGATCAGTATAAATCTCACATTTTTCACCATAGAGGTAATGTCTCCATATCTTTAAAGCAAAGATCACAGCTGATAACTCAAGATCATGAGTAGGATAGTTTTTCTCATGAATTTTTAGCTGTCGTGATGCATAGGCAATGACCTTATCATTCTGCATAAGGACACAACCAAGTACTTTCTTTGATGCATCACTATAAATAACAAACCCATCATTCCCCGATGGTAGAGTCAATACAGGGGAATTGACTAATATTCTCTTTAGTTCTTCAAAACATTCTTCACACTCTTTTGTCCAGATAAATTTAATCCCTTTACGTGTGAGCTTTGTCAATGGGTTATCCAATCTGGAAAAATTCTGGACGAAACGTCGATAATAACCTGCTAAACCAATAAAACTGCGTACCTCAGTTATACTTGTTGGTGCTGGCCATTCTTGGATTGCCTTGGTTTTAGAAGGATCAACGGAAATTCCATCCTTAGAGACAATATGGCCAAGAAAAGAAATCTCATGAAGCCGGAATTCACACTTGCTAAATTTCCCATATAATTCATGTCTTCTAAGAGTCTTCAGGATAATGCGTAAGTGATTTTCATGATCTTTGTGGCTTTTGGAGTATACCAAGATATCATCAATAAATACCACTACAAAGTCATCAAGATATTCCTTGAAAACTCTATTCATTAGATCCATGAAAACAGAGGGTGCATTAGTCAATCCAAAAGGCATTACTGTAAACTCGTAATGCCCGTACCTTGTTCGAAATGCTATCTTTGGAACGTCTTTCTTCTTCACACACAACTGATGGTATCCAGACCGAAGGTCAATCTTTGAAAAGTATTGAGCTCCATGCAGTTGGTCAAACAAATCATCAATGTGAGGTAGGGGATACTTGTTCTTTATTGTTATAGCATTGATCTCCCTATAGTCAATGCACAACCTCATAGATCCATCTTTCTTCTTAACGAAAAGAACAGGGGCTCCCCAAGGAGAAACACTAGGGATAATAAATCCCTTATTACTAAATTCCTCTAGTTGTTTCTTTAGTTCAATTAATTCCACAGTGGACATTCTATAAGGGGTCTTCGATATGGGCCTTGATCTAGGAATTAAATCAATGGAAAACTCAACTTCTCGTTCTGGAGGATGTCCAGGTAAATCTTCCGGAAACACATCAACATATTCTCTCACAATAGGTATATCCTCTATTTGAATATTTCTTTCCTCACCCTCAGTAATTTCTTTCTCTTCCTCCCCAATAATTGAATTTAGTTGAGCTACTGGGGGTGGATCTAGATAAGAATTATGTGGCAACGATTCTGCTCTAAAGATAAGGTGTTCCTTATCATCATCATCAAGAATCGTAACCTATTTCCTCTTACAATAAATTTTTGCATCATGGTCCGAAAGCCAATCCATACCGAGGATTATATCAAATTCAATAATGGGTATGACGATGATATCAGCAGGTAAAGAACATTTAGGTGCTCTAATGGGAACTAATCGACAAAACTTTGTTGCAACAATACTTCCCTTAGGGGTTTTGACCGACAACTCCCTTGTTAAATCAAATTGGAAATATCTAATTTTCTTAGCAAACTGGGATGATATGAAACAATGCGATGATCCATAATCAAATAATGCATTTGCTAAACTTGAGGAAACCATTAAATTACCTGCCACCACGTCTTTCGGAGCTTCCACCCCAGCAGTAGTGATAGCATAAGCCTGGCCTTGATCCCTTGGCCTCTTCTGAGGTATGTTCCCCTGACGCTTGGGACATTCATTTGCATAATGTCCCTTCTCTCTACAATTATAACATTCCACGTTGACAGCCGCTTTCTTTCCCTTGCATTCATGAGCTTGGTGGCCTTTTTCACCACACTTGTAACATACTCCTTTTCCTTTTAGACAGGCACCAGGGTGCTTCCTACCACAATTATCACAGGGTGGAAATTCATTTCTACCCTTCTTCCCTGTTTCCTTATTTCCTTTCCCAGAGTTTTCAGCGGATCTCTTCTTATCTTGCTTTGATTTAAAGTCATAAGACTTAGAGAATTCCTTTTCTGTCTTGATAGCGCATGAGACAATACCTTCGTATGAAGAGAAGGTTTGTGATACTAAAGCTCGACGGAGAAATGGTTTTAACCCATCAAAGAAACGATCAGTCTTACTTCTTGGGTTACGTATGTAATCTGCAGCATACCTCGCTAACCTTGTAAAGTTAGCCTCATACTTTGCGACATTCTCATCCTCCTTCTGCCTCAGACTCAGAAATTGCCATTCCATATCCACTCGATGGTCTCAAGGAAAGTATTTTTCTAAGAACAGCTCTTTGAAATCCTGTCATTCCATGTTTGTTAATTCATCATCTTCCTTTGTGTTTTGAATTAGTAACCACCATTGATCGGAATCTCCAGTGAGGCGGTAAACTGCCATGACAACTTTCTCCATTTCACTACTCTCCAAGGCATGGAATATTTTCTCTAAGGAATTTATTCATTGCTCATCTACTATAGGATTTGTACTCCCATTGAAGGTTGGTGGTTGTTGCCTCATGAAACGGTCTAGCATTGATCCTCCACGTTGCGGATCAGGGTGCTCCATACGAGTAAGGTTATTATTCATAACCTGTGTGAGTTGTCCCAGTACGGTGAGAAGCTGATCAGCACTAGTTGTATCACTAGATCCACCATAATTATCTTGAGCAGGAGGGAAATCCCTACACGGAGTGCGTGCGTTGATACGGTTTCCATTCCTTCCACTAGGCGCCATTTCTAAATAATGGCATAAACTGGATTAGTTTATGAATCAAAATACATAATTCCATACTTATAAAACACTTAACATAAATTGAACTAATTATGGATATAATCCATAATTATAAAAATGTTTTTTTTGAGGAAGTATATACTCGTAACCCTTCATATTTGTTTGTAAAGAAAATGGAAATTATCCTAAGCATATCCCCCGGGAGTGTCGTAACCAAGAGTGCAGCAAGGCCCGTTGTCGTGCACCAGTTCCCGTTCGAGTCTAGATCAAAGCGGTGTTTTTGGGTTTTACCCCTAGGTACATCTGTGCCAGAGACGCCTCTACCTACTCGTATCCAGACAGGGATGTATTGCTCGGAAAACTCACAAAATCTCTACAATACCAAAATTTTTCGGAAGTTCTTCTATACTAATCCTCAAAGTTCATCTTAGGTCTACGTGCTCTAATCAGGTTTTTTCTAAATCTAGCTTCCAAGGTTAGTACTAAACTGCATCTGATACCAACTGTAACGCCCCGACCCCAGCTACCCAGAGTCGGTGCATTACTTCGTAACATTTGCATGATCACAAAAGATCAAGTCTCGAAAGACAGATTAGTTTAGTATCCTTGGAAACACTAGATACATTCATAAACATTACATTACATCATAAAAATGAAAACTACAATGACATGGTCTCCCTAGTCCACACTCATATCCTTACTGATTATTATTGCAAGTCAGTCATAATACACTTCTTCACATCCTGGGAAAAATAAAACATTGAAAGGGGTGAGCTCAAATGCTCCGTAAGGATAACAATATAGCGGAAACTTTCATAAGAAAACATAAGCATTTAAGGCAATGTAAAACTAAAACAAAATCCTTATTGAACATGAAATTCAGAATAATATGGAAAAAGTAAAATAAAATAATTCCATTACTTACTCACATGGATATTCTACTAGACGAATAATCACATGAAATATCAATAACCGCTTTCATAATGAGGGAATGTATAATGCCAGACATTCTGAAACATTTTGTCAAGGCCTCGGCCAAGACGTCTAAAATGATTAAGGCCTCGGCCAAAACCATAAATCAAATTGGGAAAGGGCCTCGGCCAATTCCACGTCTAGTTGTCTCATGAGACCTACCGATGCATCGAGGAGCTATAGCGGGCTCCACCCGTCACATATTAAGTCCAATACATTCCTCATATGAATAGGTTTAAACATAACATAAATATTCGTATTAAAACTAGCATACGAAATGTCAACAATTTCTCCATAAACTATGGATGGTATAAAAATAACACATCCACAGTCAAATATTTCACAAAATGTTCAATGGAAGTTTTGTATCATAAATCAATTTCAATTAAACTTAAAACCCATCAAAGGATGTTGACATGGATGAAATCAAAGCTATTTGAGAGAAATATCTCTCCTTTTTGAAATCATATAAAAGTCCCATAATTATAAAATAGTACATTTACTTTGAATATATTCTTATAAGCTTGTTAGGGAAGCTTCGACGAAGTTATAATGGCGGAAAATAGCCTCACCCGCCGTATAAGTTTAAAAAAACATTCTTACCTTAAATTTGACAAAAAGGTCAAAAAGTACATTGTTTGGAAAACGACGGTAAGATTCCTTTCAAAAACATATAAGGGTATAAATGACTTTAATCCATTTTCCATTTAATAGTAAAAATGTTTTGAAATACATTTTTAAGAAACATGGATGTGGATGATAATGAGGTCCCAGTAGATAATTATGTATAAACAACCTTGGATAATGAAGAGGTTGTGAAGTAAACACTTACCTCGTACTTTTCCTTGGTTGGGGTAGGTTAACCTCCTGTATAATGGTGAAATAATTGTTATTAAATTATACAAGAATCATAAACATTCATATGATATCATATATGATCATTTAACATTGCTTTGTTAACAATATCGTAGATTTATCGTTGTTTCCGGTGTTAACTTACTCGTTTTCGTAAGTCGTGTTTCATGGATAGGTTGTATCTTATTCGTATCCAGAATGATATCATGTCCTTAAAAATTATTTTTATATCATCAAATGATAATTATACTTGAATGGATACGACGGAGAATGAATCTCATCGCGTTCGTGGAGACGGTAGTCCGTACGTACGCACGAGCGACAATATCATTATTTTGATATTAAAATAATATATAATTGGATAGTATATCATATATACAGAATCATTATCATGTTATATTTATTATTTAAATGAATTACATATCATTATTATACCCATCTAAATAATAATATATTGAATAACAATTACACCACGACGTGGAGACGGTAAGCCGTACGTACGCACGTATGATGACAGGTCATTCAAATGAGGGGTAGAACACTGAATATGGTTGTTCCATATTTATAATAACATAACAGTATATAGAAGATACTGGAGTTATAATTTTAGAATTGAAATAATAAACAATGAGGGAGTGGAAGAAGAAAGAAACTTGAAAGAGGGTGATGAAAACGTTACCTCTTCTTCGGGTTCTTCCTTTTGATTTGATCAAAAGGACTCTTTAGGATGGATTTCTGACCAAAGTAAAGCTTCTAGGATAAAGGGAGAGAAGTTGGGAGAGTATTTGGGAAGAGTTTGGACGAACCAAAAGGCTTGAAAGTGTGAATAAGGTGGTAGAGGTGGGGGCCTTTTATAAGAGGAGAGGAGGATCTCTTTTGGAAAGATTGAAATGTTACATTATTATACAATGCTTTTCGGATTCTAAAGGTCCCACACTTATATAATTCGTGTCTATGGTGATAAGGGTTCAAAATATACCCATACAATAGTGTTTGGACAACTTTAAGCCTTGTATTTTACATTATCTTTTCATTTTATTAAAATCGTTAAATAATGAGGTCATCGCTCCATCATAATGATGTCATAAAAAATTTAATTTATTTAATGTCTAAAAATTATAAAAAAAATACTATTATGTAGGAAATCTTTTTATCTTTCTAATGAATATTTATAGGCAAAATTGGTACTTGTGTAACCCCACTTAAAAACAGTTTTAGTAAAACAACCCATGTTTGTGTCAATTTAATTTTAACATTAAATAAATATATATTATTGTCATTTTCAAACCAAAGTGGCTCCATGGGGTCCCCAAGTTGACCCATGGGTTTTATTGGTCGGCCATGACTCATCCAATAGGATTAGGACAAGTTTCAAGCTCATATCATATTATTAAAACATTATTTTTACCTTAAACTACACTAATTACCTGTAATCGTGATTAATAACTTAAAAGTTACTATTCACCAAAAAATTATTTTATTCTCATTGAACCACATTTTACTTCTTAATGACAACCATGTATGTTGGATTTTTGAAAATCAAATCACAAAAGTGGTAATATTTCATTTTAACGAAAAATCAGTTTTTAACAACCACTTAGTGGTTTCACTATTCATCAAAAATTGAAGTTTTTCAGAATAAGGCCAAAATTTCACCCTAAGATATAATTGATATTCTGAATTCAAAAATGATGTCTATTTTAAAAAAATCCAAACATATAAGTTTCATTAATCTATTTTATAATTAATTCCCGCTGTTACAACAAATATCGTGTTTTTAAGAAACAATTTATATCAAAAGATTGGCAATTGTTTATGTCCAATTTCAATGTTAAATTAATTCTAATGACCACCATTGGATAAAATGGTAAAAATATATTCTAATTATACTTTAAAACCACTAAATAGTATAATTTATTATTATAAATTATTTTGATTAAAAAAGTTGTTTTTAAGTATTTTTCACTATTCATAAAAAATTAGAAGTTCTCAGAAAAATACCAAAAATTCAACATAGGCTAATTTCGATATTCCGAATCCAAAAATGAAGTCCATTTTGATATATAAAATTTATAAAATTTCAAAAAGTAGGTATTACTATTCACAACGGTTAGTTTAATTAGTTGTGGTGTGTGTTAGAGCTTGAGGTTGCGTACAACACACGCTATTGCATTATTCGAAGGAAAACATACCGTGGAAGCTTGAGGTGTTACAGTTTATAAGTTAAATTTTACAAAATAAAATTATTATTTGGAATCAGGATATAAAATTTTACATTGAATAAATTTTTCATATTATTCTGATAACTTTCATATTTTAATGAATAGTAAAACACGCTATATTTTAATTAAAAACAACTTTTTACATCGTAATAAATTATGTGGTTAAATTATAATATTGAATGGTTTTAAAGTATAAATAGAATATATTTTTACCATTTAATATAATGTATGTCATTAACATTGATTTTACATTGAATTCGTAGGTTAAATAAATTCAATCTTTTGCAATGTTTTAAACAAAAACCGATTTTCTTTCGATAATGGGATTAATTTTAATTTAATTTCTACAACTTCTGTGCATTGAATTTGGAAAAATGGATTCCATATTTGGAATCAGTGGGTCTAAATTATATTAATACACTAATTTTTTATTTTTGGGCATTATGAATAGTAACAATGGTAAATTTTATTTACCATAGTATAAGGTAAATTGGATAATTAAGGGTAAATATAATAATATAAAATTATCCTAATACTTGTCTTAATACAATTTGATGATTATAATTCGTCCTAAGTCATATTTGGGTCGAAATGGAATCCATTAGAACCCACTTGGAGGTGATTAAGACCTTTAGTTAATTTGATTTAAAGGAAAGTGAAATATGTCTCACTCAACTTTAATAATTAAAGTATTTTTAATATAAGTTTATACCGAATATAAATTCGGTTATAAATACTAATTTTAAAGATAAAATGTTTTTCTTTATCATGGTATATTATTTGTAATTTTTAAGAGTTATTTAATTACCTTATTATCTTATACATTAATGATGGAGAAATTATTTATTTAGTGAAAAATCAATAATATAGTTTTTATTGAAATAGTAATACATATCAAAAGGCCCAAAAATCTGCACAAAACTTATTAGTAGTATATATATAAACCCTAATCATCCACTAGCCGAATTTTTGACCATTTGGATCCTTATTATGGCGATTATGACACTTATAATATTTTATTTTAAATGATTCCAAAGTTGTCACCTTTATAATTTAATAAAGATAACAATTTACATGTTGTTATTTTAAGATGATAAATTTGAGAAAAATTAATATTATAAAATACTTTATATTTATCGTCATCAAAGGATTTTATTTTTAATTTTTATGCAACAAATAAGTATATTAAATAATTATACAAAAATGTTGTAATAATTATTTTATTAAGAGATATACCAAATAAATGGTTTTAAAAATATTAAAATAAATATTATATGAACTATTTAATGTGATACACTAATTTTCTAGACAAATTTGACATGTTATGAATCTATTAATATTTTATTTCTAATATATCCTCTGTTTATATTTTATTTAAATTCAAATAAATGAATAGTGTTAAAATTGACACTATTGTTATTTTATAAAAAAACATATTATTAAATTGTTTAAAAATCACAAAAATATTTAAAAATTATAAATTGAAATTTATATAGTCTAAAATGTCATAAAGTTTCCAATTATGGAAAATTAACAACACATAAGTGATTATTTATAACCATTTAAAATTTAGAAATTTATTACCACAAATAAACTTAAATAGATTAAATAAGGATAAATCAAAATGATATGGTTTAAAATAAGATCAAAACATGTCTAAATTTTATTTGTTGATGCGATTACAACCCTATATCATCTAATATTCGAATTTAGTCATTTTTGGAGGTTTTTATGTGGGGTTTGAATTTATATTAAACTAATATTTTTTAGGATTCCAAAGGTGCCCCTCTCCTCCCTTATAAAAGGGTACCTCCTCCCTCTCTTCCTCACACCATTTTGAGCCTTGAATCTTGGTCAACCTCTGCCCATTTTACTTCCCCAATTCCCTAGAAACCTTATAGAGGTACTTGTATTCTCAAAAGACCAACCCTAGTACCCTAAGAAAAAGATTAAAGGAGGTGTGTCGAAGAAGAGGTAATCTCTTCTACCAATTATTTCAAGCTTATTTCTTCTTCAACTTCTTCTTCTTTAGTTGTTTCATTATAAAGTAATAACATCAGTATCACTAATATAATGATATGTTATTATAAATATGAAACAAACCCATTTCTCCTTCTATCCATCCTACGGAAAATGAAATCACCGCGCGTGCGTACGTACAGAATACCGTCTCCACGCCGTGGTATAATCTGTTTTTCCAACACCACCTTACTTGGATGGGTATAATGGTGTAAATAATAACTATACATAGTTATTATAACATCATAATGATTATGATATATTTTATCATCCACTCCAATTCAATTCAATAATTATGGGAACGATATCATCGCTCGGGCGTACGTACGGACTACCGTCTCCACAACGCGATGAGATTCATTCTCAATGATTAACCATTCATGAATGATTATAAAGTATATATAATAAGTAATCATGAAATATATGAAATAATAATGATACTGGATTTATGTGTATATATATATGTTTGTCATCCAATTAATTCCATTCAATTCAATGAGGAAATGAAAACAACGTTCATACGTACGTACGACCTACCGTCTCCATGAACGGTGTATTTCATTCCATTTATCGATCTATTATATATATGTATATTCTGAATATATATTATATATAAATCATGTTTTATATTCTAGAATTAAGTAATCATGATCTAATTAATCATATGAATAATTACAAGTCAAAACACAGACGACAAATGAAACGATTTTACCCAAAACGCTCTTTAACATGGAATTTACAAAAGAATGGGCAATATAAAGTCATAAGTGAACCATATATGGTATCATAACAATGCATATGATTCTGTAATAAGTAAATGACATTATTTAAATAATTATACCGGGGGTTCGGATACATAAGAAGCATATCGGACTTAAGGTAAGGGATAAACTTTCCAATCTCGTTCTTATCTGAGATTGTTTATTCGTAAGTATTTGCTGGGGTTATTGTTATCATCCAAGTCCATGTTTACTAAAAGTGTTTTTATGTATGTTTAATGTCATTTTAACCATTTTTTCTTTTATTACATGGTATGTAAGTAATCTTTCTTTTTTTTACGTTACGAGGTACTTTTTGACTTTTCCGACAAAAGTACTAGGAGAATGTTTTTTTAAACTTATACGGCATGAAAGGATTTTTACGGTTTTATAAAGCCTTATTTTCATGAATTTTCCTCCAAAATATTTCATTACTATTTTCAAAAAAATCACTTTCTTTTAAAATTACATGAGTTTTTGTGAAAATAAATTTATTTTGAAGAAGAAAGGATATTTTCCTCAAGAATTCATTTCAAGTGTTTTATCAAAACCATTTTTTCATCTAAGATGACATTATTTAATATGTGTATGTTTCTAGTATAATTTCTCTATGATTTACATGGTTTCACTTTTCTTATGATGAAATGATATCCATTTTTTTTATATGGATTATGTTATGATGGGATGATGTTTATGAGACCCATTTTATTTTTTGGGCTGTGATGAATGATTTATGTTTATGTTGTGGCACACGAAAGAATGATTTCATTATGAGATGGGTGGGACCTATATCTCCCTCCAATGCATTGGTAAATGATTTATATCTCATGAGATAGACATGGCTATAACGGAAAGTTAAACCAGTTCAGTAATACAGGACTAGAATGAGGAGTGAACTTGATTCAGAAAGGGACTCTGTCCACTAAGATGGTCTTGGTAGTAATGCCTTGGCTACTATGGAAATCATATCATGTGATTAATGGTTTTCCACAATTACATGTTTTATTCCCATGCTAATTTATCATGATTAATGTTTCTTCATGATCTATGTCTTACATACTGCCAAGTTTTATGTCATTTCTCAAGATTTTGATGTTTAGATTTTATGCTCATGTTTTTTTTTAAATTCAAATGTCTAAGGATTATTTTATGTTCTCTATGCTTACCCTTACTGAGCATTTGAGCTCACCCTTTATATGTTTTCTCTTCCCCAAGATTTAAAGAAAGTTTTTAGGTAATAAAACAAAGGTGAAGATCATTAATGGAGATGTTGAAGATCTTTCACCACTATTAGAAGATAATATTCCGAGTTTCCAAAGACACTAAACTATTAAGGTCCTTGTGTGTTTGTGTTTGTTATGTATAAAGTATTCTACAAAGGTAATGTAATGTTCATGTACATCAAGCTTTGGGTCTCTATAGTTGGTATCAGAGGAAAGGTTTAGTCAACCTTTGGAAACTAGGATGAGAAAACTATAGTGAGATCCCTAGAGATATTTCTAAGGTATGTCTAGGGATGTCCCTAAGGTTAAGTATAAGTATAGGTTATAGTCCTAGAATTACGGTAACAATATTAGAATTAAACTGAAGATGGTAGACGTTGAAGGTACTCTCCCTTGATTATGTTATTTTCCTTGTATGATTTTTGCCTCTCACAGAATTCTTTTTGTGTTTTAGTCAATAGAGGGAACCAGAAGGAATTTGGTAAACATTGAATCCAATGGACAAATTGGTGACTATGAGCAACAAAATTGTGTAATTCCTAGAGAGAAAGTTATTTTGATTATGCTGAATCAGTCATCGCGATATATGATTAACAAGGTGAAATTTAGTGGTATGCCTAATTCATCAAATAAGAGGAAGATATACTTTTATGCATGTTCCCATGTTGAGGAGCATAAAGAAAGGAAAATTGATATTTCTAAATAAGGGAAGAAAAACCTTGGGGAATACCTCAAATGGAGGGACATATGTTATCTGTGTGGAGAAAATGGTCATAGAGTGACAGACTGTTATGGAGTTCAATGTCTTATTTGTGGGGAAAATGGGCATTACCCAACTCAATGCCCTGACCTAAAAATTTACTTTTAAATCAAGGAAGGACTTATTCCAGGACAATCATTGAAGACGGTGGATTGAAGTGTTTATGTATTGGTATTCAAGAATAATGTTGTTGAGGTACTTTTATGGTGTATTAGAATATTTTTGTATTAGTCTATTGTGGTTTTTAATAATTTTATGGTACCGGTAACCATGAAAACTGATTCAAATATTTTGGAAAGTAGATGATATGTGCATAATGAAGGGATAAGGAGATAATGAAATGTTTGACAGTATTCATGAGATCATGATTGATATAAGGACTAAGTGATATCATGGTTTGAGTATATAGAATTTTGAGGATTTTGGTATGTGGAAAGTGTTAACTTTTAACTGCATTCATGTTTTAACTAAGGTTAAATGGGTATTCATTTTCTTCAAGAGAATACATGATTAAGGCCTTCGAATGTTTGTAATGTGACCAACAAGACATATCTTATGATATATGGGGATCAACGATGGTATTAACATGCTTGTTATATGAACTCTTTGGTAATCGTTTTCAGTATAATATGAGATTGGATAGTAGTATTTTGGATAAGCCTAAAGATTAGAATAGATTATGTTAGACATAAGTTAGTATTGTTTAAGGCTAGAACTTTTTTTATATTATTGATGGAAAGTTATAATAATGTATTTTTAGAAAAAAAAAGGGACAACCTGCAGGATGGGTGACAGCCCATCGCGTCGGACAAGGCTGTGGAAATCGAACCCACAACTGAAGTGCGACTGGCCTTTATCACCTACCACTGGCCTACAAAAAGTCCCTGGTTAGTAGAAACTAGTTTTATTTTGTTAAGCGGTATGATAGATGAAGTATAAGTCCATTTTTGGAATCATATACGATTAATCTCACTATAGATGGACTTATGTATATTTGATAACTTTTGAAAACTTTTTGTTTGAGACAGATGGAATGACCTGTCATTCTATCATATGATCTACTAATACTTCACGAATGAAAAATTCAACTTCATTTCTTTAAGAGATGAAGTGGAAATTGTCCAAGGAACGACCAACGGTGAGATTGTACCAAAATCAAAAACGTATTTCTTCTAATTCCAAATTCTTCAACTTTAGGGAAATGATCTTGAATACAAAAAAAATTTTGTCCTAGTGTCCTTATATCCGATGAATCAGATGGTACCTTAGATCATCACAAATTTATGACTTTGTGATTGATGGCTTTTTCATAGCCATGTTCTCTACCACTCTCCATCAGAACTTAATGGTTAGATTTTTCTTCCATATCCATATTTTCACCTATGTTCTCCTATATGGAAACCCAGTGATAAGTTACTTTGGGTAATCGTTACATTTTTTACTTTAGTTTTTAAAATTAAGTTTTAGTATTCCTTTTTACGATGTGGGTTTCTATGAATAGTAAACGATTTATAACCCCGACGAATTTCGAGGGCGAAATTCATTTTAAGGTGGGTAGAATGTAACAACCCAAGATTTTATAATATATATTAGTTTTAATTTCTTTCATATCTTCTGTTGTACACTATACCAAGATTATCTTGCGCTATATGTAACACCGTATTAGCTTGCAGTATACGCAACACTAATCTTGGATCGTGTTGCACACAATTTCATGTTTGTTTGATAGTAGTTATTATACAAAACATTGAGTATATATATATATATATATATTCAATGTATTTTTTTATATGCAACAACAAAGGAGTCGTTCACTACACGCAACCCGGACTTGGCTTGCATTACACGCAATCGCAACCTTCCTCGATAGCGTGTGTTATACGCAATACCGGGTTTTACTAAACAATGATATATTATTATAATATTATTATGAACTAGCCGTTATGAATATTATTAACTAAATTTTGAATTTTATAACATTATTATTCATCTTATACATTTTCTAGAACATGGTATAAGAACAAAATAAATGTTTTGGGTAAAATAAGTATTTTTCAAAAAATGCAGTTTTGCCGCCTTTTGATGGTGCACCTACTTTAAATATAGTTTTTGACATGTTTATAAGTTCAATTTTACAAAATAAAATTATTCTTTGGAATCAGGATATAAAATTTTACCTTGGATAAATTTTTCATATTATTATGATAACATTCATATTTTAATGAATAGTAAAAACATGCTATATTTTAATTAAAAAAAACTTTTATCATCGTAATAACTTATGTGGTTAAATTATAATATTGAATGTTTTTAAAGTATAAATATAATATATTTTTACCATTTAATATAATTTATGTCATTAACATTGATTTTACATTGAATTCGTAGGTTAAATAAATTCAATCTTTTGTAATGTTTTAAACAAAAACCCGTTTTCTTTCAACAACGAGATTAATTTTAATTTAATTTCTGCAACTTCTATGTATTGAATTTGGAAAAATAGAGTCCATATTTGGAATCAGTGGGTCTAAATTATATTAATATACTACTTTTTATTTTTTCGATTTATGAATAGTAACAACGGTAAATTTTATTTACCATAGTAAAAGGTAAATTGGTTAATTAAGGGTAAATATAATATTATAAAATTATCCTAATACTTTTCTTAATACATTTGGATTATTATAATTTATCCTAAGTCATATTTGGGTCGAAATGGAAACCATTAGAACCCACTTTGAGGTGATTAAGACCTTTAGTTTATTTTATTTAAAGGAAAGTGAAATATGTCTCACTCAACTTTAATAATTAAAGTATTTTTAATATAAATTTATATAGAATATAAATTCGGTTATAAATACTCATTTGAAAGATAAAATGTTTTTCTTTATCATGGTAATTTATTTGTAATTTTTAAGAGTTATTTAATTACTTTATTATCTTCTATATTAATGATGCAGAAATTATTTATTTAGTGAAAAATCAATAATATAGTTTTTATTGAAATAGTAATACATATCAAAAGGCCCAAAAATCTGCACAAAACTTATTAGTAGTGTATATATAAACTCTAATCATCCCCTGGCCGAATTGTTGACCATTTAAATCCTTATTATGGCGATTATGACACTTATAATATTTTATTTTAAATGATTCCAAAGTTGTCACCTTCATAATTTAATAAAGATAACAATTTACATGTTGTTATTTTAAGATTCTAAATTCGAGTAAAATTATTATTATACAATATTTGATATTTATCTTAATCAAAGGATTTTGTTTTTAATTTTTATGAAACAAATAAGTATATTAAATAATTATACAAAAATGTGGTACTAATTATTTTATTAAGAGATATACCAAATAAATGGTTTTAAAAATATTAAAATAAGTATTATATTAACTATTTAATGTGATCCAAGAATTTTCTAGACAATTATAACATGTTATGAATCTATTAAATATTTTATTTTGAATATATCCTTTGTGTAGAGTTTATTTAAATTCAAATAAATAAATAGTGTCAAAATTGACACTATTGTTATTTTATAAAAAAACATATTATTAAATTGTTTAAAAATCACAAAAATATTTAAAATTTATAAATTAAAATTTATATAGTCTAAAATTTCAAAAAGTATCCAATTATGGAAAATTAACAACATATAAGTGATTATTTATAACCATTTAAAAATTAGAATTTTATTACTGTAAATAAACTTAAATAGATTATATAAGAATAAATCAAAATGATAAGGTTTAAAATAAGATCAAAAAATGTCTAAATTTTATTAGTTTATGAGATTACAACCCATTCTCATATAATATTTGAATTTAGTTATTTTTGGAGGTTTTTATGTGGGTTTTGAATTTATATTAAACTAATATTTTTTAGGATTCCAAAGGTGCCCCTCTCCTCCCTTATAAAAGGGCACCTCTTCCCTCTTTTCCTCACACCATTTTGAGCCTTGAAGATCAGACAAACTCTGCCCATTTCACTTCCCCACTTCCCTAGAAACTCTATAGAGGTACTGGTCTTCTCAAAAGACCAACCCTAGTGCCCTATGAAGAAGTTTAAAGGAGGTGCGTCGAAGAAGAGGTAATCTCTTCTACCGATTATTTCAAGCTTATTTCTTCTTCAACTTATTCTTCTTTAGTTTTTTAATTAAAAATTAATAACATCAGTATCACTAATATACTGATATGTTATTATAAATATGAAACAACCCCATTTCACCTTCTATCCACCCTACGGAAAATGAAATCACCGCGCGTGCGTACGTACGGAATACCGTCTCCACGCCGTGGTGTAATCTGTTTTTCCAACACCACCTTAATTTGATGGGTATAATGGTGTATAGAATAACTATAAATAGTTATTATAACATCATACTTATTCTTATATATTGTATCATCCACTTCAATTCAATTCAATAATTATGGGAACGATATCATCGCTCGTGCTTACGTACGGACTACCGTCTCCACGACGTGATGAGATTCATTCTCAATGATTAACCATTCATGAATTATTATAAGGTATATATAATAAGTAATCATGAAATATATGAAATAATAATGATACTAGATTTATGTATATATATATGTATGTCAGCCAATTAATTCCATTCAATTCAATGAGGAAACGAAAACAACATTCATGCGTATGTACGACCTACCGTCTCCATGAACGGTGTATTTAATTCCATTTATTGATCTGTTATATATATGTATATTATGAATATATATTATATATAAATCATGTTTTATATTCTGGAATTAAGTAACCATGATCTAATTAATCATATGAATAATTACAAGTCAAAACATGGATGACAAATGAAACGATTTTACCCAAAACGCTCTTTAACATGGAATTTACAAAATAACGGGTAATATAAAGTCATAAGTGAACCATATATGATATCATAACAATGAATATGATTCTGTAATAAGTCAATGAAATTATTTAAATAATTATACAGGAGGTTCGGATATGTACGAAGCATATCGGACCTAAGGTAATGGATAACCTTTCCAATCTCATTCTTATCCGAGATTGTTTATTCGTAAGTATTTGCTGGGGTTTTTGTTATCATCCAAGTCCATGTTTTCTAAAAGTGTTTTTATGTATGTTTAATTTCCTTTTTAACCATTTTGTCTTTTACTACATGGTATGTAAGGAATCATTCTTTTGTTTACGTTATGAGGTACTTTTTGACTTTTCCGACAAAAGTATGAGGAGAATGTTTTTTTAACTTATACGGCATGAAATTATTTTTACGGTTTTATAAAGCCTTATTTTCATGAAGCTTCCTCCAAAATATTTCATGACTATTTTCAAAAAATTCTCCTTCTTTTTTAATTGCATGATGTTTTGTGAAAATAAATTGATTTTGAAGAAGAAAGGATATTTTCCTCAAGAATTCATTTCAAGTGTTTTTTCAAAACCATTTTTCCATATAAGATGACATTATTTAATATGTGTATATTTCAAGTATATTGTCTCTATGATTTACATGGTTTATCTTTTTTTATGATGAAATGATATCCATTTGTTTTATATGGATTATGTTATGATGGGATGATTTTTATGAGACCCATTTTATTTTTTGGGTTATAATGAATGATTATGTTTATGTTGTGGAACACAAAAGAATGATTTAATTATGAGATGGGTGGGACCTATATCTCCCTCCAATGCATTGGGTAAAGATTTATATCTCATGAGATATACATGGCTGGAACGGAAAGTTAAACTGGTTCAGTAATACAGGACTGGAACGAGGAGTGAACTCGATTCAGAAAGGGACTCTATCCACTAAGATGGTCTTAGTAGTAATGCCTTGGCTACTATGGAAATCATATCATGTGCTTAATGGTTTTACACAATTACATGTTTTATTCCCATGATAATTTATCATGATTAATGTTTCTTCATGATCTATGCATTACGTACTGCCAAGTTTTATGTCATTGATCAAGATTTTGATGTTTAGATTTTTTGCTCATGTTTTTTTACATTCAAATGTCTAAGGATTGTTTTATGTTTTCTATGGTTACCCTTAATGAGCATTTGAGCTCACCCTTTATATGTTTTCTCTTCACTAGGATTTAAAGAAAGGTTCTAGGTAAGAAAACAAAGGGGAATATCATTAATGGATATGTTGGAGATCTTTCACCGCGATTAGAAGATGATATTCCGTGTTTCCAAGGACACTAAACTATTACGGTCCTTGTGTGTCTGTATTTTTTATGTATAAAGTATTCCTCAAAAGTAATGTAATTTCCATGTACGTAAAGCTTTGGGTCTCTACAATGATAGGATTATGGTAGGAACATTATTAAAATGTTATGTGAGTTACATCAATGGAGACCCCTACGGTTCCACGATGAGACAGTCCTTTAGGAATCAGAGGTTTGACCCCAAGGTAGTGGTCTGGGGTTTCCAACTTGTGTAGACCCCGACTAACCATATGGTTGCATTGGTGCTATTTCTTCTCTTTGAACTATCTTTAGGAACCATAGGTACGAAAATATGATGCAACTATGTTGAGTTTGAATCATAGGTTTTAGAGATAGAGATCACATAGGTATAATGGTGAGACATGCCCCCTTATTAGGTGGTAGATGATTGTATTGATCCTATGGTGGGAATTTCCTACTTGGATAGAACCCCTCATGACGGTTTTTCTAGTAGCACATAATCTCTTGGGTGAAATAGGGAATTGATAGAGAACTGTTTTGGTGATGTTCGATGTGGCATCAAACATGCATGAAAGAGGGCCACTTCCCCCACTGGTATGTTTTCTTATGATGTGATTCAAAACTATCTGGAAAAGTCAGTGCCATCCCAAATATGATTGTATGATGTTCTGGTGGATGCGTTCCTTGGAATTGTGTGTTTGAGGTCCTTCTAATGTGCTAAGATATCATAGAGAGCCCCTGTTGGGGGTGAT
This sequence comes from Viscum album, assembly GCA_963277665.1. Lineage (NCBI taxonomy): Eukaryota > Viridiplantae > Streptophyta > Magnoliopsida > Santalales > Viscaceae > Viscum > Viscum album. The sequence continues at coordinate 239,343,453 of OY728150.1, forward strand.
CCAATGGGCAAGGGAACTGATAGCTTCATGTGGTAGGAGCTTATGCCTCGGTGCAATATAGTGTGGTTCAGGGTATGAAATGTTTCTCCACTACTTCAGCTATAGTAATAGCACATAGTTGTAAAACAAATTTTCCTAGGCATATTCCATGTTCGAGACCTAGTAATACTTGTTAGGGATTTTTTCTCACACCTTGTTTTGGAGGATTTTTCAGATAGGATCAGCAATAGGAAACTTCTACCGATAGTGTGACCTGACTCTATTAGGAGAGATATCCTCACAAAAAATATTTTTATAGAGGAAGTGGGACACTACCATGTTTTCCTCAGTATGGGCTAGTCTTATAACATCCATTTTTAGATGATTAATACCAGTGTGTAAAGTAGTGCTTCCAGTCCTTCAAGATGAAGTTTTACCCTTAGATATGGTGTAATCCCTGAGTAGGTTATAATGATACTATTCATAGAATGTTATATACACTTCCTTATCTATTTGATAGTATTAACCTTTTATTAGCATATTTCAAGAGATTTCAGTTTCCTATGATGATGGGGGAGTATCAGGGAATCCATCCAGAAGATGTGTCTGGTTTACCTCACCATAGAGAGTTGTATTTGTACATGGACTTTCACTAGGGATGACCTAATATATTCATTAGCATATCAAATGACCCCATGTAGCTGTGAGAGCTGGAGGTGTAGTTGGAGTAGTTTGTAGATATGGGACTTCATAAGACCCACTGTCTTTTCCTAGGGGTTACTTTGTTGTTCACCTAAGAAGCAGATGAGAGCTCAAATCTAGGTGTGGATTGGTGTTACCAGATCTAGGTGACTATTTAGGAGTAGTATCCACCCCCAAGAATTGATGAAATCTTTGACTAGTGGATGGATGCAATGTGGATTTCAGTTTGACCTCAAGATTAGTTTTCACTAGCTCCGGTTCTGAGAGGTGGGTGTATGAAGTGTGGATTCCTCAATCCATTACAGTTCCTTTTGAGATCTTGGGAATACCCTTTCTCATATTGAATTCACCATAAGAGTTCACATGACTTATGATCCTGATTCTTAACCTCCATTGGATCAGTTTGTTGTAGTATTCTACGATGGTACCTTCATGATATTGGCATTAAAGTTGGAGCATTTGATACATAAGAGGATGGTTCTAGACATTCTTAGGGAGTGCTATTTGTATGAAATATATTATGGGGTAGTTTCTATACTTGAAGGTTCACTTCATAAGAAATATATTCTCAAATTTGGGAGTGATAGTGGAACCTATAGAGGTTGAGGTGGTGTAATATTGAGGTAAACGTATGGCATGGTCATGGAAGAATATTCTTACAAAAAGGTTTTCCATCCACTATTGTAGAATGATGTGATAGATCAATTTACCTTTTTCACTTAGACTTTCTTATTGTTGTTCTTAACATGTTTAACCTAAGGAAGTATATGCATGAATCATTTTATGATACAGACCTGGGTAAGATGGTCCATGAGAGTGGAGTTTCCTTTTTCAAGGAGCTAGTGAAATTGAGAAACAGTAGATAAATACCCTTTTTGGTAATGTTTTATCTTTGGGAATGTGTTTTTTTGTAAGTATAAGAATCCATTATGGGATTTAGAGAGCTGGATGTGGGCTCAGTATACCAAGAATTTTTCTTAGTTTGTGATTTTTGGGGATGAATTTTTTTTTTATTAATGAAATAAGTTAGAGACACTAGATTTTCCATATAAAACTTTGGAATATTCCTAATAATATTTTTGGAGCAATAAGTGGAGACAACGTGCGATTCAGAGGCTCAGTGAGCCTCAAATTAATTTTATAAAAAACAGTAAAAATATTTTATATCACACATGCATGGTTTTCTTAAAAAGTGAAATATATCGTAAACAATGTCACAGATCAGAAATATGATATCACAGATGAATCTATAGCATAGGGTTTACCCTAGGAATAACTTAATATTGATTGGCACATGATGTTCGGATGAGGCGATCATTGACATGTACATTGGATAAATTAACTAATTTAATCAATTTATATAAAAACCCTAAAAACTCAAAAAGGGGATTCTTATGAGAAATATGAATCCACCATTAAGTCTAAAACAAGAGTTTTACCCTAGATATGAAATACACTTGGTCGATGTCAGGTGTTTGTCTTGAGCACAATCATTGGAATACAATTAAAAAAATTAAAATATTCATTTAATTATTTTATTAAATAGACTAAAATAAATTTTTAAAATAAATATATGGTTATGAAAAAATAGTAGGGTTATCCACATTACCCTATTATTTGATAGTATTAGATAGTGGATAACTCTTGGATGAGCGATGAACAAATCATGTGTTAAAGATCGGCGCATGACACAGCTTGTGGATCTCTTCAAGGACAATGATGTGTGATCATTCTATGTCATCAATTGATCCAAATCAAGTTAAGGCTCTTCAATCATTGTTTTCAAACCTTTTGATTAAATTATATAATAATGTATTTTTATATTCTTTTGATTCTATCATTTCATGTTCTTCGCCTGATCCCCATTGATGAATTAAATTTTTTTAATTAATTTTATTCTTGTTTGTGCCATGCTCTCACCATGGGTATTATTGATGTATTATCGTTTTCCAATAATGTTTGGTCATTGATGTTTTCACATTTTTTATTGTTTTTATTCCCCAATGTTCTTCACATTTTTCACCATTAGCCCATGAGGTCATGGTTTGAAATTTCTAGGGTAGGTTTGAACATGATATCACCCCTAAAATTATGATGTTTTTGTGAAAAATGGGTGGTATGGTGTTTTTTTAGCAGATTGGATCTCTAAAACAAGTGTGGGTTCATGATCGGGGATTTAATAAAGGTGTAATGAGGATGGAATTTGATCATAGGTGTATTAAGTTAGATTGAGGATAAATGTTTTCCTAGTTGATTTGTGATGATGATTTGTGGTGTGGTGGGATCGGTTATAAGTGGTAGTCGTGCATAAGGTTTCATAGTGGAGGATGTCCAGTGTGAATGTAATGGTGACCGAACATAGATCTCCAATTATATGGTCAGACATGGTCAATGCAGTGGCTGTTATTATTATTTTTAATAATAATAATATCATAAAAAATTGTGTGTAACTGGTTAATAAAATTAAATAGATATAATTTAATAGAGTAAGAAAAATCTTTTGAAGCTTTTAAAGGAAGAAAAATCATTTTAATTACCTAAGGGGGAAATATAGACTACACACACAAGGGTCAATATACTAAGGATTCCACTCACACACACTGTTTTCCTATTATATAAAATTTTTTATTAAGGATGGAATGCATTAATTGACCGGATGGAAGTTCATAATGGCATGTGAGTGTGAAGATGTGGAATTTGATGAGGCACATGGACAGAATTAATGGCTCATAGTAAAATGGACATAACTCCTTATTTTGTTAAATGTTTTTTAAATTTTGAGGGTCAATAGAGGAGAAATTAAGGAACAAAATTCATGAAGACACCTCTTACAAATTCTACCATTGATTGGGTTATGCACGTGGAATAATTTGGAGGAGTCTTTTGGAGAGAATTATTTCACCCCCTCTCCCTATAAATATGTATCCCTTCTTCATTTCAAAGGGAGGAAACATGGGAGTATCATTTTTTGGGAATTTCAGTATACTTTTAGTATTTTAAATTTTTTAATAGTAGTTTACATTTAATATATTAGCCTTTTCCATTATTTATCTTCTTCTTCTTCCATTTCTCTTCTTTTCTAATGTTGGTTTTCTCCGACCATACTTTCAACTCCATGTTTGCGGAGAACTGATCCTCATAATTGTTTAAGGAGGGGGGAGTGGTTTCATTTGAGTTTATTGAACATTAATTATTTCTCAGGTTTTATTCTAAGATTTAATTAGTGCTTAAATTTATTATGTTGGGTGGTCACCCTAACTTCTCTATAATTGTTTTCATTCTCCTAATTTAATCACATTCTTTATCGTTGATATCATATTCATTCAAACAGTGGAATTTGGATTGGGTATTTATGTGGGAGAGATTACTCCTACATACAAAGATCTCGGTGTAGGGAAAGACCATCAAAATGATAGGGTGTATAGTGAATGGTCTTTATCTCTATATTGAGTAAAATAATGAGGAAATATTTTGAATAACATTGATAAAACCACCATTAAACCCCGAGGACAAAGATTTTATTCCCCTAAATTCATTATGTTTTTTTCTTTATTTTTATTTTCATTTTCGTATATATTATATTTAATCTCTTTTCCTAATCAAAACCCCCCATCAATATTATTATATCTATTAGTTTCATATTAGTTAGTTTATAATAGTAACAATAGGAAAACATTGCATGTGAGAGGCCTCCTTGTGAGATCGACCATATGGTGTGTCACTATAGTGAATTTTTAGGTAAATAAAATATCTATTAGGTTAAAATTACTAAAACCCCTTTCATCAGAAATTAATATGGTTTTTTTATAAAAAATTATAAATGAAGTGGGGGAGGCACCTCATTCTCTTTGCATGCATGAGGGAAGGGGTGTATGGACTTCTTATTGAATTATTTAATTATAATAATTAATCACATTAATTAAAATAAGGAATAGATGATGAGGCACCACCATTAGAGAAACTAGTGTACATAGTAGAGGGAGGGGTTGTGCTTGAAACTCTCTCCATTGAAGAACGATTCAAAATAATCATAATAAAATATTATTTATTATTTATTATTGTTATTAAAACCATAATTTAGTCATAACTTCTTCATAATATTTCACATTGAAGAACCATCAATGGAAGAATGATCCTGAATTTGAGATGTTCATTTTAAAACCAATGTTGGATATTTAATTTGGGCTCATGACTTAGGTCCACAAAGCACCCAATAATTTCAATACTAATACTACTACTAATTATTATTATTATTATTATTATTATTATTATTATTATAGAATCTAGTATTGATGTATATGTTCCATACAGTGTCAAGATGAAAAGTTGTCTATGGTGTTGCGACCCTTATATTGAGGAAGATGTTTCAATACAAATATCTAGTTTTTAATTTAGACTCATGGATAGGGATAATGAAATTGTGTAAGAGTGTGATGTGGTGAAATGTTTTTTTTTTCACCAGGTTTCTAATTTGTGAAATTGAATATCCTATCCAAATATTTTTTCCATGATGATCACGGCGTTGTGATTATTTTCTCCATTCATGTCCATTTTTTATGATAGATCAGTGGTTTGAGGTTTTCACAAGACGGACCGATGATGAGCCTCGTGCATTCATCATATTTTGGTTGAGACACACCATGTAGTACCCTTATACACTGTATAGTACTGTATTCCCAAAAAGTTTTGTGATGGAGAGAACATGGATAGGCAGAGGAGTTTGGCCACATTCCTTGCAAACCCCCTTACATGTCGTGTACATATTGAAAATATTCTACCTCACTTATCTTATTCAGCATGACTCAAATTTTTTCCCATGAGTATCATATCCTAATTTTTTTCACATGTAGAATGAAATGGTATCCTTTATATTGGATTTTGATATATGATTCAATATATTTGATCATAAATATTTTTTAGGTGATGAATAATGAAGGTAGGGATCAAGCAATATCTCTAGATAGTTCAGATAGAGATGGTACTCTACTATCATATTAGTGTGTGGATCCTATATCCATGGATATGATACTACACTATCATATAAGTTTTTGGTTACTCCACATTCCATATCAGTATTGATATGGTACTCATCTATCATATAAGCATGTAGGTCCTCTATCCAGGGAGATGGTACTCTACTATTGTATCAGTGTGTGGATCCTCCACACTTCTTATCCTGATAGAGGCGGTACTCCCCTATCATACTAGGGCTCATGTTATCTATCCATAGAGATAGTACTCCCATGATTTTCTAGGTTTGGCTCCTCCATACTCATTGTACATATACAGAGACGGTCATCCCCTCTAGTACCAGGGTGCATTTCCTCTATCTTTGGAGGTGGTAATCCCCTATCGCATCAAGGTGTGGGTCCTCCATACTCATTATGTAGATAGATATAGTAATACCCTATGGAACTAGGGTGTGGGTCCTCTCTCCATAGAGACGTTACTCCCCTATCACATTAGTTTGTGGTTCCTCTAGAATCATTATTTAGATAGAGATGGTAGTCCCCTATCAAACTGGGTTGCGGGTCCTTTATCCATGGAGATGGCACTCCCCTATCACACTAGGTCTCGAAACCTCTATACCTTAGATATTATGCCCCATTGACTATGCAGTATAGTGGTGAGGTGTGTGTCCTCTATATGACTTCTTTCGACAGGCATGCATGATATTTTACATCTATGATAGTACGTTTTTAGAGCTTTTGGAAAATTCATTGTTCTTAGATTGGTTGTGAAGGTAGAGATCCTGCTTCTCTCTCATTTGGTCTTCTTATTGAGCATATCTAGGTCTATTTATTTATTGTTGTTGTATCGTATACTGATTAATGCACCTTCATTGTGATGATATAAAAACTTTTATCATATCTTTTATTTCCCCCACTTCATTTTTAGGTCATCCTTATGGGAATGTATATACTCACCCCTATATGGAATTTTCTTGCATGTGTCATGACTTATAAATATGAAAGATAGGTTAGAGGTGATTTCAGAGGACCTAGGTATACTCGTTCACATAGAATACATAAGGTGGTTAGGCATGAAGATTTGATGTTGGTATCTCTTAGCATTTACTTCTCTAGTTATTGTCATTTTGGGACACTTTTCTAGTTGGGTGTGTATTTCCCCCCTTTAGTTTTCAAATTATGTTTTCATACACTTTTGTATTCCCTAGAGGTTATTACATTCATGGATTTTACTCTAGATGTTATTATCTTTTATTATTATTCATCTTCACTTATAAATGGGTATGGTTGATAGCGTGCATACATGAACATTATTATAAGTAATTACTTATTTATTTATGTCTTTCGGTGCTTGTCACCAGCCCATGGACTATGAAGGAGAGCATGGGGTTGTTACAAATAATCCTTCCACCAGCCAAGCAGACCCTGGTGGGTCAGGTCGTGACATTTTACCTTTTCAAAAAATTGAACACCAATATCTTCTTCTTATCAAATAGGGAAAATCATAGACACTTCCAAAATTGGTTAAATTTCTATATTCCTCTAACACATATGTCCCATCCTTTTATTCCACATTCGGTTTTCTTCCACTATTCTTATATAAAAAAATGTTTTTACATCAGCAACTTGAAATACGTTCCCCTTTATACATTGGCCTTTTGTAAAACTTTTCCATCTTCTCTTATTTTCACAGAAAAACCATATTTTCTGAAAAAACATTATTACCTTCATCACAATGTTTCTAAACACTTAAAAAGTTGAGTTTTATACCATTAACAAACAAGGCCTTTTTGGATTTAATTTTTTCTTCCTCAAAAATAACATGTCCAACACCATTTATTTTGAGATATTTACCATTTCCAAAATTAAATTTACATTCATTAAAATCTATCACATTCTTTAAATGATTCAAATCTCTGGTAATTTGTGAAAGGTACCCACTATCCAAAATCTAGGGCCATTATACTTTTGAAGGTTTGAGAGAAGTTTCGACAATATATGATGTTTCATTACCTTCATATTTCTTCACATCTATCTTTTGGGAATTGTTATAAAAATATGTTGTGTCAGTAACACAACAATACATCCTTTGGAAAGATGTCCAAGCTATTTTCATCTTTCAAAAATAGTTTCCAAAGGTTGGAATCTATTTTCAATATTCAAACCAAATTTCTCAAAATTAATTCTTTTAGTGGATTGAACCCCCCTTAAAATTTTCTTCTAATTACCCGTGGGTTTATTATAGTTTTTTTGATTGATCAAACATATATTTTTTATATTGAAAAATCCACTAAAGTAGCAACATTATCTATAGAAATAATATTTTCCTCCACAACTTACATACAGCTTGTGGTTTTAAACTTATTTTTTATATCATTCTGTCTTTCCACACCATGATTTTTTTTATCCCTATCAGTTCTTCTATATTTTGAAATTTTCAAATTCTACATGGATTTCATACCATATTTAATAGAATCGCCAATAGTATCAATATTTTATTCAGAATTTGAAATTTTTAAAAATTTTGAATTTTAAAATGTGTTGGTTTTGGATATATTCATGATTTTCTCAACATTATTAATATTATGAACATATTATTTTTTATTTTAACATTTCAAGATAACTTTTTTATCATTGTTAAGTTCAAATTTCTCATAACATATGGAAAATTCTAGAATAGAGTTTTTGAAACTCGTAACTCCCTGCTCAGTTTTAGAGAACTTCTGTTGAACAAGTTCCAACTCTTCCCCTTTTACATTTATATTTACTTTAAACAATCAATTTAGCTTATTTTATTTGTCAATTTATTTCTTCAAATGTTCAATCTATTCTAGCAACTTAGACTTATCTTGAATAATGTATTCTTGAATGTTTTTTATATAACTTTCCCTTTTCAAATTCTTGATTTATCTTTTAAGTCTTACAAAATTTCGAATGCATTATTTCATCCCAATTTAGAGAATATTCTAATTGAGTATATTATTCATAACTATTAATTTTGTAAAAAAAACTATCCATCATTTATTTTTTCAATAAATTGTTTTTCTATAGCAACCTCAGTGAATATTTCAGTTTCAACTTCATTGTCATCATTTTCTTCATCCTTAAACAAAAAACATGACCTTTTGGATTTGGATAATTTTTTTATTTTACATGGAATAATATTTAGAGTTTAATATGTTTCTTAAATGATATTATTAACATTATTTCATCTTCACCTCTTTATTATTAATCATTTCTTTGAGGGAATGTTTCCAAAAAAAAATTAGTAACTCTACAGTTAAAGCAGTTTAGTGGTAACTTACCTTCGTACCTTTCAGTTCCACTTTTCAAATTTTTATAAAACATGGATTTCTTTATCAAAATTTTTACTAAAATTATATTTGGTGTCAGTTTTACAAAATTATTCATCTTTGAGAATCTTATAATATTTTCATTTCTTGGAATCTTTGAAGAAAATTTCACAATAAACATTTTTTCACATTCCATAAGTTTCTCTCTTCTCATTTCATATGTAATGATAGTTCTATGTAAGTTATCCAATTATATAGTTTCAAAATATATATCTTCCAAATATGAAACACTTTTATAAAAATTGGGAGGAAAATTTTATAAGATCATATCAGTAATTGTCAAATTATTATGATTTTCACCAAGACATTTTATAGTGCTTACAATGTCATTAAACCTTGTGAAAAAGTTCCCAACAGATTCATAGTCACCCTTTATAATTCAGACTCTATATTTTTTACATTGAATTCCTCACTTTTATATTTCCAACATTTATATTTTTCAACTTTTCCCAAATACTAAGGGAAGTTTCGACCCAAGTTACTCTAATAAATTCACTTTTAGAGGGAATATAAAATAAATAATTTTTATCCCTTCCATCACTCTCCATAATATTCTTATTTGTATATGTAAGAGAAATATTCTTAGAATAAGCCATAAATCTATCAATAGCATCGTACATATATTCATAACCAAGGGACATAATATATAAAAATATTCTTTCTTTATGGAGAAGATATTTCATTCCATTAAAAAACTAGAATCCCCTTACTTTTCACACAATTCAAATTATCCATAGAAACAATTATTAAAAATTCAGAAAATATTTAATGAATGAAACCTTCCATCTGATATGAATTGAAAAGTCCCATGCATGAACAATGTTGTAATGAGCTATGTTTTGAACCAAACCAAAATGGAATGGATTTTAAAATTGTCTGTTTACTGAATGAGATGAATTTAAAACTAAGCTTCAGAATGAAGTTACAAGAGTTGGAACCTTTCAAAGTGATGATTGTGTACTTGGGTAAAGTATCGAGAAGTTTCATGGGTGGCCTGGAGAGTTTTGGGGGGCACTGGACCAAGCAAAATCACATTTTGAGGTACCAACATAGGGATCATGATTTTTCTTCAACCATGTGGCCCAGAATAGAAAACTGTGTGACTTGTTTCAGGTGTATGGAGGCTGTCGCACAAGTTGTGCATGTTTTTTCAAACTATGCACCTAGCCTACATGTTTAGTGGTATTGGATAGTAACTTGACACTATTTAGTACATTATTTTTACATGGTTAGGAAAACTGTACAGGATAAACCATGTGGGGTGACCCATGTGTCTAGTAAAGGGAAAATTGATGGCACAAGACTTTCCATACCATGCGGTACAAACCGTGCGCAATAACCTCTTTTTGAAAATTAAATTATTTTAATTAAATTAAAAGAATATAAAATAAAACTAAACACCCTCTCCCCTTACCTCACTCGCATCATGCCTCCCTCTAGGGTTCCTCTTTGAGCTTCATGCAGAACCCATCTCCATGGCCTCCTCTCCTCTCATCGATCTTCCTAGATTTCTTTGAATTCTTTGTGTGAATCTTCATGGTAAAAACTCTCCTTCCTTCTATTTCTTTATTCTGGCCGATTTTCATGTCTCCCCATTACCCAATGAGGTTAGGCCAAACACTAGAGTAGATATAATGCAATAATTTCAGTTTTATTATGATTTTAGGTTTTGTGAAGGTTCTCTCAAGATCCCTTAATCCGTATTCCGGTAACCGTCGTTGAAGGTGAAGTGGTTTGACTCAATTTTGTTCAACACCAATGATTTGAGGTGAGTATTTCATTCTATTTTTTTATTTATATTAATTTTATTTTGGGTTTTTTATAATTTTTTATTCATGGGTATATTTTGTAGTGGGTTTTGATCATCTTTGAAGGCAAACATGCATATACTTAGGTATGTATATATATAAATATATATATCTTCCATGTACGTATTCCCTCATAGAGTGGGGAATACGTGCATTGGGTTAAGGGATGTATATATATATATAAAGGTATGTATGTGCATGTGTGGAGCAGTTCTGAGTGGTTTATAATAAATCTACCAAGTACCTTGTGTTGGATTGGTTCCTCTTTAAGGCAGGATCCCTTTACCTTGACTTTAATTTAAGAATGAATTAAATTACATTGGTTTATTTCTTGAGTTAAAAATTCTTTAGTAACCAATTTAAATATGACTTGATAAAGTGAATTATTTTCCTTGAATGAGTTTTTTAGTGATGTTATTATTTTTTATAAACATTCCTTGATTTTAAAATAAAACCCCTCTAACGAAAGTGCATTGTCTGCAAAAACTCGCAGTGATAGTTTTATTTATTTCAGTCAATCTTGGATATCAATTTGGTTTTACATTATGATTGTTTCCTTGTTAGAAGAATTCTTGTAGCATGTTTATAATACATCCCTTACGGATTTTCCTAAATGAGATTCCCCTTAATAGTCAAAATCTTGTTTCCATGAACACCTAAATAGTTCCTTCTTAACTTTAAAGTGTAATTTCCATTGAGATATGATGATTATATGGAATTTAATATGATGTATTAAATGAGATAATGCAATCCTTCAACTGATATGACTATGACACTTGTACCTTAAATTAATTTTCCATGTTTAGGGAAATTGTCTAAGAATGACCTTGAGTATGATGGCTCATACCAAATGGTGTTCCTTGAATAAATGATTTATGCACATTGCATTTCTTAAATTGTGTTAAATGGTTTAAATGAAGTGTATTCTTTGAAATTCTGAATATGTTTTTCCTTAAGTATTAATGTGATATTCCTCTTGTATAAATATGGATTCATAAGATCATGAGAGGTTTATGCCTCATACCTTATTACATAAATGAAATAGGTTAATGGGATTTATGAGAGGTTAATGCCTCATGAATTATATATTATGAATGATTACACATTATAGGCTCATGCATTCCAAGATACTTTAAGGGGACTTGGATTTTTGTTAGGGGTTAGACCGTGAGAGATCCCCTGAAATTAGATAGCAGCGGTACATCCCGACCACCCAAACATATATCTATCTCTATATGGTTATTGGATTTATGTTATGGGTTATACTATTAGAGATCCCCTGTAATTGGATGGATGTGGTAAATCTCGATCCATCCCAAAAAATATCTTCCTACTAGATCTAGGTGATTGACCATGAGAGCTCCCATAGTGATGGATGACAGTGGGTATGTCCTCGTCATTCCAGTACATTCATACCAAGAGAATATGAGGCATCTTGGATTTAGGTTAGGCGTTAGATTGTGATAGCTCCCATGGAATTGGATCGTAGTGGTACATCTCGATCCACCTCAACATATATATATCATTATATGGCTCTTGGATTTGGGTTAGGGGATAGAACATTAGAGCTCCCCATGAATGGGATGGCAGAGGTATATCCTAATCCACCCCAATATATATATATATATACATAAAGTTGAAATGATCAAACAAACCATCCATGGGCTGAAGTAGGTATCACCGTCAAGAGTCCCTTTGGAAATAGGATGGGTGTTTAATTATTCTTCCAGTTCTTTCAGTACTTCTCTATACTTGCACACTATTTAATTTATATTTCACTTTCTGTATTGGGCTACACACCATGGGTTCCAAAATACAGAGATATATATCTCACACCCTACTTGAGTACCCTTGGTACCCAAGTAGACCTTATATTTGATGTATCTAGGTTGTTTGTTGTACTACTTGTACCTAGGATTTGGGATCAAAGTACCAAGCTAGAGCTCAGTATTCTCATAGAGATCGCCTGTGTGGATTTAAATTACTTTCCTTATTTTCATAATATAATGTAAATAATTTTATTTGTTTATTAATTTCTCTTATGCACAATCCATCATCCATGAATTGTATAAACTGGTGTCAGCCACTTTTTCATTAATATCAAAATCTATCTTCCACTTCTTAGTCATTTATTTTTACTAATTCAGCTATTTTTTGTAATTTATTCTGGTTGTACCAATGTGCTACTTTGATAAGAGGGTATAGTCTCCCCACTATCACCTCCAATTAACATCGCTTCTAGTCATTATCCCTTGACGTATGGGGTGATGTACTTAAGGCCTTGCGACACTCTAGTACAACTACCGGTTTGATGGTAAGCTGGTTCAAGATGTTACAAATATAATCCCAAAGAGGGGTAGGGGTGAATTGATGATATCCTTTTATTTTATGTTATCATTCTTAAAAAATTACCTCCACCTATTATTAAATATTTTACACTTTTCTGAAAACCAAACATTTACACATCCATAGAAACATAAGAATTTACAAGGTTCACTACTCAAAAATAGAAAATAGTCTTTGGCATGGTTTTGAGATAATCCAATACCACAAAGTACACTAGAAAATAATCTTATTTATGTGCTTAAAATAAGTAGGAAATATCCTTTTACTTGTAAATCAATATTATTAATAGAATAATGCCTAAGATTATTATAGCATAAAATATGTAAATAGGATTTTGTAACAAATTTAGAAATCTTCACTAGTTGATTCCGAAATTTTCCCTATACTTATTCAAAAAAAACATAACCTTTGTTATTATTTAAGAACATTTATTCACCTTCTTAACCCAATTATGGGTAAAAACTTATTCTCTAGAATTCATACAAAGCTCAGTATGACCACACTGTCTAATTCCTCTTCCTAGTTCGTCTATCCGGAAATGAGTCTATTCACAAAGGAGTGTCTCCAAAAATGACTTTGTCAAGATTTTATGTGGTGAAATAGAACCATATAATTTTCATTTGGTTTTATTATCCAAAAAATATCTATTTGATGAATCTGCCTGATCCTTTCCATTTGATAAAATCATCCAGTGAACACTAACCACAAATTTTAATATCACATAAAACTTATTCCTCACCCTAACTAAGAGATTACTTGTACAAAAAGGACTAACCAAAACTCTAGAATTTTTTTCCAATGATATTGATTAATTATTATATCAATAAACTTTTATCTAGATGTTTTTTCTAGTCATAAACTCTAATATGGTAGTTTTGTTTGGAATCCAATTAAAAAATACAAATCCAACACTCTCACTAATATGCACGTGAGAAATACCATAGTTCATTGTACTTTAACCACATTATATAGGTTTTATTGAAATAGAAAAGTTAGAAACATGAATTTATTTCCCCACTCATCAAACAGTTCATAATTTGAAACTCTTTCTCAAATTGAAAACATCATAATACTTAAAAAATATTCTAGGATTTCTTAAAACCATGAATTAATCATCATAAAAAATTATTCTTCAAAAAACATTTCATCAGACAACATATTCAATAAACCTTCATAATATTTCTTTATTCCAACCATGTGTCTACTCAACTGAGTATGGTATTGTCTCTCTAGAAAACTGAGTCATGTAACAAACTTCATCTCTTCTTTCTTTCATCAAATTATTCCAACACTGACATTTATATTCACCACTTAAAATATCTTCATCAACACTATATTTATATAATTTTGTCTAGGACTATAATGATCTTTTAATATTAAATATCTCCTATAGTTCCCTAATAGAAAACCAGTACCATAATCACTTAACAAAAAACACAGAAACATTTACAACCTAAAACTTCATACAAAGGATTTTTCTAAATACTTTTCCCTAATATGATTTATCAAATACATTATTCAGTAACTTCTAATATTTATCAACTTTCTCAACTTTGGAAACTTAAAAAGTTCTCAACTTTGTATATTTATTACACTTTGTATGTCACGACCCGTCCTCGGGGCCCGTGCCGTGACTACCCCAAGCCCGCCTTCCATAGGCCAGGGGCTGGTGACTAGCACCAAAGGCGTAAATCCCTAAGCTGGGAAAGTATTTCCTTTATAAAAATAAAACACACACAATCAGAGTACACAACTGGAAGAAAAACACTAAGAAATATTGTATACTGCAGAAGTTTTGGGAAGTAAAAGGGGCCAGAAATACAATCCCAATAGTGAAGTACATGTACAACTAAAAGAAAGTAAAACTGAAATCAAGTAAAGAAGTTTCTGGGTTGTCCTCCGGGGTTCCTAACTGAAGGGTAGGTACAGATGGTCTCTTCAGCACTCCATGTCCATCCGTCCGCTTCGTGCACCGTCACTTTGAGTAGTCCACCTCCAGGTACTGTCCAGTCCTGCTACTCTCTGCCTCAGTCAGCGATATCCGTCATCTGCAACCAACACAATGAGGTTCGGGCATAGCCCATGTAGGGGTGAGTATAACGATACTCAGTAGGGACCCAAAGACCCTCAAGGTCTCACTAAATCCAACAAGTATAAACCTCAAAGTATGAAATCAACGGATAACCATTACTTAAGTATATGCCCATACATATACCTAAGTTATCCAGTAACCCATATCAATCATGAGGAAAACACAAAATTCATTGACTCAGCTCAAACCAGGATTTTAGTGAAGTGTAGAATTACAGATGATTAGTCGTGGAGCTAGATCATCTTATTCTGTCAAGAGGCACTACTTCTAACCATACAGAGTCTGACCCACATAGGATCGATAAGTACTAACCCCGATAATGACCCACATAGGATCTGACCCACATAGGATCGGTATGCGCTGACTCACACAGGATCGATGAACGTTGACCCACACAGGATCTGACCCACACAGGATCGGTATGCACTGACTCGCACAGGATCGTTGAGCGCTGACCCACACAGGATCTGACCCACACAGGATCGATCGGTACTAACCTCCATATGTTCTGTCTCCAACCTCCGCCTCACTGCTAGCTACTACGTCTCCGTACTCTGTCTTCTCACCTATGGAAGGATCCTCTCCATGATCTACAATTAGAACTCCAATTGTCACGAATTCCAAAGTAGAAGTATCTCAATGTACAGCCATGTCATAGGGGTCTCAACGCAATAGACGGCGCATTAATCAGACGCTCGTTCTGTTAGTTATTAACATTTTAGTCCTAGGGGCCCGTTTGGATTCGTGTACGGTCCAACCTGACCATAACTCAACTATAACCCAAACTCAAGTGGTTTATACCAAAAGAACACTCTCGATCCAAGGTTTCTAGTTCCACAGACGGTTCTTCATTTCGACACCATATGAGGGAGATACGTCGAATACAAGATCCCGTAATAATAATAATAATATTGGGTGTTTTGTGAACCCAAGCCACAAACCAGAATTTAATATTCAACATTAGACTTAAATTGACCGTCTTAATGACAAGATCACATCACCATAGACGGTAATTCAATCGGACGTCGCATGCAGGAGTTATGGAGGGTCAGAGATTTAATAATAATATGTTATTATTATTTGATCATTTTAGGTACCCGATCCAAAAACACGAATAAGACATCAAATATTGGACTCGGAATGTTTGTCTCAGAGTCAGGGTCGCACTGCCATAGACGGTTTGTCAAACTGAGGTCTCACGGAGAAATTGCAGACAAAAATGTGTTTTATCATCCAAAGTAATAATAACAATATTTTAATATTATTATTAATAACATATTTAATTGCATCTCCTTATCTCAAAAATCAATCACGCTTGGAACCCTTGATGCATGGTGGAAATAAACACTTCAATTTCTTATTTTCTTTTTATTATTTTATCATTATTGAATTTTAGTTTTTTTTCTCTCTCTCCATTCTAACATATACTTTCACATTTTCTTCTCATCCTCAACCATAACGGCCCGACCACCTTGGCAGTATCGTACCCCGCCACCTGCTGCGCACCCGGACTATCGGCCGAAGCCGCCTCGGACTCGCCGCACACCGCCAGACGGCCTTCACTGCTCTTCCTTTCTCTCCCTGTGTCGCGCCGACCACCACAGTATGTCAAACAACCTATCTCTCCTGGAGTCGGGCCTATATCGGAATCACACCACCACGTCTCCCCCTTCCATGGGTCGTTGCATCTTTGTTCAATGCCCGAAAAATAAAATGATTGCATATTCACGATCCTCGGGTCGAGAGCTCCACATCCATATGTCGTGCTCAACAGAATATTGTGTTTCCAGCATCAATAAATATTTGGTCGCCTCCTTCCGTGAGCCATTGCGGCTTCGTTCCAAGCCTAGAAAATTAAACGATCGCATATTTTTGATCCTTGCGTCGAGGTATTCGCGTCCATATATCGTGCTCAACAAAACTCTGTACTTCCAACACCAATAAATATTAGGCATTGAAGAACGCACGAAGAAAGCATGAAGAATAAAAAGAAAGATGATCATGATTTATGTGCGGGACAATGGCCATGTTCGTTTGGCCATCGTCATCGTGAATTTAGGATATTAAGAATCAATAAAATAAATTCAAACATATATAAAAACTCTTACCTCGATCATCGATGGAGGTGGCGTGAGGAAAAATATGAATTCGATGAAGGTGGTGTCGTCGGCATTCGTCACCCCCGCAAGACGCTCCCGATTCGGGCTCGAGCGTCATCCTCGTTCTTCGTTCGGAGTCATTCTTCATTGGAGGATATTTTTCCAAGGGTTCTCCCAAGCCTCCTTTCCTCTTCCAATTCTCTTCCCGTGAGAGGTGTGGTGCCAAATTAATAATATTGAGTTTATTAACTTAATACATAGAGTTGGCACATTAATTATGTTGCAGTTGGCATAATTAATTTGGGATGACAGATACCAAGAGTCATCTCACATTCATGAGGGAGTTCAAGGGTCAGGTGGTCCCCACCACCAAAATCTCATGATTAGGTTCCAAATAAAATAAAATAAGAATTATTTTCTTATTTTATTTTATTTTTATTCTTTTAACTCTCCCACGAAGTTTCCAAAAACTAAAAACCACCCTCGACCTATTGTGGTCGAGGTGAAGGTCTCTTTAAGAGAAAACAGGTGCTACGAGTTCAACGGTTCCCTTGGATTTCAATTCTGAGCACCGGTTCAAAAGTTACAAAACACCGCTCGCGCGTTTACTGAATGTACCTGAAAAAAATTTCGTAAAATTATTACCATCCACCCTCGACCCACTGTAGTCAAGGTTAGGCTCTGTCTAGGTGAAACACGCCCCAACGAACCCAACTGTACTCTTGGATTTTCAATTCGAGTTACCATTTAGAAGTTATAAATTTTACAATAAAATAATTGTCACTTAATTATTTTATTTACGGCCAAAAACTAACTTTCTCTGATGGCTTGTGCTGGCCAAAGTTAGTATCTTCTTAAAGAAAGAATACCCTCATGAGTTCAGCGGTGGTCTCGTATTTTTAATCTGAGTTACCGTTTGTGAGTTATAAGCATTTGAAAAATAAAATAACTTTATTTAATTTTTTTAATTACGATTATGCCATTTTTTGGGTTTTCTCACAGGAGGCTCGCGCCAACTAAACTTAAGTCACGCCTAGTGTAAATCCGCCATCCTGAGCGCAATAGTGCCCTCATATTTCTGATCTAAGTAACCGGTTAAGAGTTATTCCACTTTTTTAGGAAAACTACTTATGCACATTAATTTAAGATTAACAAAACTTCAACGGATCATTCCGGGCACTCTGTGCCTTGGAATCGTGCAGCGTCAAGTTTCACAGACTTATAAAATTCCCATATAAATAAAAAAAATTACAATGAAATTTAGGGTCTTTACATTCTCTCCACCTCAGGGCTCTATTTCCCCGTAAGCCACAACTCAAAACTAGGTAAATTAGTGGTGGTACTGAGCATGCATCTGAGTCTCTCACTCCCATGTGCTCTCTTGGAGGTTCTCGTGCTGCCAGCGAACGTGCACTAGGGGTGTCGACCGTCCATGAAGGACCCGCTCCTGTCGATCCTTAATCTCCACTGCAACCTCTATAAAAGTCCCCTCATCGTCGATGTCCAGCTCACCATGGTCGATGACATTGGAAGGGTCGTGCACGTATCTCCTCAGTTGGGATATGTTGGACATGTCGTGCACCTGGTGCAACTGAGGTGGAAGAGCTAAGAAGTAAGCCACCTCGCCAACACTACTGGGGACCTAAAAAGGTCTGATTAACCTCGGAGATAACTTGTCGCCTCGGCCTAAAATCCAAAAATCTCATTGAGGTGAGACCGATAGAAAGATGTGGTCTCCATCCTCAAATTCCAGAGGTCTCCGTCTCCTGTCAACATACGACTTCTGACAGCTCTGTGTAGTCTCCATCCGCTCCTGGATATACCATAAGAGGGGATGTGGAACTCCCTCAACACTTCCTCCGGAAGTGACAGTGGTACTATGGTACCTCTTCTGAAGAGGATGACGTGCTCCCCACCTTTATAAAATCCTTCAGGAGACCATCATGAAGATATCTGAGCACTTTGGGCCTCACAGTCAACGCATCAAGCTATGCCTCCCGAATTCATTGAAGAATCGGGGAAGTGACAGTCATAGACTAGAGGTAAGATGCTTCATCCTTATCTATGAAGGATATTTGTAAAGCATGCAACTACTCTATCACCTCTCCTAGCAGCTGTATACTAGACCTCCTACTGAGTTCATCTACAACAATTTTCCCCTTCCCAAGAGTATAGACTATCTCGAAGCCATAGTCCTGGAGGAACTCAAACCATCACCGTTGTCTCAGCTCCTGAAAGCTCTTCGGACATCTCTCCAACCACACAAAGGGTTTCCCCTTCTTTTTTAAGGATGATAGGGGTGATGAAACTCTGGAGAAGTCTGGAACAAACATCTGGTAGTAACCAGCCAAGGTAGACGTCCCTCCCCCTTTTGGGGGGTAATCTTAGAAACATATTTTGAAAAGATGACCTCATGTTCTGTCACTCCTATTTGGAACTGAAAACTCAAAACTTCTGCTGCCAGGAGAGTAAGGCTAGACGACTCAAGATTGATCGTCTGCACCCTCCTATACATGAGCTTAACCTGTGTTGCATGGGTTTCCTTTTTCGCCGTCTAAGGAAAACCTCATCCCAACGTTGTAGTTAAAACACAACCTTTTTTCCCAATATAGTCAATCTGTGTATGAACTGTTGTTTCCCAGTCCATACCCAAACTAACATCATAAGGCCTCAACGTAGCCACCAAGAGGTTCCAACTGAAACTCTCTCCTCAAGGTTCAGATCACACAATTGGCATAAGTGTGATTATCGAGTCTTCTCCCAAAGGTATCTCCAGATGTGAGGGTCAAGTCAACGGTTTAACCGAAAACTCTAGGTCTGGGATAAGATTCGTGGAAGGAAGGAATGATTAGTACCTATGTATATTGATACAGGAGATATTAATAGACACGGACCATACCTCGAATCATTCCTAGAGCCCTTGGGTCACACTCCTTGAACGGATGCAGCTATTATCTTCCCCTACCCTCCAGCTCCCTCATCCTGGCGGGGACTACAATGGTGGGTGGTTGTAACATGTCGAAATGTATACCACCTCATGCTGCTCTCCTAGCTTTGTGTCCATATCTGCTACCCTGAAGATTCATCTATCCTTAACACTTCCTCTTCCTGAAACATTTTACACGCTCAAGTCTTTTAGACTGGCGCTAGTTTCCTACTTCCCCATTGCTATAATTCACTGGCTGTTTTCACTCAGCCAAAGAACCGTCAACCACAATGGTTCTCTCTAGCATCCTAACATAAGTAGGAATTCAAAGAGTAATAGTGTTGGCTCAGAAGTCCTTAAACACACCTTGCTCAGAGGTATGAGCTCTGAAGCACTGATCCTATCATATTCATCGAGTATCAGGAATGGTCGGTGCGTCTCAATGAATACTCAGCTACCGACATGTCGGCCTGCCGAAGATGTAGAAGCTCTAGGGAAATATCAGCCACTTCCTCAAGATAGTCCTCAGCTGGCTGTGATTCGGGATCACATCAGAACCTAAGGGGTATCTGATGCTGAAACACATGTAAGGCACTAAGCATACAAGTGTCCTCTACTGGTACTGTCGGTCGTAACTACTGACCAACGGGTATTGATATATCTGACACACTACCCGAAGGTATTATCTCAGGCGTCGGTCCACGTACCGAAGCCTTATAACTATTCATATCATCCTAATGGTCACTCACTGAAAAAGACTAGTAGCTATGATCACAATTTTCTCTATTAGTGTCTCAACTAGGTGGAAAACTCTATCAATCGCCTCCATCTAGTCCTCTGCTACTTGGGAATCTATATCTCCATGAAACCTCGGAGGCCTCTGCCGTTGGGACTCGTGCAACGCGCTCAGTCGGCATGCACCATCTTCCAGTGTGGATGGTGATATCTACTGCCTAATGGGTGGTGGTGCTGCTGGTACACCACCTGAAGGTTCCCACCTAGTAAGAGGGCCCTACACCGGATCCTCATCGCTCGGTGGGCCATCATCAGGTACTCTCTCGAAACTCCAACTGGTTGTCTGCATGGAGGCATCCTGAACAGATACGACATGGTCAAAACATTATACCTGGTGAGCTGACCTAGTTAATCTGACTTAAGAAAACTTTTAAAAACATAAACGCAATCAGGTTTTTCGTGCACTGAGTCGGAAATCGGTAGTCAGGGTCCTGGTGTGTGGATACATCGGCCGCTGCACCAACACTGGACTCCCTGAACTGAAAACCGAACTCAGTACCCTTAACACTATTTCTTCACAGAAAAGAAGTATTAGAGTCATAAGTTATGCGGTAGAACCTCCCTCTGATACCAATTTTTCACGACCCGTCCTCGGGGCCCGTGCTGTGACTACCCCAAGCTCACCTTCCATAGGTCAGGGGATGTCGACTAGCACCAAAGGTGTAAATACCTAATCTAAGAAGGCATTTCCTTTATAAAAAGTAAACACACACAATAATAGTACACAACTGGAATCAAAACACTAAGAAATATTATATACAGGAGAAGTGATGGAAAGTAAAAGGGGCTAAAAATACAAGCCCAACAGTAAAGTGCAGGTACAACTGAAAGCAAGTACAAATGAAAACAAGTAAATCAGTTATGGGGTCATCCTTCGGGGTTCCTACCTGAAGGGTAGGTACATATGGTCTCCTCGGCACTCCACGTCCGTTCGTCTACTCCGTGCACCGTCACTCAAAGTGGTCCACCTCCGGGTACCATCCAATCCTGCTACTCTCTACCTCAGTCAGCACTACCCGTCGTCTGCAACCAACACAACGAGGGGCAGGAATTGTCCGTGTAGGGGTGAGTATAACGATACTCAGTAGGGTCCCCGAGACCCCCAAGGTCTCACTAAATAAAACAAGGATAAACCACAAAGTATGAAATCAATAGATAACCATTACTTAGGTATATGCCCATACATATACCTAAGTTATCTAGTAACTCATCTCAATCATGATGAAAACACAAAAGTCATTGACTCAGCTTAAACCAGGATTTCAGTGAAGTGTAGAAGTACAGATGATTAGTCGCGAAGCTAGATCATTGTATTCTATCAAGAGGCACTGCTTCTGACCATACGGAGTCTGACCCGCACAGGATCGATAGGTACTAACCCCCGCAATGACCCACATAGGATCTGACCCACACAAGATCGGTATGCGATGACCCACACAGGATCGTCGAGCACTGACCCACATAGGATCTGGCCCGCACAGGACCGCTCAGTACTAACCTCTATATGTTCTTTCTCCAACCTCTGCCTCACTGCTAGCTAATAGGTCTCCGTACTCTGTCCACTCGCCTGTGGAAGGATCCGCTCCATGAGCTATTATTCAAACTCCAACTATCACAAAGTCCTGAGTAGAAGTATCTCAAAGGACTGCCAAGTCATAGGGGTCTCAACACAACAGACGAAGCGTTAATAGGACGCTCAGTCTGTTAGTTATTAACCTTTTAGTCCTGGGGGCCCTGTTGGATTCGTGTACGATCCAACCTGACCGTAACTCAAATATACCCCGAACTCCAGTGGGGTATACCAAAAGGGCTATCTCGACCCAAGGTTTCTGGTACCGTATAAGGTTCGTCATTTCGACACCATATGAGGGAGATATGTTGAATACACGATCCCGCAATAATAATAATATTATTGGGTGTTTCGTGAACCTGAGTCACGAACCAGAATTTAATATTCAACATTAGACTTAAATCGACCGTCTTAGTGACAGGATCACGTCACCACATATGGTAAGTCAATAAGACATCACACGCAGGAGTTATGAAGGTTCGAAGATTTAATAATAATATATTATTATTATTTGAGCGTTTCGGGTACCCGATCCAAAAATCCGAATAAGACATCCAATATTGGACTTGGAATGTCCGTCTCAGAGTCAGGGTCACAATGTCGCAGATGGTTCGTCAAACCGAGGTCGCACGGAGAAATCACGGACAAAAAGTTGTTTTATCATCCAAAGTAATAATAACAATATTTTAATATTATTATTAATTACTCATTTAATTGCATCTCCTTATCTCCAAAATCAATCACACTTGGAGCCCTTGTTGCGCGCCGGAAAGAAACACTCCAATTTCTTATTTTCTTTTTATTATTTTATCATTATTGAATTTTAGTTTTTTTTTCTCTCTCCAATCTAACATATACTTTAACGTTTTATTCTCCTCCTTGGCCTGACCACCTCGACAGTCTCATACCCCGTCACCTGCTGCACACCAGGACAACCGGTTGAAGTCGCCTCGGACTCACCACACACCGCCAGATGGCCTTCGTCGCTCTGCCTTGCTCTCCCTGTGTCGCGCCGACCACCACAGTACGTAGAAAAACCTATCTCTCCTAGAGTCGATCCCATATCGGAATCACACCGCTGTGTCTCCCCCTTCCGTGGGTTGCTTCATCTTCATTCAAAGCCTGAAAAATAAAATGATCGCATATTCATGATCCTCGGGTCGAGAGCTTCGCGTCCATATGTCACGCTCAACAGAATATTGTGTTTCCAGCATCAATAAATATTTGACCGCCTACTTATGCGAGCCATTACGGCTTCATTCCAAGCCAGAAAAATTAAACGATCGCATATTTGTGATCCTTGCGTCTAAGGCTTCACATCCATATATCATGCTTAACAAAACTCCATATTTCTAGCACCAATAAATATTAGGCATTGAAGAACACACGAAGAAAGCACAAAGAATAAAAAGAAAGATAATCATGATTTATGTGTGGGACAATGGCCATGTTCTTTTGGACATCATCATCGTTAATTTAGGATATTAAGAATCAATAAAACAAATTGAAACATATATAAAAACCCATACCTCGATCGTTGATGGAGGTGGCGTGAGGAAAAAGACGAAGTCGATGAAGGTGGTATTGTCAGCATTCATCACCCCCGGAAGACACTCCCAATTCAGGCTCGAGCGTGGTCCTCATTCTTCATTCGGAGTCATTCTTCATTGGAGGATATTTCTCCAAGGGTTCTCCCAAGCCTCATCTCCTCTACCAATTCTCTTCCTGTGAGAGGTGCGGTGCCAAATTAATAATATTGAGTTTATTAACTTAACACATAGAGTTGGCACATTAATTATGTTGGAGTTGTCATAATTAATTTGGGATGAGAGAAACCAAGAGTCATCTCACATTAATGAGGGAGTTCAAGGGCCGGGTGGTCCCCAACACAAAAAACCCATGAGTAGGTTCCAAATTAAATAAAATAATAATTTTTGACTTATTTTATTTTATTTTTATTCTTTTAACTCTCCCACGAAGAGTCCAAAAACTAAAAACCACCCTCGACCTACTACGGTCAAGGTGAAGGTCTCTTTAAGCAAAAACTAGTGTTTTGAGTTCAATGGTGCCCTCGGATTTTAATTCTGAGCATCGGTTCAAAAGTTACAAAACGCCACTCGCGCGTTTACTGAACATACCTGAAAAAAAGTTGGTAAAATTATTATCAGCCACCCTCAACCCAATGCGGTCGAGGTTAGGCTCTGCTTAGGTGAAAAACGCCCCAATGAACCCAACGGTACTCTCGGATTCTCAATATGAGTTACCGTTTAGAAGTTATAAATTTTACAATAAAATAATTGTCACTTAATTATTTTATTTACGGTCAAAAACTAACTTTCTCTGATGGCTCGTGCCGACCAAAGTTAGTATCTTCTTAAAGAAATCATACCCTCACGAGTTTAGTGGTGGTCTCAGATTTTTAATCTGAGTTTCCGTTTGTGAGTTATAAGCATTTGAAAAATAAAATAACTTTATTTTATTATTTTATTTACGGTTATGCCATTTTTTGGGTTTTCTCAAAGGAGGGCTGCGCCGACTAAACTTAAGTCGCGCCTAGGGTAAACCCACCATCCTGAGCGCAACGGTACCCTCATATTTCTGATCCGAGTAACTAGTTAAGAGTTATTACACTTTTTTAGGAAAACTGCTTACGCATATTAATTTATGCTTAACAAAACTTCGACAAATCATTCCGGACACTCCGGGCCTCAGAATCGTGCACCATCAAGTTTCGCGGACTCGTAAAATTCTCATATAAATAAAAAAATTACATGGAAATTTCGGGTCTTTACATTTCAACTATTATTCTTTAGACAACATTATATTTGGTATTGTGTCCAGTCTATCTCATAACTTCTAAGATAACACTTTGAATACTTGAAAAAATTCTCCTGTTTTCATAAAAAAAGGATTGGATCATCTATTTTTATAAGACTCATGATTTTGATAATTTTTATAGAAAAAATCATCACCTTATTTTTTAGATGATCTCAATATGTAACTTTTCATCCATAATTCCATTTTCAAGAGCTCTATGTCTAAAACTCTATGTTATAATAACTTCAACTTCTCATTAAAAAAGACACTTTAGTTAAGTTTTCCATAATATTTAGACCATTAAAATCTCCGTTTCATTTTCTGATTTTTTGATGAACCCTATCCTGATATTCCTTGTCTAGTACTCCTCTCTAGTCTGTTCGAAAAGATCAATTTTGAAATGACAAGTCTAAAAAAAAGTACACACAAAAAAACATTCATAAGAGAAAACTTCAAATGAAGGGATTTCTTAACAAAGCTATGACGGATCACCTATATCCAAACTCCTTTATCTTATCACTATTTTTTACTAAGTAAGTTCATTTTTTCATAAGTATAAAAAAACAATCTAAAAAAATCAAACATCCAGCATCTAAAAAACAAACTTCAGCAAACTTGGTCTCAAAAATCTACCCCTTTAGATTTTTCTATAAACCAAGTTTCATAAATAACTAAAAATTTGTAACTCTATCTATGGATAACTAATAAAAAATTATAATCCTATGTGAGTGAACTAAGTGTAGGAAATAAGAATCATTGAACATCAAAACTATGATGTCTATAAGTCATGACTTATGTAACTTCTTCTTGAACATAAAACTTTTTGCCTCTTCACAACTCAATCTATTTTCTTTTAAAAGAAACTTTTCCTAAAAGAACTTAAAAAATTATTAAAATAGGTAACACATTCACAAGTTGATATCACAACTTACCCCTTTTAAAGACCCCCCCTCAATACATGTTTTACTTAAACGATTTAGCACATACCAATGGATATATTTTAGAAACATTATTTTTCTTCCCCTTGACATCATTATCCAAATAAAAGATGATATAGGGGAAGGAAACACATACCTAAAACATATATATAAGGAGATTGTATGCCCATGTTAATCATAAATTTATATAAATATTCCTTCACTAAAGGTGTTGTAAATATATCAACAACTTGTTTCATTGTCAGGGTATACTCTAACTTAAGTTAATTCTTCTTCACATGATCTTTTATGAAGTGATATTTGATATCAATATTATTTGAATGAGATTGTTGAAATATATTTTTAGTGATATATATAGCAATTTTATTATCACAAACCAATATAAGGGGTAACATTACATCAACTTGAATATATTCCAACTGAGTTTTCATCCACATAAGTTTTGTTGTATATTGAGTGGCTGAAATATATTCATATTTATATTTTTTAAGTGTTAATGAATTTTTATTTTTAGTTTTCCAACTCATAAAAAATTACCCTAGAAACAAAATCTCTAACATAAGTAAATCTTCTGTCGTCTACACTTCCTTCCCAATCATCATTGTATAACCAATCTAGCCAATATTTTCTAATCATTCATATTTTATATGGAAATATAGTATTCTTATGATATATATAATAATTTTTTTTCCTAAAAAGATTAGAGATTCTATTAGATCACTTTAGAATCTTACAGATAAGGTAAAAATATACACAATATCTTCTCTTCAAGCAATCAAATTTAATAAACTTTCAGCGGTTTCTTAAATTCCTTAGGATCCACTTCTATTCATTGTCCATTATTAAATAACATCATTCCCAATGAAATTGGTGTAGGAAATAGTTTTAAATCTTCCATGGAAATTTTATTAAGATGTTCCTTATCATACATTTCTTGATATAGAAAAATATATTTCTGCTTTTGTGAGATCTGTAATCCAATAAAATATTTCATTTCACTAATCATGGATATTAAAAAAACATCTTTATCTCTTCAAAAAAACTTTTAAAAAGTTCTTTAATTATATATTGAAAATATAATATCATCAATATAAAAAATTATAGTGAGATATGTCTCTTAATTTTCATTTATGGAGAGACTAATGTCAACAATTCCTTTTTTAAAGCTAAACTTCCATAAGTAGGCATCCAATTTGGAATGAAAATCTCTTAGATATTTCTTTATCCCATAAAAATATTTGTTTAATTTTGTAATGTCCCGGACCTCTCCGGCCCATTCCTTTGTCAAAAAGAGGGTCATGAAGTGTTCTGGAGGGTAAAATGGTCTTTTCCCACACTTTTCAGAATTTTGAAACTACACACCGTATAGTGTGAGTACACTCCGTGTACCCCCTCTCCGGGTATACCCTGTGTTTAAGGTTGTGTCCTTGCCATGTGATATAAATGGGTATACACCGTGTACCCCATACTACACGCCGTGTAGTCCCTCCCCGCGTACGCATTACCCTCAAACTGTGTGTTGACCAGTCAATGGTCGTGTGTCGTGTTAGAGATGTGTCCTTGTCGTGTGAAATAAATGGGTACACACCGTGTACCCCAAACTACACGCCGTCAGTCCCTCCCGGCGTATGCGTTACCCTCAAACCGTGTGTTGACCAGTCAACAGTCGTGTGCCGCGTTGAAGGCCATGTTGGAAGACGCATGGTGACCATGTGAAATGGTTGAGTACATGCCGTGTACCATAAATTACACGCCGTGTACTTTTGTTTTTCTCACCTATAAAAGGAGGGGTCCCCTCCTCCTTTTCAACTCACTCATCTCCTCCCCATTCCCTCGAGTAGAGCTCTCCCAAGAGACTCGAAGGCTCCTTTCATCCATAACTTCTTCGTCTGAGCTCCGATTTACAATCCATCAGCGGCCACAGGATCGTAAAGATGATGCGTAACTTCTTATATTGGATTTTTTTATTTACTTTCGAACTTTCCTTCCCAGATTCCACATGAGGAGGTTTTTCTGGGTTTTTCCAGAAGCGAAGGATGCCGACAGACGTCTTCTAAAGTTGATCTGGGGGAGCGTTGTTATCAGAACCTGTTGAGGTAGGGATATTACATTCTTCTCTCTAATTTGTGCAACATGTGGGGTGGGTGTCCTCTTGTTTACGTGAAACACTTTTGAACCGGTTTAATGAAGATAATAACTGGATTATATAACGAGGTTGGGAAGTTTGTGATTACTATTACATTATTTTATATCCTATGATATTATGTTGTGAATTGAATAGGCTTATGCCTACTCAAAATCACGGTCGTTGGGGGCCTTTTCATGATCAATTAAATGCTTCCCTATCATTCTAGACCGTTTATGGATGGAAACTTTCTAGAATTTGGAAATTGGTTAATCCCGTAAAGTTGGCTGATTAAATAAAAATCTGGAACCCTTGTGTGATCACCCCGGTTGAACAAAACTGAACTAATTAACATGTGGGTGTTGTTTGGGGTTAATTTACGTGAAGGGGGTGTTTTCATGGGTTGTTGTGGATCGGGTGAGCAGTGGGGCAGCGGTTGGCTTGGTGGTGGGTTGGTGTGAATGCTATGTTAGTGATGGTCAGCGGGGCTGCGATAAATGGTATCAAGGGGTGATGATGTACGGTGTGGTTGTGGTTATGGTGGTTGGAAGTGGGGCAGCAAGTTTGGGTTTGAATGTGAACGAACTATGGGTTGTGAATAATAAATAAAATGTGGACGAGTTAATGAATGGTGGGGCTTGGTAATGGATGTGGAATAATAATCAACGGGGTTGGTTGGTTAATAAGTACGGACTTGTTTGTGTTGCTTTTGTTTTCATAACTTGATTTGTGGATGGCAGGGATATGTTTTACGAATGATTGATATGGTTGGTTGTGGATATTTTCCCAGTAGTTAAGGAACTAATATACTAATTATGATGAAACATGAAAACCTAAATGGGGTTGGGATGGTTTTTTGTATGCATGCTTCAATATAGTAGTGCGGAGGCACGTGCTCAGTTTCTCTGTTTAGAAGCCATAGGTTGGGCTGACTGTTTGGTATATATATATATATATATCTGTATCTTTGTGTTTTTTCGCACCTCACCCATGTTGAGCACTTAGTTTCAAACACTCCCATTTCATGGGAGAGGGTGTTTTCCCCTTATTTATTAGCTCCTTTATGATCCTTCTTCCATAGGTTGTGATGGCTTGAGGTGACCTTACACCTAAGACTCTTCAGGTAGGTTTCTATTGGGGTGGTTTTAGCCCAAGACTCTTCAGGCAGGTTTTACTATTTTCCAAAGAATCTTTGGGATGAGGCCCAGGTGTGTGAGGGTGGGATACGTGGTTGTGAGGCCCAGGTGTGTGTGTGTGGGATATGTGGTTGTGAGGCCCAGGTGTGTGTGGGCGGGATGTGTGGTTGTGAGGCCCACGTGTGTTCGTTCGGGATATGTGGTTCTTGAGGCCCAGGTGAGTGT
The DNA here is from genome assembly GCA_963277665.1 of Viscum album. Classification (NCBI taxonomy): domain Eukaryota; kingdom Viridiplantae; phylum Streptophyta; class Magnoliopsida; order Santalales; family Viscaceae; genus Viscum; species Viscum album. Next base: position 239,373,334 of record OY728150.1, read on the forward strand.
GGCCGGGAAGAGTGTGGTAGCGTCAGGACGTTCGCCGTTAGGAAGAGAAGCTAACTAATGGGAAATGGTGCAGGGTACCAAAACTCTTGTTCTTATATACTACTACTACTTGTTTTTTTGTGTTTTGGTGAGCGTGGCTGGTGAGGTTGGGTGGATAGAATTCCTTGATAGGTTTTGGTTTTCTTCTGTTGTTCTAACGGGACATTAGGATGTCTCCCCACTTGTGCGCGAGAGCTTTAGGGTTCCCTACTGAGTATACTTGTATGCTCACCCTACGTTTAGTTTCAAGTTTCCAGGAGGACTACCAGGGCCGTGCGGGACCCTACTAGTCATGATAGTTGGAGTTGTTGCATTTTCTGTACTCTTTTTTCTTTTGGTATTGTACTTTTGAGCTTTCTTGTACTTGTACCTTGTTTCAGAACTATTTAAACATGCATGTGGGATTGGTTTGGGTTTATTTACTTGTCTTTCCTTTCTTTTTCTTTTTGGTGGTTGACTCATCCTATTTCCTGATCTTAAATAATAAAAAGGTTAATGCCTCCCATATTTGTGAAAACTCATACCCTTGGTGCTAGTCACCATCCCGGGGCCTACTGGAGGCGGGACTCGGGGGTCATTATCTCCCTTTCACCATTGCTATCTCAGGAGGGGCATCTTTGATGGAAGGGGGTCGTGACAGAATGGTATTAGAGGTGATGGTTGATAGATAGGATGGAGTTTGGAGTTAGGCACAGTGAGGATTGCATGGGATGGTAGGGAAATAGTTTTGGCTGATCATGGTGCGTGACATAGGCTAGGGAAGACCGGCTAGGACATGGGATTTTAGGGCCCCCCGTGATCTGATGCAAGGACTCTGATCCTACCGAATGACCAATTGAGACTACATTAATTTCAGGGTAGAGACCCTAGGGAAGGTACATGCATCATCATGATTGTGTTTTACTTGATTTGGGTGTTCTGGGAAAGAAATTGAATAAAATGATAAAATTAAACCTTGAAAAATTCCTTGCTACTTGGGCTTAGGTGATCCTTGTTTACCGTACAGCTATGGCACCTAGACGTCGTCCCCGGGTGACTCAGACGGACAAGGCCCAGCTGATTCAGGCGGTCGATCAGTTGAGGATTGACCGAGAGGAGGAAGATAGCCAGTGGCATAAGATTATCTGTTCTTTCTAGTGGCAAACCCTCAAGAAGTAAGAGGGTAGTACTTAGGATACAGAGACGGAGGGGTGGCTTGAGGAGCTAGTGATCGCTTTTACCTTGATCTGTGCTCTGAGGGAGTATTGGGTTCCTCTAGTAGTCAGTCAGCCGAGAGGTGCGGCACGACAGTGGTGGACGCTCTACCTCGGAGAGAGGATAGAGGTAGAGGTTCCGTGGGCTGACTTTGAGAAGGAATTCTGAGAGTAATTCCTTTCATCCATGATCAAGGCCGAGAAGCGGAAGGAGTTACTCTCCCTCTAGCAGGGAAGTATGTCAGTACGAGAGTTGGGGATCAATTTCAAAGATCTCCTACGCTTTGCTCCGGATCTCTTTCTGGATGAGGATTCTCGGGTGAGACGTTTGGAGGAGGCGCTTCGTCCTTCGCTTCAGTATGCTGTCACCCCCTTGACCCTTTAGACATACATGGCAGTACAGAAGAAGTCAGAGGTTGTAGAGAGGATGCACTCGCAGGGAGGTGCACCATGTGAGGGGATCCATCCAGGTTCGTCGAAGGGGAAGGTAGTCAGCAGCAGGTCTCCTACGACGGGACCTTCTAGGTTCAGGCCAGTGGGGAGCAGGCCACAACAATTCCAATTCATATCTTCAGGTCCTCGTCCCTTTTTCATGATCTCAAGACTGAAGTGTTTTTCTTATGGAGTATTCGGGCACATTCAGAGTCGGTGCCCGACCCGAGCTCAGTATGGTGGAGGTGGGTAGGTTCAGTGCCCACCTCAGCAGCACCAGTTGCCGGCGAGGCCCTTTCAGCAGCTGTAGGACCATGATCCTCCGAGGGAGGACTTTACGGGAGGAGGCTTACCATAGGGTGATCCTCAGGGATCTCGACCAGGGCGTGGTCGGGGAGGTGGACGACATTAGAGAGGCAGAGGAGATGGGCGTGGACAGTTGCACGCAGCAGAGTTGGCAGCTCCAGCGGGACCAGAGGTGGTGTGAGGTATGATTTGTTTGTTCAGCACTCTCGTTTCTGCTTTGTTCGATTCAGGAGATTCACACTCCTTTGTTGCACTCAATCTAGCCCATGCTTTGGGTCTAGATGTAGATTGACTTCCCGTACCCTTGGTGCTTAGTACACCAGTTGGAGGTCAGACCAGTGTATCTTGTGTTTTCTAGGGATGTGGGCTGACATTGGGACCACATCAATCTAGTGGGGATCTTTTTTTTCTACAGATGCACCCGTACGATGTCATCCTAGGCATCGACTGGTTGTTTTCTGTTAGTGTCGTTATCAATTACTTCCTAATAAGAGTTGTGTTCTCTGAAGTGGATGAGCAGCGTATATCTTTTGTTAGCGAGAGGAGCTATCAAGTGGGAAGCCAGCATGTGAAGCCTATCCCTTACTTGTTAGGTGGGTTATCAGTGGTTTTAGCTGATGCAGATATGATGGATTTCCCAGAGGTTGTTGGGTAATTCCTCGATGTTTTTTCCGAGGAGGTTGTGACTCTACCCCCCCCCCCCCCCCGACATGATGTTGAGTTCGGGATAGAATTAAAGCCTGGTGCCTGTCCGATTTCGATGGCCCCTTATCGGATGGCACCTTCGAAGTTGTAGGAGTTGTGGATTCAGATTGATGATCTGATGGAGAAGGGTTTTGTTTGACCCAACGTGTTTCCATGGGGTGCTCCAGTTTTGTTCGTGAAGAAGGCAGATTGTGGTCTCAGGTTATGCATAGACTACCGAAGGTTGAATCAGGTAATGGTCAATAACCTTTACCCCCTTCCAAGGATAGATGATCTCTTCGACTAGCTGAGGGGAGCAGGTTGGTTGTCTAAGATTGATCTACGATCTGGATATCATCAGCTGAGGGTGAAGGACAACGACATCTCGGAGACGGCTTTCAGGTGTAGGTATGGGAACTTCGAGTTTGTAGTGATGTCATTTGGAGTTACGAATGCACCAGTTGTGTTCATGGGACTTATGAACTTTGTCTTCCGAGAGTTTCTGGACCGGTTCATCATTGTGTTTATCGATGACATCCTGATCTACTCAAGATCATAGGAGAAGCACGTTGAGCATCTCGGGGTAGTCTTAGAAGTCCTTCGACACCACCAGCTTTAAGGGAAATTGTCGAAATGTATGTTCTTGACATAAGAAGTACACTTCCTTGGGCATGTAGTGTCTCAGCATGGAGTGTCAGTGGACTCGTCGAAGGTGGAGGCAGTTGTTTCTTGGGCAGCACCCAAGAGCGTGGCAGAAGTTCGTAGTTTCTTGGGGATAGCAGGTTACTATCGGAGGTTCGTTTCGGACTTCTCTCGAGTTTCTGCTCCATTGACAACTTTGACTAGGATAAACCAGGTCTTCCTATGGAGCGAGCAGTGCCAGAAATATTTTGACTACCTGAAGGAGAAGTTGGTCAGTGCTCCAGTACTCAGGTTACTAGAGGAAGGGTTGTTGTATGAGGTGTTTTGTGATAATTTTGGCCTTGGTTTGGGGTGCGTACTGATGAAGAAGAAAGGTGTGATCTATTATGGGTCTAGGAAGTTGTGCCCTCATGAGCGTAACTATGCCACCCATGACCTGGATCTTGCAGTAGTAGTGTTCACACTGAAGTTGTGGAGACATTACCTATTTGGGGAGCGCTTTGTGGTCTTCTCAGATCACAAGAGCTTACGTTATATCTTCTCCCAATGTGACCTAAACTTGCGGCAGTGTATATGGTTCGAGTTTCTCCAAGACTATGACTTTGATATCTCCTACACTGAAGTTAAGGGAAACGTTGTGGCCGATGCCCTGAGCAGGAAGTCGCAAAAGGAAGTGGTTCACGAATCCACTGATGCTTAGAAAGTGATGGGATAGTTGGCCGCCTTTCACTTAGATGCAAGGGTAGAAGGTGTTAGAGGATGTTTGTTTCAGATGATGGTGCAGTCTTCCTTGTTGCAGCAGGTGGAAGAGTCTCAGTGGGGGGACCCCAAGGCAGAAGTAATGCAAGATCGTGTCGATCAGGGAAACGCTCCAGAAGGATGGTTAGAGGACAGCCGACATCAGATGCTTTTCCATGGAAGGTTTTTTGTTCAGGAGGCGATGCGTGAGGGAGTTCTTCGTGAGTTCGATAGCTCAGCCTTGGTGGTACATTCGGGAGTTTCAAAAATGTACCGAGGCCTGAGGGAACAGTTTTGGGGGCCCGGGGTGAAATGAGCAGTGGCGGAGTTTGTGGCTAAGTGCCTAGTGTGTCATCAAGTAAAGGCTGAACACCGTGTTCCCAGTGGTTTGTTTTATCCATTAGATGTCCCCGAGTGGAAGTGGGATGACATCTTTATGGACATCGTCATAGGACTACCCAAATCTCAGAGAGGTTATGATGCTATCTGGGTGGTGGTGGATCGTCTGACGAAATAGCATCACTTCTTAGCAATTAAGGAGTCAGGACCGGTGAGTACCTTAGTACAGAGGTACGCAGAAAAGGTGGTGCGTTTGCATGGAGTTCTAAAGACTATCATATCGGACCGGGATACTCGGTTTACCTCACGAGTCTGGAGGGGGTTACAACATGCTTTTGGCACTCAGCTACGCCTTAGCACTGCTTTCCACCCCCATACCAATGGGCAGACAGAGCAGACTATCCAGACATTGGAGGACATGCTGCGAGCATGCATTTTGGATTTCAGAGGGTCATGGGTACGACACTTGCCTTTATTAGAGTTTTCCTACAACAACAGCTTCCACTCTACTATTGGCATGGCACCGTTTGAGGCTTTGTATGGAAGACCATGTCGTTCACCCATTTGATGGGAAGAGGTTGGTGAGATGGGTGCTCTTGGGCTACAGGTAGTGCAAAGCACCACAGAGAAAGTCCAGCTTGTACGTGAGAAAATGAAAGCGGATCAGGACTGACAGAAGTCTTATGCTGATCATCGGAGGAGGCCCTTGGAGTTCGAGGTAGGATATCATGTGTTCTTTAAGGTTTCCCCTCGACGGGGGCAGCGGAGGTTTGGGAAAGGGAGAAAGCTCTCACCTAGGTTCATCGGACCTTTTGAGGTGCTGAGTCGAGTCGGCGAGGTGGCATATCAGCTAGACCTGCCACCTCAGTTGGAGAAGGTTCATGACATCTTCCACGTCTCCCAGCTACGTCGATGCTTACATGAAGACTCTCACGTTATCGACTGGGGAGAGTTAGATATGGGAGACGACGGGACCTTCGAGGAACGACCAGTCAGAATCAAAGATTGTAAAGATAAGGTGCTCCGTGGAAGAACCATTCCTTTGGTTCGTGTGTTGTGGATGCATGGAATCCTCGAGGAGAGCACTTGGGAGCAAGAGGCTCAGATGCACGCTCAGTACCCATAGTTGTTTTGACTTGGGTTTGGTTTGTTCTTCTGAGCTTTGTTTTGATGTTATAATTTGTACCTTTGATATATGGAATGCTTGGATTGTCGGTTATGAGACCTTTTTTTCCTTGTTCTCTGGAAGTGTATAGCATGTCCGGATGTGTGGGAAAAAAAGGTAAAAACCTGATCCTTAATCGAGACGCATTAATGCGGATGCGATTGAACCCGGGCGGGTGATTCAGTGCCACCTAAAGCGGATAATATCTCGACATAGGAGAAGGAATTTCCCCAAACCACATGTTCGGGAAGTGTGTTGGTTGTGTGGTGTTGGGGGTAGTGCAAGTTGAAAAATCCTAATGTATGAACATGGGAAGACCCAATTCTTAATCGAGACGCATTAATGAGGATGCGATTAAACCAGTGCAGATGAGTCAGTACCGCCTAAAGCAGATAATATCTCGACATAGGAGAAGGAATTCCTAACACATATGATTAGGGTTGTTGGATGGGTTCCTGTTATAATGGGGGCCCTAAGAGGTATCTTGTTGGGTTACTCTGGGTTGGCTTTTGAATTCTCAGGGACGGGAATGTTTTAAGAGGTATCTGATGTAATGTCCCGGACCTCTCCGGCCCATTTCTTTGTCAAAAAGAGGGTCATGAAGTGTTCTGTAGGGTAAAATGGACTTTTCCCACACTTTTTAGAATTTTGAAACTACACGCCGTGTAGTGTGAGTACACGTCGTGTACCCCCTCGCTGGGTATACCCCGTGTTGAAGGTCGTGTCCTTGCCGTGGGAAATAAATGGGTACACGCCGTGTACCCCATACTACACACCGTGTAGTCCCTCCCCGCATACGTGTTACCCTCAAACCGTGTGTTGACCAGTAAATGGCCATGTTCCATGTTGGAGCTGTGTCCTTGCCATGTGAAATAAATGGGTACATGCCATATACCCCAAACTACACGACGTATAGTCCCTCCCCGCGTATGCATTACCCTCAAACCGTGTGTTGACCAGTCAACGGCCGTGTGCTGCGTTGAAGGCCGTGTTGGAAGCCGCGTGGTGACCATGTGAAATGGAAGAGTACACGCCGTGTACTTTTGTTTTTCTCACCTATAAAAAGTGGGGTCCCCTCCTCCTTTTCAACTCACTCCTCTCCTCCCCATTCCCTCAAGCAGAGCTCTCCCAAGAGACTTGAAGGCTCCTTTCATCCATAACTTCTTCATCCGAGCTCTGATATACGATCCGTCAGCGGCCACGGGATCGTAACGATGAGGAGGAACTTCTGATCTTGGATTTGTTTCTTTCCTTATGGCCTTTCCTTCCCAGCTTCCACCCGAGTAGGTTTTATCGGGTTTTTCTAGAAGCGACAGACGCCGACGGACATCTTCTAAAGTTGATCTGGGGGAGCGTCGTTATCAGAACCTATTGAGGTAGGGATATTAACTTCGTCTCTCTAATTTTTGAAACATGTGGGGTGGGTGTCCTCTTGTTTACGTGAAACACTTTTGAACCGGTTTAATGAAGATAATAACTGGCTTATATAACGAGGTTGGGAAGTTTGTGATTACTATTACATTATTTTATATCCTGTGATATTATGTTTTGAATTGAATAGGATTATGCCTACTGAAAATCACGGTCGTTGGGGGCCTTTGCTTGAGAAATTTAATGCTTCTCTATCTTTCTAGACCGTTTATAGATGGAAACTTTCTAGAATGTGGAAATTGGTTAATCACGTAAAGTTGGCTGATTAAATGAAAATCTGGAACCCTTGTGCGATCACCCCGGTTGAACAAAACTGAAATAATAAACATGTGGGTGTTGTTTGGGGTTAATTTATGTGAAGGGGGTGCTTTAATGGGTTGTTTTGGATCGGGTGAGCAGTGGGGTTGCGGTTGGATTGGTTGTGGGTTGGTGTGAATGCTATATTAGTGATGGTCAGCGGGGCTGCGATAAATGGTATCAAGGGGTGATGATATACGGTGTGGTTGTGGTTATGGTGGTTGGAAGTCGGGCTGCAGGGTTGGGTTTGAATGTGAACGAACTATGGGTTGTGAATAATAAATAAAATTTGGAATAGTTAATGAATGGTGGGGCTTGGTAATGGAAGTGGAATAATAATCAACGGGGTTGGTTGGATAATAAGTAGGGACTTGTTTGTGTTGCTTGTATTTTCCTAACATGATTTGTGGATGGCAGGGATATGTTTTACGAACGATTGATATGGTTGGTTGTGGATATTTTCCCAATAGTTAAGGAACTAATAAACTAATTATGCTGAAACATGAAAACCTAAATGGGGTTGGGATGGTTTGGTGTATGCATGATTCGATATAGTAGTGTGGAGGAACATGCTCAGTTTCTCTGTTTAGAATCCATTGGTTGGGCTGAGTGTTTGGTATATATATATATATATATATATATATATATATATATATATTTGTATATTTGTGTTTTGTTGCACCTCATCCATGTTGAGCACTTAGTGTCGAACACTCCCATTTCATGGGAGAGGGTGTTTTCCCCTTAGTTACTAGCTCCTTCCTGCTCCTTCTTCCATAGGCTGTGATGGCTTGAGGTGACCTTACACCTAAGACTCTTCAAGTAGGTTTCGATTGGGGTGGTTTTAGCCCAAGACTCTTTGGGAAGGTTTTACTGTTTTCCCAAGAATCTTCGGGATGAGTCCCAGGTGTGTGTGGGTGGGATATGTGGTTGTGAGGCCCAGGTGTGTGCGGGCAGGATACGTGCTTGTGAGGCCTAGGTGTGTGTGGGTGGGATGTGAGGTTGTGAGGCCCAGGTGTGTGCGGTCGGGATATATGGTTCTTGAGGCCCACGTGAGTGCGGCCGGGAAGAGTGTGGTAGTGTCAGGACGTTCGCCGTTAGGAAGAGAAGCTAACTAATGAGAAATGGTGTGGGGTACCCAATACTCTTGTTCTTATATACTACTACTACCTGTTGTTTTGTGTTTTGGTGAGCGTGGCTGGTGAAGTTGGGTGGATTGAATTCCTTGATAGGTTTTGGTTTTCTTATGTTGTTCTCACGGGACATTAGGATTTCTCCCCACTTGTGCACGAGAGATTTAGGTTTCCCTACTGAGTATACTTGTATGCTCACCCTACGTTTACTTTCAGCTTTCTAGGAGGACTACCAGGGCCGTGCGGGACCCTACTAGTTGGGACAGTTGGAGTTGTTGCAGTTGCTATACTCTTGTTTCTTTTGGTATTGTACTTTTGAGATTTCTTGTACTTGTACATTGTTTCAGAACTATTTAAACATGCATGTGGGATTGGTTTGGGTTTAATTACTTGTCTTTCCATTATTTTTCTTTTTGGTGGTTGACTCATCCTATTTCTCGATCTTAAATAATAAAAAGGGTAATGTCTCCCATATTTGTGAAAACTCATACCCTTGGTGCTAATCGCCACCCTGGGGCCTACTGGAGGAAGGATTCAGGGGTCATTATCTCCCTTTCACCATTTCCAGCTCAGGAGGGGCATCTTTGATGGAAGGGGGTCGTGACAAATTTCTACACATATATTTAATTTTTTCCAATTATGAATCAACATGGTTTTTAATATAATCTTCTTCATAAAGTTATCCATTAAGACAAGATTACTTTACATCCATTTAGAAAAATTTATAACCCCATTTTGAATAAATAGAAATAATGATTCATATTATTTATAACTTTGGTATTGTGCAAAAATTATCATCAAAATCAATACCTTTAATTTTTGAATAACCTTTGCAACCCAATCGTGCTATTTTTTATTATAACTTCCCCATATTCATTTATCTTAGTTTCAAACACCTAATTTGTACAAATTATATTTTTATTATTTGGATTGGGTACAAGTTTTCAAGTTCCATTCCTCTCTATCAGGCCCAACTCTTCATTCATTGCATGAATCCATTCCTAATGCTCAAAATGTTTGTTATCATCTTTTGGTTCAACATTTGAATACAAGGATATAATTGTAAAAAAAAATTATATTATTCTTGTTTGAACTTTTTGATGTTTATCACCAATGAAGTTTTGTACTTCCACCTATTTCTTTATTCTAAGATGAGATATATGAGGTTCTACCTCATCAATAGAAAAAACAGTGTCTAATTATTCTATTTGTGTGGAATCGCACTTGTTATATATTTTTTCCTATTTCTCAACAAAAAATATTTTATCCTCCGAGTATTTTTTATTTTCATGTGTTTTTTAAACTTCTTATTTATATTTTTCACAAAATTTTACATTATATGAATCAATTATCTTCTATGTTTCTTTATTTAAACATCTATATCTTCTAATATTTGGATCATATCTAAGAAAAATTCCATCAAAAACACTTTCATCAAATTTTTTAAATATTTACACTTATGATTTTAATGATGTAGGGACTCCAAAAAACCCATAACTATTTCAAACATAGAGTTTTATTATAGAAAAGTTCATAAGGATTCATATACAAACATGGCATATAGAAACATAGATTATGAATATAAATTATTGTACTCATCACCTACCTCCAGAAATAGCGAGTAATACAATTTTTGATCAACATCCTTTGTCCCGTCTCCACAAAAAAAATATTCTTTGTTTCAGTTACACCATTTTTTTGTGATGTGAAAGGTTCCCTAGACTCATGATAAAACCCATGTTTTTCAAGATAATTTTTGAATTATTCATGTTTGTGTCGACCACCATTACTAGTTCACAACATCTTTATGGAATATCCACATTCCATTTCTTCTCTTCTTCTAAAAATCTGAAACATTTTTTTAGCTTATAATTTATAATTCAAATACATAATACATGTAATGTGAGTAAAATCATCAATGAATGAAATAATGTACTTATCTGTAAAAGTATATTGTTTTCTCATTTCCCTAAAAATATCAGAATGAATCATTTCTAGGGGATGAGTTGAAAAATTTTCAACTTTCTTATGCACTAAATTTCTAATTTTCTATTTCCAAAAAATGGAACAACACAAATCACTTATTCCTGTAATGTTAGGAAAATCATAGACACTATCTCACTTTTCTAACTTGATCATATTAATCTAATACAAATGTCCCAAACTTGTATACCACAATTTATTTTCTTTTAATATTCACATATAACACAAATTTTTTATATTAATAACATCAAACAACTTCCCTTATGAATGTTATCCCCTTCTAAAAACTTTTTAATATTCTACTACTTTCACACAAAAAAAATATTTTATGGAAATAACATTATTACCTTAATTATAAATTTTTGAAACACTTAACAATTTTTGTTTCATCCCATAAACAAATAAGGATGTTTTGGATTTCAATTTTTCATTCCCAATAATAGAATATTTGATTCCTTTGATTATAAGAGAATTGTCATTACCAAAATTCATTATTCATTCTTTAAAATATTTCACATTCTAAAAAATATTCAAATGTTCTATCAAATGTGAAGATCATCCAATTTTAAAATAAAATAGTTCATTATCCTTTTTTATCTTTGAGAGCAGTTTCTACAACAAGAGATTTTTATTTAAAATTATCTTTCATCACATATGGATTTTGATAATTATTATAGATATTTTTTTATACTGGAAAGAAGAAAGAAATCATTTTGAATGATGTCCAGGATATTCACATATTTACAAAACAATTTCCAATTGTTATAATCTATTTTTAATCTTCATACCAACATTATCAGAATTTATTCTCTATGTGTATTGAATCCCCTTAAACTTTACTTCAAGATACTAATGTGATTATTGTAGTGTTTTTTATTTAACCAATGCATATTTTCTATATGAAGAAATACACCCCAATACCACCAATAGACATATAAAAAATATTTTCTTCTATAAGTTCCATACATACTGGTGTTGTAAACTTATTTTTATAAAATGTTAGAATTTTTCAAATTATGACCTCATTGAGACCTATAAGTTATTATATATTTTGAAATTTTATTAACTAACTTTTATTTCTTCCCATCTTCAACAGAATCAACAGTAGTAAAAATATTTGATTCAAAATATGAAATTTTAGAAAATTCTAAATTTTAAACATTGTTAGTTTTGGATATATACGTGATTTTATAAACTTTATTAATATTATGAACCTTTGAGGATAAATTTTATTGATCATTCTCATGTTCAAGCTTCTCATAAATTTCACCAATTATAGAAACCTACATTTTGAAACTCATAACTCCCTACTTATTTTTAGATAACTTTTTTAATAAGTTCTAACTCTTCCTCCTTCACATTTTTCTTTATATAATGATGCTCATTTAAATTATTATTTTTTCTCAGGATATTTCTTTAAATGATCAATAAAATTTCGAAAAATACATTTATTTTTAAGAAATTATTCTTTACATTTTACTATATAAATTTACATTTTAAAATTATTGATTTCCCTTTCTAGTCCTAAAATATTTTTAAGATATTATTTAAACTCTTTTTTAGTGAATATTTGGATGGGGTATCTTCTTTAGAACTAATGATTTTAAAACCAAAAAAAATATTCATCATTTATTATTATAATAAATGTGTCTTCTTCTGCAACTATAATTAATATTTTAGTTTCAAATTTACTATCTTCATCTTCTTCATACATATAAAAAACATCACATTTTTGAGTTAGAGAATTTTTTATCCTTTTCCTTGGAATAAGATTTCAATTTTTATAAATGATTATCAAATGTTCTTATTGAATTTCATTCATCTTCATCACTTTTTTCTTCCTCCTTTATTTGAGGGAAATTTATACCAAAATAACCAATATCTCCACATCAAAATCATTTTAGTGGTAGATTCCCTTTGTTATTTACTATGCCTTTTTCCCCATTTTTAGAAAAAAATGACAAAAATTTATCCAAATAATTAGTAACCTCATCTTCATTTTCAGAGTCACCAATTTATTCATCTTCAAGAATCTTCTTATATTTTCTTTCAGGGAAGCTTTAAATTAAATTTATTTGTTAACACATTATTTTATTTTCATAACTCTATCTCTTATAATTTCTTATTTAATGAGAGTATTATTTGATTCATACAAAGATAGAGTTTCAGGATCTATATATTCCAATGATGAAACATTGTCATCAATCTTATCTAAAAAAATTCATATAATCTTATCAGAAATGGTTAAATCAACAAGATTTTAACCAAGACATATTATGGTGTTTACAATGTCATTCACCCTTGTAAAGATTTCTCTAACAGATTCATATTCACCCATTTTAGGTTTTCTTACTTTAGCCTCCATATTTGTAACTTTGACTTCTTAACTTTCATTTCCTTTATAAATATTTTCAACTTTTCCCAAATACCTTTAGTAGTTCCAACTCGCATTAATCTAAAAAATTCACTTTTATAGAGTGATGAAATTAAATCATTTTTATACCATCCATCATTCTCTAGATTTTTCTTATCCTCAGTTGTAAGAGAAACATTATTAGCATAAGGTATAAATCCATCTGTAGTAGCATCCTAAACTTCATAACCAAGGGATATAAGAAATGTAAATTTTATATATTTCTACATTAGATAGATATTTACATAAAATAATACAATCACCTTACTATTAATCCAATACAAATCATCCATAGAAACTTCTCTTCAAACTTTATCAAAGAATCAATTAAGGTAACACTCCGTCTGATACCAATTAAAAAGGCCCGTGTATAATCAGTGTAATAACTGATAAAGGGAGGGGGTGAATCAATGATATCATTTTTTTTGGAGCCCTATTATTAATGATCAGAGAATCATGGTTATTGTTTTATTAATGAGTTTTATGTTTTATGATAGCATTTTATACTATAAGGAATTTTGGTGAAAATTTGGCTAAGAATACAAATGACTCACCAATAAAGCTAAGTCACCACCAGGAATGACCCACCGTCAGTATGGAATTTTGGAAAATTACTATAAAGACCCATAGTAAGAGATGAGTCGCCATTAGAATATAATTTTAGAAAAGTACTAGAAATACCCACCATTAGTGATGAGTCACTATCAAAATAGAGTTTTCTAAAAGTACTAAAAGACCTATCATCAGATACGAGTCACCATTCAGATGAAAATTTGGCTGTGTATGGAAAATACCTAATGACAATAAGGATTCACCATTTAGGATGATTAATCAATAGATGATCCACTTCCAGACTCTACCTACCGTCATGATGGAAATTTGGAAAAGTGTTGAAATGACCAAAAACTGAGATGAGGCACCATTGAGAATGAGATACCATCAACCTAACTCACCAGCAGCCTAAAACACAAACACATGACTCACCATCAGAGTTTTCTCAAAGTAATAAGAGTCACCATCATTATTTTTAGGATATTTTAATTAATTAATTTTAATGGATATATTATCTAATTTAATGAGAATTATTATTTTAAAGATTATTCATAAACTATTTTAGGGATTAATGAACTTTTGTGTCAGAGTATAGTATAAGGAGCATATGATCTGAATAATTATTCTTTAAATAGTTACTCTTATATAATATAGTTAAATCATGAAGAAGACTCCCTTGTGATGATATGTGTGTGCGAAGTGAGATGGAATAGTATTGTCAGAAGATGAAGAGTGCTGCAAAGTGTGAGACTTATAAGAGAATTTATGCACTACATCTTAAATACATATGATTATGGGAAGTAGAGAATAACAAACATTCAGATCCTTTCCCATAGACAAAATAAATGATATTATGATGCCCTATTTTACGGAAATTTTTAGAAATTCGACTCAAGATTCTATATAATCTACATCTAATGAGTCTCATACTTCTGATCACAATAGACCAAGAAACACCATCCTTTCTTCATATTTTCACTTAATCTTTCTACTTATTGTCTCAAAGTTTCAAGAAGTTTGTGTTTAATCTATTTATTAAACACACAGTAACTTATGTACTATAACTACAAGATACTCAATATCTTCTCACTCTCTATTTATATTTTTAATACCCATAATGTTGCAGAAAAGGTCCTTGTGTGGCCTATGCTTATTTTATTTCCCAGAGTTATTATGGAAGAGGTACCTGTGTGGCCTGGATAGCTAGTTATCTATTATGTATACCTGATACAGGTTTTGGATCAATATTATTTTATATAATCTTCTTGGAATCAATTTATTTCTAGATGGAGAGTATTAAGTATCGGCTCAAGACAAAAACTCTTGTATTTATTCCGTTTGAAGTTCCCAGTCAGGATCAAGTATCACTAAGAGGGGGAGGGGGTGAATCAGTGATATATTCTTCTTTTTATGTTTCCCTCTAATTTAAACAACCTTCGCCTCTTGTTAAAGAGTTTCTTCTCTGCTGAACACACACAACCACAAGAACACAAGATTTACAAGGTTCACTACTCAACAAGAGTAGCTACATCCTTGGTATGGTACGGAAATAATCTAGTACCACACAATCAACTTGAAAACAATCCTTTGATGTAGAATACAATGAGTAGGATATACCCATACACTCGTTTAGCACTTGGAAAACAATCTGCAAGTGCGTGTGAACCCTCTTAGAACAAATATGGAATTACAGTATTTTAGTGCTTCATTACAATTGAACAGTTGTATTCTCTGAAGTACAGATCTTCACTTTCC
Organism: Viscum album; assembly: GCA_963277665.1. Classification (NCBI taxonomy): domain Eukaryota; kingdom Viridiplantae; phylum Streptophyta; class Magnoliopsida; order Santalales; family Viscaceae; genus Viscum; species Viscum album. The sequence goes on from OY728150.1 coordinate 239,388,436, forward strand.
TACCTAGAAGCTGGTAAGAACTCCCATTCGCAAAACTGAATATCTGCGAAGACACCAAATTTTTCGCACAACCTTTAAGATATCTTGCGCGCAATTCAAATGCCTTGCGTGTAAAAATCCACTTTTGGAATGGAAAACTTATTTTGCGCAACTTCATTTTTCGCGCAACTATTCACTATTTTGCGCAACTTACATTTTACGTGCAAGCCTCTTTCTTTTCGCAAAACTCCTTTTTTACGCGCAAATATCTTCCTTTTCACGCAACTCCCTTAGCGTATAATTTTACGCGCACAAGAGCTCAGGATTTCTTCTAAGTGTCGAGAATTAACAAATGATAGGGGTTCACCTCATATTTATAGTCATTTTTTACCCCGCATGAAAAACACTAATCCACACGTAAAACCGCCTTCATGCGCATAAAAATTCTTTCACGCAGCTTCACATTTCGTGCAATGCTTCAATATTTCGTGCACCTTATGCCTTTTCTAATTTTCGAGCTTCTGATCTCGAAAAACCTTTTGAGCGAAAAACTTCATTCCTCTATTTTGTGCACCACAACAATATTTTGCACAACCTTCATTTTTTTGCGCATCCCGATGATATTTCGCGCAACCCGCATATATTTCTCATAGCCTTTTTATTTTGCGCGCATCCCGCTGATTTATCGCGCACCACTTTATTTTTTCACGCAACTTGCCTAAATTTCTGCACACTCCATGCCTTTGTCATTTTCCGATGTTCTGACCTTGAATCATGCTTTGTAAACAAAAATCTAAACCATATTCAATCTTGCACGCAACATCCATTTCCAAAAAACTTTTTCATCTCCTGATTTTCAGGCCATATAATTTGGTAAACACTGGAAAACGGTGCCACCTTAAAATTTGATTTTGTGTCGCCTCTAGATTGTTCATGGCTTTTTCTTTTCTCTCTTCACTACTTCTCATAACCATTCACCATCTTTTATCACGAATTCCACTATCATGATATATATCCTTTTATAGAACAGATCTAGAATTGTTAGAATTACAATGGGAAGTACTGAAACTTCCTTATCTTCCAGCAGCATTACTCCTTCCATTTAAAATGTATATGATTGGCATCATCATTTCTTCCCCTTTCCTTCATAAGGATTTCATCACAAGTTCTCATTACTTATGATATTTCTGGATTACATATCAGCAAAGAATCGTCTGGTTTCAATTACTTTACAAAGTGAGTTGATTTATCTTCTTTTACAACAAAAGACAACACTATGTAAAATCTAACTCTTCAAACTTTCTTCTCCATCCAACTTGGTCCCAAAATCGTTGTGTTTTTTGTTTCATTTTAAATAATTAAACTAATTTTTTTAACTTTAAACCAAACCACTACATTGATTGTTAATATTTATTAGTGTTTATATAATTTTTTGATCATGTAAATTGATTTATATAGTTAAAATAGTTTTTGTATTGTTTAACTAAGTCTTAATCACTCTTTTAAATATATTTTGAAATATAAAAACTTGTATTGATTTTCTATTTTGATTAACTAAGATATATTAATTATTTGAGGGATTTTTTTTAAAAATATTTTAATTGAATTTTTTTGGGGTACTCAATTCACCCCCACTTCAGATACTCACTCTGACCAACATTTGGTATTATATTATTTTTAAAATATTTTCAACTGTGATTTTTATTATGTTTTGGAGATCTAAATTTTCTATCAATTCTAAATTTATATCTTTAAATGGATAATAGACAAGAAGGTTATTCTAAAAACATATCTCCATTCATTAATAGGAAAAACTAATCTCAATGGAAAACAAAAATGAAAATTCATAATGGAATCATGGGTTTTGAAATATGTTCTGATATAGAAGATAAAAATTAATTACCAAAGACTGCTAGGAATATATGAGATGATACTACTAAATATTCTTATAACAAAAATTGAAAATCCATGAATGCTCTTTACTATGAGTTAGGAGATTACAAGTTTAATAGGATATCTACTAGTGAATCTTCTTATGAAATTTGGGATACATTATCTATTTCTCATTAAGGAACTACTAATGTTAAAGAAATTAGATTGAACACTTATACTATTAAATATGATGAATTAAAGATGTAAAATGGTGAGTTTATTTGTGATATGTATCTTAGGTTCAGTGATATAGTGAACAAAATGATCTCCTTAGGGAATCCAACATCTAACAATGATCCAATCATATGACTATAGAGATATATCCAAGAAATATGTAGAGGAACATCAGTTTAAATAAGAGAATCTTGTGACATTAGTAGACTACCTATTAAGGAATTGATTAAGAATTTGATTATGTATGAGGAATAAATTAATGTTAATCATGAAGAGGATGATGAACCAAAATGAATTCAATAACCATTAAAACTATTGTATCAAACTATAAAGAAAATAACATTGTGTAAGATGAAAGATTCAGTGATGAGGAATCACTAGCTAACAATTATGAATGAATGACTCATTTTTTTAGAAGTTTTATGAAGTTATACAAGAAGAATATATTCTTTAGAAAACCAAGCTATAAAAGAATGTATGATAATAGAGGAAATTGGAATAAGGACTGGAAAAGATATGATAATTCAAATGATATCACCTATTACGTGTGTAAGAGAAAAGGAAACGTTACATTTGAATTTCCCAAGTTAAAGTTTAAGAAGAAGTATGATAATAAGGATTGAAATTATAAGAAATCCATGAAAGCCACATGGAGTGCATTTGAGGATATCTCCGGCGACTCAGACTCAACTCATGAAGAAAATCATGACATAGAAAATATGTTCTTCATGAAAAATATATCTAAGGTACCTTCTGTATCACTTATAAAAAATTCTAGTCACTATGGGGAGGAAAATGATGATGATATGTGAAAAGAATACATGTTTGAATATTGAAATATGATTGTAGATTCATTTAATGAACTCAAAGACAAATACAAAGTTCTAAAGTAACAATATGATTTATATGCTAATCTTAAATCTGATCTTGTTATAGAGAAAGATAGGAAAGATAAATTATTGAAACAAAATTATGAACTAAAACTTTTAAATGACCAGTTGAATAAATATTATATAGATATAGTAATGGATGAGAAAATATCACTCAAATACTTGGAAAAATTACTCCAAAATATATTACTGGTCTAGGTTACCACCATAGAAAAAGAACAATTGTTAGGATCACTTTTTTTCTTACATCCAATTCTATAAATTCTATAGTTAGTTTTTATTAAATAGGATTGAATCATGTTATTATTTTAAATATTTTATAGTATTCTTATAGGAACCCTATCAAGAAAATATCAGTTCCTAAATCCCTAATCACAAACATACCTAGACGTAATAAAATTTGGGTACCAAAATCATTATTGGTATAAAAAAAATTTGTATGGAAACTTTTGGAAGAGATCCTTTTAGAAAACCTTGAGGATGATTTATCCACATTGAAAATAAATTACAAACTTTCTAATTCTGTAGTAAAACATGTGAAAAAATCATCTAGTTTTGAGGAACTTTATGAACATGAACTAGAACCTATAGAAGAAAAGTAGGTGACTATAAATTATTTTTCAAGAACATTTATGACTCTTAAATACCATCATTTAGACTCTATAGTTGGAGACATAGATATATGTACCCAAAATAGAGCTTCTCTAAGAAAATAGTTTGAACATCAGGCATTCTTGTCACCCAAAGAACATTACTGATGCAATTAATGATTAATTCTAGGTAATGGCTATACAACATAAACATATTCAATTTGAAATAAATATATTTTGGGAACTTGTTTATAGACCCAAATACACCTTGAAAATATGTACTAAATTGGTGTTTAGAAACAAGGTTGATGAATATGGAACAATATTGAGAAATAAGTCCAGACTAGTTGCACAATGGTATATACAAGAAGAAGTTATAGACAATGAGGAAACCATTTCACCTTTATCCAAACTTGAATCCAGTAGAATACTTCTTTCCTATACCGCACATTTTTATTTAAAACTATATCAAATTTATGTAAAAAGTCCATTATTTAATGGGTATATATTTGATAATGTTTTTGTAAAAAAAACTTTGGATTTCCTAACCCCCTTTCCAAATCATGTTTTTAAACTAACGAAAGATTTATATTGTTTAGAATAGACTCCTAGATCTTGGTATGGTAGGATCTTCTCTTTTCTTTTCTCAAACATATTTTTAAAAGGTATAGAAGATCCTAATTTGTTCATAAAAATATTTTCAAAATACGTTTTAGTTATTCAAATCTATATATATGGTATTATTTTTGTATATTCTAAAAATTATTTATATATTGACTTTTCGAAGATGATGAAAAATGAATTTGAAATGAATTTATTGGTTGAAATGAAATTCTTTCTTATTTTTTGTTTTTTTCAAAATAAAAAGGAATTATAATTAATAAAATTAAATATACTAAAGACCATTTAAAATTTTTTGGTTTGGCTAGAACTAATAGTAGTGATACTCATATGAGTACCACCTACAATTTGGATCATGATGAAGTTAGGAAATCAGTGGATCAAACTAGTTACTGATGGATGATTGGATGTCTACTCTACTTAACTACTATCCGACATGAAATTATATATAGTGTGTGTTTTTGTGCTTGTTTTTCATGGAAACCCAAAATATCCGCACTTAGTTTATATAAAATGATATTTAAACAACTCAAGAATACAACTAAAATTGGATTGTTCTACCTTAAAGGACAAGAATTTGACCTAGTTAGTTTTTCAGATGTTGATTTTGGTGGTTTCATGCTAGATAGAAAAGTAACATTTGGAACATATAATATTTTGGTAAATTCTCTAGTTTCTTGGTGTTGTAAGAAACAAAATTCTATTGCACTATCTACTGCTGAAGCTAAATACATAGCTACAGGTAGTTGTTGTGGTCAAATTTTGTGGATGAAACCAACTTCTCTAGACTATGGATATCAATTATGACATGTAACTATAAAATTTTACTACACAAGTGCTATAAATATTTCTAATAATCTTTTTTCTTACTCTAGAATAAAACAAATTAATGTTAGTCATCACTTTTTGAGAGATCATTTTCAAAAGGGGGATATAAATCTGGAATACATTGGTAATGAACGTTAGCTTGCTAATATGTTTAATAAACCTTTTAATTCTGAGAGAATGAACAAAATCAAACATGAATGTTGTATAATTAAATTTTTATGCTTAATTTTATAGGTCCCTCCATTTGTGTTTACCCACCATTGGTGTTTACCCATCGTTGGAGTTTTACCCACCGTTGGAGTTTTACCCACCATTTTTTCTTACCCACTGTTGTATTTGTATCCACCATTGGAGTTTTACTTACTATTGGTGTTCAACCACTAATTGAGTTTTACACATCTCTGGTGTATACCAACCATTTCTGTTTACATACCATTAGAGAGTTACCCACTATTGGAGTTTACCCACCATTGGAATAACTAATAGTTAGTTTTTGATCAATCATGGTTAATTCTTATTCAAGAGTAATTTATTTATTTAATTTCTATTTAATTAAAACGGTATTTCATTTTCCAATTTAAAAATATCTAAATCCATAAATGATATAAATTATACACTTTTCTAAATTTAGATGCTCTCTCCCTCGCACATTTTTCTTTAAACCTCATTGTTCCCCTTTATTTCCTGACTTTTAGCATTCCCTCAATCTTGTTTAAATATTCCAAGATGATATCCATGGTTAGAGTGAAGTAATATGAAAAATATTCTATTCCAATATATATTAATCATAAGGGATATATGGTAGAATAGATATATGCTATTGGATTACTAAAAAAAATTTCTTTTTATATTCCTGATGGATCCGAGCGTGCAGAGGCACCTATCATTGCTTCTATATCCTTGTATACGCCTATCATTTCATCTATTACTATTAATTTTGTATCTATAGATCACCTTAAATACATTATAGAAAGGATCCAACCCAAAATTATTTATCACATTCAAGAAGTGGAAATAGAAAATAGAAGACTTTCTAGTGAGGTATAGTATTTTAGTTCAGTACTGGAGGGGATGCATACTACCTTTTTTTCTAGTATAAATGATTTTATTGAGAGTTTATAGAGTATGTATTTAGAACCTTATACTTTGAATGTTACACCTTCTCCTCCTTTGGATGTTTATTTGATCGATTCTATGGTTATATAAGATATTTGAGTTGTTTTAGGTGATGTTCAAGGTATCCCTCAGGAATGTTTGAGACAAATCTAGGATAACAGTGGTCATGTGCATATGATAGTTATAGAATGTATGAAGGATATAAATATTGATAGATAAACCATCAAAAATGCTATAATGTATTATTTATCTTGAATTTATACTCATCATTAGCTAAAATATAAAATCATGTTCCTTACTAAGAACGTTAGGATGCCTCCAGTGACTCAAACCATCAAAGAAAAAGTCAATAAGTTGAAAGTGGTTAACCCAGTGATAAAGATGTTTATGGAAGAGAAAAATGACTTTTTTTAGAGATATGTAAAGAGGATTAAATATCATAATGGAGTTCATAAATATGATAAATCATTTTCTTCATGTCTTGGGTACCTTAATAGTGGGTCAGGATGCCATCCTAGTCACTGCTCATCTCACTCCACCAACTTCTATTCCAGAGTTTTTCACATCAGGTGTTACCAGAGATCCTAATCACCTTTACTTAGTCAATTTTTTCCTAACTCTTAGATATTATATTAAGAATATCTATCATATTATTATCATAGAGACACATTCTCTTCCTTATTTAACTACAACTTCCCCTACAATTTCCCCAACATCTTCCACTACCAATGATATTGGAAATGAACTTGTTTTTCCTTCTACCTAGCCTGAAATTTTTTGATATTACCCTTTAATTCTTCAATAAGGATGATTTTATGATTTTTTTGTATCTATTTTTGACCTTAAATAAAAAAAATTATCAATAGTCTATTTATTTGTATTTATTTTTTCCCACTATTTGATAATCCAAAAAATGGGAGAATGAATCTCTATCATTTATTAACATCTATTTTATCTTTTTAAAGAAATTTTATCTTTTGATGCCATCCTTAATATTTTTTTTAATAAGCAAACTAAATATGGATTTTATTTCTAACTTTTACAATACTACTAATATTTAATACCATCATTAATATTAATTATTTTATATTAGACCTTTGATATCGTATGTATTTAATTTATCTCTTTGATATAGTCATTATTGACTACCGATGATACCATTTTCAACTTAATATCCTTTATACCACATTTATTTCAATTTCTTCCTTTGATACCATTTTTATTAATTATTGGTATTTACTTTTTTTTTGTTTTTTCACATACCATCCTTTTCATTTAATATCATTGATACTATTTTAATTATACTATCATGTCTTTCAAAAGACTAGATTTTTAAAATGTTAATCTGATATACTTTAATCCAATTCTCATTCTATGCATGGTTAATAAAATTCCATGCTTTGTGATAATGAAAAATGTATAAATTGTTGAAAAACTTGTTTTAATGATCACAAAATCATGTTTATTATGTTATTGATGAGTTTTATGTTTTATGATAGCATTTTATACTATTAGAAATTTTGGTGAAATTTTAGAAAAGTACATAAATGACTCACCGTTGAAGTTGAGTCACCTACAGGAAAGACGCACCATCAAAATGGAATTTTGGAAAAGTACTAGAATGAACCACCATCAAATAAAAGTCACATCATAATGTATTATTGGAAATTTATTGGAAACACCCACTATTAGAAATGAGTAACCATCAGAATAAAATTTTGGAAAATTACTTTAAAGACCCACCATTAGAGATGAGTCACCATCAGGATAAAAATTTAGATAATATGGAAATTACCTACCTCTAGAAAGGAGTAACCATTTAGGATTACTCACTGAAAAATGATCCACCACCATACATTACCTATTATCAAGAAGGAAATTTGGAAAAGTGTTGAAATGCCTACAATTGAGATGAGTTGTCGTTGAGCGTGAACTATCTTCATCCTGACTCATCACTAACCCAATTAACCTCTAGGATGACTCAATATTAGTGTGTTATCACCATCAAGAGAGTCACCATAAGTATTTTATAGATATTTAAATTAATTGCTTCTAACAGCTATATTATCGAATTTATTCAATAGGAATATTTTAATGATTATTCTTAAACTATTATAGGGAATAATTAAATATTATGTCAGATTTTATTATGAGGAGATGAATATCTAGATGATTGTTATTGAAATTGATACTCTTTCATGTTGATGTTAAATTATTAAGAAGGCCCCATCATGTGGATATGTTAGTGAGAAGTACGCTGGAACAATATTTCAAGAATTGGAAAAGTGTTTTGAACTGTGAGACTTGAATGAGAACTTATTTTTTGTATAACTGCACATGACTATGAGAAAGTAGAGAATAAAAACATTTAGATCCCTTCCCATAGAAAAAAATAGAGCATATGATGATCTATTTTAATGTAATTTTGATAAATTTGATTCGGCCTCCTATCTAATCTATATGTGAGGAGTCTCAATATTTAGAGTATAATAGATTGAGAAACAACATCCTTTATTCATCTTTACACCTGATCTTTCTACTTATTGTTTTTACACTTTGGGTAGTGTGTGGTTTACACTATTTATTAAAAAGGTACTGAATCTTGTTCTATAACTGGAAGTTACTCAATATATTCTCACTCTCTCTTTACATTTTCTTATCCACAATGTAGTGGAGAGGTCCTTGTATGGAATGTGCTTATTTTATTTCCCATGATTATTGTGGAAGTGGTTGTTGTGTGGCATAGATAGAGGTTTATCTATTGTTTATGCCTGATCTAGGTTTTGGATCAAGATTATTTTATATAATTTTCCTGTCAGTAAGTGACTTCCATGTGGAGAGGATTTTGACTCAGCTTGAGACTTAACCTCTTTTATTTATTCAACTGTGTGTTTTATTTTATTTTATTTTCAAATTGTTAAATTGGATTTGTTTTAAACTATAAAAAACCCACTAATTTGATAATTAATCTTAATTTGTGGTTATATAAGGTTTTCATTGTGTAAATTTATTTTAAACTTATTCTTTGACTGAGACATAATCACTCTTTGAAAATTATTTTAAAATATCAGAACATATAAGCATGAAACCTTACTTGAAGACTTGAATCCATCAGTTATCATACCTAAGTTATCCTTTGTTTACCCACTAGTTTATTATTTTGTTATGACTCTGTCTTGATGCTTTACTTCTTGGTGGTTTCAGGGTGTCCTACTAGGTATGTATATACTCACCCATATATGTTCACTTCCTACACTTGTCATGTTATATATAGATGTTAAGCTATTTAATCAAGATCTAGGTGGACCTATTATGGGTGTTGAGTAGTGGTGCTTAAGGTATTTGGTATGAGGATCATGTTTTAACATTTCAAGTTGTGTGCTGAGACAATTTTCTCTCTAGCTAAGATGTTGGACCAACTTCCTATTTTTCTGGTTTTTCACATTACATTTATTACTTTGGTTTTGTATTGTGGGAATTTATTATGGGTTTCAAGAGGCTATGAATGAATTTCTTATTCTGTTTGTTTACTTATGTATTGATACAGTATGTTTGTATATGCACATGTGTTCATATAGATACATTAGGATAAGGCCTCCCAATTGTGTGATATGCCTACTTTATACTAGTCACCATCCCTTATCCTATTAGAGGTGGGACTTGGGTGACACTTTCATCCAATAACTATTAAGGTAGACACTAATGGTTCATCTCATGCCAGAGTGGTATCTAAGCCTAGGATATCCTAGGATGGTGTTTGGAATTGGAATAGTGGTGAGAAATTGTTTGCGATTTAGGTAAAGAGTGTTAATGTTTCTTGAGTTTAGATCTTAGGTTGGGGTCCCTAGTGTTCATGTGGTGGCAGATGTATCCATTCCTCAGGACATTGATAACCTCCTTATTTACCTATTACAAAAAAACACCAATTTTTAGGAAAACATTGATATATTCACTATATAGTAATGGGTTGTAGTTTCTATTTCCTTTTAGCTACATCTCCCTAGATATTCTATTTTGACTATGGTGTAACATGACTTTTATAGGATACCACCATAAATATAGTTGACTAAAATTACATGGAAGGATCATATAAACAATCAACTTAGTAATGAGGTATCAATTTAGGGGCCTATGCATGATGTGTTTCCCTTGGGTGAACAATGAGAAGTACTTACACCCACTGATAAATGAGATAACCTACCCCGAGTAGAAGAGATTAATGTTTTTTTCACACTAAGTAGCAGATCATTTTATTAGTATGGGATGATGATGCACATGGGGTGGGAGTGCTACATGAGTTTCAGATGTAGAGGCCTCCTAGCTTCTGGTGTGAGCTAAATCCATGGGAAGTAAAGGATTGGATAGAGTCGATGGTCAAGGAGTTCATTCTAGTACACACCACTCTCAACCAAATAGTGGTTCTTAAAGAAGTACTTCTTTATTGAATGAAAACACATTGATTAAAATTGGTGACTTAGATACATGTTGAGATTACTCTTACACACAACTATTCAAGAACCACTTATAGGGGGATTATTTTCCAGTGAACCTACATTTAGTGTGAATCCTGGAGATCCTTAAGTTGTAGAAAGGAATTATGTTCTTGAGTGAGTATGCATAAAGGTTTAATGAACTCACATAATACTCTCTTGACATGATTTATGACAGGTAATTTCAATAATTAACATCAGATAGGGGTGTTTTTAGATATATTCAAGATGGAGTGGTTCCTGTTTCATTACCAATCATATTGGGGTGATGAGACATTCCAAATTGGTAGATAAATTTTTAGAATAATATTTTTAGTAATAATGTGCTAACATTGGTCACCTATAAGTATAGACCTTAGTAGTAGGTGTCCATTAGTGGACTTTCAGACATACATTCCTGATGCATTCTAAGGTACAGTCTTACTCTAGAAGAATATTTTCTCAATGATCTCATAAGGTATCTATTCAATCAAGTAAAATACATTGGTATTATTTCAATGGGAAATGTCATATTTCTCAAGACTGTATGACACATAATAATATAGAGGTAGGATAAGAAGTTTGAAAAAATCCAAGATAGAAGTAGTGATGCAACTAGGGACCAACCAGGGTTGGTTTAGGAGATCCACAGAGGGGTAATGTAGTAAAGAAGATGGAGGATCTTCATGTGGTGTTTGATGTTATCACATGATAAAACCATCACCACTTCTAGTTAGTCTATGTTAGGATGTGAGGTTTGGTGGGTAGGGGCATGGATAGTTATAAGTAGTTTAGGATTGTGATTAAAATTCTCCCAACATGATTCAATGTACAATATTTTTTTCAATCATAGAATAATTTTTGATGAAAAATGGTATGACTCATTGTTTTCTAGACTTATCTCATATTTGAGAATTATAAATTCTGGTGGATCCTCTAGCCCGACCCTTAAAGTTGGAAACTCCTATTTGAGGGAATTATGTTATTACATTTTTTTGATTGTGTGTCTTGGATCTCAGATGGTAGAATATTTAATGGGATTTTTTTTGTTATGATTCATATGATTTAATTTTATGTATGAACTATCTATCAAAAGTATATGCCTATATTGATTTTTTTATTATATATGATATGGTGTACATGGGATGACAATTTGATACTTTCATTCAATTTTGAAAATGAATTCTAGTCAGAGAATCCTATGATTATGAGAAATATGTTAAAAAAAATTTCTCATCATTTTTTTATATTGAATCTTTTTTTAGTGGAATTAATAGATTTTTAATTCTCTTTAGTGGTAGAGGAGTACCCAAATGTATTCCCTGAGGACATACCTAGTTTATCTCCCCCAAAAAATATTGAATTATTTATTGAATTTCATCTTAAAACTGCCTCGATATCTTTAGTATCATATTAAAAGTCCCCTATTAAGAATAAATATCTAAGGGCATAGTTGGAGACCTCCATAAGAAAGGCTTTACCAAACTGAGTGTGTCCCCTTTCATAGTACTAATATTGTTCACTAATATGGAAGATGGGAACCTAAGCTTATCTGTGTATTATTATCACCTGAACAAGGTGACCATGAAGAATAAGTTTTCACTACCAAAAACAGGTATCTTATTTTATTATCTAAAGGGTAAAAGTTGTTCTTTATGATTTACCTTAGGTTTTTATAACATCATCTTTGTGTATATGAGGAGAATATACTAAAGGCGGTATTATAATGCCTTCATAGTCTTAATGAGTTCATGCAGGTATGTTTATTATAAAACATTCCCCAATATTTTTTTAGGGACTCATAAACATTATATTCCAAACTTTCGTTGAATAGTTTTTTTTGGTCTTGGTTTATGAAATTCTCATTTACATTGTATTAGAGGCTGAAAAATCAGAGCTTTTGAGGATGGTCTTGGATGTACCTTGATTGAATAAACTATATGGGAAACATTTGAAGAGTCGTTTTTGGTTTAGATAATTCCACATTATGGGACAGATTATCTTAGAGGTTAGAGTAGCTATGGACCTAGTAAAGATCATAGAAATTATATATTTCAATCCACCCAAGATAGTTATAGAGGTTTGGAGCTTCTTGTTTTGGTTGGATATTACCAGATATTTGTTCCATAATTCTCTAGTAATGTATGGGTAGAGAAATTGATGATGTTGACTATGAAGTCTTGTGTGACTAGATATTCAAATGACATGGTCCTGGTGTATTCTCTGATGGAGAGGACCATATCATCATAATTTTAAAATAGACAGTGGTTTCATTTGTGATTCAAGAGGTGTTTATGAGAGAGTTCCATTAATATCCCTTAGTGACACATCTTAGAGTGAAAAATATGTACCAAGATCATTTGTTCTAGTTTTGGTGTCCATGTATTAATAATATTATTATGGATTTAATCTATCTATGCATCAATTATAAGTAGGTGAAGGATGCGAAAGAAGTTCCAGAGGGTTTAGAACAACCCCATGAGGTGCTGGAATATAAGTGGGAAAATAAATCCAACGATTTTGTAGTGTTACTTCCATGAGTAGTTAGAGTTATGACTTCATCCCGGTGTTCATGGATCAACTCTATGTGTTTTCATACTTCCTCACCATCAGTGATAAAAGTTTAGTTTAAATCCTAGGACACTTTTACATTTAGGAGATCATCTAGCTTTATGGTGTTCCCTTGATCATTATCTATGATCATGATGTTCACATCTCAGTTATGGATAGGTTTTTAGGAAGATTTTGGGACTCTGTTATGAATAATAATGACATTCTATCCCCAAATATATGGATATACCGATCCATCCATTCATGTTCGGAAGTACATATTTTAATATTATATGTTGGACTATGGCTACAGTAGATAGGAACAACTAACCTTAGTGGATATTTCATACAAAAACAGTTGTCGGTATACTATTATTATGAATTATTTTGAGAACCACTATGAGAGACCATATAGGTTTCTACTATACTAGTCATATTTGGTAGATTTAGCACATATAGGGTGAATGAAATGAAATAGAAAATACAGATCATCTTGGTGTAGATGAAGACATATTAGAGACAGTAAGAGTACAATGTGAACTGATGATAGCGGCCTTCGGAGTTTATAAAGTCAGACCATGTGTTTTTAAAGAACTCATATTTACATAGTTTAAAATATTTGTCCATGGTGATAATCAATATTCATTGTTCATTGTTCCATTTCAGATTTTGAGTTGAATTGGAGAGGTTGGTAGCATCTAGTTATACCTATTTATTCTGAATGATTTTATGAAATCATCAACGTGTATTATCTTAGGAGATATGTGAAAAATCCATCCAACATTATCTAATTTTATGAAATTTACATCAAGGATAGATCCCCAATTATATATTCCTTGGTGGTGATCAAGGAAAAATATGAGAAGATCCTTCATGAGTGAATGATTACTTTTCCACATGTTCTCTAACAGTATATGACTCTTCAGAATAGATCATGGGAGGGGAGAACTCGATTTGATGTTTGTACCATCACCTCTTTGAGTAAGTTATACTTGTTGGGATGAGAATCCTTGTAGGTGGAAAGAAATTATTAGCTTTGATTTTTGAAAATAAACCCTATGAATATTTTAAATAATATTTTTTAAATAATTCACAGATTTGGCATGAAATTTTAGGAAACATAATGCCCAAATATTTATATAATAATAATATTTAATATTTAAACTCAACAGAATCCATAATTTTTAAGATAATGGATTTCCTCCTAAATGGACTCTCGAATGGGGAAATTGATACTACCATTGAAATTAGAAAACATGTTTCACACTATGAATGATATGAGGTTCATTCGTATCATGTTATGTGATGGTATGTAGTCATTGGAGGAATAAAAAGGGGATTAATTAAATATATTTTTCTTATAATTAATTAATTAACCATATAATTTATTAATTTATTCTCACATTATAGTATTACATAGCTTTATCCATATAACCTATAGGAATTATTGGGAGGATATCCATGGTGGAGAATGTTGGCGAATGAGCTTGTGATCAATGATTGATCACAAGCACATCAGATATCACCCACATATTCAATAAAAATGATGTATTATTCTTCATCATCAGGGATTAATCAATTTAAAAGGTATGGAATTTGTCTTTTTTCAGTTTTTTACTATTTCTAATATCATTTTTATTAAGTATTAATCCCTCGATAATTTAATACATGATCAACCATTATACAGCCCAATTAATTTAATTTTTTTTAACCTGTGATTTTGGAATAATTGATTCTAGTGCATGATATATTTATATGTTTATTTATATAAATATATAATAGATGATAGAAAATTTTATATAGTCATAACTGGTTCTCACTTTTGTGATTTATAGTTTTCACACTCTGTTTTTCATGAATTCATCACTGATATTTAGTTTTAATGATGATTCGGAATTTCCCTACATGTTATTTCATTACCAGATTTATTATTGGTTTTATGGATTAATATTAAGGATTTATATTTTTTTAATTATGTTATTGTGGATGATAATTGATGGAAATAGGAATCTAAGGAAAAAATAGGGATGCAAGTTTTCAATATCTGGGGTGTGTGGGATGATGTGCCTCTAATGGGATGTGAGGATTCAAGTGATCAGCGTACAAGAACTAATTTATAATGTTGAAAAAATAATGAATGAAATTTTTGATAGAGTTTCATGTGATATTTGTAGTTGAATAAAAGTAATGAGTGAGAAATACCAAGGCATATTAAAAAGGCAATGATTATGGAAAATTACCAACTACATCATGTATAGTTCAAAATAACACACACTATTTTTACGGGAGATGTGGTGAAAGGGTTTCCAAGCGAGCTAAATATCACACGTACATGTGGTCGGGCCCACATATCATTTGAACCTATACAACCAACTCATCATTTATATAATGTACATTTCTAGGAATCCAATTTGTAAAACATTACATGTATATTGAAGCTACACCCCATATACACCTCTATAGAACAAAACATAGGTTGTGAGGTGCGTGATTAATTCTAAACCCAGACCCATACATCACATGAATGGACTTAGATTCCATGTAACTAGTTGTTTTCAAATCATGTTTCCTGGCAGTACACAATGAAGATTTAAACTTGGAGAGACACCCCATGAACCCTCTTGGACACATCATGTAATTAAATTTATCTTGGATTAAGAAATTTAAGTGGTCCTTTAAGAGTGAGATTCAATGTTTAACATAATCGTTGTGTATCTGATCCCCCTAGATTTTTTGGGTATCCCAACCTATTATATAGGTTGTGTTATCCCTTATCTATGGTTTGATCTTTGATGGGGTCAAGTATCCCCCCATGTGGCCTGAAGTGTCGACCCTCTATTACCTCTTCCTAGGTACGATCTGGTTTCCCATCACTACATTCAGGGAATGTGATCCCCTATCATGGGAAAATATATATGGATTTTGTTATCCCTCTCTGGTTTAGGTAATTATCCTATATCTATGATTTGAATTATCCCATCTTAGGTGTCTTTTATAATGGTTTTTCTTTCCTTTGGGCATTCCTTGAGAGGTATCATTGTTATCTTTCTCGATAGAATAACTTCATGGAGCCATGTGAATAATGGTTATCATTTGAATGATTATGAGGGTTGAGACCTTGCTAGATGAATTTTATCATTCTATGATCATATCCTAGTTATCCCTTATTTACCCTATAGTTTTTGTTTTTGGGTCGATTCTCTTATGATACTTCACTTCTTTGTGGTTTCAGGGTGTCCTATTTGGTTTTTAAACTCACCCCTACATGGGATATACCCGAACATGTTGGATTTAGTTCCCTAGAACAAAATTCTGTATACTTTATGATTACATGTATTCATAGTTTTGATTATTAATAAACTCCTTCTCACATCATGATTATTCTTCTATGTAACATAGCTTTTGTTAATTCCCTTGGAGTAGATTTCACACACAAAGGGCATAGAAGTTAGCCACTATGATGAGTACCCAGAAGTTCAATGGTAGTATTCTCAAATATATGTTTATAACTGGAAGTAATCAATATAGGGATACAAATAATACATAATATTAGGGGTGGTGACTCATATGACTTCAATGAATCTTCACATGGTGTATACAATTAGTAATTTCTAGTGTCCTAGATTAAGAGAACGAGATCCAACAATAGGAAATCCATATTTATATTTTTCTTTGGATGTTACAATTTGTAGACCTATGTATTGGTCCTTATAATTTTGGATTATTATTAATGGGTATTATCTGTTGTGAACATTCATATATTGATGAAAACCATGATGACCGTTTTTCATGAAGAAATAGGATATGTTGGGTGCGTCATAAGTAATACATCATTAAAGAATAATGTGACAAAGGACCTGTCCCTTATATTTTTAATGGAAGTAGATACCACATTACCTTGAATGGAAATGGTATAGCCTTACTAAATTCATATCCATGGAGTTTTATAGGAAATTTTAACCTTCAAAAAGTAAAATAAAGAGACATCGATTATATTGGATGATAGAACCAACATGAAACCCGCTTAATTAGAGATATCATAATAAAGGGATTAGATTACACAGTAAGAATTTGTATGAGGTTTGATGTCATTGTGATATTAAAAAATTTCCTTATGGCTGCATTGGGGTAAATCTAGACACTAACCTTTGACCATGGTATTCTTCACTTAATGCCATTGAGAAAGATGTCTAAGGGTCACACACTAAGTGTATATAAAAGATTAGTAAAATAATAATATTATTTATTTTTTAAAAAAAGTAAAATAAACATTATTCTCACACATGGTATAATAATTATTAATGTTTTCTTGATAACATATATTATGTGAACACTTATTTGATAAAATATTTTGGAGAAAATATTTAATAAATATTTATTTTATATTTAGTTAATATAATATTTATTTATTTATTGGAGAATGATACGATAATATTTTTTTAATAAATAAATAGTAATTATTAAAGGCTTGATAAATTTGTGGAGGAATTGAGGGTCAGGTTTAATGGTTTGATGAGAAATAATATATATTAAATACTATTAAAATAAATTATATTGTATGTATATTGCTAGAGTTTTTCATGTATAGATATAATAATAATATTATTATTATTATTATTATTGACATGGGGTTTTATTGGGATTAAAGAAATAATAAAGGGGGAACTTTTACAATTATTATTTTATAACCCTGGCGGTATATAAAACCAATTATATTATTTTCATAAGTGTATCCATTTGACTTTGTTGTGCATAATGATAGCCTAAGAGAATTATCTTAAAGACCTGGAGAGATCCCTCTAAAAAATCCTCAATAATAGATAGAGATCCTCCAAAACCACTGCTCTCAAGTCTAGAGATATCGAAGAGAACCCTTCATTTAAGATATTCTTGGGGTGATCAATGACGAATGAAGCAAGCATCTAGATCTACCATACTAGCACCTATACATTTCTGTGATGAATTTTGAAGCTTCGTGGAACACATGTAGATTAATAATGAAGAAAATAAACTCTCAATTCCTAAAACACAATGATTGTACGACATAGAGATATTTTTAGATCCATCAAAAAAGAAATAATTCATCACACGGTAATTATTTAGTTGTTTAAATTAATTATAAATAACATGTGATGATCCTACATCATGGTTCTGAAATTCAATAATCAGTTAATATTTGATTCAATTCCATTGATCAAATTTTTTATAGTCATGTAAATCTTAGATTAATAATTGATTATGAAAAAATAATGGGTTAGACATACCCATATAGTGCTTCATCTACACCTGGAACCATTAGCTATGTACTGTCTCATTATCATGTGGGTTTCTATAAATTATCCATGCATTACTTATTCCATTTGTTTACTCCATCATTTCTCTAGTGTGTATGTAGATACATACGTATGTGTATATGTATATTAGGTAAAACCCTCCCATCTACGGGATATTCTTACTCGGTGTTGCTCACCAACCCATTTCCTATTGGATGGGGGATTGAGGTGTCACCTTGGATTACTTTAGAAAATGTGGGCCCCAATGGGTTAGATAATGTAATAAATGGAACATGGAAAAATGTTTTTTACAAGGTTTTTCCTCAATGTGAGAGCCTACTTCATATTGGGATTTGTTAAACCCTTCAATCATAGATTTTTTACTATAAACACAAGTGGTTACACAATGTATTTTCCCAATCCCATCATCATAGAGTCATGCTATGATATTTTTATAGTTCCCTAGTATAAAGAAAACTTTTGGATTCCAAATATAAATGAACCAAAATAAAAAAGATCTCTTTTTCTCTCAGTTACATATGCACTAATTGAAATAGATCTTCCTCCTCATGCCTTTTGGAATACATTTCTTGGCAAGTTCACTTATTTAATAACATTAGTAACCAGTAATCTTGATAAGGTCTACCAGTACTTATAACACTCTTTAGATCATCAATGATCTAACTCTTCCTCAACTCATCCTATATTTTGGAATTAAAAAATCCTTCTTTTTAAAAATTAATTATTTTTTAGTGTTATTATTTATTATCATCAATAAAAGAGGTTATTAGATTATCTCTTCTCTATGGAACATTGAGCCATGTTTTGGTCTTTGATCCATTGGGCTTCTAGGACTTCTTGTATTGGGATTATGTGGATCTGGTCTGACAGGTCATGTATGGATTACCTCTCAAAACTATTTAAAAATGACTCATTTATTTAATAAAAGTGGTCTTGGCCCTAACCTATTAAAAATCTAATCATAAAATACTATATGAATAATTTTTACATTTTTGAAATATAAAAAACCTCCATTATTGTAACATCCCACCACTCACCAATTTTCATGGGAAGATTCATAGGTTCTACTAACCTTTGGTGAAACCCCCAAGACACCAATGGCTAATAATAAATGCTAATAGATTAGTAAAATGTTGGTGGATATTTTACTTGAAGAATAAACAAAAATAGATGAGACAAATTAAAAAAAAATCATACCCATTATATGATGCATGAGTAATAATAATTCAACTTAAAAGGAAAAAAATAAGAAATTAAATTAGTGTACAAAATACAAATTAATAAAAAATGATACAAAGAAACTAAATGAAATTCTAACAAAACAACACTGATGTGGCATCACTCTAATGACACCATTAGATAATTCTATGCTCTGGATACTAATCTAAGGAAAAAGAATCATGATTTTCCACTATAGAAATGTGATACCTTTGCCTTACATGTATCAGGGTATACAACAGCTGTAAACACACAAAAGTTACCAAGAAGTTGTTGAGTATAAGGCTCAGTAAGAAACACCAAAATACTTACCAACATATTACAACATTCCAAGAACATATTGAAACATTTTATAAAGTAGAATAGAATAATCTAAATGGATTAATATAAATATATAGATAAGTTATATGTAATAAAAACATTAAAAACAATTATCATCATTACATACCACTTGGAATAACCATCCCATGCTCACACTTACACACACATACATTCATGCATACCATGGATATCCCTATAATCATCAGTTGTGAGTCTTCTTATCATAATTCCATCACTTGATGACCCCCCTTAATTTTGGTTCTTCCAACCATGACCCCTAACATATTTGTCTTATTGATTGTGGTACTTATGAATATGATTCATCCTTATGCTCATGAACACATTCTAATCACACATGAAATGTTTTTAAAAAACCCATTACTTTTGAAAACAATTTCCTTTCAATTATTTTATTAAACACCTTGTGTGGATAATTATCAAACCAATGACTTAGGTACTTAGACCAAGATAGTTTTACAAAAAAAATGAGAGAGAGGAAATTAACCATCAAACATTCATCTTCTGGAATGGGTAGAATGGGAGAGATACCACCTACCTCACAACGATTGAAGAAAATAGAAAACAACAGATGAAACCACTAGATTAAGACTTGAAAATTCATTCCTTAAATAAGTTTAATAGGATCTAATAAAGATACAAATCATTTAATATAGATATGTCTATGAAATATTTTACCTATGGATCCATGAGAGAAAAGATGAGTAGATCTGGAAATAAAAACGAAAAAACAAGGACTTACCAAGGATTCAAGAGATCCAACCCATTGTGATTCTAAAAAACATAATTATGTAAAAAAAGTAAACACAAAGAGCACTCAAGTAAGGAGAGGTGTTAAAGAGATGATGATAGGAGGGGGGAAAGTGAGTTTAGGGTCCTTTATCTGAGTTAATCTCAAATTTTTACGGTATTAAATACATGGTACATAGTCTGGTTTCACAATATAAAAAATCTGCACCATCCATGTTCATGCTATTGGATAACACCCAGTGATTTATAAATTTGAGCCACATATTTATAAAAACCATGTGATAGACGTTCATTGCTATTAGAAATTTACCAAGGAGATTGTATGGTTTCACCACATGGTTTGCAAAATAGTGCTCTAACTATGTGAAGATATAATCCAAAAAACTACCATATCGTATGGTTTCATGGTTCCTTAAGACATGATCCTTCTTTTTGGTTCCTAGAACCAATCACATGGTTTCCTGGAAAAAAATTATAGTTTTCCCCTAACCACGCTTAATCTGTGCACCCTCCGAACACCATCCAAAACTCACTAAAATCACCTAGAAACTCCAAAAACTCAACTCAAGTATTATATAACCTAAAAATAATAATAAAAGGGTAAAAAACCTGAAATAAGTGGTATTATATTATCCATACCATTTTACATATCATCCTTATAAATTGGGGTACTAACATTTATTTGGAAGAGATTGAGACACTATTCCATCATTTCCTTCTCACATTCCCATGTCTCTTCATGAATTTGACCATAAATCCATAAGACCAATACCAAAATGATTATTTTACCATGAAAGATCTTCTCTTTTTATCCAAATTCCATTTCATCATATAAATCATCATATAATTTGGCTCAAGATTAATATGTTCCAATTAAATCACATGGTTAGGATTAGGATGGTAGTTATTCAATTGAGATACATGGTTTTTTTTCATGAAACTAAATCTTAGTGGTAAATAAGACCCATAATCCACATCACTAATATATTAATTTTTATCAAAATAAAAAATTTAATAAGAAGATAGAGTTACTTTCTTACCTAAGAGATGATTTCCTAATGTTAGAGATAATCTCAATAAAATGTGATCACCCAGATCAAATAATAAAGATCAACAATGATTATATTTATATGGTTTTTGAAGGATCTGATCCATTTCTATCCTCTTTATGTTTATATGAATCTTTTTAGTTGTCTCCTACATAAGGAAAATCCCGAGAAGTGAATCCCCCACCATTTCCACCCAAAAAGCAGAGAACAAAAGGATAACCATTTAAATCCTTGAAAATATCCTTATGTATCATTTCCTAAAATGTATTGTTTTATAAGAACCATAATAATAGTATATGATCCTCCCATGAGCCTATATGATCAATAAAACAAGCTCTAATAATGTATGCCAATTTTTTTATTCTCCTTTAGCCTAACCATCAGATTGGGAATGATAAGATGTGTTAAAGGTCAGCTGGGTTCAAAGGGATTGTTTCAAAGACTTCCAAAAACTAGATATAAACCTGGGGTTCTGATTAGACATAACTAAAACTCAAACTCCATAAACCTTTATAAATTCTTGAATATAGAGTTTTGAAAATTCAACCATAACATTGAATTCACAAATAGATATAAATTGTTCTGAATTTATGAGATAATCCACAATCACCCATATGATATCTTATTACTGAACCATTCTTTTAGACCTATGAAATATATATATATATATAACTATATTCTCCCATTTACACATGTAAATTAGAAAATATTTTTACATACCAGTTATCTATTGGTTCTCTACTTTGACATGCTAATAGGTGAGGAATCTTAATACATACTCTGTTATTTTTAATTTCATGTCAATACACTAAAAAAATGTTCTTATAACCTTTTGTATCTTCTAGATTCTATGATAAACAACCCATCTCAAATGGTTTTAGGTAGAAAGATATTTTCCTTGATAAGTTGGAGGGACCACAATATAATCTCTAAAATGAAACATAGTTCTCCCATCTAGTTTTCATATATCAATGGTCTCCCAACCATTGAGTTTTTACATCACAGTTAGAAATTTAGGATTATATTTACGGATCATTTACATACTCAACCAAATTAGGAACAAAATAAACTAGAAAGAAAACTACATAATCACCTAGCTTAGTAGAATCCATATGTATATCAGCTATGATCATAATTAGATACCACTAATCTAAGGACTCTTCATCCAATTGACTATAAGAGTTCCTACTCAATGTGTTAGTCACAAAGATACCTTTACCCAGTGTTTAAATAATGTCAAATTAAAATATTTGAAGGTATTCCATCCACATTCATTTACATAAATTCAAATATATCTATGAGAATATGTGTTTCAAGATCTTAAAATCTATAAAAACCATGAAATTTTCATTGAAATGGTGATGAGGAAAAAGTTTTCAAGGATTGTAATATATAAACTAAATCCAAATCATGTCTGTGTAAATTATTCTCAAGAACCCATAATTTTAATGACCCATAATTTAAAACATGATCTTCCTACATGGAACACATCACAGACCTAATGTAGATGCATCATAATAGAACAAAAAACATCATCCAGATTTTGGAAATGTAAGGATGGGAAATAAAGTATGTTTAACATTAACATCATAGAAATATTAATATAACTCATTGCTCCATTGGAAAGGAACACCATACCTCATCAAAGATTTCATCGAAGAGGCATGCCATGAAAATTCATGAACAAAGAATTGGTAATACCCTACTAAGCTAAGGAAACTATGTATCTTAAATACATTCTTTGGTGGTTTCTAAGAGATAAAATCTTATACATTTACAGGATAAACTGAGGCTTAATTTTCATAAATGACATAGCCATGGAAACATACCTATTGTATCTATAAATCACACTTTAAAAGTATAACATAATATTTATTTTCTCTAAATATACCCAATAATATTCCCAAATGTTATTCATGATTGGAGCTTTCTTAGAATACACCACAATAGTTTTGGTGAACACCGCCATAAAAGATTCAAGATACCTATAAAATATATAATTTTTCAATTTTATAAACACATCTGGTGCATTCATAAGACCAAAGGGCATAACCACATATTCATAATGACTATAGTAACTCCTGAAATATGTCTTTAGAATATCATACTTCTTAACTAAAATTTAGTGATACTCTAATCCTAAATCAATCACAGAAAACCATTTGGAATCCCTTAACTAATAAAAAATATAATTGATTCATGTAAGGGGATATTGATTCATTATCATAACCTTATTTATCTTATGTTTTTCACACAAATCCAAAGAGTTCCATCTGCTATCATGACAAAATTAACTGGTGTTTCCCATAGAGATGTAATAGTTCATATAATCAATTTTCTTTATATTTTTTCATGTTGAACACTAAATTCCATTAATTGTTTTGGTTCAATTATATAAGGAATAAGTGAAATAGGACTGGTACCTGGTATTAATCTGAAATTACACTTCCATTTCTAGTGGAATCCCCAAGAAATTTCTAAAGAATACCTTTTGAAATTGATCTATAATGGTTGGAAAATATAAATATTTGATTGCATCAAATATTCATGACTTTAAATATTAAATAGTATATTCTTATTGAAAAAAAGAAACTACATTCATAAACATAACCGAATACTCTATCAATGAATGATTTTATTTCTTTAGGATGAATAAATTAATTGTATGGGAAATATTGATGTTTTGAGGATATAATTTTTTATTGAACAATTATTCAAAGTCCTCCCACATAATGAATTGTTTGGATTTTTCTTGGACAAATAAATCAAACCACTTTCATGATATATCCTCCAATATATACGCCACTAACTTGATCTTAATCTCAACCAAGGTATCAAGGAAGTCAAAATTTTGGTTTATTCTTGTGATCCACACTTCCTCTTTTTAAGGGTCCAAATACCCCTACAATATTGGTGAATTCTATTTCTAAAATTGCATATAAGGATCTAGTTTACATGGTTCATCATTTTGATTTATATTATAAACATCTTGGAAATATTTCATAATGCCCTGAACATGTTGTTGGTTCACCTGTAGCTCATGTCAAAAACTTGTATTCTATGACCTCTTCTTACAAGATTCATACCATATACCCAGTGACATTTTTATATAACCATAACAAAACAACACTTTTTCATCACTCTATAAAAACTAAAGGCTTATAATATTCAAAATAATTATAAGAAAAAATAATTACCACCATTATTTCAAAAAACAACTATTCTAAACATTTTTCATAAATCATCAAACATAAAATAAACAATGTAATCCTAGTTGGAAGTCTCACTACTAATGCATGATTCACTATAATCATCAATTAAACCTATGAAAATGATATGAAACATACCCATAAGTGTCATGGTACAATTTTTTATACCCATACCACCTTGATATCATGAAATTTAACATAGATAAGTTAGATACATATTTTTACGATAAACATTTCATGTTTCGAAATTCATATCCCCTTGCTAACATCCCAAGATGAGGGAAAAATTATGATAATACCATTTTTTATATCTCACTGGTCACCCATTGTCTTAGGAAAATGTAGAGGTACTACTATCATAGGTGACATACCCTAGAAAACAAAGGAAAAAAATAAATTTAAAGGGCTTAGTAAAAATTTGGGGGATGATTTCCCTTAGGAATCAACACAACTAGTTGAGACAAATTACTAACAACCATACCAACTATATAATGCGTGAGTAATAAGAATATATCTCAAAAGGAAACAAAATAAATAGTAAAAATAGAGTAACATATATAAATTAATAAAAGATGATACAAAGAAACTAATGCACAAACTATCTTAGTAACATTGATGTTGCATCAGTATAATGACACGAATAGATAAATCCAAGCTCTAAACACCAATATGAAGAATAAGTACAATGATACACCACTAGATAGATGTGGAACTTTTCTATTACCTGTATATCGGTATAAAACATCTACAAAAACAAAATATTTCCCAGGAATAGTGTGAGCATTAAACTCAGTAGTAAAATACCCAAAGACATCCCACCACATGCCACTAGGACAAGAACTTATTAGTGTATTTTTTTTAAATAAAATATATAGATAAAAAATTTAATAAAAATCCATAGATAAGCTCAATGTATAAAACAATTAAACAAAGGATATCACTACCTTTCATGTAAAGACCCAGAAATTTCAAGGAAATTTTTTTCATAATTTTCATTGGAATTTTACAAGAATGCGGTTTCTGACGGCGCCAGATTTCGAGGCCCGGTGTGCCCGAAATCATTTTCTGAAGTTTGGATCGGGTACGTTCAGTGAACGGACGAGCGGGTTTTTCTAACTTTTGAACCGGTGCTCAGAATCGAATTCCGAGGGCACCGATGAAACCGTAGCGCCGATAATTGCTTAAAAACACATGTTCTGGAGTTGTGTTTTCACGAGTGTTGATGATAAAAATTGTGGAAGTCTATTTTATAATTATTCTACAATTTTTATTTTACTGTAAGTGTTAAATCCTTTCAAAGGAAGTTGGGTAACTACCCAACCTCCCTTGGGAGGTTATGAGGGTGGTGGGGCCCACACGAACCCCACCCCTTCATATCCTCTAACCCCCTCAACTCACCATAAATATTGAATAACTTATGTTAATAACTTATGACATTAATGGAGTGAGTTTAATGTGAGTTTTTTAAATTCAAACACTTGAATTTAAAAATCCATGTTGAGTTAATAAATTAAGTGTGACTTAATTTATTTTGGGTTAGTTCCTTTGTTGCTTGGGAGGATTTGGGAGGCTTGAATATCATCTTCTTCAACGACGAAGAATGTGAAGAACGAATCAGTCTCCGACGAAGAAAACCATCCTTCCACGAAGAACGACGACATGCCTTCCTTCCTCTTCACCGCAGCACGTGAGGAGACGTCGCTTCCTCCTCAGATGCACCCCGAAGTCGTCTTTAAATCCTCATTCCGCGACTCCGCTCTTGAAACCGAGGTAGGGGGTTTGCGTGTTTTCTATACGTGATTCTCTTTCGTCTTTTATCAGCGTCTGTTTAGACCGCATGATATCAGTTAACGGGAGGAGGCCGGACCGCACAAACACGGCCGCCCCTCCCTTTTTTTTCTTGTTGTTGCGGAATGAATGAAATTAACGCGGTGTCGTCGCACCACGCGAGTTCGAGCGGCAAGGATGCGCGACATCGTCACGCCGCGCGGGATCGAGCGGCAAGAATGCTCGACATCGTCACGCTGCGCATTCAAATTTTAAACTCTCGTGCGTGGGTTTTTGATTGCAAGGAATTCGTATAATTTATTTTGGATAAATTATACCCTCGTCAATGTTTAAAATCATGTGTTATTATTTTCCAATTGATAACACCTAACGCGGTGGGCGCGGGCCGAACAAACACAGCCCGACAACCCTCCGCAGCTTGTTTATCGATGTGCGGATCGACGGACGATGACGAAGCAAACCGCTAAGGCGTTTGAATCCCTTCGCAGTGAAGGTCGGGTCCCAGGAGGACCGTTGGCGAAGACGGCATGAGAAACGGACCACCGGAGCGCGTCCTGTGGTCCGCAGAAGGCGGGGGCGGCGCGCCGACGGAAGGCGGCGACGGCGATTGTCGCCGGCTTCAATTAGCGGTGAGGGGGGGGACCACGCACCCCGCCCGCGGCTTCTGTGCGGCCGCGCCGGCCGAGCCGGCCGGGCCGGGTCGCGCCGGCCAGGCCGGGCCGGGCCCAGAACCCCCGTTTTCGGACCCTCTTTGGTATTTTGCCCATATCCTGGGCTATGGACCTGCGATCGACGAACCGTCAGTTGCATAGAGATCCTTGGAACGAGGCGATCGTTTCGGAATATCGCACTCAAGGTTTAGGAATACTTTGGGTTCGGCCGGGTTGGTTCGGATACGAAACCAACCGGGCCCTCGGAGCGGAAACGCTTATATCTTGAGCTTCGGACTTCCGATTGACGTTCCGTCGACTTTGATGGATTCCTCTAAGTGAGACGGATCTTTTGGCTTACTCCGCTCGAGGTTTGGATGCCGTCGGAGTGCGGTCGGGTTGGTTCGCTCACGAAACCAACCGGGCCCCTGGAACGAAAAAGCCAATAACTCACAGACCGAACGTCCGATAGACGCGCCATTTGTCTCGTTAAATTCCTCATGATGAGACAGAACTTTTTGTATTCTTCGCCCGAGTTTCGGTTGCTATTGGATAGTGGCCGGGTTGGATTGTACCCGAAATCCAACCGGACCCTTGGAACAGAAAAGCTGATATCTTTCAGACTGGACGTCTGTTTGACGAACCGTCAGCGGCGTTGGTGATCACGTTGAGAAACGGTCCCTATGAGAATACCCTATGAGAGTTCGGGGTACAGTTGAGATATGGCCGGGTTGGTTTGCTCACGAAACCAACTGGGCCATTGGGACGAAAATGAAAATAACTCACAGATCGGGCGTCCGATTGACGCGCCGTCTATTGCGTTGAGACCCCTATGACAAGGCGGTCCTTTGAGATACTTCTTCGTGGGACTTTGAGATACTTGGAGTATCGACCTGTAGCTCGTGGAGAGGACCCTCCCAGAGATGAGCGTGCGGAGTACGAAGACCGTGTAGCCGACTGAGACCTGACGACTGCTTGACCGACTCGACTTGGAGTGAGTCGACTAGCCCAGTGGACGGAGCACTACTTTGTGAGGTGCAGACCCATGGCGGACGGAGCACTACCTGTGTGACAGTGCAGACCCGCGGTACTCGTCCGGAGAGTAACTCAACAGGCTACTAGGGGGTGTGCACTACTGTGTTTGGGTGACATACATCAGTGGAAAGCACTACTGTGTCTGGGTGGCTGACCCGTGGTACTCGACAGGAGGAGTACCTCAGCAGTCTTAGGATAGTGAGCAGTACCTTGGAGTCATGACAGGACCACTGTACACTCCAGAGACGGAGCTCTTCAGCAGTTATGGTTTTGATAATGCAAATCCCGGTTTGAGCTGAGACTTTTGACCTTTGTGTTTACCTCATGATTGAGATGGGTCACTTGATAACTTAGGTATATGTATGGGCATATACCTGAGTAGTGGTTATCTGTTTATTTCATGATCTTTGTGTTTCCTCATGATTGAGATGGGTTACATGATAACTTAGATATATGTATGGGCATATACCTAAGTAGAGGTTATCTATTGAGATTTTCTTTGTGGTTATCCTTGTTGGTTTTAGTGATACCTTGATGGTCTCAGGGTCCCTACTGAGTATCGTTATACTCACCCCTGCACGGGCTATGCCCGCACCTCGTTGTGTTGGTTGCAGACGACGGGCAATGCTGACGGAGGCCGAGTGTTCGAGGACTGGACGGTACCCGGAGGTGGACCACACGACGAGTCAGTACCCAGAGGTGGACTACACGACGAGACGACACATGAAGGAGGTTGACGGGCGAGAGCATTGAGGAGGCTATCTGTACCTACCCTTCAGGTAGGATCCATGGTGGACGATCCAAGATCTGCGCCATATGTACCTACCCTTCAGGTAGGATCCGAGGAGGGAGACCCAGGAGCTGCTTCCTTTCTTCCAGTTGTTGTCTTTTTCTGTTGTACTTTGTTCATTTGTAGTTGTACTTCCTTTTGGGTTTGTATTCTGGCCCATTTAACTTTCTGCACTTCTCTTTGTACTTAGTTTTTTACTTCCACTTGTACTCTGTGGTGTATTCTTTACTTTTATAAAGGCAATGCCTTCCCAGTTATCGGGATTTACACCTTTGGTGATAGTCGCCAGCCCCTGGCCTATGGAAGGCGGGCTTGGGGTAGTCACAGCACGGGCCCCGAGGATGGGTCGTGACAAATTGTTATCAGAGGAGTCGGTTCTACCGCAGAACTTATAACTCTGATGTTTTCTTCCTGTGAAGCAATAGTGTTAAGAGTACCGAGTGTGGTTTTTAGTTCAGGGAGTCCAGTGTTGGTGCGGGCGGCCGACGTATCCATACACCAGGACCCTGATAACTGATTTCCGACTTTTTGCACGGAAACACTAATTGCGTGTGTGTTTTCAAAGTTTTTCCCTTAAAACAGCTCAAACCAGTTCATCTCACCAGGTATAAACATTTGACCATGTCACGTTGTTTCTTTTAGGATGCCTTTTCTTGGACGACCAGCTACAGCCCAGAGGGATGTGCGTACTGACATCCTGCCGAGCGACGAGGCTTCGGTATAGGGCCCTCTTGCAGTTGAGGAACCAGCGGAGGCACTAGCGGTACTACCATATGTTGGGCCACCGATGCCACCAGCCCCAGCATTAGGCGATGCACGCCACTTGAGTGTGCTGCACGAGTTCCAGTGCCAGAGGCCACCCAGGTTCCGGGGAGAGACGGACCTGCAGGCGGCTGAGGATTGGCTGGAGGCTATGGTGAGAGTCTTCAGGCTAGTGGGGACGCCGGCAGACTTCATGGTGATCTTTACTGCCATCCTTCTTCAGGCAGCAGCAGGCAGGTGGTGGAGCCACTTGTTACAGTTTTGCGATGGGATGACCTTCGCATGGCAAGACTTCGAGACCTTCTTCAGGGTGGAGTTTGTGCCAGTAGCTCTACACCCCGAGCGTGTTCAGAAGCTGCTGGCTTTGGCGCGTGTTTTTAGATCAGTAGCCGAGTCATCTATGGGCGGTAGACAGATGATACAGAAGTCCAGGAGGACCAGAACAACAGTTGGACGATCTCGGGTTTTAGGACCGGTGGTGCAGGGCACCCGGGGTGGGGTCAGAGCCAAGCATGCCAGAACCCGACAGTGTTACTAATGCGGTGGAAAGGGTCACCTGGCATGTGACTTTCCGACTCCTAGTACAGTTGATCC
Organism: Viscum album; assembly: GCA_963277665.1. Lineage (NCBI taxonomy): Eukaryota > Viridiplantae > Streptophyta > Magnoliopsida > Santalales > Viscaceae > Viscum > Viscum album. The sequence goes on from OY728150.1 coordinate 239,419,063, forward strand.
ACAGGCGTTAGAGGATCCATTGAGGAAGAAGCAGTGGCGGGTGCTTGAGCAATAGCCGAGCAGTGGACAAGGCAGTATAGTTCCGGGAGCAGGTGGACAGGAGCAGAACTAGTGGATACGTCCCTTGTACTTCTATTTCCATGTTGCTGTTGTTTTCATGTCTTTTTACTATGACATGCAGTAATAAAAAGACACTTATCTTTGTGATGTTTTCCTTCCTGTCCTTTTGTTTGGTTGATATTGAGTGGTCCCGGTTAAAACTGTTGACTTGACCCTCACTTTCGATATTTCTACTGGAGGTGACCCAGTGACCTCACACTGATGCCGAAAGTGTGACTCGGCCCTTGGAGGCGAGAGTGACAGTTGGATCTCTTGGTAGTTACGTCGGGGCCTTACGACGTCATCCATGGCATGAATGCATCCTTCATGTCCGGATTGACTATATTAGGCAATGGGCGTGGTTCATCTAGGGGATGAGACCGAGATTCTCTTTTTGGCAAAGGAGAAATTTTAGCAGCTCTTTCAGATCTTATGCAAAGAAGGTACAGATCATCCAGGAGCGGATGAAGACTGCACAGTGTAGTAAGAAACAGGAAACCGGCTCCAGTCTTAGAGACTCGAGCGTGTTAAATGTTTAAAGAAAAGGAAGCTTTAAGGAGAGATGAGTCTGTGGAGCAGCAGACATGGAGGCAGATCTAGGAGAGTAGAATGAGGTGGTGTACATCTTAACATGCTACAACCACCCGCCTTAGCTATCCCTGCCAGGATCAGGGAGCTGGAGGGCGGAGGAAGAGTGTGGCTGCATGCGGTCAAGGAGTGTGACCCAATGGCTCTAAAAATGATTCAAGGGACAGTCTGTGTCCACTACTAGCTGATGTAGTAACAGACATCGATATGAATCATTCCTTGCTTTCAGAAATCATGTTCCAGCCCTAGAGTTTCCGGTAATCCTTAGACTTGACCCTCACGTCTGGATATACATTGGTAGGAGACTCGATAATCACACTTATGCCGACGGTGTGGTCAGACCCTCGAGGTGAGAGTTTCAGTTGGAATCTCTTGGTGGCAGTGTCGAGGCCTTATGACGTTGGTTTGAGTATGGACTGGGCAATCACAGTTCATACACAAATTGACAGTATTAGGCAAAAAGTTTGTAGTTTAACTACGACGTCAGGATGGGTTTTCCTTGGTCAGAGAAAAAGGAAACCCTAGGCAGTGCAGGGTAACTCTTGCACCAGAGGGTGCGACCGATCACTCTTGAGTCGGTCAACCTTGCTGTCGTAGCAGCGGTCGTTTTGAGTTCCAGTTCTAACAGGAATTGGAGACCTCTAGAGTTCGAGGATGACGATCACGTCCTTATATGGGTCTCACCTCAACGAAGTTTACGGAGATGTGGTCAAGGAGGAAAGTTATCTCCGAGGTTCAACAGACCTTTCTAGGTCCTCAGTTGGGTAGGCGGGGTGGTTTACCGCTTGACCCATCCACCTCAGTTGCACCAGGTGCATGACAACTTCCATGTATCTCAACTGAGGAGATACGTGCTTGACCCTTCGTATATCATCGACCATGAGGAGATGGACGATGGAGATGGGGTGTCTTTCATGGAGGTTCTAGGGGGGATTGAGGATCGACAGGAGTGGATCCTACGAGGACGATCGATTCCTCGGGTGCACTTTCTCTGGCAGTACGGGAACCTCCGGGTGATCACATGGGAGCGAAAGTCTCAGATGCGTGCTCAATACCGATTTTGTGACCCTAGTTTGTGTTGATGCTTTACGGGGACGTAAATCCCTAAGGTGGGAGTAATGTAAAGACTCGGAAATTTCAAGGAAAAGTTTTTCTTAATTTTCATTGGAATTTTACAAGAACGTGGTTTCTGACGGCGCCTGATTCTGAGGCCCGATGTGCCCGGAATCATTTTCAGAAGTTTGGCTTGGGTACGTTCAGTGAACGGAAGAGCGGGTTTTTCTAACTTTTGAACCGTTGCTCGGAATCGAATTTCGAGGGCACCGATGAAACCATAGAGCCAGTAATTGTTTAGAAAAACCTGTTCCGGAGTTGTGTTTTCACGAGAGTTGATGACAAAAATTGTGGAAGTTTATTTTATAATTAGTCTACAATTTTTATTTTACTCTAAGTGTTTAATCCTTTGGAAGGAAGTTGGGTAACTACCCAACCTCCCTTGGGAGGTTATGAGGGTGGTGGGTCCCACACGAACCCCACCCCTTCATATCCTCTAACCCCCTCAACTCACCATTAATATTGACTAACTTAAGTTAATAACTTATGACATTAATGGAGTGAGTTTAATGTGACTTTTTTAAATTCAAACACTTGAATTTCAAAAGCCATGTTGAGTTAATAAATTAAGTGTGACTTAAATTATTTTGAGTTAGTTCCTTTGTTTCTTGGGAGGATTTGGGAGGCTTGAAGATCATCTTCTTCAACGACGAAGAACGTGAAGAACGAATCGGTCTCCGACGAAGAACACCATCCTTCCACGAAGAACGACGACGTGCCTTCCTTCCTCTTCACCGAAACACGTGAGGAGATGTCGCTTCCTCCTCATACGCACCCCGATGTCGTCCTCAAATCCTCTTTCCGCGACTCCGCTCTTGAAACCGAGGTAGGGGGTTTGCGTGTTTTCTATACATGATTCTCTTCCGTCTTTTATTCGCGTCTGTTTAGACCGCATGATATCAGTTAATGGGAGGAGGCCGGACCGCACAAACACGGCCACCCCCCTCCCTTTTTGTTTTTCTTGTTGTTGCGGAATGAATGAAATTAACGTGGTGCCGTCGCACCGCGTGGGTTCGAGCGGAAAGGATGCACGACATCGTCACGCCGCGCGGGATCGAGCGGCAAGAATGCGCGACGTCGTCACGCTGTGTATTCAAATTTTAAACTCTCGTGCGTGGGTTTTTGATTGCAAGGCATTCGTATAATTTATTTTGGATAAATTATACCCTCGTCAATGATTAAAATCATGTGTTATTATTTTCCAATTGATAACACCTAACGCAGTGGGCGCGGGCCGAACAAACACGGCCCGACAACGCTCCGTAGCTTGTTTATCGATGTGCGGATCGACGGACGATGACGAAGCAGACCGCTAAGGCGTTTAAATCCCTTCGCAGTGAAGGTTGGGTCCCGGGAGGACCGTTGGTGAAGAAGACAGGAGAAACGGACCACCGGAGCGCGTCCGGTGGTCTGCAGAAGACGGGGGAGGCGCGCCGCCGGAAGGCGACGGCGGCGGTTGCCGCCGGCTTCAATTAGCGGCGAGGGGGGGGGGGTGCACCCCGCCCGCAGCTTCCGCTCTGCCGCGCCGGCCGAGCGGAAACGCTTATATCTTGAGCTCCAGACTTCCGATTGAAGTTCCGTCGACTTTGATGGATTCCTCTAAGTGAGACATATCTTTTGGCTTACTTCGCTCGATCTTTGGATGTCGTCGGAGTGCGGTCGGGTTGGTTCGCTCACGAAACCAACCGGGCCCCTGGAACGAAAAAGCCAATAACTCACAGACCGGACGTCTGATAGACGCGCCGTCTGTCTCGTTGAATTCCTCATGATGAGACGGAACTTTTGGTATTCTTCGCCCGAGTTTTGGTTGTTGTTGGATAGTGGTCGGGTTGGATTGTACCTGAAATCCAATCGGGCCCTTGGAACGGAAAAGATGATATCTTTCAGACTGGACGTCCGTTTGACGAACCGTCAGCGGCGTTGGTGATCACGTTGAGAAACGGTACCTATGAGTATACCCTATGAGAGTTCAGGGTACATTTGAGATACGGCTGGGTTGGTTCGCTCACGAAACCAACCGGGCCCCTGGGACGAAAAGGCAAATAACTCACAGACCGGGCGTCCGATTGACGCGTCATCTATTGCGTTGAGACCCCTATGACGAGGCCGTCCTTTGAGATACTTCTTCGTGGGACTTTAAGATACTTAGAGTATCGACCTGTAGCTCGTGGAGCGGACCCTCCCAGAGACGAGCGTGCGGAGTACGGAGACCGTGTAGCCGACTGAGACCTAACGACTGCTTGACCGACTCGACTTGGAGTGAGTCAACTAGCCCAGTGGACGGAGCACTATTTTGTGAGGTGCATACCCATGGCAGACGGAGCACTACCTGTGTGACAGTGTAGACCCACGGTACTCGTCCGGAGAGTACCTCAGCAGGCTACTAGGGGGTGTGCACTACTGTGTTTGGGTGACATACCTCAGCGGGAAACACTACTGTGTCTGGGTGGCTGACTTGTGGTACTCGACAGGAGAAGTACCTCAGCAGTCTTAGGTTAGTGAGCAGTACCTCGGAGTCGTGACAGGACCACTGTACACTCCAGAGACGGAGCTCTTCAGTAGTTACGGTTTCGATAATGAAAATCCTGGTTTAAGCTAAGACTTTTGACCTTTGTGTTTACCTCGTGATTGAGATGGGTCACTTGATAACTTAGGTATATGTGTGGGTATATACCTGAGTAGTGGTTATCCGTTGATTTCATGATCTTTGTGTTTCCTCATGATTGAGATGGGTTACTTGATAACTTAGATATATGTATGGGCATATACCTAAGTAGAGGTTATCTGTTGAGATCTTCTTTGTGTTTATCCTTATTGGTTTTAGTGAGACCTTGAGGGTCTCGGGGTCCCTACTGAGTATCGTTATACTCACCCCTACATGGGCTATGCCCGCACCTCGTTGTGTTGGTTGCAGACGACAGGAAATGCTGACGGAGGTCGAGTGTTCGAGGACTGGATGGTACCCGGAGGTGGACTACACGACGAGTCAGTACCCGGAGGTGGAATACACGACGAGACGACACACGAAGAAGGTTGACGGGCGAGAGCGTTGAGGAGACTATCTGTACCTACCCTTCAGGTAGGATCCGTGGTGGACGATCCAGGAGCTGCGCCATCTGTACCTACCCTTCAGGTAGGATCTGAGGAGGGTGACCCAGGAGCTGCTTCCTTTATTCCAAATGTTGTCTTTTTCTGTTGTACTTTGTTCAGTTTTAGTTGTACTTCCTTTTGGGTTTGTATTCTGGCCCATTTAACTTTCAGCACTTCTCTTTGTACTTAGTGTTTTACTTCCGCATGTACTCTGTAGTGTTTTCTTTACTTTTATAAAGGAAATGCCTTCCCAATTATCGGGATTTACGCCTTTGGTGCTAGTCACCAGCCCCTGGCCTATGGAAGGCGGGCTTGGGGTAGTCACGACACGGGCCCCGAGGACGGGTCGTGAAAAATTGGTATCAGAGGAGTCGGTTCTACCGTAGAACTTATAACTCTGATGTTTTCTTCCTGTGAAGTAATAGTGTTAAGAGTACTGAGTGTGGTTTTCATTTCAGGGAGTCCAGTGTTTGTGCGGGCGGCCGACGTATCTATATACCAGGACCCTGACAACTGATTTCCGCCTTTGTGCATGAAAACACTGATTGCGTGTGTGTTTTCAAAGGTTTTCCCTTAAAACAGCTCAAACCAGGTCAGCTCACTAGGTATAAACATTTGACCATGTCACGTTGTTTCATTCAAGATGCCTTTTCTTGGACGACCAGATACAACCTAGAGGGATGTGCGTACTGACAGTCTGTCAAGCGACGAGGCTTCAGTACAGGGCCCTCTTGCAGTTGAGGCACCAGCGGAGGCACCAGCGGTACTACCATACGTTGGTCCACTGATGCCACCATCCCCAGCAGTAGGCGATGCACGCCACTTGAGTGCGTTGCACGAGTTCCAGCGCTAGAGGCCACCTAGGTTCCAGGGAGAGACGGACCCGCAGGCGGCTGAGGATTGGCTGGAGGCTATGGTGAGAGTCTTCAGGCTAGTGGGGACGCCGGCAGACTTCTTGGTGATCTTTGATGCTAGCCTTCTTCAGGCGGCAACAGGCAGGCGGTGGAGCCACTTGTTCCAGTTTTGCGACGGGATGACCTTCACATGGGAAGACTTTGAGACCTTCTTCGGGGTGGAGTTTGGGCCAGTAGCTCTACACCTCGAGCATGTTCAGGATCTGCTGCCTTTGCCGCGTGTTTTTTTATCAGTAGTCGAGTCATCTGTGGGTGGTAGACAGATAATGCCGAGGTCCAGGAGGACCAAAACAACAGTTGGATGATATCAGGTTTTAGGACCGGTGGTGCGGGGCACCCGGGGTGGGGTTAGAGCCAAGCATGCCAGAAACGGACAGTGTTACTAATGCGGTGGAAAGGGTCACCTGTCACATGATTGTCTGACTCCTCATACAGTTGATCTGCAGGTGTTTGAGGATCCACTGAGGAAGAAGCAGCGGTGGGTGCTTGAGCAACATCCAAGTAGTGGACAGGAGTGGAAATAGTGGATACGTCCCTTGTACTTCTAGTTCCATGTTGTTGTTGTTTTCGTGTCATTGTACTATGAGATGAAATAATAAAAAGACACTTATCTTTGTGATGTTTTCCTTCTTGTCCTTTTGTTTGGTTGATACTAAGTGGTCCCGGTAAAAACTGTTGACTTGACCCTCACTTTCGAGATTTCTACTGGAGGAGACCCAGTGACCTCACACTGATGCCGACAGTGTGACTCGACCCTTGGAGGCGAGAGTGACAGTTGGATCTCTTGGTAGTTACGTCGAGGCCTTACGACGTCATCCATGGCATGAATGCATCCTTCATGTCAGGATTGACTGTATTAGGCATTGGGCGTGGTTCATCCAGGGGATGAGAACGAGTTTCTCTTTTAGGCAAAGGAGAAATTTTAGCAGCTCTTTCATATCTTATGCAAACAAGGTACAGATCATCCAGGAGCGGATGAAGACTGCACAGTGCAGTAAGAAATAGGAAACCGGCTCCAGTCTTAGAGACTCGAGCGTGTTAAATGTTTATAGAAGAGGAAGATTTAAAGAGAGATGAGTCTACGGAGTATCAGACATGGAGGCAGAGCTAGGAGAGCAGCATGAGGTGGTGTACATCTTAACATGCTACAACCACCCGCCTTAGCTATCCCCGCCAGGCTCAGGGAGCTGGAATGCGGAGGAAGAGTGCGGCTGCATGCGGTTAAGTAGTGTGACCCAATGGCTCTAAAAATGATTCAAGGGATAGTCTGTGTCCACTACTAGCTGCTGTAGTAACAGACGTTGATATGAATCATTCCTTGATTTCAAAAATCATGTTCCAGACCTAGAGTTTCTGGTAAGTCATGGACTTGACCCTCACGTCTGGAGATACCTTGGGAGGAGACTCGATAATCACACTTACGCTGATAGTGTGGTCAGACCCTCAAGGCGAGAGTTTTGGTTGGAATCTCTTGGTGGCAGTGTCGAGGCCTTACGACGTTGGTTTGAGTGTGGACTGGGCAATAACAGTTCATACACAAATTGACTGTACTTGGCAAAAAGGTTGTAGTTTAACTACATCTTCGGGATGGGTTTTCCTTGGTCGGTGAAAAAGGAAACCCCAGGCAGCGCAGGGTAACTCTTTCACAGGAGGGTACGACCGATGACTCTTGAGTCGGTCAACCTCACCGTCGTAGCAGTGGTCGTTTCGAGTTCCAGTTCTAACAGGAATTGGAGACCTCTAGAGTTCGAGGATGACGATCACGTCCTTATACGGGTCTCACCTCGACGAAGTTTATGGAGATGTGTCCAAGGTGGAAAGTTATCTCCAAGGTTCAACAGAACTTTCTAGGTACTCAGTTGGGTAGGCGGGGTGGTTTACCGCTTGACCCATCCACCTCAGTTGCACCAGGTGCACGACGACTTCCACGTATCTCAACTGAGGAGATATGTGCTCGACCCTTCGCATATCATAGACCATGAGGAGATGGACGATGGCGATGGGGTGTCTTTCATGGAGGTTCTAGTGGGGATTGAGGATCGACAAGAGCGGATCCTATGAGGACGATCGATTCCTCGGGTGCACTTTCTCTGGCAGTACGGGAACCTCCGGGTGAGCACCTGGGAGCGGAAGGCTCAGATGCATGCTCAATACAGCTTTTGTGACCCTAGTTTGTGTTGAATCTTTACGGGGACGTAAATCCCTGAGGTGGGAGTAATGTAAAGACTCGGAAATTTCAAGTAAAATTTTTGCTTAATTTTCATTGGAATTTTACAAGAACGCGGTTTTTGACGGTGCCTGATTCCGAGGCCCGGTGTGCCCGGAATCATTTTCCGAAGTTTGGCTCGGGTACGCTCAGTGAACGGACGAGAAAGTTTTTCTAACTTTTGAATCAGTGCTCAGAATCAAATTCTGAGGGCACCGATGAAACCGTAGCGCAGGTAATTGCTTAGAAACACCTGTTCCGGAGTTTCGTTTTCACGAGAGTTGATGATAAAAATTGTGGAAGTTTATTTTATAATTATTATACATTTTTTATTTTACTCTAAGTGTTTAATCCTTTGGAAGGAAGTTGGCTAACTACCCAACCTCCCTTGGGAGGTTATGAGGGTGGTGGGGCCCACACAAACCATACCCCTTCATATCCTCTAACCCCCTCAACTCACCATTAATATTGATTAACTTAAGTTAATAACTTATGACATTAATGGAGTGAGTTTAAGGTGAGTTTTTTAAATTCAAACACTTGAATTTCAAAAGACATGTTGAGTTAATAAATTAAGTGTGACTTAATTTATTTTGGGTTAGTTCCTTTATTGCTTTGGAGGATTTGGGAGGCTTGAAGATCATCTTATTCAACGACGAAGAACGTGAAGAACGAATCGGTCTCCGACGAAGAACACCATCCTTCCACGAAGAACGGTGACGTGCCTTCCTTCCTCCCCACCGCAACACGTGAGGAGACGTCGCTTCCTCCCCAGACGCACCCCGACGTCGTCTTCAAATCCTCTTTCCGCAACTCCTCTCTTGAAACTGAGGTAGGGGGTTTGCGTGTTTTCTATACGTGATTCTCTTCCGTCTTTTATCCGCGTCTGTTTAGACCGAATGATATCAGTTAACGGGAGGAGGCTGGACCACACAGACATGGCCGCCCCCCTCCCTTTTTGTTTTTCTTGTTGTTGCGGAACGAATGAATTTAACGCGGTGTCGTCGCACTGCGCGGGTTCGAGCGGCAAGGATGCGTGACATCGTCACGCTGCGCGGGATCGAGCGGTAAGAATGCGCGACGTCGTCACGCTGCGTATTCAAATTTTAAACTCTCGTGCGTGGGTTTTTGATTGCAAGGCATTCGTATAATTTATTTTGGATAAATTATACCCTCTTCAATGTTTAAAATCATGTGTTATTATTTTCCAATTGATAACACCTAACGCGGTGGGCGCGGGCCGAACAAACACAGCCCGACAACCCTCCGCAGCTTGTTTATCGATGTGCGGATCGACGGACGACGACGAAGCAGACCGCTAAGGCATTTGAATCCCTTTTCAGTGAAGGTCGGGTCCCGGGAGGACCGTTGGTGAAGACGGCAGGAGAAACGGACCACCGGAGCGCGTCCGGTGGTCCGCAGAAGGCGGGGGCGGCGCGCCGCCGGAAGGCGGCGGTGGCGGTTGCCGCCGGCTTCAATTAGCGGCGAGGGGGGGGGGGACCGCGCACCCCGCACGTGGCTTCCGCGTGGCCGCGCCGGGCCCAGACCCCCCGTTTTCGGACCCTCTTTGGTCTTTTGCCCGTATCATGGGCTACGAACCTGCGATCGACGCACCGTCAGTTTCGTAGCAATCCTTGGAACGAGACGGTCGTTTCTGTATATCGCACTCAAGGTTTCGGAATACTTTGGGTTCAGCTGGGTTGGTTCGGATACGAAACCAACCGGGCCCTCGGAGCGGAAACGCTTATATCTTGAGCTTCGGACTTCCGATTGACGTTCCGTCGACTTTGATGGATTTTTCTAAGTGATACGGATCTTTTGGCTTACTCCGCTCGAGGTTTGGATGTCGTCGGAGTGCGGTCGGGTTGGTTCGCTCACGAAACCAACCGGGCCCCTGGAACGAAAAGGCCAATAACTCACAGACTGGATGTCCAATAGACGCGCCGTCTGTCTCGTTGAATTTCTCATGATGAGATGGAACTTTTGGTATTCTTTACCTGAGTTTCGGTTGTTGTTGGATAGTGGCCGGGTTGGATTGTACCCGAAATCCAACCGGGCCCTTGGAACGGAAAAGCTGATATCTTTCAGACTGGATGTTCGTTTGATGAACCGTCGGCGGCGTTGGTGATCACGTTGAGAAACGGTCCCTTTGAGTATACCCTATGAGAGTTCGGGGTACAGTTGAGATACAGCCGGGTTGGTTTGCTCACGAAACCAACCGGGCCCCTGGGACGAAAAGGAAAATAACTCACAGACCGGGCGTCCGATTGACGCGCCGTCTATTGCGTTGAGACCCCTATGACGAGGCGGTCCTTTGAGATACCTTTTCGTGGGACTTTAAGATACTTGGAGTATCGAACTGTAGCTCGTGGAGAGGACCCTCCCAGAGACGTGCGTGCGGAGTACGGAGACCGTGTAGCCGACTGAGACCTGACAACTACTTGACCGACTCGACTTGGAGTGATTCGACTAGCCCAGTGGACGGAGCACTACTTTGTGAGGTGCAGACCCATGGCGGACGGAGCACTACCTGTGTGACAGTGCAGACCCGCGGTACTCGTCCGGAGAGTACCTCAGCAGGCTACTAGGGGGTGTCCACTACTGTGTTTGGGTGACATACCTCGGTGGGAAGCACTACTGTGTCTGGGTGGCTGACCCGTGGTACTCGACATGAGGAGTACCTCAGCAGTCTTAGGTTAGTGAGCATTACCTCGGAGTCGTGACAGGACCACTGTACACTCCAGAGACGGAGCTCTTCAGTAGTTACGGTTTCGATAATGAAAATCCTGGTTTGAGCTAAGACTTTTGACCTTTGTGTTTACCTCATGATTGAGATGGGTCACTTGATAACTTAGGTATATGTATGGGCATATACCTGAGTAGTGGTTATCTATTGATTTCATGATCATTGTGTTTCCTCATGATTGAGATGGGTTACATGATAACTTAGATATATGTATGGGCATATACCTAAGTAGAGGTTATCTGTTGAGATCTTCTTTGTGGTTATCCTTGTTGGTTTTAGTGAGACCTTGAGGGTCTCGGGGTCCCTACTGAGTATCGTTATACTCACCCCTGCACGGGATATGCCCGCACCTCGTTGTGTTGGTTTCAGACGACGGGCAATGCTGACGGTGGCCGAGTGTTCGAGGACTGGACGGTACCCGGAGGTGGACTACACGACGAGTCAGTACCCGGAGGTGGAATACACGACGAGATGACACACGGAGGAGGTTGACGGGCGAGAGTGTTGAGGATGCTATATGTACCTACCCTTCAGGTAGGATCCGTGGTGGACGATCCAGGAGCTGCGCCATCTGTACCTACCCTTCAGGTAGGATCCGAGGAGGGCGACCCAGGAGCTGCTTCCTTTCTTCCAGCTGTTGTCTTTTTCTGTTTTACTTTGTTCAGCTGTAGTTGTACTTCCTTTTGGGTTTGTATTCTGGCCCATTTAACTTTCAGCACTTCTCTTTGTACTTATTGTTTTACTTCCGCTTGTACTCTGTGGTTTTTTCTTTAATTTTATAAAGGAAATGCCTTCCCAGTTATCGGGATTTACGCCTTTGGTGCTAGTCGCCAGCCCCTGGCCTATGGAAGGCGGACTTGGGGTAGTCACGGTACGGGCCCCAAGGACGGTTCGTGACATTTCACCACATGGTATAAGCATCTTGTTTTCACACTCACACATGCAAAAATGAATTCAAACCATGGATCTCTCTATACCAATGAGTGGTGATTCATCCTATCACTAAGTCATCCCTTGGAGACCTCTATAAATGGTAGAACTTTAGACCATGACCCATTCAATATTTCTTTATTTATTGTGGAACTTCATACAATGATCTATCCTTATGAACATGAACACACACCACAATAAATTCCAATATTTCATCAAAAACCCTTTATTTTGAAAACCATATTCTTTTAAGAATTTTATTAAACGCCTTATATGTATTATTAAAAAATGATTAAGGTACTCATCCCAATTGAATTTTTAAAAAATTTATATAGATGAATTTAAACAAAAAACCTTTAGGTTATATAATAAGTAAAATGAGAGATAATCCACCTAACTTACTACTATTGAAGAAAATGGAAAATGGAATAAGAGACCAATAAATATATCTATGACTATTCTTTCCATTAATAGATACAAAAAATAAAATCATGATACACATCATGTAACATTGATCTATATATAACATATATGACATATGGGTCCATAAGAGAGAATATGAGTAGTTAAAGAGAAAAGAAAAAGAAAAAATGGACTTACAATTGATTATGGAGATCCAACCCACTTTGATTTGTCAAAACATACTTCTGAAAAAAAGGAATCACAAACAACACTCATGGGAGGATAGAATTTTGAGATCCTAGGATGGGAGTACCAAAATAAGAGTTTTGGAGCCTTAATCCAATATAAACTCAAATTTTTGGGGAATTTAATTAATATTGCATGGTTAAGACACATGGTTTAACAAACAATGTGAAAAACATGTGCATTCTACTAGATAACACCTGGAAGGAGTCAAGGTTGGCCAACATAGTTATACAAACTATTTTATAACTATGTGTTACTACAGGACATTTCCCAGGGGGACCAAACAATTGTGCTGCATGGTTTGACAAACCGTTCATCAACTATATATAGAAACTATAGAAGAAGATCCCAACTCACATAATTTTTTAGAAATATACACGGTGTGGACAAACTGTTCTCCTCCTCAGTGACTCCCCAAACCACTCATATGATTACCTAGGTAAAGTGCATAGTTCTCCCCAAACCATGCTCAAATTGTGTTCCCTCCAAAACCAATCAAAAATTCCCCAAAACCACCATGAAACTCCCAAACTCATCCTATGTATTATATAACATACAAAATATATAATAAAACGGTAAATTATCTAAAATTTGGGGTGTTACAGTTCTTCTCTATAGTTAACACTTTTTTTGTTTTAAATAATTCAATAAAATTACCCATTTTATTCTATCATTTAAAGTTATTTAAATCTCCCTTAAAACTAAAAATTTATTTCTTCTATAAAATATCTAGAAAACCCACATCCTTATACTTCATTGAATCTATATTCCATGTATGTATGGATACATGTAGGTATGGCATGGTTCATTTTCTTCCTGCGTGGAACCTTTCTTTAATATTTCACAACATGAATAACAATTAATCTCATAAATTATAATATTAATTATATGGATATTAGTGAATAATTTCTTATGAATTAATTAAAAAATACTTTATAATATATAATTATGGAATTCTTGCATTTTTATAGGGTTCAGACGCTATGGAATCCCTTATTGAGAAGTATCCAACTTGTATTTTTCTCATAATTAACAAGTAATCATAGATATAAATAACATAGAATCATCATAAAAAATGAATTAATTCAAATATTAATTAACGTCTAATAAGTAAATATCCTTTTCACATAAAATTTATAATAAATTTAATCAATAATAATTACCCCAGTATTTGTAATTTTTTCTTCGTAGAATAAGAGGATAATATGAGTATTGTTTGTTCTCCCAATCACTACGTTATTAGGATAAAAGGATAGTATCCCTATATAGGTGATCCTAATTTTATTTTTTTGATCATGAAGTGTCATCGATTGTACTCTTGACGCTTGCATGAAAATACCAATATTGTTGTGTCACTCCATTTGGTTATTACCATAACCTATTTGATTTAGAAGGATCATCTATTGGTCTCTTCATCTTGAGAGTAACGAGGAATAATGTAACTTATATTGTTTTTAGATAAACCCTAGAGAAATTCTTAGTAGAGATAAATCTTTAGGGAAGATAGTTGAGGTGTTGTACACAAAAAAAAAATCCAACCCTCTCAAAAATGACATAATAAGGTATATATAGATCCAATGTTACAGTTTAATATTAATTAATTGAAAAAGGATCGTAATCATATATTAATATGATAATATACCCCATAACAAGTACAATAATATTAATATTATTTTACCTCATGAAATACGCTAAATTGCACAATGATAAATGTTATTTTATATTATAGTAAATAAATAATTATCCCCAAACATAAAACATTGTCTTCTCTTCCTCCTAAATGATTATTAAATTCTTCAATAAATGTTATAAATTAATATTATTAATTCAATAAATAAATAAAAATTTATAATATTCATAGTCTTTTCAATAAATATTTATTTTAATATTTTATTTCCCTAAATCTGGATTAAATATTATTCCATGATCAAGAGAATAATACTTACTCCAATAATTAAATTAAAAAAATAATTTAATTTAAATCACTAGATTCACTAAATGTGTGACCCTATAAGATTCTTCCTCATTAGAATTAGTTGAGTACATATAATGTCAAGTATCAACATTAAGAAATAGGTAAAATAACCCAATATTAAGAATTTAATATCGCAACATCGACAAGAACATATAAATGATCATTGTGTAATATAACATATTTTTTTCATAACAAATAATCAAGAAGGTTGCACACTAGTGTCATAAACCTATATTCTACGTCCATATTTATTTGTCTATCTCAAATATACCCATCATTACACTATGTACATGGAATTTAGTTTGACAATTTCATTCGAATAAAAGGTCCAAGATATCAACCTCCATAAATATGGAAAAGATAAATCCTTTCACGGCTTATTCATTAATAAAATATTATTCATAATGAACCCAACATACCATAATTCACTGTGAATATATATATATCATCACATTTTATTTAAATATATCTAAATTTTCAAGTCATTATTTATATTAATAATAATCTTAAAGTCCAAGTATCATTACACATGCACAGAGACATGAATATCCAATGACACAAAACATGTGAGATTATGACTGGAGTGCCCTACCTCATAATCTCTAATATGGGAGGTGACCTAGTGTGAACTTCATGAGATTATATCTAATTCATTTATGAGTACTCCCATCGGCCAGTCTACATCACCTAGTTCTATTATATTGCATCCTATGACCATATAAATAAGTTTAAGAATATTTTCATAGAATTTCAGGGTTCTCATGATCATATGGAACTACTTATAACCATTTTAATGAGACAGATACTCTAATACATTATCATATTATAGTCATGCACAAGAATAATCAATATGTGATACGGAGTTTATTAATGTTTATATATTTAAAAATATATAGGTAATCTAACGTACATAGATGTTGGTTATAATGAAATAATTACAGAAAACTCCCACTTGAACTAGAGAGAACATCTAATGAATTTTAGTCTACTCACTCTCACATGATGTTCATACTTCTTCTAATAAGGGTATTTAGTTATTAGTTCTTCTATGTTTTCTTTCATGGAAAATATTCTTACTATGATGCCACCACTCTAGAAAAAATCCCTCATGAGATGATAGTTATGGAGTATTTTTATGTGACATTGGATACATTTTATGGGTTATTGTTGTATTATTATCACAATATAGTGTAATAGGGTCTTTTTTATAAGGCTCCATCTTGAGATATTATACGAAGTTATGTATCTAAATAGCTTACATTGCTAAATTGAAAGCTAGAAATGTGCTCGAATTACACGGTTGAATTGATGACCATGACATTATTTAAGCTCCTCCAGCTCAAAACACCTCTATTGATAGTGAATTTGTGTCTTTATTGCGATTCAGATCATCTTAATCTATTTGGAATCTACTGTCTATATATATTCTGGTGACTAGTTCCTCATCTTCGTCATAAAATAGTAACATATCTTTATTATGAATTAGATACTTAACGATAGTATTGACTGCCATCTAATGGAAGTATCATGGGTTAGCTCGATATATATATTTCATTTTTAATATGTAGGAAACATCTAGCCTAGTATATAGAAAAACATACATGACTGATCCTATCGTAGATGCGTATAGAATCCTTTCCATTCTTTTCCTCTCCAAATGTCTGTGAGGACACATTTTATTGGAAAGATAAATGTCATGTTACATGAAAAATATTCCCATATTGGATTATTTCATAATTAATATCATAATTATATTTTTAATTTATGTACATTAACTTATTCTATAAAACCTCTTGTATCTATCAAAATTATTCTTGATCCCAATAATACATGTTTCTTCACCAAAGTCTTACATGGAGAATCATATATTTAATATAGTCTTAATGAAATGTAATATTGGTATCTCATTTCCAATAAATTTTATCTCATCAACATACACTGTTTAGAAAAATTTTGCACTCCCATTTAATCATTTATAGACAAAAGTCTTACATTTAATCATTATGAAACCAAATTTTATTGTGGCTTCATCATAATGAATGGTATATAGAATAGATGGTTTATTTAATCCATAAATGGGTCACTACAGCATGTATATTTTTTTGGCATTATTTGGAGCCACAAACTCTTCATGTTGTTTCATATAGAACTTTTTCTGAAGGTTCTTGTTAAGAAAGGCTATTTTGACACCAATCATCAAAATTATATAGTTATGGTAATTTTTTATGGAAATAGTTTTCTTTTTTTAGTTTCAGTGTAGTAACTTGTAAAAAGGATTCACATTAGTCAATAAATTTATGTTCTTTAGACCATTTTCCTACCAGTAATACCTTATAGGCACTTACTTTCCCATCCTTGCCTAGTTTCTTCTTGAATACCCATTTATAACTGATCCTATTTATATCTACTTGATGATTTAAAAAATCCATACATGTTTTTGATACATAGAATCTATTTTAGAATTCATGGATTTCTTAAATTTAGAATCTTTTATCCACTTACTACTTCCATGTAGGTTACATGGTCATAATTAAAAACTAATAATGAGTCCCCATTCTTAGTGACTAGAAAAAAATATCATTTAGTTTCCCTAAACTCTCTTGTACTCCTACACTGTATTTGTGTCTCTAGAACATCCTCTTCCAGGGGGATTTGTGGGTTCTATTCTTGTGAAAGTTATTAAGTACCTTGATTCGTGACTTCATCAAAGTCTATCTCACCATGACTATCTCTTTTAGATTTATTCCCACTTTCAAGAAATATTTCATATGTTTCCACTATTACTTTCTTATCTAAGGGTTTATATAAGTGATATACTTTAGTTCCATTAGGATACATTGTAAAGATATATTGTATGCCTTGGTGTGTAATTTTTTTTACATTAGGATGCTTTAACAAATGCTTCACATCCACAATCACACAAATTCAATAAGGAGGGTTTCTTTCCACTTCATAATTTAAATGGAACACCACTTTTTACCTTATTTTTTACTTAGTTAAGTGTTTCTTTAACAATCTATAATATATATCACCAAAAGGATAATAAAAGACGTACATGACTCATCACTGATCCCACCATGTTAAGAAAGGTATAGTTCATACTTTCCCTTAGATCATTCCATTATAGTGTATAAGGATGATAAGTTTGGGATAGTATCCGAAAATCCCATTGATAATCAATGAATATTTTTTATGATATTATCCACCATAATCTGAGTAGAGTTTATTAATTTTCATACCAAGTTGGTTCTCAATTTCATCCTTGAATTTATCAAGGGAATCAAACTTATAACTCATTAGGTAGACACATATATGCCAACTAAATTCATCAGTAAAATTTATGAAGAATGAGTACCCACTCATTTCTTACACTGGAAAATTTTCACACACATCAGTATATACAAATTCAATAAGTTTTGTGGCTCTTTCACTTTTTCCACTAAATAAAGATTTGGTTATTTTTCCTTGAAAAAATACTGTCATATATTCCAAGTGTGTTTAATTAGAAATAATATAAATATCCATTTGTGTATAATTATGTTAATAATTTTTCATTTACATGACCTTAGAGTTGATACCGCAGTTGGGTGTGATATGAGTTATGCGAACTAGATTCATTATTGATTTAAATTAATTTTTTCATGTAATCCAACATATAAATATCATTATTTAAATTTAATTTAGTATAAAAAATTATTTATTTAAATTATAAGTAATTTTTTTATCCAAATTTAAATACAAAACCATCTCTATGATTTCCATATGAGGACACATAATAATAACCTTTCAAAAAAAGTTCATTCTAGATGAAAATGTGAGACAAAATTCCCCATTATCTACTATGAAAATATTATCACTATTAATGGCTCTTAGACCAACCTCACCTCATGAAAATCTTCCAAATATACTTAGTTCCTCTAATTGGATAAAAACAAGATCCCCACATGATATATATAATTCCAAATTTATAGAAATAAATAGGATGAACTTGATAAAAACACACTTAAAGATTTCCCTTGATTATTTATAGTAGTGTAGTTCTTCTTTCACTATACCTTATTTCAACATGAAAAATATATAACATCATATTCTATTATTTTACATTTCCCCCCTTTCTATAGTAGGGCATTGTGAAGAAGAATTAGACTTAAAGTTGGCCATAAACCTTTTCACACTTCATTTCCTTTTACTTACAATAAGGATGGAAGGATTTTCATGGTTCATATACTTATTAGCATGGTGAATAAAAGTGAGGAGATTAGGGAGATACTTATCAATGTTATTTATATTAAAATTTTCAACAATTTTGGAGAATCTCTAAGTGGGTGAAGAGTTAATGAGATTAACTTGAAATCTTTTAGATATTTTAAAAACTAGAACCTCTATATGCTTAATATGACCAATGAGTTTGACTAAATTTGGTCTAAATATAGCCCCATGTCCATGTTTTCTCATGAATTGTGTCTTGGAAATCTCAAAATTTTATAGGATAACACTCTCCTGATAAAGATCACAAGAATTCTTGAGCATGATATAGGTATCCATGTTCGTGTGAGACTTCATGAGTTTGATAGACAAGGGTGATATAATTAAACAACAAAAATATACCACATCATTAAAGTTTCTTTGATATTCAGTGAACAAATCATTTCTCACCTTCTTATAAAGAGGACCATAGAATGAGGATTCTATCATGTAAAGCGTTCATTTGTGGTTTAATACAATTCACAAGTACCCATGCCATTACTAAAAGTTACGACCAGTTAAGATATATTATTTCTACAGTATATACCATATATATAAGGTGGTTGAATAGATTTATATTTTACTAAAAAATATAAATACATATTATTAGTATATTACTTTTTTACCAATAATGTGATATGTAATAATTTTAATTTATTATAAGTCTCAAGATATTTTATCATATCCCAGAAACCTCAAAAATGGACTCATAATATCCTTTCATGAGAACATTCAAGTGGAAAGGATATTTATTTTCCTTCCTATAACCCATAATTTTTCCATGAAAATTATAAGAAGGATTTTAGGTAGGTGGTGTCTCTAAGTGATAGATTAAAACTCTTTCACCTATTAAGTAGACTCTGTAATCATAAAATCCTTATTTTTATTTTCACAACACTAGCCTCCCAAATGTATTGGATATACTGTGGCCATTACACCCAATTCCAATTTAGTTATGTTGACCCAAAATCATCAGAATAACTCCCAAATAAAATTAATTGTATAAAATTTTGTCATCAAAATATTTTTCTCTATGGTTGCATTCATAATCAAATAATGAAATGATTAACCTGACTTAATACTTTATTGGGGAATTTTTCTTTATTATGCATACTTTTTTATATTTTATCCTTTTACCTGTATTTTTTATATTATTTGGATTTAACTTAATTGACTAAAAATTATATTTTTATTTGATTTTTGAAAACCGATTTTTGGGTGAGTGGGAACCGGGCCATACAATAGATTTCCAGATCACCAAAATCAAAAGATAGTAAAGATGAAATCCACTTTCATAAAAAATTCAAAATCACACAGGACACCTCGGGACACAGATCCTCGGTCAGTGAGCCTCCTCAAGCCACGCCCCTGACATCGACCCACCTCCTCTACATATTCATCACCTTTGTCACACATCGCTGACGAGAACCCACCGGCCTTCGCCGTCGCAGCTTCAAAAAACATCAAAACCTTCACCCTTGTCGTTGTCCAGATCCATATCATCGTTTCCCCCATCTGAAGACCGTCGTCAACATCGTCGCGCCATCATCAACCGTAACACTGTTATGAGGAAGAAACACCGAACAATCAAGCGAACAAGAAACACCATAACCAGAACTCACCACTTCATCTGATAATGCTTTTTATTTAATTCATTTGTTTATGTGATCAAGACATCAAATCTATAAAATAAAATAAATAATAATACATAAGGAAAAATAAATATATGGAATTATCATGAGTTTTTTAATTTTTTTTATTAAGCGGACAATAAACAAACCATTGACCCAAGGGGAAACACTCTATGAGCTAGTATTGGCTTGATTTGTAGCATTCCACTTCTATCATGTGTATCACATGAATTGATTTTATGTCAACTCAATCTTGAACAACCTAAAATCACCCTAGATCTCCATCCTTATTCTTTACTCATATATATGTGAGGGTAACCAATGGATTGGTTATGAGGTTTACATAAAAGAATATGCAGATATGCATGTCCTTATATAATATGAGGAGGGGATGACATGTTGGACATCATTTTAATTTAATCATGTCAATTGAAAAACTCATGAAATAAATAAATTAAAATAAATTTTCTCTATACACATGTCAGTGTGCTCATGATGATCCATTATTTTGAATAATACACATTTAATAAAATCAAATCCATTTCAATCATTCTTAATTAATGTAAAACTTTATCAAATTATATAATTATCTTCATTGATTAATTTACTCATTTATCTCAATTCCCATTGAAACGGCCCTTGAGACTCCCATAAGTTGTATTTTAAAAAAAATTTATTAAATTTTATTTAAAACTAATCATTTACATAAGAACACACTATATGGAAAAACAATGAATACATATTCAAACTACTTGGTAAGATCTGTGTCATATAATGTGTACACATGTGATATTTAGAATATACGATATATTTCATAATTACATAGAACATGCGATTAATAAATGAAAAATGGATACATGGAAATTAAAGGGAGTGTAATTCTTTTCATGCATGCGATGTGCATAGTGTGACAGGTCCATAATCAGCGTGTACTTATTAATTTTACATGGAATTAATTAAAAATTTAATGTATATAAAACCTATCACACTATGTTTACTAGAAATTAAAGGCACATAGATTTTTTTTGATTAGTTTTAAGGGATTAATTAATTAATATTAATTTCTTATACATAAATAGGTATGATACATGATGTGTTCAATCCAACTACATATTGAATGTTTCACTTCACCAATTACCTTCAGATGGGTTCTTCATATGTTATTCATGTTAATTAAACCCATTCATAATTATATGAGTGAGAATGAAGAAGAAGAAGAAGAAGACATGTCAACATTAAGATTTAAGGAAAGATTTTCCCAAAATGGAAAAAATAACTATATATTTGTATAACTTTCAACAATTAATAAATAATTATAATTTTAAATTTGACCACTTTGATACAACTCGTTGATTCTGAAAAAAAAATAAGTACCTCTTGGGTAGTATTTGAATCAACGTTTTTCATAATAAATGAAATGTTGTAAGATGTACATGACAATGAATCATCACGACTAGTGTATTAATTTGATGATTAATTGAAATAAACATTAAAAGCAAGAGGAGAATATATTTTTCATGTTAAATTTATAATTAATATATTCAATAATAATTAACTTAGTCTATAGATTATTTTCATCCTAGATGTGGTTGATCATCTGAATGAAATTTAGTCTCATAGTTGTTATGTTATGAGGATCCATAAGTAGAATCCATCGAGCGGTGACCCACACATGATACTTTTGGTCATTAAGCACCATCAATGATACTCTCGTCCCTAGAAAGTTGTACCAATAATCTTGTGTCACTCCCTTTAATCCCTACCATGATCCCTTCAATTTGGAATAAACGACACTTGGTCTCTTTGATGTTAGAAAAATGATGAATAATTTCACTTATCTTATTCTTGAGAGAAATCATGAAGATTTTATTTGGTGGGATAAGTCTCTAGGGATGAGAGGAGATGTATTGGGAAAAAAAATTCCAACCACCCCTATAATACCCCTCATGCCATGTAAAGGGAAAATACAATTGTTTAATATTAATTAATTTCCAAAATGTTCTTTATCATATATTTATCTAATAATACCCCTCATTCCATGTAAAATAATAATATTTTTAATTTATCACATGGTGTGCACTAAATCCCAAAATAATAAAAATTATCTTATAGTCTTGTAAATAAATATTTATCCCTATACCCAAAGCATGGTGCACTCATCCTACTCAAAATTTGATGAATTCTTGATTAAATATTTTAAATAAATATTTTTCATTAAATGAAAAATAAATATTTATAATATTTATGGCCTTGTGGATAAATATTTATTTTAATATTTATGATTAATACATCATGAATAAAATATTATTCCTCAATATGGACAATAATATTTATTCTATTAAGTAAATTCAAATAGAATTTAATTGAGTTCAATGGAAACACTAATTATGTGACCCTATTGGCTTCTTCATCAGTTGTATTAGGAAGGTTCACTTAATATACAATATCAACATCTAGAAATACATTAAGGAATCCAAGGGGAAGAATTTAATTTCACAATATTTACAACTACATAAGAATTCTCACTACGTAATATAAAACCATTGTCATGATATTTCATCAAACAGATTGCACACTCATGTCATCAACCTATATGCCTGAAACATATTTCTATGAATATTTGAAATAAACCATTCATTATAACATGGACATGGAATTTAGTTCAAAAGTTTCATTTCAAAAAAAATATAGGGATATCAACTTCTATAACGATGGATGGTAAAAATCATTTCTCGATATATTTATTAATAACATATCATTTGTGAAAAACCCAATATACCCAACTTAATCATGAACATATTTCATCACAGTTTGCGGAAATATTTTTATTTATGCCAATCATGATATATATTAATAATAATACTAATGTATAAGGATCATTACACACACTAATAGATAGAAATATCTAATGGTAAAAAACATGTGGAATTCCTACTAAAATTTATTTCCTCGTAATATCTTGTCTTGGATATTACCTAGTGGTGACTTTATGAGATTATGTCTCATTCACTTTTGAGTACTCAAACCTGACAGTCTGTATTATATATGTCCCATCAAATGACATCATATCACAATAATAATAAGTTTAAGAATGTCACCATATCATTTCATGGTTCTTTTATTGTCGTGGGAGTTAATTATTAATATTCCTTTTAAATAAATATTATGTTTGATAACCGGTCTCACATGCAACACTGAACTAAAATAACATAAAAAAATTATTATCATAAAAAACAAAATTAAAGTACATGAAATCATGTATTACATACCATCGTTTATTAAATCCATTAAAAGTGTATAAATTAAATGGGGATAATAAATAGAAAAATTAATATATTCAAAATAAGAAGATTCCTTGGATTATCATCACCCTTGAGAATCACCCTTAGTAAAACTAAACTTGTAATGGGAAAGAAAATTATGGAAGGGGAAATTATTATGAGGAATGAGAAGTGTGACTTAATAAGTGAGAATGGAATGAATTATTTTAGTTAGACAATATATAAGAATGAAATCTGAACATTTTACACATAGTTGTTAGAAATGTGGTCTATGGAAATATTTTTATTGGAAATGTGGTCATTAGAGATATGGTCGTTGGAGATATGGTCATTGCATATGAATACATACAATATGTATAATGAAGTTTTGTATCATTAGTATGAAATTCAAATAATATATTTTTAAAATGACAAATAAAAAATAAAAAATAAAAAATATAATGTTTAATATTTTATTATGAAAATATTTTCATACATTAAAATAATATTAATAATCGATGATATGATTCATAGAAATATTTAAATTTATTATTAAAATTAAATTATTATAATGTAAATAACTAATTTTAAATTTATTTATGTTGAGATAATTTAACAAAAAATGGATATTTTTTAATGAACTGTTTTTTCTAAAAGTGTTGTATTTTTATCTCAATAAAATTAATCACTAATAAATAAGTATTTTAATTAAATATATTTATGATATGCATAATTATTTTAGTTTAAAATCTTTTATTATTTATTAATTTGTAAGTGATAAGAATAAATACATGTTGGGCCTAAATTAATAAAAAATTTATGTGTTATGAGCGTTAATATTAGAATTAATTTTTATCACTTATAGAATTTGAATTCGATATAATGGTTTTTGTATTTGAAATCATCCTATTCAAATTAGTTAATAAGGGAAATTTAATTTTCAGGCATAAAAAATAAATTAACTATGTTTATGTTAACTATCACGATCATGGTAAAAAGATATATTCTCAAAGAATTGTATCCATAAACATTATGTAATTTTTATCTGAATAAATTTAATTTATATATTTTAAATAATAAATCTAATGTTATATATAAAAATATATTTTAACCCTAATTAAATTAGTAATTTAAAGGAAATAAGAGTTAAAACACATAATGTATAAGAAGTTTTTCTAAAAAAATAGTTGTTCTATATATCTTGTGATTTAATTTAAAAGTAAATTTTATCATATTTAGAAATTGACTTGGATTTAAAAGAGAAACAATTATGAAAAATAAAATAATAATTTGGTAATATGCATCATTATATATTTTTATGAAAAAAAATAATTTTCGTAGTTAGCTTTTAATAGAGGTTAATAAGGGTAAACATATGTAACATAATTTGGCTTGAATTTTACTAAACTGATTTGATACAAACACATTCTAAAAGTCCTTTTCTAGTTTTTAATGTTATACATACATTTATTACTAACATTTCCTCACCCAAATCACTTAACTCTCAGAAAATTGCATTCTTACCCCTTACATAACATTCATTTTCAAGAAATGGTCCCTCAATTTCACATATAAAAAAGAGTTCACTTCCACTCACATAAATCTGTTGGGCCTAGTGTTGCATTTGTTTTTAATAATGCATCAATGTTTCTTTGTTGAATTGAAGATGAAGTTGTGATTCTTGTAAAAATTTTATGGATTCATAGACATTGGATGTCATGCTTGAGAAATTGTCCTAAAATTTTTACATTTGATGAACCAACCCTATGATCAAATACATGTGGCAATATGGTATGACACCTTTTTTATATCAATGAAGGAATAAGATGGATCACAATAATTGAATATGGCCATGAATAAATCCACAATTTCATGAAGTGATACAATGGAAATATTGATTATAATGAAGATGAGTATAAGAGAGAATTATAATAATACCATGAAAAAAATATTTCATTTGCATGAAGTATTTGAGGAGGAATATGATATTAAGAATCATATTTTATAATGTATTTTTATTCTATTATATAATTACAATCATTCTATGTCTGTGATGGTGGATCTTTAATAAACAATGTGGCCAACCATTACAAGTCGTAAGGGCCATGCCATCAACCACAAATGCGGGACCAAAGGGGTAACCACATGGGAGAGTTGTCCCAAGGAGCCTCTATGGTAGAAGATTAGTGTGGGTTGATGCATAGTGCTTACAGGAGAGCACAATTGTGTCAGTGGGTGCATAGAGCATGTAGGGTGCACATGGTAGCATGCATGGGTGGGGGGTATGTCGGCCACACCCCATATATGTGTGCGCAAGTGTATCTAGATACTGAACCCAGAGGGGTTTTTTTAAATGGGTTTTTATTTTATTTTTACAAAAGGGATAGAGTTTGATTTTTTTAAAAAAGGGGTTCTAGAGAAGTGTCAACCCGATTAAAGCTTCTTCCCATGACAAGAAAAGTGAATTGTAATGACCCAGACCCTCATGACCCTGTCCTTTGCCAATTATCGGCGCGACCGATCGGTGAGACCGATCGGCGCAACCGATCGGTGTCACCTAGCCTTGGCGGGTTTTTCTCCTACAGCCTCCCCCATAACCCCACTTTGAGGCCCTTTTAACTTTTGAATCATTTCAAGGCCATTTTTAAGCCACAATTAATATCTAAAAATCCTGAGAAACCTCCTTATTGAATAACAATTAATCCATTCATGTGTAACCACCCAACCGTGTGGAATAAACACGATCCGACTTCCAAGGCGTTCAAATTTCTTATTCTGTAACAACGGGATTTTATTTATATATCGCAGAATAATTTCTTCCCCCTTCTTCCTTTTTGGCCGACCTCTCTCTTCTTCCTTGTGCGTTTGAAGTTCTTTGTTACCGAGGCAAGTGGTGCACTTGTGTCGGAGCCCTACAAGTTGCACATCCCATGTTCCTAGGGCGTGGAGAAAAACATCGATCGTTGATCAATCAAGTGGGGTTTCGCCTTCGTCTCTCCTTTTTGTGTATCTTGCGGGGTGGGTACGCTATTGCTTCTGTAGAATTGGATGAACCAAACTTTAAAGAAGATAATAAACGGATTCTAAAGAATGAAGGGGAGGGGTGTGACCGATGATGCTGCTCTATTTTTCTCTTCTTTCATGATTGATGGTTTCTGGATTGTGCGGGTTTACGCCTACTGAAAATCATGGTCATTGGTGGTCTTTCTCTGTGCATTAATAAACCCTTACTTCTGGTGTTGGTCGTGTAAAGGAAATTGGTTAATTACGTATATTCGGCTAAAAAAATTGAAAGCACCAGGATCAATACTTTTCTGTGATGACCCCGGTTAAAGTACAACGGAATTGGAATCATGGAGTGTGTTAAATCATTTAAATCTGAAAATACAGGCACAGGCCTGCTTTGTGCGGGTGGCAGTGGTTTGGTTGTTTTCATTCACGGGCCGATTGTTGGGTGATTTGGGTGGGGATGAGATCCCCTATTGTTATGGATTCGCTGGTTATGAATTTGAGGCCGTGTGGTTACTTGATTATACCACGAATTTTGGTGGGATCCTCTGTTGTTGAGAAACTGTTGGCTCCTGGATCCTGGGGACATAGGGTTGTATCTTGGGGTTTTCTTTGGTTCCAGTACTTCGAGGGATCTCACTTATCCCTCTGTTGTTGTGACTTTACAAGAGAATCGGGTGTGAATGTTTAAATTGTCGTTGGGTGTATTCTTTCCTTGGTTTGTGATTATGCTTACTAGTTGCCCAAGTAGGTGCAAAAACTTATTTAAACATTATTACTGAACATGAAAACAAGGATGGGGCAAATGGGTTTTGGTTTGGTGCGAGTTATGACTTGGACACAGGTGATGAGTGTGTTCTTTAGGCTGGCTGGAGAAAAACCTAGATTTGGGGTGAGTGCTTGTTACCTATACATACTTGTATTTTTTGTGTTTCTAATTCGCGCCCCACCCAAGTTGAGCACTTAGTGCCGAACACCCTCATTTCATGGGGAAGAGTGTTTTTTTCCAACACTTCTACTAGTGGATGGTTATTAGCTCCTTTCTGCTCCCTTTCCCGGATAGCCCAAGTATCTTCAGGCAAGCTGTGATGGCCTGAAGTCCATTATTAGCCAAAAAATCTTCGGGCAGGGTAGTGTGGTGGTTGGCCCAGGTGTGTGCGGGTAGGTGGTTTCCCAAGTATCTTCGGGATGAGGCACAGGTGTCTTCGGGCGTGGCGGTAGTTTTTCTAGCCCAGGTGTCTTCGGGCGTGGCAGTGGTTGTCCTGGCCTAGGTGTTTGGAGGCATGGTTACGTGTGACAGTTGTGGGCCAGGTGTTTGTGGGCGGGTTAGTGGTTGTGGCCTAGGTGTTTGTGGGCGGGATGTGTGTTTGAGGCCCAGGTGTGTGCGGGCGGGGTATGGTAGTGGGACTGCAGTGAGAATGGTGAGATTGGTCTAATGCGTAGGATGTCTTCAATAACCAGTGGGAAAGTGACACGAGGTACCCAAACATCGATGTGTTATTACTATACATTACTTGACTTGCGTTATTTGGGGAGTGTGTCTTGATGAGGCTTGGGTGGTTAGTTTCCTTGTTAGGTGCTTGGTTATCTCATTTCTCACAGGGCATTAGTATGCCTCCCCACTTGTGCACGAGAGTCTTTGGTTTTCCCTACTAAGTATACGTATGCTCACCCTACGTATATAAAATTGATTTCAGGTTTCCAGGAGGACTTCGGGGATTGTGCTGGACCGTACTAGCTCAGACCATGTGACAGATCATCGAAGTTGTTGTTGTTCTTTTTTTTGGTTTTTTTTGCTTTGTAGTCTCCTTATACATTGTGGATTTTACTTTTGTAGCATGCATTGGGGATGATTCTTGGCTTTACTTTTACTTTTTTTTTGGTGTTGTGGGATTCACTATCTTATCTCTCGATCCTATTAAAAGAAAAAGGGTAATGCCTTCCATTTAGTGTGTGACTTTATACCCTTGGTGCTGGTCGCCACTCCGGGACCTATTGAATGTGGGTTTCGGGGGTCATTATCTCTCCTTCAACTTGAAGAAGGAAGGGTCTGGCAATCTGGTGACCCTTACCTCCTTTTGGTGAAGGCGGGTCGTGACAGAATGGTATCAAAGGGGGTTTGAGAGATAGGATGGAGTCTGGAGTTAGGTACAGTGAGGATTGTATGGGATGGTAAGGCAATGATGTTGGGTGACCTTGGTGCGTGAATTAGGTCAGGGAAGACCGGCTAGGACACGAGATTTTAGGGGGGCCCGTGATCCGATGCAAGGATTCTGGACCTACCGAACGACCGAGTGAGGCCACGCTGATTGCAGGGTAGAGACCCTAAGGAAGGTACATGCATCATAATGACCTATGTTCTCGTGTTTCTGGGGTGTTTTTGGAATTTGAAATAAATAAGAAGTTTAATAAGTTTTAAGAACAACGTTCTGCACTACTTGAGCTTAGGCATTTTTTGTTTACCTTGCAGTTATGGAACCCAGAAGACGACCACGAGTTGTACGGGCGATCGAGGCCCAGAAGGTTGACTTGGCTGATCAGTGGAGTGCTAATCGAGAAGAGGTGGACGACCAGTGGCAGAAGACACTTCGAGCCTTCTAGCGACAGACCCTCGAGAAGTACGAGGGAAGCACTGGTTGCGCCCAAATTTACTCTACCGGTAAAAGTGGTCTTTGAAGTACAAGTAGGGATCGAATCCACAGGGACCGAAGAAGAAACCTTGAAACACTAAGATTGGATACTGGATTGGCTATGCAGTGGCCAACTTTGGATTGAATTGATTTGAAGAAATATTGATTTAATTTAAAGAACAAAACAAATAAAATTACTTGAATTAAAACAACTAATTAAGGTGATTCGATCCTAGGTTGTCTCTTGGGCTTGATTGGATGTTTTTGTTTTTCATTTGATTTTTTGTTCATTGCTTCAATAGGTATCCATTAAATGAAATAATCTCTCAATATCATTCCCTGATTTAATCCATACACAATTTCAAGGATAATCACCAATTCACTTAGAGGATCAATAAAATGAGCACTCCAAGGAATTGGATCGTACAAGCACTCAAAATGTGTTGTCGTTAAAGTCGGTGAAGACAAAGAAGAAGATAAATCAAAGAAATGAACTCTTAAAATAAAGAACAAATTTAAGAATTTAAGAACATCAAATAACATTCAATCCAGCCCATGAAACTCCCTAGGATCAACCTATAAAATTTTAGCCCTCTATTGATGTTATTCTATCAATGGAAGCGGGTAGTTGACTTAAAGAAGTGGGATTGAAGAAGAAAAACATTAATCAAAATGAACACTCCACCGTTGTGTGATGAATTCACAAGTGCGGGTGTGAATAAATTCACACATAGATTCAACGGTATCAACGTGTGAAGAAAAGGAAAATAAAAAGTGAAGAAGAATAAATTTTAATAAAATACTAAACATGAATGAAAAACTTACATTAGAGAAATTGACGATGCCATGACAAAACGAAAGCGGGAAATTACAATTGAAAGAAAAACTTGGATTCAAAGAAAAATGTTAGATGATAATTCCCTTCACCACCATCTCCTTATATAGTCATATTAGGAGCCTTAAGTCCACCCCCCACAATCAATTCACCCCCCAACAATTAATAGAGTCAAAACGAGGGTGAATAATCAAAAGGAAATTGACGTTTCGAAGTTGACCCGGAAAACTGTCCAGATTCGTCCACCATTTTGACGTTCGCATATTTAATTGATGGATACCGAATCTTGAGGGATCGTAGAAGACAAATATCTTCATCCATGTGTCCTATATCAGCTGTAAAAATTTCTGGACATTTGGCTCTTCCTTTTGGAATTTATGGTTGAAATAGTGGGACGACTTTATGTGCATTAATGTCGGGTCCACCATTTAAATCTCAGCTTCAGATCCCTTTATCATCATGAAAACTTCAGAATTAGCTCTGGCCACAGTTTAATAAAATGAACCTCATATTTTTATCTTTCTACAGTATAAATTTGAGCTTCATTGGGCTTGTTTTGTGGGTCCCACATTTTTTTTATGGGCCTTAGCCCATTATGCTTTCTCCAGCAAATTTCTGCATTCGGGCGCAAAATTCCTCATCTTCCCTTGGGATTCATCCATCGGACCTAAAAGATAAAATGTTCCAAACAAAGTGATCAATCATATCCCAAAATTTAAAATTCAGAAAATGAATATAATTTTGTCTACAAACAAATGAATGATTGGGCCCAAATTTTCATTTTAAACGTGAATTGCATTTAAGATGAGAAATGAAGTTCTATTTATGTAATGCACTAAAAAAATGTTTATGGACTTTGGAACAATGAATATAAATATATTAACAATTAATACTATCAACTTTCAGTGACTAATCAAGCATCTCTGACATGAAGACGGAGGGCTGGCTGGAGGAGCTGGTGATAGCCTTCGACTTGATCCGAGCTCCGACCGAGTACTGGGTTCCTCTGGCCGTCATCCAGATGCGGGGAGCAGCGCGTCAGTGGTGGATGCTCTACCTGGGAGAGAGGAGAGAGGCTAAGGTGGCATGGGCTGATTTCGAGAAGGAGTTCCGGGCAGAATTCCTCTCTTCTACGATGAAGGCGGAAGAGGCAGGAACTACTCTCCCTCCAGCAGGGGAGTATGTCGGTAAGGGAGTTGAGGATCAAGTTCAAGGATCTCCTCGGCTTTGCTCCGGACCTCTTTCCGGATGAGGAGACCCGGGAGAGACGTTTAGAGGAGGCGCTCTGACCCTTCCTTCAATACGTTGTTACCCCCTTCACCTTGCTGATATACTTGGAGGTCCACAAGAAGGCAGAGGTGGTGGAGAGGATGCAAACGTTGGGCGGTGTTTCACGAGAGGGGATTCAGCTAGGCCCGTCAAAGGGAAAGGTCTTCAGCACCAGACCCCCAGCATCAGGACCCTCTCGGTTCCAACCAGCAGGGAGCAGGCCGCAGCAGTTCCAATTCCGGTCCCCCGGTCCTTGCCCTTTCCCTTCGGGCCCAGGACTGAGGTGTTTTGTTTGTGGGAGCCATGGACATCTCCGGAATCAGTGCCCGAACCGAGTTCAGTATGGCAGTGGAGGACAGGCCCAGCACCCGCCTCAGCAGCGGCTTCCAGCGAGGCCCTTCCAGCAGCAGCAGCAGGGGCAGCGAGCTCCCGCTCCTCCGAGGGCCGACGTTGCAGGGGGAGGCCGACCTCAGGATGCTCCTTAGGGACCTCGACCAGGGTGTGGTCGGGGAGGCAGCCAACAGCCGAGGGGCAGAGGAGCTGGGCTTTGACAGTTGCACGCCGTGGAGGCAGCAGTTCCAGCAGGACCAGAGGTTGTTCGAGGTACAATTAGTTTGTTTGGTACCCTTGCTTACGCCTTGTTCGATACCGGAGCTTCGCACTCCTTTGTTGCACCCGGTCTGGCCGGTGCTCTGGGTCTAGATGTTGAGAGACTTCTGGTGCCCCTGGTGCTGAGCACACCAGTCGGAGGTCAGACCGACTTGTTATATGTTTGTAGAGGATGCACACTAATGATAGGGCCACACCAGTCAGCTAGGGATCGACTACTGCTACAGATACAACCATACGATGTCATCCTAGGCATCGACTGGTTGTTCTCTGTGTGTGTCATCATCGACTGCTTCCGAGGAAGGGTTGTGTTCTCGGACTTGGGTGGCCGACATGTTACTTTCACCGGCGAGCGGAATGGTCAGAAGGGCAGTAGGCGAGAGGAAACCCTCCTCTCCTTGTTAGCCAAGCTTTCAGTAGAGTCAGTAGATGCTGAGATGGTGGAAGTACCAGGGATCGTCAGTAAGTTTATAGACGTCTTTCCGGAGGAGGTAACGTCTCTACCCCCTCGACGTGATATCGAGTTTGGGATAGACTTGCAGCCTGGTACTCGTCTGATTTCGATGGCTCCCTACCGGATGACACCTTCAGAGCTACGGGAGTTGCAGATTCATATTGACGATCTGATGAAGAGGGGTTATGTCCGACCAAGTGCGTCACCGTGGGGTGCTCTAGTCTTGTTCGCAAAGAAGGAAGATGGTGATCTCAGGTTGTGCATAGATTACAGGAGGCTGAATCAGGTGACGATCAAGAATCGCTACCCTCTTCCGAGGATAGACGATCTTTTCGACCAGCTGAAAGGGGCGGGATGGTTCTGAAATATTGACTTACGGTCTAGATATCACCAGTTGAGGGTGAAGGAGGGAGACATCTCTAAGACAACCTTCAGGTGAAGATATGGGCACTTCGAGTTTGTAGTCATGCCTTTCGGCGTTACGAATTCCCGGCTATGTTCATGGGGCTTATTAACTCCGTCTTCCTAGAGTTTCTAGATCGGTTCGTAGTCATGTTCATCGACGACATCCTGATCTATTAAAGATCCGAGGAGGACCACGCAGAGCATCTGAGGACGGTTTCAGGGGTCCTCCAACAGCACCAGCTCTATGGGAAGTTGTCGAAATGCAAGTTCTGGACGTGAGAAGTACACTTCCTTGGGCACGTAGTGTCCGAACAAGGGGTAGTGGTAGACCCATCAATGGTTTAGGCAGTTTTTTCTTGGGCAGCACCCAAGAACGTGGCAGAGGACCGTAGTTTCCTCAGGCTGGCAGGTTACTATCGGAGGTTTGTACCCAACTTCTCTCGAGTTGCAGCACCATTGACAGCCTTGACCAAGAAGGACCAGGTTTTCGTATGGGGCGAGCAGTGCGAGGCAGCCTTCAGCTATCTGAAGGAGAAATTGGTTAGTGCCCCAGTACTGAGACTACCAGAAGAAGGGGCGGCGTATGAGGTGTTCTGTGATGCTTCAGGGCAGGGCCCCAGATGTGTGTTAATGCAGCGACAAGGGGGTGATCTCTTATGGGTCTAGGCAGCTACACCCTCATGAGCGTAATTATGCCACCCGCGATCTGGAGCTTGCAGCGATCGTGTTCGCTCTAAAGTTGTGGCGGCATTACCTCATCGAAGAACGCTTTGTGGTCTTCACGGATCACAAAATCTTGAGGTTTATCTTCTCCCAGCGGGACCTAAACTTACGGCAGCGAAGGTGGATGGAGTTCCTCTAGGATTACGATTTTGAGATTTCCTACACCTCAGGGAAAGGAAACGTGGTGGATGATGCCTTGAGCAGGAAGTCACAGAGGGATGCGGTCCGAGAGTCAGCGGACACTTGGAGGACGATGGAGGAGTTGGCTGCCCTTCACCTGGATGCGAGGATGGATAGTGGTAGAGGTTGCATGTATCAGATGACAGTACAGTCTTCTCTGTTATGTCAGGTGGAGGAGTCTCAGTGGGGAGACTCAGAGTGCGAAGTGATGTGTGACTGAGTTGACCAGGGCAATGCTCCGGAAGGGTGGACGGAGGATGGTCAGAACCAGATGCTTTTCCGAGAAAAGTTGTTTGTTCCAGAGGCGATGTGCGGCCAAGTCCTTAGTGAGTTCCACAACTCACCCCTAGTAGTGCACCCGAGAGTTTCCAAGATGTACCAGGGTCTGAAGGGACAGTTTTGGTGGCCTGGAGTAAAGCGAGAAGTGGTAGAGTTTGTGGCCAAGTGTCTAGTGTGTCATCAGGTGAAGGCTGAACACCGTGTTCCAGGCAGGTTGTTGCAACCTTTAGATGTCCCCGAGTGGAAGTGGGACGACATCTCGATGGATTTCGTCACGGGACTACCCAAAGTTCAAGGAGGCTACGACTCCATCTGGGTAGTAGTGGACCGGTTGACGAAGTCGGCTCACTTCCTGGCGATTAAGGAGCCGAGTGGAGTGGACGCTCTAGCACGAAAGTATGTGGACGAGGTAGTGCGGTTTCATGGAGTTCTGAGTTTCATAGTCTCGGACAGGGATGTACGTTTTACCTCACGAGTCCGGAGGGGATTGCAGCATGCTTTTGGCACCCGACTATGTCTTAGAACTGCTTTCCACCCCCAGACAGATGGGCAGACAGAGCGCACCATCCAGACCTTGGAGGACATGCTGTGGGCATGTATTCTGGACTTCGGGGGATCATGGGTGCTACACTTGCCTCTAGTAGAGTTTGCCTACAATAATATTCATCACTCTACTAATGGCATGACTCCATTCGAAGCTCTATATGGAAGGTCGTGTCGCTCACCCGTGTGTGGGGCTGAGGTTGGGGAAGCAGGTGTTCTTGGCCCGGAGGTGGTGCAGAGCACGACAGAGAAGGTTCATCTTATACGAGAGAGGATGAAGGCGGCTCAGGACCGGCAGAAGTCATATGCCGATGATATGAGGATCCCCTTGGAGTACGAGGTCGGGGACCACGTATTCTTGAAGGTCTCCCCTCGGCGTGGACAGCGGAGGTTTGGCAGAAGAAGTAAGCATTCTCCCTGGTTCATCGGGCCCTTCGAAGTGTTGCGACGAGGCGGTGAAGTGGCTTATCAGCTAGCCCTACCACCGCCGCTACTGAGGATACACGATGTATTCCATGTGTCCCAGCTCCGACGATATATGCATGATGATTCACACGTCCTCGACTGGGGAGGGCTAGATATCGAAGACGATGCAACCTTCATAGAACGACTGATCAAGATCGAGGATCGTAAGGAGAAAGTACTTCGTGGGCGAACCATTCCCTTGGTTCGTGTGTTATGGAGACATGGTGGGCTTGAGGAAAGTACCTGTGAGAGGGAAGCGCAGATACGTGCCCAATACCCCGAGTTGTTTTGAGTTTTATCATGTTTTGTCAGTACTTGTTTGCTGTGAAATGTTTACTTTTGTCGGCTATGGATGTGCAGTTTCTTTTCGGTGGATGTGTGTGTGAAGTGTCCTAAAGAATGGGGAGGGGAGGACTTGATTCCTAGTTAAGACGCATTGAAGAAGATGCGCCTAAACCCGTGCGGGCGAGTCAGTGCCGCCCAAAGCGGATAGTATCTTAACAAGGAGGAAGGGAAACCCCTCTCCCACTAGACCTGACGGTTTGGCCCATTTGTTTTGCGTGCAACGGGGAAGTAGCGGTAGGGCGTTTGTGTTTGTTCAGAAGATAAGATATTCCTATGTCTGAGAGGTTCACTCCTGTGAGGTATCTTCCAGGGTGGTTGTTCGGATCCCCCCCCCTCCCCCTCCCTCCAGGTCTGGTTTTGATTCTCGAGGGCGAGAATAGTTTGTGAGGTATCTGATGTAATGAACCAGACCCTCATGACCCCGTCCTTTTCCAATTATCTGCGCGACCGATCGGTGAGACCGATTGGTGTCACCCAACCTTGGCGGGTATTTCTCCTACAGCCTCCCCCGTAACCCCACATTTAGGCCCTTTTAACTTTTGAAGTGTTTCAAGGCCGTTTTTAAGCCATAATTAATATCTAAAAATCCTGAGAAACCTCCCTATTAAATAACAATTAATCCAGTCGTGTGTAACCACCCAACCGTGTGGAATTACCATGATCTGGCTTCCATGGCGTTCAAATTTCTTATTCCGTAACAACGGGATTTTATCTATATATAGCAGAAGAAGTTCTTCTTCCCCCTTCTTCCTTTGTGGCTGACATCTCTCTTCTTCCTTATGCGTTTGAAGTCCATTGTTACCGAGGAAAGTGGTACACCTGTGCAGGAGCCCCGCAAGTCGCACATCCTCTGTTCCTAGGGCGTGGAAAAAAACTTGGATCGTTGATCAATCAAGTAGGGTTTCGCCTTCGTCTCTCCTTTCTGTGTATCTTGCGGGGTGGGTACACTATTGCTTCTGTAGAATTGGATGAACCAAACTTTAAAGAAGATAATAAACGGATTCTAAAAAATGAAGGGGAGGGGTGTGACCGATGATGCTGCTATGTTTTTCTCTTCTTTCATGATTGATGGATTCTGGATTGTGCGGGTTTACGCCTATTGAAAATCATGTTCGTTGGTGGTCTTTCTCTGTGCATTAATAAACCCTTACTTCTGGTGCTGGTCGTGTAAAGGAAATTGGTTAATTACGTATATTCGGCTAAATAAATTGAAAGCATCGGGATCAATCCTTATTTGTGATAAC
Source organism: Viscum album (assembly GCA_963277665.1). Classification (NCBI taxonomy): domain Eukaryota; kingdom Viridiplantae; phylum Streptophyta; class Magnoliopsida; order Santalales; family Viscaceae; genus Viscum; species Viscum album. The sequence continues at coordinate 239,455,498 of OY728150.1, forward strand.
CCCGGTTAAAGTACAATGGAATTGGAATCATGGAGTGTGTTAAATCTTTTAAATCAGAAAATACCGGCATGGGCCAGTTTTGTGTTGGTGGCAGTGGTTTGGTTGTTTTCATTCACGGGCCGATTGCTGGGTGATGTGGGTGGGGATGTGATCCGCTGTTGTTATGGATTCGCTGGTTATGAATTTCAGGCCGTGTGGTTACTTGATTATATCACGAATTGGGGTGGGATCCTCTGTTGTTGAGAAACCGTTGGCTCCTGGATCCTGGGGACATAGGGTTGTATCTTGGAGTTTTCTTTGGTTCCAGTACTTCGAGGGATCTCACCTATCCCTTTGTTGTTGTGAATTTACAAGAGAACTGAGTGTGAATGCTTAAATTGTTGTTGGGTGCATTCTTTCCTTGGCTTGTGCTTATGCTTACTAGTTTCCCAAATAGGTGCAGAAACTTATTTAAACATTATTAATGAACATGAAAACAAGGATGGGACAAATGAGTTTTGGTTTGGTGCGAGTTGTGACTTGGACACAGGTGTTGAGTGTGTTCTTTAGGCTGGCTAGAGAAAAACCTAGATTTGGGGTGAGTTCTTGTTACCTATACATACTTGTAGTTTTTGTGTTTCTAATTCGCGCCCCACCCAAGTTGAGCACTTATTGCCGAACACCGCAATTTCATGGGGAAGGGTGTTTTTTTCCCAACACTTCTACTAGTGGCTGGTTATTAGCTCCTTTCTGCTCCCTTTCTTGGATAGCCCAAGTATCTTCGGGCAGGTTGTGATGGCCTGAAGTCAATTATTAGACCAAGAATCTTCGGGCAGGGTAGTGTGGTGGTTGGCCCAGGTGTGTGCGGGCAGGTGGTTTCCCACGTATCTTCGGGATGAGGCACAGGTGTCTTTGGGCGTGACAGTAGTTCTTCTAGCCCAGGTGTCTTCGGGCGTGGTAGTGGTTGTTCTGACCTAGGTGTTTGCAGGCATGATTACATGTGACAGTTGTGGCCCAAGTGTATGCGGGCGGGTTAGTGGTTGGGGCCCAGGTGTTTGCGGGCCGGATCTATGGTTGAGGCTCAGATGTGTGCGGGCCGGGTATGGCAGTGGGACTGCGATGAGAATGGCGGGATTGGTCCGATGCGTATGATGTCTTCAATAACCAGTGGGAATGTGGCGCGGGGTACCCAAACATCGATGTGTTATTACTATACATTACTTGACTTGCGTTATTTTGGGAGTGTGCCTTGTTGAGGCTTGAGTGGTTAGTTTCCTTGTTAGGTGCTTGGTTATCTCCTTTCTCACAGAGCATTAGTATATCTCCTCACATGTGCACGAGAGTCTTTGGTTTTCCCTACTGAGTATACTTGTATGCTCACCCTACATATATAAAACTGCTTTCAAGTTTCTAGGACTTCGGGGATTGTGTTGGACCGTACTAGCTCAGACCTTGTGACAGATCATCGCAGTTGTTGTTGTTCTTTCTTTTGGTTTTTTATTGCTTTGTAGTCTTCTTATACATTGTGGATTTTACTTTTGTAGCATGCATTGGGGATGATTCTTGGCTTTACTTTTAGTTTTAGTTTGGTGTTGTGGGATTCACTATCTTATCTCTTGATCCTATTAAAAGAAAAAGGGTAATGTCTTCCATTTAGTATGTGACTTTATACCCTTGGTGCTGGTCGCCACTCCGAGACCTATTGAAAGCAGGTTTCGGGGGTCATTATCTCTCCTTCAACTTAAAGAAGGAATGACATGACAATCTGCTGACCCTTACCTCCTTTTGGTGAAGGCGGGTCGTGACATGAATGGGGTTGACTCTTCATTTGTAAAGTTTCTGAAATAAGAGTCAACCCCGTACACTCTTCCTATAGTTTTTTTAATAAATAAATATTACTAGATATGTATATATACTGAAAATGTTCATAAGGGAATCTCACTCCTACAAATTTATTAGAAAAGTAAAAGGCACAAATACATGATGGGGTAAAACAAGGACAATAACTCATCCAAAATGAAGAGAATTAGAATCATCCCCATAAATAATGATCAGAGTCATCAGATTCCCACTCTGACTATGAATTCCCCTGACCAAAAAGAACATTGTATTTTTCTATGAGTTTTTGATGCTACAAAGTGGGGCCCTTTAAAGCAAACCTGGTGGACACATTTTTGCCACACCCTCGTGCACCAGCCTCATCGCCATGTCTATGGCCATGATTTTTTGGATGTCAACCCCGCTACCAAGTCATAAGTTGTTGCCAATCTCTTCCCTGCTCTTTCCTCTCCAAATCAGATGGGTCTTTCCCCACAGGATCATTAGAGCTACCAATAATTGGTATTGCCTAGACATTATACACCAATGTAGGAGAACGAGATTGCCCTTTATGAGACACACTTCCTCCCTTGGGTGTGCATTCCTCTTAACAGGAAGTGGAGAATCGAATACCAACTTATATTTTCCTTTTTTCATGGAGGAAGTCAAAGCATGTTCTTGGATTGATTCCTTATCCACTTCATCTTGAATAGCAATTTCAAGATTCTCCAAATCAATGAATTTCGTAGTAAGAACATGCTCATTCTCACCAATTTCATCAACATCATATTGCTTTCATGTTTCATCATCAAAATTCTTCGAAAAAGGAATTAAATCTCCTTCTTTCCCATCAAGTGCGTGCATACTAAGCTCTTCCGCAACAATATCACCCCATGTTTTCTTCCCCAAAGAGTAACCAACATCCTTTCCACCGTTAATAATATTCAAATCACCACCCTAGTGTGAGAAAGAATTACTTACATTTCCCTATGCTAGAATCCCATCATCAATTGGTACTACACTGGTGCCCTGAGGTAGTTCCTTTATAGGCTGAGCCTTCTTATTAAAATTGTGTTCAGCATGCCCATGATCTGAACAATATGAACAAAAAATTACCCTTTTACAATTTAGAAAGTCATGAACAATTAATTTTCTGGTCACACAGAACTTCAGAACACTCTCATATTCAACTCTCAACTTAATCTCCTCAATCTCTTCACGATCAGTGGAGAGAAAAAATTTATTTGTCATGATGGAACCTAAATCAACCTCAACTAGAAACCGAACATGGTGTCCAAAATGGGAAACCGCAGTCTCTTTGTCTAATTTGATGGGAACACCAATAGAAAGAGCAATATCATAAGGTGTCTTCGGATGCCACAACAGCCGGGTTAAGCAAAAGAAATCTCCCAGAGTTGAGCGGATGAGCTACGTACCACCAAAGGGTTGAAACTCCTGTTCAATTCACTGAGATGCATGACGCCGAGCTTGATTGAAATCAAGCCAAACCCCCACACACATATCTTCATATCATCAATGGGGAAGAGGATGTGAAAAAATCCTCTGTCTAAAGAAACACACCTCCAGATACAAAAAACTCCAAATTATTGAATGACCTGCTGCTAGATCATCCATTTTCCACGGTTTTGACCCCCTGCGCCAGTAATAATCTTGCAATACTTCCTTTCTGACAAATCGCCCCAACGGACTCTTTGTAGGGAGAGAAAGCATTGTGAAAAGTAGCAGAGGAAGGAAAACACAGTCCGGATTCGCCCACCTAAGATGCTGCCGGCGACACAACCGGATTCAATGGTGGCAAAACAGGGACAATGGGGGGATATCAAAATGAATCGGAGACACACAAAATCTATGCGACTCGAAACGCCTCAGGTCTAGATCAGCTACCGAAGATCCCAGACATGACGTCATGGATCAGCAATGAGTGGGACTCGATCTATAACCCAGCGACAGAGATCTGCAAACCTGTTTGAATGGCGAACCAACACCAGTGGAGCGTGAAGAGGGGGCCCGATCTGCAATCCAGTGGTAGAGATCTACAAATCCGTCTGAACGGTGATCGAACACCAGCGGTGCGTGATGAGGGGGACCGGATCTGGAAACCAGCGGCGGAGAGCAATCCCGTACAAGTGCGATCCAACACCTGTAGTGTGACGTCCAACAGCGAAATGGACACCAGCGGAGCGTGAAACACCAGCGACAGATAAACACGACCAACCTCACCGGCATCAACAGAACACTTCAGTAAACCCTAATCACCATCCTTAGGAGATAGATGCCCCCGAGCATCCGAAACCCGTCCTCCTCTATTTATATATGTATATATAATTATGCACTAAAATAAATATTAATAAAAAAATTAAATATTAATAAATACTAATTAAATATAAATAAATATTAATTAAAAATTCATCAATATTAATAAAATATCAATAAAATCTTAATTGAATATTTATTATTATTCAAAAAATATTCAAAAGATATTAATAAACATTTAACAAATATTCATAAATATCCATAATACAAATTAATATTAGTAAATATAGATTCAATATTAAATACATATTAATAAATACTGATGGATATAAACAAATGTAGATAAATATTAATAAATATAAATAAGTAATAATAAATTACTAATAAATATGAACTAAGTATTAGCAAATATTTATAAATATTGATAATTATTAATAATTATTCATAAATGCTAAAAATAGTAATAAATATTAATTATTAATAGATAACTATAAAAATATTAATAAATATTATATAAATATTATTAAATATTGCAAATTAAAAATTAAAAATTCCAAAATTCTAATAAATATTAATAAATATTACTAAATGTTTATAAATATTCATAAATATAAATATTTACTAAAATTTTGTAATATTTATTAATATTTATTAATATTTTTGAATATTTATTTAATGGTTATATATTATTTATTAATAATTATTAATATTTATTAACATTTATTAGTATTTATTTAAAAAAAATATATTAATAAATATTACTATATATATTAGGTGGCTAGGGGTACAATTATATTAAACACACAAACCACACACATAGGCTTAAAAAGGCATGTCATAGCCCCCTAAGGGATAGCCCACCCATTAAGACTATTTATTTAATACATATATGGCTTGAATGCCCAATGGGCATGAAGCCCATTACATAGCCCAAAGGACCACAATCTAGCTATTAGTATTATATGAACTAAGTATTAGCAAATATTTATTAGTATTTATTTATTCATATATTTGTTAATATTTTATTTATATATAAGAATATTTAATTAATATGTATAGATATTTATTTATATTTATTTATATTTATTGGAATTTATTGATATTTAATTAATATTTATTAGTATTTATGAATATTTAATTGTATTTTATTAATTTTTGGGAATACTTGATTAATATTTTTTAATGTTTTTTAATATTTAATTAATATTTATGAATATTTATTTAATATTTATTTAGTATTATTTTATAAATACTAATATTTATTAATATTTTTAGTATTTATGAATAATTATTAATAATCGTAAATATTTATAAATATTTCCAAATATTTAATTAAAATTTATTAGTAATTTATTATTACTTATTTATATTTATTAATATTTATTTACATTTTGTTTATATCAATTAGTATTTATTAATATTTATTTAATATTTAATTTATATTTTTTAATATTTATTTGTATTATGGATGTTTATGAAGATTTATTAAATCTTTATGAATATTTTTTGAATATTTTTTGAATATTTTTTATTATTAATAAATATTTTATTGATATTTTATTGATATTTTATTAATATTGATGAATTATTAATTAATATTTATTTATATTTAATTAGTATTTATTAATACCTAAATTTTTAATTTATTTTATTTTAATATTTAATTATATATACATATATAGTATTATTTATTTATTAAAAAAATCTGTTGGAAGAGTGAACGGGGTTCACTTTTCCTTCGAAGACTTTACACAGGAAATGTCAACCTCGCTCACTCTTCCTTCTGAGGGAAGAAGTGTCAATAAGGTTAACGCTTCTCCATACTACCAACCTTAACCCTTTTGTAAAGAATTTGTTTGAACCACATTCACACATCTCACTGAGGCAAATACTTCAATCATAAGGAAGAATAACAACCCAATCATTTTTAGCATTGAGTCAACTGATCAGATACTTGTGATTAGAGATATTTGAGCAAGATCAGCAAACTGAAAAGGTACTTGAATAGTTACATGAGTAAGTTTGATTTAATAAGCTCGTGTGGGAATATCAAAGCATCATCCTATAGTGGATCTATACATTATGAAAGTTAGTAGTCTCTCGGTTATTGCTGGGAGTAATGTAATTTTTTTAGTCGTAGCTGAGAGCATGAGTAGTCTCTCGATCGGGTCTAGGAGAATAAATATTTCGATTGGAGACAAAAGTAGGAGAAGACTCTAGTGGGATTCATGAGTAGGCCAGTGTAGATTCTGGTGACATGTGTGATTCATTATAAAGAAACTCATTTTTGGATTCAAATGTTAAGATACAGTGTGATTATGTATCAACCATTTTAATTGATAAAAGGATCATAGTAGAGAATCCATTTGGGGGTATAACCGACATGGAAAGGAGTATCCTTTCAATTGAACCTTGTAAATACTATATATTTTTCTCTCTAATATCATTTATGCCTATGAGGTGAGACTCTAAGAATCATTGAGTGGATTAAGAATCTGAACATGTTTATGTGGTTGAATTAAAAAGAAAATAATTTGTAAAAATGAAACCACTGGTTCACCCTCCTCTTAATGGTCAATCCAAAAGGGGGATTTACAAGTGGTTACATAGGATAAGTTCCCTCTAAAGATCCATGAGTCTTTATGAAGTGAATATTTATGGAAATGGGTGAGCTACATCAAATGGATATTTTTCTAAGGCTCATAAAAATAGAAAAAAGAGTTAGGTAAGGAAGATGTAAAAGAATATTTTAGTAAACATTGAGACACCACTAATTAAAGGTAATCAATCCAATCCTTTTTTTGTATTTTCTAAAAAGCCACATTATGGTTTAGTGGGAACCGCAGAAACCAAAAAACAAATCCCATGGATCATCCAAAATTCAAAACACATCCATTAATCAGTGAAATTCAAAATTTGATACACCCAAATTCAAAATTCAAAAATCTCGATTGTGATATCTAAGTCGCAAGCCACATCATGAATCATGTCAGGTCCACATCCTCCATCACACCTCATCCATCATGCCCTCATCCCCATTAAAGTCACTATCATCATCACCCGCATCAGCTGAGTCCCATAACCATCCATTATCATCTGAATTACCACCATTCACATCGTCGTCCAAGAACCATCGTTGTCATCTCCATCCAAGAAGTGCCACCGCCATCTCCATCTGAACCTCACACCGTTGTAAAAACCATGTTGACACAAACTATAAATAGCTCCACCAAATAAAAAACTGAAAAAAAACCAATTCCAATACTTTTCCATAATCATAGATGGGAAGACATCCAGACCACCAAACCAGATCCATCCACATTGAAAAACTTCTTCAAATGATAACCATCGTAGATAGAGTCAAGGTCGGTGATTTGCCTCATAGAACATTGTGACTGAACCACCAAACATCTCAAAGCAACCTTAAAACCTTCACAGTAGACCAACTGGGAGAGTGGTGAAAGAAACATATAACCAGAGCATCGATTGAAGTGGACCTGGCCTCAATAGATAACAAACCACGCAAGGACCACCAACACGAACAGAAAAAACCACTTCTAGCTAAAAATAACACCTGTAGCACACCAAAGAAAGAAAAAACTTTTTATATCCCAAAAAGGATAATGATGATGTGGAAGATACATTAGTGAAAAGGGTTGGCATTTCTGACACTCTCACACAACTTGTGAAAGTAAAGGTTGAAACAATTTCTCTTTGTAATAAAATATATTCTGAAGCTATTGAATAACTTCAAATAAATCTTTTCGATAAAGATTTATTTGAGGATTTTTTTAGAATATTTCTATGCATTTAAAAAAGTGCACAAATTTTCTATGATTTTCAATGTTGAGCAGCTAGAGAATAAAAAAACAAGGTAAAATTGTTTAACAATTAATTCCAAGAATCAAGTTAAATGATTGAAGTAAAAATGATGAAGCTGAAGGAATATTGAGAATTCGGGATTAGAATGGTTGAGGATGTGAATAATTTCTGTAACATGAAGTTTTTTAATCTATAGGTGAGATTGAAAAATTAGAAATCCCCAAAAGATGCAACATTCCAAACTACTAGAAAAAAGTGATTCTAAAACACAAGTAATCATAGAGGTTCATGACTCCAAAAATATAATTATATTATACTCTTTATAAAGGGAAAAATCTTATAAGACAATGGTATCCCATAACCCATAAACCATATTATATATTAATGTTGTTTGAAGTGATGGTACATGATTCCAACCAAAATCTATGAAAGTATGGGTGGTGAAAAATAATGATAAACCCACCACATCAAGGGTGGATGAGAAAATATGTATAATGATATTTTCCCTAAGAAGTTTTCAAATTAGTGGTGGTTCTACTCAATAATATAAAGTCTCACAATCTTTGAATTCATGAAAGACTACACTAGAAAAGATGATAAGGATATTCATAGGTTTTTGTTGGTGTTATAGGAATTTTGGGGAAAAGGCATTGGAATTTTTGCAAAACATGAAAATGCACGAAAATAATAGAAGGTATATATTTATTGGGAAAATAAAAATAAAATAGAATATAACAATCCAATCTCAATTTACATTAAAATTTCATTACTTTTCTAGAACACTTAAAGCATTATAAAAATAGATGCCCACAGATTGTATTAGATTAGTGCATTTGGAAAAGTGGAACAAAATTTTTCTAAATTTGTGAAATATCTTCAATGTTTTCCACAAAGATCTTCCACCTTAGTATTTATACCCCAAAAACGTTTTTCATAACCTGGGGAAGGAATAATAAAATTTGGTGAGCTCAAATGATAAGGGTAAAAAAGGGAGACATGTAAGCATAAACATGGGCATAGGAGTATGAGAACGTGATAAAAACATTTGAAGATCATACCATACATATCGAAGATCATAAACATGAATCATGGAATAAAGGTTGACGTTTCATAAGACATGATTCATATGGAAATGAAATACATAATCCAAGAAGTCATATCATATAAATAAAACATGGAATTTTAGAAAACAAATATGCATATAAAAACTCTATATTAAGGATTCTAATCAAGACCTTTTTAACATGTTAGTCTTGGTATAATCATATGTGTTCCTACTTCAGGCTTGTGATTCCCTCATGTGCACCCTCTTGTTTTGGTCTTGGGATGTGCTCTTGTGTACCCTCTTATTTCAGGCTTGAGATGTCCTCAGGTGTACCCTCTTGTTTTGGGATTGGGATGCCCTCTTATGCACCCTTTGAGAACATAAAACATTTAATATTACACAATGCATTCGAGGGGGATATATATACCACCCATCTCATAATGAAATCATACATACATGTGCCAAAAAATAATGAAAAATAATATCATAACCCATGAAATGAAATTGGTGTCATAAACATGAAGTCATACCATAACATGTGAAAAAATAAATAAGTTTCATAATCATTTCATTAAAGAAAAAAACCCATGAAAAGAAGCAAGTTTCATGGACATATAACCTCTGAAAATAAGCAGGATTCATAAACATCATGTAATAAATACATAAACCATTATAAGGAATAATATGAATAAAACCTTTAGATCATTTCATGTGAATGAATGAGTAACACCAATGTATTTCATCTTAGATGAGAAATAATTTTGAATTATATTTTAAAAACACTTTATGAGAAAATTATTCTTTCTCATTTGAAAAAAATGCTTCTTAAAATATAAAACCTTTTGAAATACATTTTCATGAAAATAAACATGAAAAAATATAAAGTAATAATTAAAAGCATTTTGAAATTCTTTTTCATTTGAGAACTTTTATAGGATCTTTAAAACATTTTTACAAGTTTTTTCCTTTAAAAATTATAAAAGAAGCATGAAAACCTCATTCCATGAAAAATACTTTGAAAACTTATAAAGAAATATTGTAAATAGTTTTAAAACCATTTATTAGAAAATTTATTTTAAAAACATTTTCATAAAAATTAAACTTTTAAAAATGCAAAGGATGCTTCAAAGAAATGATGGCAGGTAAATCTATACATGTTGTACGAGGTAAAAATAACATTCCTTTTGCATGGTAAAAAGGTTATAAAAATGCCCTATTTGGAAATCAATCAAAATATTCCTTTGAAAACATTCTTAAAAGAAAAAAAGGATAAGAATGTATTTATTTATCATAGGAGATTAGTATAATATTCTTTTAATCCCTTTTTTGAATGAATGGTTTTGAAAGAACACATATTTCCGACCCAAGAGAGAGGTAAGGTCATATATTCCTAAAAACATTTTCTTAATTATAATAAGTAATGAAGGGTGGAGAAATGGTACAAATACATGAATACATCAAGACTAACTAAATGATAAGAAAATTAATTACTTTTAATGACATATGTATCATAAGATTACATTTTTGAAAACCTGATCATAAACAATCTCAATAAATGGTGAGATTGTTTCAATAAACTCTTACCACATGGTAACTTTGAATCATAATCACCATGTAATCAAATGAAATTACATGGAGCTTTAAAATATAATTAAAATAATTAAGTTCATATTATAAAATTTGAATTTCATTTTATACACCTTTAATAAAAATATAGGTATATAACATGATATGTGTCTCAAAGAAAGAACATTGAGACAAAATTACTTTACCGATTTGGTAACTTTTGAAACTTAAAATCCATGATAGAATGATCATAAAATGGTTATTTAAATACACATAAATTTAAGTATTATAGGAATATAATACGTTCATAGTTAGTATATACACCACACAAATGAAGTGAGTGGTGAGTAAGGCATATATATCACGGAAATAAAGAGTGAGTTGAAATTCTCTTACCTTGGGTATTGACTCTCATTGTACTCATAAAAACTTCCTATATAATAAATATAATCTTAATATAAATCAATAAAAGAACCATATTATTATATATAATACCATATATGGTTTTATTATGACATTATATTAACCACTTGTTAACAATTCTATGTTACGGTTTCACTTCGGGTAATATCCATTTTGTTCTTCACATGTGTCATAATTTGTTATATATTTAGTAATTATATTTATATCATGATTTATAGAATGTATACCATGATATAAATATCATTTATATTATGAATATTTGTATTATAATAATATATATGATATAAAAGTATAAAATGTAATACACCGTTCATGGAGACGGTAGGCCATATGTACGCATGAACGTTATTTCCGTTTTATTATCATATTGAATGACAGAAACAAAATTACACACACACACATATATATATACAAATATAATATAATTAAATTATAGTTATTATTTAATATATATCATATAATTTCACTAAACACATCCTTAATGCATTCCATGTAGTGTGAATGAATCACATCCATTTGAGGGGGCGGTCGTCCACACTTCCTCAAACGAAATTATCATGTTTACACCAAATGGAATGTATAAATTTATTTTTTATAAAATTATTAAATAATCTTAAAGACATAATAAATATAACATATAACATATATATATATACAGAATTTCCATCATAATTTCCACCATGATAGGTGGTAATGGAAACATGAACAATCATTGTTTCATGAGGCGATACTTCTCCATACACGTAAACAATATATTTGTTACCCTTTAGATGTAAGTGTGTGTAAGTTTAGATTGAAAACATAGAATAAAAACATCAAATTATATTTATGATACTTTTTTCTAGTATATCCATTTAATAAGAATATTTTATGGGGTGTATAATGTAAATAACATAAAAGAACTTGAGGAAGAATGTTACTTCTTATTTGGGTAACACCTTTTGGTTTTCACCAAAGGGATTCCTTGGATTTATTTATACCCAAGGGAAGTATTTTGGGATGAGTTAAGGGATTTTTAGGATATATATTGTTAGATATTGATCGATCCAAAGTGGACTGAGTGGTGTGAGGAAGTGGGATGAGAGGAGACCTTTTTATAGTGGAGGGGTGACACTCTTGTAAATTTTGGGAACGTGAATTTCACCCATGTTTTTACCATGAAAATTGGATCCAATTGTAAGAACCCGAACCTTCTTTTCAGGTATGTTTTTCCTTTTTCTGGAGTTTTTGAGAAAAGAGGTGTTATGGAAATTTTTTCAAGTACGCGTCGTGTACTTTATGAGTACACGTTGTGTACTTCATTACCGCAGGAGGCCGTGCTGGCCATGTCATGTCCACACACACGGTCGTGTGGGGTGACGTGGAGGCTGCCAAAAGCAGAGAATGAAAAAAGTAAATACATGCCGTGTTTTTGTTTTTGTTTTCATTAAATGCACCGGGGTTGCATCGAACGAATAGAACTATCTTCTTTTAGGTATCGTTCGTCCGAGAGAACCCATAAAGTTGTGAATATTTGATGAACCCCCGAGCCTCCACCCGTCCTCCGAATTTAACTCCTTCAGTTGAGTTGGAATCGCATTGTTGAGTTCTCTCTTCTCCTAGAGCATCGTTTTCCAATTTCTCCTCTTTCGTGAGTTATCGTGGGTTGAGCGTTTTGTGCGTTTTCTTAGATCTATGGCGTTCTAAGATGATTCAAGCCTCGTGGTTCAAGTACATTGATCTCATAAACTTGAGGTAGGTGGTTTGTGCCTTTTCGTTTGAAGTCTTTGAGTATTATGTGCAAATTCCACCAATACCCTTGAACAAGGTATTGCAGGTTTACCATTTTACCCCTGTTGTTTTCCTGCCTTGCTTGTATACCTGTGTAGAGGTAATTTGGATATGAATTGGGTTGATTGCTATGCCTTGGATGTGTTTTTCCCATGCATTGTTCTTTTTACGACCGTTTGGTCCTGTTTAGCCTTTGGCTGCCTTGCCTGTTTCCATGCATGTTACTGTAGGGTGGAGAGTTGTATTCTAACATGTGTGTTATGATGTAGACTGTTTATCCAAGTCGTTCTGTAGGTTTACTTTGGCTATATTATAATGCTATGCTCGTTGACCTACACAGGGCCGTGAGAACCTGGAGTAGTTGGATATAAGGGGGGATTGACCGAGTGAGCATTCTCAAAGAGCCTAGAATCACCTAGGGTTATAATGGGAATTGACCGAGTGAGCTTCCTCAGAGAGTCATTGATTACTTTAGACTATAAGGGGATTGACTGCATGAGATTCCTCAGAGATTCTTTGTTTTAATTGAACAACCAGGGCTATTAAGGGAATTGACCGAGTGAGCTTCCTCAAAGAGTCCTAGACCTCGGGGCTATAAGGGGAATTGACATGTGAACTTCCTTAGAGAGTCCTTGAATACCTTAGACTATGCGGGGAATGAACTGTGTGATCTTCCTCAGAGAGTCTTGCTTTACCTAGAATATATGGGGAATGGACTGTGTGAGCTTCCTTAGAGAGTCGTGCTTTACCTTTGACTATGAGGGGATAGACTATGAGCGCTTCCTCTGAGAGTCTTATTAAATTACTCTGACAGAACCAGAGGGGTTGGGCTGTGTGTACTATCTAGAAAGTTGTATGTACTTCTTAGATAGGACCAGAGGGGATGACTATGAGTACTTCCTAGAGGGTTACCTGTTTGAGATTTAGCTGTCGTTTCACTACTTCTTGATATTGAACTGTGGATTGTTTACTGCTGAGCACTTTCTTATTTATGGCTTTCTGTACTTTTACCTGCCATATATTCACTGACTATTAGGCACAGATCTTCGGGTGTTTGCCTACTGGGATTTAGTCTCACACCCTATTTGGGTCATTCTTTTGGGCCCATACAGATTATATTGTTGCATGTATAGATAAGGGCAAATGCCCTTCTACTTCAGGTACTTGATTGTTGTTGAGCTGGAGAGAAAGGGACCAAGCTATGGATTGCGATACTGAGGAGCTGTTTTTTTTATACTTGGTTTATCACTGTTTGTATTTCCAGCATTGTCACTTGTTTGGCTGCTTTCCTAGACATATGTATCATGCATCATTTATATATATGTGCTCGAGTTGTTTTATTATTCCAGTCTTCCACTGTTTACTATTGTTGGATATTTCCTGCTTCCGCTATTGTATGTATTTGTTTACTTCCACTGTGTACTCTTCCAATGAGGGCATAATTTTTCCACTATCACACCCAAGGCCCTCACTGCTAGTCGGCAGCCTCTGCCGTTCGAGGAAATGCGCTTGAGGCCATGTGACCAACCGGGTACGGGTTGCCTCTGGGTGGCTTCCAGAAACAGGATTTTAGAAAGTGGTATCTGAGGGTTTCTTTTCTCTTGATTTACTGTTTGGAGCCTCTAGACAGGGATATGATAGAATAGGTACTTGCTAATGAGTTGTGCTCGGGAGAAGCTAACCCGTGTGCAGGGAAAATCCAATCTACCTCGTTAATGACAATTTTTCTGGTTTCACAATTATTACAATTGATTTGATTTCACCTTGAGTGATTAACATGATTTGTGATGTTGTTGTTGATGTTGTTGAGGTTCTATTTCTATTGCAACCTAATGAGATGAGGGTATTCCGTCAAATTCATCATATAGGCACTTTCTAGAAGTCACATATCATTCATTTTTTTCATGCCATATAGGATTCATTAGAGGTTTCATTTTGTGGTGATAAATGATGTGTAAAATATGCATGCGGTTGTGATAGTTTCCTAGATAGAAATACCTACTGTTTGATAAGGTATTATTGTGTATAGGTTTAATTGAATGAATGCCAAACTTTGGTTATTGAGGTGTTATGAGCCCTAATGGAGATTTTCAGGGAGTATGGGCCCTCACAGATCGAAATTTGGCATTTCCAATGTTCGTTTCAGTGTTTTTATGGGTCCCAGAGTGGTTTCTGAGGCTTATTGTCCAGAAAAAACCCAGAATACATGCCGTGTAATGTTAAGTACACGCCATGTGTTCTTCTGTTTGGGAAGAAATAATTTTTCTTAAGTACACGTCGTGTACTTTATATACACACCTTGTAGTCTCTGACCATGTCGTAGGCCGTGTGGGCAGAGACACGGGATGAGAAAAGTCTGGTGGAACCATGTCGTGTCTGCACTGAACACACTATGTAGTATAATCCTAGGAACCCGGTCATGTAGCTAACAACATGGGTCGGTGGAGTCTCTTCTTATACACGCCGTGTCCATCTTGAAAATGCCGTGTAGTCTGACTCAGGTACCCGGCTGTGTCACGAAAAAACAAGGGTCGATGTTATCCCTTCACGTACATGCCATGTCTATCAGGAACACGCCATGTAGTTTGAGCTGTGTGTCTGACCGTGTCACTAACAACACGGGCCAGGTGAAGCTTGTCTAGTACACGCTGGGTCTGCCTTGAACAGGCTCTGTAGTCTTGTCTTAGGAGATCCGTGTGGCTTAACCATGTAGAAGGACTCAGCTAGGGGAATAAGATTCAAGTACATGCCGTGTGTTAGTAGAACACACCGTGTGTTTGGGGTGTTACATGACCAGTTGTGGTGGGAGTACACGCCCATGTGAATGGCTTAAGGGAACATGCCGTGTAAGGGAAATACACTCCGTGTAGTCATGTTTTACTTAACTTTAATTCTTTATTTCTCCAGTTTTCTTCTTGTGCCTTCAGTCTTCAGTCTTTGATAATCTTAAATCTAAGTGTGTGTTTGACCTTGCCGAGTCATGCCACCTAGAAGTCCTCCGGGTGACTGCCAGTTGTAGGGAAATGATCAGATGCCTGATATGGCTGATCAGGGAATTCCTGTAGATCCTACTGTTGTTCCAGCCTTGGCACTAGGAATTATACCAGTTATAGGTGCTGATGCGTAGTTTAGGGAGGGTTTTCTGAGGATGATGCAGACCTTCTAGGGAGCACCGCCTCCTGCCCCGTCGATAGAAGATTTGATGTGGGTTTTCCATAAGCATCATCTTCCCACCTTCTCAGGGGAAGGAGGACCATAGGCTACAGAGTCATGGCTCGAAGCCACACTGACGATCTTCGAGCATCTCGAGGTACCACCAGAGATGAGGGTGAAGCTCGTGACCTACATGATCTGAGACTCCGCTAATAGGTGGTGGGATGTCATCTCTCAGGCAGGACGCCACCAGAATATGGATTGGGAGGAGTTCCAAAGTATCTTTTACAATTACTTCTACCCAGAGACCTTGAGGGACGATCGAGCCCGGGAGTTCATGAGCCTGGAGCAGAATACTCTTTCTGTGATGGATTATTCCTCTCGCTTCACGGAGCTGCATCATTTCACAACTATTCCTGAAGGACCCCGGGACACCCTGAGAGGGGAGGGGTGAATCAGGGTGACCACTTTTTCTTTTAATGTGATGGATCTTGTTCCCACGTTGGTAGGAACTTGTTGAACCTGTATGATGATTATGATCAGAAAGAAAACATTCACATGCATAGAGAAGACACAACCCTTTTTACTTGGTTCACCACTAAGGGCTACGTCCAAGGAGCATACGCCGACAGGTTGTCGGCCGTACCAAAATCCACTATGCTTCACTAGCTGTAGATTACAAAGGTTCGGGTACATACACTCTGTCCCAGGATCACTGCCTTTACAATTGTTCAGGGATAGCTCACTGCGTCCCTCGGGTCACTCCCGTTGACTCCCCTTGGCTCACTGTCGTTGGTGAAGTCCCACTCAGTTTATAGACGTGAAGGTCTCTTCATCATTTTCATAAGAATGCATCCTATGTTGTATATAGATGCTTTATTGAAGTCCGATTCTCACCAGAAGCAAAATATCACTTTTCCTCGAATGTATTAGGTAGTCTCCTGGCTTTCGTGCAGCTCCAAACAGGCCGGTGGGCTTCAGAAAAACCTGGCGCGCTTCTCCAAGCCGGACGCGCAAGTCCCAATATGGCGCTCAAGTCCAAACTGGTGTGCAAGTGTCACCAAAGCACCTGTGTGATGCTTCCTTCCCCGACAACAAACTTGCGCAGTTCACTTCCTTTCTCTCCCAAACCGCCTTGGGCACACAGTAGACAACCGGCGCGCAAGCTCTACTTGCGCGACCAAACTACCACCTACGCGGCTCAACCACCTGCGCAACGAGAGCTCGAACAATCTCTTAGTCTTCAACTTCCCCAGAAATAAGGAGGGGTGGTCCAGTATTTATAGGCAAACTGGACCCCCTGCGCGGAGGCGTGCAAGTCCCTCAGCGGCGCGCAAGTCTTGTCTCCAGTAACCTCTGTCGCGCAACTCACTTGCGCGACCCAACCAATACTTGCGCGACCTTCTTTCCTTAGCCAAATTTTGATGTTCTGATCCTCAAAAACATATGGCGCGCAAGTCTTTTATCCTCCAAGAACACGGCGCGCAAGGACCTTTTCCAAAAACACTTTACTTTATTGGCCGATTTTCAGGCCCAAAAATTTGGCAAACACTGGGAAACGGCGCCACCTTCACTACTATTTTCTGCTTGAACGGTATGATCTCTTTGTTGGTACACATCCTGAACTTCCACTTAGGATTGACAACAAACAGAAACCATACGCCAAATCATGCTTTGAAGACCCTGGTTCCAACAATTCCAACAAGTGATGAGTTGTTCCTAGCCAGGAATTGTGAGGATGTTCTTAGGAAGAAGATCCATTCTAAGGTGAACATCTTTAGGTTGAATTCGATATCCTCTATCGTCAACCAGACGCTGATTACGGAGCGCAATCTGAGGGATTTTGGAGCTGTGAGATAGGGCGGTTCGACATCCATAGTTAGTATTTCTCCAGCTGATAGTAGGAATCATCATAGTGAGACTACACGGGGAGATCAGAGTAGGTGGCATGCACCTTATTGTAGCCACATGGGGTGCTACCAGTGCGGGAGGAGAGGGAATAGGAGGCCACGTTTCCCGAGAGATCCGATGGAGTGCCAATCTTGTGGTAAGATGGGCCATCTCCAGCGTTTCTGTCAGTTTTTCTCTCAAGCAGCTGGAGACAGGGGTTCTTCTATGACCTCGCATTTGGGAGCATCACCACCAGTTTCTCACCAGTCTAGGAACTGGAGTTCTTATGGCCGTTCAGGACGAGGTGGAGGTCGTGTCCGAGGTAGTCAGTCATCGGTCCTTCAGCGACATTAGGGTGGATCAGATCAGAGCGGTCAAGTAGGGTCCTAGGGCCATGGGGCAGACTATAATTTTGCAGTGGAGTAGACCCAGCAGGAGCAGGATCCCGAAACTTCTACCATTCGAGGTACAATCCTAGTATCCTTAGTCTAAGCATCTTCTCTTTTTGATACAGGGGCTTCCCATATCTTTATATCTGTTTCTTTCATGGAGAGCCTTGTGCTTTGTATCTTTTCTTTTGCTGATATCTTGATGCTAGACACTCCGTTGGGGACTATAATGTCTAGTGTACATTAGTTCAGAGAGTTCCCTCTATAGGTTGGTGGATGTCACTTTTTATGGGACCTCTATGTCCAAGAGATGATAGGTTATGATGTCATTCTCGAGATGGACTGGTTAGTTCTATTCCAGACATTCGTCGATTGTTATCGTCGCAGGGTGAGTTTCATATCACCAGAGGGTGGATCCTTTTTTCATAGGGGTGAGTGGGATGTCTAGGCGAGAAGAGAAGGTCCAGAGCATCATGGGTTGAGAGGAGTTATAGCCTAGATTGCTAGTCTTTATCTGAATGACCAGGGGACTTCACAGTTAGACATTCCTCTAGTCATGGATCATTTCAAAGATGTCTTTCTAGAGGACTTTTCAGGTTTTATTCCGGAGCACGAGGTAGACTTCTCGATTGAGCTTGTGCCTGGAGCGGCACCGGTGTCCATTCCTCCTTATAGAATGGCTACACCTGAGTTGCAGGATCTCAAGAAGCAGTTGGAGGAGTTGCAGGAAAAGGGTTTCATCCGACCTAGTACTTCTCCTTGGGGTTCACCTGTCATGTTTGCGAATAAGGAAGACAGTACCATTAGGCTCTATGTGGATTATCGGAATCTGAACCAGTTGACAGTCAAGAACTGATATCCCTTGCCTAGGATTCATGATCTCTTTGATCATCTTTGAGGTGACCGAGTGTTCTCAAAGATTTACTTGATATCCAGTTATCATGAGTTGCACATTAGACCATCTAATATACCTCTTACAGCCTTCCAGAGCAGGTATGGCCTATAAGAGTATATGGTTATGCTGTTCGGTCTCACAAACATACTGACAACTTTTATGGCACTGATGAACCAATTGTTCTATCCATATTTGGATTACTTCATGGTTGTCTTTGTGAATGATATCTTGGTGTACTCTCACACTCGACACGACCATGTCACACATCTTGAGATCGTTTTGAGTACACTGAGAGAGAATCAGTTATATTCTAAGCTCTCAAAATTCCACTTTTGGATGGATCAGATTCATTTCTTGGGTCATGTTATATTAGAGGCAGGAGTATCAGTGAACCCAAATAAAGTGAGAGCAGTGGTTTCCTGGGAGCAGCCAAAGAACCTCTTTGAGGTACGAAGTTTTCTGGGGCTGGATAGATACTAAAAACGTTTCATACAAGAATTTTCACACTTAACAGCACCGCTGGAAGGTCTGACTAAGAAGGGTACGAAGTTCTTATGGTAAGATTCTTATGATTCATCATTTCAAAAGCTGAAGGGGAGGTTGATGTCAGCACTAATACTAGTCTTGCCGGATCCAGGAAAGAGATATACTATTTATTGTGATGCGTTAGGTATCAGGCTGGGATATGTTCTTATGCAGGGAGATGGAGTCGTTGCGTATGGGTCTCAACAGTTGAGGCCACATGAGAGGAATTACCCGACACACGATCTAAAGTTGGCAGTTGTTGTTCATGCCTTACACTGTTGGAGACACTATCTTCTGGGAGAGCATTTTGTGGTTTTCACCGACCAAAAAATTCTCAGGTACATCTTCACTTAGTGTGATCTGAATTTGAGACAGCGTAGGTGGGTTGAGTACCTACAGTCCTTTGACTTTGAGCTTGCCTATATGCCTGGGAAAGGCAATGCAGTGGCTGATGCATTGAGCATGAGGACTCAAATACAGGTAGTTCAGAAGGTCAATAGTGAGTGTAAGATTATGACTCTATTCTCTGAGATGAATTTGGAGGTGCACTATAGACAAAGGTAGAATTTTCTATCTTCTGTAGCTATTACCTCTACCCTTCTTGATCGAGTACGAACGAGGAAACTATCAAATTATGAAGGCCTAGTCCTACGAGAAAGCGTGTCAGGAGAGGACCCTCTTCCTGGATGGACCATAGGTGAGGGTGAAATCTTGCATTTCCAGGGTTGCGTATGGGTGCCAACAAATATAAGCGAGGAGTTGATGTGGGACTTTCATTCCTCAGTTTGGGCAGTTCATCCTGGTGTCACCAAGATATATCATGATCTACACCGTCAGTATTGGTGGATAGGTATGAAGAGGGATGTTTCCAGTTTTATCATGAGGTGTTCCACTTGTCAGCAGGTGAAGGCAGATAATCAGTGACCAACAAGACTTTTACAATAGTTACCCATTCCTGAGTGGAAGTGGAATGATGTCGCAATGAACCTCGTGATCGGTTTACCGTGGTCACCTTGAGGTAATGGCGCAGTTTGGGTTTTCATTGATAGACTCACGAAGGTTTATCACTATTGCCAATCAAGGAGACCTTCAGTGTTGATGAGTTGGGGTGATTGTACATTCGAGAGATTGTACTTCTGCATGGAGTTCCACACTCCATTGTTTCAAACAGGGATTCCCATTTTACTTCTTGGGTATGGCAAGGGTTTCAGAAGGCTTTGGGTACATAAGTACTTTTGAGTACCTCTTACCACCCCGAGACAGATGGACAATCCGAGCATACAATTCAGGTGCTTGAGGACATGCTCTGAGCATTCATTCTGAATTTTGGAGGTTCTTGGGAGAAGCATATACCTCTTGTGGAGTTTTCCTACAACAATAATTTTCATTCAACTATTCAGATGACACCTTATGAGGCTTTGTATAGTAGGCCATGCCGATCACCCTTATGTTGGCTAGAGGCAGGATAGGTAGCTTTGCTGGGACCTCGTCTTGTTCAGGAGACCACAGATCAAATAGAGTTGATTCAGAAGAGGATGACTACTGCACAATCTTGTCAGAAGTCTTATGCTGATCAGCGGAGATGACCTCTGGAGTTTGAGTTCAGGGATCACGTTTTCCTATGTGTCACACCGAGGTTGGGATACAAGAGGATTAGGAGGTAGAATAAGCATTTCCCAAGGTACGTCGGGCCGTTTGAGGTGTTGGAGAGAGTTGAGCCGGTGGCCTATCGGTTGTAGTTACCTCAGAGGTACCAAGCTATGCACGATGTTTTTCATATCTCTCAGCTCTGACATTACTTCTCAGACTCGTCTCATGCTTTCTAACCCGAGGAAGTTGTGTGGAGGTGGATGCATCTTTCAAGGAGCATCTTATCTGGATTGTCGATTGAAGTATGAAGGTTCTACATGGCCGGTTTGTTCCTCTGGTATGAGTGCTATGGCAGCACATACGGGTGCAGGACGAGACTTAGGAGAGGGAGGCCGATGTACGAGCACAGTGGCCAGAGCTGTTCGGGGTTTCTTCATCTACGCCATGCTAGGAAATTCAGGGATTAATTTATTTAAGGGGGGAAGTTTGTAAGAACCCAGACCTTCTTTTCAGGTATGTTTTTCCTTTTTATGGAGTTTTTGAGAAAATAGGAGTTCTAGAAATTTTTTCAAGTACACGTCGTGTACTTTATGAGTACACGCTGTGTACTTCATTTCTGCAGGAGGTCTTGTGCTGGCCGTGTCATGGCCACACACACGGTCATGTGGGGTGACGTGGAGGCCTCCTAAAGCGGAGTATGGAAACAGTAAGTACACGCTGTGTAATCCAAAAGTACATGCCGTGTATTTTGTTTTTCTTTTCATTAAATGCATTGGGTTCACGTCCGACAGATAGAACCATCTTCTTTTAGGTCCCATTCATCCGAGAGAACCCGTATGACCGCAGATCTTTGACGAACCCCCGAGCCTCCATCCATCCTCTGAATCGAACTCCGTCGGTTGCGTTGGAATCACATCAGTGAGTTATCTCTTCTCCCAAAGCATAGTTTTCCAATTTATCCTCTTTCATGAGTTATCATGTTTTGAGTGTTTTGTGCGTTTTCTTAGATCTATGGTGTTCTAAGATTATTCAAGCCTCGTGGTTCAAGTATATTGATCTCTTAAACCTGAGGTAGGTGGTTTGTGCCTTTCCGTTCAAAGTCTTTGAGTATTATGTGAAAATTCCACCAATACCCTTGAATGGGGTATTGCGTGTTTACCATTTTACCCCTATTGTTTTTAGCCCATGCTTGTATGCCTGTGTAGAGGAAATTTGGGTATCAATTGGGTTGATTTCTATGCCTTGGATGTGTTTTTCCCATGCATTGTTCTGTTTATGAACGTTTGGTCCTATTTAGCCTTTGGATGCCTTGCCTATTGCTGTAGGGTGGAGAGTTGTATTCTGACATTCTTGTTATGATGTAGACTATTTATCCAAGTAGTTCTGTAGGTTTACTTTGGCTATATAACACTACTATGCTTGTTGACCTACACAGGGCTGTGAGAACCTAGTGTAGTAGGCTATAAGGGGGGATTGACCGAGTGAGCATCCTCAGAGAGCCTAGAATCACCTGGGGCTATAAGGGGAATTGGCTGAGTGAGCTTCCTTAGAGAGTCTTTGATTACTTTAGACAATAAGGGGATTGGCTGCATGAGCTTTCTCAGAGAGTCTTTATTTGAATTGAACGACCTGAGCTATATGGGGAATTGACCGAGTGAGCTTCCTTAGAGAGTCTAGACCTCGGGGCTATAAGGGGAATTAATATGTGAGCTTCCTTAGAGAGTCCTTGAATACCTTAGACTATGTGGGGAATGGAATGTGTGAGATTCCTCATAGATTATTTCTTTACCTAGAATATACGGGGAATGGACTGTGTGAGCTTTTCTAAGAGAGTCTTGCTTTACCTTTGGCTATGAGGGGATAGACTGTGAGAGATTTTTCCGAGAGTCTTATTAAATTCATATGACAGAACCATATGGGTTTGGATGTGTGTACTTCCCATAGTATTTTCTGTACTTCTTAGATAGGACTAGAGGTGATGGCTACGAGTACTTCTCAGAGGGTTACCTATTTGAGATTTAACTATTATTTCACTGCTGCTTGATATTGAACTGCGGATTGTTTACTACTTATCACTTTCCTGTTTACTACTTTCTGTACTTTTACCTGCCAAATATTCACTAATTGTTAGGCACAGATATTCAGGTGGTTGACTACTGGGATTTATTATCACACCCTATTTGGGTCATGCTTTTAGTCCCAAATAGATTATATTGTTGCAGGTATAGATAAGGGCAAGCGCCCTTCTACTTCAAGTACTTGATTGTTGTGGAGTTGGAGAGCAAGGGACCAAGCTATGGCTTGAGATATTGAGGAGCTGTTTTTTTTGTACTTGCCTTAGCACTGTTTGTATTTCTAGCATTTTGAGTTGTTTGGATGCTTTCCTAGACATATGTATCATGCATCATTTATATATATGTGCTCCAGTTGTTTTATTATTTTAGTCTTCCGCTGTTTACTGTTGTTGGATATTTATTGCTTCTGCTATTGTATGTATTTGTTTACTTCCACTTTGTACTCTGCCAATGAGGGCGTAGTTTCCCAACTATCACACCCAAGGCCCTCGCTGCTAGTTGGAAGCCTCTAGTGTTTGTAGAAATGCTCTTGAGGCCATGTGACCAACCGGGTATGGGGTGCCTCTGGGTGGCTTCTGGAACCGGGACGTTACACCAATGATGGTAAAAAGTATATAAAAGTGATCATAGGGTCTAAATATGGCCATAAAATTGAGTTTGGACAAGTATATAGGTTATTTAATCCCTTACGTTTAAGGGTTATTCCTTAGTTAAGTCGCGTTTTACCTTAATCGATCTGATTTATTTTAATTACATTCAGTAATATTTTTGAAAAAAAATAAGTTGAATTTATTAGAAATTATGAATTATTATTATTATAAATATTTAATCCATTTTTCAAAATTCCAATTACATAATTGGAAAAAATTAATTTGTGTTTAATCCCACAGTTGGGTTCATAATGCGAGTTTTTAAAGTAAAAACACTTAAAAGTTTGCTATATTTTTATATTCAATTTAAAAGTGAAATTAATTCCAATGACCTACATTGGTTTGATTGATACAAATAATATCTAATTAATCTATTAAGTCAATTTAAAATAAATTTATAAATAAATAATATGAAAAATCATTATTGAACCAAAATTCACTATTTTTTAACTATTCATTAAAAAATGAAACCTTACAAAAAAATACCCCAAAAATACTCTAACTTAATTTTTATGTTTATCTTTAAAATATTAAGTTTATTATGACATATATAATCCTTAAATGTTCCAAAAATTTGGATTTAAAATAATTTCTCCATTAAAAGGAAGTAAAAATTCATTAATAAGAAATATAGAATTTTATTCATAAAATTGGGTTTGTTTTTATATTAAGTCAATAAAATCTATTAGAAGAATATAAAAAATATTTGATTGAATGTATAATATATATATGTCACATTAATATTACTCAATGATTGTAATTAATTTAATTTATTAGGGTAATACAACTTGGGGGGTATAATAATATTTTCCTTTATATTCAATCGATTTTCATATTCATTTCTAAATAATTTGTAACCAGTGAATTCATTTTATATTTTTATAAACCATAGATTTTCATAATTTAGTTAACCATTTTCATAAATACTAATTTAATATCTAGTTTATATTAAATAATATATTGTTATTCATATTAACTCGATCTTTCATGTTACACAATCCATCGAGCAAAGTCATTGTTGCATGTAACACAAGCTAACATCGGTGTTTTGGGTAGAGAAAAATAAAATTTATGTTGTGTGTACTACATGGTCAACCTGGTTTTGTTTATAATGTAATCCAAATATAGTTCTTTAATAAAAAATAAACTATTTTTAGTGTTTACTGAAATGGAAAATATAATAAAGTTTAAATTAATTCAAAAAATATATTTCACAAAATCTCATGGTGTTACATTATACCCCCCATAAAATGAACTTCACCCTCGAAATTCATATGGGTTATCAATGGTTTAATACATGAAATTTTAATTAATAGAAACCAACATAGTAAAAATGAATACTAAAAATACCCTTAAAAATGAATGTTGGAACCATAACAGTTACCCAAAGTAACATATTACTTGGTTTCCTCATAGGAGAACATAGGTTTGAAGTGAAGATTGTACATGGAGGAAATCCATAAATATTTATAGGGAGTGATTTATTTCATCAAAAAAACAAGTGAATGATCAATTAAAAGTTGAGGGACTCAAATTCATAAATCTATGATGATTTAAAAGGCCGTTAGTTCAACAAAAATTAAGGTATTGGGACAATATTTTTTTATCATTATCATATCATTGAGTAATTATTTTATAGACCAAGAATATAACAAAATATACTTTTTTTGATATATTAATATAAACAAAATTTCATTATTTGGTTGTGATTTTATATATTTCTAATTCATTCATTACTTTAAGAAATGGATGTTTAGAAGTTAAATTTGATGCCCAAAGTAATAAGAATACACTTTTAGAAGATCTTAAGGACCATAAAAGAATAAAAATTATATCTATTTGTCTCTAAAAATTATTCAAAATCTATATGGTTAATACATTAATATTTAAACATAAAAATTAACCATACTAATTCATAATTAATAGGTATTCATCAAAAAATAATTACACATTATCCAGGACATCGTGTAGGCCAGTGGTAGGCATGAAACCCTTATCGTCCTTTGGTCATGAGTTCAAGACTCATGGACTTTCTGGACTTGATTAGTTGTCACCCGACATCCATGATGTCCTTTTCTAAACCACACTAATATAATTTCCAAAATATTATTGAAATACATAAGATAATTTTAATCACTAAATAGAATTATAACCATGGTTTTCAATAAAATATCACTACACAAAGACTTCATCCAAATTTTAACATAAACTTTCCATAACGGGTTAACCTTATAACCCTTTCAAAGTTGAAAATCCAAAACATTAGAAATAAAGTTATAAAATCATCTTAACATTTATCCCCTGTAAATCATAAATTATCACTTTGTCATCACATTCTAACCATGTGAATACCCTTATCATATATTCTCTTGAAACATAGACATAACCTGAATTACTATAAATATTGGTGAAAAACATGCATGCTTCCTTATTCCAAATGTTATTGGATATATTCATTAAACCCAATAAGTTTTAAACTTCATATATTATGACATAAACCACTTTTTTGACCAATAAATAATAATATCTAGGGTAATCAGTGTTATCTAATTTATATTATCTAAATCAATCATCTTTTTATCCAAGAAAAACACAATTTTCTTAACATCTTGATCACAATAAGGGTTACCTTCCCTTAATAAAAATATCACTTTTCTATTTATTCATCACCATTAAACATATAATTTTCAATCCTTAATGTAAACTTATACTGAAAAAACTTATATATTTCATGATTCATATAACTTAATCATTAAATTCCAAAACATTAATAATTCATTCATCAAATTTATTCTTAAACCATTACTCAAGCTTCATTAAAATTTTCCCCAATACATATTTAATAGAATATAAAATAAGAATAATGTATTAAGGTTCTTAAGCCTCAATATAATCATTCTTCTTATGTTTAATGTAATTAATACTAGAAGAACATCACATACCTTTCCCATGATGTTTGTAGTCTCTTTATCTTTAAAAGCATAACCAATACTCATACCACCTTCTTGATGAGATTTCCTCTTGGGAAATAAATTTTCATAATTTCTATAATTTTTAAATCTGAAACATTCAATTTTAACCATGTCCCTTCTAATTCTCTCCATTTACTAAAATAAAAAATCACAGGGTGAGAAACACATATCATAGAAGAAAACCTCATAATCATGAAAAAATTACTTATAGAATGTCTAAATCATGACAACTAATTTTTAATCAACGACACCTTAGGTTTATCTTAGGTAATTCATATTCATATTCTATTGAAATCCTTCATAATATATCATGAAGTGTATGTGAATTTCCAAATCATATCCCTTGAGAGTGTCAAATAGGGTGTGCAGGCCATTGCCATGTACTAGATTACATCGGGTCAGGCTCGAGACATCTTGTTGAGGTTGTTACCACTAGGTAAATCTGTTTTAGTGACACATACACTTATATTATCTATACATGGATGTATTTATAGGGAACCAATCAATCAATCCTTTACCAAAATTCTATGACATTTTTCTATACTTTTACTTATCCTTAGATTTATCCTTATACAATCCCTTCGAGTTCCCACTAATGTTTTCTCATCCTAGTTTCCAAAGGTTAACTAAAAATTTTCTCTGATTCCAACTATTAAGACTCAATATTATCATAAAATGACATTTCATCACATTTTTAGAATACTTAAAATATTAAAAAAAGAAGTTAAAATACTGTATTAGTTTAGTGAATTTGGAAAATTGGAACAAAAATCTTCTAAATCAGTGAAATATCTTCAATGATTTCGACAAAGATACCCCCTTTAGTATTTATAATTAAAAAACATTCTTCATAACCCGTGGAAGGAAAAATAAAAAGGGGTGAGCTCATATGACCAGTAAGGGAAAATAAGGGAGATATGCAATCACAAACATGAGAATATGAGTATGAGAAAATGATCAAAACATTTAAATATCATACCCTACATATCAATGATCATAAACATGAATCATAACATAATTCTTGAAAGTTTATAAGACGTGAATCATAAGGAAATAAAGAACATAATCCATGAATGAATAGTATTGTAATAAAACATGGAATTGTGGAAACATGTAGGAATATAACAACCCAATGTTAAGGATACCTACCAAGACCTTTGTAACATGTTAGGCTTGAGATAATAGCTAGTGTAACTACTTCATGATTTGGATTCCCTCTCGTGTACCTTCTTGTCTCAGGCTGGGATGTACAACCATTTACCCTCTTGTTTCGGGCATGGGATGTCATCCTATGTGCCCTCTTTTTTTGGTATTGGGATGTACTCCTGTGTACCCTTTTATCTCATAAAACATTTATCATTACCCAATTAATTGGAGGGGGATATAGGTACCACCCATCTCATAATGAAATCATACATACATGTGACACAAAATCATAAATAATCATATCATAACCCATGAAATTAAATATGTGTCATCAATATGAAATCATACCTTAACCTATGGAAAATGAAACAGGTTTCATAATCATTTCATCAAATCATAACCCGTGAAAAGAAGTAGGTTTCATATAAATATAACCTATGAAAAGAAGAGGGTTTCATAATCCTTAAGTCATCAACATATAAACTATTCAAAGAAGTAATATGAATGAATCCATTAGATAATTTCCCAAAAAAGCATGAATAACACCAATTGACATTATCTTAGATGGAAAATAATTTTGAAAAATATTTTTAAAACACTTCATTAAGAAATCATCCTTTCTCCTTTGAAAATAATGTTTCGTAAAACGTAAAACCTTTTGAAAACCAATTTTATGAAAATAAACCTGAAATTTATAAAGAGAGCATTGAAAACATTTTGAAATACTTTTTCCTTTAAGAAATTTTAGAGGATCTTAAAAACCTTTTGAAAACTTTTTTTCTTTTTAAACATATAAAAGAAGAATGAAAACTTATTAAAAACCACGTTCCTTGAAAAATACTTTGAAAAAATACAAATAAATATTGAAAATGATTTGAAAACCATATCTTTGAAAAAATCTTTAAAAAATATTAAATATTAAGCTTTTAAATTTTAAAAGGAAGATTCAAAGAAATAGTGGCAGGTAAAACTATACATGTCATATGAGGTAAAAAGAACATTCTTTTTTTCATGGTAAAAAGACTAGAAAAATGCCTTGTTTGGAAAGGAAAAAAATATTCCTTTGAAAACATTGATAAAATAAAAAATGAAAAACATTTCTTTTAATGATCATATGATATTAATAAAATATTCTTGGAATCCAATTTTGTAAAGCATGGTTTTAAAAGAACATAGATTTCGGACTGAAGAGATAGGTAATGTCATTATTTTTTAAAAGCATTTTCTTAATTTTCTTAAGTACCAAAGGTTGGAAAATGGTACTAATACTTGATGAAATACAGACTAACTAGAGAAGAATAAAATTCATTATTTTTCTTTAAATATATATTATAAGATTTAATTAATGAAAACATGATCATAAACAATCTTTTTAAACTGTCAGATTATTTCAATAAACTCTTACTACATGGTAACTTTGAATCATACTCCCCATATAAGAAAATAAAATTACATGAAGCTTTAAAATATTATAAAAAAATGAGATTCATGTTATAAAATTTCCAAGTGATTGTATACACCACATATAAAAATACAGGTGTATAACATGGCATGTGTCTTGAAGAGGGAAAATTGAGACAAAATTACCTTAGTGATTTGGTATCTTTTGAAACTTATACCCCATGATAGAAATATCATAAAATGTTTATGTAAATACAAATATATTTAAATTATAATAGTAATATAATACATTCATTGGAATTATATACACCACACAAAAGAAGTGTGCGGTGAGTAAGGCATGTCTCTTAGGGAAATAAAGAGTGATATGAAATTCTCTTACCTTATGCCTTGGATCTAATCGTACTCATAGAAAATTTTTGTATAATAAATATAAGTTTATTATAAATATATCATAAGATCCATATTGCTATATCTAATACCACATATGGTTTTATTATGACATTATATTACCCATTTGATAACAATTCTTTGTTTAGGTTTCACTTTGTGTAATATCTGCTTTGTTCTCCGCATGTGTCATAATTTGTCATATATATGGTTCTTATACTTATATAATGATTTTTAGAATATATAACATGATATAGATATAATTTATATTCAATATATGTGTATTATAATAATCTATATGATATATAAGTATGAAATATAATACACCATTCATGGAGATGGTAGGTCTTATATACGCATCACCATTGTTTTTGTTTAATTATCATATTGAAAAACATAAAAAAAATAAAAAAAATGGAATACATGTATATGTGTATAAAATATCATTAAATTATAATTATTATGTCATATATATCATATAATTTCACTAAACACATATTTAATACTATATAGACCCAAGATTGACATACATGGACATTACTTTACTTTTATGGAAAGATTAATAAATGACACAAATAGATGACCAAAGAACGTATTAGTTTAGTGTCTTCTAAAACTTGGAACATAGTATTTTAACATGGTGAAATATCTTCAACATCTCCCATAAATATATGTCCCTTTTGTTTTCCTACCTAAAACCTTTCTTTATATCTTGGGGAAATGAAAACATAAAAAGAGTGATCTCAAATGCACAATAAGGGTAAACATGGAGAACATAAAACAAACCCTAACCCTAAGTATTTAAAAACATGAACATAAAGTTTAAATATCAAAATCTTTAGTCATGAAATAAATCTTGTCAGTACGTAAGGCATAGATCATAAAGAAACATTAACCATGATAAAATAGCATTGTCATAAAACATGGAATTGTTGAAATAAAATAAGAACATAATATGATTTCTATAGTAGACAAGACATTGTTTCTTAACCATCATAGTGGAAAAAGTCCATTACTGAATTGGTTTTACTTGTCATTCAATCCATGTATTGCTAAACCGGATTTACTTTTCATTCTAGCCCTTTATTACTGAAAGGTATTTACTTATCGTTACAGTCATGTCTATCTCATGAGATATAAATATTTACCCAATTCATTGAAGGGAGATATAGGTCCCACCAATATCATAACAAAATCATTCTTACATGTTCCACAAATACATAAATCATTCATCATAGCGTAAATCAAGAAATAGAATGGGTTTCTTAAACATCATTCCATCAATACATAATACATATAATATATCATTTCATAATTAACACAATCAAATCATAGTAATAATAAGAATAGAAGCATAACCATATGTAAATAGAGTCATCTTATATAGACAATAATTATGGTAAAACACTTGAACTCAATTCTTGTGGAAAATATCCTTTCTTCTTCAATTTGTTTTCTCTCAAAATGCCATGCAATTTTAAAAGAAAATAATTTAGTTGAAAATAAACTTGAAATCATGTAAAGGAAGATTTATGGAAATATGGCATTAAGAATATGTAAAAATCTATTCATACAATATAAGTTAAAAAACATTCTTATCGAACACTTACCAGAAAAGTCAAAAAGTACCTCATATTGAAAATGAAAGAAAGATTCCTTCCATTCCATGTAGTAAAATTCAAAAATGGGTAAAAATGACTTTAAAAATTCATATAAGTATATTAAACCTTTTATGAAAACATTTTTATAAATAATAAACATGGATGATAAATATATCCCCAGTAAATACTTATGTATAAACACTCTCAGATAAAAATGAGATTGAAAAATTATACCTTACCTCAAGTCTGATTTCTATTGTATGTGTCTAAAAATATTGTATAGTGGGTTTAAACATATTATTAACTTGTAACAGAACCATAATAATATTTATTATATCATATATGATTCACTTATGACTTTATATTACTCATTTATTTATCAATTTCATGTTAAAGAAACCTTTTGGGTAATAATTGTTTTATTTATCATACATATTTTGATTTTTTATTATTAATATTATTATATATATCATGATTTAATTACATCTATAATTTAAAACATGATTTATATATCATAAATATTCATTATATAAATATATATAATAGATATATAAATGAAATGGAATACACCGTTCATGGTGACGGTAGGCCGTACGGACGCATGAAAACTATTTCTGTTTCCATATTGAATTGAATGGAATAAAGTAAATGAGACACACACATATATATACCTAAATAAAGTAGCATTATTATTACATATATTTCATGCTTATTTATTATATATTCTTTATAATCATTCTTGAATGGTTAATGTGGAGAATGAATCTCATTGTGTCGTGGAGACGGTAGGTTGTTCACACACACAAGCGATAATATCATTAACTTGATGGTTAAATGGTATGAAATGAGAAGGTATATTAACTATAAATAATAATTATCATGTTATATTCATTATTTATTTAAGAACACATGTTTTTATAATGGGTCAAAATCCTGACCCTATTTGAATTTTTGACTTATTTATGAGAAAATTGGGAAAAACCTGGGAAGTTCTGGAAATATCTAGATTATAGACCATGTACTCCAAAGTACATTCCGTGTGTATGTTAGGCTTGTAATGGCCGTATGTTGTTTGATTACATGTCATGTGGTGACCGTGTAAGTATTTTTTACTACAAGGCGTGTAGTGTTACTTGACACACCATGTATCTTCCTTCCGTGTACCAGCTAAATATTAGTCATGTGTTGAACCATGTGGCATGCCCAAGACATGTGAATACCTCATATTAAGTAATAGTACATACAAGGATACTATGCGTCATGTAGTTCTAAATACATGTCATGTTCTTTTATTTTTATTCGCTTATATGAAAGAGCGTTACATCTCTTTTCCAGAAATACCTTTTTCTTCCCTATTTTCTGACCTTGATGCTTTGGATGGATGAAAATGTTTCTTCTCCTAGATTCTTTATTCGACATCTATTCTTCAATCCATCGATGGCTGTAGGATTTCATCAGTAAGGCTAAACCCGCACACCCTATTCTGTTCTTGATCCTTTGCCTCACACCGTAGTTTCCATATTAGTTGAATTGCAGGGATTTGACAGAAACATAGATCTATGATGATCAGCTTCGAATCAGAGCTTAATATAGGACCTTCTGACATCTATGAGTCTCAGGTAGGTTGTTCATACCTTCTTTCATGTTTTTGTGGTCATTGGGGGGGGGGGGTTGTCCTTTTAGAGCGACATCGGGTATTGAGCGATACCCTTGTTTAATTATATGGAAATGACTGTATGCATTGTGGGATATCATTGGGTATTCCCTTACCATGTTTTGGTTAAGCGAGGCTAGGCGAGGGTTATTGCTCAAATGGGGAATTTTGGACGGGTATTCCAAAATGGTTTAAAATAAATTGTGATGATTAAACTACTTATTTTAGATTGTTTAAGCGTGTTTAAATGTATCAGAGCCATTCAAGACCTTAGTGCTACTGTGTGATAGCCTTTGGGCTAGTAAAATTTAACTATTTAGTTTGTTTTAATATTTTAAATTGATTCTTTGATTATATAAGTAATTGTAGAATTTCATATACTGGAACCTTTTAAGTTGTGTTGGGCATGGTCTGGATATTTCTTTAGTGATGTTGATCACAGTTTGGGCTTGGTCCAGATTACATTGGGTGGTTTTGACCACAAGATTGTGTGTCATGTACATCGGGATAGAGTGATTAGCCACTAAATGAGGCTAATATTCAATGTTAATATATATAATATTAATGTGATTTATTATTCATAAACACCATTTTAGTGCATTTTACACTTTGAACATCATTTCACATTATGATTGTAATACTTTCTTAAAATGCACTATTATGTGGTACATTTTTTTAACATCATTTAAAGTACCCAATGATTCATCTGATTTTAAGGAATATAGTTATCCATATTTTAATTTGATATTTTGGGAACTATATCTACACTTAAATATGAACATTTTTGATTCAGGGATCAATGGAGAATTCATGGAAGAAGATGGGGATATTTTGTGATGAAAGGAAACAATTTTAGAGAAGTCAGATTGGACAACAAGACACTGATTAGACTGTGGGGCCCAACATACATGCCCAATGAATCCCAAATTTCGTGGGATTCTATAATACATGTAGAGGAACAAATAACGCTTCAGTATCCAATGCTAATTCGGCCTCCATGGTGTCCATTTAGTCGTCCCAAGTTCGAAATAAAATTCTGGTCCAGATTCTGCGGCCTAGAAAAACATCCAACCAATTAAACCATATATCAAAAAAAATAACTACTTTTGTGATGATATTTTACAGTCTGTTAGGGGACATCCTGATCTTAATTTAAGTATTTTATGGACCACCCAAATTCGTCCATATAGAAGGTGTTTCATGCGCCATCTGTTTGGTGGATGCAAGCTGGATGCCTTTTCGGGTCAAGGGTGGAAAGTCTTCTCTCTCTTACTTTCCACCCACCTATGGCCCATCCCAATTAATTGAGGAGACTTGTACTGTTGGAGGCTCGACCCAAGGGCTCAAAAATTCCTATTTAAGGTAGTGGTGTTTGAGTATTAAAGAATATTTGGTGCTTTGTTCAATTGTAATGTTATGCTGTAATTTTCTTGTCTCAAATTTGTCTTTCACATGTAAGTTGTTCAATTCACTTTAGTTTATTAATAAAAGTTATTCTTATACTCTTATTATGTTGTTATTCATATCACTTTGATACCGTTGGATCAAGGTGTGAATTTATTCACACCAAACCTTTTGAAATTATTCACACAACGGTGGAGTGATCATTTTATTTTTGTTGTTCTCTTTACTTCTCCATTTCCTCCCTCATGAGTCTACTTTCCGCTTCCATTGAAACCATGGGATCAATGGAGGGCTAACCCACTTATGGGTTGATCCAAAGGAGTAGCAAGGGGATGGATTGGATTTTATTTATCACCCTATTAATGTATAATCACTTCTTTAATTGAGATTTTTATTTGATGATTTTTAAACTCCATCGTCCTTGTTAAATTTAAGGCCACATGCTTCAAGTGCTAATACGAACCTTTACCTTGAAGTGATGAAAACTTTGATCCTTCAAGTGTATAGGTGATTAGTATTAAAGGGTGTAACCATTAAACCAGTACGTGATGATGCTGTTTTATCTCCTTAAATGAACCCATCTCAAATATAAGAAATTGAAATCATTAAAAAGGAAATACATCCAATCCACCCCGAGTGATAACCTAGGATCAACTCATTATTTTAAATTGAATTCACTTAATTCTCTTAGATCTACTTTAAACCCATCTAAAATCAACCAAATTTGGCCACTTCATAGCCAAAAATATTCCATAGAATATACGTGTCTATAGGTTACTTCTTAGGTCTCTGAGGATTCGACAACCCAAGCTAAACTACAAGGACCGTCCTACCTTCTTCTCTTGGGTAAATTTGAGTGAGAATCATAGAGGTAGTGAGACTGTCAGATTGGGCATGGCCTAGGTTACATGGATTGAAAGGCTATTAGATACTAAGCGACATGGTCTCAGGGGAACGAGGTGATAGAGATGTTGTGGCTTGGGTACTATTTTGGTGATTACCACTCACCCTTGATTTGAGTAGTGTGCACACAGAGAGACTCCATGATGAGGTGGTTTTGACCACTCGTGTGGGTAGAGGCCCATGATATTTTCAGTTCAGGTACTATTGGATTGAGGGTGCTTATTGTAGGAAGCCACATGGAAGGAGAGGAGCATTCCAGAGATAGTGAAGAGGCTATTATGTTGGGGGATAAGGCTCACTGTGATTGAATCTGTGGTCCAGAACACTTTATTTAAGGGCAGACATCGATGTCCCTCTAGTTAATTTATTTGAGGGTAGACACCATTGTCCCTCTGGTTACCTATTTGAGGACAAACACCACTGTTATTCTAGGTTAATATTGTTTGTGTGTTCCTTCGAGACGTCAGTACATGAGACAATATGTGTTAGGGGGTACATGGTGTCAGGTTACATGACAGAGATTTCCAACATTGGATGAAGTAGGTGACACTCTTTGGTGGCTGCTAAGCACCAGTGGAGTTTACGTTTGTTTTTTCATCGTACTCTTTTCCTTATAACTACATTCCTACTTAAACACTTATAAAAAGTACACACCATTGGGTGGTATCCTACTGAGAATCATCTCACACCCTGCACGGGCCCTTCAGTACGCATGTAGACTTTATGAACTTGTGTGCAAGAAAAGAGTCAGCCTCAAGAGCTAGACTGTAGTGATGTTTGGCATGGAGATCAGTATGGAACTTGAGGTCATGTCTAGCTGGACTTTTCTTGTTTAATTTCAATTTTCATGTATCAACATGATTACATAAATATGTAGCAACTGTTGGTTAGCCTTTGGTGCCATTTATATATATATATATATATTAACATGTATGACCTGTTATGGATGCGTTCTTATTGTTTAGTAATTGTTGCAATTGATTGGTGGCATGATGTTAGTTTACTTTCTGCTGTTGTTGGTTCTTTTTTGCTTCCGTTGTTTTTCTGATATTGATTGTGCTTTCGCTATGCGGGTTTGGTTTGAGTCTATTGAGTCCATTATTTCCATTACATGTTATATATTATTGTTCGGACCAGTACCATTATAATCCTCTAAGAGGATATATCCTACCCACTATACCTATCAGACCCTCGCTACTATTAGAATGCCTTTAGTGTTCGGGGAGGTGCGCCTAAGGTAGTAACACCCAAACCGTTTATCACTATTCAGGTGGATTATCAGGTTCGGGATGTTACAAAGCGGTATCAGAGGGGTTCTTGACAGGGATTTAGTAGAAGTGTTTTTTGGATACTATTGATATTGAGACTTAGCTTTTTTATTTCTGCTGGTTTACTATTTGGGATATGGTGACTGGAGAAAGGTTATAATAGGAATTGGATTTCGAACATGTTCTTGGGTGCCTGCAGCCCCATGTACGAGGGACAGATTGAGTTTCCTTGGGTGGGAATTGCTATTTTTTTCTCAATTTATAGTTTATATGGTTTTTATATTGGTGACTCACTTGATTTATGATGTTATTGGTTGTGATATGTGACCCCTGACCCGGTGAGGGAAGGGAAGAATTGAACCATGGCTAGGTATGGCAAGGCATGATTTCTTGGCATTTGATAGGAAAAATTTTAGGTTATTTCAATTTCATATCTATATGTATTCTTTGTGAAGTGATGATACCATGTGAAAAATGTCAATTTACAGGATTTGTATTCTTATAAAATGTGAATAGGTGAAATTCCTGATATAATTTCTT
Organism: Viscum album; assembly: GCA_963277665.1. Taxonomy (NCBI): domain Eukaryota; kingdom Viridiplantae; phylum Streptophyta; class Magnoliopsida; order Santalales; family Viscaceae; genus Viscum; species Viscum album. The sequence goes on from OY728150.1 coordinate 239,492,641, forward strand.
GTTTATTGCAATGTTTTATGTCATGCTTTATATATTTGAATAATTTCATGTGGAATGGTATTTGGGCCTGGATCTTATAAGAGTAGGAATGTACAATGAATGAGGTAATGATTGATCACCAGGATTGGGTGACCTGGACGTCGGTTTGAGGCAGTTTAACTCTCAGGATTGGGAGACTCCGTCATCGGTTTGATACAACGTTGTTTGTTAGGACAGGCATGGCCTAAGGTGCTTTTGATACTTGGCTCTGTTGAGGGTAGGTAAGGAGTCCATGAGGTTAGGATCCATGGGTATGGGTTGCGATGGGGGGAGAGTAAGGGTAGTTTTTATACATTTCCTCTTTACTTCTTTCCTTATCTATGTGATATATATATATATATTGTTATATATGTGGAATGTATTACCATTATGGTATTTAGTAGGTTCCTACTTGACGATTCAGATGAAGCGTCAGGCGGGTGATGGTACATTGCTGTAGGAGCACGATCAGGTTCAAAACCTTAAGGGGTAGGCAGATCATGAGCAACATGTATAGGATCAGGAACAAGATCAGGTTCAGAATCTAGTGCAGGCAGGGCAGCAGCCGGGTTTGGCAACGTTCGGGCCGTGGCTCCGAACTTGCCTTGTACATGTCTTGTCAGGGATCAACAAAGGAACACAGGGTACAGAGCCATCTATGGAATATCTGATGTGGGATTTCCAGTTATATCACCCACCAATTTTCCAGGGTGATCATGGTCCTTAGGCGACTAACAACTGAATAGAGAGCATGGATATGATCTTCGAGCATCTTGAGATGTCTCCTAGGTGGAGGGTCAATCTAGCAACGTACATGCTGACAGGACCGACGAAGTGTTGGTGGGATGTGTAGGTTCAGGCTCGCAGACATTATTGATTGGCATGAAATAACTTTGAGGATGATTTCTTCGAGCACTTTTACCTAGAGACACTGAGGGATGAGAAAGTTCAGAAGTTCTTGAGCCTTCAGTAGGGAGACATGTCCGTCATGGACTATGCAGATACTTTCACTGAGTTTCCTCACTTTTCACCTGGTATGGTAAGTGATGAATCAATAAGGGTGAGATGTTTCAAGGATGGATTATTACATTCCATTTGGATCTAGGTAAATATCTTCAGTCCGAGGTTATTCTCAGAGGCGGTGAATCAGACACTCATAGTGGAGGGCAACGAGAAAGAGAGGTCTCGCTTAGGATAGAAGATGGATTTAGGCGATGGATTAGATAGAAATAAGAGAGTAAGAGATGAGTTATAGTAGGGAAGTCAGGCCAAGGACTCATCCAAACCACCACGTAGCAGTTCTTCATTGGTTTTCTTTCAGTGTGGGAAACTAGGGCATGTCTGAAATCAGTGCGATAAGACTCCAAAGGAGTTTCAGGCATGTGGAAAGGTTGGGAATCTCAAGAGGTTCTATAGGAAACCTTCTCAAATTACTGGTAAATATGGACTAGGATAGACTGTGACATCTAGCGTTGGTTCAGGTTCAGCACTAAGAGAGGGTAGCCGAGTTTTAGTTGCACGAGGAGAACACGGTAGAGACATTGGGACCCAACTGAGGGGACAGTGGTTGACGACTGGTAAAACCCCATAGGGAGGATAGGATTTAGGTAGCCGTGTGTCATGTCAAGTAAAATCCATGGAGCTTCCAAGGGCTGAGCAGGTTGGTGAGATGATGACGGTTAGAGGTACACATCAAGGGTGGTCGTGATTTCCATGTTTTTTTGGCATGACCTGTTGATGCATGTACGTTTGGAGTGCGCGTGATGAACAATATATATGTGGACTGACTAGATGCTGGTCAATGGGATTGACACCATATCAGGTGTTTGATATATTTAGATATATGTGTGTGAGATGTGTAGTATTAGGAGCATCAAGGATGCTGGTTACTTGAGGTGTCATGAGCATCAGGTCTTCAAAGATCAGGGTTACATGAGGTGCATGGCACCAGGTCTTATTCGAAGAATCCATGGGATGTAGGACATCTTGGTGGTAGACACCAATGTGGTGTGGGATACATTTGGGTGTCAGAAATGACACGGGAGCACCGATGAGGTTTAGGGGTGACAATGCATCACGGGAGGACCATGGGTCGAAGAAACAGGTCATTGAACATTTTCTTGCTTGAGTTTTTTTAGGTTGACACTGTGTAAGGAAGTTTCTATGCTGGGGAGCCCCTTGAGTAATTTAGCCAAAACCTTCAAGACTGAGGTAGCCCATGTTACTTTTACCGGGATGGGTATGTTCAGTCCATCTTCAGGTTTTTTTTTGATAGCTTGGAGATGAGATATATTAAGGTGGAGAGATGGTAAGAACCCGAGTTTTTAGAACGGGTCAAAATCCTGACCCTGTTTGAATTTTTGACTTATTTCTCAGAAAAATGGGAAAAAACTAGGAAGTTTTGGAAATTTCCATATTACATGCTGTGTACTCAAAAATACACTCTGTGTGTATGTTAGGTGTGTACTGGCCACGTGCTAGCCGAGTACATGCCCTATGGTGACTGTGTAAGAATTTCCTACTACACAGTGTGTAGTGTTACTTGACACACCGTGTATCTTCCTTCAGTATATTGGGTGAATCTTAGCCATTTGTTAACCCGTGTGGTGCATCCAAGTCATGTGGTTACCTTCTCTTAAGTCGGAGTACAAACAAGGATACTACACGATATGTAGTTCTAAATACACACCGTGTACCTTTATTTTTATTCCCTTATATGAAAGAGCATAATGTCTCTTTTCCATAAATACCTTCTTCTTTTCCATTTTTAGACATTGAAACTCTAGGATGCTGAAAACGTTTCTTCTCCTAGATTATTTATCCAACGCCTGTTCTTCAATCCATCGGTGGTTGTGAGATCGAACCAGAAAGGCTAAACCCACACACCCTATTCAGTTATGGATTTTTTTCCTCACACGCCGAAGTTTCCATCTGAGTAGAATTACAAGTATTTGACATAAATTTAGATCTATGAAGATAGGATTCAAATTGGAGCTCGATATCGAACGTGCCTACATCTACGAGTCTCTGGTAGGTGGTGCATACATTCTTTCATGTTTTCATGTTCAATTGGGGGTTTTATATTTTTAGCATGACATTGGGTATTGAGAGAGAGCCTTGTTTAAATATGGAAATGACCATATACATTGTGGGATTTTGTTGGGTATTACCTTACCATGTTTTTCTTAAGCAAGGTCGGGTGAGTCCATTGCTCAAATGGGGCATTTTGGCCATGTATGCCAAAATGGTTTTAAAATAAATTGTGATGATTAAACTACTGAGTTTAGATTTTTTAAGCATTGTTAAATTTATTAGTGTAATTAAATACCTCAGTGCTGTTGTGTGATTTTTTTGGGCTAGTGTAATTTAATAGTTTAGTTTGTTTGCCTATTTTAATTTATTCTTTGATTATATATGTAATTGTGGAATTTCCTATACTGGAACCGTTTGGGTTGTGTTGTACATAGCCCAGATATTTCCTGAGTGATTTTGATCACAGGTTGGGCTTGGCCAAGATTACATTAGGTTGTTTTGACCACGAGATTGAGTGTCATGGACATTGGGATGGAAGTAGTGAGACTGTCATGTTGGGCATGGCCTGGGTTACTTGGATGGAATGGACATCAAAAACTAAGTGACATGGTCGCAGGGGCACAAGGTGCCAGAAATTTTTGTGGCTTGGGTACTATTTTGGTGATTACCGATCACCCATGATTTGAGTAGTGTTCACATAGAGAAACTCCGTGATGATTTGGTTTTGACCACTCATGTGGGTAGAGGCCCCTGATAGTTGCAGTTTAGGTACTATTGGTTTAGGGTTTCTTGAAGTAGGAAGCCACATGGAAGACAAGGAGCCTTCGAAAGATTGTGATGAGGATATCAGGTTGTGGGATAAGGCTCGTTGTGATTGAGGTTGTGGTTCGGGACACTATATTTGGGGGCAGACATCGTTGTCCCTTTGGTTACTTTATTTAAGGACATACATCGATGTCCCTCTGATTAATTATTTGAGGATAAACATCATTGTTCCTCCGAGTTACTATTGTATGGGTGTTCCTTTAGAATGTCAGTACTTGAGACACAAGGTGTCAGGGGGCACATGGTGCCGGGTTACATGACAGATATTTCTAATGTTGGCTGAATCAGGTGACACTCCTTGGTGGCTGCTGAGCACCATTGGCGTTTCTATTTGTTTGTACATTGTATTGTTTATTGTTTTCCTTATAAATGCATGTCTGATTAAACACTTATATTAGGTATGCACCATTACGTGGTATCCTACTGAGATTTTTATCACACCCTGCATGGGTCCTTCAGGATGCATGTAGACTTTAGGAACTTGTGTGCAAGAAAAGTGTCAGCCTCAGGAGCTGGACTGTAGTGACGTTTGGCATGAAGACTGGTATGGACCTTAAGGTAATGCCTAGCTGGAGTTTTCTTGTTTAGTTTTCATTTTCCTGTATCGACATTCTTACTTAAATATGTATCAAATTTTGGTTAGCCTTTGGATCCATTTATATATATATATATATATATTGACATATATGAATTGTTACGGATGCATGCTTGTTGTTTAGTAGTTGTTGAAATTGATTGCTGGCATGCTGTCTATTTACTTTCCACTACTATTGTTTTTTTGCTTTCGTTGTTTATCTACTATTGATTGTGCTTCTACTCTGTGGGTCTGGTTCGAGTCTACTAATTCATTTATTTTTTCTGCATGTTATATATTATTTATCTGGCCAGTACCATTATTATCCACTAAGAGAGTATAGCCTCCCAACTATACATATCAAACCATTGTTTCTATTCGGCATCCTTTAGCGTTCGGGGAGGTGAGCCTAAGATAGTAACATCCAAACCATTTATCTCTATTCAGTTGGATTATCGGGTTTAGGATGTTACAATTTAAATCCATAATACTCATTATTATACCCATCCAAATCATGTATTTTTGAATAAAACATTACACCATGACGTGGAGATGGTAAGCCATATGTACGCTTGTTGGATAAATAAAAGGAGGTAGAAGGTTTTCCCATATTTATAATAACATCTTATCAAGTATATGATAATAGATTTATAACTTTATTATGGGAAAACATAATAAGAAGAAGTAAAAGAAAAAATAATTCTGAAAGAGGTGATAAAACAATTACCTCTTTTTCAAGTATCTCCTTTTGGTATGCACAAAAGGACTCTTTAAGATGGATTTATGTCCAAAGTGTGGCCTCTAGGATGAAGTGAGTGAAATTGGTAGGAGATTTTGGCATGGATTAGCTAAGAAAAATGGCTTTGGAGGTGTGATTTAAAGAAAAGGAGAAGTTCCCTTTTATAAAAGACAGGAGGGGCAACTTTGAAAAGTGTTGAAATATTAATTTATTATAAATTCATTTTCATTTTATTATTATCACAAACTCATTTTTTTTAGAATTTAAGATGATTATAGTCGTAATAATATCAACCAATAAAATTTAGACATGTCTTTATTTTATTTTAAATCTTATCAGTTTGATTTATCATTATTTAATCTATTTAGTTATATTTATGGTAATAATATTCTAAATATTAAATGTTTATAAATATTTACTTATGTATTTTAAATTGTCTATAATTTGATAATTTATGGAATTTTAGACCATATAATTTTCACTTAGTAATTTTTAAATATTTGTGTCATTTTTAAATAATTTAATAATATGTTATTTTTATAAAATATCAATTGTGTCAATTTTAAAACTATTCCTTTATTTGATATTAAATAAAATCCAAAAAGAATATAAATTCGAGAAAAAATATTTAATACACTACTAAAATGTCATAATCACCTAGGAAATTCATGGGGAACATTAATTAGTTTATATGATATTTATTTTAATAATTTTAAAACTATTTATTTGATATTTCTATCAATAAAATAATTTACACATCACTATTGTGTAACTATTAATAGTAATTATTTAATCTCTAAAATTTCTAAATAAATTCAAATTATGTAGATAATTTTATTATATTTATGTAGAATATTTATTTTAAATTTTTTATCGTGTTTATCACTATATTTAAATTATTATACTTATAATATATTTGAGATTTACTTATAATTACATCACTTTCATGAAGAAAAGTCCCTAAAATTAATCAATTACGACCCATAGGTGATATTGGTTGACTTTAATTCATAAAATAGGATTTTTTAGGTTTTAGGGTAATTTTATTATCTTTATTACATTGTTAGTTACCCTAATTTACCCGATTTACCTTTAACTATGGTAAATAAAAATTACCGTAGTTCCTATTAATAATATCCAAAAAAAGTAACAAATTAAAATAATTTGGACCCATAGATTCAAAATATAGAATAAATTTTTCATAATTTAAAACATATATTTGGAATAAATTAATATAAAATTAATCCCCATTGTCAAAAACCAAAAAGCGGGGTTTTAAGAAGTAAAAACTTTTCAAACGATTGTCATGTATTTATGTCCAATTTAAATATAAAATTACTTCAAATAACCAAAATTGGATTAAATTTAAACAAAAATAATCCAATTATTATTTAAAAACAATTAAATTTATAATCTACCTATAAAAATTAATTATATGAAAATATGGTTTTGAATTAAAATGTAGTATTTTCACTATTCATCAAAATATGAATTTCATCAGAAAAATACCCAAATTTCAAAAAAGGTAAATTTTGTTGTCTTGGTTCCAAATAATACATTTATGTTTTCAAATATAATATTTAAAAGTGTTAAAAACTATATTTAAAATTAGTGGGCCATCGAAAGATGGAAAAACTTCTTTTTTTGAAAAATACTTATTTTATCTAAGAAATTAAATTTGTTCCTATATCATGTTCTAGAAAATACATAATATGAATATTAATGTTATATAAAATTCAAAATGAACTCAATAATATTCATAATGGATAGTTTATATAATATTTAAATAATATATCATTGTTTAGTGAAACTCGGTATTGCGTACAATATAAGTTATCGAGGAAGGTCGCTCTTACGTGTAATGAAATCCAAGACAGTGTTGCATGTATTTCATTCTTCCTTTAGTGTTATGTATAACATAATCTTAACATTTTTGTTTTATACATTGAAAAAAATCTACACTTAGTGTTGCGTGAAATTAATTCTATCAAAAGAACTTGAAATTGTGTGTAACACAAGCTGACTACAGTGTTTCGTATACTGCAAGATAGTATGGTGTTACGTATAGCGTAATATAATCCTGGTGTATCTTACAAAATAAGATATCAAATAAATTAAAAATAATATATCTCATAGAATCTTGGGGTGTTACATTATACCCCCCTTAAAATAAATTTCTCCCTCAAAATTCTTCGGGGTTATAAAAGTTTTACTACATGAAAGTTTCTTTCTTTGAAACCCACATTGTAAAAAGAAGTACTAAAACTTCATTTTAAAAAGAAAATTTAGAAACATAACGGTTACCCAAAGTAACTCATCACTGGGTTTCCACATAGGAGATCATAGGTGGGAAGTGAAAACATATATATGGAAGAGAAATTTAACTATCGAGTTGTGATGGATAATGATAGAGAACACGGTTTGGAGAAAGTTAACACCAGAAATCCATAAATATGTGATGATTTAAGGGACCATATGATTCATTAGATAATAAGTTACTAAGATAACATTTTTGGTTTTCAATATCCTTTCCAAAAGTTGAAAATTTTAGCATGAGAATAAATACTTACATGATTTTGGTAAAATATCACCGTTGTTCATGCCTTGAACAATTTCCACTTCATCTCTTATTTAAATAAATGAAGTTTAATTTTTCATTCTTGAAGTGTTAATAGATCATGTGATATAATGGTAAGTCATTCCATCTATAAAAAAAGGTTATCACGTGTAGTCAAATATGCATAAGTCCACCTATAGTGAGATAATACATTAATCTAACAAAATTCAATTTGAATATAACTTATAGTATCCATAAATGGATAACATTATAATCCTTAAAAAACTAAAAATATAAAAGTTTAGAAAGAGGTGAACTAAATCAACTTAACATTTATCTCCCATTTTTCATATGGTAGTTTTAGGTTTTCACATTCGAAATATGTAAATACCTTAATCATGTATTATCATGAAACATGGTAATTACATGAATTACTATAGAACCTTAATGAAAACATGAATTTTATAAAAATTAAATCTTTGCATACACCAAAAATACCAGAAATTATATATACTCAATCCATGATATCACTTTGCCCTTATATCAGTCCTGAGATTATTAATAATATCAAACATCTCATTATATCCTTATCCCTTCATTATGCACATATCATGTGCTTTATAAAAATATTTAAATCACTTTTCATGCTTACCAGTTCCATAATATTATAGAAAACCATAATGGACAAAAACATAGATATTTTTATATTCCATAATACTATATATGAGATTACACAACACTATTTTGGAATCCCATTACATAAACACTTAATCATTCTACCACCTCGTTTTCATACTCAACATTTCCAGTAGTGATCGCAGGTGACTTCCCTTTTCCTTTTTCCTTAAAATTTTGCTGACATAGATCATCATTAACCCTTATATTATGTCTTTGGTTAGTATAATGCGCCATTTCCTTGTAATTTTAGAATTGGTGTGTTGGTGGTTTTTTCTTTGTAGTCTTTTCTCTATTCACATCATTAGAAAACTTTTTCTTATTATATCGCCACTAAACTGTTCGATGACCTTCTTTCCCATAACTGAAACATTTTCTAGACCCTTTAAGACAATATCCAATATCTTTATTTCAACACTTTGATCATAAGGAAACATTCATCTTTATTTCACCATTGTTTTGATATTTTCACATGAACTCCATATTTCATTTCTTGTCAAAACCATGAGATGGATATGTAACACCAACTTATAGTTCTTCCTTGATAGCACAATGCCCAATATCTTCATAGCTACTAAAGTCTATTATAGGTAATGACCTTAAAAGATTTGGTTTTAAGCCACTGAAGAATTGGTCAACATTACTTTTAGGTTAGATGATAATGCTAGAAGCATACCTTGTAAGTCTTGTAAAATATTCCTTGTATGTACCAATAAATTCATCATCCTTTTTCTTGAGACCAAGGAAATAATTTTATATCTTTATTCGAAGAATAAAAGGTAATTAATTATTGAAAAACATGTTATTGAACTCGTCCCATTTCATGGATTCAATTTCATCTCACTGCCTTGTATTCTTAATTAGAGTCCACCACTAGTCTGCTTTACCTTATAAACGATAAACACCCAAAATGACATTTTCATGTTCCAAACAACGAAGGTTGGAAAATATCTTTTCAATAGTACCGGTCCGTTGTTTAGAAACAAGTGGATCAAAAGACCCATTTAAATAAGATATATGTTTCCTCATAAAGGATTCAACAGAATGTTGTTCCCTTCTCTACTCATTTGGAAGTCCATAATTATTCATACCTTTTGTAAGTGTAGAAATTAGATTTTTCATTCCATCTACCATAACATTTGGTTGATCGGGAGGAAAATAATTTCATTTCCTAGTTCATTAATCATTAACATGGTTCCTTTGGGTTCCAATCATTATCTATATCCCAAAAAGAATAGTATGAGAGGAAAAAACCATACTAGGAAAACAAAAAAATCAAGGTGGGGTACATTCAATCTATAAATTCTTAAGTTCAATCCTAGGTTAGTCATGATCATTACCATAATTCTAGGATTGTAATCTATAGTTTGACTTACCCTTTGGGAAACCCTAGTCATACCTGAGAAATATCTCTAGGGACCTCCTAAAGTTTTTGCATCCGAGTTTCCACAGGATAACTAAACCATTGCTCTAGTACCAACTATAGTGACCCAAGATTTACATACATGGACATTAAATTACTTTCGCGGAATACTTAATACATGACACAGACAGATTCCCAAAGATTGTATTATTTTAGTTTCTTTGGAAACTTGGAACAAAATCTTATAACTTGGTGAAAGATCTTCAACATCTCCCATAAGGATATTTCCCTCTTGTTTTCCTACCAAAAAAATTTATTTATATCTCGGGGAAAGGAAAACATAAAAAGGGTGAGCTCAAATGCTCAGTAAGGGTAAACATAGAGAACATAAAACAAACCATAACCATAATAATCTAAAAACATGAACATAAACTTTAAATATCAAAACAGTGAGTCATGAAATAAATCTTAGTAGTACGTAAGGCATAGATGATAAAGTAACATTAACCACAATAAAATAGAATTGGAATAAAATATGGAATTATGGAAAACAAATAAGAACATAATATTATTTTCATAGAAAACAAGGCATTGTATCTAAGACCATTATAGTGGATAAAGTCTATTACTGAACCAAGTTTACTTTCCATTCCATCCATGTATTACTGAACCATATTTACTTGATGTTCTATCCGTATATTACTGAACCATATTTACTTTCAATTCAAGTAATTTCTATCTCATGAGATATAAATCTTTACCAAATGAATTGAGGGAGATATAGGTCCCACCCATCTCATAACAAAATCATTATTACATGTGCCACAAATACATAAATCATTCATTATAGAATAACCAAAGAAATAGAATGGGTTTCTTAAACATCATTCCATCATAAAATTATCCATATAAAATATCATTCAATAATTAACACAATAAAATCATAGTAATAATACAGATATAAACATAACCCTATTTAATGAGCATTATCTTATATGGAAAATAATTTTTATAAAACACTTGAACTTAATTCTTCAGGAAAATATACTTGCTTCTTCAAAAATGTTTTCTTTTCTCAAAATTCCATGCAATTTTAAAAGAAAAGAATTTATTTGAAAATAACATTGAAATAATTTAGAGTAAGTATAATGTAAACAAGGTTTTAATAAGATGTAAAAATCCGTTAATGTCATATAATTTAAAAAAATATTATTCTCATACTCTTGTTGGAAAAGTCAAAATGTATCTCGTAAAGAAAATTAAAGAAAAATTCCTTCTATACCATATAACAAAAGTCCAAAATGGGTAAAAATGACTTTAAACATAAATAGAATAATAGTAAAAAATTTATTAATTTTTTTAGAAAACATGGACATGGATGATAAATATATCCCCATTTAATACTTATGTATAAACAATCTCAGATAAAAATGTGATTGCAAAATTATCCCTTACCTTAGGTCCGATTTCTTCCACATGTGTCCAAAAAATATGTATATTGGGTTTAAACATATTATAAAAAAGTTACATAACCATAATAATAACAATTATATCATATTTGATTCACTTATGACTTTATATTACCCTTTTATTTATCAATTCAATGTTAAATTAACGTTTTGGGTAAT